>CM020220.1:19100899-21500899 GCA_009819775.1 Phoenicopterus ruber ruber | reverse complement strand
ATAAGGTTCAAAAGATGGGTTTTTTTAACCGCATGAAAACTGCTTCTGCCTTTCCTTGCTGGATAGTCTCAATGTTATTTCATGTTTTTAACTTCTTGAGCAGAAGTACAGCTACAACAAGGTAACTGGGTCCCAGCACCATCCTGTGCTTGAAAACTAGTATTTATGCCTTCTGTTCCTCTGGAAAATGACCCATGCCCAAGTCCTCTTCCCTCTTTGGATGCTTTGAGAAGAGGATAAAGATGATGTGTAGTCTTGGACTCTGATTCAATTACTTGCTTTGCATAGCTCTGAAATTCACGCTCCTTACAAAGTGCAATAAGCTCTCTCTGAGCATCGTAGTCCAAGTCTGCTTGCTTTTCCTGTTGTTTTTTTGCCTGCTTTTCAGCCTGATGAAGAAAAGGGCATAACAAAGCTTAGTATTTCTTCCACAACATAACTATCCCTTAAAACTTAGAGAGGGTAAAAGCTTATAGGACATCAGTGGTGATGTTAGTTGATACTTGTCAAATGTCATCCCTCCCCACTTCTCTCCCCTGCCATGCCCCCCACAAAAAGGGTACATTGAATAGCTGAGTGACCATCAGCATTAGCTGCTGCCCTTTGGTGACCTGCCTGGAAGATACAAGAGGGCAGCAGTAGTACGTAATGGCGCAGGACAGGATGTGATCTGTCATTGCAGACAAGCCTTGACTTGCACCACTGCTGTGAGAGGAGGCTGGTCCCCAACACCAGCATATGCGGAGCATAAATGATTTAAAAAAACCAAAACCAACAAACAAAAAACCCCAAACGAAACACAGCAAGTTTCCTCTCTTCCTCTCAGGCAGGAGCTAGTGCTGTTGGTTTAGAGGCGTGTTTCTTTCTGAAGGGGCTGACAGGGTACAGCACTTCTATTTACCATTTGCTGGATCTGAATTTTCTGGACTTCCATGTTTGCGTCACGTTGTCTTTGTTTCTTGGCTTTTTCCATTTCCAGGTAGATGCGGTTCTTTTCCATTAACTCATCACGGTCTTTTTCACCCTCTGCTTTTTCCTCTCTCTCCTTTTCCACTTTCATCTTCATCTGTATTTTACAAAATACATTAAAAAAAAAAAGTAAACCAAGGGGCTAGCCTGCTAAGCTGGAAGTCGTTTCTCTCGGCAGAAGCAGCCTTGTATCAGTGCTCTGATAAGCACAGTCACTGTGGCTGGCCAGCGTCCAAGCCCAGGGTTTTCAGCAGCCCTGGCAGATGCACGTCCAACACGGAAGTGGGAGAGGGAAAGGACCCCAGGAAAGATGTCAGCAGACCTGATGAAGCATGCTGATGCATGGCACCAGAGCCACAGCTGGATCTGGGCCAGGCTTCTCAGTTGGAGTAAGCAGGAATAAGAACAGGCTGAGTTTCTTACCACAGTGGCTCTGTGTTCAGCAATAGATTCAATGGCTGCCTTTTCTTTTGCTTCTTTCTCTTTGCGTTTTTTTTCTTGTTCAGCTTCTTTTTTTGCAATGTCTCTAGCAAGACGATCATCTTCCCTCTTTAATGCTTCATTCATTTGTACAGCTAATTGCCTAACGATTTTGTCCTGGTGTTCCTGCGTTAGTCTGCAGAAGAACATGAGCTACCATAACATACCAGCGTACACACCTGGGTCTACCTGAAGCATTACTGCTACCAAACTCAGCAATCTTGCTTCTAGTTTTCTCTCCTCTTGCCACACAGCCTGGCCCACCCACCCAAATCCTTGATCTCCTTGTGTTCCTCCTGTTTTATTTTTTTTAAATGATCTGATTTAGCAAATAAGTGTTCCCTGTATTCTTGTAACACTCGCTTTCTGTTGCAATAATGAGCTGGATCACTCGGTGAGGAGTCTGCCTAGCATCTTGCCATCAGTTGGGAGTATTGGCCAGAAGCAGAAAGAGAAGCAAACTCTTAGATTGGCTCAATGGTATCGTCATGCTGTACCCTCATTGTTAAATTGATAAACTGTCTTCCCTTAATAATAACCTGATGTAATGAATTGATATAGGTGCCTAGTTAAGAAGTCAAATTATTTTTCTTGATCTGATTTAGGAAAGTGTAGCTTATGCCCAAAAATACTTTCATCAGGATTTTAATTGTCTGTAATTGTTAAGGAGGTGGAGACTTGGCAGGCGACATGGAAAACCACTATTCCCAACACACTGGTGTAGAGCTTTGCACTTCTGTAAGTCTTTGTACTTTGAAGGGTGGAGAGATTGCTTCCCCACACACCTATTACTAAGGAACCTGTGAAAGAATTTCCTTTTTCTCCTGAATTCCCTACTCTCCCTATCAGTAGAATTTAATTTTTAGAATAACTGTGGTTTGTGTAACATCATCAGTCTGGAAGATTTGAAAATGTCTACAGTATAATTTTTAGTTTATGTACAATTTATACTCTAGCTTTGTACATACCTATGCATTTCAGCTTCTTTCTCTTTTACCAGTTTGGCAATAGTTTCCTTTGCTTTAAAATGAGCTTTAATCCGATCATCTTCTTCCATTTGTTTTTGTTCCTCTACTGCTTTGATTATTTTCTGGTCAGTTACATGCTCCTGCATGGGCAAAATGGTCCTGATGTAACAGATGAAGTTTGGAAAATCTGGGACTGGGGTAGCAACTTAAAAGAATCACTCCCTATTCTCTCTGTCCGTGTTTCTTTCAAAGAGAGAAGAGAGGAAAGGGATTCTCAGTACTTACACTTACTTCTGCCTCCCTATTCAAACATGCATGAAGAGGAGATAGTAGATATGAGGAAGGAGAAGGGGAATTGAACATTAAACAGCTGCTTCTCCAGCCCATTACACAAACAAATTGCTATGCAGTGCAGTGAGCATCATCCCTTGCTTCCATTCACACACATGGGAGAGGGGGACGTTGAGAGGAATGGGACTGTGCAACCCCCACCAACACATACACAAACCGTGTTGCTCCTGGTGCGCCTCATCCAAAACTATCCCAGTCTAAGAGCTTAATCCAAATCATAGCTGAAGAAGAGTTTTCTATAATTTTATGTAAAAAAACAACTGTCTTTTGCATGCTGGCCAGAAGTGCTCTGAGGTGTTTCTAGTTTGCGTTTAGCAAAATGCCTTTAAAGATGAAGAGAGAAAGCAGTAGGTCTTGACTAAATTTCTAAACCTCTCCAATCATAAAGGGAAAGTCAAGTTAAAAAGATATTGTCATGTTCAGTCTCAGGCTATTCCCTCTTCCTAACAAAGAAAAATGGGCTTAAAACAGCAGGTATGTGGAACTTAAAACAGCAGGTATGTGGAACTTAAATCCACTTTTCAAGTCAATGAGAATATTCCTTGGTGTCTACAGCAGACTTTTTAGTCATAGACCAGTCAAAGCATCAGGTGCCAATGTCCCTTCAGACAAGAGAAGGAACCTGCCTCCAAGAGGCCTTTCTCAAAAGCACAGAGGAAAGACATGGCCTGCAACTGGCAAGGCAGGCATATAATCCAATGCCACTGAAGCTGTCAGCAAACCTCCTGTTGCCAGTGAGCCCATTTACATATATGAATGCTATTGTTTCACTCCAGGCAGCCAAGATGAAACAAGCATTTTAAACTCTCTGCTTTCCTGTTACTTACATGATGCAGCCTCTGGCGTTCAAGTTTTTCCTCCTGTTCCTTTTCCATTCTTCTCTGCATTTCCAATTGGTACAATCGGTTCGATCTCTGTCTTTGTTCCCCTTCTCTTTTGTCTTCTAGCTTGGCCAGATCTGCCTGACGCTTGTGCTCCTTTATTCTGAATCAGAAAAAGGAGTTGACGGGCTAGGGACTGCGTGAAGTAATGAACAGATACAGATTCTGCATAACCATAGGTACCTTGCACTGAAGAATGTGATACTTTGATACTCTACCCACCTTCAATTCAGAGGTGAAAAACAGCATCATTGTTTGTAATGTTAGCCCTCAATCCTCTGACCAGAAATGAGCTACATGGTATGCTCACAGTTTGCAGTCTAGTGGTAACAAGTTTTATCTGGATGACTCAGTACCACCATTGCATTCATAATGTTCTGGCCTATCTCTGCAGCATCCTCAGTGAACAAGATTTCCCCAGTAAGTCCCACCGTATCTTCCGCTTCTGGGTGTGCAGGCACAGGCTTAAGCTGGTAGTGTTCTATACTAAGTTCCGCAAGGATTTATGTGTTGTACCTGGAATATGTGAGACCAAACTTTGAACCCTTCCTCTGCCTCAGAGAATTTGATTCCTTCTGTAAGACCACCAGGGCCAGTCCTATAAATACCACTGGGGACCCCTCCATAAGGTTTCTGGAAGAGCTGAGAGAAAGAACGAAGGTGGCAGTGATGCATTCTCTTGATGCATTCTCTAGAATCTAGTTATGGGCAAATGGCAAATCTGGTTTAACCTTTTCCTTTTCTGGAACCAAAACTGAGTTAAAATACACTTTCAGTAAAAACTTTTGAATAGTGATTTGACTAAAACCTATTGATGCCTGCCAGAGGCGATTTTACGTGCAGACTGTTGGCAACTAAAAGACACTGCATACCACAGCTTTTCCCTTTTGTGCAAGCTCTTTTGTGGCACTCTGGTTTTTTTCTTTTAAGGTGCCGCATTTGTGAATCAAATTTTTAGTAAGTTTCTGTAAAAACCTTATAGAATGTATTTGTGAGAAGAGAGTTTAAGTAAATAAGAAAGTAGGGTTACTTTTGATTAATTATTACTTACTGTTCCAGCTGATCTCTGCGTAGTGCCTGTTGATTCATATAGCGCTGATGTGCCTTTTCTTGCTCTCTGAGAATAGCTTCTTTATGTTCATGTTCCTTTTCTTCATCCTTCTTTTTGTTGACATCTGACTTTAACTTTTTAAATTCAACTTGAGCATCTCTTTCTTTTAGGACCTCAGCAAGTAGAAGTGCACTCTGCAAGAGAACATTTAAAGTAATTTGCATGTTCAGAAGCGTTTAAAGACATTCAGTACAATTTGGATTTCAAAATTATAAGTTGTCAACAAACATGCAACGCTTTCACTCTTCCGTTCTGATAGTATAGGTACGTTTTTGCACGATCAATAGCCTCCTTCCGTTTTGCTGCTTGGAACTGTTGTTCTTCCAAATCAAGTAACTTTCTTTCTTCCTCTTCCTTTTCTTCACGTAATTTTTTGACTTTAAGTTTACGTTGTGCCAGGCCCTACAGTGCAGATAAAATTAGAAATCACATTTAGAGCTCATGGAGTAAAAATGTATAAGCCATTCTGAAGGTGATGTACTCAATGTTTGGAGTTTTTTTAATTTTGCATTCTAGCTTTAATTAAAAAAAATTAAATGTTGATGTTAGATGTTAAATGTATTTAAATGGAGTTTAGTTAAAATACGTATTTAAAAGCAAATGTTCAACAAAGGGAGTACAGCTAGAAATGTTACTATGAGTGTTTTTGCATATATGAAAATGAATCCCCTTGTTTACAAATATACTTACCATAATGGTATTGGGCCAGTCTTTTACAGCAGCTTTGGAGCGTAAGTGCATTTCTTCCCGTTCTTTCTTCTCAGTGAGGATGCGTGCTGCTTCTCTAGCTGTGCTGCCAAGATTGTCCTGAATCCTTTCCCATTCTGCTTTTGGCAATACAATTACCTGATGAAGATCTACTTCATTTGGAAGAAAATATCCATCTAGAATGTTATTTCCTTCCAAATGATGTGGTGCTGTGCAGAGGGAAGAAAAGATACTGAGGTTACTTGATATCAGAAAATCCTATATTCAAACCTGTATCAGGATTTGAATTCTTGCCTAGTAACAATACTAAGTTATCCTTAGTATTAGTCCGTCTCCCCATCCCCATACACCGCGCTAAGACGGGGCATCTGTAGTGTAACTATGGCCAGTGCATGTACTTGGGCTGTGGCACTGACTGACTTAATTGCTTGTATGTCCCCTTGCCTGTTTGTGTGTAGGTACAGGTTTGGCCCGTGGTAACTAACACTTCCCAGGCAGTACTTGAGCGTGATTCTGAGAACAGCAGGGACCAGGGAGCATTCCCAAAAGGAAAGGGAATATTGGTAAAGTGATTCCACTGGCTGGATGAGGCAGCAGTTTGGGCACAGGCTGTACCTTACCATGCCTGTCCTGCGCACTCATCGTATTTACTAAAATAGATCTGTTGTAGAACAGTTTCTTGATTTGTTGGAAAGATTAGCATTTCTTTGTTGTATTAGGCTTACACACACATGTGCATGCATAAATACAGCTTTTCTAGGTGATCACTAGGTTTTGTGAAATGCCCTTCAAACTGTCACCAGTATTTTTGATGGGAATGTCACTCTGTACAGAGTGGCATCCTGTTAGAAATTCTCCTTGTTCATCTGATTTGCAGCAGACTGACATGTCGTGTCTAAAATGTAAGGAGGCTTTCTCTTAGAGCGATTCTGATGTCAAAGTCTGTTTTTCAGATGCAATTGCTAATCTGTTTGTCTTATGATAGGGACCAGACCTGATCCAAGGTTTCCCTCTGTCCAAGGTGAAGGTAGCCCTGCCAAAAGTAAACGTACACTGACATGCTGCTCCCTACAGATAGGGAACTGCCGGGCACCTAGTTCTTCTCTACCTTCAGCTGTTGGATGATACTGTACCTCCACTGGTTTCAGGTTAGTTCTTCCTAGGTGATTCTTAGGGAGAAACAAACAGCCTGTCTTGCTGTCTGCAGCTGGGAGAGCTGGGCAGAGGGTTGGGGAGAGTCACCCCAGACACGGGGACAAGGAACACCCCTGCAGCCTCCCGGAGCCGTGTACGGCCGGTGCGGCTACAGGCTCGGCACTGCTCCCCCTCCTCCCCCCCGGTGCCCGCGGGGGAGCCCCACTCACGGGCGAGCTGCTGCTGCTGCTGCCGCCGCCTCTCGCGGGGGAGCCCGGGCCCCGCCGCCGCCATGGCCCCGAGCCGCGCCGCCTGTGTACGCGCGCCGTTGCCGGGCAACCCAGCGGCGGAGAGTCACGTGATGACGTGGACCGGGGCACGTGGCGAGCGGGACTCACGCGGAGGGAGCCGGAAGCGGCGAGTGCGGAGGTGGGTCGGGGCAGTGGCGGCCGTTGGCGGGTAGCGCGCGCTCTGCGGGCGGTAACGGCTCAGTGCAGCCCCGCTGACTCTGTCCTTTTCCCTCACGGGCTTTCGGTCCGCTGCCGAGACCCCCGAGCAGTGCCGCTGCCCGGCTCCTCCCCCCCCCGCCGCGCCCAGCCCAGCCCCTCGGGCGTCCGCGGGGTGGCTGCTCTGCATTATCCCTCACCGGGCGGGCGGCGGCAGGAGCTGCTGCTGTGCTGGGGATGAGAGGAGGCTGCTTATGTGGCTGCGCGGCCTGCTGGCTGGGGCGCTGGCCTGAGGGACGCCTGGGGCTGGGGAGCGGCGGTGCTCGTGTTAGGGGTGTGAGAGGACTTGCCTGTGAGGGAACAGCATTAAGTACCAGATGAGGTATCTCCTGCTCCCAGGGATTTCCGTAGCCCAGAGGTGGGCTGCAGGTACTGAAGTTGCAGGACTACAGCAAGGAGACCGTTTGGTTGGTTGGTTTTTTCAAACCCACAAATGGTAGTCCTTCTTTTCATTGGCTGCTTTGATTTGGTGTGTCCTTGTTAAAAAGATTGGCTCCATCTGCTTAGTAATAGTTTCCTTTTGAAATATCTCTAAGGTATTTTGCCAGGAGAATCCCAGTTTGGTTGCATTGGCAAGTGACGATGGAGAAATTTAGAATCGTTGGTCAAGCGATGGTGCATGAGTACTGGAGGATTGACTCTGTGTTAGCAAGTATTAGTAACTACGCAGCGCGAGTTTAGATACTTTCACGTTATCTGTTTTAAACAGAAGTTTGATACTGAACTAGAACTTTGACCTTTACAGACTGCTTTTTTAGCTTCAGCACAACTTCCCATAGCTGTAGTGGCCATAAATAGTTTACTTTGTTTAGATATTTGTCCTAATGCTTCATTTTCTCGCAGGATTTTTCTCTTCTGAGCCCAAGATCAGGGTAGGAATTCAGTACTTTTGTCTATGTAAATAATTCTCTTTTTTGTTTGTTTTGGAAACTATTTTCTGACAGCTATGAAATTTCTGTTGGTTTTTGATTTTGACCATACAATCGTAGATGAAAATAGTGATACTTGGATTGTGAAATGTGCTCCTGAGAAAAAACTTCCTAATGGATTAAGAAACTCCTACCGACCAGGACACTGGACAGAATATATGGGCAGAGTCTTTGTCTACTTGGGAGACAATGGCGTCAAAGAAGATGAGATGAAAAGAACTATGACAACAATTCCTTTCACTGCGGGAATGGTAGATCTTCTGGGTTTTATTGGCGAGAACAAACAGTTGTTTGACTGCATAATTGTTTCAGATTCTAATACAGTATTTATTGACTGGATTTTGAAAGCTGCTGACTTCCATAAGGTGTTTGATGAAGTGTTTACAAACCCTGCAGCATTCAGCAGTACTGGCTATCTTACTGTACAGAACTTCCATGCTCACCATTGTGCAAAGTGCCCTAAAAACCTTTGCAAAAGGAAAGTTTTAAAAGAATTTCTAGATAAACAGTTGGAGCAAGGAGTAAGTTATACACAAATTGTATATATAGGTGATGGTGGGAATGACTTATGTCCAGTAATGTTTTTGAAGAAGGATGACATTGCTATGCCCAGGCAGGGGTATACCTTGGAGAAAAAGATTTCTCAACTGGCCCAAGATCTCAGTCCTGTGGATTGTTCTGTTCTGGTTTGGTCATCTGCTATTGACATTATGTCTTACCTGAAACTGCTTATAAAGGAATAATTCAAATGATAAAATATAACTATATTAGTTTCCTTTTATCTTCCTGGAAGAGAAAAACTGCATGTGTATAAAAGCACAAAATTGTAAAATTGGGCTGTTATCCGAACTTATGTTATTTAAACACAATATAAAACTGTTTATGTTCAATCTTGGCAATAGTGGGAAAGTGAAGTTAAAATGGCTTTCTAACATAGTACACATACCAACATAAGTGGAGAAGGGGGGTTGCAAGAGGAATTGCCATTATTCTTAGTCTTCCCCCCCCGCCTTTACCAACTACATAACTGACCTTTTCTGTTCCGCGCGCTTAGGGGAAGCAGTAGGATTAGTGCACAAAAGAATGAAATTATTTACTTACAAAACATTAGGTGCCAGGAGCATGTTTCTGGAACTGTTGGCTTTTATACTTCTTTGATCAGGATAAATGTTTAATTTTGTAAATTATTTAGTATGCTTGTAATCTTGTTTGATCTGAAGATGCGTTTATATTTTCAATATACTAAATATTTTACCAAACAAAATTACTTTTTAATAGTTTGTATTATCTTGTATTGTAAAGACAATAAAAGTGACTGTCATTGACAAAAGCAACACACCCGACTTGTGTAATGTATTCTGCTGGCCTGGTGTCATCAGGCACCTGTTCTTGTAAGGGCCTGGCAAGAGTGAACACAAGTGTGGGTGTCAGCCTTTGGCTAACACCTTCATTTATTTTGTCAGTGGGACCCCTTCTCTTCTGGAGAAGGACGCTGTTGTTCTGTTTAAAGAAAAGTCACTCTCCCATTCTCCTGACTAGCACCCTGACAGCGTGCTGCTGCCACTCGTATAGAGCTACTGCTGGTTTTACCTTCCATGCTGATGGCGCTGAGTCAGCCTGATGCTTTTTTTCTTGCCAGGTTTCTGCTGCAATGCACAGGCCCACAGAATGGTGAACATATATACATGTTTACACTGATTTTACCTATTCTCTCTCATCCATATCCATAGTATAATCCTCTCTTACAGGCTGGAAGGGAACATCTATATGCATTTTAACTTTTTAACAGAATTGTTCTGTCTTTAAATAGTTTAAGGACTCGTTTGTGAACATGCAGTCTTTATTGCTCACAGTGAGATGAGCCCCATGAGTTGGGCTATGCATATAGAGATACTAAAAATAAGTCTCATTAAAGTTAAATAATGTATTTTCATGCCAAATGTTTTCCTTCTTATAGTCCCACAAAAGGTCCAAAACGATGATGTGGTCTGTTATTGAACTGATGTCTGGTTTAGCTTAAGTGCCTCAACTGAGAAATTAGTCCAACTTTTGCAGCACTTGGGTTGCAGACATTTGAGGTGTAGCTCAGCAGCCTGTGATTGCTGTAGCTGTCTTCCTCTGTTTTCTGTGCAGCATCGTTCTCATTTTCTTATTGACTTTGATGTTGTCACTACCTTCTTTTTTGAAGATCTTTAGGAGTGATCTTGCTTGTTTTCAGGCTGATAGTGTATATAAATTAAGATTTCCTTTGAGTACTTCCTTGTAAATGGTCCTGCTTTTAGCCCTTCACCTATTTTAATGAACTGTAGAAGGTTGCTTTGAACAATCTGTTGTCTAAGATGCCCGGAATAATATACTTGAGTTCTTGGGAGCATTGCTTTAACGATGGGTATTTGATAGGTGCCTGAGATGTTTATATTGGAGATCTTACCCTATTGTCTTGTGCAAGGGCATGAAGACAGCATCTGAAGAACTGGTGGGTCTCAAGTTGTGGCAGGTTTTTTCGTCTGATTTACAGGCCATACAAAAGAAAGGTAATGGCTGTTGCATAGTACAATTTTGTATGGTTACTTTTTTTAAAGTTGTGTGTTTCCTTTAGTCTAGATGTGCTGCTGAATGTTCCAGATTCTGTGCTGGTCTCTTCTGTGCTTTTCAGAACTTAGTTGTGAGCTTGCTTTCAGTTTGTCCACAGATCTCAGTTACTGCTTACTTAAAACCAACCAAACAATAAAACTAGTATATAAACAATTATTCAGCTTTTTCTTCCACCTATATTAACTGTTGTTCTTTTAGCCTTAAGGACCCTACCCTGTAGTTTGCTGTTGAGAGTGAGAAATTGAGTGAGAAAATCATCTTCATGCTCAAAAAGGGGTGCTTTTTGTGGTTTTGATGAAAGTACTGAAGCAGGAGTTGAGAGTAGATTAAGCAAAGTAGACTACTTGCAATATTAGCAATTATAATCTAATCACTTCAAGTAGAGGGCAGAGCTGATGCTATTTGCTAGACAAAGTGCATATTAAGACAGAAGAAATTTTTCAATTCCAGTAGGTAGGCTATTAAGCTATTAATATGAGGTCTTGGGTATTTTTTTTCTCTTAAGAGAAGAGAGAACTTTTCTGAAGCACCACAATTACCAAATTTTTCCACATTTGGGTATAAGGGAGAGGAGATGAGTATCTCCAAAGGGTGAAGCTGGTTTAATCTGGTAACCCAGCCAAAAGAGGAAGGGAGAAGCTCCTTGAAGGGACGCATGTTCAGTGCTAAGTATTGCTGACCTCCAGACTTGCTGGCGGTTTAAATCGACATGCCCTCTGGGAGGGAGATGATGTAGGTAAAGATGGTGTGAAAAGAAATGCATAATGGAAGGCATATGTGTATATGGGAAATTTTCTATATGGCAACAGGTCTGCTATTGTACACCAGCTACTATGAAGAGTACCTAGCCTTAGTATTGTGTGCCAGTAGGATGGCCAAGACCTGGGAGAAGTTCCTGCTTGTCCATAGGAAGCTGATGAAATGGAAAGTGCAAAACCCCAGCAAAACAAAGCTGTTGGCATGGGGATGTATAAACAGACTCGGGGCTGTACGAGGGAATGTTCCAGAGAAAGAAAGGGAGTGAGTAATGTAGCTGAGGGCAGGCCTGGGTCAGAGGCAGCAGGGCTGCTGCTTCTTGGGTTACACCGCAAAACTCCCATTTCCTGGGCTAACAGCGCATCAAGAGTGGTTGAAAAACTGAAGGCAAAGATGTGTGACAGATTTGGGTTTTGTTTGGATCAGCTTATTTATGTCTTGTGTTACTACGTAAAGGCCAAGGGCAAGTTTGAGACCTGTTGGACGGTTAGCGTGTGAGGAAGGATGGCAGAGGGGTAGGTCCATACACATTTTCCAGTTCATATTCCTCCTTTAGTTCATGCTTCTGGTGGGCATTGTGGAGGAAGTACCACCAGTAATTAAAAGAAAAAAATTGATGCTTTTTAATCTGTGTAGAGCAGGAGCTCTCCTAATTGCTCCTTTTGGGTATTGCTGGCACTTGGCTAATAACAACAAATATCCACCTCCTTTTGGTAGGAGAAACCACTGCCAGCCCTTTCAATCCAGGAGAGCTCTGGCAGGGCAGGGGGAGCCTGGCTGCTGGATCCAAAGGATCCAAACCCTGCTGCAGGCGAAGGAGGGAGCACAGCTGTTTAAACCCAGAGGATGGTGTGCTTCAAATACTTTGTCTCCACTGCAGAAAATGTTTTGCTAGCAGAGAAGAAAAACTTATTAAATTGTGAACCACCATTGTCAGAAGTGGTAAAAGCCAATATAACCTTCTTCCTGAATAATTTGCTTATAGTTGGAGTCTGTCAGTATAGTTTGTGACTGTCCTGTGCACCCTGCCAGGTTCAGGTGTTCGGGGAGAGCTCTGGCCACCCGCTTCTGTAATGGGGGAGCCCCTGGAGCTTGCTGCCCTTCCCAGCATCGCTCCTCGAGCGCCTGGGAGAGCGGGGCGCCCCGCGAGAGGCGGCTTCAGGTCGCTGTTAGTGGCAGTCAAAGGCCCCCGTGCTTTGTTGTGTGGCTGAGTGCCACCAAGCTGGTGACGCTCCCCAGGCATCTGCTTCTGTCCCTAATACGGCCGGGCCATATGTCATCATCGCAGTCAGCCTTTTAACCCCCTGCCCCCGGGGCGGCGGGGGGGGCCTGGGCAGCAGCGGCGGTTCAGGCCGGAGTTTCCCCGGGGCGAGCCGGCGGGCGGGGGCCGGGCTGGGCGCCGCGGCCCGCTGACCTCCCGGAGGGGTCCGCGGGGGCGGACAGGGCAGGCGGCCGGGGCCCCAAAATAGGAGCTGCCGCTCCGGCCCCGCCGCCTCCCGCGGGCAGCGGCTCTTCCAAAGATGGTCACGGGGCCGCCGCGGGCCTGGGAGCGCCCCTCGCCGCGGCCGCGCTCCGCCCGGGCGTAAGTACCGCGCCGGGGAGGCTGCGCGGGCGCGGGGCGGGCCCGTAGTCGGGGAGCGGCGGGGCTTCGCGGAGCGGCTCTCCGGTCCGCGGGCGGGGCGCGGACAAAGCCGCGGGGGGCCCGGCGCGGCGGTGCCGGCCGGCGGCCCCGCTCGGCGCGTCCCGGCTGCCCGCTTTTGTGCGCGGGTGACGGCGATGGCAGTGGCCGGGCAGGAGGACTACGCGTACCTCTACAAGGACGCCTCTCACCCCGCCGATTTCCTGGAAGCGTTCCGGGCGTTTTACCTGGACGGGCTGTTCACCGACATCACCCTGCAGTGCGCCTCGGGGGTCATCTTCCAGTGCCACAGAGCCGCCTTAGCGGCTTGCAGCAATTATTTTAAAGCCATGTTCACAGCCGATATGAAAGAGAAATCTAAAAGCCAGATCAGACTTCCCGGGCTCAGCCACGCCGTACTGGAAGCCCTCGTGAATTATGCATACACGTCACAGATCCAGATAACAAAGAGAAATGTCCAAAGCCTGCTCCAGGCTGCAGACCTCCTCCAGTTCGTGTCAGTAAAGAAAGCCTGTGAGCAGTTTCTGGTGAGGCACTTGGATATTGACAACTGCATAGGGATGCACTCCTTTGCCGAATACCATGATTGCTCAGAGCTAGAAAAAGAATCCAGGAGGATGTTGTTATGGCAGTTTGAAGAAGTGTGGAAGCAGGAAGAGTTTCTGGACGTTGGCAAGGAGAAGCTCTCTTACATTCTCTCCAGAGAGAATCTCAACATTTGGAAAGAAGAGGCAGCCATTGAAGCTGTCGTTAAGTGGGTTGCACACAACGTGGAAGAAAGAATTGAAGACGTCTATGAACTGCTGAGCTGCGTCAAAGTAGACTTAGATAACATGTATTTGAGGTCAGCTTTAAGCCTACAAAAAA
Organism: Phoenicopterus ruber ruber; assembly: GCA_009819775.1. Taxonomy (NCBI): domain Eukaryota; kingdom Metazoa; phylum Chordata; class Aves; order Phoenicopteriformes; family Phoenicopteridae; genus Phoenicopterus; species Phoenicopterus ruber. The sequence goes on along the minus strand of CM020220.1, from coordinate 21,487,005 downwards.
AATGCCGTCTTAATGACAATAAGATAAGGTCACTCATATACAATGCCCTGAACCCCAATCCCAAAGGCCTTTCCAGAAGACCCACAGCAGCCATGTATGTGATCGGAGGATATTATTGGCATCCCTTATCAGAAGTGCATGTTTGGGATCCTTTAACCAACGCATGGATCCAGGGAACAGAGATGCCGGATCACACCAGAGAAAGCTACGGGGTCACTAGCTTGGGACCAGACATATATGTGACAGGAGGTTATAGAACGGAGAGCATTGAAGCCCTTGACACTGTGTGGATATATAACAGTGAGAGAGATGAATGGACAGAAGGCTGCCCCATGCTTGACGCAAGGTATTACCACTGCGCAGTTTCCTTGAGTGGCTGCATCTATGCATTGGGTGGTTACCGAAAGGGAGCTCCAGTGCAAGAAGCTGAGTTCTACGATCCTTTAAAAAAGAAATGGCTTCCTATTGCAAACATGATCAAAGGTAGGTAAGCTTTTGTATGGCGTCTGCCTCAAATGTCTATCCTTTTGCATTTGCCACTTTTATGTGCCGTGGACACGTTTAGGGTTTGATCCAAGTTCCAGTGAAGTCCATGGGAATCTTCTGTTAATGTTGGTGGGCTTTGGTTCAGGTCTTTACTAGCCAAACGACTGCAAACATCCAAATGCTATGCTGGGTTGTGCCACAGAACACTAGCGTGGAAAAGCAAGTGGTAGTCTCAGTTTAATTTTACTTTCTTTCCGGAGTAAAATTTCTGTTCAAATTAGGGAGAAATCAGAAAACTACCTGGGATTAGAGTCCATTCAGTAGATGGTCAAAGAACAAGCTCCAATAAAAGGATTATATTACTTTACTATAAAACCAGATAACTAAGATTTTCTGTGCAATCATTTATAAAGGTGTCATCGTTATTTAAAATTTCTTGCATGCAGTTTCCTCACATTTCAGTGTATCGTCTGTTCGGGATCCTTAGTTTAATCTTTAGTGTGAGGATAATGAAAAGCACTCATACCTGTTTCTAGCAGCCAAAATAGTGATCTGTTAAAAACAGATGAATTTGGATCACAGCCTTACTAAAGGGTATTATTTTGTTAAAAAATTTATAAACAATTATACATTTTATCATACATTTTTATAAATTAATGCAATTATTTACAATTAATTATAAAATTTTACTGTAAGTTGATGGAACATAGTATTTTTCTACATACATGAGAGGTTTTGGAGGTATCTGTCACAGGAAAAACACACTTGTGTTCCTACAACTTTTTTCATTGTTTGTATCTTTTCCACAAACATTGCTATTATTCTCTTTTTGTTTTCTTTAAAAGTAGAAATACTTTGCTAATACTGTGAGCAGTCACGCATTCTGTGCAATTGTTTTGTCCCGTTTTCTGTGTGAAACTTCTCAGATACTTAAAAAAACCACACCAATTTCCTAATTTTGGTCCATTTTATCTTGCCAGAACCCTTGTTTTATTTTGTTTTGTTCTCCTAGAGACAGAGTTAACATGGCTCCATTCTGTTTGTGTCCTTGTTTATACAATAGCACAACTAATAATACCATGGGAAAGACCAAAAGTGTCAGAAAAGATACCCCGAGACACTGAATGATCTCAACTCCCATTGTCTTTGTCATTGCCATATGAATGACTTTTAAAAATCTCTTTAACTTAGTGAAATATTGAAAGTAATTCCCTATTCCAAAACCAGTGTGTCTTTAATTACTGCATAAAAATTCTGTGAAATATTGTGTGGCTGTATTATATGCAATATATATCGGTTACTGCAGTTTTATTTAATTGCTCTTGACTTATGCTGATAAAATAAGGTATCTTGACAAGCTTATTTAATTTCACATTCAGTTAAATACTTGCAAGCATAATTTCACCCTAAAATATTAATTAACAAGTCATTTTAAATGAGATTATGGATGGAAGTGACTGTGGTTGTTGTGTGCAGTCTGAAGGTGTGTTGTTGACTTTCACACTGTGTGCAGGTGTTGGAAATGCCACCGCCTGTGTCCTGCATGAAGTCATCTATGTAACCGGAGGTCACTATGGCTACAGGGGAAGCTGCACCTATGATAAAATCCAGAGATACCATTCAGGTAGCAATGAATGGAGTATAGTCACCACAAGTCCGCATCCAGGTAAACAATAATTTCTGTAACGAGCGTAGAGCTTGATTTGATTACTTGTATCTGGCAGTGTTTAAGCCCACTTAAGAGTTTCTGTCATGTTCCTAGGAAAAGGAGCAATGCCTGTAGGGCAGCAAGGGCCAGAGCGGGATCATCTCCCATTTCCAGACTCTGAGAGGGGAAGGGAAGACCCTCTTCAAGCATCTATTCTATAGAAATCACTATATAAATATTGAACTAAGGAATGGCTGCATTCTGTTAAACAATATAGTAAACTAACTTTCTATAAAATCTATCTATTCATAGGCATTTGGCAAAAATAATTTATATGAATTTTAAAAGGGTTTTCTCTATGTTCTACATTTGGTAACAGTAAGGTTTTAAAGCAGTTCTCACTAAGTACTGGTGCTCACGTCTGTATCTTCTGTAATGCCTTGAGCTTGCTTTCACCAAGCGTAGCAGAAAATCCTGAGGTGTCTCCTAAGCTCAATGAAGAAACTCGGCCGCCCGCAGCGGTGCCCAGTGTTTGTCATGTAGTTGCAGTTTAAGTTAACATTCTCACGCTGAGTTGAACTGTATTCCTTTCTTCCTGAAGAATACGGATTGTGTTCAATTACACTACAAAACAAGATCTATTTTGTGGGTGGACAGACCACGATCACGGACTGCTATGACCCAGCGCAAAACGAGTGGAAGCAGATGGCTCACACAATGGAGAGGAGGATGGAGTGTGGCGCGGTGGTTATGAACGGATGCATCTACGTAACAGGAGGATATTCGTATTCAAAAGGAACATATCTGCAGAGTATTGAGAAATACAACCCTGAACTGGATAAATGGGAAGCAGTAGGTAATCTTCCCAGCGCTATGCGGTCACATGGCTGTGTCTGCGTGTATAACGTGTAAACATTTAATTTTCGTATTGCTGTTACAGAAACCAGCGGATGCAGTATTCATAATAGCACTGATTACCTCATGAATGAGATGTCGTAATACGATCTCTTAGCGCACATCATTAAAAACTAGGTATAATTTGTCTTTATTTGAAACAATTCAGAAATATAAATGTGGTAACAAGATTTCCATATATTTTTCAGTCCAATCATTCTTTGTCATGAAAGTTTTCAAATGACTCTCTTATAACACTTTGTGCAGCTATATAGGAACTACTGTGAAAAACAGATTTGTTTTCATTAATCACTGGATGGAACTATGATCTGGTGCTAAGGCGAGTAAAACCAAACAAAATACTCTGCATTTCTGTGGACTCCTGGGCTTAAGATGAAATCTTTGATCCTCCGAAGGTAGCTATGGAAATGGTTCATTGCCACAAGTTAAGCGTGTGGTACGTACAGAGCAGTATCACTTGGATGACTAGGTTATCACATCCAGAAAACACAGGCAGTTATAGGACGCCTCTAATTCTACCTTCAAATGCCAGAGTGGAGAAGAGCACAGGCTGGGAATGAGGGAAGAAATGTCATGCAGTAGCCCCAGAGCACAAGCCGAAAGCGTGCATTAGTTTTCCAGAAGGAGAACAGTGCTCTGCAGTACAAGGCAGTTTGAGAAAAGTGCTTGCTTTGCCATTCTCACGCTGGCAGGGCCCGTGCGAAATAAAAAAAGATTCTGCGTGGCTTTGCAGTGGGCTCTTTGGCTGATGCACAGGTGTTGGTGATTTTTCTTTTTTTTTTTTTTTTTGTTTTCAGAGAAAAGCCTTACCATGCTGACTGTTTTTTTAAATCACGTTTAAGATGTGTGTCTTTGTGGAATGGAAGGAGGAAATGAGAGAGACTGGAAAGTTGCTAACATCTCCCCGAGATACAGAGTTCTCTGTTTTGTTTAATACCATTCGGTCTTTTCTAAAAGTGCTAAACTGTGATTTGAGCAAAGGTGACAACTGAAGAAACCTGTCAAAATATGCTATGCATGGAGAAATTGAATGCTGAGTGGTCTGCTGGATTTTTTTATTATTTCTCTCAAAACGTAATACGAGATCTTCAAATTCTGTCTAGAAAGCAACTTGAGGTGGGCAGGAAGGTCATCGTTTTGTCACCTCTTCAGTGGGAGACTCCTGGGGCAGGCTCCCAGTGCAGCATGGCGGTGCCAGTGCTGGCAGAAAGCAGAATCCATATGTAGTATTTAAACAGCTGGTGTTTTGACCCTGCCATCCCCGGCCTTGTCACCAGTCCTTGTTCTGCATCCTGCCATGTCGGTAGTAGTACAAATGCATTTGATTGACTCGTTATTGCAGTGGCTTCTTAGGATTTGTTTTCTCCTCATAGCTTATATAGATAGTGTAATGTGGGGCTTGTTACTAGCCTGGTTCCCTGAGGGAGCAAGGTGCAACTGTGTGCGTGTGTAAGCTCCCCTGTAACGCTGGCCTCGCTTATCTGGGTTCAGCTATGTTCTACAGGGAGATATAGGCCTTAAAAATACACATTTTTTCAGGTTTTGTGAAAATCAGTAACAGGATAGAGGGGGAAGAGAGTCTGAAAGGAAGCACATGGGTTGTGTGGAAAGTACAAGGTGGCAAAGCCTTCCCGGTGCCGAGGAGGTGGCTGTGAGGAGCGTTCCCGCTCCTGTGGGGCCACACGGTCTGATAGCGGTGATCCAAATAAAGAAATGCCTTGGGGAGCAGAGAGACTCTCTTAGCCCAGATCAGTTCCCTGACCCAGCTCATAAAATGACCGCAGAAGCAGCTGTTAGACATCGGCGTGAGGGGCAGGGACAAGCAGGGCTGCCAGAGGGCGTGGTGGGAACTTCCTACACCAGCACTGCCACCTAAAAGGAAATTTTGGGTTTATTGGATTGATCGGATATGATGAAAGGAGCTTTCCAAGCAGGTAAGCCCTGAGTTTATAGTATTTCTTTTTCTTGATCATAAGCATTTGCAACATATTTTTTTTTGTTCTTTTACATTTTTATGCTATTTCTCACTTGCATTTGACTGCTGGTAGCGGGCGGCACTCAACTCTGAGCTTTGATGCGAAGTTCTGTGGTGTATATATAGTTCTTGTTTCGGTGTCTTTGTGTGTCACCTCACTATGGCAGAAGCTCGGGGGGGGGGGGGGGTGTCAGTGTTTTGCTTCATTATCCATCTCGCTGAGAGCTATTTAAGGATCCAATGCAATTTGTTTAAAGACTCTCAACTGTAAAGAGGTGTGGGAATTGAACCCTGACGCTGTTTGAAATGCATGGGCTGGGCAGGTGGGCAAAAGAAATAAAGTGAATTTGTTTCTCCTGGAAATCTGCACAGCCGAGAATTGTTCAAAGACAGGTGGAGATTTAAAGGCCGACATCGCAAGAGCATGAAGGTGATCTTTGTATTGAATGAAACTGCAGTGAACTTGGCGTGTGTATGTATTTTTTCAGTGCAAAATATGTACCCGTGAAGCTTCATGTTTGTCAAAAAACATGAGCATAGAACAGCTGCTTGTGGCTGGCCCTGAGGTTCATTCTGGCCCGTATCCTGTCACTGAGTTGTACGTTGGTGAAAGGATGTAAGAACAAGGCAGGGACTAGCAAAGCCTGCCAGCATCCACCTGTCTGCTGCTTCCAAACTAGGCGCGTAGCGTTGGTGAAGGGCAGCGCCGTTGCGGGGCTGGAGCACGGGCACCGGAAGCCAGAGCCCACTTTCTCCCTCTGGGCACCCGGCAGGCGAGCGACGCACAGCTTCTCGGCCTCGGCGTAACTGCGAAGTGAAAAAACCCTTTAGTTCAGACATGCTGATCTGGCGTAAACGAAAGTCAACGAGATTACTGCCTCGGGCTTCAGAGAAGTCCTAACTTTTTAGAGATTTTTGAATACGTTAGAATAAATGGAGTGTAGAAGTTCAGACTTGTGGTTAAATTTAAACTGGTGCTATTTTTTACAGTAACCTCCGTTACCCTTTTAAATTAGCTCCTGTCCATGGCACATCCTAAGAGTGTGTAGCGATCGGGTCTTGGGCACAGGCAGTAACATGAATTCAGTGAGAGGAACGGGGACTCGGGCTCCCGGTCAGTACCTTGTGCATCCTGCGGGAGGTGGAAAGCTCAGAGCAGGGGGTCTTACATTTTTAGTAGTAATAGTTGAGTGTGAACGCTGAATTACTGTGCTGTCGGACCTGTGTTATGGTATACGCTGTTCTACTGTTTCACCTGTAAATGAGAAAATGAACGAATACAGAAGTTGAATCAATTGCTTCGTACTATTTATTAATATGTGTGTGATCCCCATGTTTGTAGCACTATAGATGTCTACAACGCATCTGTAGTACTTAAGTGAATGTTTCTAACGTTTAATAAATGTAAATACGGCATCACTGTACAAACACAAGCGTCTAAGTTACTTTTTGTTACCTGTGCGAAAGCACGTGACCAGGCCCCTGCGCACGCGCGCAGGTGCCCGTGACAGCCGCTACGGCCTGTCGGTGTGTGTCGGGCACGTGGCCCCGCCAGCCCTCCCCACGCTGCTTGCGGTTCCCCGAGGCAAAGAATAAACACGAACGCGTTTCCCCGCTCCCCGTTGTCCGTCTCCCAAGTCGTTGCGGGCGCCGGGGCTCCTCTGTCCGCGCCGAGGAGCCCCGCGGGGCTGCGGGCACCGACGGGAGTGGGAGGGGCTGCCTGGGGCGTAGCGTCCGTGGGGAAGGGGGCTGCAAGCAGAGGCCTCCCAGCAGGGGCAGCCGCGCGTGGGATCGTGCCCCGGGCAGCCGCCCGCCGCTGCCGTATCGCCCCGCCCCGGAAGCGGCGCCCACGTGAGGGGCGGGCGGTGACCGCGGAGGCTGCTGGGCCGCGCGGCGCCGACTGCGGCCTTTAAAGCGGCGGAGCGGGGCCGCGTGTGCGCTGGTTCCCGGAGCTGCTGCAGGTTTGTGCTCGGGGCGGCCTCTCGCCCCCGCGCCGGGCGGCTGCGCGTGGGGGACGGCGCTGCTCGGGCGCGCTGCGCTCCGTCAGGCCTGGCCCGGTCCGGCCCGGCCTGGCGGGGCCAGGCCCCTCTGAGGAGCGGCGGGCTGTGCCGGGGCAGGGCGGGCTCCAGGGCGGGTGGCGGGGCCCAGCGAGGGGGCGGCGGCCGGGCCTGCGGGCACGGCTGCTGGCGGCGCTCCCCGCTGGCGGGCCGGGAGGGAGGAGTCCCCGGAGCGGGGGAGCACGTGCTGCCGCTCTTCCCCCGGCTCGGGCAGCGGCGCGGCGCGGGGCCGTGCCCGGCGGAGGCAGGGCGACCTGCCGCCGCTCCTTCGCTCGCAGCGGTGCTGGCCAGCCAGCGCCGCGGCGGTTACTCGCCGGGAGCGCTTCGTGCGGTGTTGGGCTGCGTGCGACTCACCGCTGGGTTTTAGCGCTGCGTGGTGCGTCCTGCGCGCCCGGCGCTGCGGTGCGGGAACGCTGGCGGCCCCGCGGGAGCAGCCCGGAGCGGCGGGCTGAGGGCAGCGCGCACGCTGCAGCCGGGCTGAGGCGCCCGCTGGGCGGGAACCTGGGCCGCGGGGCTGGAGGTTGTCTGAAGAGGCGTGCGTTGTCGCTGTCGCAGTGTAACAGCGCTTTAGAACAAACTGATGGTCCCTGAGCATAGACGTAAGGTTCAGGAGCTGACATTTCTTTCGTTTAAATACTTTTTAGAAGAAATTCCTTCCTATATTGCACTGATTCTACTCAAAAACAACTGTGCAAATAATTTCTGTGATTATGAATGGTGGCAGTTAATCCTTACCTTAAATAAAAAGCTCTATTTTGATACAGGAATCTGGTCAGAAGGCTCAGACTCTTACACACGGGTTCCTGAACAATGTTGCATGAGTAACAGTTCCATGTTACTTTACTGGGGAAACTTTTTTTTTTTAAATAATGCCTTTCACTCTCTCTATTACAGTAATGGTAAAAGCCGTTAGCTTGCAAGTAAGCTTTGTCCAGACCTTAAATCTGTAAACTAAATGACTGATAAGATGAAAATCCACTTGAGAGTTCTTTTGGGATGATCTAGCTAATATAGCATGGGATCAAATTATTCTAGTTAAGGGCTTGACTGTCATTTTCCATTTGTAATTTAAATCTCATGGCTACTTGCATTATTTTAACTTGTTTTCATTTTGAGTAGTACTGGTACAGACTGTTGGCACACAGAACAATTCGGTGTGGTCTACTAAGAAAGAAGTTACAATAAAATCTTAAGTAGGGTTTTGCATGCTGTTCAGACTGTGATTGTTCTTCAGTGGAGCTAGCTTTTTATCAGTCTTCATTGCTGCACAGCAACTGGAAACTATTGATCTGGAAGTTGGATCCGGAAGGCTAGCTTGTGCCAAATGACTGAGCTAAAGAGTCTGAAGTGGGCATGTGCAGCAAGACTAGAATTTCTCTTAAATTAGAAAGCTGCTTCTGCTTTTATTCTAAGTAGGTTAGAGCTTGATCAGTGTCTGAACTGAATTCCACGTATTGCAAGCTCGAGCCTTTCTTAGTCCTGACTTCAGTTTGCTGCTACTTGCAGCTGAACGAGTGCTTTTTAGAAAAAATTTTCCAGGTGTAAGACTCAATCTGAAGGACTTGTCCAAGGTCTCATGTTGTTTTACACTTCTTTACAGTTTGGTTTTTACCTTGAAAATACTGCTAAGGAAATAGACTTTGGTTTTCATCTCTTCTTGGCAGTAGAAATGAACTTTATTATGTGGAAAGCAAGTTGCTGGTTGTGGCTATTTTGGTACCCAGAGTGAGGGAGGCAGACTGGGGGAGTGGTGCACTGTGAGAGCTGGGGAAGTGCAAGACGGACAGGGTATTCAAGGATGTAACAAGGCTGAAGGAGTTTAGGTGGCAGAAGCGAGGTGAACACAAAAGCGTATGTTCTTCCATTGTGCTTCACAGCACTATTACCTTGGCATTTCTCAATGGCTTCTTGGGTATCCAGCAGTAAAAAGAAGGCTGTCCTGAGTATTTCAAACTGGTGTGGTTTTTGGCGAGGCTGGAAGAGCCAGGCTATCCTGGACAGATTGAGGGAGGTTCTCTCTAAATGACAAAACCAAAGCAAAGTCAACAGCTTTATGAACAGATTCTCTTGTAACTATACTATCTCGGACATGCTGCCTCTGCGTAATCCTCACCTCATTAACTGGGTTAGAACTGCTGGTCATTGACAGCATGCAGCCCAAAGGCCCCAAGGTTTATTTTAACAACTTGTATTAAGGGAAAACTTCCACCAAGAAGTCCATGCACCATTCAGTATAACAGGTAAAACAGCAAAGACCACTGAAGGAGCAAGCAGATACAGCCTACTTGGAGGCTGGTCTGTATCTCACACTACAGAAGAGTACAAAGCAGCTGTCCCCGCTCAGCTTTTGACCGCGTACTTGAGACGGGCTGACCAAATGGAAGGTGGTGAGGGAAGATTCCTCTATCCAGCTCAATCTGTATTTCAGTGTGCACCAGCAGATTCTCTGTTCTAGAGTTCCAGAATGTATTGTTAATGCATTTTTCTTAAAACGGGATACATGACTAAAATCCAGTTATTTTTTTTCCTCAGAATATGCAAAAGAGCAAAATTTTTCACATCTCTTAGTAAATTAGTATGTCTTCTTAAACATTAATTGAGCTGTACTCTGAAAAGCACCCGTAAGAAAATGGTTCACTTACATGTGTTGCATAGTGCTTAAAAAAAATCTGCCACGCCTGGAGAAGAGGCTTTGCAATGTGAGTTAAATCACCAAACTAAGGTTCAAGAAGATGAAGATTCACATAACTGCCATTCAGTACTTTTTTTTTGATCCTGAGGATATAGTTTAATGTCAAATCTAACCCATTACAACTTATTGCTGCCACAGAAAGGTGTTTCTGATTTTTTTTTTTTTTTCCTCTCTTGTCCTCCCTGCCCTAACAACTCCATCACTAGTGTTTTCTACAAGCTGAATCAAGTCAGTGATAAATTTATCTAACGGAACTGTCCTGCCCTTTCTTTGGTGGGTTAACTTTCTGTTGGATCAGGTGTTACAGTAGCACACAAGGAGTGTGGTCAATTAGTTGATCCAATGCAAAAAGCTGAGACTACTCTGTAGACTGCCACTAAATTACACCAAATTAGGTATAACGTAAAATAGAACACTGGTTTCTCAGTCAGGTGTTGGGGACAACATCACAGGGGAGTGTTAGGATAGTGCCAGCACCTGAATGTGGTGGTGAACTAATTAAGTCTCCTGTTGTCAGGCTGGCTAATGTGAGACATCTCTAAAGTAACTGCAACTGTTAGCTTGCGTACTATAGCCTGGATTTTTGTCAAGTGCTTTCCAGACAAAGGGATCACACTCTGAGCATAGCTGTCAACTAACACTCACTGAAATCATGCTTTTAAAGAGTGTTAGGTACAGGTGGAAGTCCAGTAGTGGGAGAGCAAGATGCAAATTTTAAGGTTGTTAAGTGCCCAGATTAAAAAGAACTACAAGCAAGTCAAAGGATGCAACATAGCCTCGAGATCAGGAAGAGGAGGAAATAGGAATACTGCAGACTGTAGGCTAAACAATGATCAGTGAATTAAACTACTAAAATAAGAAGATGGGACTACAAGGCGGCCTTTCTGATGAAGAACATAATTTCCTGTGACAAGGGAGTCTCGGGGGAGTTTTCCCTGCTTCTATGTTGTCAGTCATCTTGATGTTCTGAAAGATGTTACTGTCCTGTGAGTGGCAGAAGAGCAGAATGTGTACGCTTAAATCTCCCAATAAACCAGGCAAGATGGGAGTGCAAACCCATCTTCACCAGTAGTCTTAATGATCACTGATCTGTGAACTGGGATAACTGAGGGTCATGAAACTGCTTCATCTCTTCTGTAGCTGGATTTAACAAATGTGATAGTGCCCAAAGGGAGAAAGAAGAAATCTGTGCTTTGTAGTTCGAAACTGAATTCAAACTGATTTCTGACAGCTTTATAAAGCTGCATTTTTCCTCAAGGATTATTCTTCACAATCTATCCTTATCTTAAGAGCAACTAGATAGACATTTTGTGATCCCAGTTAACTTTCTGGCCAGTAGCTGCTTTCTTACCAACCTTCTAGTGCATGTAGTGACTGCATCTGATGTACTGGGATTATACGCTTAATGCCAGTTAAGGGAAGAAGTTACTTTCAAGTTAAAACGTCTTACCTCTTATCAAAGATGCTTGATTCAGTATTCAGGCAGAACTGCAGCGAAGACAAGTTTGTAAAGAGAACTAGACATCTTTTAGGATGTGTTCGTAAATGCAGATATTCTCATTCCTTCCTCCAGTAAGTTCCTTGAACTTTCAAAGATAAATTAGGAGGCAGAAACTTTAGAAAAGCTTCTAATTATACTTATTTAGGAATATTAAACAATTTTTGTTACTGATGTTTTGCCTAGTGATGAGAGGATTTGACTTAAAGAACAAATGTTGTTGGCTCTCAGGTTTGTTGCTGTTAGGTACCAACTGTGGATCTGTGCCTAGAAAAAGGTAAATAACAGATAATGCTGTAAAGTGCCAGCATTTTTTTACTTATCTTGAACGTAGAATGCCAAATGCTGCTTTAACAACTGAAGTATTTTACTTGGTTTTTTTCCAGTTGTTTTATAGTTTCCCTTTGGAGTTCTGTAGTCATGTTTAAAGTTGGTTCACAAGCATAAGCGTACGGCTAAAGAACTTGTCTGTTACCTTGTTTAGATGAGGCTGCAGTGAAACACAACACTGTAAGTCTGTAAAAGTACTATTCAATACTTAACTGCCTTTGCTCTAAATTCTCTTCAACACAGTTGGTGAAAATGGCTGAAAATGGAGATGGTGAAAACATGTCTATTTTGGAAAGCAAAATCTGTCAGCAAATTGAGGTAAGTTCAATTTATAGTTTGGGATCTGGACTGAGATGTAGTTTTGGAGACATTCACTGTTAGGGACTTGGCTAATGGGAAGTTAACTTCATAGGGAATTAGCCTTGAATCTCAGCTCTTTAAAAATGTCTGTCACAGGTCTATGACAGGTATCTAATACTTTGAGACAATTCATAATTGTTGGAATTCATAGTAAGTTGGAAATTATGCTTGTCTAGAGTTGCCTGTAAGACCACCATTTAAAAACACAAATTTGACCCTAGTTAGATGACTGCTAGTAAGCAAAAGAATCTGATTAACTTGTCTGTCTTGTACTGAATTGAACAAATGTCAACTACATGACACTCTGCTCTTCCCATGCTGGACATGATCAAAATGAGAACATATTTTTTATCTTGTAGTATTTTCTTGAATGAGACCTAGAAACTCTAGTCTATGTGTATGATTTCTCATTGTGACAAATACAATATTCTTGCTTATACATTCCTTAAATAAGGACTAAACCTGAATGTGTTGGTGACAAATTTGACTTTTGACTCTGCAGAGCTTGATCAGATTGACGAATAATTATGTTAACAGAATAAGCTTCATGCCTTTCCTAAACAAAACTGCGGTCTACCTTTGCCTCATGAGTCCCATTGGATAAAGCACCGGGTTTTTTTACAGCTTACTTGTTGCAGCTAACTTTTGGAAAAGTATCAGGTTAAAGCAGGAAGTAATAATTTCAGAATTTCTAATTCTTCAGATTGATGAATTTTGGTATGTCTCAATCCACTGCAGGAAGCTGTCAGATGAAAATGAGCTTTTGAGACTGAACGTTGAAAGACAAATCTCTCTCCCTACCTCCCTCCCCCTTCTTTTTTGCAGTACTATTTTGGCAATCACAATCTACCAAGAGACAAGTTCCTAAAGGAACAGATCAAACTAGATGATGGCTGGGTGCCTTTAGAAGTAATGATCAAATTCAACAGGTAAAACAAAGTACAACTAATCTGGATGGAAGGGTAACTTTCAGCTACTTATCTCTATTTGGGGCCAAATGTCCCTGGTCTGCATGTACAACTCCTATTGCTGTTTTAACATTTGGCTTCAGGTTTGTCTCTAGATTTGTAATAACCTGTGTCTGCTTACTCAATAGGTTAAGTCGCCTTTCAAAAGATTTTAGTGTTATTGTAGAAGCACTAAGAAAATCCAAGACTGGTCTAATGGAAATAAATGAAGAAAAAACTAAAATCAGAAGATCTCCAAACAAACCCCTTCCTGAATTAAATGACCAGTATAAGGCTGCAATTAAAAACAGATCCGTATATGTTGTAAGTAAATTTCTTCCTTTGCTCTGTGCTGTTCTGTGTGACTTTGAAAACCACCTAAGTAAGGCTTGAATTAACTCATACTAGATAAGTTATCATTTTTGACTACGTGTCAGTTTGTTGCATGTAATTGAAGCTTGTTGCTATCTTGCAGAAAGGCTTTCCACTAGATGCAACTCTTGATGATATCAAAGAATGGCTTGAGGATAAAGGTCCAGTTGAAAACATTCAAATGAGGAGAACATTGCAGAGAACGTTTAAGGTAGCTCTTGTGATGAACAGTTAGATCTGGGGCAGGGATTCCCCCCTGAACAACATTCCGTGCAACTACCCTAACACTGAATGTCTCTTACCATTTAACAGGGCTCAATATTTGCAGTTTTTGATAGTGTTGAATCAGCTAAGAAGTTCACAGAGATCCCAAACCAAAAGTACAAAGACACAGAGCTGATAGTACTTTTCAAGTAAGTCCACTTAACTGATGTATGAACTAATAATGGTCGGGGTGGATTTAGACGAGAACCTGGCTTGACCTGAGAAGTGTAAGTTTCTACGCTGTTGTACAGGTATTGATAGCTGTACCTTTTGGAGACTAGCATCTCAACTGTTTCTTGGCTACTGCTGTCTTAGAAAGTAATTATAATGGAATACTTTAAGTGGTATTAACTTAGCTTATATTCTGTTGAAGGGAGGAGTATTGTACAAAGAAGAATGAAGAAAGGAGACAAAACAAAGTAGAAGCTAAAGCAAGAGCTAAACAGTAAGTCATTATCAGTTGAAGTGCCTGGTTTTGCTCACCTGACTGCACTTGAATCAACTCTTTTAACTACTTTAACTTTTCTACAGGGAAAAAGAAGAAAAACAGAAACAAGCGGCAGATGCTGAAATGGTATGGGTTTCTTAAATCTCTGTACCTGAAAACTATGCAATGCTTGCTTCTGTATGGATTTTCAATCCACACATAACAAACACGCTCCTGCAGCTACGTTTCGTAAAGCTAACGTGTGGGATATTCAGAGTTTGAAATTCTGTAATATAGAGCACTTTCTAGAAAGTCACTTCAGCTTTTCCAACTAACCTACAGTAAGACTTAGTTTTATCATGGTATTTAATCTTATTTTCAAGAGACTAATTTTGTTTAAAGAATTTAAATTCAGGATATGATCACTGGGCATGTTTACCTGTTCAGAAGTGATCCTAAATGCACCATTGAGATGATTGTTCTTCTGTGGTATTTAAAGGATCCAGTAAGGATTTAATCAGTGTTATATAGATTTTCAACCTGAGGTGTCAGCCTTCAGAAAACTGTTTTGTAGAATTTAAAGAGTGTAACTCTCTTATGGGAAAGGAGTCCTAAGTTCCACATAAATGTATCATAGTAAGGAAAGAAAATTAAAAAAAAAATAAAGGAGAGGGGACACACTGTGCAAGACTTGGACAGCAGCATAAATAAGCTATGTAGCAAGAATGCTTGGGTTACTGATGGTGCTAAGGGGGGGGTGACTTCAATTGCTTATTTATCACTATCATGTTTTAATAGTCTTAGGATTGAGGGGAAAAAAATGAATATTCAAGCTTGACTCTTCAACAAAAATGTGGGGTTTTTTATTTCATTTAGAAGTCTCTGGAAGAAAAGACAGGATGTCTTTTGAAGTTTTCTGGTGATCTAGATGATCAGACATGCAGAGAAGATCTCCATGATGTATTTTCTGATCATGGAGAAATCAAATGGATACACTTTGTCAGAGGTGCAAAGGAGGTCAGTAAAATCTTAAACAAGGAGTTAAGATCTCTGTATTAGAGTTTGAACCTTAATGATTAAATGTTTGTTCTCTTATGTAATCAAATAAGAAATTATTTGTTTGACTTGTGGAATTGCAGAATATTTAGAGAATTAAATTATTCCCTTAAATTCTTTCAAAAGAACAGATGAAGGTTCCAGCCTTCTCAGTTGATAAGTTCAAAACTGAGACTGTTTGTTAGGACAGTCTCAGGGGTTTGCTTCAGTCTAGACATATTATACATGATGCAAGAGTAATGAAGTTGCTGAGGTACCTAACAGGATATGTTGTTCGTCATTCTGGCTGAATGTTTTGTAAGATTCAAATGCAAATGCCACTTTTCTTTTTAAGGGAATTATCCTATTTAAGGATATTGCAAAAGAAGCTCTGGAAAAAGCCAAAGCAGCACATAACGGAAACTTACAGCTTCGGAACAAGGATGTTACATGGGAAGTGCTAGAAGGAGATGCAGAGAAAGAAGCTCTGAAAAAAATACTGGAAGATCAGCAAGAATTGCTGAAACAGAAAACAAAAGGTCCTCCTTTTATTGGTTTAAGCATTTATAATGTCCTAGAAGTGGCATTGTGTGAAAGCAACTGTAAATAGTGAATACATGCTAAACACTGACTAACTGCAAAGCATTCTTTTGAGCTTGCCAGTTAAAACACAAATGATGCAAAGTTCCTGACATCTTATATCCCCACAGGACGCAAAATTAAAGGAAAAGGAAGAGGGGGAAAGATACCTCAAGGTGCACACAAAGGGAAAGTACAGTTTCAGGGCAAGAAAATAAAATTTGAGAATGAAGAAGGTGGTGAAGGTGATACTAAAACAGGTATGTCATTCTGTGCACTGGATGCAGCTTCTTCAGTACACGGAGCTACTTTCTGGAAAGTACTCATGTTTCTTAGAAGTGTTTCAGATTTGGCCCTACATTGTAGTATTTCTGTCCTCTTGTCAGTAAAGTAAGGGTCTTGTGCTTGATCTCTTCCAGAACTGTCCAAAAAACCATTAATTACTAGATAGCTGAGGCTGTACTGCAGGGCTGTTCAAAGCATTCTGCATTGAAAGATGGTAGCTGTCAGCAACGTTACACAACTGTACAGACCCAGTCTCTTGAGTAGTGATTTTTTTTTTTCCTTGAGGATATAAGAAAACTAATAGTTCTGCAAATTGGTATTTAGCTTGGAGAAGATGAAGAGCTAAGCTTCTGTTCATTAGATATGGCACCTGCTTAAACAAAACCCAGTGAAACCTACTCCTGTTAGATTGTATGCCTTCATTTTCTTACCTGCCCTCCTGCTGTGAAATTATACAGAGAAGCAGCTCTTCAAAGTTGGTATTTTAGAGCATCTAAAAGCTTTAAGTCACAGTAATAAGTAAACCCTGTAGCATAGTAGTGGCTGTGGATAAACTAGGACTCATCCTTGAACTTACATGGTAGGAAGGGTTTGTTTTTCAGAAGACTTCAGGTAATACTGAAATGCTCTTCTTTACTATAAATGACTACATATTCAATCTTGCAGAACCAGCAAGTCCCAAGAAGAGACCACTAGAGGAAACGGAAAAAGAAGAACCTGCACCAAAACAACTGAAAACAGAAAATGGAGATGGAGATCAGTAATACTAAAATAAAATTAAAGAAAAAATTGTTTTTATTGTTCCATTTTCAATAGGTTTTAAAGACATGCCTCAGTTCAGGAGTTTCTTGGCAGAAAATCTAATGAAATCCACTTCAATGTCAACCTACAATGAGAGGAAAGCTTCATTTTGTTGGGTTACAGCTTTATTTTTGTTCAAGAAGCATGCTTACTCTTAACATACCACCCTGGAAAACTCTTTTGTATTTATAGTTTTGTTTATACTGTCAGATCCTTTCAACTTCTCTGGCACCTCATTCAAATGTAAAAGGTTCTGGACTTTGTAATCTTGCGGTTACGTTAAATAGCAGCTGCCAATAAATTCAGAACTTACAACTGCTTACTACTGAGGCCTGGATGTTAATGTAGTATAAAGCTGTAACTGAAGTAGCAAAGCTGAAGGACAGACTTCCATCATTTAAGTGCAAGTCACCAAGAGAATAGGTACAGCTGAATAAAACTTCCCATCTTTGCTATTCACTATACCTAACAGTCTTCAAATCTTGCTCAGTCTACTCCAGGATTCTCTCTACTTCCCCTGGGGTAATGGCATACATGTCTTCTAGGCCAGTATTCAGCACCCAGGAACTTGCCTATCACAATCCCCATTGTGGGATGAAGTGCACAGTTTCCTCCTGCCCCCTGTAAGATGGCTCTATGAGGGATTTCACTGGCTATAGCTATTTGCAATACAGAGCATAGAACACTGAAATAATGCTACAGCTGTAAAATCCTAGTTACTGTGGCCTTCATTACTTAATTCAGTTCCAGTTGTGGATAGGGTCAAGTAAATAACTATTAAAAGTTGAGTCAAGGAGGCTACCCTTAGCTTTTTCACATCTAGTTGCAGTGCTGGCTTTAATCTCTGTGTACGGCTTTGACTTGCATTGCAATGATTCTTTTCCCCATTCAACTACAAAATGTAGTAACAGCAATGGGACTTGATGCCATCATAGTAAACTTCTCTTGAGTGCTGTGAGCATTCCTCATCCAGTATGTACGGCCCTAAAACTTAAATATTCTTAAGTAGGATTTATTTACCTGCTTAGTACAAAGCAGAGCATTTTCTCGGTTATGTTAGGTTTTATACTTACTGATTTCTTCTTATGGAACTTGTACGATGCTGGTAGGTCATATCTAAGTTCTGTGAACAGTACAAAGAATACTTGTTTACACTAGAATGATTATTAGTCAATCGACTTACACCCTACACCCATGTTCTATTTCTTCTGTTGCCCACCTCTGTTTCCCCCCTGACTAGATAACTGTTTTGACCTCTGGACTAGATTACGACTGAACGTTTAAGCTGACCACATCAGACAGTGGATGGCTGAAATGCAGAAATGCAGTTGTGTTTTAAGCACTTGTGCAACTTCCATGTCTCAAGTTGTGTGACTGCATAAAGCATCCAGCTGGTAATATTTAAGAATTAGGAAGATACTTGAACAACTCAGAAAAATATTTAGGTGACTATAAGGCTTTTTTGTGTGAGAACTGACGTGCACTTTGCTTTTGTTATTCAGCAACAATCTCCTTTTGAAACGGGAAGGTAGGTAACTTCTGCTTGAAGGCAAAATCTAGTCCAGGAAGAAATCCAATTCTAATTCTGCACAGAATATGTATTCCTCAGAGTTTTATTAAGTGCATGCTTGTAATCTAGTCAGGTAGCAAGGTATATATAAAAAAAAAAAAGGGCTGCTTAAAAAAAGACCTGTGTCATTTTCAGTGTTAAATCACACTTAAATTTACCTTAGGCTGGTAAGACTTGACTAGTAGTGTTACAGATACTAGCCCCCAAAATGTTTGATTTTTTTTTCTTTAACAACAAATTAATCTTACCTGCTATGACTTCCATCTTCACTTCCCATTCATCTGCTTTCTTTTGAATGTGCTACAATATTAAATAGATACAGGTAATTTAAAAGCTCATTTCTACATTGGCTTATAAATACCTACACCCCTGTACTTATTTAAGAAGTCTCCTGTGCTTTTGTTTTTCAAGCTGAAACATTAGATCACGTACTTATCTTGATGTATGTGAGATCATACGTCTTTGACATGATTAGTATTTACCCAAAACAATTTTTGTACCCCATAAATGTGTGAACAAATCGGTGAAGCTATAGACAACATCATTAAATGCCAGCTATTTCATTGCCTGGTTAATGCTCACCCTACTAAAATGAAGGACTTACCTGCCGTGTTGAAGTTTTGTGAAGGGAATATACAGCTGTTTTTGCCATTTGTAAAGCAGTTTTCAGAAAAATCATATCCATTCCTAAAAGGACGATTAAATTATTAGAATTGTTAAATGCAAGCTTAAACTAGAGGATTTAAAGATCTGCTTCATGCTTCATTTTTTTCTGGAGTAATAGCTATTTGAGAAACAGCACTGAATACATCAAGGTACAGAAAGTATTTCTAAAGCTTACCCAAATGCTTTTAGTAAAAGAGAAAAATGATAGCGATATGAAATAGCTAGTATTGTTTATTTCAAACCCAGCAATTGTTAGTCACACTGTTGAAGCTGTTAATCTGTACTTAGGAAACTGATTCCAGATCAACAAAACTCTAGGTAATTACAATAGGTAATTGTAATAAAGAAGGGAGATGTTTCATTAAAAGTGTTTCCCTTGCTATTTCATTCCTAATAATTTCTAACTGACTTTCAGAATTACCAACCTTTATTATGCTTGGTACCAAACGGAGGGTTCATAACAACTGTGTCAAAAGTCTCTGACATGCTGTCAGATAAAGAGCAGACATCACACTGAACCATGTTGACATTCGTGAGCTCAAAGTCTTCAATATTGCTATTAAATATTTCCAGTGCATCTGCATCTATGTCAAACCCCACACACAATCTATTAAAAAAAAAAAAAAGTGCCACATATTAGTCTACTGCAAACTAAAATGGTGTTTAAATTCTATAGTAAAGCTTTGAAAGAGATCTGTGTACCCAACTTGTTTTATCTAGGAAATGTAACACAAGCATACACTATAAATTCAGTGCTGATAAAAATGCAAGTAGCTCTGTTGCCCTTTCTCAAATATCCTTTTAAAGGTTGCGAAGGAAGTTTCATGTGTTCATTTAGTGCTTCAGGGGAAAGCAAACATTTTGACTTCTGAATTCCCAGCAACTGTCCATCTCTTCTACTATTTGAATGGTTATTGACTGTCTAAACATACTAAATAGCCTCATTATGCACCAGATTAGATACCTAAAAATAGTTTAGGTCAGCATTACTATGTTCTAATCTTATTTTCTACTCTTCTATGCCAGAAAAAAAAAAACCACAACCAGAACTTAGTATTAAATACTTACCCTGCTCCTAACATTGCACTTCCAATGCTAAGCATGCCACAACCACATCCTAAATCTGCAATTGTTTTGTTTTCAATATCATCAAAAGTATTGTGAATTGTATAAAGCATACATGCTGGGGGAAAAAAAAAAAAACACACCACAGGTCATTAATATCAAATGGGCATCTGATTAATCAAGAAAATCTACTTCTGCCTTCAGAAAACTCTGAACTAAAGGTTTCTTGTCATGCAAAATTAAGCTGATGTTCTCACTGCCTGTAATTCTCTTTTTCATTTACATGTGAAAACAAGTCAAAAACATTTTGACGAGTTACAGAACTCTAGATCTTTGGTGGAGAGATTACACATAGAGCTGTGAGTATTGTTTGTGGAAAAAGTATACCTCTAAATTTGTTTGGGGAAAAACAATAGAAGGACATAAAATACTGGGAAAAAAAATCATAATTAAGGTACGGATGAGTGTTTGTATATATATTTCACCAGCTTTTGTGTGTCATGAAATAAGTCCATTTCAGCTTTCTCATTTACAGATTAAGATGTTTCTATCACATTATCTTTTAAATCAATTGACTTGATTTTTGGATTGTGCATTAACAGAATACTTCTAATGAAGTTAACAGATCATTAAAAAAAAATAATTACATTCCTGCTGGATACAATTTCTCAACTACTTTTAGTATAAAGGCTTCAAAGGAGATAATGCAGTAGAAATGCTTTTTTTATATTATTTTAAAGTGCTGATGAAGAACTAGTAAAAGAGACAACAGTGCTGTAGATACCCTCTACCTGCGATATGAGGTCTTGTTGGATACTGTTCAAGGAGTAGTTTTGGACTTTCAAAAGTATCAACTTGTTGAAGACAGCTTTCCAGTTCTTTAAGCTTTAATTTCTTCATGTTTATAGTTTAACTGAGGAAAATAATGTGTAATCAGTTACAATAATATAAATAAACTACATGTGATCTTAAATTGTCTTATACTTAAAATCCCACTGTGCTCCTCAGCATCTCCCAGGTGTTTTCATGCAGCGCCTTTCAGGGATCCAGCTGACGGCGCACGGATAACGAGGGACGAGCGCGGCGCCGAGTAACGCGAGGCCGTTCCCGGACCGCGGCAGCCCCTTTCCTCACGCACCGCCGGCAAGCGACCCCAGGCCGGACGCCAAGGAGGCCCCGCGCCCGCCTCGGCCCGGGGCTCCGGCCCTCGGCCTGGGGCTCCGCTCCTACCGACAGGCCCCGCCCGCCGCCGAGAGAGCCGTCCAGCCCTAAGCGGAGCAGGAACCGAGCCCCAGGGACCTCCACCAACCACACCGGCCGCTCGCCCGACAGGGCCCTCTCCGCGGCCGCGAAGCCGCCGACCCGCACACACCGCCCCCGCACCGGCCGCCCCGTGACGCCGCCTCCACTCACCGCAGCCCCGGCAGGGCGGGCCGGGGAGCCGGGCCGGGCCGCCCGCCGCGCACTTCCGCCGCGCCGCCCGGCCCCTCGCCGCCCGCCAGCCCCCGGCGCCGGGCCCAGCCGCGGAGCGACGGGCCGCCGCGCCCCGCCCACCGCCCGCCCCCCCGGCGCGAGGCGGCTGCTGCCAGGCCTGCGCAGGCCGCGGGGCCGCCCCCCCCCCCCGCGCGCCGGCAAACGCGGACTTGCGGGAATGAAACGCAACTAAACATTACCGTTTTTTAATTAACAAATGTTAGCTTTGACTATCACGCATTGTAAACACGATACATTTTATTACAACCTTATGCGTTACCACTGTTAGGTGTTTGTGAAAGCCCGGTGTCCCCGGTTTGTCCCCCAGCACTTTCATCAGTGGTCAAGCTGCTGAGTGCCATTAGGGACAGAAAGCAAGGTAATGGGACTTCTACCGGCCCAGCGCAAAGCGCCGTCCCTGACAGAAAAGTAACAGATTTACTTACATTTCTCGTGTTTTCCTTCCTATAATCCTGGGGGGAGACATACTGCACCGCGTGCCCGATACTCCCTGCCCTTACGGAACCGCAACACAAGCCAAGCCACCAGAAGACGGACAGCCGTAGGAAATGGAGTGGCAAAGCCAGCAGAGGGGTGTCCGCCTCGGGGGCTTGGGGCTTCGTTGCTGTCAGATAAAAGGTTACTTTCGTTTAGGGACAGATTTTTTTCTTTTAAGGTTTTCCATTACACAGTCGAAAATCTATTTATCGAGCTTTAAAACTGCTGAACCGTATGTAAGCTATGGTCATTTGCATCCAAATTCTCTCCTGGTGGGAGCGTGCAGGCGCACTCCGGTACCTCCGGGCGTGGGGCTGCGGATGGCCCGGGCGCCCCGGTCGGCCTGCGGCCGCCCAGACGCGTGAGTTACCAGCGCGGTGCGGTGCTACTGCCGAAGCGCCGTGGTGCTCTGCCAGCTCTAGCGGGGCTGCCGGTGGGAGCGAGCGCGCAACCGCGGGGCTGGAGTCTCAGAGGTGCTTCCCGCGTCGCCCGCAGGTACCGCGCTGTGCCCCTGCCCTCAGAGCTACCACCGCCTCAGCCCGGCGGGACCCCCGCGGCCCGGACACACCGGCGGCAGCGCGGTGTCTTCGCAGCAGCCGCTTCGCTCGAGGAGCGGCTCGGTAACAAAGAGGACGCCGCTACCGTCGGGGACAGCGGCCTCCCCAGGTGTCCCCTCCAGGCGAACGTCGGTCGGGGCCGCGATGGCAGGCGGCGCACACCCCGCGGCTCTCGTGTCCCTCGTCCTGACAGAAGTTTCAGGCCGGGGGGGGGGGGGGGGGGGGGGCGGCGACATTTTGTGGGGCGGAGGCGCGGGCCGCGCACCTGCGCGCTGAGAGGGCGGCGCGGGCCGGCGGGGAGGGCAGAGGAAGAGGAGGGGTAATGTCAGGGGAGGGGAGAGGCAGTGTCAGGAGGAGGGAGCGGGCGGTGGGGAGGGCGCCGGTTCCGCGGCTATCGCGAGAGGGAGGCGCCGCTGGGAGGGGAGGGAGGGCGGCGGGGGGAGCCCCAGAGCCGGGAGCCCGGCGCAGCCGTAACGGCTCCTCAGTTTCCCATCATGGCGGGGGCCGGCGCCAGCGGCCGGGATAAGCGGGCGACGGCGGCGCGGCTGAAGACGGCGCTGGGCGGCGAGAGCGGCGCGGCGGCGGCGGGCGAGCTGCGGGCGCTGCTGGAGCGGGTGCTGGCCCCGGCGGCGGGCCCGGGCGGCGGCGGCGAGGCGGCGGCCGAGGCGTTGGAGTGGTGCCGCTGCCTGCTGTCGGGCGGGGAGCCGTGGGACAGCTTCGTGCAAGCCGTGCGGGCCTACGACCCGGCCACGCTGTGCGGCCTGGTGTGGACGGCCAACTTCGTGGCCTACCGATGCCGGACGTGCGGGATCTCCCCCTGCATGAGCCTGTGCGCCGAGTGCTTCCACCAGGGCGAGCACGCCGGGCACGACTACAACATGTTCCGGAGCCAGGCGGGGGGCGCCTGCGACTGCGGCGACAGCAACGTCATGCGGGAGGCCGGGTGAGCGCCGGGCGGCCTCGGCGGGCGGGCGGGCACCTGCCGGCGGGGGCGGCCCCCGCGGGCGAAGCGGCCTTCCCGCTGGGTGGCGGAGGTGTGTCCGGAGCTCGGCGTCTGTCCGGTGCCTCCCTGCGCGCCGAGGGAGGGGAGTAAGTGGGGCACCTGCTTCCGTCTGGGTCGCCTCCCTCCTTCCCTCCCTCCCTGGCTGCGGGTCGGACGAGGCCCTGTGGAAACGGCGCCTGGGCCGGGCTGAGCGGGGGGGTCAGCCCCACCTTCCCGGCCGCCACCCCCGGGAGGGGTCTGGCGAGGTGGCTTCCTTCTTTGTTGATGTGCGTGTGCCTTTTTTTTAGGACGCTTGTGCAAATCTCGTTGCCCTTGCACCGAGTGCCTGCCTTCAGGGAAGTTGATAAGGTGGAGTGCACGGGAGGCAGTACCTGTCAGCTTCCAGCTAGCTGCCTTGGCCTAGCACAGCTAACCATGAAGTGTGTCCACGTACTTTTGGACTTCACATGAGCAAATGTGCTGAAATGAACAGATTGAGTAAAAGGGAGCCATTTTTGTGTGTTTTGCCCATCTGCAGTTCATCTTGCCTTCTGTTTTTGTTATTCTCAGCTTTAAATCAAGGAATTCAGTAACTCTTGGATGGGTACAACAGGGCAGGGTTTTGGGGGAAGTCAAATGTCCTTCGTATTCTGTAAGCGTGCAGACCTACTGGAGGCAAGACTTAAGTACCTGATCAGAAGAAGAGGAATGTGGTACCTCATGATACCCTTCTTTGTTCCCTTTGTACTCAACAGGGAAAAGAAAAATCAGTCAACCAGTTATTGGGTGGAGGTGATACCTAGCCAGTAAACTTCAAATTTCACAACTGGGTGTCTTTTTGGAGCTCCCTGTGTTCCTGTTCATTCACCAGAGAGCTAAAGACTTTGCTAGAAGACAGTTTGGAGCAAGGCTGCTCTTCTGACTAGCTTTCTAGAATAGTCTGTCTTGATTGTCTTAGCCTTGGTGGGATGGCATGCTCTCATAAGAGCATCTCATCTCTTCTTCCTAATAAATCCGGAGTTGTGGTGTACCTAGCAGAAAACGCTAGGAACATACAGAAATATTAGAACATGTTCCTTCGTTCTTCTTGTGTTTTTAACATTTACAATGTATAATTCTGCATTGCTCGCTCTGCATCTTAAGATTTCTTCTCTTTTTGCATTTCTACTTAGAGATTTCATTAATTGTGCTTTTTTCTGTTGCTTGAAGGTTGTTGTCTTGGCTCTGATTCTTTGTGTCTGTAGCCACCGTTCTCCTGCTCTAGGCCTTGAGGTGTCTTCATTCTTTGTTTCTTCTTATGGTTTTTTTTTTCCCTTTCGTTTCTCTTACTGTCTGCCTTCATCATTTCTTCATTCTTCCTTTTTGGTGGACTCTTTTCTTATTGGCAGACTCCCTTCAATGGAAGAAGTTTTCTGCTCCTTTTGTTTTCATTGATCTTCAGTGGTTTCAAGGGGCTACTCCTGACGTGATTCTTTCTTTATCAGTTCTTGTTCAGCTTCTGGTGATTCTGCTTTCCTCAGTATCACTGGAGTAACAGTTCCCCTTGATCTTGAGAAGTAAGGAAAAAAAAATTAATGTCACTTCTTCCAGTGCTCAGTGTGGGATAGATATAGGGCTCCTCTTAGTGGTAGGATTTTAATAGAGCACAGACAAATTGAACTACTTTAGGTAAATATTAAAATGACTTGTGCTACTGCTCTCATCCCAGAGTTTATAGCTTTCACAATCGTCTTTTCCTATTTTGAACAGTTTTCTTCTTGAAGAAAGCTGGTTTAATAAGAAATAAAGAATGCTATTAAATTTGCAGTGTAAACAGATGCAAACCCTGAGGGAGTAAGACTGTTCTCATTTCTCTGTTATATTTACCCTACTTATTACATTTAATAGTAGAATTCAGGAGTGAATTGTCTTGGGTGTGAGGCAGGTCCCTTCAGGAGGTTTGATCATTCTAGGTAAAGAATTCCGTAGTATCTGTTCAGAAACATCACTCTTGAGTTGAGCAGTAGATTTTCCGGTCCTCCTGGACATACAGGAGGACAATACATGACAGTATATGGGATGCCTGCACTTGACATAAGGTCGCTCCTGCTTATCTAAAGAATTGATGGTAAGCCAGTGCAATTAAGTGAACTAGAAACTTTGTTTGCTATGCAAGACAAAGTAAGTTAAGCTTAAACCAATGTAAAAACATTAATGTGTCCAAACACACACACAGAGTTTTGTGTGTTGACTTGAGTTGCTTCAATGCAGCATGTTTAGATAAACTGATTTAACTTTGTGTATACAAATCAGTTGCACAATTATAAAGGTAATGCCTTACATGTTAAAGTTAGGAGGCCTTCATGGTAGGTTCAGGAAACCGGAGTGTGTCTAGCCTGATATAACCTTGGCCACCACAGCATAGGCTTCTATTAATAGCAAGGGAATCAAATGTGGAGCCTGCTTATGAACTTTATCTACCATCTGCCTGTTCAGATAAGATTTTGTGTAGATACTGTATTTGAATATTATAGTAACAGTAGGGTTTTTTTCTGTTGGTTCTTGTTATCTGGTCTCCATGTTCAGAGTTTTTTGATCTGATACATTTCAGAAAATACTTCTGATGAAGCCTTAGCTAACTGATCTGCTGTAAAGGAACTCTCTCCAGCTTACCATCTGGAATATCTTTTCATTTTCTTTAGGGTGGCTAGTGTAAATCTAGAGATGGTTTGGTCTGCGGTATAAAGATGTGTGTGTTAGTCTTTTATTACTAATTAAATCTATAATTTACTTTTTAGAGATTACTGTTAATTTTTTATTTCTGATACCTTTACATAAGGAAGCTGGAATATAGCATAATAGATGGATGCTGATTTGCTTTAGGTACCTTGTCTAATTCTCATTTGTTTTAGAAAAATCAGATTGTCACATTCTTGAACCTTTTGATTCCTGTGCAAATTTCAGTGGTTTTGATGATTAAGTTAATTGCAGTTGGTCTGATCTACTAGCATGTAATTTAGACTTTAGAAAATGTAGCTGCTTGTCAAAGTATTAAAAACTCTGGCTGTGGCAAGGTTTAATAGATTTAAAGATCCAGTGATAAGTCAGTAGGTGAAAATAGCTCGTAGTCCTCTCCCATATGGTATCTAGCCATGGGCAAATGAAACTTTGCAGCTCCATCAGAGATAATTAATAAAGTTTTGAAGAAGGCAAAATCTTCAGTTCTAAAGCATTTATAGTAGACATATGCTCATAGTTTAGCAGGCAAGTTCGTCTGTTGGAGGAAAAAAACCCCATGCAATTAGACAGGGGGAAATTCAGACTGGAGTATTTTTTGGTTGCTGGATGATCTTGTGTTATAATGAAACTTGACAGTTTATAAAATAAGTTTGAAGAAAGCAATATGCCATGTGGTTATAATAAGAGTATAACTAGTCAGTGATCTGTTACTGACGAGTACTGTCTTGTTTCTGTGGCTGTCTTGTTCTGATTCCCCTTTAAGTCTGTAGACAATAACCTGATATACTAGAGAGCCTCTACACTCTGGCTATTTCATTCCCCCGTGTCCTGTTTCTGAGTATGCCTCACTATGTGTTGACTTATTTGTAAATTAATCATGTGGGAAGCAGATGTTTTAGTGCTGCATTACAATACAAAGAGAATAGTATCTCCATCAAGAGTTGCATATCCTGAAAGGCAAAAAGCCAGGTTAAGAATTTCATTAAACAGGCTTTTGCATTGATGTTAGCTGTGTATTTGATGGTAGTTATGGCAACCAATGGCTCCATTGACATAGAGCACTGCCTTCTCTTATGACTTATATCAAAGGGTCTAAGAGATTATCAATTTCCACTTGTGACAGTGAGCCATTTCTTTATCAGTAGGCATGTGTGATGTAAAAAACCCTATAGTTATAAGAAAGGTAACCGTTATAGATTGTTATTATATGCCGTATGTTCAAAAGCACCTTCAGGTACCTACCTCTAAGCTTTCTGCGGTCTTGTCTCTAATGATCCACACTTTTCTTTCCGTTTAGCTCTGTGTCTTAGAACGTACATCAGTGTATGTTTCATTGAGATCCTGTCTGAGCCCCACACTAGGTCAGACCTTCCCCCCCACCCCCCTGCTTTTTTCCCCATTATGCCTCTCTTGGGGACTGATGTATCTGTTGAGTCTACCATGATCCCTTATGAAAAGGCTGGAAAATTCTCTTTGCCTCCTCTTGCTGCCAACATGTATGAGATGTATATTCTTAGTTTCTAGCCTGCTAATTTCCTCCTGCTTTTATTTAGAACTGACTCTGTTTTTTCAGTGCATTAAAATGTTTGCACCCAGTAAGTATTATTAAATAGTTAGTTTTAGTTAAATTTTGAACAGTAGATACTTAGTATTGATGACCTTTGCTACTCTGTCCCCATATCCTTTTTCCCTCCTTCTGACTCGATTCCTTATTTTATCTCTTTTCAGAGACACTTCCTTACAGGAACTCATTTCAATAGAAATGGCTTTGCTGTGCTGTTTGGGAGCTATGGAAGAATATATTGTTTCTTTTACTTTCTGTTGCTAAGTAAGAGTAAAGGACTTTTTCCTTTTCTAGACTTGTGAAAACATTAACAAATAGAGTGACAGTAAAAAAGCAAGCTTGCTATTGAGAAAGCTATTATTAATAGTTATCTTCGGATGTGTTCTGTGCATGTTCATCAGGCAAAGTCTCTTGTATCATCTTGGGTTGTAGCAGCTGTGATCTACTTACGATCAGAATAGTCAGATCTGCCTGCGGCTAGGTTCTGGGATATACAGGTAATAACTATTTTACTGGCATTAAGTAGATTATATGGTTATTTTATGGAGTGTCTTGCAACAGTGAATCACTTGTTTAGCATACATGTAGCATGTTGGTACTTCAAGGTTGTCCATTGCAGGGTGACTCTATCAATTGTATTCTTTAACAGTAAACAAGAAGGTTTCAGTTCTCTAGGACCTAGGCTAGGTTTGGTAATGCCAATAATCAAGGAGGGAAGAATGCTCTTTTGGACCTTTCTTCAAGAAGTTGCTGAAATAGATGCTTTATCAACAGGCTGAGACCCTAGAGATTGTCAAGCAGTTTAGCCTCTGAGCATTATGGCACTACACAAAAACATCCTCATGTTCAGGATTGTTGGGCTGCAACAAATGGCATTCTGTAGGATCTCTATCAACTCCATGCAGCTTTTCTGCTTTTGAAGTCCTTTGGGCTACCAAGGACTTCTGGCTGAAGGGACTGAGGAGAAATCTGAGCTGTACTGCCTGTAAACTTGGCATGAGAGTCTGAATAAACCCCATGGTCATGTACTTCTGGTGGGTGTGACTCTTCAGAACAAAAACTCCACTATCTGATCTTCCACATACAAGGTACAGGAATTCATGCTGGGGTTCGCACTGACCACAGCATTTCAAAGAACCACAGTTACCATGCAGTAAATAATTGATTCCCTCTGCCATCCTCCCCACCACCCCCAGATGTAAAGCTCAATATTTTGTATTGCTGCTTAGGATTCCACAGTAACATTCAGTAGTTTTCGCAGAGCTTCATGTTAGGTCTTATCCTTGGAAAGTAAAAAAGATTTCAGATCACTGTGTTAAGTCCATCATGACATACAGTCAGCTCACAAACCTGCCTGTCTTGATTTCTCTTAAGAACGTCTCTAATTAGGACTACATCAGCCTCTAAATTAGTTACAGCAATGTTTTCCAAATGGTTAACAGCCAAGTGATAACTTTGTATTACTACTTTTAGAGCTGTGGCCTGACTAGATGCCATGTACTTTATACATGCCTCAGGAATAATGTACAGTTGTTTCAAAGGTGTTAGTAAGATACTCAAATGTATCAATACACATAACTAAACATTTAGAAGGCTGAACTCTTGCTTGTGTTAGTCACTGAACAAACTTAAAATACATGATGGTTCTACCCCAAAGCTTTTGCTGATAGGGCCAGTCTGGTTTGAAGAACAGAACAGCACTCTCAAGATTGAGCTTACAAGATACGACTGCTGTATATCTTGGCTTGTCTGAAATTGGCTTATTTATTGTATGACTTGTCTATCGCTTTGTAATATACCTTGGTATATATTAAATTTAAGAAGAACTGGTGTTTTGGAGGTCTGTGGAAACAGTCTTGTTTCGATTTGAGCTAAGCAGTGTTGATTTTTTGTTCCTTTGCTTTGATCCCATCAACTTCTAAAGCTCCTTTTATCCCTTTTGTGAAACTATCAGCTGTCCAGGATTTTAAGTTTGCTATGTCAGGGTGGGGTGTTATTTGTCTGGTACATATCTGATCTACATGGAGCTGTCGATGGATCTGTTTGGCAACAGAATAAACGTGATTCTGGGTATATGTTTGGGGAACACACTCCTAAAGAACTTTTGTCTCTTAGATCTTTCTTAAAGACAATTAATATAGGTTGACTCAGAGTTCAGGCCATTCTTCCTTACCGCTTGCAGAATATCAGGAATTTTACATTTTTTAAAAATCCTGTAATGGTGTCTGACAACTGCAGGTGATTTTAAATGATAGTATCCTAGG
Source organism: Phoenicopterus ruber ruber (assembly GCA_009819775.1). Lineage (NCBI taxonomy): Eukaryota > Metazoa > Chordata > Aves > Phoenicopteriformes > Phoenicopteridae > Phoenicopterus > Phoenicopterus ruber. The sequence goes on along the minus strand of CM020220.1, from coordinate 21,456,977 downwards.
TGCCCTCCTCTAAGGAGGGTTCTGGTAGTAAGCTTTGAAAATAATATGATTAATTTTCTTTACATTGAAGTAATAGATATAGCAGTTCGGGTATTAAAATAACAAGGACTATATAATGAACGCTCTTGCCTTCATCAGGATGCATCTCTCCGTCTCTGCACAGTGCCTGCAGCAATAATAGCTCTGCCATGGAAGTCATGGACACTTGACTTTCCAAGAAAACTGCAAATTATATATATGTATATATATGTAACTTGTCTGTTGGAGGCCTGACCAAAGTTGTATCTTCAGCTTAAGTTGGTAGCTTTTATTAAAATCCACACATCTTACTCAAATCCTGAAGAAATGAAGGTTGTTTTTACATTTGTCTAGCACTATGCAGTCGCTTAGAACTTTTTCACATGAAGTATTTGGGCCAAAACATTACATACCATATGTTTGACCTGTTTAGATTTTCTTGGGAAAATTTTCTTAGCCAGAAAAATATTTTTGTTAACTCTATTTTGGAAACTTGATTTTTGTTCTTTAAATAGATGTACTGTCCATGTGCTTTAAGGTAGATAATTGATGGGACTCTGAAAGCAACTGGGCAGGGAGACTGTATGTGAACTAATGGTCTGGGAACAGTGAGGGCCAAGCAACGATGGCTCAAGACCAGATATTCTATTTGCTAATCTACTTGTCTCCGAGACCTACTTTTGAAGTCAACTGGGAATTCTGCTTTGTGAATGCTGTGTAAGGCTAAGAACTCTGAAAAATCAGATCCTAAAAATTATGAAGTTAAGCATCCAGAACTACAATACACATTGTATCTTAATTTCTCTACCTTTAAGTCCATATTAAAAAAAAAAAAAAAGAAAGTAGATGATACCTTTAGACTCCATGCTGTGAAAGAATTTTGAATGTAAATATTTTTCTTGTGGGCTTTTTTAATGTTAACCTTCATGAAGATTGCTTTTTAGAGTTGAGTTTGTAGAGTATTCTCGTCAACATCTTCTTCAGTACAGTGAAATTAACTGCTCATTTAAGAAGTACCGTTCCTTTTCTCAACTGAAAAGGCTGCAGTTCCTGTTGGACAAAATGGTTAGAGACCTTATTCATACATGCAAATAGATGAATTAAAATAATTTTAATAATTTTAATATTGCCATTGACAGTGCAACTGAGGCCCTTTTAACTTGTAAGGGCTTCATTTTGCAATCACTGTGATGTTTGAAAAAGCTGCACCAAAGAGAATAAGTGTTATATTTGTAAGTTAGCTAGCTGTGAGTCTGTTATTGTACAAATATATTTTAAATTGTGTGTAAATTGAGGCTTTTCGATCAAACTAGGTAAATGTAAGCTGTACTTGGGTACAATTACAGTGCAGTAATTACATCCCAGAGCATCCACCCTTTTTATAAATACAATATTTTTGCAGTAGAAGATTGTGTTACTCTTTTGAATTACTCTTTTGTCTATCAAAATGCTCAAATTCAACAACTTTGTGGGTCCATTCAGACATAGGCTCAGCTTCAGAAGTCCATTCCTTCTCATTCTCACTGTATTTCTAGGGTATTTTCTTACAATTGAAACTGCCAAATCTACTGTTTCTGATTGACAGTGGGTACTTGTATACTAATGAAACTCATTGTAGTTTTATCTACTATACAAGATGTTTACGTCTGAGGACTAACAGAGAATAATAGGAATGTTTTTCTGCAGAGCTGCTTTGTCTGCTTTTTCTTTGAACTCAGGGCGTTCAGTGTAGCACTGAGCACCGAGGGAGCTTCTGGTGACTCACTGCCTCTCTTCCTGCTGTTCTGCAAGAATTGGAGTAACTTCTAAGAGTCTAGTCTGTGATTTCTAGCCTCCTAACCTGGCCAAACAGCTTTGTCATGAAGGCTTAGAGCCTGGAAAGATGTCCTTTAAAGGTGTTTTTGGGTTTTTCTTCTCGAGAAGCCATTAATTCTTCTGCCATGTTTCATTGTCCTCCACTATTGACTCTAGTGTCTCTACTTTGGAGCTTTCCTGGACAGAAGGGTTAGACTGACATCTTTCCAGTTGGCTTTGCTTCTTGTCACAGTCCCTAATAGCAGAAATGCAAGTATTCAGTTTTGTCTCTGAACTCCTCTATAGCTTGCAGCTTTCTTGAAGAGCGGAAGAGCTGTCATTCCTCAGACCTTGAAGTCAGTACCACATTGATTCACTTTTGGAAGCCTGTTTTGCAGGTGAAAGGAATTTAGCTATTGAAATTTAATTACTAGGGTGTGGGGGGGAAACACACAAAACCTAGTTTTCAGAGGAACAGGTAGTTTATTTCTCTGCATTTCTTCAGAGTTACTGTTGTGTTTGTTGTTGGTTAGGGACAGTGGATTTACATAAAGCAAGGCTACAATATATCCAAGTCCTTTTTCATCAAGATAATTTTCTAATCCTCATTATGCAAGTTATATTTTGTTCTGAATTAAGATTTGTTTTAGTGTGAATGACAAATTGGTTCACAAGAACTCTGAGAGACAATTGTAGCACTCAAAAAATATTTTGCATCTTGCATCTATTTTGTAGATTCAGTATACATAAGAATAGTATTTGCATGTTAGTCTTACTGTGGGGACAAAATGTATACTCTTTAAAGTGTGTGTTGAATTCTTGTTTACAAAGCTTACTCATTTTGTTTGAATACTTTATGAAACGTTGTATGACATTGTCAGTCATGTGGTATACAGTATGAAATGTATGTAATGCCTTAAATAAAAGCTCAGTTTAGATATGACTTATTGTTAGTGAATTGAAGAGTCGAGTAGAGGTTTACTTTCTTTGCTTAGGAATTGATTTCCAGTAGTTTTCATTTCGGTCCTGTCACTTGGGTCCCAGGTTCTTGTCCCTAAAAGCTTCTGTTGGAGTCACGTACTCATAGTGTTATAGTACTGTAAGACTTGTGAAAATGGGATGCCTTCTTTTGACAGCTTTATGATCCAGTTTAAAACAAATGACTTTTAAACACGAGGAGGCAGGGGACAAAATAGCAAGAGAAAAGTGAGGGTAAAAATAGTCCTTCGGTGTATACATGAACTTACGTCAAGTTTCTGGAATGCAACTGAAACTTGAGACACTGTGGGATGTAGTAGAAGGAGCGCTGAGCAAATGTTCAAAAGCTGTAAAGGTGTGGTCAGGCTGGTACTGAAGGCATTTATCAGCTGCTGTAATAACTGGGGAAGTTTAAAAGTTCTCCTTTGAAGTGAAGGAGTTGGCTTCACAGTGAGCCGTGTTTCTACCTGATGTGCTGGTTGGCCAGGACAACATCCTCCTGCATTGTTGGGTTTTTGGGTTTTTTGTTCCCTGTTTTGCTTCCTGTCAGGTGAACAAGGAAAGGGATAATGGCAGGATGATTCGGGGATTTCAGTGTGATTTCCAAGGAGGCAGGTCTGTGAGTGTTGGTGGATTTAAGCTGGCCCAATGAAATTATTTTGTTGTTGTTTTGTTTTGTTTGTTTGTTGTTGGGTTTTGGTTTTGTTTGGGTTTTTTATTTCATTTTTTAAGTAAATAACTTCTGCTAGCTGAGCTTCTGAGCTTCTGAGCCTGGTTTAACACAGGATCAATCAAGTGCCAGTACTGGAACAAATAAGAGGGCTGAAGACAGAACTGTGGCAGGACTGACCTAGTTCAACTTAAGCAGTTGTAAAACTGTAGCCTAAAGGAAAGGAGTTATTTTACTTGAAGCCACTTCTAAAATACATTTTGGAAATTCATGGTAGAATTATTAAAGACAGAAATAGTAGGAGAGCATGGAGTGAATGTGTAAAGTCTAAAGTGAAGGTTGCTCAGAAGATGTTAATGCTGCTTATGTTAATAATACACAGTATTCTTTACTCATGTAGATGTTAACAATGTTCTACATCTTACAAACAAGATATCAATGCAGCATAAGAAACTTCAGGAATTATATTTGAAGTCATGTGGACAAGATTGCTTATTAAAGCTCTGTTTTTATTTAATTGCAAGTTACGGTGTTATTCTCTCCTTTTGCTAAAATTAGCTTTGTCTTTTTGTGAAAAAGCAATTTCAAAGGTAGGAAACTGCATAGAAAACAAAAACCAGAATATACTTTTGAATCAGAGAGAAGAATAAGGAAAAAAGATGATGATTTTTGTCTCCCCGTAGACCTGTATTTTAGTACTTCCATGTTAGACCTTCAGTGAGATAGGGCTTGAATATCTCTGGCTAATGAATCGGCACTCTCACTGAAATACTCCTATTCTTAAAGCTCATTGTAGTATAATAGTAAAAATATTTACAGGGAAGACCGTATAGCACAAGAAATGTGAAGTACTAAAGATAAAATAGGAACTACAGGCTTGCTGGAAAAAGTATTTTGCAATATTGAAGTCATGTAATAAAGCATAGATCAAAGTGATCTGTCAGTTACCTAGTCACTCTTCCTCTCCATAGTTATTTTTATTTTTGAGCTTCTTCAGAAAAAATGTATTTCTTACCTATGTTATATCCACCTTTCATTACCCCCTATTAGAGACTTCTGCCTGCTCCATGATGGATTTCCAAGGCTTGATGTTATCAGGAGAGATTTGGAAAATGCTCCTTTTTGTTGCTCATTAAGTCCCTATTTTGATAGTGTTGGAAGCATTTTGAAATGTACATGTAGACAGACCACTCTTTAACTGATGCTGTGGTAAGGAAGCTCTTTCAGAAGTGTAAGGAACTGATTATGGACTAGCTTTATCTGCTGTCTGTCCAGTGACTGTATAACCCATTGGAGAAGTTTGTCACAGGTGTCTCTTTCTGCCTGTATAGGAACTTTCAACTTGTTTCTTCTGTGGCACAGTTTGGGGTTCTGGCTCTTCTTTAGTTAAAACAGCTGTTGTTTTAACTCTGAAGATCTTCAAAGTCATTGTCTGGTATTTTAGTCAATATTTGTCGAAGAATTGTGTAGCACTCTGTAAAGGCAATAGAGCTTTGAGTAGAACAGAGTATCGGTATTTCAGGACTGTGGAAGTACCATACAGTGGCAGGACTGGTTTTCCATAATTCAGCATAAAAGTCTCATGGGTGAATATTATAAACATGAGCTCAGTAAATTTCTTCAGCCTAATTTGTAAATAATAAAATCTGAGCATTGGCTTTCTGGATCATTGTGGCTTAGATTAATTCTTGCCCTTGAAATTCAGTATGGCAAATAGCTTGTCCAGTGGCAAGTCATGTCAGTAAGGACATATTCCGGGATCCTTACCATGTACACATTTCTAGCTGTTACTTAAGAGCAGCTACAATAGTATGTTGATTTGGGGCAATACTTTAATACCGCAGCCTTTAAACCATAAATATAGAATATGGGCCATCTTGTAAAATGATATTGGCATTCCTACTGTAAGGTTTAGAGCCTGGTATCTAGAAATTGTTCCCAGTTTGGAACTGCTGTAGTTTGTGCATATCACAGTGAAAGGACGTTTCCTTACAGTGAATTGAATTTGGGTTCTTCCTTGATTTTCCAGAACCCGTGTTAATATAGTAATAATAGCACACTTTGTAACTCAGTAGTGCTTTCTTGGGAATCTCAAGAGAAGACACGATTCATAACCTTCAGCTACTGGATATGTTAAATTTGGGATAATTAATCCATAGGCTGATTCACAAGTGGTATCCTAGCATAGGCTTCTTGGGGAGCAGAGCTTTTTATTATCTGTGGAAGGAAGCCTTGTACTTAGCAGAAGCTGGGATTCAAAATTACTTTATGTGTCAGTTTTGCTACCGTGGCTCCCTTAGCTTGTGATGATAACCAGTGAAAACGTCTTTTGGCTGAATGCAAAATATATGGAAGGACCAGTAGAAGTTTTTAAAATACACTGCATAGTAATTCTCTGTGTTTTAAGTCTCTATTTACTTTTGATCCCTTCTTACAAGGATAGTGGTGAAAGGGAAACCAAATACCTTTAAGATAATAAATGAGGTACCATATTGCAGCGTAGATCAAGCCAGATTTGTGATTTATGGCAGTTCAGGCTTCCGTATATGGATGAGACAAAAGTAAATTACAAAAGTGAATGACTTTTCATAACTTCTGTGAATGTCATTTGCAAAAGTGAATGACAAAGTTAAAACCACCTGTTTGTGCATTAATTAACAGAAAGTTGTCAGTCATCACTGAGCTCTTTCTGTTAGGCACTTTTTCTCCTGCCCGGGGATGGATAGGCTGTATATACAAACTGCAAATCATCTGGCTAGTACTGTCCTTGTTTACCTTTTTATTAAAAAAATTGTCATCTCTAATGTGTAAGAGCAAAGGAGAAGCTCTTACTCTTAGTCTTGTGAAGATGCTAGCCATTCTTGTGAAAATGCCATCTTAGTTGCTGGACTTGCATCCTCCTTCCTCCCCACCCCCCTAAATTCGGATACTTGCTTTGTGGCTTTCTTTTATTTCCCTCTTATCTTGAAGGTGATACTTTTAATGGTCCTCAAAGAAGAAAGGCTTATGTTGTAGAAAGTAGCAGGCTTCTGGAAAACATGGCATAGCAAATATAATGAAGACATGAAGAAATTTAGAAAACAGTTTTCATATTCAAACAAAGCTGAATCAACTTTTGAATCTTTGTGTTGAAAAATTACTGGTAAAATCTAGTGAGTGAATCTTTCCAGTAAAGTTTACTCTTGTATGATGTGTTTTTAGACTCTTTATTCCTTGTTAGCTTCTTTTTTTGACATGAGTAAATAACTCTGATGTTGGTAAATATCCTTTCTAAAAATAGATTGGGAGCAGAAAAGTATTCAGTGGCTCTTGAGTCAGGCTCCTGTTAAGTCAGTGGGAAATCATTCTGTCTGCTCTAATGGGGTTTGGCTCAACCTCATGTCATTGTGCATTAGCCAAGCCTCAACTACTACCATACAGGAATTCTTCAAAAAAGAAATTGTTTCATTTAAAAAGAAAAGAAAACATTTGCACAATTTTTGCAGGGTGTTTCTGTCATCCTTTGATAAGTGTATCTTAGTTGCTATACATGTGAAATAAATACTGATCCTGCAAACTCTTATGCTTTTGGAAATTGTCAAAAGACATTTAAAAAGTCATTATCTGAATGGGCACTTGAAGAATCGGGCCAGCCTCTGACTATTTCACAGAAAGGAGAGAAACTGTTTTAGTTAGATATTTTCAATTAGGCTGTTTAGAAATTGGGAGGTAAGTCTTGATAAAGAAGAAAATCGGTGGTGTTCTAATTGTTCAATGGAAGATGCTTCTAACATGTATGGGAAGAAACTGGCATGTTAGATTTTTGATCTTTGAGAAGGGGGAAAAAAAAATGGGCAACTTTATAGTTTGGACTCAGAAACAAAATAGGTTTGAACATAGCAGTTGGAATTTCAGAATACCATTTCCACACCACCTTTAATGTAAAGGTACATACTGTTTGAGAAGTAGAAAAAGTAATGGTTTTCTTAGTATATGTTAACTCTGCTGAGCTGCGCTTGGCTAACATTTTTCTCATCTGTTTTATAGGTTTTGTAAAAGACACCGGATTAAGTCAAATTCAAATGTTCCATGTGTCCCGAAAGACTTGTTGATGATGTCAGAATTAGTTCTTCCACAGTTCATCTTTAGTCTTATTCAGCACTTAAGAGAGGGGTATAATGAGCCTGGTATGTTTTAAATTTGCATGTATCTAGCATGTCTTACCACGCTGCTGTCTCTTGCTTTGCAGTCTGTGAAGACACAGTACATGAATACACGAATGCTATCTATAGTTTATATCATTGAATTTTGTGCATCTTTTCCTAACCAAGTTACTGCCTGGCCAGGCAATTTGATTTTGCTCTCTGCTGAAGAGCTTCTTAAATATGTTTTAAGGGTTACCTAGCATTGTGTTGAGCTCTTCCAGAAGATGAAATCAGGATTAATTTGGAACTTGTACGTATGAATTTTAGAGCATTATGAATATGTAAATTAATTTCTTTTGTGGTAGTCATAGCTGTTCTGCCTTGTGAAGGTCTTGACCAAATTATATTACATTTACACCAAGAATTCTTGTTATGTGGTTTTCAGCTCTTGATCTGCCATCAGAGAAAGACCTTCATAAAATCCTCCAGGTTTTGGAGCCTCATGTTTCCTTTCTAGAAGATTTGACCAAAATGGGAGGAGCAATGCGATCAGTTCTTACCCAGGTTTTGACTAGCCAACAGTTCTACAAAGATCTTAGCTCTGGTATGTTTGTGTTATTTCTAATAATTATATTTTCAAATTGTGAACAATTTAAGGGCATAAGTTTTCTTTATCACTTCAGTTTCTGCATGTTTTTATTTGACTTCTCAAAACCCAGAAAAATGTGTGTTTTTAAGGATATTTTTTTGTCGTCGATAGAAGGGGGTGGGCTTCAGGAGTGACTAGAAACTTTTGTTATTAAGACTGTAAGAGCAAATCTCTTACCTTCTGTGTCCCAGATAACTGTAAAGGTACATCGTTTCAAAAGAGTTTTTATAATAAATCAATTCTCTTTAAAGTGAAGTGAACACGGCAGCTTAGTACTTTCAAATAAGGCACATCAAGCTTATTCAAAGTGGAATATGTCTAACTTATTTTGGGATCTGCTCTCACAGAGGTTACTGGAGGAGATCTGAATGGCAGAAGGCCATTGTCTGTCCTGCACTTCTGTGCAAAGCCTTTTTTCATTTTTTCTTAAAAACAGCCCCTCCCAGCCCCCCTCAATTGTTTCCTCCATCCTGTACCAGATCACAATGAATCTGAAAATGCTGGGCAGTCGCTACTAACCCCAAACCACCTAGTATAAATTAACTCCGTCTTATTTTCTTGTGATTAGAAGGTGTCTTTTTTGAGTCCTTTGCGTACTTCCTTTGCATAGGTATGGAACAAATAGTAATTACTGTAGATTTAAGTTACCATAACTGGCTTGGGCAGCAGCTAGTTGAAGAACAGGCTATCTCCAAATCTTTATTTGAAGAGAGAAACACTTAAGAAAGCTGCCTCAGGGACGGTTGTCTTTATTCTGTTTCCTTCCTCCTTCTCTCCTGTTTAATAATATTTGAATGGGAGAAATTTAATGAATTCTCTTTTCCTATATGTGATGATGGATTTCCTGAGATAGAAAAGTATAGAGGGAATGGGAAGTAAGGCATTCTTATCTGGACTCTTGGAATGGAGAATATGTGTGTCTGAGCAGGTACAGTTTCTGGGTAGGGAAAGCAAAGAAAGGCATTTTTGAGCAAAACCCACCCTTCTGACTTTGAATGCAAAAGGTGCACAGCTAAAAAGATGCTGTCATCTTTCTCATGTTTTCTTTTCCTTAAACGCTTGACACAATTTGCTCATCTAAAGTTTATTTTTTTCCTTATATAACAAATGTGTTGGGGTTTTTTTAGTCTGTTTCTTTGTGTAAAATTTTATATCCTGAGCATGTAGTATGACTTTTCTTCATCAAACAGTTGAAATGATGATATCTTTATGAATAGTCTCCATTAATTGCAGCTGTCAAAACTTGAACTTTGAAAGAAAAATTCCAAATATTAGAATTTATATATGGCATATTACCATTACTGTTTTTTTGATGGTTTATTTTTTCCCATTGGAAATCATAGGTCCCTGTCCTTTCTGTCCAAAGCCAACTGTTTTGAAGTAGAAAAACAAATCCTTTTTTTTTTTTTTGCTATAGTGTTAATGGTAGTAATGAAGTACATCATTTAGAGGAAAACACTGTGTTGGAGGGGAAAAACTGTGAAGGTTTCAGGCCTTTTGGATTTCAGTTCATCGGTTGGAAAAACTTTCTAGCTTCTACATCTCGTAATTGTACACCTTATTAAAAACATTGTGGACCATTTTTTAGATTGGTTGAAGTATATGCACCAAGTAGCTGCTGTTGTACTTTAATGCTGTTTTACGTATGTATTCAAGGTGTTGGAGAGAATGCATGTGCAAAGAAAAGTCATGAAAAGTACCTCATTGCTTTGAAAGGCTCTGGACTGGCATTTCCTGAGGATAAAATTGCATGTGGTATGCAGGAACAAGGAGCTGGAACTAGCACGTTAGCAGTTCAAGGTTTGTGTAGAAAAATATTTTAAGAGAAGACTTGATTATTGCTGTTTTTTATATAAACTGTTCTTTTAGCTTATTTTTAAAAAAAAAACAAATCTTAATGAAACTTAAGGACTTACCTGTTATTTAGTGCACCACCAAATTACAGGGCTCATTTTAATTCTATCAACAATGCTAAACATACTAACTTTTTGTTGCTAACATACTAAGCATCGTTTTCCAGTCATAGCATTAGTGGAATTTGAGTAGGCAAGATGAAATTGCTCGTAGTGGAATTTTGTCACTGCAACTAAGTTAAGCCACCTATTCTTACAAAAGTGCTGTGGATTTTTTTTGATCACTAAAGGCCATCAGATTTTTTTGCAATTTCTGAAAGAACACATCTCCATTGACTCAGTACGTTGAAGTTCTGCAATGGAACGTACTTGCAAATCCCTAATTTTGTATTGCTTGGAAATCTTACTCCAACTTCTCAGTCCACTGCTGTGTATCTTTTAAAGAAAGTTAATGTAGTGTTTCATTTCATACTGGCTCATTAAATATTGTAAAATACTCTCTGTTCAGTATAAGACTTATGAAAGGAATCTCTGAATTTTTTTATTTCAAAAGGTTTAGCAGGTGCTACGGCAACATCAGGACAAGGGGATTCTTCAGATGAGGTGAGACTGTTTTTAAAGACTATAATGAACTGCAACAGAATATTAAATGGAGAGAATGCTTGCAGCCAAATCCCACAAACCTTAGTTCTTCTATCTACCACATATTCTCTCCATTTTAATAATTAGAAATAATGGAGATATAAAGGAATAGATCTCATGCCTTTGATTTACTAAGGACCTCTTGAAAAATCCTTATTTTTGCTAATACTATTTCAGTTTAATTTATGTATGTAATGTAGAAGAAACTTGTGTAGGTAGCTCAAAAGTCACTATCAAGTAAACTGAACTTGATTAAAGCAAACTTAAAGCATGTGATGCTGTGAATGATGTTAGCAGATTTTGGCACTTGAGAATCCAGCTGAACTGGTGATAGCAGCAGTGAGAATTTCTCTGTAGATAAATTCCCATGTGTAGACTTGACCTTACTTACCAAACACATTGAGTGGGAGTAAAAAGGAGGGAATCTCCTTTTAGATTGAGCTGTAATAAATAAGTGGAATTTAATGAGGAAATGTAAATTCTGGTAGAGTTACTGTATCAATTTATTCTCTTTTTTTTCCCCTACTATTTAAAACCTAATTTCAACTAGTAAGCCTTAGCAGCCATTCTGGTAGGATAGTATAACAAACTTTAAATAATGTGTAGTTTTTCATAGGATTTTTGCTTACGTTGAATTCTATATGAACAAGTATTGAAGTAAAAACAATTGTTTGTGTATGTCTAAAACAGTTGTATGACATGTTTGCCTCTGTCACGAGCACAACAGCATCTGTTACGCTTTCAGCAGTGCTATTTATAATTTGGCATTTTTCAAAGTATTGCTTGTTGTTGTTTCACCATCGCTTGACAAACAAACAGACAGACAAAAAAACCCAACCCCCGCGAAAGACTGCTGACAGTATCACTTTTAAGGCCCATGAAAGAAGATGACAATTCAAGTTACTAACCTCAAGTAGTATTTTTAAATAAATTTAAAATGGCTCAGCATGCTGCTTTCTGTTTTACCCCTATAAGTGATGAGGAGAGGGGAGTAAACTGAAGTGGTTAAGAGTCTGAAGAGAGATTGGATATTGCTGACATTTCTTTTGGAAGAGGAGTCCAAGAGGGAGGTAGAGACAGAGATGTATTTTAGGGACAAGGAATTTTTTATCAGGAAAAGATAATTTTTTTCAAGGAAAAGATATTTTATGAATAAAAAAGGGAGGGATTACAGCAACTGCATTGTAGCTTGCTAGTTAAAGATACTTGTTTTCTAAAGAGATTTTTCTTTCTAATCTCCAGGATATAAATATACATGTAGGCATTTTACTATGTTACTGCAGATGTGATTTTTCTAAATTGAAATTCTGCATATACTCACATATCTGGAAACAATTTTAAGATGTTAATTACATTATTAAGATACATTGTAAAAAAGCAGAAGACCCTGTTTTGAAATCTGTATTTAGAAAGTTCTGAAAAAGAATGAGGAAGTAACATACAGATAAAATAATAAGCAGTCAAAATTTAAATGTTTTTAGTATATATTTTCACTTCTGAATTTTCCTTTCATTTATCTTTCTTTTCCTTTCATTTATCTTTCCTTTTATTTATCTTTAATAAAATCACATTGATAGTGTGGAATGCAATTAAAAATAATGTCAGAAGTTTCTTGATTTTTTTTTTTTTTTAATACCAAAAAATCCTCAGTTAGCAGCATCTCCAAAGAAAGTTAATCTTTTATTTTATAATCTTTTTCTTAATCATGGTCTGCTTGACAAATGCGACTTGCTGAAAAGAAAGTGCAGTCCTTTCATCCAAAAGCAAAAACGGAACTATGCAGGTGGAGGGCTGAGATGCTTATTAGAAAAATGATGTTACTAGAGAAATGCTTCCTAGAGAAATGAGGAAGAAGTGATCTTGTTTTATGACTTCTCTTCCGCTCCCCTGCCCTGCCCTGTAAGTTATAAAGAGCATTTACAGCTTATTTTTATGCCTCCTCTCCTACAGCAGAGTAAAACTATGTTCTAATTAAGAAATGTGACAAGAGTGCACTTTTAACTGGATTTTTTTCCTCTAGTATTTAAGATAAATCTAGAAAGGTTAATGTTCTTCCTTACCAAGTAAGTCTTAAAGGTAGCATTGTCTCACAGATGAAAGGCTAGATTACAAAATTTACATAGGCTACAAATTAGAGCAGTGCTTCTGCAGGGAACTAAATAGCTGGAAAAGTTTTGCGTAGTTCAGTATTTAGTTTCACTTCTACAGTAGTAGATGGTTCTAAGCTAAAAATGAATCTGAAGGATGGATGTATCCTGAGGTACGTGTTGTGGCTTGTTTTGTTTTGCGACCCTGCCCCGAAACGGTATAGGTTCACTGGTGGTTTACTTCTCAAATGGTTTGTGTTCCATCCTGTGGTATTTTGGAGAGAAGTTGCCATTAGTTTCCTTTTATTAGCTTTTCTTCCTCATGTTTTCCTTTGTGCAAAAGGAGGAAAAAAAGGCCCTCTCTAAACCTGTCCTATTTAAGACGTTTTTATGTTCCAGGGAATCAAATAAAACCCAGTCCATGAACGTTTTTACCACACTGACGAATAAACCTTTTTGTATTGGGTATCTCTATTTGGCTGCCCTTCTAGTTTATTGAGCACTGAATGCCTTATTACTCAGTTATATAGTTATTGACTCCAATCGCTGTTTAATGTAATTGTACAAAAATCTATGTATAGTATCTAATATTACATGAAGTTCATTATCTGAATTTACAATAGATGTGGCACACCTTAAGCATATTGCTAAATATTCGATTATTTAAAGTAAATCTACATAGATCTCTGCTGTTGTCCGGGTATATTTACACAGCATTATCCAATGGGTAAAAATAAGGTGTTCTACATTTGCTTACTCATTCTCTTTATCCCTGGGCTTGGCAGATACCCTGTGACCTGGCACTCACTATTTCAAGGCTGTTAAAACTCCTGCGCTTGACATTAAGATTTAATCCTACCTTACTGAAGGAATGGAAACCAACTGTCTGACATTGTTGAGGAAAAAAAGAGTTCTCAAGAAAGCATTTCTCATAAGCCACTCATTTTTTCTTCTTTTTAGTAAAATCGCTTCAAAAGTTGCAATGCAGACTGTTATATGTTTAAATTTTTCTCATACTGTAGAAGGGGAAACGCATTTTGTTTGCCAGAGCAGTGGTGTTGGAGGCCAGAATCCAACACATTAATCGCAATTTGTATGCCCAAATGCATTATTTTCTGGTTAAGGCTTCTCTAGCAACTCTGGATTAACTGAGACGACTGAAGAGGTCTTGAGACCTCCAGCTATCAACTTTCTAGCTACAGGAATTTTGGACTCCTTTGCTTCAGGGCAGGAAACTTAAATTGCAGAGTGCTGCAGTTCATAGTAATATCTCAGCAGGTCTGATTTTTGCTTTAGAGTACTTCGCCCCTCTGATGGGGGGAGTGGGCAGTGGCAACATCCTGGGAACTGACTGGCTCCCCATTAAAGTACAAAAGTAGCATGTGTTGACAAAAACCACAGGACGCCTAAGAATTCAAATGTGTGTCCATCTTCAAATGAATTTTCAGATGGAGGTACTGAAAGGGTAGGAAAATTCAGACCTTTCATTAACATGATGCTTTTGGTCAGTCCTTACATATAAAATATGAATAATCTTTCCCCCCAAGGAAGGATAGTCACTTCTCAAGTACCAGGTTCTTTATCATTCCAGTGAAGTATGGAAGTAAAATAGGGCATTTGCTTAGAGGGGAAGGATACTGATTACTTATTTTTAACAGATATCTGCATTAATTATCTCTCATTTTGTTAGATCCAGTAGGAATCTTTCTTTATTTCCACTGTTTCATTAGGACTACCATTGTTAGTAAAGATCCATGCAGCATTTAATATAGTCCTGTAATGTCACATTCTTTTTTAACACCCAGTGTTAGATTTTGTAAAGTGGTGGTGATGATGTTTTTAACTTGCATTGCTTTTTGGAACCTTTGCTGTTTTGTTTGCAGAGTGCCTTGAAAGCTTCAGATGACAAGTGCCTGCGTAAAGTGTTTCCAATTAGAATTGGCCTCTTAAAGGTGTCAAAAATACTTTATTCTTGGATCAAAACTTTATATTGATTAGAAAATGTCTAGCTAATTGTCTGAGTTGCCAAATTTAATAGCCAGTATGTTGGCTGATATTTTTTTTAGGAAGTAGAAAAACCCAAACCCTACAGATGAATATGGTGAAACCTTGGATGTGCAACAGTTAGAAATTTTGTAGTGCTAAACATTTTTGTAGTAATCAGTTTCAGAAATGAAAGCAGGTAACCTTACAAAATGAATTAAATAGATGAAAATGTCTGAACTTGCAGGTCATGATGTTGCCTGTAGGAGGGAAAAAAAGGCAATTAAAAAAATTGTGTTTTTTCTAATGAGTTGCACAGAGTCCATGGGTCCTGTAAACAGCAAAAGTATTTTGCTGGTAAGAGAGTGTATTTAGGGCTTTTCTGTTTTAGCTTGATAGTTAAACCAGGATTTTGAGAGCATACCATCTCTTGGCAATAAAATTCTAAATATACGATTATCAATTTTTAAACTCTTCCCCTACCCCAGGAGGACCAGGATGGTAGCCAAGGTGTGGGCAAGCGCAAGAGGGTGAAACTAAGCAGCACCACCAAAGGTATTTATAAAGTACTGATCTCAGTTTATCATATTTGCTTTATGTCTATCTTAAAAATTATCTAGGGATATTCATTCTCTTCCCAAGGACTGTAGTGCTGCATGTGACAAGTATTAAACATAGCAAAGTCTAAAAAAGAATAGCAAGTGAAATTACGGTAATTGGCAACTTTGATTTCCCTTGAGTGAGTACCACTGTCTGGGACTCTGTTTGACCAGTCATTTTGTCACTGTCATGTTCTAAGTTGACCTCTAAAAATTCATTCCATTTTCACTGTGTGGCTGGCAAGGTTGCAATACAGCTTGGCAAACAAGTTTTTGATGTATTCGTTCGTAACAATTTTTTTCGTTATGCCACTGTACAGTATGATTGTGTTCTCAGCCAGGCAAGAATGGTTCTCTCTGGTTCTGATTGGTCTTTCTGTACTGTTCCAGTAATGTTTAAGAAAAGATACCTGAATAAAGTCTCCTTTGATACCACTCCATTATTTTCCTAGATTGAAATTAGTACTCTGTGCAATTTCTAGTCCAACACGAGCAGCACTTACATTGAGATCAGTGCGAGTTTTAATTCAAGAATGACCATAGGCTAGAGACAAGGTAGCCCTGTCCTGTGCTTGTCCTCCACATTTTTTTGTGATAAAAAGTGTTTAAATAATATTATTTAAACTCTTACTATTAAACAAAGAACAATTTTTGTTGTTTTTTTTTAATATGAGTATGAGGAGACTGACGTAGGAAGCACAAAAAAAATTGTAAGACCTGAGAAAAGAACATTTGGGTGAAAAACTGTGGTGAAAGATGGAATATAACTTCTGGAAAGGCTTTGGAGTGAAGGTTTGGAACTTGAATTTAAAATGCAAGGGTTCATGAAGTGAGTAAAAAGGTATGAAGGTGTTGTGAGGAATACGGGAAAGTAAGATCGATTGTTTCTAGTGGTTTCAGATTGAAGGAGAAGGATTGGGAAGCTGGAAAAGCAGAGAACTAAATGTTTTGGCAATGGTATTGTGAAGAGGTGATCTTAGAAATGGTGTGTGAAAGATTGTGGCAGAGAATAATAATGTGGAAGAGGTGGTAGTTTTGAAGAAATGCAGGAAACTCACAGACATCCAAGGCTGTTAGCTTGTCTAAAAGATAAGTTAGAGTCAGGTAATGCAAGAAAAAATGCTGGTTTTCTGATGCATAATAACTGATTATGGGAAATAGGCAGGGAGGAAGCTCAGGTTGAGAAGCTGCCAGATCTGAAAACTAGTATTAGGAGTGGCATTTCAGGAAAAGTGATACTTTAATTCAACATTTCATTTCCCCCCAGGATTGTAGTCTTCCCCCTCTGAGGCATCCCAACATCAACTGTGCTCATGATGTTGATAGCTCCTAATATCAGCCCCAGAGGAGGGAGTCTGCCAATGGGGGAAGGGTAAGTATCTGTTTTTATTAAATATTGAATAGTTTTCTGAAGTTTTCAGTATTCATATTTTATGTCCAATAGGGTATAAAATAAGAGTATGAAAAGAAAATTTTAGAAAACTGAGTATTGAATAAAAACAGATTTACCTTTTCCATATAAGCAGACTCCCTGTCCCATCCTAGGTCTTTAGTGGTACTGTCTTCATGGAAGGTTATTTATATACTGTGGATATCTTGGAATGCTAAGATTCATATTCCAGAGAGATGTTTACAATAGTCTATGGGGTCTTTTGTGGCACTAGGAAAGAAGAAAAGATTTCTTTAAAGAAAATACGGGTTTTATGCTGAGGTTCACTGATACAGGTATGGGACTGAGTATTGAGAGAATTTTTATTTTTACTCCGTTTTAAAACCTGCATCCTGCATCCATCTGAAATACCTGATGTTTAAGACAATTTTAAACCCACAGGCACTATATTTTTTGTTGTTGTTGAAAGAAATTTAAAATCATGTGGTGCTTTTCACAAGAGTGGGAACATTAGTCCCAGTGTTCTTGACAAATTTTCCAAGTTGGGTAAGAGCATTCTGCCTACTTAAATTCTGTAGCAGGTATGAGTGGATCGATGTTCTTCCGTCCCTGCCTGAAACTGCTGTATAAAAAATTTGATATGCACTGTTCAACTGTGATTCGTGTCAGAGAAAGCTGTACCTCAGTGACAGATAAGGTGTTGTGTCACTTGTCTTCACGCCCGGTGTTCTCACTCAGGGGCATTTAGCATGTACCTAAACCTGTGCTGTCTGTTCTGTGGACAGAGGACTTCAGTCTGCATGGCTACCAAGCTTTCACGGGCAGTAAAATCACATACGCAATTTCTTAACAAGAGACGAGGAAGAGAACATAAATGATCATCATATGTTTGCTGCAGTAGGTGATGTGTAATGATTTACAACATATTTTAATATTAAATTATCTTTCCTGACTCTGTGAAGGTAATTTTTTATCTCAATGCTTGTAGAATATATTGAATAAAACATATTCTTGTCTGTGTGGCTTGCTAAAGTCTTGAGAAGATCCCTAAAATATAAATTATTTGTTATTTCTCATGATCTTTTGCATTTACTGAGATGTTTTGGGCTGATTGGTCACTTGGCTGGGGAACTCTGACCCTTGGTAATGGTGGAAAATGGAGGTAATTCCTGCTTAGGAAAAGCACAAATGGCTGTCCAGCTTAGGGATAGGCACAGAGCTATCCAGTGCAGTCCCTAAAGCTGTCATACTTCAGTGAAGAGGCGAGTCTTCAAGGCCAGAAGGTGTTCAGCTTAAGTGTTTTTGAATCTGTGCTGATGTGAGCACTTCATACAGTCCCATTGGAATATGGGATTTTGCGTGTGTGGGTATATCCTCAGGTCCAGTTGATTTCTAGGTATAAAGGAGCATTATTATTATTTTCTTTAGTCCTTATATGTTATGGGAATGAACAATGCCTGTTGTAGTTTTAAATCATAAATAATCAACCTCTTGAAGAATGATGATAAAGAGTCTTTATATTTTAGTAATTTTTTTAAATGGAGCTACTATGATTTATGCTCTGTCAAGCCATAGCTTCACGAACAGTCTATTTTAGCAGAGGTCAGTTTGTGCAGCTTTGCAATCACGAAACTTATCTGCTTGAAAACGCAGATGACGGAATGGAAAGATGACTTGATTCCTACATAGGTATCCCACGGGGATCTACTGTCAGCATGAGTAAGGGGGCAGAGTGAATGGCTAGGAGTTGAACGGGGAAAGATGAGACTGTCTCTTCTGGTACCATCAGGAGCTAGAGCCCGATTATCTGATTATAGTAACTTTTATATTAATAAAAAACAACCAAGCAAACAAACTTTGTTGTTGGTCAATCAGTACATACATTGCTTTAAAAATAAGATAACCGATACATTATTGCTTCTATTTAGCTTGTTTAGAGCTTTGTAAACAGAACATAAGTGTTCTTAGGTGATAGAACTCATCACTTAACCATAAATTGTATTTTGTTGTTTTGCTATTTTAACTTCAGCTAAGTAGTAGTCTACATTAACAGTTTCCCTCGATTAAGTGGCTGTGTAAATACTGTGCAGATTGCTGTGATTCGTTACAATCGGTGGAGCTATTACAGTACGGTGATACGATTCAATGCAATCAATGAAGACTGGACTCTGTGGTAGAATTGTACTGAAAACTTTCATTGACTTCTCTGGGAGGTCCTTTTTATTGTTACAGACTGACACTGTGTGCTGTTGGCCATGTTCATTTTCCCAGTGTTTTGGGGAAAAAAATAAAAAGATTTACAGAGTGCAATAAGGTGTTCTTAAATTTTTGCTACTGAATTTTATGTGACAGTGTAACTGCACTACCATTATTTTAAGTTTTAATAATTATTACATTACACATCCCCTCCTCCAACCTTTTATGCAGATCAATCTATCATGGATGTTTTGAAGCATAAATGTTTTCTAGAAGAATTATTATTTTGGACAATAAAATATGAGTTTCCACAGAAGATGGTGACTTTCTTACTCAACATGCTCCCAGATCAAGATTATAAGGTACTTACCTTACTTCATTCAAACTTAAATGTTGTTTCTTATTCACGTACTTAGTGTGTATTACGCCTTGCATGAGAACACGTATGTTTATATTTGAATAATAAGCAGTAAAATAATTGAGTATTTGGTTAGAAGGTCTAAAGTGTATAGTATCTGAAGACAGATGTGAACAAAACAAGATGGATGATTCTGGAGCAGCAGTTTTAATTTTGTTCTCATGGTTTGCTTTTTTCCTTTTTGGCTATTAGTGCGTATTTGCATGTGTCGAATTTTGTTTTGTTTTATTTTACTTTGTAAATTGGATTTTTATCAGTTAGAAGATGTGGGTCAGCACTAAATGATTCTGTAGTGTGGTATGACGGGTAGGTAATTGCAGTGACTTCATTCCTGTTGCAACTGTTGTAGTAGGCAGTAGTTTCTCCATATAGGCCATTACAGTGTGAGTGTTCTTGCTGCAGCTATGCCCTAGGTGATTTTGGCAGCCTTCCAGCTGCTTCCTTACAGAGTTTTGCAGTTGTCCATACCAAGCGTCTCCTTGCCTGGAGTCATGGAGACTGGATGTCATCTTCCTGTTTTAAATCTTGGTGTGCAGCCAGATTTGCTTGTTTGCTCTACGTGTTCCAAGACCAAGTATACATAGCAACCAGGCTTAACATTTTGCTCTGATCATGTCATACCTTTGAGCCATGCAAATATTTTGGACCTTCTCAATGCCTGCTGGGAGGCAAAGATCAAGAAATCCTGAAGTCCAGGCATGCAGATTTCTTCAAAAATGTCTGTTTATGATGGGACAGCCCTGTATTCGTGCCCCGTTAAAACATTGCTGTATCAAAGCAACGGATATGAAGATAACTTGCAAGAAGAAAAAGATAAGATACAGGCTTTCAGCAATACTCTGTCCGTGTCAAGACAGTGTTTTGATTTGGGATACCAGCATAGATTCATCTTGGTCTCGGATTCAGCTAATACGTGAGGAGACATGAGGACTTCTTGACTGATGATCCCTTGCCATGAAGCTTGAATTCTTCTTGATATTTGGAGACCCACGTGGACATCCAGTTCTCCTGATCCATTGCCAGCTAAACTCCTGCCTGTAAAAACACCCAACTGCTAGCAGCATGTGGAAGAATCTGGTAAGTGTTGCTGTGTTTACCTCTTTACTATACCATATAACAACAACTTTTAATGATCATGGGATCTTTTTTTCCCTTGACAACAAGCCACAGTCTTCAGTAGCTTTCTTCACTGTGTTCGTAATCTTTCTTCACTATGTACTCAGAATGGAGACCATGGTGTATTTGGTTTCTCTACTGGCTGACACCTTTATCTGGAAACGATCCACCTACCAATACTGTACGTTCAGATGAAAGGATTATTTAAACATTCCTCCTTTTTTTTTTTGTTACCAATTTCATATTGTGTTTGATTAAACAGTTGATTCCTACGTACAAACTTTATTACTAGCACAAATCCTAAGTATTTGAAATCTTTTAGAATCTGTGTTTATTTTAATTGCTGTGATTGTCTAAAAGGTATTTTTCAGTAGTAAGGAAACTCAGAGCAGGAAATGTATCACACAGCAATACTAGGGAGGCAGTAACACTATTTTTTTCCAAGGTACCTGTGCTTTGTTGCAAAACTGTGCCGATGATGCGTGAATTTTAAGCGTGTCTATGAGGATTGTGGCTAATTTACGAGAGTGGCTCTGCCATTTACATGTGTACAGAGAGAACATACCATTTTGGGATGAATTAGAATAATTTTTTTATCTTTCAAGCTTCCACTTAGCTTTTATGAAGGAAAAGCTTGTTTGCTGTTTAATCATGTTGCATTCTGAAACAGTAGGAATACCTGTAGGGATATAAACTGTTCCAAATGATCTCTCAGCTTGCTGCTACTTTGTCCCATCCCATCTACACCACATGTACTGTCTTAATTTTTTCTGTCTCTACTGCTGTGCAATTTGTCTGATTCTTCATGAGCTGATTTAGCTCATTAGATCAGCAGAATTCTGCTAGGTTGGATTTCTGATAAACTGAGTGAGCTGGCCAGACACAGAGCACAGAGCTGGCTATCTGTGCATGCCCTGAAATTGTTGAAATCTCTGATGTCCAGCGTAAATGTAGTAGAGCTGATTGAGTCAACCATGCCCAATGCAGTAGTCAGTGAGCCACCAGCAATCTCTGTTACAGAGTTTTATTTTTAAATAGGAAAACAAACTTCTCCTTTAGGATTCCCAGTATGGAAAAGAGGTGTTGAAAGGGGCGGGCTAAAACTCTGGGTTAACTAGCTCTTCCCTCCCTCCCTCCTTTTGCATATGAGAGACACGGCACAACAAACAGTGTGGTCTTTGCCTTACAGGATTTCTGCCTGAGGCATCCCTTCCAGCACTCTCTGGCATTTGAAGCTTGGAAGACTTAAAAGTGAAGAAGAAGAAAACAGAAGAGAAATTTACCGGAGCTTCCAAGAAATTAGAGATGTTATGGTGCGGACAAGGTTTCTGCAAGAGGAAAAACAAAAGGCTGGAGAAATAGGACTGACCTTCATGTGACCAAGGAGAAGGCAAAGAGGGGGTTGGCAATAAACAGGAAGCTGATGGAAGAGTGTAAATCATTCAAGAGGAGAGCCTTGCTGAAATCTGGAATACTGGAAGTAGAGAAATGCAAAAGCACCTGGTAGAAATAATGAATCTCAACAAACATAATTACCGGAAATGCTGTGCCTCGTCAGGCACCTCCCGTACTGAACCTTGAGGCAGTTATTACAGCAATAGGACTTCACTAACCCCTGGATATGCTGTTCTACAAATTCTGTAGAACAGTTTTTCTATTGGAAACTTAATTTTAGTACAGCTTTCACCTGGCAGAACTGTCTTTTCTTTCCATTGAAAACATAAACATGGTAGATGCAAGTTCTAACTGAAACACAGGGTTGATGTTAGGTTCCTAAAAGTTTTGGGCTTGTTGAATGGCCACCAAGAGGAAAGGCCAGATGAAAAAATTAACTTTGTTTTTGCGTAGGCTAGAAATACAGAAGCTGCACAAGATCATAGAGAGTAAGTCAGTGAAGGTAATTAAATATACAGAAAGATGTCGTCTTAAGAAGCCACTTCTTGCAAACGTTTGGAAGCTGATTAAGTATTTGGAAAGACATGTTATGTCAGTATCTGCATTCTTGCTCCATTCTATATTTTGCCTTAGCTGTATATACAGCTCTGGCCACTTAAAGACAGGGTACTGAGCTGGATGGACTGATTTGACCTACTATGGCCATTTTTATATACAGACTGCAGTTTACCACTGTATTTCAGCATTTTAACTTCTGGCAATGAGTTTAGTTTCTTCTTCTCAAAATTGCAAAGGATCGTATTTGTTTGTTTAACTTCCAAGTGAATGTAGGAGTAAAGCTTATGTCTTTCCTTTATTTAAATGTGTTACAGAACATCTATCATTACACTATATTGATAGCGAATCTACAGTACTTTCAGAAATTCATCATTGTATATGAGCGAGGCACAAAAACTTCTGATGAGTGCTGATTTAAAATAAATAAATAAAAAATCCAAAATTTGTCCTTAGAGGAAGACCGTGTTTTTGCAATCAACTTGAATTTAGTGCTGTGTAAAAAAAGTAAAACGTAGTTCCTACATCACAGGACCTGAGAATCCTATTTAAACATAATACAATGTGAAGAAGTAATATATAAATAAAGTATACTCTTTTTACTAGCAGCATTAATATACTAACTTCTTAAAATATCAGGTAAGTCATTTGTGTCTGGGGCTTAACATTTGATGTTTATTATAAGTGTCATTGCCAGTGATTAAAGTTGTATTGAGTTTTAATTTGAAGGAAATTACATTATAGGTTGTTCTGCCTTGGCATACAAGAATGATACTGTGTTACCTCTGCGCAAGTATTGCAAATACGTTGTTCCGAAAAGGCTTTAGCTGAAAACAATTACCATTGTGCTGAGTGCTGTATGTAGAAGACACTTTGAATTATTATACAGGTTTCCATCATTGTGGGCCAGCTAAAAGGAGGCAAGTTAAGCAATGTTGTAGTGGTTCCTGCAGTGACATCCCCATTGCCACCCCGGTCCATGTTTTTTGCATGAGCAACTTTATTTTTGAGTTTATTTGCTGGAAGAAGCAGTCTTTGTGCCCAACAGCAACGTTATGGCATCATGATATTTTTGGAAATACTTTCTAAATGAGAATAACGTGGTAGTGCTATAATAAAAATATGGGAGCACTGAATCTGAGGCAGGTAAAATGAAGTAGCGGTTTGTATACAGTCTAGTGAAAACACAGCTGCCTGAGGGTGGTTTTAAAATTTCTAATTTTATGCTTATGAAAGATTAATACTTCCAGAAGGAATAGACAGGGGATTTTAGACTTTGAGCTGAAAATTTTCATCGCTACACAGCTTGTATTATCTCTTCTTATTAAGCCAAGCAAGTCCAGATGGTGTTAATTCAGAACTTAAAGTACTAAGTGAGAAGTGATTTCAAAGCTGGCGGATATGCACACATGTATATGCAGTGCTGAAGGTTTGTTTACAATGCAATTTGAGGCTAATGAAGTGGGACAAGAAATTGTACTAAGATTTATATGAATATGTATTGATACATTTAAATACCGATCTAGTTTAAAAAAACCCAAACAGTTGTGTGAAGGATAGCAAAGCTTGCTAATGACTTTAATTATTGAGGAGAAAGTGCTAAAGACTTTTAAAAAAAATACAGGATGTTATGAGAGCAGATGAAATTCAGTGTTGAAATGTCATCCTTGACAGATGAATGAAAACCTTACTCCATGGGTAGACGAGTGCAAGTGACAAGTTAAGGCAGCTTTATTAGGCACCATTAGTCTAATTGTTCATAGCGTATCATTTTAGGACATTAGTCTCTGGGTTAGGATGTAAAAAATTTAGAATTAATTAATTATTAGAACTTTACTGCTTTCACAGGTATGCGGAGACCTTATATTCCTTGTTTCAACTTTTCTATGTTTTTTTAGTGTGCAAAGTATAGAATGAAAAGATGAGGTTTTGGGATAAGGTAATAAAATCGGAGGCATAAGTTACCCCTTTCTATAGATAGGTCTTTTCATGTGGACTGTTTCTAGAAACTAGACACGGGATACTTAGACCATCAGTTTTGGTTTGCCATGGCAATTGGTGTTCCCCAGGATATGTTGATTGTACTTTTGTAAAGGAATATTTTATAATGAAGGAAAGCTATAATTTTTGTATGGTGCTTGTTAACATCAAAATTTCTTTATAATTTGCAGATTGCTTTTACCAAAACTTTTGTTCAGCATTATGCTTTTATTATGAAAACACTGAAGAAAAGCCATGAATCAGACACAATGTCTAATAGAATTGTGCATATCAGCGTTCAGTTGTTCAGCAATGAAGAACTAGCGCGCCAAGTAACAGAAGAATGTCAGCTGCTGGATATTATGGTCACTGTTCTGTTATATATGATGGAAAGTTGCCTTATTAAAAGTGAATTGCAAGGTAAGTTGATTTGTTTGTTTGCTTGTTTCCATGGATAATAAATGGATTATAGAGGAAATTTAATCTCTCTTGTAGTCAGTCCACCCCCCAACTCCTTCCCAAAAATGCACAGGATCTAGCAATATATGGTAGAGGCTGAGTCTCAAATTTTCCTAGAAATGTAAAGGTAGTTATCAAGAATGATACTGATGTTTTATCCTTTGCTTTGTAGGGTTTTCTTTTGTAGGAATATTATATAGTTTAGAATACAGAGTATTATCTTGCAGGTGCTTAATTTCTTGGGTAAAATGCATAAACACTATTTGTGAAGCTCATTTGAATGAGAAATTATATATGCAAATTGAGACCTTTATTAATTTAAAAAATATTTTCAAAGTATTTTACAAGCTATTTGAAGTATTTAAAATTGTTTTAATTTTTCTCACCTGTGATTGCCTTAATAAAACTTGATATAATTAGAGGAGAATAATACTTTGTAAATATAATCATTTGGTCAAGGTTTTGGTTGACAGAGTGGCAATTTGAATTTCAACTAGTGTACACTGTGTAACTTTTCTAGTGAAAACAGCTGTCCTATTTCTTCCCTCCTTGTTTTACTTGTCCTTATCTGAAAATGGTGGCACAACGAATCTTGCTGACTTCTATTTTTCACGCTTTCATGTGCCTAACAGACCTCTCAGCCCTCTTTATCCTAGTTTATCAAAGAAAAATGTTGAATCTTTCTCTTTAACAGTTTGTATATCAGTGACTTTTGCTAAACTAATGCCATATTGGTGCAATGTCATTTGAAACTACTTTTTAAGCATCTTCTGAGTTTTACTTGTTGGTCGGTATGGGATGTTGCTAGCATGGTGGTAAGGTTCTGTAACGGATCACAGCTTGCAGCCAAACAGAAAAAGGCTGTGTCTCTGATTAGACATTCTCTGAAGAAACTTCCTGGTAATTAATTATGTAAGCTGGAGCTGGTAAGTTAAATAACGTCAGATATATCTGTGATAGATTTGTGAGAAAAGACTTATCCCTGGAGCAGCTATCCCAAGACATGAAGTTACCTGTTTCCTTTCCCCAGCACCAGTGATTTGTCTTAGCTAAGACTCCATCATGGAATCTATCCGGTGCTTTTCAGTGTTTTCACATTTCCTCCTCACTGCTTTATATAATGAGAGGTTGGGCATACTGTAAATTGACAGAAAAATTTTAATCCATTACTTTGTTGGTTTTTTTCCCTATTATATTCTAATTGGGCTTCTTTTGCAGTTCTGTGGGATTGTATTTTGTGTTTAGTTCAAGGTATCTGATGATGCTGGAAATAGTGAGAAGTCTGTTAGAAGTCCATGCTGGTGAGATAAATTGAGAAGAATTCTGTTTGTGCAGCTAGTGCAAACAAGCGGGTCATTTTAGTGTCTGAATGAGACAAAGTTTACAAATCCAGCCAATGGATAGATGGAGAAAACATGTTGGAGAGGAGCAAGGAGAACATGGAGCAGGAATTGTATCTGCTAAGGCACCTTTTAATTTGCATTGCTCACAGATCCTAATTGTCTTTTGGACAGCTGACACCTGTTAAAAGTATACAGTTCATTAAAGGTATTTGTGGATGACAAGTGACAAACTGTGTTCCTGAAACAGACTTGACCTAGGAGCTGTGTTGATACCAACTTGGAAAGCGTTACTAGTGCAGCTTCTCTCTCTCACACGTGGTGTGAAAGGATGAGGAGGTGAAATATGGGTGCAGATGATAAAACTCGCTCCCTAGAAAGATTGATGTCCCTATGCTTTTAGAGACATTTTTCCTCTCTATCAGCACTTTTCTCCTACTGAACTTTTCGTGGGAGAAGAATTTATACCCCAAGGAAAAAGTTTTGGTGATGGTTCATCCTTTAAAAAACCCCAAACAACTCTTTTTCCTTTGACTGACCTTACATTAACCTTGGCTTGTAGACTACTCTGAATAAGAGGCAATGTCACTGATGATTTGGAGTAACTCTGGATTTGTCTAATCTATATGGGGGCAGAGAATCAGCAACATGTAACTGTTGGCTCTTTGCAAAGTCCTTCAGCGAGTTCAGGCAGAGCCAGCTGAGATGTTATCCTGTTCTTGGATAGGCTGTGTGAGCACACGGGAACCAGGCAGCTGAGCAACAAGACCTAGTTAACTTTCTTTGCAGATGTACCAGGTAACAGGAAAGAGATTAAAGAGTATTTGATCAACTGTGGCAGAGGAGTTGGAGAAGCTGCGCAGAGTGCTTCTGGCTTCCTGTTCCTTCCAGTGCTTTAGTGTAACAGATAGGAGTCAGTCTTAAGAAATGAAGCTCTATGTTACCTTACGGTAACAAGAAGGTATCTGTTCATAGTTATGTGCAGCATATTTTTCAGGATGAAATCTGATTCATTTTTCTGCTGTGTTCTTGGAAAATAAAACTTGTCAAGATCAAAATATCGTATGGCTTCAAGTTAGAAAACCTGTTGACATAACAGGCAAGAGAGTAATTATTTTTTTTTTCCTGGTACCAATAAACCAACAAAATAAACAACCTCAGAGTAAAAAGAAAAAATATTTTCTTCAGTAGTTACAACAAAGAGGAGGAAAGAAGCTTACATATATACCAAAGGGAACCACTCCAGATACAGATGTACCTTATCAGCCGGAGACTGGAGTCTCTTAATAGCAGTGTCTTCTTAGCTGTGGCTGTGCCGTACTGCTTATGACCCTTTCACTGTCTGAAGGGTAACTACGAGGGTCCTTCAGTGCATTTGAACTGGACAAGAGCCATCCCCAAGGCTGATCATCACATGCAAGATTTTCTTTCTTCTGTTCTCTTGAAATAGAATAGCAACTGACA
This sequence comes from Phoenicopterus ruber ruber, assembly GCA_009819775.1. Classification (NCBI taxonomy): domain Eukaryota; kingdom Metazoa; phylum Chordata; class Aves; order Phoenicopteriformes; family Phoenicopteridae; genus Phoenicopterus; species Phoenicopterus ruber. The sequence goes on along the minus strand of CM020220.1, from coordinate 21,429,267 downwards.
GATAGGTGGTGGAAGTTACTTCCCTTGGATCATGAATCCAGGACCGATCCTTTTCCCTTCTGGTCTTTCTAGGGGTCCCCCTTATGAAAATCAAATAAAGAGATTTATTTGACAGCTGTAGAGAATGTACTTCTGTGATTTGGGGAGGAGACTTCTACACCCCCACCGCCTGATTTCTTCTCCCCTTCTTTTGGGAACCTTCTCCTGCCCTAGTCTCAGGAAGGCCAAATAAACCCTCTATCTGTCCCAGATTCAGAGTGGAAATGCTTTTCTCTGCTGTTCTCCTCGGACTCGACATGCCAGCGTAGGTTTTGATCACCAGATTCCTGTTTGCATGCTGTAAGGTAGCTTGCTCGCTGGAAGTGTGTCAAATTCAAAAGAGATTTCAGATGTTCATAAGAGGAATTGTATTGTTTGGTCTTTTTATGCTTCTTGAGGGTATTCAAAAAAGGTATAGCTGTGATGGTTTTCCTAATGCACTGCTTTTCAAAGGTTGCGATATTGTTCAAAGTATGTGTGTCTGCTACTGAGTGGGATCTATGTTGATGAGTCCATGATGAGAAAACAGCCTCAGGTGCCACAAAACAACTATTCTTCTTTTCTGCAGTTTTTTCTGTGTGACTGATCGCAACATTTCAGTAAATCCTAATTGTTATTTTTGCATTATCTTGTAACTTTATTTAAAAATTACAAGAAGAAAAAAAAAATTATTACACCCCCCCTCTTTTTTTCTTTTTTTAAATCTAGATGAAGAAAATAGTTTACATGTTGTGGTGAATTGTGGGGAAGCGCTACTGAAGAATAATACTTACTGGCCCCTAGTTAGTGATTTTATAAACATACTTTCACACCAAAGTGTGGCAAAGAAATTTTTGGAAGATCATGGTCTTTTGGTGACATGGATGAATTTTGTATCATTCTTTCAAGGTATGTGACTTTTATAATCAGTACTAATACAAGGATTTTAAGACAGCTTAATGTTCGCAGTAGCAAAATTTTTACGCTGCTGTATGTAAATATTTAATTCATTAGTGTCCTCGTAAGTCTGTATTCCTGGAAGGGAACAGTATATTCGAGAAAACAGGCAGATTTGAAAATGATCTAATGTATCTTTGTCTTGTGTGGACTAGTTAAAAAGCAGTTGCATCACACGACAGATTCATGGTGCCAGAATTCTCAGGTTGTACTTCTAGCACAAGTTATGATTTGTACTTTAAGTGTTTCATTGGTGAAGTTCTAAATTTAAATATTGGGTAAATTGATCTGATAAATCTGGATCTTTTTCTAAGTGTTGTTCTGAAGAAACTTTTTTATTATTTAAAAAAAAAAAAAATCGTGAACTTTTCGATACCAATAAATGTTCTGCCTAGAAAGAGGACCAGATATTTTCCATCCAGGTGCTCTCATTGACTAAGTGAGATTCAAAGTAGAAGGGCTGCTGTCTATGTTAACATCGCCTGAACAGCAAGAACTGCAGTTACGAGCCAATCTAGAGCTATTGTTCTTTTCTGGTCTATTTCTGTTCAAGCTTTGATGCTTGTTCTCATGTTTTATCTATTACTCTGCTGCTAGATAAGATACATTGTTACACTTTGTGTTGTTTTTGTCTTAATAAGTGTGTGAATGCGTAACACTTAAAAATACTGCATTCCACTGAGCCCTAGTTAAATATTTGGTTGTATAACTCTGCTTAAATCTTTGAAGGTATGAATTTAAATAAACGAGAATTAAATGAGCATGTGGAGTTTGAGTCACAGACCTACTATGCTGCCTTTGCTGCTGAGCTGGAAGCCTGTGCTCAGCCAATGTGGGGTCTTCTGTCACACTGCAAAGTTAGGGTAAGACTAACATTTCTCCGTCGTTATTTTTGGTTTTATTCATGACTTATTCTAGAGTTCTCAAGTCGGAAAGGTCTGTCTGTTTTGCGTTTGAAAAGACTTGGGTTTTGCTGTCTTTGTCCACCAAATACATAAAAACTGTGATCAACTCGGATTCTGTGTATAGTGAATATAGAATTCATGCTTGTACCTAATCTGTTGTCTCAGAACTGGGACTACAAGTTCAGGATGTGTACAGTCATTCCATATGACGGTACATATGGAATAACTTCTAATCTGGTGAAGAACTTGATAAATGTTTCCTGAGTCATTCTGCCTTTGTTCAGTGGGAAAGGAGATACATAGTCGTCCCTAATGTGATTATAATGTTGGTTGTGTCTGCAAATAGGCACTTCATTATGATAGAGGATGGAGTAATTTATGGGTTTGTGTTGTTTTACTGACAACCTGAGGTGAAAGCCTCTTAGGTTCTGACATCTCGGGGTCTCCTAACTAGAGCAAAGGGTTGTTATTATTTGCTAAACTGTAAATTAGATTAAGTTATAGTAAAAATGGAATCCGTCAGGTTATAGGAATACTTAACACATGAAAAAACTTTTTCTTGGTTATTTTTTATGAAATAAATACTTATCTTTGAAATTAGCTTATTAAGATACACAGTAGTGTCCATGAGACAGTAATATGTGAATTGAATTTGTGCAATGAAAAAATGTGCGTGAGCATACCATGCAATTTTAAAACAGTTCAAATCATGCAGTTGCAAAAGCCTTTCCATGATGTAAGTTACACTGATACATTATGAATATATCAATTCACGAGCCTAAATTATCTTTGAAAACTGAATTACAACTTCTGGCTTTTGAAGTATTGCTTTCTTTTTAGCTGAAGGATGGCAGTATGGCTGTTATGTTTCCTGATGAGAAAAGGCGTCTGACTGAGCCAGTCAGCACTTATGTGGCTTCTGGCTGGCCAAAGCACTGCTGCTTTTTGCACAAGAAGTGTGTCATAGGTATCCTAAGAGTGTGAGGCAGGTCTGGAGTCTGTGTTTAGGGAGAAGGGAAGATTAAAGGAAAAGTCTGTAAGAAGTGAGGCTTTGTAAGTTCCGCTGATCACAGAGCGATTTGGTTTAGCTCCACTCCCACCTTCCTTTCTTACACATTGCTGCTTTGCTCCTGGAGGGCAATATACAGCTCTGGTCTTGAAATACATGATTTATTCTGAAATATATTACAGTTTTAGGGCATTGATATAGAGTTATATCATACAATCATAACAAGATTTGCTCATTGTTAAAATCTATGCAGTATTGTGTTATCGTTGCATTTCAGGTGCATTGTGTTAGCAAACTGTAAGGACCTTTCCATAGATAAAACTTACAGGACATTAGTCATTCCTTTTGATTGCATGGAAAGATGACTTTTTTTTTAATGCTTACATCTCTAAATTTTTGGTAAAAATAAATGGATAAATGAAATAACAGTAGGCACTAGGACCAGCTGAACATTCTGAAGGTGCCTTAATTCTCACCATTGAATTGATCATCTTTTAGAGTAACAATGAAACCATCGTAATACTTACTAATTTCCATATGATGAGGGCATAAATTACATACTGTAAAAATATTCTTGAAATAATCATATTTATTTGTAGTAGGAAAACAGTGACACTTAAAACTGTTTTGGCTTGTATAGTACACTAGTTTCTCTTACTGCAGGAAACACAGGAGTACACACGAAATGTTGTCAGATACTGCCTTGAAGCACTTCAGGACTGGTTTGATGCTATCAACTTTGTAGATGAGGTAAATATCCTTAGTGAATTTAAGCAAAGTACTGTGAAAATCTGATTAAACTTCAAAGGTGATACACTGCTGCGCCCCCTCCTCCCCCCCCCAATTAAATCGTCATTCTAGGTACTGACTGAAAAAGGATTGCCTGGCTGAAATTAGAGTTCATAGTTAAGAATTGGAATGTTATGTCCTAGGATCCTTTATTTGTAGTCTTGGTGATTTAGATATGCTGGTGCAAGCTTAAGCTGTGTGAGTCTTAAAAGCAGTGCCATTGATGTACTACTGTTCTGCTGAATGAAGAGCTGAAGCAATGGCAAAACAGAAGTCTGCTTCTGATATGGTAGTGGGGAGTAGCTTTGCCACCGTAGTAAGCAATACTCTCAATCAATTCAGAGTGTCATTAGCTACTGGGGGCTTAGCAAGAGATTAACTACAGCAGTCTGAATAAGGGAAATTTCTGAATCATTGGAAAGTGCATGGGAATGAGGTAATACTAGGTTAGTGGAAAGTAAGTCCATCAAATGAAGACATGCAAGATACTGTTCTTGGTGGTTGTAATAAGGACGTTTGTAGGTTTGTTTTTTTAATATATGATATTAAAATATCTTCATTTTACTTTCAGCCAGCTCCTAACCAAGTTACTTTTCATTTGCCACTGCACCGTTACTTTGCCATGTTTTTAAGTAAGGTAAGCACGTGTTTTAGTCACACAGAAGATGGAAATTCCCTGTTGAGTGTGATTGTTCAGTACAGCATGTGCTTGCTTTTGTTTCTAGGCTGTCAAATGCCAAGAACTAGATCTGGATACTATCTTGCCAGATCAGGAGATGCTGATGAAACTAATGATTCACCCACTTCAGATTCAGGTATGGGCAGACTTCTGACTTGGATGCAGATGTAGAGATAACAACAAAAAAAGTTGTTATTTGATTATTTTAACCCCAGTCATTTAAATATATTTAGACATATTTAACAAGGGGGAGTATGTCTTAATTGTGGAATAGCAAAATAAGCAATATGTGACAATAATAACTAGAATATACTGAGTAGTTAGGGTAGACTCTTTTTTTTCTTCCTATTTCCAAAATTAAATATGTAGCATTAGTTATCGTACTCTTGAGAAGTATGATAATAATGTTCACTATAGCACTTTAAAAAGGCTGAGAGGAACCAGCCCTTTGAAAACATGGAATTGCATGTTCATGGAATAGCTACCAATGGAGCGCAAGTTGAGAAGAAACCTGAATCTGAAAACTTCATGTTTTAAATTGAGAATGACTTCAAGAATGGATGTACCCTGCAACTTTTTTTTATTTACAAATTTGTATTTATTTGTAAGTAAGTGGTAGCGAGCAGTATTTGTAATCGCTGCTTTTATATCTAACTTCATTTTAACCATGATGCCTTCATCTTTGGAGTACTTTTCAAGATTTTAATAAAGGCATAAATAAATCACTTCATTGGCTTTGATCACTTTCGTTGTCTGAAATATGCTCTCATATGAAAGTATGGTATCTGTTTCATAAACTTGCAGTGGTTCCTTTTCATCCCTCACTCCCCAGGAGAAGTAAATTGTGTATGTATAGGTGTGATAATATATTGATGATCTGCTAGTGTTGAACTGAATAGCTGAATATCACCGAAATGTTTGTAAATTTTTATTTTATTTTAACCGAACAGGCAAGTCTTTCTGAAATTCACAGCAACATGTGGGTTAGAAATGGTCTACAAATTAAAGGACAGGCCATGACTTACGTACAGTCTCATTTCTGCAATTCAATGATTGATCCTGACATTTATCTGCTGCAAGTAAGTTATGTTTTCTGAGAAGCCAAGCCAATGCTTGTTTACACACAAACACAAACAAACTACTGAATAAAATGAATTTATTCTCTTTCCACAGGTCTGTGCCTCTAGACTGGACCCAGATTATTTTATTTCATCTGTTTTTGAAAGGTAGGGTTAAAAGATGAATGCTTTTGTTCAATATTATGCTAGCTGTTGACTAACTAATGCCATGTGAGAGAGAAGGGACATATCTGATACACATCTTCAGTGGTACAACTCTGCCTAGCCAAAACTAACACTTACCTAAGGGCTCTTCCGAAAGAGTAGTATTTCAAGATATATCCTTGATTTTATACAGGATTGGCTTTTGATTTACAGTGCAGTAGTGAAGCTTCAGACACTTGTTTCCTGAGCTCTTCAGTTTTTTTTTAAGTTTTGTGCATGTCATATGCAAGCTTTCAGGATATGCTCACCTGAACAAGTAGATAAATAGAGATAAATAAAGCTGCAATAATAAGAGAGACAGAAAAGATGTCTGCTTTTCTGGATAGGATAAAGTCAGAGTTTGAAAACAGATTAATTGGCATTAGCTTTTATACGTTCATAAATGTGTTTTCATGTGGAGTAAATATCACTATAGCACATTCCATAGGTAGTTAAATAAAAATCCAAATTCAAAAATAAGAGAGTTTTTATGTATGTTTGCATATTACTGCATTATATGCTTTTTATTTTGTATTCATTTTGGGTTGTTGTGAATGTTATCCTGAGTTTATCAGTACATTTCACATTGGTGTTTTAATGTTGCAGAATGATGTTTCTGACTTTACTCTTTGCTATGTAGATTTAAGGTGGTAGATTTGTTAACGATGGCATCACAGCATCAAAATACAGTTCTTGATTCAGAGCATGAAAAGTCCATGTTGGAAGGAGCCTTAACGTTTTTGGTCCTTCTGTTAAGTCTTCGTTTACATTTAGGTAAGAATCACTGCTTTAGGAATACCTGTATGTAAATAACATGCCTGTTCATTTATATTCAACATTTAGTAGCTACCATGAAGCTGATTAGCCCTATAGTGACTTAAAGCATTCAACACTTGGTTTAATTTTTGCCAGTTACATAGAAATGGAGAAAAATGGCTTTAATGAAAATGGATGATTTGTGTATGTGATCACATGAAGATTCTGTATCTTTCTCAGAAAGATAGCAGTTTTTGTTTGTGCCTGTCTTTTTGACTGAGGTGTGTGTCTCAGTCCCTTGTAACATTTGCACCCTCCCGCCTTCTTTTTTTTTTTTGCTGTATTTTTATAGCACTGTGTCATTGTTTAATGTTTGTATCAAGTTTAACTTGTGCTTAATGTCAAATGTATGCTGAATGTGTGTTTAAAATCATGCTATTTTAATGGCTTTTTTAAATTTTATTGTTCTAGGAATGACAGATGATGAGATCCTCAGAGCAGAGATGGTAGCCCAACTCTGTATGAATGACAGGACACACAGTTCACTGTTGGATCTCATATCCTTGGAATATATTAACTAATGTGCATGAATGAGAATGACAGGTACCTGGATAGTAGTGGGATTTTGGAGCTTGAACAACATGTTTTCAGCTTACGTAATTATAACAAACTGTATACTTATCATCAGCAAAGGTATTTACTCCAGCTTTGGTTTTTCTTACAAAGTATGCAATACTTTCTAATAGTGTTAAATTAGTTTTGATACAAAATGCTTAACTGCTTTTTTTTTTTTTTAACACTACAGAAGTCTTTTAGGTGTGAGGTGAAAAGTCTGTTTTCCAGTTACATTGTAGAAAGTTTAGCCAACAGTCACCTTTATCTGGATTTGAGCCTTTGATTATTGCTAATTTTATGCCAGCATAAAAGGAAGCCACTCTATGCTATATTGGCTTTTGCTATCAATAGCTGAAAATGCAAATAATAGCCATTCTGAATGCTGCTTTGAAACTAGAGTGAAATGTACGTGTTATGGGGGGAATTGTCTTACTTGAAACTCTAGGAAGTCTTTCTGCACAGTGATATGGTTCATGTCCCCAAACAGATGAATACAAATACACAGGTTTTACTGCTATCCGTGTATTAAGCTGTGTAGGCAAATTAAATAGCTTGTGGTGATTGCCCAAAAGAGCTTGCAATCCAGGGATAGGCATTGAGCAAAAGTATTAGTAATTCATAAAGATAGGAAAGGAGAAGATTGAGAGTTACAAATATGTAATAAGAATTATTGATTATTACAATATGACCTAGGAACTCAATCACTTAAGTATGTAAAATAAGCGAATCACTTAAAGCAATTCACTTAAGCAAATCACTTAACTATGTAAAATAAGTGAATCATTTATACAAGCAATCACTTACCACTAAGCAGAAGTTTCCTTATTTGTAATTGTTACTTGTGATTTGGGGTAATGTCAGTAGGTCAATTAAGTATCGCTACCAAAAATGAGAAATAGTCAATCCAAGATGGAGAATTACTTATTGTGTTTATGGATCCCAAGCTATTTACTTATTTTTTCTGCACCTAGCTGTAAATGCAAAATATTCTTGCTATGAAGAGAGACAAAGACTTACTAAATAAATGCAAGTACAAAAACTTTATATACACTACAGATAGTAGTTTTTATTTCTCATTTAATACTTACCTCTTGAGCCAAGCATGTAGCAATTGGCTTGCTGTAAAAAGTTTAATGTCTTAGCTAGGAGGCTTTGATTCACTTCAGTAATAGTTATTGTTCCGTAGCAGCTGGAGCATACAGACCTCTTGTGGTAAACATAGAGCACTGCCGAAGTGCAGGCTCTGAAATGAGTGACTGAAAATGTCAAGAGGGAAGTAAAATGCTGTGTCCTGCAACTAAGTTAACTTTGCTTTCCTTAACACAAACATTACATTCCAGAAAACCCCAATCCTAAAAGTGGTATTATTCCAGGAAGCTTAAGCTTTGAATCAGTCTTGTCAGCAGTTGCTGATTTTAAAGCTCCTGTTTTTGAACCTGGAGGTTCCATGCAGCAAGGAATGTATACACCTAAAGGTATGGTAATCGGTGTCCTATTATAACACACTCAGTGGTAAGATGCTTAACCAGAGGTTTTTTCTTTTTTCGAAAAACAAACAAACAAACAAAAACAACAACAACAAAAAACCACCAAAAAACCCCACAACAAAAAACCAATCCACCAAACAACAATAAAAACCCAACCCACAAAAAACCCAAACCCACCACCACAAAAAAACCCCACAAAACTTGTTTGACTTTTTCATTATTGTCTGTTGCTTATATTTAAGAGCATTGCTGAAGACTGTTAATAGTCTTTAATAAATTTACTTTGATCTAGAGTGAAAATAAGCTTCTCGTATTAATCACTTTTCCCTTGCTTTCTAAGGATACTTGGAGAACTGGAAAATGATGTTATTTGTATTTCACTGGTCTGCATACTTAATCATTCATGTGATTTTAAAAAAATCTGATGTATGTTCAGTAAAGTTTAGAACTATTTGCACTAGTGAGATTCCAGTTGCAAAGATTTTTTTCTTTGAACTTGTCCACATTTTGATTATTAAAGATATCGTGACACAGAATTCTTTCTTTTATATTGTTTAACTATCTTAGTAGCCTGTAACGTTTTTCCCAGTCAGTAGTGAGGGTGTAGAACAAAGTTCAAACTGGACTGGTTATAGAATATTGTTCTATAATTCTACCATGCATACAGTGCAAAAATGACAAATTTCTTCCTCTGACCAGCTTGTCATCTAAATTGGACTCAACATAGTGTTGGTATATCAAAGGAGAGGGAGAATTTAAGAACTCAGTGTTCCATTACTGTTTCCTGTCACTGAGCAGATAAGCCTGTAGGAATCTGAAATGCTCCATGAGCTCTGGTTGTGCTTCAGCTCATGGCAAAACTGAAGAGGGATTAACTCCTTCCTCCCCCGGGTACTTCCCTTAAGAACTGGCAGGATTGGGGTCTGACAATTTTGAAACCATTTGGTCTGTAGGCTGTGTTCTTGTGGATTATTTTGTTGTTGTTAATATAGGAACTAATACTGGACTGACTTGTTTGCCAGGTTTTGTACCGGGAGATTGATGAGTCAGTAAAGCTCTTACTTTTATAGACATTAACAACCAGTGAAGTAATTTTGTGAAACCAGAGTGTTGGGAATTGATTCATTCTGGTTCCTTGATATGTAATTAGGCAGCTTAACGCCTATGTATTTAAAATAAAGTTATTTTAATGTTCTGTAAACTGCATTTCCTTATGTCGTATCTGGTTTCTGGAGTTTGTGACATACTGGTCTCTTTTGTAACACAATGTGAAGGGAAAAAAAGGTGAATTATAGTATTTTTAATTGTAACACTTTATGTTTAGGGAATCTGATGCTAGACTATAGTGGGTTGGGTTTTTTGGTATTTAGGGGTTTTTTTAAACATAGTTTACCTGTGGAATAGATTGTTTATCTTAAAGGGGTTTTTTTAAGTATCTCATCTATAGCAGTGAATACTGAATTAATTTGTAACACTATGCAGAATCCCTTTTTCTTAAAGTAATAAAAAACTGAAAGAACTTCTGCAGGAATAAAAGCCAGTATGGTTTTCTTGTGTACTACAGCCTTTTAAGAGTTTATAATCTTTGTAAGACTATATAGGTTCTCAAAAAGAAGGGTGATATTCCATTTGCTTTTAAGACTTGTAGTTTGTGGCCTGTCACAGTTTAAGCAAGTCATGGTGAGATCCATTCCCCCGATCCCTTGTTTCCCTAAATTTAGCTGGGGGGGGGGAATGATCTGCTTTATGATCCAGAAGCCCCAGATTTTGCTTCCATTGGTTAAAAAAAAGCCCAACAAACCAACTTGCAAAAAAAAGACATAGTTCTTCCTGTTCTCTGTGCATTTGTGTGCTGAAGATGAGCTGTGTGCATTTCTAACATTCCCCATATGGCTCCCTCATTTAGTCCTTGTTCCTCATTGTGCATTAGCAGCCCAAACAAGCTTGGTCTGTGTTTCAGACTGCAAGCTAAGTTTGCTCATCTTTCACACATAGTAGAAAATATGCTAAATGTTCTCTCTCAGCAGCATATGAGACTATCTGTAGAACTGTGTAACATTAGCGGGAGTTAATAGGAGTATAGACCACTTGTGATAAAGCTGCCTACTTTTGCCTGTGAAAACGTTAAAGAATGTTGTAAGTGCTTGTGTTGTGTTATGCCTGCTGGTGAGGTTTTCTTCTTCCTTTGATGGGAGCATGGAAGCTTGTCTTCATATTGCTGTGTTACGGGAGCTAAACGCTTCGAAACAGTTAATAGAATGAAGAGCTTCATTTGGCTTTATGTTAGAAACTTAGTTTTGTTTTTTAATAACTTGTAAATAGAAAAAAAAAAGTAGCAATTAAATGCTATTTATATAAATATTTATAGTCTGTTTAGACTTTTCTGTTTGTGATTGTTCTGCAAACCCACTCTGGATGTTACTTTAGAGCTACTAAATTAAACAGAGAACTGATTTTAATGCCAAAATAATGTATAGGTATTAGTTATAAAACAAAGGTGTGTCTGTAAAGGATTGATCACAAATGTTATTTTGTAAGAAACTTGGCCATTTTTGAGACTGAAGAAAATTGTGGTGGTGTAGTCATTTGGCTCACTGCACTTAATAGTTAAATATTACCTATCTGCTAATTGCTCTGCAGTCTTTGCTTCCTATTTTCAAGAGGATTTGTGCTTATGAAGTACTAATTGAAAAATAATTAAAACCTTTTCTTACATGTATGCAGAAATTAAGAAGAGCAAAACAAGATGCATATGGAAAAGGTGTTTTGGGGGCTGCCTTCATATACTTATAATTGGATAAATACATTTACTTAGATATTTTAAAATTAATTTGGAATTGTTTTTTAGAAAAACTTCCCTCAGCACGTTTCAACTGTTACTTTATCAAAAATATGTGATTTTTCTTTTTATCTTTTATCCCACATTGTAAATTTTACATAACAGAAAAGAAAGCTAGCAGACACTGAATTAAAGCTTATTAATAGAAAAGATCTATTGCTTTAATAGATTGCTAATTTTTTGTTTTGGAACTAAGAAAAATATTTTTGGTGAACTTTTGATATCTTGATAAGTGGTAGTAATTACTAGTATAGTAAGTATTATTAGTAAGAATTAGTAAAAATTACTGCACTTTGCTGCCAAAAAAAGAAATTATATGATAGAAAATTAGGTAATTAAAGCTAGTTAAGAACTTGAGAATCTAGAATAAGTTGTAAGGTCTGTAAAGAGAATTTTAACGTGACTTCTTTTAAACAACAGCTGAAGTTTGGGATAAGGAATTTGACCCTGTCATGGTAATACTTCGAACAGTTTACCGTAGAGATGTGCAGTCTGCAATGGACAGATACACAGCATTGTAAGTTGGATCATTTTTAGAAATGTAACATCATATTGTAGGTCATTGCACAAAAAATTTTTTGTTTTCACTGTTTGGTAATGCTACTCATATTATCAATGTTTTCAGGCCCCGGATTTGTCCTTGATTAAATAGTTTATGAATTTACAGGCAGTGTCAGGGTTTTGGTTAGCTTAGTCTGTTACTCTTCCATGAATGTTTAAAAATACATCTGAAGTGCCACAGATAAAGTAGTGAATGTCATCACAGATAAAATACTTAACCAAAAGTTGATGTTTAAAAATCAGTTACAAATTGCTTAAAGAAAGCAGCCTTACCTATTTTTATTTATTTTACATTTAGGTACATGAAGCACAGTATTAGTGTTCTGTGTTTTGAAATTATATTGAAGAGAATGTGGGTTTTTTCTATGTATTCACCCATGACAGAAACCATGGGTGAATTAAATTCTGATTTAAGTACAGGAAAAAACACTTGTGGCACCCTTTGAAGTTCTAAGAAGCAAGATGATTTGGTTTTAATTCTGTCCCTTAGCATTCCATCCCTTACAGCTCCTTACCCTTACAGATTCTTATTTCAGCTGCTTTAATTGGGTTCTCTTTTATTTCATGCCTTGGGAGTAAAAATCAAGTTTAAAAACCCCTTATAGTGAACTTGTAAAATAATCCTCTGCTGCTGTGCTCATTCCATTAAGTCAAAAGGTCATCATAAATGTATACTGCAAGTGATTTTGAGCAAGGTAGTATTCTGTTAAATAATTGCACTGTGTACTGTGCTGGATTCCAGCTCGTTACTAGAAATGTGGGTCCACATTGAACTTAACACTTAATTTTTAAGTTCACAGGTATGATAGCACTGGTACTGTCAACTATAGCTAATTATGTCTAGCATTTCCTAGTGTCGCCCATTCCTACAGATGTGAGCTTTCTGTGTTGGATGTCTGACTAACATGTGGATTTAGGTGAAGTGAAGAGTTTTCCATCTCTTCTATGTGCCTCTTAGAATGAAAATAGAATTTTTAAATTCATAGCAGTAATTAAAAATTCATTTAACTTCATAAATAAAGGTCATTTAAATCAGTGGTAATCCACAGAAAAATAAGACTGGATTCAGTTTGTGTATACATTCCGATTTTTGGAATGCTACTTAAATGAATTAAATGGCTTAGAAATGCTCATCAGTTCTAAAGTTGGTCTAAACAAAAAGAACACAAGATGGTTATCTGTAACAGTGGCAGTTGTCTACGTTATTGCAGTGTTTAACGTAAGTCTCATTTGTTTCAACAGTTTAAAGCAAAGTAGTAAATTCCCTGGGAATCCATGGCCTCCTTACAAGAAGAGAACACCCCTACATCCAAGCTACAAAGGTCTCATAAAGCTTTTACACTGTAAAACCCTGCACATTGTGCTGTTCACGCTTCTTTACAAGGTACAGTCATAATTCTCATTAAGTCCAGTATTTTACTTCCACTTTTTTAGAGCAAGAGTTTTTAGAAGCATGATTTTTTTAAATAATTATTTACAATAGTCAGGTTCAAATTTGTATAATGTTGGAGTTTTTGTTTGTTTTATTTTCTACGTCTAGTACGATGATGATTTTCTACCATTTTCATTATTTCGTGAATGATTCATATATACGTACACTAAGTCAGGTACCTGAGTGGATGAGCAGTCATACTCTATTTTGAGGAACACTGTCTTAACCATCAGTTGCCATTTGAATTGTTGTTCTGTGATGATTTCAAGGAGTTTGGTGGGGTGAGTGGTGTTCCTTTGGCTCCCGCTGCAGAGTTTTAAGGCGTCAGCAGCCTGTTCCAATATATGCAACCTTGATGGCTTTAGATCCTAAATAGCAAACACATCTCATAAATGCAGTTGGTTCTAACGTCACTTCCTAGACACATTCTGGCTTTTGATAATGTTACAGCCCTTGTTTTTCAGGACTAATTGATGCCTTTAAATTGTGTGTGGTTTTGTCTTTGTAGTTGGCTGCCCTCTTTAAGAGAAGTGCATCCTTTTTGAAGAGTACATTCATCAGAAAATGGGACTTTGAATCTGTCTTTGTACTTGGAAAGTGCTTTCAAAGCAGAATGCTGCAGAGGCAGATGAGGGACTATAAAAAGGGGTTTGATTGAGTAGTGCTTTTCCTGGGCAGACTTTCCTTTTGTGCTCTTTTAAGTGCTCCCAGCTCCCCCAAAAGCTCTTGTTTTGTTTCACTGTTAAACTTCTGTTGAATAGAAAATATCTGTTGTTAAGTATAGTAATGACTGTGTGGTATTCACGAAGAGCCATGCTTATTCCCATGGAGTTGTTTCAGCTGATTTGTTTCCCTAATGAAGTATCATATAAGTTGTCAGTATATTAAGATGAATGAAGACTTAAGATTTTACCTGAATTCATTCAATAGATTTCACCTTTATGACAGAAGAGGACTTTTTCTTAAAAGCTTCATACTGCTTACAAATTAATGACTTCAGTAAACTATAGGTTTTGCTATGTAATTACTGCAATTTCAAAAATCTACTTTAAGAATATAAAAATTTGACTTTTTTACTACTACTTCTTCCTTACCCGTAATAGAATGAGACACGTTATGGCGAAGACTGAATTTCATGTGCAGAGACAGAAGCTATACCTTTTGGAAGCTCGGTAGTACAGCATCTAACGGCTGGTCAAGGTTTTCCATTGTCAGACATCTAGTTCTCATCTTGCCGAAATTTAACCAGTGGCTGACATTTTTCATGCTGAATGCCTGTTCCGGCATGAGTTTCCAAGACTGAAGCAAGTACAAAATACATCTCCTTTTCCCATGTTTTAAACATTCTTTTATCAAGATTCTGGATCTGAATTTAGCCAAACTGTAGAGATTGCAAAGTTACATTGTGTGCACGTTCAGCAGCTGTTTGTTTTGTTCTGTTAACTGTTGAAGTCCCAAGAAAGTCAGCCCCACACCGCGCCTGCTCCACACCAGAGATGACTAGAACTTTGTTTGGAGTGTCAGTACCTTGTTTCCCAGGGATTTCCATAATTTTGGCCAGAGAAGCTGCTGCGTGCAATATGTTTAACCCTGCTGTTGTGCTTTAGCCCCAGCTGGCAACCAAATACCACGCAGTTGCTCGCTCGCGCCCCCCTCCCCCACCCCGCCATGGGGCAGGGAGGAGAATCACAAAGAAAGGCAAAGTTATGGGTTGCCATAAAGACAGTTCACCAGGACAGCAAAGAAAAAGATAATAATAATTACATTATATATTAATAATGATAATAATAATAAAATATGATAATAGAATATACGAAACGAACGATGCACAATTTCTCACTGCCCGATGACCAATACAGCCTGTCTTGAATAGTGATTGCGAAGCAAAACCGAGAGCAATCTCAGAACAATCCTAAGCAGCGATCTTGGTACAGCAATTTCCCCAGCAGCGATCTTGGAACCCCAAGTTCCAGAGAAGAGTGAGCAAGGGAACGAACAGCCAAACAAACAAATGAAAGCACAAACAAACAAAAGGCCCCTGGCCCACCAGCTGACCCCCACATACATACTGGGCAATGACGTCTATGGTATAGAATACTTTCTTTGGCTGGTTTGGGTCAACTGTACTGGTTATACCCCTCCCAGCTTTTTGCACCTGCACATTAGCAAAACCTGGGAAGCTGGAAGACGTTCTTGATCTCTTAGCACCAGCTAATAACATCGGTGTATTATCAACATTCTTCACATACCAAATCCCACACTAAATCCAAAACACAGTAGCTACTGGGAAGAAAATTGGCTCCATCCCAGCCAAAACCAGGATGCCTGCTTAGCCCCAGCCCACTGCAGGGTCTGGGCTGCCTGATTATTGCAGGGTGCAGAATAAGGCTGAGACGTGGTAGTATGTAGCAGAGACTGGGGAAGGAGCATACCTGGAGAAAGTACTAGACAAGAGACTTACAGGAAGGCTGCTGAAGAAAAGGAGAGCTTGGGATTATGTAGAAGATGAAATAATATTTTGACATGAAACAAAAATGGAGAATGTAGGGAAGGAATGCAGCATCTTTTACTATCTTGCTTGTATTTTTTTTTTCTCCCTTTTTTCTATTATTCCGTTAAGAAGCTTCAAAGACTTAAATCTTGAGAATCTTAAAATTTCTGGGTTGCTGTGTTAGCTGGAATGCTGAATACATTTCTACCAGAATTATGGATGGTAGAAATTACAGAGTGATTGATTCCATAGGTTGGTTTAAATGATGTTTTGTCTACTTGTGAAATTTTGCCAATTCGTGACAGCCGTTGGGACTGCCTACAGAAGAACAGTAAACTGCATTGATGATTTGACTTTTCAGAAGTGTTAGTCAGCATGACTTTTGATTCTGACTGGTACAACTGCACATGCTTTTCATATTAACATAATACTGAGTGCCCTTTTAAATTAAATAATCTGTATAATCTCAGATTTTATTGGGTTTGATTAAATCAGCTGCTCAAACATAATTTACAAAAGCTATTGTAAAACAATATTTGTTTTAAGAACTTTCTCTCTGTGATGTTTCTAATGGGTGTATCTACTTACGAAATTTGGCCCATTCAAAACCAAATAGTATTTAAAACTTTACCAGGCTACACTCTAAAAATAGTCATTTCTATAGTAGCCTGTCTACAATAAATTTTTAAACATATTTTCTCATCCACTTTTTTGGTAAATTGCAGATTCTTGCCATTTTCTTCCCTTTAAATCAGAATATTCTCAAGAGGAAAGTTGTACTGGTTTTTAATTTCAGCAGCACTGGTTCTTCCTCTCAATGCATTGAAAGCTGTATTAGAAGAAAGATATGGGCATTTATTAAAGATAAGGTTATTTATTATTTGTAATTAAAAAAGATGATGTGAAGATTATTGTTCTCCCTTCTGGCGCTCCCAGTCATCCAGGCATCACTTATAGGATGAGGACCTCATGAGGCTTTATGGTGACTGACAACATGAAAAAGGAAAGGAAGGCTAGGTGCAGCTCTTTGCTTACAGCTGACGGTAGTGGTAACTGTGCAGCTTTACCGGGCACTTTCGTGTTAAAGTAAATCACAGCTTGAACTAGTAACAATTTTAAGGTACAAGCTTGTTTGACTGGAAAGACGTAAAACTGAATTTTGCTTTTGTGGTGATGCTGAAAGGTTAGTTTTTTCTAAACCTCAAAATAGTTTTTAATCATCTTAAAAAAAAAAACCAAAATTAAATAATACACTTTGGACTCTTCAGTTTTTATCTAGAACACTCTTTTTGTATGTTTAGATATATTGAAGTCTTAATAGGCTGAGTGGAATAATGACTTCCTGTCTTTTAAATACAACACTCCTGTTGATCCATCACATCCAAAATTACGTGTCTTATTTTGTAGTAGTATTCCATTACGGGAGAGCTATACTAATGTTATTACACTTACTATTCTTGGCCTACTTGGAACTTTTTTTTTAATCCTGTAGCATAATCACTAATCAGTTATTTTGTTGGAGCATTCAGTCATAACAAGAGTGAAGTTTAAAATGTCTTGCTGATGTTTCAGAGTAGATATTCCAGGAACTTGAATAGGCAATTCACTGCTCTTGAAAATAATTTTTTCCTAACTGTATTTTTATGCATATGATAGGACTTTGAAAGTGCTACTTTGCAACAAAATGATTTTAAATGCTAAAATTGGTGTTCAGTGTCTACCAAAAATACACTAGGGTAGCAAGTGTTGTTATGGTGTTCTGCCTGTCTAGTCTTTTCTTTTTAATTGATACTCGCTCTTGTGACCACAGTGATTAATTGCGGGGGTGGGGTGGGGGGAGGCAAAAATCACATATGTGGCTCAAGACCTTGAACTTTTCCTAGTATGGCTAACCTGGAAGGTCATACTTGGAGATAAAATTTGTAGGTAGTATCTTGAGCTTCTTCATATGAGACTCCTGACTACTTTCCTTACCTTCCAGTTTAGGTTGGAGATGTCCATCAGGTTTTTGGCAGTTTTTGGTTTTTGTAATAGGGATTGTGAGAGTATCAATGATAGAACATAAGATGTGAGTGTCTGTTTTTCTGCCTAGATATTAATGGATCATCAGAATTTGTCAGAACACGTGCTTTGTATGGTTTTGTATTTGATTGAGCTGGGGTTGGAAAATTCTCCAGAACAAGAGCCAGATGAAGAGGTAAGAATAAATACCATCTTTTTCATTAAAATATAAAAGTATGGTCTCATGATTCAATACTCTTTAAAAATAGATGCTTATTAAAATTATGATTTTACCATAGGAATTAGAATTGCATACTGTTGTATGCAAAGAGGAGTATGGTATCTTGTTATGTGTTTCAACAGTTTCTGTATATGTAGCCTGATAACACGGATTGGTTAGATCTTTACTACTCTGTAAATTAGTACTTGAAATTGGGTGCAAAAAAAATTAAAAAATTGAATCTAAAACTTGCCTAAATTTCTAGATTTTCAATGGAAACCTTTAGCACTGAGCATTTTATTTCTAAAGCTCTGTATCTTCTAAAATATGTGAATTAGCCAAAATTTTAACTGTGCTTTTGATGAGAATTTCAATATAAAGAGCCATTATTTTCATGATTCCAGGTTCCTTTATGGTATATGATTTTCATAATTTTTCCTACTGTTTAACATTGCTTGGATGACTAAGGATCTGCCACTTTTTTTTCAGAGATTGACTTCTGTGTAGTTCGGATTTTTTGTGTTAACCTTAGATTGTACAGCTTTGGATTACTCAGAGTAGTTCCTTTTACTTCTGCTAGATAGCACTGATTGCATGTGTGTGTTTATATTCAAACCAAATATATAGATATATGTATTTGTCAAATTTGTAGTCCTCACGGTAGGCATCAGTCATATCATAATTTTTAAGAGGTATATCAGCCTTAGTGAGGTACACAGAGTTGTAGAATCACAGAATGGTTTGGGTTGGAAGGGACCTTAAAGGTCATCTAGTTCCAACCCCTCTGCCACAAGCAGGGACACCTTCCAGTAGACCAGGTGGCTCAAAGGCCCATCCAACCTGGCCTTGAACGCTTCCAGGTATGTGGGTAACTTCTCTGGGCAACCTGTTCCAGTACCTCACCACCCTCAGAGTGAAGAATTTCTTCCTAATATCTAGTCTAAATCTGCCCTCTTTCAGTTCAAAGCCATTATCCCTTGTCCTATCACTACCTGCCCCTGTAAAAAGTCCCTCTCCAGCTTTCTTGGAGGCCCCCTTTAGGTACTGGAAGGCTGCTAGAAGGTCTCCCCAGAGCCTTCTTTTCTCCAGGCTGAACAATCCCAACTCTCTCAGCCTGCCTTCATAGGAGAGGTGCTCCAGCCCTCTGATCATCTTCATGGCCCTCCTCTGGACTCGCTCCAACAGGTCCATGTCCTTCTTGTGTTGGGGGCCCCAGAGCTGGATGCAGTACTCCAGGTGGGCTCTCATGAGAGCGGAGCAGAGGGGGAGAATCACCTCCCTCGACCTGCTGGCCACACTTCTTTTGATGCAGCCCAGGATACAGTTGGCTTTCTGGGCTGCTAGTGCACATTTCCAGGTCATGCTGAGCTTCTCGTCAACCAACACCCCCAAGTCTTTCTCCTCAGGGCTGCTCTAAATTCATTCTCTGCCCAGCCTGTATTTGTGCTTGGGATTGCCCCGACCCATGTGCACATACTGTTCAACATACTGTTCCTATCTCCTGGAGAGATGATGGCCTCTGTAATACAGTTATAAAAGTAACATGAATTATTGTAACACATAAGAGAAAGTATACTATTTTTTTTTAATGATTTTAGGAATCTGCATGTGGACAAGAGCGTTGCCATGATAGTTGGTTTCCAGGTAGTAACTTGGTTTCCAACATGCGTCACTTCATTAACTATGTCCGAGTAAGAGTACCAGAAACTGCTCCAGAAGTGAAGAGGGAACCACCTGCAAGTACGAGTTCTGACGGTTTAGCTTCATCACAAGTAAGTATATACAAATACCAGTCCTTTTCCTAGATTAGTTTAAGTTATTGCCTGTTTTGGCTTTTTTGTTAGGATTTTTTTTTTACTGTTTTTATGAATTTCTTAGAAATTTTTTTTCCCTCCAGTAATCTTTTCTAAGTGTACTGATAACAGAAATAGAAGTTATTTCAAATGACACCTTCTTCCAAATGATGTATTTAATGGCTTTTTTTGTCCTCAATCTACCAGACTTCAAGGCGGAAGAGCCTCCAGAGAGAGGTAGATCTGTGTGCAGTTTGTTCTCCTAAACGATTAACTAGCAACGTGGCTTTAGTTGCGCTCACCTTAACATTCAGTGAAATCTTCTAATTTTCCTGAATTTCCTTTTAATTTATTGTGATCTTAGATAGTGGATTTTTAAGCAAAGAAATGTCCTTACATTTTTAATACATATTTTGAAATAAAAGCTTTCTATCAAATGTAAAATGTCATTGATAGCTTACTGCTTGAGCTTTGTGTTTAGGCCTGTTTTGTCTTGCCAAAATATTACTAACACTTAATAATGTAGAGTAGTCCTAGCTTTCTTGAATCTAGGTAAGTTTAACCTTACATTGAAAGTGCATTTGAAATGATTAATGGCAAGTTTATTTGAGTTTTTTGTGAAAACAAAATGAATATGTAAATGATGGGATCCTGAAAGATTTATAGCCGGTAGATAATATAATCTCTCTGTCTGGACTGCTTTTGTATACAGCACTTCAGATTATTGTATGCCAGATGTAGTGAAATACAATTGCTATTTCTTTTGCATGTTAATGTTAAAAAAAAAAAAAGATCAGAATTTAAAGTAGGTAGGCAAGGTGAAATAGATTAAAACATAAAGAAGGTAGGTGAGATGATTGTCAGAATCCCATTTTTATATTTGATCTCTGAAGTATTTGGTATCTCTTGGCTGTCCAGCCTTCTGAGAAGGAGAGGGTGAGATGTTAAAGCGTTCTGAATTTCATGTTCAAAATATTCAGGAAATATCTCTCTGCAATGGATTCAGTATATGCGAGTTGCTTCCATGTATCCTTAATTTGGGACTGAAAGCAAGGGTAGTGTAGAATAGAAACATCTGAATGGGCTCTGTCATTAGTGTAACTGCCCTCATGCTCATGTGCCCTGAATAGCAAGCTCTGCTTGCAAATGTGGCTTCTGGATCTCGGCTAATAAATCCACACAAAATAGACAATGCCCATGAGGATGTGTGGGTTCACCTGTGTTCAGGTGTGTGGGATTAGGAGTTACATTGTGCAGCAATGCTCAGAAGACTTTTTATAAAGACATTTAAATGGCATAAAGATACTGAAATTATGAATATTCCAGAAAAAGTAAGGAAATATTACTTGGAGAACAGAATTCTAAGTTTGACTAGAGCAAAGCCAGTTGTTAGTTATTTTGGTATGGATGGTATTTTAATTTTGTACTTGGCTTTTTGTGCAGCTGTGTATAATAGATTTGTATAGAAGTATGACATGCAGGGTTAGTATTTTGCTATACCAAATTTCAATACGTTTTGGGAGAGGCAACTTGAAATGTTTCATACTTTTCCTCCTAGTTTAAACTATTTCCTATAGTTTTATAAATGTATGTTGTTCATAGTTGTGTTTTTGAAAATTAAACATTGTGATTTTTTTTTTTTCCAAGAACTCGGGGACAGCTCAAGTGTTCAGTTTGGTCGCAGAACGTAGAAAGAAATTTCAGGAGATCATCAATCGGAACACGAGTGAGGCAAATCAGGTGGTTCGGCCCAAAACATCAATGAAATGGTCAGCACCTGGTGCAACTCCACAGCTAACCACAGCCATTCTAGAAGTGAAGGAAAGCATACTGTCCTTGCTGATAAAATTGCATCACAAACTCTCAGGAAAACAAAACTCTTACTATCCTCCATGGTTGGATGATGTGGATGTTTTAATCCACCCAGAAATTCCAAGATACTCTCATGGTGATGGAATGATGGCAGTAGAAAGAATTTTATTGAAAGCTGCTGTACAGAGCAGATTGAATAAACGTATAATTGAAGAGATATGCAGAAAGGTGACACCTCCTGTACCGCCAAAAAAGATTAGTTCTGCAGAGAAGAAAACTTTGGATAAAGAAGAAAGGTAACATTAAAAACAAAATAAAGGGGCAGTAGAAGGGCAGTGCGTGTTGTGCATCTATTGATTGATCTGTCTCTACGTCTTTGCATGAATACCTGCTAAAAGAATAAGTCTTAATTCTACAGTTCTTTATCCATTTTTGTATAGACATGATTTACATGGGTACTGAGGAAGAACCTGCACCTTGCTGATTTCGATCTTTAAATTAGAAAACTTTCATAATGATTTCATGTGATATACACGCTCACCCTTCATGTTGCCATGTACACCACTCATATACAGAGGTGCAGAATTAAGATTGTGTTAACTTTTGAGGCTTAACTGTGCAACCTCAAGATGAGTTAGAAAATTTTTTTGATTTATATTGTCTGTTCATTCACATGCACACATCACACTGATTAATTTTGTTTGTTTGTTATGTGGGTTTGGTAGTTCTGCCTTTTTTGCTTGTCCGACACATTGAATTTTAAAGTCATGTTTTTAATTTTCTACAGTTTTTAATTTTTAAAAAAATTATATTCTTATTTTCTTATAATGTGGCCTGAAAACCTGCATGCCAGATGTCTGTCTTGGGCTGAAACTTTTTTGGGAAAAAGCTCAGACACTTTTGAGATTGAGGTTGGGGCATAATGAATCCTGAGAGCACCCAGAATACTAGCACTACTGAAACGGAATGCAGGCAGCCTGCTTCTTGTCTGCTTTCAGCAACTGCTGTGTTGGCATGCGAGTCCTGTGGAAGAGGAATAATTCAGTTCAAATGCCTAGAGGATAGCAGCTAGAGCTGAGAAGTAGAGGTGAAAACTAGGACTGGCAGGGGCAAAGAGTTGAAGACTGGGACTGGAAGGAGAAACCTTCTGGTCAATGTAGTAGTGAGCAAAGGGAAGATGCCAGGTCAAGTGAATAGTTGATGTGGGAAGCCTCAAGCTGGCGACTTGGGGATGTTAGGGAAGAACTGGGTTGTCAGGACAGAAATACTCAGAGAACAGTAGCAAATGAAAGAACCAATTTTTAGTGAAAATCTCAATGGGGGAGAGTTGGGTCTTGAGAGCTGGTAGGAGGAGGAGAATGTGCAACAGGAATGCAAATGCCTGGAAGGCATGAGTAAGACAGAGATTGGCATTCAGGGGATGTAGTAGAGCAAGCCAGAAAGAAGAGCTGGTCAGAAGAGATTGGTAACTGGTTAATGCAGAACACTGAAACATGGAATTTGCAGTGAGGGGATGGTGGATAGGATTAGAAGGTTGGGGTGTAGAGAGTGAAGTGGTTGGGTCAGAGAACTTACCACGTTCACTGAAGTAGAGACAGGGCACAGACTGGAATGGACAAGAACATTGAGTGCTTGTCTGTGCAGTATTTTCATGTATTAATGGTTTATGTAACC
The DNA here is from genome assembly GCA_009819775.1 of Phoenicopterus ruber ruber. Classification (NCBI taxonomy): domain Eukaryota; kingdom Metazoa; phylum Chordata; class Aves; order Phoenicopteriformes; family Phoenicopteridae; genus Phoenicopterus; species Phoenicopterus ruber. The sequence goes on along the minus strand of CM020220.1, from coordinate 21,405,967 downwards.
AGACTATATGATTATCACTCTAGAAATTTGGGTAGAAACATGCAGCCAGCTGACTCAGTTGCTATCTGGATTACCTTTATTTATCCTGCTATTTTTATTTGTTTGAAAATAAATTTTTTGCTGAATTCTCGCTGATATGTCCAAGACCTACACCATACTTGAAAATTAAACATAAGAAAAAAATTAAAATAGATCTAATTTTTTTTTATGTTACATACTTTACAAAGTAAGATTAATTTTTTCTTGCACGTGTTCAGTTAATGGTTTCATTTTCAACATCCCTTGTAATGGTTCAGTAAATAAGAGAAACAGTCAAGGTTTAGCACGTAAAATTGTTTTTCAGAAAATGCCAGACTGAATGGCTGCTTTAGATAGCTACATCTTGGAAACCTACTTGTTATTGTGGTACTCGGTAGTGCTAGACTTATGTACAGGAGAAGCACGGGAATCAATGAGTCAAGTAACTTTTCATACAGAAAAGGGTAAGGTCATTCCTTTTTCCCCTATAAAGGATGTGGTATTTTCAAGGATCTATTGTGGGCACTTTAAGTTTTCAGTTAAGTTCTGGGGCTAACGTAATGATGAAAATAAATGTTTCCAGTTCTTTGTTGTTCTGAGTGACTATTTTGTTGTCCTCAAATCCATAATGGCATTGGGGACCCATGAAGTTTATTAATGGACAGTGTGATAACTGAAATGACTGATCTCATAGACTGACAGTGCTCATACAGGCAGGCTGCAATTTTTACTTTCTTTTTTGATTGTTTTGTTTTTCTTTTTCCCTCAAGTCCAGTTTTGCATTAGTGAGGATCAAGCAGACTGTGAGGGTTCAGTGATCACCCTTTTTGGTTACTTCAACATATAATGACAAACTTGGCATCACTCAGGCAATGGGTTGTCACCATAGAAACCGAAATACAGAACTAGAAGAGCTTGAGCTGCTTGCAGTATTTTTTCAATTGCAGTGTCATACTCCCATGGGCTATCGTGGAAAATTACTGAGCTGTACTGAATCTGTCAGAGCTTGTTTATATCTTCTTATTAAAGGCCTCTATTTACAGTCACTCTGCTTTTAGTCAAGGTGTATATTGAGAAATTCCTAGGGAGAAATAAATAAAAACAAGTTTAATGAATGCCCTGGTATGATCCTCAGAATAATGAATCTTAGGACTATTGTAAATAGAAGTTATTTTGAGAAATGGTGGCTGTACAATGTGACAGATAAATGGGCAGAGATATTTGGGTTTTTAAGGTGCCTTTAAGAAAACAAGTTAGGAGCTTTGACTTATAAACAGGCCACCTCGGGATAACAGGTTACAGTATATTAGCTGCTTTGGGCCTGTGCACGCCTCTTCCTGTGCCAGGACAGTGATAATCAGACAGTGCTGGAGACTAAAGAGCAACCCATCAGCGTATCAGATGCCAAGTGATGTTTTTAAATCCTTGTTAGTTACCTGAATCATCTCTGAGCAGGGGAAAAGATTTATTGTAAATGCTGATGCACAGAGTTTGTAGCTCCGATAGAGCTTCCCTGGCTGCACTGGGGAGGTGCTGAACAAAGCCCTCAGCCATGGGGCATGTAGGTCTTTGCATGTGCCATGTGGTGAGCAGCTGTGGTGTAAGTTTTGTTTGGTTTTCCCACTTGAACTCTCCCATTTCCTCTATTTGTAAGCTCTTGTCAAAGTTAAGATTCTTTCTTGGTACCTCAGGAAGAAAAGAATCGATGTTTATTTTGTTTTTTCTTTTTACATCCATCAATATTCCTCTACCCGATGCAGTATGTATATATAGGGAGTTATAGAATAGCTGGTCATATAGCCTTGTACAGATCACTAATACAGTTTAAACAGAAGGATAGACAAGAATGAGTCTCTAATGCCTTCCATTTGTAAATCCAGACCTGTGCTAAACAATGAGGAAAAAGTTAATGAAGTCAGCTTGGCTCCAGGGAGATAAGGGCCTTCAATCTGGAAGCAATCTCAAACTTCTTTAAGTCCAAGTGTAAAAGTTGTTGGTGACCAGTATCTTGGGTGGAGGTGGGGGAGAAGGAACCAGCGTGAGGAGCCTTAGCTGGAAAATAAATTATTCGTAATTGTTTCCCTTGGCATCAAGCTTGATATCAAAAGTGATTGAGGTAGGCTTTTTATATTATTGTTTATCATTATTATTATCATTATTAATTGACTTGTAAATGTTGCTTGCTCTCAAGAGTACTCGTTTTTGTACAATGGTTAACATTTCACTGTTATTCTTCCCTTATGTAACAGAAAAAGAACTTTCAAGGATAAGGTCTTTGGTTCTTTTTCTTATGATACCATGTCCTAATCTGTTAAGGATCCTTTGGTTTTCTGAAGTGGTTTCAGGACAGGATTTTATTCCTTTCTTTCAGACTCAAAAGAAAATAACTCTTATTTCATAAAAAAACCTCTGCTTTTAAAGCAAGAGATTCCTTTTTTAGGCTTGGAAATTAATCCTTTATTTAGAGAAAACCTGAATTTTGAATGATGTTGTTAAAGATGGCAACTGTAATCTGCCTGACACTATAAACTAATTTTTTTCCTCCATTATATGTACTCTTTTTTTATATTTTTTTTTCTTCCTCTCTCTTCTTTCATTCAGACGACAGAAGGCCAGAGAAAGGCAACAGAAATTGTTGGCTGAATTTGCCTCAAGGCAGAAGAGCTTCATGGAAACTGCCATGGATGTTGGTAAGTTTTTGTGTGGTTGACTGCTTGCTGCCTTTTTTTTTTTCCATGTCTATGTTAGTATTAAGATTTTTACTCATACAGTTTAAAAAAAAAAAAAAAAAAAAAACAACACAAAAAACACAAAAAACACACAACAAAACGAACAAAAAAACCCCACAAACAAGAAAACTCCAAAACCCAAACAAAAAACCCTCCCCTCAGATTCCACTTGTTCAGTAAATGCTTCTTAAGAGGCTTAAAGTTGTGTTTTCTGGGACAGATAATACTGAATACATAATTGCTAAAGAATAGATTAAATGATCTTGAGAATATTTAAAAGAGAACACATTATCTGTAGGACATAATTTTATTCCTGTTTTTTCTTAATACACAGTGGATGAAACGGTTAAATGTGTGTGATGTGTTTTAAAGTATTTACCTTTTAATATAAAACGTCCCAAAGTTAGTTTGTCTTCTAAAGACTGCATTTTCTTTAATCTGTATTAATGAAAGTTAAGATTATTTCTTCATAGAGCCTCAAATTCTAATAAGGCAGAAGTTTTGCATTTTAAATTTATGTATAGAATTAAGGAAAGCATAATTTTTAGATCATTTCAGTTGCTGTAAGTGATAATATTGTGTTCTATGTCAAGTCCAGGCTTTACAGACAAATCAGTTCTTGTTTTGCTTGAGAATAAGTTCTTTCAGGTTCTGCTGTGTAGAAGTGCATAATCTTGATTAGTTTGCTTGTGTTTAACTGAGGAACGGAAAATATTTTCATCATCTGGATATACTTCATTTTGAAAGACAAGAAAAAGCAAGAATCTTTTTTTCTTTTTTCCCCCCTCTTTCAATCTGGTATCATTTGCTATGTAGTTTTGATTTGAGTTTAACCACTGGTTAGAAACATTTGACAACCGTTTTTGCTGAAAAAGTCTGAAATTGTTAAATTCCCTTCAGTTCATAGGTTGCTGAGATTTATTCCTTCACACGTATGAAGGTCTTGGATACAGCAGTCAATGAAATTTGTTTAGCAAATTAATGGCTATATGTTTGGTGTCATGTTTGGAGGATGTGCAATACAATACAAAGTTCACAGATAAAAATGGGGTTAAGTCATGCTTACTAGATGGTAGCTATTTGTTTTTAGTCTATGTGTTAAGGAAGAAGGGAAGAAGAGACATGCAGGTGTACTTACTAAAAATTAAGTCTTTTTACAGTCATGGCTAATTGAAAGCAACTGGGAAACTTTGATTCTGCAGTCACCTATATTTTAAATTATTTATATTACAACTTTAGAGTTGATGTTTATATATGAAATCACATGTCTCTCTATATATTTACCTGTCATAGCTGTATTTGCATATATACATATGTATGCATAAATACTCACACGCTTGAGTTTTATAAGCTATGTTTAAGGTAACGGCTTTGATTTGTGGATGAAGTATAGCATTTATTTGTGTGGAGGACTGGGAACGCTTAGCTTTTACTTAACTATATATGTCAAATATTAAAAAGAACCCTTAATTTCTGTAACAGGCAGACCTGGGCCTTTGTGCTTATGATTGTACATTAAAAAGTTCTTGGGCTTGCAACACTTAAATTTTTTTGTTTCTTAGTATTTAAACAATTAATAACTTCTGATATCTCAACATAAGATGTAGCGGGTTTTGTCAATTATACAAGGTCATGCACAGCAGTAGATAGAAACAACTTAATGGACTACATTTTCGTAAAGTTGTTCTGCATGAAGACATTTCTTGGCAACAACTTAATAGAATTTCAGGCGTTGTGTTAGCTGAGAAATTACTTGGCTTTTTCATTTTTTTCCATTGTCTTCTAGGTTGCCATACTGTTTTCTGAGTTTGTGATGAAAATTCACTGAATTTGTACTATAGTCCAGTATTAACTAGCTTTTATATTCCATTATAGTGTGTAGGATTTATTTAAAAACCTAGATTAATTGTTTGCCAGGAATATTTTCTTCAGTTTGCTCTAATTTTTTTTTTAACTGAAGTAATTTGTTCAGCTGTGAATGCAGTCTCTATATGTTACAGAAAGTATTGAAAAAGTTGCGGAAACTATTGTTACTCTAATTTTAAAACACAAGACATGGTAAGAATTCTGAAACTAGTCTTTCGGGAGTCATTCAATTTAAAACTACTGTAAGTGTTTAATAGTCTTACTCTGAATTGTATCGTAGCTGTGCTGAAATAGTACGTTTGAAAAACAAAAAAAATCCTTTCATGCTAAAATCAGTCGGTTAAAATGCGTTCCCTTCTCACACATTCAAACTCTGTTACCTGTTACTTTTATTACAGGTTGAAATTCAGCAGTAGGTTTATTTCTTAACTTTGACTGTTTGTTGTAGCAGTAATAACGCTGTCAGAATGCAGGGATGGTGAGGCCTCAGCTCCCTGGCTTTGTCACTGATTTAGTTGGTGTCATTTGGGCAAATTATTATTATTATCATTATCATCATCACCATATTTTAAAACCTCTATCTGTGAAATGTGGATGTGATTCAGTGGTAAAGTGTGAGAACTGGTGTAATTGGTTTTGGGTATAGCACTTCAAAATTTTCATAATAGTTTCTCTTGACAGTGTAGAAGACTGAAAATAGTCTGAAAATAAATGTGTCTAGAAGACGATAGGAATAATGGAGAATAGCCAAAGCTTAAAGATTACGTTTATGGCGTTTTAATAAAATAATAGTTTCCATAGTGTTTATTAGTGCACAGAGCCACCGTTAATCACCTGGGGCATTCCTCTTGTTTGATCGTTGGGATGTTGCAATGAAACATGACTTAAAAGGAAGTTACCCAATTACATGTTCATTTTTCAATATTAAATGTGTCTCATTTTAGCAGCAAAAATTATTTATTTGAACTGGAATTCACAAATTCATCTGAGATTGCTAAAGGTACTTCCTCGTCTGAGGTAGTAAAGGTTGGCATTTTCTTGCATATAATCACTGTAGAAAAAAATCTGATTATTTAGCTGTTTCCATTTGTGCCCCCTGTTCCTTTCTATTTATATTCTGTGACATCTGCAGAACTGCATTGCCATTCAAGCTTGCCTGGAAGTAATTAAGTGACATTTAGAAACAGTTATGTTAATGAACTAGGATGGAACAGAATCCACTGTGCTCTCTTTAGCTGTTTGACTGCAGGACGAACGTAAAAAGTAGAAAAATAAACCGAGAAACATCGTTCTAAGAGCAGCAGATAGAGCTCTTGAAATATCTGAGGAGATTGTTCAGTGAGTCAAAAATGTGTTGTCATGTAGTCACATACAGCGTCAACTCCATAGGCCGCCTAGTCGCCTAGTAATAGCTACTTTTACATCTTTGTTTTGAGAGCACTTATCGCAGTGTGAGGCTATGGTTTATCTGTCGAGGTGTGGAACTCCATGCAAGAGATTTTTGAAACTTCACTGCCTTTCAGGCTGGACTTGATAAGAACAAAAATAAATCCCTCTGCTCCAGGTTAATAGTAGGCTTTAATAAATTAGCAGTGATATTTGTAATGATCTGTTTAAGTTTTATAAACATGAAATATTATGATCCATTCCAAGCGAGCTGTTGAGCTACTTAATCAAATGTATCTTAGTGAAAATTTGCAAATTGGTTAATCTGTGAATTGTAAATATTAAGATATCTCACATTCCTTCAGTAGTTTTGCTGTCTGAAATGCCCAAAGTCGTTTTTTTAATGCCTCTTGATAAATATGCAGTATGATCTTTGTCTTTCTTTCCTATGATGTGACTCTCGGCAGGACATCATTTTGTCCTTCAAGCGAATGTTCCTTAGCTAGGGTTAAAAAGAAGTGCAGAGTTTTAATGCAAGGTGACATACATTTCCTAACGCTCAATCTTCTGAACCCAGATAGAAAAATAAATTAGGTACTGATCTCTTGAGAATATATATGCTGGGTCAGGGCAAAGAATATTAGCATAGTAATGGTTGCTTTGATGCCAGGGGGCCACTTTGACACACAATATATACAGCAGGAAAAATGTTGACTACAGTCAACAGAGATTGTAAACTATATTTACTGTGTTTACAGAGCCCTTTCGGTTCTGGGGTTTTGCTGGGTAGGGGACAGAAGGGGAGTGAATCTTTAACTCTGGAGAGTACAAATGAAATAAAATTCAGGCAGCAATGCATTCTGTGATAAAACAGCGTGCTAGATTTTAGCAGACTGATCAGCATTTGCTAGGAAGTAGGAAATGCTAGGATTTTGTAACTTTGGGTGTCTCACTCCTATTGGTATAAAATCAAACAAAGAGCTAAATAATTAACTTTTTTAAAAACCCATGGGAGTGATAGTGTTTGGCACTACCCTGGATTTCTGTCACATTTTAAATGTTTTCATCCTCCTTCAATGTTTTTATCTTTGTTTTTAATGAGGTTCGTATTTATTCAGATTTCTGAAGTAACTCATAAGGACAAAGAAAAGTCCCAGAACCCACTGTAAGGGGGTGGGGTGTCTTCCAACATTAGATAGACCTCATGAGGGAAACTTGGTGAATTGATACTGATACCATGTGTCTTATCTTGTATTTCCCTCACACACATTGACATCATCAGGACAAGTCTCTGTGAAATCAATTAGGTTAAATGTTTGGAGAGTCGGGGTTTTAAACTGTAAGCATCCTTGGTTGTATTCCAAAGAATGCTTGACATAAAATACACTTGCTGTTTTGTATGACTGCTGCCTGGCTAGTAAAGCCATGCTTCAGCCTAGCAACTGAAGCTTCCATGGTCTTCCTTGCCTTTCTGTTGCCACTACCTGCTTTGTGAATCTCCAGTGGAGTGACGAGATGTCTTGTTTTCGGTGCCAGTGGTTTTCATGCAAAACAAAACTGCAGGCTCCTGCAAAACCTGTTTGAAAGGTGAAGGAGTAATATGTCTCAAGATCAGTATCTTGGCAAATAGCTGGCAAAGGATTCCTTTGCCACTCAATGAGGCAACGTTGTTCTGGGACATAACACACAAGTGCTATTTTCATGGAAATCTCTTCCTGGTGTCGGCAAAAAAAGTTGGGGGTTTGTGCACCAGTAGATGCAAAATAAGGAGATTTAGAATATTCTTCACCTTTTCATTGCAGCTGATGTAGCTTTGTTCACGTGACAGTTCTTGTGATGATTTGGGTGGGGGTTTTAGCCAGAACAGGAGGAATTTTATGTTATATTACAATCAGTGTTTAACTATAAAGACTTTTCATTTCTATAAAAGGACATTTAATAAAATAATAATTTTTATTAAGCTGTCTTTTTATAATTGCATCCTGCGAGCTAGGAAATGTTAGCTCATGCTTTAAAAATTGGTAAGAACCTGTATTTTCTAAATCAAATGAATAAAATAGCATTACAACTCCAGTCATTCTAAATAAATACTTCACAAGCTGCCATGGAAAACACAAAGCAATTCTGTACTTTTGTTTATATGAAATGGAAAGAAAGAAAAGGAAAAAAAAAAAAGATATGGAGCTACAAGTTTCTGGGCATTTTAAGCTTCCATATGAGTACTGTTGCAGTAAAATGCAATTTAGTTTTGTTTTTCCCCACGTGAAATAGGAAACGTAACAAAGTGAAGTAGAATGGAGATATGCCAATTACTTTATATTCACAAGTATCAATGCATTACTGAAATATTTTAGGAGGAGGTTTGCAGGAAAGAGTCGGTCTCATTTTCAACAGTATTTTAAGTTGAAAAATGTTTGTCCTGGTCCTTGACAGCGTAGGTAGATCATGTAACTGGTGAGGCAGGGTCTGTTGCTTCCACAGGAGCTCCACAGAGGCAAAACTCAGGAAGGCAAGAAAGACTCAGAAAGGCATTGCTATATGCAAAATAAGCAATGCAAAAGAAAGATTGCTTTCTTTTTTCTGGATTGCCACTGATATATTTTCCCGCCAGGAATTGCGCTGCCAAAATGTACCCTTCTAAACAAACCATAGCCCAAGTCTTATCTTCCAAAGAAGCTAACAACTAGTTTAAGCCAGTAATCAAAGTTTATCATAGTCCATTCAAAAAGAATTGGGGTTTTTTGTTTGGTGCTGGTTTTTTGGTCTGCTTAATTATTTGAGATTTTACATTCTTGCCAATTTCTCCTACCCATGGATTTTGTGTAAGTTGACTTTGTTTTCTTTAACTAGCTCTAGGCGGAATTATTTTACTAGGAAGTCTTCCTTGATGCTAGAAGTTTAGTTTGTTACTTTGGCAAACAATAACGTAAAAAATGTGTTAGGCTACTTTGGCAAACAATAACTAGATCTAAGTAGTTGCGAAGGAAACATACATTTGATCATTGAGTTCTAAAATTAAATCAGCCTGATTTTTATGTGCCTGTTGCACATAGGCAATGGAAGTATAGATTGCATATACTGAATTTGTTTGGAACACCTTTTAAATGCTAAGATCTGTATTTTTTTCCTTCAGGTTTAAAATATGCAATTTATGATGAATGAATGGTATTTTGTAAATTAAATGTTGACTGATTTTGAGGACTTCCATTGAGTTGTTCAAAATCAGATTGACACACTATATTCTCTTTCTACACTTCTTACAACATAAAATACGCATCCATTCAATATTTTTTATCAACAATATTTTATAAAAAGATAAATAAGAAGGCTGGAACTCCAGTCATTCTCATGTCATGTCCTTCTGATACACAGGTATACTCGAGTGTGCGTTACACAATTATGAGATGATGTTAAACATAACAAATAGCTTTAGTGTTTACTTCCTCCTTTCTGTGCTATAGTTGCTCCTAGGTTTCCAGGATGTTTGGACTTAAAAAATAAAAAGCATTTGCAGTTGATGCATTCTGCTTTTTCTTTCATTGTACATCTCACTGCCACTAGATGGTGATAGACGTGTGTACAATATTAACAACTGTATGTCAGTGGAGATCGGAGTTCATTTTCATATGACCCCAATAACTGACTGGGAAATCAGTAGTTACCAAAACAATGTAATTTTCGTTCTGCCCTGTGAGTGAAGAGCATTGCATGGAGCTTTTCATAGCAAAGAAGGATGCTGCCTGGCATCCAACACGCCTCTCCTTATAGCAGCAGGCCTCCTGTGCTGAACTTGCAGTGGACTTTCAGAGGGAGAGCAGCTCTCCTAAAAGCAGTTCTGCATGAGGACTGTTGCTGCACTCAAGGTTTTTGGGTTCTCTGACCAGCACCTTGGCCTACTTAATCAAGGAGATAAAGGGCGTGGTTGAAGGTAGAGAGGAAGTGTTTTCCTTTGGAAAAAATACCTTCTAGGAAAAAAACAAAGCACCCTTATATTCTAGGTCAAGAGGTTGACTGTATGTGTTCCTGAGCAGTCAGGAGAAGATCATTTAGTCCTAAGGTGCTTTTCTTTCAAGCCAATAAAGAATCCTTACCTTTGATTGTAACATAACATAAAATTGGTTCTATTTTGGATAGCCTCCTGCCCCAAAATCACCACCAACAACTGTCATGTGAACAAAGCTACATCAGTTGCTTCAATACTTTGAAGTTGGTCCTTAGCCTTGACCATTTCTCTCTGTGCACCTAGGAGATAATAATGTGGACCATTAGAGAACCAGATCTCTGATCTGTCTTGTATACAGTGAATGTTAAACTAAACATCTGCTGCATAGCAGCAGATTACTTTCTTAATGCATCCCAAACTTTTAAAGATTGTCCGAGTTTCATATTAAAAAGGATCTTTCATTTTTAGTTTCACGTTTCATTCACCTTGTCTAAGCATCTTAAAATTATTTCTAAGGTCTCCAGATTAACTTTTTCCTTCTAATTGCTGTCAGCGGCAGTTATGAGCAAATCTGGTTTTACTAGAGATTTGTATTCGTTGCCCTTCATCTGTCTATGTTCAGATTTTTCAGTACAGTATCTAATGAAATAAAAGTTAGATCTCTGTTTTTTAGAAGTTTTAAAGAGATCAAGCTTAATACAAAACTTGAACTAAACATTTAATTCCACTGGGAATAATTTTGAATATGGGAGAATTTGTACTTCATTGTGTAGGTGTCTTTCTGTTTGAAGCAGCAAGGCTAGTTTCAAATAACCGTCAATGTTTTAGTTGTAGATAAACTAGAGAAATTATTTTGCAGTGTTTTTGTCACTACCTAAATGCAGATGCAATTGGGTTTCTTTCCCTCTGTTTAATATAATTTTTCTTATCCTTTTTTAGAATCGCCAGATGCTGATGTTGCCATGGAGGTAGCTACATCAGAACAGCATGTTTCTGAGGCAATATATGATTGTGTTATTTGTGGACAAAGTGGTCCCTCTACTGAAGACAGACCTACAGGGCTAGTTGTACTATTACAAGCATCCTCAGGTATGAATGTGTGACTTGTTGGACAAGCAGTGCTTCTGCAACTTTTTAGTATGTGTGCGTAAATACCGTTCTGTCTCATGGAGCCTGGAAAGACGGTCTCCTCTCTTTTTGTGGATGACCCTCTGTGAGGCACATGAGTAGGTCTAAGGGTACTGAGAAAATTTTTAAATGTTTGGGAAAAGAGCGAACAGTTTCATTCCCTCCTAGTTCCTGTTAGCTTTTGCAAACCCAGCAGTATATAATAGACCTGCAGGAAAATAGGTATTGAAAGAGAAAGAAAATAAAATAGCCATCGGTGTGTCTGTATGTATGTATGTGTGTTTGTGTATGTATATATACTTTATGTACAAGTGCAAAAGCACAACTTTCAGTATTTAGTTTCTTTAATAATTTTTTGAGTGTTTAATATCAACAAAGCGCATTGTAGTTACAAACCAGAATTTCCTATCGTTTTCTTAATTGTTTAGCATATTGTTATCCATTGCATTCTTTATTGCTGCTTTTCTTCATGCAGTGTTGGGACAATGCCGCAATAGCACTGAGCCAAAGAAACTACCAACTACTGAAGAGGAGCAGATATATCCTTGGGATACCTGTGCAGCACTGCATGATGTGAGGCTTACAACTTTACAGCGATACTTTAAAGATGTAAGTATTTCATATGAACAATACTACCACTTAGGAAGAATTTGTGTAAAAAGGTAAATGAAATTACAACTTAGAGTCGTCCTAGTTTCATTTCTACATGTAGTGAACACTTTGTAATGTTGCAGTAGTTATGAAGCGTTTACATTTGATAGGGTCCTTATTTTTAAATAGCGGAGGATGAGTGGATGGGAAGGAGGGACCAGCAGAAGACTTTACCCTCTTCTGCTGAATCCTCAACTCTGCACAACGTTACTGAAGTTCAGTTTTACATTAATTGGTATGTTATTGTCTGTTTTGCAGTTCTGGTAGCTGTTCCAAGCAGAGTTTTGCACTGCTTCACAAAGCCCCATTACAGCTTTTCATATTTAATTTTGAGAGCCAATTCTTGTTGCTTAACAGGACTTGTTCAGTTGTAGACCTTTGTGGAAGTGCTGCGTGTAACTTTCCTTGCTAGTGTATAAAATAACCATGTAAGATAATACATAACTGTTCTGAGAAATCGTTTTAGGGGAGAAGAATATGTAGCCTATGACCCTAAATAAGCTCCTATAGTCTAGTCCCAGGTGACACACTAGCTCTTAGGCAGCTCTAACTAAATAATCAGCCTTTAGAAGCTTAAATATTGGCTTTAAAGAGGAACCACTGTGGCAGTTTTTACTGTTGACACACTTGTTAGCTTTCTCATAATCTGTCATCCATGGATAATTGAAATTTACCAACTGCAACCAAGCTTGCTTATGTAAAGTAGATTAATTTAGAGTAAATTTCGTAGCTGTTTTGATACAGTTTTAAAAATTAGGCAATGCTTTCAGAAAAGCACCTTTTCCTGAGGCAAATATTGTACATTTCCTTGCTAGAAAGTAAAACTTTTAAAGATGTAAGCAGGAAATTTATTTCTGAACAAAAGATATTTTCGTTCAGAAAGAATCTGTGGACAAGCTTTTCTTCTTTTGACATTGATGTTTGTTTATTGTTTCAAAGAGTTAATTAATATGTTTTCCTACTGAAGTGATTAAAAGCATTGAAGCAATACTGTAGCTTTATTTTTACATGTTTGCATACTACAAATGGAAGGATTTTCAAGCAAAATGTTACTCAAAAACTTGATCTCACAGAAGTGTATATTTCCCTTTCCGTGCAGTAACACTACCAACAGATTAGTCTAAAATACGCTGTAATGCAGTGAGCAAATGCATCCTGCTTTCAAAAATTCCAGTCCCAATTCAGACATTAGTTGAATTAGCTATTTTTGCTTTGAAGTTTCCAGGTCACTACTGTGCTAAAAAATGTTTCTGTGTGAAAGAACTAATCCTTAAATTTCTTTTGGCATAAAAGTGGAAACATCTGTTAGTCTTGAGCGTGTTGTTCAGCTGAGCTAAGCAATAAGAAGTCCTTTTGTTTATCAACTGTGTCCTTCCCAGTAAGTGTCCTTCCTCTAACAACAGATTGCAGGAGGCAAGAGAATAATTTCACTTAGATGTGAAAATTTTAAGTTATGAAACATGATCTAGCTTATTCTACTAGAAGAAAAAATAATATTCAAAAGCTGCATGTTCCATACAGATTGGGGAAAACAGGCCAATTCTTTCTGTAGAGATTCCTTTTGCACTTTCGTAGCTGAAATTTGATGCTTGCTGTCAAGTCACGGAGTAGAGTTCTTGCCCATCAAAGGAAAAAATCCCTGAAAGTGATTATTTTTAATATGGAGAGGTATGACTAAGGATTAGGAGATAAAACTTCGTATACTAGATTGATAGGACTATTTCAAAATCACATAGTACTCTGTAACCCGTAACTTGATATAGGTGTGCTCCATCCCAAGCCTATGGCTTGCTTTGGAGTCTCCTTTGTTTCTGAACGCAAGAGTTAATAGAGTAAAGCCTTTCTCCAAAGACTTTGGGGTTAGTTTTTTTCTTTTGCAAATGCTACTAAGTAGCCTCAGTAAATATATTCAATAAATAATGCTTTTCCTGAACGAAACATTTGTCCTGGGGGGCTTATCCAAGTGTATCATACCACCGTGCCTTACTAATAGTGCAGTCTACTAAATCATGCAGGAGCCAGCAGGAGAAAAAGAAAGTTTTTCTTCGTGTATGGCCTGAGAGGGTCATAGCACATTATGAATGTCAGGTTGAGGCAAGGTAAACAGGAGCATGTCCTGTAGCTAGAATTTGTAATTTTGTTTTGATTTCCCATTCATATGTGGGGAAAAAAAAAAAGAGATGTTAGGACGTCCTTAGAAAATGCAACTGTCAGAGTTGGTTATTCATAGTACCCTGGTTTTGCATCATACGTTGAAACCATTTTAGGGTGAGTCTACGCTAAATACTGTTTTCCAATTCTGGTAGCCATAAATCTTTTTCTGGTCTTTAAATGTATAACCAGAATGTACATTTCAATCTGTGTATGAAATTATTTTTTTGAGAAATGGAGATTTAATAATTAGACTGACTATAGCTAAGTATTCTGCAAGAGAATTTTCTAGAATTTCTTATCATGAGTTTGCCAGTGGTGACTGTTTTTTCAGTTCATTATTTTCTGAGAACTGCCTGTGAGGTAACTTCATTTTTAACATGTGGGCTGTAAGTGCAGTCTTTGAATAAGGCCAATGTTTTCAAAACAATCCTAGTATAAAACTTAATTCACTAAACAAGTATTTGTTCTCTTTTCCCTTTATGATGTGTATATACAGTATTGTTCAACAACTCATTAAAAACCCTAAGTATTTACACTGAATTTTAATAACAGATTGGGGTTTAATTATATAGCTGTGATCTTGTTATTTTGGTTACATACAAAACTGAATGAAATGTATTGGAGCAGTATATTGCCCTTGTACATGGGATAACTTGAACTATTGGAACAGATGGTAGAGTTAGAGCCGTCTTCGTGCTGTAATCCAAGAGGTTCTTTAAAGAAGTCATTATCTGAAGTGACAAGAACTGCAGAAGTTTAACTTAAGTGTTTGGCTCTGTTGGAAGGAATAGCATAATGGCAGCCATGTAAGTTAGCATAAGTAAATACTTTATTTTATAAAATTTTTCTTCATTTCCACGACATATGTCTTTTCATTAGATAGCATGCAAATAAAAACCTATTGGTAAATACCTTTATAACTTTATATATATAGTTCTTTTTTTCTTACGGTTTTTGGTTTGTTTTAGAGTTCCTGCCTGCAAGCAGTGTCAATAGGCTGGGAAGGAGGTGTTTATGTACAAACTTGTGGTCACACTTTACACATAGATTGTCACAAATCTTACATGGAATCTTTACGGGTAAGTAAAACTAATGATCATCATTTTTTATTTGGATCTGAACTGTTCTTAGTGAAATCGATTGGATTTATGCTGTTCAATTCAGAGAAAGAAAGATTGGGTTTACATGAATGGACAAGATGTTTTTATTATGTTTCAAGAACTGTAGATACTAAATCACCTATTACATTTTGGCATTATTAACAAAAGTACTTTGCTTCAGTTATTCTGATATATCAGAAAAAATACTTGACTAACTTAATTCTGTTCTTAAAAAGTTAAATCACTGGGTTTTGGTTTGGTTTTTTTCCAGTGTGCATCTTCAGGTAAAGCATTTCTTACGCTTTTCATTTCTGTTTCATAGATTCCTATGGTGTTTAATGTGTGTTAGAATTAGTGAAGAAAAAATGAGAGGGGAATTTTACAAATATGAACTTGTGCTTTTGATTAATTCCTAATATCAAAATTCAGTTACAAAAGTTAGATTTTTTTTTTTTTTTTTTTTTTTTAACTCTCTAGTTATGTATGGTATATGTTATGTATATACATACAGTTTAGAGAAATGAGTTAAACTATTTTAACTTTTGTGAATTATGCTTTTTTTTTTTTTTTTCCTCCTTGGAAAATACTGTTGGGAAATTACTGCTCTATATGGTTTTAAAATACAGTTTATTAGTCAAGCCTCAGAAATTGTTCTCTAGAAAACACATCCATTTATTTTCACATGATCTGAGTAAACAGGGTAGTATTGATGTTGCTGGCTGCCTTCACCCCCCTCAACCTCTTGCAGCCCAATTGGAGATCTTCTGAACGGCATCATAGAATGTTATCACAAGCTCAGCAGTGGCAGAAGTCATCAGATTTTAAGCAATCATTTCTTTCTGTATTATTTAGTGTGATGAAATAAAGACTAAATGATGACTTGTGGCATATGAAACTGATTTTATATTCAAGATTACTTTATGTGGGGGGGTATTTTTTTGGTTTTATTTTTTCATAAGTTTTGTTGATTTGTTTCCGTTTTGAGAAAAACTATGAGCAATGCTTTGTATTTTTAGTATCAGCATTGGTCATACTGTGAAATTTACCTCTAGAGAAACTGGAAGCTGTGCCGCCTTTATTGGATCCCATGATGAATTGTTCTTTTCCACGTGACTGTAAAGATGCTTTCAGGAGTAATTGTGCCATCAAGATAATTAAGTAAAATCTGGGCTTTCATGGTAGAACCTCATTTTACAGAATTTTGGAAAAGTAATCTTTTGTACCATATAGATACTGAAGTCCCTTTTCTGGTAGATTCTCACTTAAACTGAAAATAAACTGTTACTCTATCTCATTGTATTCTTTGAGATTTCTAGATTATTTAAGTGAACTTTTGATCCTAGCATGTATTACTATTACCTAGATGAGTGCATAATAATTTTGACTATTCTTAGTACCGAAATAATTTATATAGACTTGTGTTCAGCTGGATAAAACAGTTATTTTTAAGTAATACAATCAGAGATCAGCATCCAGAAAGGTATGTAAAAGTAGGCTTACCAGAATGCCTCGATGCCTCAGCATTCTGGGCTGATTGCTTGAAGTTTAAATTATAAGCATTGTTAACTTAGCAGTTCTCTTCTCCCAGGAGTGGGAAACCATTGAGGCAATTCACAAAGCTGAAGCAACGCTGCTTGCTGGTAACAGGAGTACTTGGGAGATGTCCCCATGTCCCAAACACGTACTCCTGTGTCCATTATTTGATCCTTCCCAATGAAGAAATAATCGGGGGTTTTGTCATGCTACCCTCCAATGGCTACTTGATTAGGGTTTTCAGCCTGTACTACTTCTGAGAAATATCTTCAAATATTTCTCATGACTGAAAATAAAATTGCCTTTTGATAAATTAAAAGATCTTATCAAGGGAGTCTCAAACTTTATGGGAATTGCTAGAAAGAGAAAACACATGTGAAATGTTCAAAATAGCCCATGAAGTATTTCTACTTTATTATGGGGATATTGTTGACAATGAAGAGTACTTAAAAATTAGGAAAATTAGTTGAGTTGGAGGATTGTAAGACAGTCTCTAGTAGTTAAGACCTTTTTCACTAAATGAGGAGCTATTCCAATTATTCTTTCTTTACATTTTTTGGTTTTAGACTTAGTTCTTTAGCTATACACCTGAAATATCAAACTAAAAATTATAATATTTTGTAAATTTCAGCTACGTCTTCTTTATTTTCTTTTAGAATGACCAGGTCCTCCAGGGTTTTTCAGTGGACAAAGGAGAATTTACCTGTCCCCTCTGTAGGCAGTTTGCTAACAGTGTTCTTCCTTGTTATCCTGGAAACAACGTGGAAAGAAGCCTTTGGCAAAGTCATAGTAACAAGTGTATGCAAGATCTTGTACAAGAGGTGGAAGATCTTCAAGAACAGCTGGGAACTTTCCCAGTAAGCATCAGTGTAAGGCAGAAAGATCCTTGTTAATTTGCCTCTACCTTTCAGTTTTTACATTATGTTGCATTTGTGACCTCTTAGAAACTCAACAACATGGGAAACTTCATTTTCTTCTGATATGGAAGATAGTATACTTTTTTTTTAATATCAAGAAATTTTAAATATTTACAGCACTTATTGTATTACCTACTAAAACAATTAAAAAGCTATGACAAAATGGGATTAACATGATTTTTTTATGGTGTACATTTTCACTTCTCTCCGTAGTAATTTACATAGAATTGCGTCATGTAATATAAAATTCATTTATCATTTCTTTACAATGTAAAAACGCCAATATCCTTGTAACTGGAAGCTATTTAAAGATTGTCTATTAAGAACATTTTAAGGTATGGATTATTTGTTTTACAGAAAGAGCAGTTTGCAGATGCTCATGTATTACAAAGCTTCATGAGGTCTTTCTGAATGATAGAATTAGTTCTATTAAATTTTTCTAGCCTTCCAGTCTTGATGGAGATACTTTGTGTTATTTTCATGTACTTGTGCAAAACAAAAATACTTTACAATAATGCAAGCAGTGAGATTCTTGAACTTAGGAGATGGACAAAACAGTGATGTTTTCATATTCAGAACAAATCAGAATAACTTTCAGAATATTATAACACTTCCGTGAGACAGAATATTGGCTTTTAATGCATATTTTTTTCATAATCTGCAAATGCGTTCATAAAAATATGAAAGTGCTACGCTTTCTGATCAGCTATTGCATTTCTTCAGGTAAAATTAACTAATCTTCTTTTGTGTCTTTGTTCATAGTCTGAAACCAATCTCAGTAAAGAAATGGAATCTGTAATGAAAGATATAAAAAGTACCACACAGAAGAAGTATACAGATTATAGTAAGAGTCCTGGATCACCTGACAATGATTTTCTGTTTATGTATTCAGTAGCCAGGTGGGTATGTTTTTTTCTTTTTATATTTTTTCTTTTGTGTTTCTCACGAAGGGTATTACTCACAAGATAGTTTTCTTCTTAAAAAAAAAAAAAAAAAATTCCATCCTCTTCAAAAAGTACTTTTTGAGTACTTAGTACATCGAGGTTACATTTTCTGATTTTCATATGCAGGTATATGCAAAATGGAAAGATGTGCCTTTCAGTTCATTTTTAATATATGCAGCAGTGGCGCAAAACTTGGACAACATTTTGTCTTACGCTTATTTAGTTTTCTTCTTTATTCAAGGTTTTGCTTTCCAAGTATCAAAATTTTATGTTGAATTTCTTTTTCTACCATCCTTTCCCAAACTGTCAAATCTTCTCTACTACTATTTAGCAGAATGAGATTATTTCTATATCACTGCCATATTGCTGCTTTTTAAATCACAGGGTGTTTTTAATCTCTCCGTCAGCCGTAAGTTTTATTTACATAATGGGGATCACAGAAGGAGCCTTTTCTACATCAGTAACCAGGAATCTCTCTTCATGTGACTAAGACTTCTAAAAAAGTGTCAAAACTACCAGCATTTTCTCTGTGATGTTTGATTCCAGTTTTATAGCTGTCAGCGTCACAGGCACCGTCTCCAAGAAAATCAAACAGTCCCTCCTTCCATCTATACCATTAATGTTAAGATGCTCTGAATGGTTAATCTGTTCAGATTTACTGTAATGCAAGGTTTTCCTACAAGAAGTTGCTGAAATACTCATTAAGCAAATAATTTTCTAAACTCTGACTTACTGAGGCCTGCAGGGAAGGTGCTGACTACAGAGAAAGAGCAAGCATAGAAGTGATATCCTCCAGTAACATTTTTTACCGGAGTTTCATAAACTCTGGTTGCTGAGTGTCTTTAGTATATAAGCAGTGGAAATATTCAAGGCTTGGCTCGGCAGGACTCTGGATAATCAAATCTAAGGCTCAGCTTTTGACAGAAGGTTGGACCATTTGATTTCCAGAATTCTCTTCCACCCTAGGCTACTGTATAATTCTAGTAAAAGAAATATTATCTGTATTCTTTAAGAGTATCTTAACCGTGCCTTGATTAAGAAGAGCAATTAAATTTTATACATAGCAAGTTAAAAGATTATTCTGTATTACTTTGTGGTATATGCTATACGAGGATAAAGAATGTTGAGATTTTTAGCAATGATGTGTTTGGTCAATACAATTTAATATCCTTCCAAAAATACAAAGGACCCAAAATTAATGTTTCGGATATAAAAGTATGATTACTTGTAACCGTAACTTCACATGCCATTTAAGGTACAAAAATGGTGTTATAATACCTTTCTCAGTATAACGTAAACATAACTTTAAAAATGCTAGCTAAACATATTTTAAATATATCTATATCTTACGATTTTTATATTAACACCCTAAGCCAAGATTTTTGTTGTCATTCCAAGAGTTAAAAATACATCAAACCAGAACAGCATTTCATTGCTGCTTGCAGTGCTAGAGAGTGAAATCATGGTTGACCACTCAGATTAGGATGCGCCACCTGTACTCATTGTGACTACTTCTTGTTAGATTAAACTGGTGTCAGCAATTCTCCATTTATCCATGGCTGAAGGATCTCAGGTGGTGGATCCAGCCTTCCATATTGTTACCATAAGTCATGAGATCACTTAGGAGGGTGCCTGGCAGATCAGCTACAAAATGGTTAATTTCTCTTGCCTATCAATTCAGCAGTCCAGATTTGCAGGCTTCTGCTACTTGATAACTGCAGAAGAACTACAGGTTAAAAAAATACGGCACTTTTTAAAAGACATTTAATATAACCTTACGGTTTGTATTTATGGAAATAAATATGTGAGTGAGCTGGTCATTTCCCAGGTTGAAAGAGTTTTCTTTGTATGACTTTTAGTATGTTTTGTTTAAGTATCCAAACAATGAACTATCCACAATTTAAATTACAGACTGAAGTAACTTGCTTTCTGGAAGTTAGTCCTGTCATTCACCCTGTTTCTTCCTTATTTCCATCCAGTTCTTTTTGAGGTAATGATACGCTTGTGTTCCTTACCAGCCGGTTACCTTTGAGCGTTTCTAGTTATATTCTGAAACATTTTATTGGTTTTGGTCAGACCATCTACAGCTGTTATTCATTTCTTCCTGGTATTTAATCTAGCATACAGATAAAGTGGTCAAGATGATAGGTGGCCCCTGTTTAAATAAGCATTTGAATGCAATGATATTTTTACTGAGTCCATATATTTGCAGGTGAATTAAACACTCTTAATCTTGTAAGTCATGTTCCATTTTCAATCAGAAAATGTCATCGTCTGGAGTCTTCTTAAAAGATGCTAGTTTACAGCTGGCGGCCAGCTTTGAAGTAGATTTCTGCATGCTGGAGTGGGACTACTCCTGTTTAAACAAGATGCAGCCACTTGCCCCAGCTTATCTCTTCTGCTTCAGGAAAACGGGAACTTACTTCTCTTATTTCACTCTTGCTTACCCAGACAGATGTCACTGGTAGGAGAGAACAGAAATTACAAGCAAATTCCTTACCAGCTAGTGGGAGAGCTGGCCCCTGTCTCTTTTCCTAGCAAAAGAGGCGCACAGGGTCTCGGCGTCCCGATTTGCATGCACAGATGGAAGAGCAGCTCCTTACCTATCTCCCCCTTTCCCTGCAGTCTTACCTTGTTAAATTTACACCATTTTTGTCTGCATCCCTCCTTGTCTTTGACATTTATGAGATGAGTATAGCGTGTCATTCACAAATCATGTGTGCCTAGCTTTAATTTTAATAGCTCCACATTCATAGCATTGATGACTGTCATTTGTGACAGTATCTTGGAGGACTGTTTCTGTATTGCATAGCAATAAGTGTCATGCTTTTGTTGGCTGTGTAAACAAAGCTATGTATAGACTAATGTAAGAACCTTGTGTTTTTTCCTTCCAGTCTGTGTCTCGGTATCTGGGTTTTTTCATATATATGTTGTCTTCGTAAAGTGAAGTGGAAAAAATGGTAGTGCTTAACTTGATTCTTCTGTCCCAATAGAAAGAGGAGGTCCATCCAAATAAGTTCTCTTTCTGGAAAAGGCATAAAAGGCATTGCATTTTTACTTCCCCCTACTCTGTCCCGATATGAACTCTCAGAAATATGTAACCCCCCCCCCCCCCCCCCCCAAATATGTTCCTTTAATGAAAGCCCACGAGAAGGGATGAATTAGGGCTGTTTTTCAGTCAGGAGTCTGTACAGCTGAGAAAAATCCATCTTCTCAGTTTTTTCCTGTGAGTGAGGAAGATAAAGCCAGTGTTCTACAAAATTTGTTGCTCCAATGAATGACGCAAAGATTTCTAGATAGAGGAAACAGTCACTCATATAGATTTTCTTTCTCCTTCTCCTTCCTTCATGTTGAGGGGGCTGAGATAGCAAAGGATGCTTTCGGAGACCGCTCTGTGTTCCAGTCTTCTATCAGATGCCCCAAGTTTTTCTTCATTGATGAGAGAGTAGGCACTGAGAGCTCTGCTTTTCTTAAGTAGAGGGCAGATGGTACTCACATCCTCAAGGTAGAAGGGACCTTGAATTAGGGAGGAGATACATGAGTCTCTTTCAAAAATGCCGTAGGGCTGTACCTGATGTAGAACATTTTATAAAGGAGAAGTGTTCAGTTTCACAGAAGATGCTTTCTCTACTGGGCACTTTTATGCCAAAGTTTAGGTACGTTTTGAAAGAGATGTCCTAGAGGAAAAGGCTAATATTTACGTTTCCGAGGAAGCTGAGCTATAAGCTGCTGTCTTTGAGGAGCTGGGGGCAATGAAGAAGTGTGGGAGGTGAGAGTTGGTATGCTAAGTGTGATGGACCATATGTTTCCAGAAATCTGTCTCCTTACATTCCTTATAGGAAAATGTACTATATAACACCTCATACATATCAAGAAGAGTTTTTTCAGAACTGTCCACGAAGTTTGTTTTGTAAAATTGTACATATTTCATGGTGAAAGGGAAATTTAAAATTCTAGCTCTAAGGAAGTTGTTCTTAGACATTCAGATAGTGTTTTTGATTTAAATCTTAATTATCTTGGGTTTAATGGAAGGCTGCCGTTAATTTTGTTCTACAAATTAATTATCAGAAGGTTTGTAGAAATAAAACATACTGGTTTCCTTTATATTCCCATGATGAACTAGCACATACTGATCTACAGTTGCTATTTTGTCCACTAATATGAAATCCATGCCCCTGCTTCCTTGCTGGTAGATTTTTAGGAGTTCAGTGAGCACTGCAAATCGCCTGAAGAGTGGAAAATTCCCCTGTCACACAGATGCCCTTATCAGCAGCAACCAGATGGAGCTCTGAGGAGGCACATTATCAATGTTAAATTGCCTTTTCTGAGTAGAGAGGATTAAAGCATTCCTTCAGAAATGGGTGGCATAAGCTGCAAACTTAGGGATAGTAATATTCTGAAATGTTACTATTTTAAAAACATATGAAAGTATCTTAACAAACAGTGCATATCAAAAATGTATTATTCTTTCAAGCTGATGGAGCTGAAATTCTTAAAAAATAATTTGTTTTGAATAAAATAGTCATCCTGTAGTTTCTTCTTAAATGGGGGGCGAGGGGGGGGGGGTGTTCTTAGCTTAGATATTATGTGCCTAAAATTCTAGAATAGATTTTAGTACGTATTCAGTTGCATTATATTGAACCTAAAATTGTTTGATTTTTAGTTAAAGGACAAAATATGTTTAGACTGAGCTTTGCAGTTTGGATTAAATTAGCAAAATAACATTTCAGAATAATAGAATTATATTCCTTTATTTTAATTAACGGAATGTATGTTGACTTACTAAAACAAACATAATATAAATTGTTTGCTCCACGTCTTGGGGGTAAAAGATAATGCAGTACTGAAACATCCAATTCCAAAATTAAACAAAGCTGTTGAATTTGGCCTAAACAATTGGTGCCTAAGTATCAGATTACAATAATACTAAGAAAGAAAGCGTCAATGTGGCATGCAGAGATTTAGTGACACAACTCCTCTTTCATACTAATGAGCTGCAGTGAATACCAGTGTTTCATTCAGAATTAACCTCCGAGGCTTTTATTAACTGACTTATCTATAAAGGTCAGTGCTTCCATGATAATTTAGACTGTTTTCATACTTTGTTACTTGATGGCATATCCATTGTACTCTCTGTTTGTTTAAAGCAAAACAAAAGCTCTGCCAATAAAGAGAACACTTTTTAGACATATCTGATTGATTGAAATTTAGCAAATCTGTGTATTGTCTTTCCAGATTTGCACATAAATTCCCTTACTATCAAGGAGTTGTGTGTGCGTACAGAAAAAAGCCTCAGAATTAACACTTTTTTATTCTTCAATTACAACTGTAGCAGCTCTCTTAATATAGTACTTGCTAATCAAAGCATTTAAAATCACATATGGCAGTATCTTGATAAAGTTTGTTTTATTCTGAGTCATATTTTGGCAGTATCTTCACACTAAAGATTAGTTCACAGCATTCTTTTATTTAGTGTAAGCTGGGAGTTAGTGATGACTCTGTCATGTCCGTAGAAGCTTGAATAATGCTGTTCCATTCAACACTGTTATGTTTTTCTTGCAGAACAAACTTGGAACTTGAGCTGGTCCATCGAGGAGGCAATTTATGTTCAGGAGGTGCAAGCACAGCTGGGAAAAGATCATGTTTAAGTAAGTTTTATGTTATGAAGTGCAATATTGAATAAAGGTGTCTAGTTGACATTTTCTAAATTATGTCAACTTTTGTCTTTTAAGAACCTTTTTTTCTGCCATAGTGAGTCTTTTTTTTTTTGTTGCAATTTGAGAAATCTGAAATCTAATTTGCCCAAATTATTCGTTGGAGCTGTTCATGTGTTAGGAGTATAATCTACTTAGAAATCAATTGTCATAGTATTCATGTAGTAATTTTTAATAATTTCACAGTTTTATAAGTAAAACTAAAAGCATTTTAAGGGTAAAGTAGGAAAGCTTTGTTTTGCCCTGGCTGTTGATAGTAGTAGTAATGAAATTTGTTTCTCTGCGTGCTAATGTAGCTCATGACTAGGTCTCATACCTGGAAGTCTGCAGCTACCATGTCCCCTGTCTTTAATTTCCCTAGCTCTTTCTCTGACAAAACAGTTTTGCAAACTTTCTTTGGTAGAATCTCTTAAATCTTCATTGTTCTGAAACCTTTAATGTTTGGCAAATAAAGCATTTCTGGTGGACAGAAGTGCTTTTTTTCTTATCATAAAATCTTTTTATCTTTTACTGGAATATAAACTGTTAGGAATGGACATTTTCTTTTGTCAGGAAAAAACAGAAAAGCCTGCCGGAATACTACTAGTACTAATGCTTGTTTAAATCAAGCTCATGCAGCAGTAGCCGCAGATTGAGTAGTAAAAATGTCAGCCAGCTTAGGCCCACCTCTGCCTTTCTGTATGTGATTTGTGGGCGATGCTTTCCTCATCATTTGAGGTGATGAGCCACCAAAGAAATCCCATCACGTGCTACGCTGTCCACATCCTCTCTAGGATAAGAGCCTTCTGTTACTGCTAGGGAATGTAGTTCAATTGATTTCATTCATGTGTTGTGATTTGTGAAAAGTAGTTTTAAATCCTAGTGCACATTATCTCCCCCCACCATCATTACCTCCCTTTCCCAGCAGAGCAAAATACCTGAAAAATGCATGTGTTAAAAGAACATTGCTAGATCGCTGTTTGCAAATTTGAAGGACTTAATAAAATCAAGACTCTACAGATTATTTCTACCTGGATTACGATATATTTTTAATGGTATGCTCACCTAGTAAGATGGATACTTACTCCCTGAATTTTAGCAACTTACTGGATGTGTTACCTATTTCACGAGCACGTTATGTGGAAGACCATGATGAGCAGCTTAGGGAGGAGATTTCAGCTTAAAATATTGAAATATTTAAAGTGAAAAAATCTATAATGACTTTACACATAATGAGAGTGTACCCCTGTTTTCACATGGCTTTAGTAGCCATAGCAAACTAGTCATATTTAATCTTGCATTAAAATAGACTCGATTTTAATGTAAGGTAATGGTTTTCTCCTAGAACAGACCTGTACAGTACTTCCATTTAGTATAATTATATTTAGTATTGGACATTAGGCTAAATATGACTGGTGGGAGCAGAATTACTATTCCATATATAGCAAGGCTTGTTTTCACTAAACCGTTATATAATTATATGAGTTTCCTTCATTGCCCCTTCCATATTGGTACATTTAGAGATAAAAAATGGCAGTTCTTTAGATACATGTTCTATAATAGATTTCATTATCTTTCCATACTCATTTCGTTTTCCAAGAGGTAAACCTGTTTTTAAAGTTTCACTTAAAATGTACCTTCAACTTCTTCATTGTCTTACGCAGTGAGGAGAAAGATAGGGTACGGATTTTTAAAATCATTCTAGAACTTGAATACTGTTTTGTTAAAGTCTTGCTTGTATGGTATTGAAACTGCTTTTGTTTTTTAAATGTCATTCATGTCAGATCCAGCAGAAGTAATCTAAAATATAACCCATTTTTGGTTTTATGTGTGAGATAGTGAGGTGTCTCTCTTTTGATTAACTATACCACTCTGTATTAGTCTTTTAACAACTGTGAAGTTTGGTGATCAGATATTGCAGCATACAGAATATGTTGTCCCAGGTGAGCTGTTACAGCAGCAAGCGTCAGGGAAGATGGTGGGAACAAATAGGTCAAGAGCTGTTTTAGTAGATTGCACCATGAGGGCAGCTGCTCTTGGGAAGTAAAATTAAGAATGATTAATGTAGCTGTTAGTGTCAGTGATCGAGTCTGTGCGAGAAGAAAATTGGGCTGTAAAATTGCCATTTTAAGGTTTAAAGTTTTGTATGTGTGTTTGCATGAGTGTGTGTTACTAAGCTGTATGCAAGCGAAAAATACAAATAGGGTCCTATTTACTTAAAAATCAAGTCCTACTTTAAGGACCACGTTAGTTTTAGAGTCTATGACCTTGAAAATTCTCTTGGGCTTAGGGCATAATTATGATACATAACAACTGTACAGGTCTTATTTCTCTGTTTTATAAAGTTTGAGAGATCTGATGCTTTGCTTTTTGTTTTCATTGTTTTGTATTTATAGAGCAGCTTCAGAGCACAATATTAAGGCTGAATAATTAGGACTTCTCTGTACAACTTCTGTATCTCTCTAACTCGTGTATACATGTTTTTCTCTGTCATTGTTACTCTGGTAATCTTGCAATAGTGGGTGAACAATTCCACAAAATTTAAAAGTTATCTATAAATGAATTTATAATCTAGTCCTTTCTTCCTTTTAACTTTTAAATAGTTCGTTCTTTCTTTCTGGCTGCTTTCTTTTCTTTTTTCCTTTTTCCCTTTGTAATAAGGATAGGATTAGGGTTTTTTAGGGAAGGATTACATATTCTATCACCTTGTCCTCTGGCTTCAGTTTCCCTGTATAGGAGCTCCTTATCCTTACGCTTCCCACAGATAACGGAGTCTGGCATTTCAACATCAACTGCATTAATTGGGAAGGACATTTATTTACAAGTGGACATCAAAAAAAGTATTTAAGGCTTATGTAAGATCACCTTAAATAAAATGTCCAGCACCTTCATAACTTCTGTGATGGTTCTAACCATTGAGAAACTGTATTGTTTCACTGGGGTTTTTTCTCTTGTTCATTTGAAGCTTGTGTTTTGCATTTGTAGATGGCTCAGCGGCGTCATCTGTCTTGATTATGATGTTAGTATCAATTTAATCAGTGCTGTTAGTGTTTTTGTGAGCACAGAGTCATCTTAACATGAAGCATTTTCTCAGCTCTTCATGCTCCTTTTGTACCAAATTTTTCAACAACATTGATAGTAATGGCTGTCTCCATTTTATCAATATGGCCAGTGATACTTGGAACCACTAAGTATGGTTCATTCCTGTAAGAAGAAAAACCTATTTCTTTTATGAATTGCTCAGTTGCAACTGTCTCCTTCCTGTCATCTATTAGTGTGAATACGGTTGCAAAGATTCCTACCCAGCTCTCGGCAGCCACTGAAAATAAAAATAATAAAAGTAGTTTTCAGGAATGCTTTTTGCCTTGGTACAGTGGGTTTCTGTGGTTGGTTGGTTTGGTTTGGGCTTTTTGGTTTGGTTTTGTTTTTTACTTAGGAGCTGGCAATCTGCAGGTCTTTGGTGCCCATCCATTCATGCTAACTTTGAAAAAGCAGTTTTTCTCACCAACAAATGATTCTAACTATTTCCTAAAAAGCTTGGTATGCCATTCATACCTAGTGTGGGAGAGGCAAAGATAAATACCGTTAGAATTCTATTGCTAAAGTTGATTTCATACACTGGCAAGTTTAGTGTCGAGGACAATTAGCTGCTTCATCAGCAATTAAGACTAAAGATTTTGTAAAGACTATTCACGTCTTAATGCCTTAATAGGCTTTTCCTGACCTTCACATTTTTTTTTCTTCACTGATTCCAATCTACTGGATCAGCGATGAATGGGAAGATGCTGTCAGCAGGTCTTTGCAGCTGCTGTTGCTAAGTGGACTATATAAATCTCCACAAGGAGAAAAAATTCCTCAATCTCTTTATTAACAATGAATTCCCATCTGGTTGTATCAAGTGTTTTTTGTTATAATCTACATTCTTCTTGATAGTCCCAGCAAACTTTGGGAGAAGAAGAGCATAATGTGTCTAGTCTGGTAAGATCTTCACACAGTAGTTGAGACAAGGATGTTTTCAATTCCACTTGTGGTGGACTGCAGTGTCACTGTGTTTTGTGATCTTTTGACATTGTGAATATGGATACTAATTTATAGAATGAAAAAAGAGAAGACTGGATCAAAATAGCAAAGTAGAGATCTTTGTGACAGCAGTATGTGTTATTTACGTCCTTCTAATACATAAATATGAGAGAGACTGTGAATAAACGCATCATCTAGACTTTTGCAAGCAAAACAAAGTCAGCTAATTCCTTAATTTTCTTTGTCATCATTATTACAGCACATTGTTGTACATTGTGGAAGTGGAATTAATAACAGAAAAAATCCTCTGATTTCAACTTTGGTAATTTGAGAGTTTACTTTAGTCAAGAGACTGGAAAAAGGAAAGAAGGGAAAAAAAAAAAAAGGACAGCAAAAACTCATGTATAAATTTGGGATCATTTTGACAAAGACCAAACCAAGATTACTAGTGAGACCAAAATTTACACCTGCATGTAACTTCCTGAATCACTCGTTTTTGTCAGTTCAGCACAGCATTTTTATAAGTTCTGCCATTCATCTATCAAATCCCTATCTGTTCATCTCTCTGAATTTAGTCGTCTTTTGTGCTGTGTATACCACACTAGACCTGAAAAGAGGTGTGAAATCACCTTTATAGACTCCTGCTTTATGCACTTGGGCATAGCAAAATATTGTTAAGAGCTTTATCAACATCTGTAAAATTATTGTGCTTTAATACTAAAAATAGTAAGGCATGCAACTGCAGGTGTTAATGCAGGCAGTGTGGCTATGTAGACAAAATACGCATTATCTTTGTCTCAGGATAACCCTGAGAAGTAGAGCTGGTATAGGAAGAGTTGAAAAGAACGTAGCAAGAGCAGCAGTGTACGGAACAATAGATTTATTTTCGTAATTTTTAGAAATGGAATTAGGAAGGCTAATGTGAATCAAAGTTAAAGCTAATGTCTAACTGCTAATCTAGATGATTCCATTAAGTGTTTTATATAAGCTTTACATGCATTCTGTGAAAACAAAGACCATCTAAATAAATTGGGAGAATTGAGACAGCGCTGCTTCAATGTAGATAATATTTGAGTCATATGAACATGTTTTAAAGCCAGTAATAATCTTGCCCACTTAAATGTCTAAATCTTGAAATCCTGCCAAGCCCCTGATGACTTGCAGCAATGAGTTACATTGTGCATTCCAATTTTGTGATTTTTATATTCAATTTAACTAGATGCAGCCTGTCTCAAATATTATGACGTTTTCAGGAGAGGAGGATCATATTCAAATGCTTTTCACTGTTTACTTCTTATGATTTGTTATCGATAAACCTGTAATTCTCATTTTGTTGTGACTCCATAATAATTATTCTCTAATTTTGTTGCTGCTGTGCTTTCTAAAATTAATATTCTTCTACCAAATTTTAAGAATGTTATTTTGGAGACTCTGAGCTACACCCGGATCCCGTCTTTTCCCACTTACAAAGGTGGGCTGTCCTGGAGAAAATTGGCCAAAAGATACACTGTGAGCAGTGGAGGGGTTTGGGATGCCTGGTAGGGTTATGGCCTTCCTTTCCATTCTTCACAAGACTAGCCAAGGTCGTTTCTGGGCCATTGTCATGTTATATTTTGCTGCTACTTGTTCGTTGGTTTTGTTTTGTTTTGTTTTTTTAAAAAAAAAGTGTATTTTAAAGCTTCTAAGTAGGGTATAAGAAAATGGGAGGATATTCTGTATTTTTATGTTTATGTTTCAGAATGATGCATTCACACAAATACACACGGAAAAAACCTCTGGTAGTCATTTGGCCCAAGGCAGATTTCTGTCAGTCCCTCAAGCATAAGAATGTGGTGAAACACCAAGCACTTGGTGCACAAAGGAGCTGCCAGTTCTAGATTTTCAGTGCTCTGGTGTTTTCCTTGGCCTTCTCCAATACTCCATAATCATAGTAAATTTGAGGTAAAGCAATTGGAGTCATTTGTGGTGTAAAACAGAAAAATGTTTGAAGAAATAAACCTTTGTATCTTCTTCTGGCTAGTCCTTAGTTTTTGCTAGTAGTTAGAAGTCTTCTCAGAAATGCGGATACGGAAGCAATAGCCAAATCAGGACTCAATTTCCCAACTTGGCGGGTGGCAGCCATCAGGCCGTTTTGTTGCAGGGCTCCCGTTAGGGGGCAATGTTATTCCTTGGTTACCCTGGGTCTAGAAACAAGCATGGCTGTGCTGCGTTGACTTAGAGAGTATCTTAATATTTTTTAGCCACTTCATAAAAAATATTTCATAAAAGGTCATTGTAACAGTATCTTATTACCTACTTCCTAGCTATACATTTACGTTCTAAATACGTTTTCTTGCAAAGGAGCAATAGCTGCCTTAATCACAAACAAAAAATATTGTCTTACAAGACTGCTAAACTGAATTTTTCTGTTCAGATTCAGTCAATGTTAGAACATACCTTGATTCCATAAATGTTACACACTTGGAGATTACAAATAAATTCTTCAGTACTAGAATTTGATGCCTGCCTACTTAATTTTGTATTAGCAAAAGCTCAGGAAAATAGCTATTAAAGGAACAAAGGGTTAATTAATTATGCTAAGCTGCTTTTTTTTTTTTTTTGCATAGTTGCCCATTTCTGTTTGAGGCAAGGAGCAGTTCAGAAACAAAAAAATGACATTCTTTTTAGTAGCAGAGAGGCAAGAGGGAAGGAACGGATACCTTCATGGGTTTCATTCCAAATAAAACTATAATGGGGAGTTTTTTATTATTTTGATGAAATATCAGTATATTTTCAGGGTGTTGAAGTTTGTCAGCAGAGCAGTGTTTTGCTAGAATCTCTTGCCAGGAGAAAAGATGACTTATTTTGTCCTCATTGACTGTTTTTATTCAGAAAGCAGGTGACAGAAATCAATTCCAATGCCATCTACATCTCCAATTATTTTACAAACCCCAGGAGCTAATTACAGCCCTCGGGCTCTGGCAGTCAGCTGACTTCATCATGCGACTTTTTTGGCCATTGCGTACCTCTGAGTAATTGTCTATTTATGGAAAATAAATTAATAGCTGCTATTTCTACTTTATAAAAAGGACCTGTGAGTGAGTGTGTAGGTTGAGCAAGTGGGTTGTAGAGAGAAGGGAGAGAGATTAAGGGAGTAGGAGGCAAAGGGATCAACTGAAAGAATAAAAGGGGGGGGGGGGGGATGGCAAGATACTAAGGGAAAAAGTTAAAATGAAAGGGAGGAAGGAAGCAGGATCCTAGAAAGTTGAACAGAAGCAAACATGGCAGCAAATAGCAAGATACAGTGTGACGGGAGGAAAAAAGTGAACAAAATCATGGGAAATAGTATTTTAAAATATTATTTTCATATAAATCTATGAAGATAAAGATGTATTTTTCCCAAACTGTAACTGTATTACAAACACAGAAAAAGTGAAGTATGAGATTCTTATTGTACGTACCTCTCTGAAAATGCTGTCAACATAGCTGGTGCTTGCCACCTTGGCTCGCGTAAGGGGAGAAAGGATTAGAGGTTATCTTTATTTGTGTTGATCGTATGATTCATAGAGAAACGAAAACTGAATTTTCATATATGATACTGCTTTAATGTTCATGAATAATAAACTAAGCATCCTTTGTTGAAAAGGTTCTAGAAGTGTTTTGCAAATGATATTTTTGACACAGTGAATGTTCAGAAGGTTTTGAAGTGATGAAGATAAGCAAATTTTGCCTGCAGGTTGTATAGACAAATCTATGCCGTTATAAAGTCTGTTGCTACTTTAGTGTCATTGTGGTGTGGTCAGAAGTTTGGGGGGTTTTCTCTTCCAAAAGTTACCTACAACGTAACCTTATGAAGGCAGAAGGAATAACAACTTTTTAAGGATGAAGAGCTGAAGTGATCCTGCTATAGGCCAGAACTAGCAACTTCAGGTTAATTTCAAATATGTTGAGCACAGAACTTAACTGTGAGAGAGAGGAATAAAAGCTGTGTGTTAAAAGTGTATCAGACTGTTTAGAAGAGATGTTTAGGAAATCACTGCTTCTGGCATAAACTGGAGAGGGAAGTGAAGTGAGCACGGAACCTTAGCAACATAATGGCATATGAAACAGGATTTTTAAAAGGACCTATAATTAAGTATGTGGACCTGGTGTTTTACGAGCACTAAAACAACTGAGATCTGGTCGAAGCTTTCTGAACAGCCTTTTTCTGTTTCAGAATTTCAGGAGAGGGAAAAAAAAATACTTTTTTCGTACACAGGCATATGTTCACTGCCTTCTATTGAAACCTTACTTCTCTTCAAAACCTTTTTTAAAATGTAAATAAAAAAATCATAAAAAGATGCTTGTTAAGGTACCAGCTTATTTGGAATGAGATGACAGACTTTTCAGAATCTTGTAAAATAAATTATGGCAACTTAATGTAAAATACTTCATATTATTGCACATAATAATCAGCAATCTATCTTCTGCACCTTTCAGATCAGCTGTTCCACGTGTTGGCCATGCACATGCGCCTCTACAGTATAGACTCTGCATACAATCCCTGGAGAAAACTAACCCAGCCGATGCAGGATAAAAATTCAGAGCAAGTATTTTAATTTACCAAATATCAGTTTTACATTGTGAAAGAAACATCCTTACAGAGGGACTTTGGGTAACTTTCTGTCTTAATTTAAATTCTCTGTGAGGTAGGCTGATGAACTTTAAATCTAAAAATTGTATGTATATGTTTGTAAAGATAATTTTTCAAATTTCTTTTACATAAAATCTGAGACATTCCAGTTTTGAGTTAAAGCTTAAATATACCACTTGCAAGCTTAAGCACATGCAGATTTAATAGTATTGGGTAAGTGGATAGGTGCACTGCTGTTCTTGGTAAGGATGCTAGACAAAATTTACATCAAGATTAAGTTCATGAATCGTTTATTGAAAGTTGGCAATGACTAATAGCTTTTACAGAAATAACATAAGTAGGGCTAATACATGTGAGAAATAATTCTATTTGAAGCTAAAAATTTTCATTATGCTTGTTATTTTAAACAAGTTGTTCATCTGAGTTTGCTTTTAAAACATTGACCTTGCATATACAACTGTGGAAGGATTAACAATATAATAAATGGAGCCACGTACCTGTGTTCCGCAAGGACTCATCTCCCTACTTGACTTGACCCTTCACTTTTCAGATTCTACTTTGACTGTGAGAAGAAAGGTTTCTTACCTAAAACCAGATGATTGTTCTTCCTCATAAGAAGAAAACAGTAGTATTTTTTTTTCTCTTGGTACTTTGAGCACCTTTTTCATAGCTAAGGTCTCCACTTTGTAGCTTGCAATGATGTTGAAAAGACTGTCTTTTTAGTGTCTATGCAGCTGTGCATTTGTCAGTGTGTTTCTAGGAGCCTGAGGTGGAAAGCATCACAGGATCTCAAAAATTGATCTAGGATAGTGATGCCACAATCCTAATCTGCAAATTAGGAAAAACTGTTAAAACGTTTGTGCATGCTTCTAGTTTGAGATTTTACTGTTTGTCCTCTTGGACCCAGGTCTTTTATTGCAATCAACATCAGGTTATTGCAGTAGTTAGACTAGATTAAGACATTAGTTTATAAACCATTAGCAGAAGAAAGCATCAAGAATTTTATAACCTGAAAACGTATGTTATTCAGCATGTGTTCAAACCACTTTGAGAGTGTGTTTTCGTGTGATTCTGTCTTGAGCTAGATTGAGCAGTGGAACAAGGTTAATAAATTTGGTGTATGGTTGACTGAGTTTTACCAGGCAAAATTAAGATCATGTTGATAGGCTTTTGACAGTCAGAATGGCTGTGGGACTGATCACGCGCTTCTCATTTCGGTAGTTGAAGAGCTTGCTGGCTTTGGAATCAGCTGCTAACAGAGGGGCTGCTTTTCTGCACATGCAAATTTTTTTCATCCTTACAGACTTGATGGAACTCACCGTGCATTGGTCATGTCAAGGTTAGATTGCTGCAAGTTAGCTTGCATTAGGCAGTATTTTGCAGCACGTAGAAATGAATGGTACTTCGACCGTAACAGCTTGCTTTGCAGGACGAGTTGCATGTTGGGAATGCATTTGAGCAGTTCTCTTGTTTTCTGCACTGGTTTTTAAGATTTCTTGATAGACTTGCTAATGTTGGTTTGGCACTAAGTCCTAAATGGTTTAGGATGCTATAACTGAGAGATCATCCATTTTACCATGAAATAGTTTACTGTTGAGATGCACAGATACAATCAAGCTGGAATTTTTTTGCTCACTCCTTGGAACATTTTTCCTACATTAGTCTGCAGGCCCCAGAAAGCTGCAGAGGAGGCAACTTGGGGACAGGTTTTTAATGTATAAATTAGAGCATAAGACAGATATCTGTAATTATATTTTAGAAATTTGAAGTAGTAGTTTCACTTGAAGATGGCATTCATATGATTGGTGTATATGATCTAATTGCGCACTTCCTAGAGTCACACAGCCTTTTGAGAAATCCAGAACAGCGAATTTTTTTCAGGTACAGGAAAGTGCTCAGAGCAATTAGAAGGTGATACACTGCTGTAAACTGAAGAAGATTAAGAGGGTGGTGGAGAAATACTACTGCAGATTTAAGACGTGGATAGCACTCTGCCATTTTGAAGCTAACCAAGTAATCTGAATCATCAGCCTGACCAGTACGTGAGACTTGTAAGAAAAAAAAAGTCAATGAGAGGAAAAGATCTATATTATCTGACTATATTACTGTGATTCCAAACAATTTAACATCAGGAAAGTCACAGGAGCAAAGTAACTTTAGACCAACATGCTATCTTTTTCTATCTAGTTTTTACTTAAAATTATTATTTCAGTTGAAAGCAGTTTTCCAGAGAAGTTAGTTGCATCTTTATTTCTTTTAAAAGGTAATTTTCAAAACTAAAAAAAAAAGAAAATAATATATGGAATACAAGTGCCATTGCATTATTATTTCACCCTTATTTAATTGTAGCTACTTTATTTAAATACATAAATATTTGCAATTAAAACTATCCAGGTATAGAGCTCACAATTTTTAGCTTGGTTTTCCACAACCCAGCTATCATTATTCATAAATCATGCCTTGGATTTCATGTGTCTGGGAGAAATAATCTAAGTGATTTGTAAAGACTCTCACAGAATTGCTCTACTACACTTCCCAAAGCCCCTGGTTTTGCCTGGTGTCATCTTCTACAACTGTACCTAGATCGCTCCGTAGTTGAAAATGGCAGCTGAGAGGAAAGATAGGAAGGAGCTCATGCAGCCACACCAAGGTAAAGTAGAAATAAGGAAATTCTGAGCAAGAAGATACCCTGTCAAAAAGGGCCTAAATAAGGTGAACTGTTTAAAGGAAGAGGGAGGGAAAAAGATAAAGCTAAGTCTGATGAACTGTGAATGGTATAGTGGATTCTTTCTCTTATGCAGTTCCTGTTGTCAAATATAATGTACACTTGGTCCCACAGGCTGTGCTCAAGCAAATTGTTCTACTAGGGGCAGATCTGGTTTCAAGGGTGATCAAATAAACAATTATTGTGGTGTAAGTGGGAAATAATAGCTTCTGGCAGGGGGCAGAGAAGGAGCAGCTGGAGGCAATAATTACTAAACCCAGATGTGAATTTAATGGACTAGTCCAAATAGCCAGAGTTTCAAGAATGGCAAACCTGAAATAAAAGGATATACGTTTTTATAAATTCACATCTCTACAAAGGCTGAAATTTTTGTGTCTGTTTTGACAGACAAAATGTGTCAGCAAAGAATGATTCAGTAAAGCGTTAAGGATCTTTACAGTAGAAGCACTTGCAGGGGGGAACTGCATGATAAACTGAAATACTGAAATATACTGGGTTATTTTTACTGAAGTATTTTGCTGATGTTTTGTTCTAAGCTAGATTGCTTTGATGATTGTGTATAGTGTCATACTGGGGCAACAAACTGCAGCACAGGGATGGGAATGAGCAGCTGTGCGTGGGAACCTCTTCAGTCACATCTCCGTCACAGAAACTGTTGTGAAATGGGAATAATAAGAGTTTTTATGAAGGCAGTCCAAGGCAGACAGAGAGTAAGATGATGGGACAATGGGGTGTAGTTAAGGTTTGTGCGAGAGGTGGTATATACATACACATGCTGCAGCAGGACTTACGTGATCTATTCAATAAACACACAAATCCTGCCTGAAACACCAATGTCTCAGGATGTATGTTATGATACGGAGGTTTCGACAGTAATGCCAGCTTCAGGAGTACGTGCTCTTGGCTGTTTCTTCCTTCCCCTGTACTGTTGCTGACCATTTTTTCAGCTGTGCTGATGTAACTTGAGCAGGCTGCATCTGCATCATGAATGAAATCAAGGAACTAATCCATGTTTTTAAAAAGATTAATTTGGGTAAGTTTGGGAACAGGTGACAAGGGAGCACTTGGGGCACAGTGGTGAAAGAGAGAATGGGAGATGCCTAATGTTAGTACTGTCAGTGAAATCCTGCGTTGTATAATGAGAAAAACTGACCTGCTGTAAAATCTGCTGTGACACAATGAAGAGCAAATAGGAAATTTTGATTATATCCTAGAGTTGTAGCCAGAATAAATAGTAGAATTCTACTTTTTTATCATGAACATCAAAAGCTGTGTATTACTCTGACCTTTCTGCAGGCTGGGATTTGTGGGCTCTATTTCTCATCCTGCAAATACTGAAGAGAATATAAATTTACCCTAGTTGATTAAGCCCTTGTTTAGCTGTATCCATATCCTTGTGTCTCAGGTTTTCTGTATCTGACAGTTCGAAGAGGTGTGAGGCTCAAAACTTGCACTTTATTTATTGATTTTTATAATCAGTTGGAGTTAGCATCAAACAAAAATGTTAGGTGTCTCTAGCCAAGAGAAGAGGGGAAAGGGAGCATATATGTAAGGAAAGGCCATAACCAAATGCTGCTTGTTTCAAAGTAGAACAGAATTTTCTATTCCTCTGTATCCATTCCCAAAGAAGTGATTCCCGTATAACTTCTATGAGGAGGAGGATGCAGAATAGAGAGGCAGAGTTGCTCAGCTGTCAGCTGATAGACAGCTCTGGTATTGGCACAGAGAGAGGTGAAGCCCAGTTACCTTGGACTAGAGGAGAGGTCAGTTCCATAGACAAAGTCGAGCAATGCATTTTTCATTTTGGTACATGTTTATATTGCACTGGGCAGTTTATTTCGACCTCCTCTCCCTCCCCTTTTTTTAATGGATACAGCATACAGCTATAATACACTTGAATCATCTTCTATTACTTTGGTCCCATCTGAAATTGTACTTGCTTTCATTTTATTCAGGGCTTCTGTGGCACAATTTTTTGTGAAGTCAGATTTATCAAGCTTTCACATATGCATTGGAGATTAACAGGATCGGCAATTTCCATAAACTACATTTCTAAGCACATTTTATAAATTCAGTTTCAGTGTCATAATGAAGAAGTTGCTTAGGCTCTTAAAAACTGCTCTGTCATTTGTTAAGTGCTTCATATGCTGCAGTGCTTGACAGAAACGGAAGCAGCTTATCTAAACCCCTGACACTTAATGTAGCTTTACTTCTCCAATTCATATGAAATTAATAAATTAGACAAAGAATTCAGTTGGTCTTGCATGTGAAAACGAGTTCATTTATTTGTGATGTTGCCAGTCAATCACAGTATTCTGTATATATAAGAATATTTCCTAATTTTGTCAGAACTGGTATTTGACCTAATTGTTACGTGACTGTTAAATGACATTGATGTTGGTACCCCCATCGGAAAAAGGTGTTCAACTACATGTGACCAGAGGGAGTTAATTTTCTTTTGTGTCTTGATGTTATTCCAAATTATTTTTTTTCCCAAATTTATATATAAACTAAAAGGTGAGACGTAATTTAAGAGATGTCCATGGCTTTAAAGTCTTTACATAATAAGGGTTATATTAAAACTTGGTGTCATAGATCATAAAATAGAACTAGCCATAGGTAAAAGTAGAATTAGAGAGTAGAATTAATTAGCATCTTCATTGCCTGTATAATTTTGAACATGAGACTTGGTAGTGTGATGCAAATTTTTGCCCCCTTTGTTGTCTTTAGAATTCAATATACTGATTTTTAGAATATTTGGGTTTTGTTTAGGATGCTCCTATATATAAATATGTGTATTTATGTATGTTACAGTGTTTTAAAACAAACATTTTATGAAATGATTGATTATAGCATGGATTATTATGGATAGTGTTTATTCTGTAGCTGTTTGGGTTCATTAATTCAAAAGGACCAGTTAGACTGTGTTTTCTGTGACTTCATTTTATATGACCAATCAACGAATCCATTTGTGCTTGCTCTCACAATTGAGAGTGTTGCATAAAATGGCTGGAAACTTTAGCCATTTAATAAAACTATTGCTTCAGAATGTGCCTTACTGAGCTGCAAGAGAGGGGAAGGAGAGTAGTTAGAAAATGTGTAGTTAGATAACATGCCTAATACGAGCAAAAGTGTTCTTTTAATCCTCCTCTTACATGACTGCTTCTGCCTGTTAAAATTCGTATCGCAGATGACTCCTAGCAGTGCCTTTGGTAGAGAGAAGTCTGAGTTTCTGTGGAATCAGTAACTATATAGGGGTCTCTTTCCAAAAGCAGCAGCATGTTTACATGCCTCGGAGATGATAAACTGGTTGGATCCCCAGAGCTATTAGAAGGCACTAAGGGTCTTACGCATGCATCCACATCCCACCACATGTGGGCAACCTTGTCCGGTACACGGTCTGCAAGAGCTCAGTTTGTCTGCTGTGTGTTAGACGGCACCAAGGGGAGTTGGTGCCTTCATAGAGGCATCAGCTAAGCTATTGGAGTAGCCAGTGCCAGCTGAGTTGGATCAGAGGAAGAGTTTGGTGCTCTTGAAAGAGAGGCAATAATTGGATCCAACAATAGTTCACCAGTTGTGCCCTGAAAGGGCACAGCTGAGACAGAAGAGGGCTTAAATGTCCTGTCTGTACGCTTCCTCAATCTGATTCTGTTTGTACAGAACCTTGGGCACTTGCTGCAGGGCTTAAGAAAGCCTCATTGGGAAACTCTACGGTCCACAATGTCTTGCAGAACAACCAAAAGGAGGAGAGTGAGGCTGTGCTTTTGGGGGTACATCTTAATAGGGATACATGTATATTTTCAGTACAACTATCTAGCACTTCATCAGTTGTGGTTTACGTACAGGACAATTAAGAGTGCTGGAACAAAACGTGACGCTAACCTTGAAGCTGTAGCAGGTGGATGTATTTTGGTTTCCTGACACTCTCAGGTGTTTTTTATGGAGGGCCCAGTGAAGTGCTATGTGGCGTAGAGGCCTATAGCTGCCCTAAGTAAGGGAAGCTCCTACCAGGAGAGGGAGAATCGTTCTTCCGGCAGTTTCTGACCAGTGAGAAGAATGACAAAAGAGGAGGAAAAAAAGATGAAAAAACCCAAGGAGCGATAGAAAGAAAATGCCCTTCCAGGACAGCATTTCAGTCACATGGCAATTGAAGGGAACTCAGTAGTGTGTGATGTTTTCCTTTGCAACGTTTGTCTGTTTGTAAGAAGCTGTTGAGGACCCTGTTTTCCATGGGCAACTCAGGGTCAGTTTTAATAGGGCCTTGCGATATAGATCCTGTGGTAGTAGTACAGATAAGTATCTCAAACAAACATCTCCTCCTCAGTTACTCCATTGGCATTCAACAGCCAGCCAGCTAGCACCACCGCTGTTTGGGAATGGGAATGAGAGCCCAAGCAGCACTTCCTTCTGTGGGTGTTGCAGAAGGGGAAGGGTGACAATGAAGGATGCATATTGCATTGTACCAGCTGCTCCTGCTTGAGATCTCCTTCACACTCCCTATCAATTAAAGAGGGGGGAGTGATTTTTCGCCATTTTGACTTTTCACCAGTTTGACTCAGCTATTGAACCTATAGAATATTGTTGGATATTGCTACACAAAGCTAGAAAAATACTACCTCCTATCTGCAAACATTTTCTGCTTTTAAGTGTAAGACTACAGGGTGATGTTATGTCATTCAGTGAATCCAAACAGTTTAGAAGTTTGTGGTATCTCTACGTGCTTATTTGCTGTCCTTCTAGCCATATGGGGTTTTTAATAAAGACTGTGTGTAAGATTGCGTAATCCCACCTGTGATGGCTGCTTGAGTCTTCATTTCCTTACATACAGGAAAGCAATACCTTTTCTAAGGTCTCAGTGTTTTCCAATAGGAGCAATCCCTGTAAAATTCATGTAATTTGAGGATTCGTTGTTGTTACAGCATAGATATATGTATACTTGTGAAATGCCATGCTTTGAAAACCAGTTAAATTATTACGTTACTATGCAGTATATCTTCTTATTTTAGAACACAAGTTCTAAAAGTGAAATACTGAATGTTCCTTGAATCTGTACATAGAAGTAACGACTTCAGGCAGTTTTGGAGAGTTTTAAAATACTTGAACAAGAATCAGGTACCCAAATGGCAGCTTCCTCATGAGTTATTACAATCCATTAGTAACATTTAAATGGTTTTAAAATTGAGATCAGTTAGTGAACTGTCAGGTATTTGGCTTCTATAAGCTTGATATCAAATGTAATACTATTTAAAATAAAATGCAAAACAAAGTACGAAAATGAAAAATGAGTTTATAGTATCAGAAGTGATTTTCTTTGGGTTTTCTTTCCAGGCTGATAAGTGAAGAGCTGCCAGAAGTTCCTGTGCTTTACAGAGATGTCTCATCCCTTTTGCTTATCCAGATTTTAACCATGCCTCAACCATTGCACAAAGGTATGTTACAAAAACATGCATGTTTAGATGATTATGTATATGAGGGTGCATTCATGGTGGTTCCCAGGATGGTAAATCGTGGCTGCTCTGCTGTGTATTGTAAAATAATGTTTCTATCTTATCTACAGAGGGTGGCATTGAACAGAAATCTTTGTTGTGGGTTGACAGGCTTATCTGTGTCCCCTGTCTTCTCACCTTATCAGTCAGCCTATTCAGTATAGATAGAAGAGCTGAGCAAAAACTAGGAAGTACTGTTACTGAAGGAAGAGTGTCCTTTGTTTGACCTTCATCTCTTTGCTTAGAGGGGCAGCTCAATACCTCAAGTTGCCTAAGGGTGAAAGATTGTTACTTAGTTTGAATTTCAGAGTTTAAATTGCAGCAGTCTTACGTAATAGGACGTCATATATGAATACGCTAATTGCTGTAATGCAGCAACTTCAACAGAGACAGCATATAGTATAATTGGGAATAAATATGAAATAGATATTTAAGAACTAAATTTTTCATTACTAAAATCAAAACTGTTTTAAAACTTAAATTTCTTTGTATAAAAGGAACAGCTGAACCGGTCCATCTTGCTAATAGACAGCATATGCTCCAGAAGATGGGTAGTTCAAACACTCTGGTCTCTGGCTTGAGTATTTATAGTTTTACCTTTGTTTTAAAATGAGAACAAGGAAACATCTTTTTGCTATTTCACCGACAATAAACAGAGTATCTGCTTTGGGGTCTGTGTGGCAATTTTGATACCTACTGAGTTTTGGTAATTTGTGAGTAGGTAAATACAGGACTGTTCTGCTCTTGATGCATACACCTAACTTACAAAGTACAGTAGAAACTCGGTTTCCCCTTAAGAGTTGTTCAGTCCTTGCTAACGCATGTTCAAATTCAGCTCAAGTGGCTCTATGTGTGTCTGTTTACATTGTGGGCTGGTTTTTTTTGATTCAATGCACAAGTTTATGGATTAAGTATGTCCATTAAATTATTGGAATATGAAAATATCAGGAGAATAAAATCCTTTTTAATAAGAAGCCTATTGTCAAAAATATGCCTTTTTTTTTAACTACAGTTTAACTTAAATTAAATTTTATTGGAAGAGCTTAATAAAAGCAGTAGAGAAAAGTGTAACGAGGCTAACATCTCTGAAATATGTAGAAGGGAGTGGGGAAGCCAAAGTACAAACAGTGGTCTTTTTGTAGTTTATATTCAAGCATTGAAAAAATGCCATTTATGAAAGTATACCTTATCCTAGGAAAGACTACATTCAATTAATAGTAAGGCATCCTGTGGAGAATTCTGCAGAATACTACATGTCAGCAGCACATTTTGCCTTTGCTCGTAGGTTTAGTGTACATTGCAGTTGAAAGGGAAATGGCAAGTGGCAGGAAGAAGATGAATGTAACCACTTCAAATCTATGAAGCATTAAATTGGAAATAAATGGCCATTTATCTTTCTAATTTTTGTTTCATCAAAATGGTTAGGCAGAATAAAAAAAAACCTTTCATGATTTCTTTGTCCCAAGGTGTAGAATGCAGTTCAGAAAAATAAGTAATAACCAATTTGCTTAGAACTTTTGTAATGAGTGTGTAGGTCACAAAGTTGAATCTGATATCATTAATTCTTGGTAGAGAGCTGAGGCATGAAAAGGTAAAATGGCTTGTGCAGGGTCACGTGGCAGGTCAGTGCTAGGGGTGAACAAAATCTACATTTGACCTTCCTGCTTCCTGAACTTTCTGTGCTGCTTTGGCGTGATTGTGGGGCGCGGGAGCCGTGGACTGGGCTGGACACCAGTCCGCAGACAGAAGGTTGATGCCGACGTGCACTGACAGATATTTCCAGTATATTCCTTTAACAATACACTTCACTACATTGCAGAAGAGGTGGTGTGGCAGTCTGGTGCAGAATGCTGTGGTAACGGTGTTAGAACACTAATAACGAAGGAAGAATTTGTAGGATTTAGAATTCATGAAAGATTTTCTTCGTCTTTTAGCGTGGACTCTCCTGTAATGGTATTGGTTTTCCAGTGTCATTTATTAGGTATGTTGATGTATTCGGAGAAAAAATTTGTATCCTTACAGGAAAGTAAAACTGTTCATCAAGTATTAAATCTTCTTCATGTTTGTACTCAAAATCCTTTTTGTTTACACAGTGTTTTTTAAAAACACTGAGTGCTCTGCAAGGAGGACCCAAACTTCATCTCTTGCCCTTCAGTTACAGCACTAGGAATCGCATTAACTACCCTATTAACTGTTGAATGGGTGTTGGTATCTTTTTCAATCAGACATCGATTAAAGCAATAAAAATGTCATTACTGTTCAGCCTCTTCATTCACAGAGGAAAATTGATCTGAACACATCACAAAGAAAGAACACCACAAATTAATTTTTTTTTTTTTTACGGGAGAAACTTTGTGGTGGAGGTCAGAGCATTTGCAGGCGCTTACCAATTTCCAGAGAAGGGAATAAGGAAGATAGTGTGTACCTCCTGTGTAGTATAACCAGCAAAATAAACACTGTGTTCAAGATACTAAAACCATTTGTGAATTTGTTTGTTTGTTTTGTACTAGAACATGGGCAGAGCTTTTATAGGCTTCATATGCTCAGCATTTTGAAATTGTGCAAGACTAAATACATAATAATCCACAGAGGCGTTTCTAGTTTAATTCTGTGGCAGTTGTTGTGCAGAGGATGGACAGTGTTCACGGTGTTGTGAATTGGGACTCTAGAAAATGAGGATTTTGTTTCTAGAACCTCTAGCTCCTTTCTTACAGAAATAGAAAATTATGTTGCATATGAAGAAAGGTAGTACAGAAATGGAGACAGCAGCTCGGTGTTAACAAAACTTAAATCTGTCCTTGTAAATTGAATTCAACACCCCCTACCACCCCTTTCTGCAACACAATTTCTATATGCTGAACAAGTCATTTAATTCAAATTGGACATTCTTCTTTGTTGCCATCAATTGTAAAAATGTTATTTTCCCAGTACCTGATTTGGGACCCTCGTGGCCAGATTTCTAGAAGTGCAGAGTGCTTGTAGCTTCCAGTGATTTCAGTTTCTGCTTTGCTTTGAATGTAAGAAATATCATACTGTTGCAAAGTATTTAAAAACTGGGGTCTGGGTGAGCAGGGATGAGCCTGAGGCCAGTAGGTGCATAGAATTGCTGGTCAATTGGCCAGCAGCGGCCTGGCGCTGTGCTTGGCGCCACACGTGCAAGGCGGGTCATGCAGCAGCGTGGGTGTTTGCCAGCATGCAGTTACACGGCCTGGCGTTGCTCTAACACAGGCCACAGCGCTCCTTTTACGAGATCTGGGATTCGGGAGCGGTGGATGTGCTCCAACTTGAAAGCTGGTTTTGAGAGTTTAGCCCAGCCTCTATGGACTGCGGGAAAGGTTTTCTTCTCTGCCGTGTAACACCTCAATTCCGCCCCTTTCTTTGCAATTCTGCTAAGGCCCAGGTGCTGAAGAATCTGACCTGGATGTTCTGACACATTCTTTTTCTATAAAGTTTCAATGACTTGCAACAAAAATACAGCAAGCAGCACTTGGGCGAACACGAGCACTTTTCTTTAATGATTGGATAAGGATCTTGACTAAATATAGAATGAATGTAATCAACTTGAATAGTATCCAGTTTCAGTGTGGAAGCTGAAATATTTATCTGTATCCTGGAACTTTCAGTGTACCTTTCATGGATTATCTGAAGTTCAGTGCTGTGTCCCTCTGTTCTGAAGTTATTTTTTCAAATAACTATTCAAGCTTTAGATCAAGAGGAATATTTTCAAAGGTTATATAAATAAAGATGCCCTTCTGAATTCACTAAAAAAGGTCCTAGGTCCTTAATTTTGCATTTGGTTTG
Source organism: Phoenicopterus ruber ruber (assembly GCA_009819775.1). NCBI lineage: Eukaryota > Metazoa > Chordata > Aves > Phoenicopteriformes > Phoenicopteridae > Phoenicopterus > Phoenicopterus ruber. The sequence continues at coordinate 21,361,261 of CM020220.1, read as the reverse complement.
CTTTGTGGATTCTTTCTGCAGTCATTGCCTGCCAGCGTCTATCATCTAATTTGATATTGAAATTAAAAGTTGCATATTGTTAGAAATACACTTACTCATCTGCACGTTTCTTGCGCTAATGTTAAAATTAGAGTTCCAGAGGTGTTTCCTGTATAAACTTTATTTTTAAGGGGGTTTGTTTAATGCATATAATGGGATGGGATCCTGTGAAGAAATTTGGTTCCAAAAAGTTTTGTTTAAAAAAGCTCTAAAAATAGGAACATAAAAGCATTTCTCAATATTACTCAAAAATAAGTACAAAAATTCTGCATTAACCTCTGTTTTGATTATAATGACCTAACCATAATAATACAACTTTTAGACTGTCAGAATATCAGATTAGGGTTTTTATGTACAAACACAGAAGTCCTACCTGCATTTTAGTGCAGAACATTGCACAGTATATCATCTGCAACAGAAGGGACTGACAGCATTTACACAGTTTACTCCACAGCATACAAACATACTAGCAATCTTTAGAATTATTGAATCGAAAAGATGATGTAGCAAAACCACAGCCTCCACCAGGGGGGCAGCAGGAAAACACCACGCAGCCCCCATGTGTGCGATGCGGAAAGGCAAATAAAATCGCTCTTGCAGTAGACAGGAACGGAACAGCTCTAGCATTATGGATACCTACAGCTGTCAAATATTTTGCATTTTACAAATAAGAGATAACACATAGTAATGAAATGATAATTGATCCTCTAACTGGTGTTTTTAGTATGTCTCCCATGGGATGTTTTTGTGACTATAAAATACTTGTTTTCAAAGCCTTGGCGCTCATTACACAGCATGCCACCTCTGAGCTGCTCCTGTGATATTTTCCTTAAAAAACCCACCACAAACGAGATGAAGTTTGTGCAGAAGTCAGGACTTCTTAGGGGTGACCCAGATGTGGGAGTGTGCGGGTTTTGTCCAATTCTGGATTCTCCAAAAATGTAATTCGTAGTCATTTATGAGTCACATACATGTAAGTAAATACCAGAACATTAATTTATTTTAAAAAACATAATATACGCCAGATATAGTATTTCTGATGAATTGAACAATTAGTATTAAGGTAGAAGCAGGGACAAGGAGTAATTATATTTAACAAAAAAATATATTTTAAAAAATGTAATAGTTCTAGAGGGTGCTAAGGCACCCAGCGTTGAGCACTGTGTAATCACCTCAGCGGAACAGAACGAGCGCTAGAAGGTGAGGTGGGCTGTGGCAGATTGGTGATTGTTGACCAGCGGTCTAGTTTTGCTGCTGTAAGTGCAGGGGGTTTCATTCATGCTTTCACAGCGTAAAAGTGATCTCTATTGCTTGTACCTGCTGCTGATGGAGATACGGCTCAGTACTTGAGTTCGGTTCCAGCTACAGTTACAGACTGTAGCTCAGACCGAAGAGGCAATTTTTACAGTTGTGTGAGTGTGTGTGGTTTAATCTTGTAGATCTCAGTCCCGGAAGATTTACTGAAAGCTTGCCTGCTATTATTCCTTAGGAGGAGGATTGCTAAGAAAATGGAGGTTTCAGCAGAGGAAAAAAGTAGGGCCTAGAGATCTAATGGGATCTGGTGAATTCTCCTTCTGGGAAAATGTGGAGAGAAAAAATCGTTATATTGCTACCCGCTATAGAATAAGGTGGATGAAGTACAGCAGTGTTTGTTGTCATGTTTAAACATAAGCTCCATAGGAAGATAACACAGAAAAAAGTACACTTTTAATTATATAGTTAGAAGTGATCATTTAGGTGCTTAAACTGGGCTTATTGTATATACACAGTGACATTAAAAAGTTTCAAAATCCGTGTCTGTGTTGATTTGTAAACATTTGTTACGTAGAAAAAGCAATTGTTATTTCACAAATTTAATTATGTACTCAAGTCCTGGCTGTGTTTGTTTTAGAACCCAGTGGTGGGGTTTGATATTAGATACAAGAAAGGAGAAGCAAGGAGTTTCATCTCCCTTACCTCCTTTTCATTTTCACATACAAAGCTTGTTTAAATCCTTCGGGAAGAAAGAATGAATTTAACCCAATTTTTGCGAGGTGTTTATGTAAATAAAATTGTTTTGCTTAACTTCAAAGCCTGAGAGGACTTTTTAAAACCCTCATTTTTACATATGTTATTTTAGGTGTATATTATAGTTATGTTTGTGCTTAAGGAATGGTGTAAGTGATGATAGAAACTTCTTTGATCTTCCTAGATTTAAAAAAAAACAGTTTATTTGGGATGGGAAACACAACCTAAAGTAAAAAGAGAAAAAAGGACTGCCACCATATCTTCATTTCAGAGAATGGTCACATTCACCTTTTTTCCCTGTTCCAATTTTAGGAAGTCTTATTTTGCCTCTGCTAGCTTCCCCAAAAAGATTTCAAAGCCTTTCTCCTGCAGCCTATATGTAGGAGATAATAACCCTTTAAATATTATGAAAAATTGTAAACAAATAAAGATCTTTCAAAAGAAGGTAAGTTCTAAAATGACAGTCTTTTGTCCTCCTTCTGTATTCGCATGAGGTCCAGTAAATAGGTACTCACTAAAGAGTGATTTGGAGCAAGTCTTGTATGGCTGGATCCAGATCTGTCCTTCTTGCAGCGACTGCTTTCAGAACTTAACTTTTCCAGTATTTGTATGAATGTAACTTACCTCAGATGGTTTAATCATTGCCAGAAGAGATGTTAGGGTATGCATTTGCTTGCATCTACAGCACCCAGTTAGTTGTAGCTATCAGTAATCAGTAGCTTAACTTGATGTAACATTTGGACAAAATAGAATTTTGTAGTACCAGATCCCTAGGAGGAAGTCGCTGCTGATCAGAATTAAGATGAACATACGGAGCAGTGGAAAATTACTTGCCCTGTACTTGTTCTGTTCACTATGGCTGCCAAGTCATTTTTGAAAGCCAGTAAATATATTTATGTTGGTTTGTATGTTTGGGGGGGGTTGTACTTTTTGTATAGCGCTTGCTTTTCACTTGAGAAGCATCATTTCCATAACTAGAGACTCTGTAATCAGTATATTTGCTAAAAATATCAAGTGTTTAAAAATGACTTTTTGTTTTACAGAACACTTCACCTGCATTATAAAAGTGCTGTTCACTTTATTGTATACTCAAGCCTTGGCAGCACTTTCTGTTAAATGCAGTGCTGAAGATAGGATGGCATGGAAAGAGTCAGGAGCTCTCAAAAAGGTTGGTTAATGTATTAAAACATTTATGAAATTTTTCTTATGCATGTCTGGTAGGAATGTAACAGATACTTCTGCTTTGCGTATAATAATCTGCTTCTGCTTCACAAAAATCCAGTATTTTGTTTCTCCATGTGCAATTTTTGCTGGTTTTTGGTATGTGATGAGACTTAAAAGCTTCACAGTGAATATCTAGATCCAAAACTGAGTTTCAGATTTGAGGCTGTATCTCTACAGTTTCAGGCTTGGGTTTGTTGCAATGGTATCGAGTAAATGCAGCTTTCCTTTCTGTGAAATTGAAGCCTTCCTAGGTAAACCATGAGTTGATCCGATGCACTCCTTTACAGGAGAAGCAGGCAAGCTTGTTAGTGGGCAAAGAAACTCTGTCTTTTTCGTATTTGTTCATGCTATTCGTTGCTAGCCATATAAATTTCTCCCAATGTGATGGAGAGGCAGAGAAGGAAATTTGTTGATGAGGCAGGTAGATATTTCACTATCATTTCCTTGCCTTTTGATAGTACTTACAAGTAAAGTGAAGGTGTATCTTGCTATTTCAGTTCAGCTGATTGAATGCTCGTTCCCACCAAAAGACACAGTTCCCTGCACTGGCCCTGGCATTCATTTAATCCTCCAGTTAGTTTTCTGCTGCACAGATTGATTCCCCAGAAGAATGCCAGTGCCAGACCAAGGGAAAGGGTGGAAGTGTTGGGGCCAGGAGAGGAACTGGGAGGAAGAATACCCCTTCATACAACAGCTGGGCCTTAGATTATGTTGGCTGTAAAATGAAAACCACACTGAGAAGCATGACCTGCTTTTCACATGTAAGTTAGATTTGTCATACTGGTCGGTCACAGCTCCAAGGTAGTAAGGACAAATTATCTGCTGGCCAAACTGCTACTGTGCGGGATTTTTTTTTTTTCTGGACTTGCATTAAGCATTGAGATCACGGGGCAGCACTGCATTTTTTTAGCTCCCTCTCCACCCCCTTCTTTCAATATATTGTAATTTTCTTAGAATTTCAAGAACATTTGCTTGAGATTGTTGCTGGTGAGGGTTTTTTTTTCCATTTTTCTGTTTAAGTGATTCCCAAGTGATAGATAATTTGCAGTTTAAAGTTTGTGGTGGAAAGCATATAAATAGATTAAACTGTTACCAGCTTATATGCTTTCATAGTCCATGACATGGACTGCCTTTTTGTTAGTAGCGGAGGTTGGAGTTTATCTGAACGTATATTGACAATGCTTAATTTTCTGTCTACAGTGTGAGATTTTATTGTATGAAAATAGACTTAGAGAATGTGGTAGGTGGGCTTGCTACCTATTAATACTAAGATATTTTCTTAAAGAAGCATGTGAAAGCATTTGCTTCACATAAAGCACTTTGTACTTGAGGCTTGCAAATTATGATAATGGCTCGGATAATGGATTTATGAAGTAGCCATCTCTCTTGATGTTAAAGACAGTCCGTTTTAGTGGAATTTTCACTAGTGTTCTTTGATGGATGATGGGGCCGAGTGAGAAATAGTGGCACATTAAACAGTATGTTACTGTGAATGAATGTTGTGATTTAATGTCATTCAAATAACACAACAGATTAACTTCTGTCAGTTTGGGAATTTTGATTTTTCTCCTGTGAGGAGCCCATTGAAGACTGAGAGTTTTAAAAGTGGGAGAGCAAAGAGGTAGGAGGTAGATGCGAACACTGGTCCCTGCTGTGCTGTACTGACAGCACCTCTCAGCCTCCCTTGAAAACATCCTCCTCCATCCTCCTGTCTGTCTCCTGTAGATCATCTATGTACAAAGGTCCAAGTTCAGGCAGCAGCTTGGCAGTATGTGCTTAGGGTGAGCTCAGCATGATCCTCAGGCCTTCAGGGACTCCTACACTTACTTCCTTCTTGGCTTCCATCCCGCCCCAGTGATAATCCACCCCAAGTGCAGAGGCTTTGCCAAAGCCCCACGTACAAGTTTGCCCTTCCTCAGATGTCTTTCCAGTTTCCTGCTGCTGCTTGGACCCTATGTGTGTGCAAGAGACTTCTGAGCACTGAGGAGCACCCAGTGACCTGATTCTCTCTCCCAGCCCTTTGGCAGCCCTTCTCTTCTTGAGCCTAGCCATAGTCCTCAGATGAATTCTTTCTCTTTGCATGTCACGAGGGAAGCAGGTTTTTAGTTTAGGAATCCACGTTCGTTCTTTAAAGTTTCTTGAGGCCCAAATGGTTTAAAATGTATGGTTCAGGATGGCTTTTTCTTATGTGCTGATAATACTGACAATTTGATACCGGGATGACTACACAGATCACATCTTAACTTTTGTCTGTGGATAATGCCAAGTGAATCTATTTCAGTTTGGTATTCCAGACATTAAACATGAGCTGAAGTCTTTCCTCTATATTCATGCCAAATGATCAAACAACATTAAGAGTTTAATTTCTCAGTGGGGCTGAGAGGTGGATATTGATTCCCAACTTCACTCTCATTATCTTTGCAAGGTGCCTTATGGTGTCATAAGAAGCACACTGCAAATGCCCGTGGAGTAAACTTCCAGGAGTAATGTAGATAAAAGGTTTGTCCTAACTGCTGATTTACATATGTGTTGCCTTCTGGTTCTTAGACTATGAGCATAAACAGTAAGTCTGCCTTCCCGACGCTGTAAGCTGAAGACCTCATCTAAAATTAACAATTATAATCGATGTCAAAATGCACTAACGAAACCAACTGATGAATTATATACATTGTTATGTACTGAAGTCTTTATATATGTAATCTCACCCCGTTGCTTTGGCTTTTTTTTAAAGAATCCCAGTGATGTTCCACTCCTTCATTGTTTGTTATGTTGATGATAGTCTAACAGAGCTCAAAATTCACATCCAGACTTGTTTTTCCTGGGCAGAATTGATTATGACTTAGAAGAAAAATAGGGGAACACTGCTTTCTGTTTCTGATGGCTTTCTATAATCATTGCCTTTAAATGTAAATGCTATGGCACAAAGCTAAGTGGCTATTTATTCTTTCTGCTAAATATTTTTTCCCATCTGTAGTAGATATTGTTCATTCCAAACACAACTTTCCATTTTCTGATAGACTCCTTTCAACTTAAAATACATAGTAAGTGTTTTGTAACTCATTCTGGTTGGTACAATTTAGAAAATTACTTTTTTTTTTTTTTAATTAGTTGTATTAGAATTCAAATTCTGTCAAAACACAATGTATCTGTAAAGTGATTCTTACTAATTTGAAAGTAAGCATTTTTATACTTACAGAAAAAACATGGGAAATGCAACATTATAAAAGTGTTTTCATATAACACTCAGTTTAGAACACACGTAATTGAAGTAGCAATTCACATTTCACTCTGAGCTAAATGCATACCCTTTCTGTAGAATTGTATTTTCTTTTCTTTTTTTTAAAAACAATGTGTATCTTTGTACGTCAAAATTCATGTGTTGATCCAAAGGAAATGTACTTCATCACTGTTACAGGAACTCTTACTCCTTTTCGTGACCCATGCATTTTGGATTTCTTTCCTTCTTATTTGCAGAATACACCCAGCGGAGAAAAATCTTGGGAAGTATTGCTGGGCCATGTGATTAGCGAGCTGTCTACGGGGAAGATATATGAAGAAGGAGAGACTGAAGAATTAACAGTGGTATTGGCAAATCTCTTGCGAATTTATCCAGCATGTCCCCTTTCTGTCTCTTATTTAAGATTTTCAGCCTCATTGTTATAATGACTTTTCTCTGATCTTGCTAAAGACTGCAGTACAACTCTTTATTTTCTAGATCAAAGCACATCCCTTTGGGACAGTTTGCCTGTGCAAATCTTTCTTTTACTAATATCATATATGGCCACTGCTATGTTGAGAAAGTTACTGACAAATACTTCTTATAATTGTGGGTTTTAATCATGTGCATGAAAGACTTTTCAGAAACTTGGAAAAATGAATATTTAAGTAGAAAACACATTTGTCAAGGGGGAAAGAAAACCCACAGAGTTCTTCCAGATTATTAGTGAAATGCTGGCCTTTGGAATGTATGTTTGACCAGTGGTTTATGTAGTATGCTTAAACATCTTGTTCATGTTGGAGTTTCGTACATAGGAGACAACTTATCTGGGACAGAATTTAGTAATTGCTTCCTTCCCCTGTAGGTAAATCCTGATTCTGTAGAGTGCTATCTGCAGCAGTTCTGCCTGCCTTTCCTCAGGATCACAAGCCTTCTTCAACACCATCTTTTTGGAGGGGATTTACCCAGTTGCCAGGTACAGATTGAGAGGGGCACACTCAAATGTTTCCATTTAATAGCTAGAGATCAAAAATTAGACTTTTAAGGTGCCTTTTCCATGGTATGTATTTTATATCCTAAGATTTTTTTTTTTTTAAATCGTATTTTATAGCATTGCTCTGCAGCATTGTTTCTCTTCTATAAATTTGTTTTCAAGGCAGTTTCCTTGAAAAATGGTACTATATTCTTAAAATTCAGCAAATACATGCTTATTTTATCAGGTTGTAGATGCCTGTCTCATAAAATACCAACGTACTTTTAAAACTTGTCTGGCATTTGCAGAGATGGCATAATTTCCACGCAGACTGGAATTTAGTCCTGATTTTGCTTAATGCCTGTGGACTTGGACTTTATTCTCAGAGACATTACATCAGCGGACAATTATGTTTAGTTCCAGGACTGATTTAAGTAGAGTTTGCTGCAGCTCAGCTCCCTCGTTTCCTTGCCTCAAAATCGTCTCATCTCTAAAACACTACAAGCCAGTTTGGGGTGCTAAACAGGAAGAAAATTATTGGGGGATCTAGGGAGGTTTTTTGTTTGTGTTTCTTGGATTTGTGGTTTTGTGTGGGTTTTGGTGTTTTGGGGTTTTTATTATTCTGACCAGTTTTCTTGTATTTTGAGAATCTAGTTTAAAGTAATTTGGAGAAAATGGAAGCTTTTCTGTGTCTCTGAACATGTCTGTTAGCATCATTGTACTAGAACATCTTTACTATTGTTATTGGAATAGATACATTTTTAATAAACTATTTAATAATTCAGAGTGTAGGTATTAATCTAAAACTCTCTGGTTTCATACCTAAAAGGAAGATGAAGAATTCACAGTTCTTGCAAGCTGCCTGGGTCTGTTGCCATCTTTTCAGTCAGCTCATCAGTTCACCAGTGCCTCTTGTCTCGATTGGCCAGTGCCAGCATTTGACATGATATCACAGTGGTGCTCAGAATTGGCTTCATTTGCAGATAGACATCCAGATCAAGTAAAGGTATGTAGCAAAATTACTTCTTCCAAAATAGCACTGATGTGGAAGCAGCTATTTATTGCTTGATTCACTATGTGCATACACTGTTGTTTTGGATAAGGATCCGAGAACCTGATTTGTAAATGAGAGAGAAATTGTAATCAGAAGTGTTAGTTAGTGGACGTGGGTTGGATTGGTTAAAAACAGGAATAAGAAAATCTATCTGCTTTTTATATGATTGCTGGAGACAGAAAATAGAAACACTATCCTACGTAACAGAAATTATGTCTTTTTGAGAAAATACTTATCAGAAGTTTTCCTTGCCTGTTAGACAGTATTGATATTTTTTAGTATCTTCAGTTGCAATACTGAAAAAGATGAAAAGGATAAAAGCTGTTTAATAGTTGACTGATAAATGATGGTACATCTTCTCTGAAGGTGAAAGAAACAATACCAAGACTTGAATCAGTGCAATTGGAGTATCAGTTGTGAAATGGAAATGTTTCAACATTACTGCATTGTTTTTATGAAGAAGCTGCATCTCAACAAGTCAAGTCCCCCTCTCCTAAGTTTATGGTGTCAAAGAGGCAAGCCAGATGCATTCTTCATTCTGCAACATGATCTGCACCTGCCTTTGCATGTTTGCAGGCATTAATTAGGCTATTGTGAATGAAAATTTGAATACTCAGATTAATCTCAAAATACAGTTGCTGCCAATCTGATAGGCATTTGAGAGAGATTGCAGTGAAACTCATAGCTTTCTTTCCGTGACTGAAAAGGAACTGGGTACAAATGCAGTTTTCCCTTTTTTTCCCCTTTGTTTTTGGGGTGGCAAGTTAGGTTTTGAGGTCATGCACTCTTCAGAAAATTTTATATCTTACAAGAAAGATCCCATCTGACCCCTATGCCCATCAATTATAAAGCCAGTAAGAATGAGTAGGTTGAAGGAAAACACATCACTGTCAAAAAAAAAAAAAAAAAAAAGGAAAAAAACCCATAAAATTGGAGAGTGTTTTTAAGAGCAAAAGAGAAGAGCTAGGTTTTGAAGCCAGTATTTCAGTAGTGCCTGCCTTATCAAAAATTTGTGAGTACTGGTAAGTTCCTAATGGCCTCAAAATTTACGTGCGCAACACCGTTTTGAAAATCAGTGAGATTTCTTCAAATATCATTTACAGAGCCTAACTCCAGTTCTGGTTTTGAAAGTTTTAGTTTAAATTTTAGCTAGGAGACAGCTTTCATACTCAGTGCCAGGGTTTGGCAGCAGTGTGTTGATGTTGCCAAGATAACTTAGTGTAGTGAGTGGGAGTCTTCCCTTTAGATCGGTCTTAATCCTCTTGTTTTAGCTATGAAGATTTTTGCACTTGAAGAGAGTCACAGTTAGAAAATGTCCTTGGGAAAAGGCTAGCATCCATTTTCCACCCGTTACAAAAGATGAAATGTGACCACAGTCAGGGAGGGTGTTCAGCCAGAGGCAGGTGACTATTGCAAGGTGACTTTTGACTTCTAAATTTGTGAAATGCAGAAGTGAGAGATTTTTAAACTGCATGCTTCCTTTCTTTGGTATTCTCTTTTCTTAGAAAATATAAATGCATAAATCAGTGTGCAGAACTGATATATTGTTCTTATCTTATTTGTAGGCTCTGCTTATCCAGGAACCTAAGTGGGACTTGCCACGCCTCCTTCAGTTGCCTGAGAATTACAATACCATTTTTCAGTATTATCACAGAAAGACTTGTACTGTTTGTACCAAGGTTCCTAAAGATCCTGCTGTTTGTCTAGTTTGTGGCACTTTTGTATGCTTGAAAGGACTATGCTGCAAACAACAGAGTTACTGTGAATGCGTACTGGTAAGAGTACAATTCAAATTCTGTAACTGATTCTCACGCTCATGGATAGTTTTTAACTCCATTGCTCAGTTTTGATGGTTTTCTTTCCAAAGCACGTTTATATAATGCTTAGTGCTTATTTCTGATAGATGGACCTAGACTGGATTCTAGAGAGCAATTTTATTCACCTTTTTAAGCCTATAGCCTGTTTCAGCCGTTTGAAAAACTCTTACAAAGCCATTGTGTGTAATGTTGACACATGGTTTTCATTCATAACTAATTGAAATTTGTCTACATTCTGATTGTTCTTACATCCTTTTAATTTTCCTCTGTTTTGTTTCCTTGCTTTCTACATACATAAGAATACCAGTGCATGGGTTTGTGGTTTGGTTTTTTTTTTTTCCTTTTATAGTACTTTCTGATATACCTGACCATCTACTAGTGATCTACAGACTATAGCTAGATAAACATCATTTTACGGCCTTTGACTTTAATTCAGCAGCAAAGTTTTCTAGTCAGCATATATATTAATTCTTTGAGGAACCCGAGTTGGACAGCATCTAGTATCGTCTTCCTGTCTATGATTTAGGTTTGCTTTGACAGCTGTTCTGTTTCCTACCATAGAACAGTTAGTAGAAGGCTGGAACCACATGGGCTTCACAAAACTATGAGGGGAATTTGTTGGGGAGATATTTACAAATGAGGCATAAAATCAAATCCAAAGAAATTTCAGAGGGATCTTGGACCTTTTTGAAATTGTTTGAACTCGCCTTTCTCTCTCATACTGCTAATATGGTGGGAGAAGAAGGGGTGGGCAAAATTTAAAATAGAATGGACAGTTACATTTAAGGTGTCAAACTTCATGAAAACAGGAAGTTATTAAAAAAAAATTAAAAATCTATATAATTAATTACACTTTATTATAGTTTGATGGGATTATAGCCTGTAATTGTAATAAAACTATATAGGAAGAGCGTGTTTTTTAATTGCTAAAATGAATTGATTAATACAGATCCTGCCATTCATAGAGATGAATGACATATTGAAGCAAGCAAGAATTATTAAAAAAAATTTTTTTACAAGATTTGTAGAGCCATAGGCTAGATCTGTGAGCACGGATAGAGAAAGCAAATGCTTAGCAATAGAGACTATTGTAAAAGAAGTAATGTTAAGTTTTTCTGAATATTTTCTCTTATTCTTGCCATCTGCGAAAAATACTTGGTCATGCTATACAGTTTGCTATACAACAACAAATTCAAAATATTGTAGAGAATTATTTTTGCTCATTTTTTTAGGTAATTCTGATTTTACATGATAATGAACATCCTCCCTTTTTGAGCAGGGAATCATTTTTGTATGCAAGTGTTATTACGGCAGCACAAGACACGGAGTTCTAGTTTGCTTGGAGAATTTTGGGGCCGGCTATCCTTTGTCAAACTGTTGTTTAGTAAATAATGTGTGTATGTTATTTCAAGCAAAACTAATTACTATTTTTAAAATCCTTTTTGCTATAAAGTTGACAGACACTAACTCTTGCACTCTTTGCACTCTTCCCTTTCTACACCCGTAACATTACAGCATTCTCAAAACTGTGGAGCTGGGACAGGAATATTTCTTTTGATTAATGCATCTGTAATCATCATCATACGAGGTCATCGCTTCTGCCTTTGGGGTTCTGTTTATCTAGACGCACATGGTGAAGAAGACAGAGATCTTAGGTAATGTTTTCATTACAAGTGTGTTTCATTGTTGCTCCTCTGTGTAGATCAACTTTATATTACGCAATGCATACAATAACAGATCAACTTTATATTACGCAATGCATACAATAACAGATAATAATAGATCTCTACCTTCCTTGAGTGGAAAATCCACATTTACTGCTAGTTGGATGTTTTTTGCTTTTCTGGGGTTTTTTGGCCCAAAAGTAGTGTAATCATGATCACTGAGTTAAACACACCAGGCACCCAACAGACAGATTCCTATGTTGCCATTCCCGATAATGGTTAATTCTGGGTGTTACACTGGGAAACGCTTCTCTCCCAACGTTGTTGTTTGGCCTTTAATCAAACGATGCAGTTGCATTCCAGTGTAGGGAAAGAGATATTTTCTGGATTCTGGTATCCAAGAGGGAGGAAGGGAAGTCCTGGCAGTTATCTTATTAAAAGCAAAACCAAAAGCCCCTCACCAATAAAAATGCACACTTCCCCTGCGAAAAAAGTTGTATGAGTATCGTGTGTTGATTATATAATGAAGCAGTTTTCCATTTATTTGGCATATTAACCTTTGTTGTTGTTGTTTTTTTCCCCCCCTCCCCTTCCCCCCCAGGCGTGGTAAACCTCTCTACATATGCAAGGAGAGATACAAAGTGCTTGAGCAGCAGTGGGTGTCTCATACTTTCGATCATATCAATAAAAGATGGGGGCCACATTATAATGGCTTGTAAATCATCATCATCTACTCACCATATCATTGATGTTACCATGAATGAACGCATCTTGACTGACAATAGCTTTAATGGAATGGGATTTTGGCTCTTTGGCTCGGGGTGGAGTGGGGTATGGGCATAAAAGGGAAATAGAACTTTGTCAACATGTGAAATTTTTGCAGAACTAGCTGCTGTTGCTACTAAATAATGATACAATAATTTGAAATTAAATCCTCAAAATGGTGTGAGCAATCTGACTGCAGTCAGTAGTCCATTTTTCTTTTGTTTTTTAAAGCCTGTTATTGTTAAGAAGCACAAATTTTACTTACAGTTGTTTAGAGGCTCCAGGGATAGCTGTCAGGTTTCTATTTTTCTCTGCGTGGAGTTAAGTTTTTAGCAATTTTTGCTGAAACAGTGTGTATGTCTACTACATCTACTAAATATGTTGGATAAAATTTCTTTGCCTTTTTTGTGTTGGTTTGAGGTTTTTGCTTGATAGTTGTTTGTAATTAGACAGGATTTGTAAAACGATTGTGAGACTGCATGGTAACAATTGGTCTGAAAGTTGAATTTTAAAGAGTATTTCACTTACCATGAGAGGTCTATTGAAATATTTCAGGCATTACTGAAAACTTGTGCATTCTCAGGAATTTCTTTTTTTCCCTCCATAAATAAGTGAAATAACTGTAAATTAGGTATCTTACTGCTCTTAATGTAATCCAGAACACATACTCTTTTGTTTTTTCTTTTCTAGAAAGGAGATCTTTTTCCGTATCAATTGAATAAAGCATTAGCGATAACACATGCAGAAATTGCTGTATATAGAGAATTTGTATGGCGCCCAACATAGCAGATCCCAGTTACAAGCATAACAATCGTAAGCCTGCCTGTCATTTCAAACCGGATGTATGCTTCAGAATGATTGGATTGGAAATGTGCAGGCTATTCTGCAAATGAAACATAATTTTGTATCTTTCCTGTCATTTCAGGAGGTTCCTCTATATTGTATTTGTTTAGAGTAATCACTGTTCTTTCTACTTGGTTTCCTAAAAAGGAAAAAAACCCCATCAACAGAGATAGCCTAGATGAACAACCAATGGATGTGCAGCCTCGCTGGATGAATGCCAAAACAGTTTATGCTTAGAGGGCTTAAAAAAATTCATGAGAACAGGCATGACTGGGCTAAACCCCACAGTGTAAGTAGGTAGGAGAGATTATAGTTAAAATACTGGTATGTAATATATTGCTACTAATGTTTTTCACAAGTGTTGGACATTTGTTGGCTATTTCATACAGTACTACCAAGCAGTTCCTGGTAGTTTTGACTTTCATAGCTTACGTGTAAAATAAAATTTATATGTGTAAAATAAAAACATCTTATGATAAAACCACATATACAATGAAAACAGTTCCCCAGTGGAAATCATTATCTAGTGAAAAGTGTATAGGGGAAATAAAATGACTGTATAGCAATCAAGGAGAATGGACAGAAGGAAAAGTAAGTAAATACAATGAGTTTTTCTGGATACCTGCAATTCAAAAAACCCCACAGTAAAGGATGCTGGTTTTTATACATACATATAAATATATATATATTTCAAAAGTATTACAGTACTTCCTGTAAGATTAGAATTACTCTGTTTCACCAACTAAATGGCTATGTCTTTTCCAAAATACTACTTTTTTGATACTGTATTATAAGTTCTGCCTGTAATATTTTTGCATTGCTCATTATGAATATCAGGCCATTTTGTAAGCGTGGTTAAAGAGCAAAAAGATTCTTTACATCTCCAGCATAACATTATTACAGGGCTCATGAACTTGAGTAATCTGTAGTTTGAAGCTCCAATGCTGTATTTACAAGAGATAATGTATCCAGAATTTGATTACTGTGTTTTATTTAAAATGGAATGTTCTCTGGTTGTGCATATGGATGTGAAGTAAAACTATTAGCCTTAACTTTAACATTTGGGTATTTCATAGTGTTTATTTTAGTACTGGTGAATTAGTCACCAGTCAATTTAAAAACAAAACAACAAAAAAAAAATCACTTGGTTGAAAAATTGTACTTGAATATCCTTGCATGCTGCTAAACAAGAATTTTGATTTCCCCCATAACTTTTTTAATCCTACTTTATTAAGCTAACCTTGAAAATAACAGGTCCAAACTAGAGTGGTGTGTGCGTGTATTACTCAAATGTTCTGGTGTGATATCCTGTATGAATGATCATTTAAGTACAGTACATTACTGTAGAATCTAAATTGATCTTTATAACACATCAGAAGAGTATAAAACTAGGAATACAGTAATCGACATTGTAAGATATGTTAATAAAAGTCTACTGTCAATCTCTGTGTTTGTGAAATTTTTTCTCTCCACCCCAGTCATCCAAAATGCAATTATTATTGAATTCCATCCAATAGCCAGGCAGTTATTTAAATGTCAAAAGCTTATGCATGCAAAGTACTTTGCATAGAGAGCAAATCCGGTATGTTTTTTTCTTTTTTGCTACTTACACACAGTCATGTATTTTGTATTACTAATTTGGATTATTTTATTTTACTCGTAACTATACCGCTTAAAATTGTGCTTAATTTTATGCCAGCTATTACAGTGTTGCTGCTGCAAACTGCTAAAACTAACATGCTGAGTTGAGAAAGTGTACTTCTGGGAAAACCGTGCTTGATCTTCTCTTCTGTCAAATCTGTTTCTGGAGTAACTATTACTTCAATTTGATGAATGTATATATTTATATATTAAAATTTTCCTTTTCTTTTGACCTTTGAGAAATTTGGTGAAACAGTCTTGTTTTGACCTTGACCTCTGGATAATAGTGTCTTTTTTTAGTGGCGGCCTGAAATTTTCAATGAGTATGTTCATCGCCTCTGCAATAGGAATCTTGCATAACTCACAGCATATTTCACAAGCAAATGACACTTTTCCTTTAAAAAGAGGATCTTTTGCTACAGTATCCAACAAATGTTATTCTTTGCTTCAGAATCCCATGAGATCAGTTTGTGCTGTGTGTGTAGCTGCCAGAGGAGACAGTGAGTTTTGTGCTGATCTTTATATGATTTAGATCCAATTTTCATCTAACCCAGATTCTGCAGTTCTGCTTTTCACTTTCTTTTCTCAGAGGTGGGGGTAATGATGAGTGGAGCCTGTCTGAGCATTAGCCTAGATAAGAATGAAATTAAATTGTTTGCAAAGTAAGAAAACCACAGGAATGAGCTGACCCAGTGTATGGAGGTTCACAGCTCTCAGTTATCAACTGCGGGATACGAGGGAGTGCGTGTCATCTGAGGAGGCTGGCTCTGTGTGACAATTTCTGTTGCGCGGATTGCTCGCTGCAGCCAGAGAGATCTATACTGCTGGTCTGAAGGCCGCACTACATGAATGCCTCCTTTGGGCAGGGCACAGTGCCTCGAGCGCCTACTCTGATGTTTTCTCAGATGGGCATTTGTTTGCAAGTGCTCTTACACTGAGAAGAGTCCCAGCTGCTGCGGCGTTCAGCCTTGTCACTTAACTTGCCTCTTCTGCCGCTATAATGTCCTGTCGCTGCTGTTGTAATCCTGCTAGGTTGTGCTAGCTATTACTTCCTGGAAATGGATGTCCTTAAGTAGGAAAAGCATATTCTCAGTGAAGTCAAACACCTCATGAATTCTTAGCGGTATAAATGACCAGGGTGTTCTAATAAATTTTAAAAGTCCTTTTAATTGATAGGTTTTTAATTTTTTTAATTCACTGTGTCATTTGTACCATACTATTCAGGAGATTTAATGCCACATGCTTCAAATGTTGTGTTTCTTTGAAATACTACTGAGAAAATGAAATTGAATTTTGTTAAATAGATGATAGTTTTAAAAAGCTAAAACATGATTTTTGCAATGTATGGTTCTGCATGGTACAGGAAAATGTGGAGAAAAAAAACCCACTCTTTGAAAAGCATTTTAAATTTAGCTCCGAGTCCCCGTTAAAATGTCTCAAAATGAGCTTTCATGAAAGTACCATTATTTGAAAAGCCATTTCCTGTAATTCTGTCACTTGATGTAGAGCAGGCTGGTCTCTTAATTCGTGAAAACGGGAGCTGGTTCCATGGAAACCCCTCACATCATTGAATGATTTACTACCCAATAAACAACTACTTACCCCTTTTGTCTTTATCCCTAGTATGTATCACATGGATAGTAAACCTTTCCATTTCCACTGAGTATGGAAATGAATGTTTTAAGGACTGGAGCTAAAATACATATTTTTTTCTTCCATTATCTGCTGTCATGGAGCAGGAATTTTCTGGGAGAAAACTGTCTTCCTGTACAATCAAACTCCCTCAGTCAATTCCTTATGCTGCCCATAATGTCTCTGTTATTTTAGCTACTGGAATTGCTTACATCTCCTGGTGCCTAATACATTTCCCATCGTAGGACTGCTTTCAACTCATGACTACTAAACGTTTTAATAATTTTGACTGAAAATTATTATGCTGGGATTATTCCTCATGTTTATTTTTTTAATGTTTCACCAAAAAAGGCAAGATACTTTCAGAGATTAAAAATGGAAAAAAACCCACAAATGTATTGTTTCCTTCACTTTAACAATTTTTCTAAGTGTTGGGTGTATCTACTGTCTCTATGCTTTGGCCTTAAATGTGGTAACCAAATATGTATGGGTCTCGTATTAAAGTAGACTGGAACTGCACACTGAAGCACTTACCGAATAAGAACAACATGTTCTTGGGGATTACATGTAAGTACTGCCAAATACCTAAAGCAGATAATGAGCCTTTATCTGTTTTCCAGGTGTCAAGGAATATCCTTTGCACCTGGCTCTTGAAGCCACTAATAGTTTGCTGTGAAAAGTGTTTTCCTTCTGTGTCTTGGAAAAGCTGGGGCCCTCTCCATGTAATGCAGCCACTTTTTTCATGCCTTTGTTGTCTCCATATTGTATATGCAACTACCTTGTTTGTGTAGTATTCCACAACAAAAGAACCCTAAACCAGCTGGAGAGCCCCCTGCAACTGTATAACAATACTTTGCAAATAAGATTGCATTCTCAGAGTGCTTTATGCAGGGATAGCCAGGGGTACAGCTTGAAAACTAGTTTGTAGAGGCTGTGGCGGCTTTCTTGCTCTACAGTGCTAGTCATTTTAGATTTGTTACACATGAGCTTTGAAAACTTAAAACTCACTTCACATTTTTTCAAGGTATTTCCACAGGCCCTAAAAGATACTACTGCCTGTGTTCTAGGACAACTTACCATTGCTCTCGAAAGAGTTTAGTACAGAGCTGCTGTTTTAATCTGAGAGAGCTCTGCAAGAAGGTACTTTGTGAGAACCGCTGGTGTAAAGTTATGCATCATATAAACTGTAGACTTGCAGGTTTTGTTAAACTAAGATTTTCAGGGCAGCTGAAGGGACTGTTAAGTATTGTTTCATTTAGGTTCTCTAGCTGTCTGCTTTAGTCTGTAGGTTTTGTCTTGCACTTAGCTTGTAAGCTCCTTTAAGACAAGGGAACTGTTTGGTTCAGTAAGTAAATCAAATAAGTGCTGCTCTATAATGGTAGAACAACTGGTGTTACAGCAGTCCAGGTAGTAGGATCTGCGATCATCAAAGAAATACAAATGTGCACACAGAACTTAACTGGCCCTTTCATGCTTTCTGCAAGTCTTCGTGCTTTGCTGCTTCCAACCTCAGTTGTCATTCCTTACCACACAGATATTTTGGCAGTGATCAAAATCACCAGGAAACTAAAATTGGTTTGTTTCCCATACTCAACCATGACCCTGGACAGAATGATACTTCTTCAATATCTCTACATCATCATCTTTTTTTTTTTTTTTTCCCCTGCCAGAAGCTGCTGTCTCAAGAAACAAATACATTCTGAGAGTCAAAGATGTTTATTGCCTTTCATTAGTCTAGTGCTGTATTTGTACAATTGATACTTTCCAGTAGGTGATTGATGTCATTCAAATAACCTTCAGACACCTGGCTATTCAGAAATGGCTCATACTTCCACTTTATCCCTACTTGGATTGGGGTTTTTTAGTCACATAACTGATAATAGCAAGATTTCATACAGAAAGTTTTCCTTATACAAGGAAAAGAGTATTTATTATTTATTTCACAGACTAGGATTCTTTGTGTTTAAATTGTGGGCAGAATTAGTGAATATTACTCAGATTATTACATATAATTTTACAATTCTTATCTGTCTAAAGAAACAAATAAGAAATCCAAAACAATCTCAGGCTAAGATACACTGCTATTCTGTGTTGAGTGGATTTCCAAGGATGCTGCAACATTTTTTCACTGAATGCTGCACAGCTGTGTTGCATCTGGTCCTCAGAAACACATGTCAAAAGACATGTTAGGTTAGAGAATAGCAACAAGGTGGTTCCCCTAGCAACAATAAATAGAAGAACGCTCAGCCCATTCAAGTGATTTACCTTTGTAAGCGTGTGGCAGCAAGGATGGATTTTGAACACTAAGGGAACTCATTAGCTGTAAGAAGAAAAGCAGCAAATACAGAACTGTAGATTTCTCTTACCCAGCATTGCTATTTATTAGAATTGTATACAGCGTAATTATTGGGAATTTGCATAGGATATTCTTAACGTGAAATATCATCTCATTTTACTTTTTCCTTCTGCAGCTTTTAATTTTCTGTACTACGGAGGAAAAAAAATATGCCGTATGTGGGAAGAGGGAAGGAGAAAGAACTTTGAGAAAGGGAAATGATTATTTGGATAAGTTCACCTTCCAAACTTCATTAATAATGTCCTGCATACCTACTCAGGCCTAGCATTTCAGTGACATAGGCCACTGTGGTTCAGATGTTCATCCACTAAGGGTGGATGAATATCCATATTAAACATAATAATTATGCTAAGTCTGCCCAGCAATAATTCTTAATGCAGCCCTGAGAGGTTGTAAGGGCACTCCCAGTCATATTACTGCTGCCTCTGTGAAGAAAGCTGTACAAAACAAGACTAAGGATGACTCTTGGGAGCATCACACTCCAGCTCTGCAGAAGTAATAAAGGGTGACTTTATGGTATTTGGGTAACGTGACTCGTGTTGTGGAAGAGCTACACACTAGGTATCGCTAGCTGTGGTACACATCGCTTGCTAGAATCTCTGTGGATCCTTCTCTTGGCAAGTGGTATCTAGAATATACAGCATGTAGGTTCTTCTGTGTGCATTGTTTGTTGTTGGGTTTTAAGTCCTCTGAGTCACCTTTCCTCTGGAGTTTAGAGCTGGGAATGAATCCAATATAATTCTAACTCACTATAGTTCAGGGATGCTATTTACATTTCGGTGCTATCTCTACATCAGTCATTCCATCTCCCCCTTTCTGTTTCCAGGCATCTGCCTGAGGTCTGCAGTTTGTGCTTATGATTTGTAAGGGCTGGACTCTGGTTATGTACCTTGCACTTTAGTCTTGGCTAGAACTGTTATATTGTTGAACTGCTGCTCCTGCTCTTTCCCGATGCAAGTGTAATTACTCTTTAATGCTGCGCTGCTACCTACATAGTTTTGCTGCACTTCTGTAGTCCTTATCTGACTACTCTGCAGCTGCTGGCTTCCAGTTTAAATCATCTTTGAATATATGTGTAAAGCTCCAATATTCTTCTCACTACTTTCATTGATTTCAGTGGCAGTGGAATCCACTCTTACATTAACATTGCCGGTATTTCATTTTCTTCACTGCTGAAGAATTTTTTTAATGGAGCTTTTCTCTCCTTTTCAGTCCCCTTTGCTGTTTTTTTGCTTCGAATCCATGCTGTAAAACTCCTCGGTTGCTTTGCCCTTGCTGTCCTCCGTATTCAGGTAATGCAGTAGTTTTGTATTCAGGATTTTTCTTCTACCAGTACAAATTAGAACAAAACCAGATGTCTCGGCCAGAGCAACCATCTTTGCGTGTTAAGTATGGACAGACGCATTAAAGCCAGGAGCTGTCATTTCAGATGTCTGTCTAAATGAAAGCCTAACTGCAATAAGACCTTGGCTAGCAGACCCCTTGGACACAGCTTACTGTACCTGTACCTGCACATGTCCTGCTTTTCCCCTTGGGCAGTGAATGGGACGGAGGGCACTCAGGATGGAGAAGGGCTTTGGGACGAAATTAATGATTTAGAGATGAGAACTCTGAACTGAAGCATTTTCCTTGCTCCAGGACAGAGCAGACTGAGAGAGTCTGGGCTTTGGCTCAGCAGGTGGAGAACTGGCAGCTTTGTTTCCTCAGGGGCCCTGGCCTACGGTCCTGCAGCCTGAGCCCTGGTTTGGGATTGGAGATGGGCTCTGGGACTCTCCCAGGGAGCTATTAGAAATGACAGTACACCATGGTCTCTGCACAGCTTATCCTTCCTTTATCTTATGCTTTTGCTCTCAGAAATACAGCAACCCTACTCTTAGGCAGAGCTGCAGATGAGGAAAGTAGCAAGGCAGGATGGGGGGTGTTTCCCTGTGAATAAAATACGACATGATTTGGAAGAGGAGGCAAGCACTGATGGAGGGAAGTCTTAATGTGAGTTCTCCTTATTAATGAAGCATAAGGCTGGTGGACTTGTGAGGTAAGAAAGGGACATGTGAAGAACTGGTTGAACCACAGAATTTGTTTGTTTTCTCCAAGATGGTGGCAACCCTTGAACAAGGTGCATTTGCATTTATTTAAAAGCTAAAAAGGGAAAACCGAAGCGGCACCCACATGACCTGGTAGGACAAGACAATATGACACAATACACATTAACTCAGATACTTACAGCTCAGAGTGCTGTATCCGTAGTTGCATAGCCAGAATTTAAAACTGCCTCAAGATTTTCACGGAAGTAGTACGCGTTTCAGCAATGTCCTTAAAGTCTTCAGCAACTGTTTTTTCCCTTCCAGCAAACCTGTTTAGTATTGTTACATTAACTTCTGATTCACCAGTGTTTATGATGTGTGTAGGTTAATGCAATCATGCATTCTGTTTGTAATCACAAGTTCATCTCCGGGCAAAGAAAAATGAGCACAGAGATGGACAGGTATTTAAAAAGTATTAAGTCCTCCTGACTTCTAAAGGGATTTACTGTAGTGAATAATGTTTGTGTATATCCATTTCAGTAAGGAGATTTTAAGATTATAAATCAGGGTAAGACAGTGCATCTCAACTTTCTAATCACAGAAAGAGTAGGTTCCATTATAATGATATATTTTATGATTAAAATTCTTCCATTTATAATTTGTTGGTTACATGTTTCACTACAAGTTAGTACTGTATGTCAATTTAAATATTAACAGATTCACAAAAAAAAACCACACGACAAACTACTTGATGTTCAGCAACTGAATGCCTCCATAGAATACACTTTGGAAAAGCTCATCAGTTAAACACTATACTGCCTAAGAAATACTCCCTTCCCATTCAATTCTTGAGGCTATAGCATTTTATAACATTTCATTTAATAATAGCTTTTCACTTTTTGGCATCTAGTCATGGCCATACAAATGACAAATTATTTAATTTTCAAATACAGCCTAAAGAAAGGCTAGGAATGGCTTGATCTCCCACTGAGCTTGCATTAGTGGAGCCATTGTATAATGGGTCAATCATCACTGCATGTGTAATCACAAATATTACAACAATTAAGAGTTGTTCTTTTCTACCTGAGATTTGCAAGCAACAGCAAAAAATAATGGCTGCACTTAAATATAGCTTGTCTTGGTTTGACTTCAGGATAAGCAACGTTCATGTAAATCGTAGCTTAGGATTGACAACTTTTCCTATTACTGCAAACAGTAACATTAACAGCCTGACTGCTAACAAAGGCAAACCTTTGAAGTGCAGGTGCCAGTAAAGAACATGACTAAAAATAAACCTATTCCTTTAAGCTGTATAACATTACAAAAATGGTAGTTATGTGATCTGAAATTTATTCCTGCTGAAATGGGCAAGTTAGAATTAAGATAAGGTTTTTTGGGGGTTGTTTCTTTTTTTTTTTTGTAATTTTAAATCCTTAGCTGCCTTTTCAAATTCCATATTATGCTATTCCTGTGACTCATGGATGACTCTATTGGCAAGTTGTGAATTACAGTTGTACTTACATTACACTGCAATGAAAATTGCTGCACCATTGAAGACCATTGACTGTTTGGAAATCCACCACTGGATATGAAGCCTGTAAGCACACCACTCATGTAGCTCCAGTACAGTGTAGCTACCTGTTGTGACTGTACCCTGACTGGAAACAGGTATGTCGAACAGGCTGGCAGTGTTTGGAAAAGCGATTCTAGCTGGCCTGCAAGGACCTAGTGTGAAAAGGGAGTGAAAAACCATCAGCATCAGAACAAAGCAAGCAGGTACAGGGAAATATAAACTCAAGAGATTGAAATAAAGAAGATTAAGATATAAATGAGCTTTTGTAACAGAGAGCACAAAGGTCAAGATTGTATGAGCTGAAATTATTTAGTGATCATCGAGGAAATTTCTATGGTTCAAAAACCAACGTGTGAATCTAGGAGAAATCTGGGAATACCTAGAGCTTCTAGATTCTGATTATCAAAGAATTCTTGAGAATAAATACTGAGGGAAAATGTGCAGAATAGTACATGTAGATGTTATTTTTGCTTGAGTCTAGGTGTGTCTTACACAACTTGATAAAGAACAATGACATTTTAGGACTTATGCACAACTGATAGGGATGTTTTAAAGTACGTTATAACTTCTGTAAACTGAGGGCATGTAGGATTAAACATTTGGATCCCCCCTTGGACAAGCCTATTGATTGTCTAGCAGGGTCAACTTGAGCAGATGTGTGTCTACATTACTATTTGCTATCTATATTACATTTTTTTTATTATAGGTTTTATATAACCCTGTATGCTACAGGATTTTACAACTGCAGACAACCAGAGAAAATAATGGCTTGTGATGAAGACTCTGTATACTCCAGTGTACAAAAATTCAACAGAACAATAGTATGCAATTAGAGCACTGCTCAGCAAAACTTCTGGAGACTCTCGTATCACCTCAGTTTCTTTCTATTGTTGTCATGGGCTAAATTCCGAGAAAATGCTTAGGATTTACTTTTCCTACTGACCATCTGAATCAAGGTTTGGCTTCAGTTACTTTCCGTTTTGATAAAGGATTATCTTGACATAATTTACTAGAATGTGGATGCTAGAAAAAAATGTGTGTCTACAGGATTACAAAGCAGAGTTCACTAATCAAGAGAAAGGTAAAAAAAAAAAATTACTGTACTTTGGCCAGAATGATGACAATTCACTGTTAGAAACTACTGCCTTGTTAAAACAAAACTGTCACAGTAATGGATAAAGGTGGTGCTGGAAGATTCGTGGAGAAATGCCATTGCTCCTCAGTCTTTAAAGTTTGCATCTTAAACAATTATGAAGAGATATATGGATATAAAGTCCTCCTCATCAGTTTTTTTTAATTATGAAGATTACTTACAGACTACTTGTTAGTTAAATATAGACGAGAACTGATCTAGGGCTTTCATATTTGAAGAGGTACTGGATGCTGTGGAGTGAGCAAATCTCACTGAAGCTGATGAACACAGCAGTTGCTCTTTATCTGTAACAGATTAAATTAGAATGATAGGAATTGTCACCCAAAACACAGCCCCCGGGCAAGGCTGATCAGAGCCCAATGGGTATTTCTGACTACCAAAACGGAGATCTGCTTATCTTATGGATCACCATGTCTCATTCTATGAGACAGATACAGTTAAAAACTCTGTGGAAGAAGCAGAGGGTGGTCATGAAGAGCTGGCAAAATGCTTATAGAAAGACTGCTGCAGAAAGCTGAGTGAGAAGGAGCCCTCTGTGACGTGCTCACTTGAAAAAAAGCATTGGCATTTTGAGCAAAGGCAAAGCGTCCCATTTGTTGCTCTGAGATTTTTTGTAAACAAAGAAAAGTGTAACAGAGAAATACCTACCTGAATTTCTTCTCATCAGGCAACCAGAAACAACCTGAAAAATGGTTATGCCTGAGCTCAAATTAAAACAAATAGGTACAAAAGGACTCCTCCACGCTCACTCCCAAAAGGGGAGAAGTGCTTTATAAAATAATTTCCTTCACCAAGACTCATTTCTTAGAGCACAGATGGAGCTGCGCTCACAATTCGTTGTTCTGGACAATGAACTGAACACACAGAGACAAATGAGGTGTCTCAGCGAAAGCTATTTAACACTAACTATGCATATATACGCATTAATTTAATTTCTTGCTCCCAACTATTCCTTTAAAAGCTCACTAAACATTAGTCTCTTACGGTGTCTAACCGACCTTTCCTGAGAGACCCCGGCCCTTCCCCGCAGGGCGCGGCGCGGCGCTTCACAGGGAGCAGCGGTGACCGCGCCCGCCCTGAGGCGACGACTCGTCGCTGCCTGACAGGGTTTCGCGCCGCCCTCGCCTGCAGCGAACCGCGGGGCCGCTCCCGCCGCCTCAGAGCGCGGCCCGGGCGGGGGAGGCGGGTGCTTCCCCGCCTCCCCGTCAGCTATGCCTCGTAGCACACCGTCTCGGCCTGCCACGGCGGGGCGAGGCTCTGCTCCCGCCAGGTCTCCGGCCCTGCCGCCGTGGGGGGTGGGGACCGCGCCTCAACGGAGAAGGCCTTCGAAATGGCGGTCGCCATTTGCCTTGTAGTCCGCTGTCACTCAGATTGGGGCAGGGGCTGTCGCCTCTCTGAGGGAGTCGGCGCTGGCACGGCTCGTCACTACCGCCGGCAACTTGTCTTTTCCCCGAGACTGCTCTCGGCCCCGGGGGTTGCGGCGGGGAGGCGAGGGAAGGCGACCTCTGCCCCGCTGACTGGCCGCTGCGCTGAGGTGGGGGTCCTGGGCGTCCTCGGGCCCGCTTGCGCGGCGCCATACCAGTGCTGCTGCTGAGCCCGTGCGGGTACTCCCCCTCAGGAGGTGACGGTCAGCTGTGCCTGTTGTTCGAAAATCTATAGGTAAGCAGTACTCAAACAGAAAAAAGTCTCCATGGCTAAATGATTAAAAATGGCAGAAGATACTACAAGGCAAGAAGTAGATGTGACACAGGATTCAGGCATATCAGGACAAAGCCATGAGTAACTGAAGAAAAGTCTCTGTAAGTTCCCTAAATACCAAAATAGTCCTGGCTCTAGCATATCGTACATCTTTAGGCGGCCTACTAGTAACTAGTAAACCATAATATACATTGCAAATACTATAATATTTGATAAATTCCTTTAAGCAAACATATATGTCCTTTCTCCCTCCCTGGTACACACAATTATGCAATTATTGTATGCAGTTATTAACAAAAGAAAGGAAAAGGTACTGTCATCCATAGACTACTGCACACAAATCGAGAAGAGGCTAACTTAAAACATCTTTCTAGTTATTTCTCTGAAGCAATGCATTCAGTTCTGTGTAAATACAAGATGTTTTTTAATGTTCGTGTTTAAAAGGTAGGGTTTTTTCACTTCATTCTCCCCTTCAAAATCTGCACTCTGGAATTCCAGTTTCCTTGCACTGTGAAAACCAAAGATCAGTGTTTTGTTTTGAGGTATTTTGAAATTATTAAGTGGGAAACTGTTCTTGTACAGAAATTTCTGTTAGTGTGAAGATGTATAATAATACTGGTTCAGTGTCAGCAAATCAGATGTAGTTACTGAGGTTTTTCTGGCAAAAGCAGTGAATTGGTTATATCTTAACCTTCTGTGGAGTCTTGTGGAATGTGTTCTGCAAATATGCGGAATCCCTTTTTTAGACCCTTTTTGTACCCCCAAATTGAAGCCCAGCTCAGTTCTTAATGTGCGATTTCAAACTGTAATGCATGTATTTTTCTAACATTGTATCCTTTAATCCTCTAGTGTTTATCCAAGTAGGTGTGAATTATTGACGTTGTAGCACATAAATTAAAAGTAGAAGAGTTCACCCAAGTTTTTTTTTCCAAAAATGAAAGTGTGACTTGAACGAAGCAGAGCTATTTTTCTCCTGGGCTAAGATTTTCATATGGTAGTCTGGCTAGAAGGCAAGATGGATATAGATTTCTAAAAGCCATTTCAGACTCTTTTAAAACGCAAGGTCAGTTCAAGTGCAAATGCATCGTTCTGGAAACAGGGAAAATATGAACTGTGCTGGTACTTGCTGCTCTATGGTGTTTAGGAACACGCTCTATGATTAGGAACCTGTAGGAACATTGTCTGCAGCAATACGTTTGTGCACGTTGGAGGGTGAGGGCTGCTGTGTGATTCCTTCTTCAGAATTATGTGCTGCCGTGTTGATATATGTGCAGAGTAAGTGATTCAGCCGGTACCATCCAAAATCCTTGATTAGAAGAAATATTGTACCTGTATTATTGACTTTCTAACTACAGGGAAGAGAGATTTAGTGAGCAGCGCAGTGGCTGTTTGGTTGCTTTAAGAGCTGCCAGGACCAGTTTTGCAATGTTTTTGCCAAATGCATTCTGAATAAAAAGTTCATTGGACAAAGACAATGATTCTTGCTGTGCTAATGCCTGGAGAGGCTCACTAACAAGGGGCTCCTGTGTGCAGGCTCGTCTGAGGAAGAGAAATATTTTGTGTCGCAAAAACAGAAGTTACTGTCTTTACCAGCCTTCTGCTACCGAGGAAGTGGAGGAGAAGAGAATAATGAACAAAGTGCTGATACACTGTGCAGTGCTGTGAAAGTAATCAAAGAACATTTGTGTTTGGGAAGGGGTTTTGAAGTACTGTTAATTATGGTATTGGTGTGCTTTTGTTCTGCTTAAAAATTGGTCAGTGATTTTTTTTTTTTTCTCTAGTCCTAGTTTTAAGCTGTCATCTGAACACACTTGGTGTGATACATTGTGTGTCTGTAGCTTCTCTGTCACTAGTTCTTACAAACTTCCCTTCCCTAGAGGTGAATTCTAGTGATCTAACCCAAAGAAATACAAGAGGAGAAAGTGAAATGCGAGGAGAGCCTATGGATCAGCAACAGAAAAGGAGAAGGGGAAAAAAAGCCTCGTACAAACCCTGAGCGTAACTGGCTAGGTGAGCACTAAACTTTTTACCATCCTATTCTACAGCTGAACTTCAGTAACGTAGAGCCACAGAAAAGAAAGGCACCTTTGGCTTGATTGTTTCAGAAAAGTTGGGAATACTCTGCACCTGCAGGAACAATCAGCACTTCATTCAGTAGGAATTTTTTTTTTGTTATTGTTGCTGTTTAATTCCTTTTCATGAGATTGAACTGAGCTGTACTGCAGCAGAATAAGCAAGCTGCAATGTGTCTGGCAATCATCCAGGACACAAGCTCAGAGCGGGCACTTTTAGTAAAGACTCCTGCATTACAGACTAAAATATAGAGCCATGTTTCTCATAGTGCGAACAGGAGGAATTAGATATGTGGACTTGTTTGCTATGATGGATTATCACTGTGCTATTTGATAAAGCCATGTAGCTCCTAAAATGGGGAGGGGAGATAGGAAGAAGGTAAGGGATCTGCAGCAGGAGAATGTAAAGGACAGAAGAATGTACAATGAAGGTGGTGGTCACCCAAGGAGTTACAGTGTGCAGCTGAGGAAAGCACCTGTTCTGCTGTTTGTGGAAAGTCTGGGGACTGCTCTGCAGGTACAAATGGAGAAGGAGCAATCATCTAATGCATGAAATCAGTCTCCTGCTAGTTCCCTCCTAGCTTGTCCTGCCTTTCATGCATCTTTCACATCTTTGCACAGGTCTTGTTTTGGGAGTTGGACAAGTGACATAAATAGCGGGGAAAGGGTGGTTTGTTTGGCGTGATGAGATGTGACTGATTTGTGTGGTACTTCAGCAAAAGGAAACCCTGCAGTCAACCTGATGCAGCATTAACAAAGCATTAACAAAGTCGGGATTGACGCACCACACCAGAAACCTGAAAAATAACTTGAGAAACTGCCATTGTTTAATCGTGCAAAATTTCTGCAAGGAATTTTCCCATCTCTGGGAAAGAGAAGTTCTCTGAAAAATGCGTTGTGTAAGGCTGTGCATGCTTTCCTTGTGTCAAAGCTGGAAAGCTGGATGGCTGTGGCTAGAATGCCACTACTCTGGGATAAATGTCTGACAGTGTAGGGCTGAGCTTTTTCATCTGAATGCTGCACAGCAGGCAAGAAGCTCTGCTGAACACAGCTGAGAATTGGCCTGTGATAATGGCACATGAGGAGAGGGGAGGAAGTATGAGATTTTTTCATTCTTTGCTGCTGCTTTGTAAGGAACAAGGCATGTCAGTAGCCTCTTGCTGGCTGGTCCTCTTTTTCTCCACCTCTCATCCAGTTGTTCGTTCCTGTACCCTGCTGTGTGGAGAGGGAGTACTGATATTGTATGTGGAAAAAGGAGACGTTTGCGGAACTACACATTTGAAAACACTGGACTGAGTTAATTTTACAATGTTTCTTATGAAATAGATGAAAATTCAGGAAAATGAATGCATCTCCTGACATAGCATGATATGAATTAATAAAAGGAGTAGCTTTTAGTAGTAGAGCATGTATAAGATACAAATATCTCAGAAAAAGGGAAGAGTTGAAGTTAGCACATGTCCTTTTGCATTTTTCACTGTTCCTTCTGCCCTTGTAGCCACTACTTTCTTGGTCAGAATATCAAGAGAAAGTGTAAGGCTGTGGAAAAGGATCTTTCTTTGCTTGCTTATCCTGACAGCATTATGGTTGATGACAATTAAAGTAACTGGAGTCAATTTTCTTTTCCTTCTTCTTGTGCTGATGATGGTAGCATATAGACTGTGGAGGGAGGTGTGTTCAGTACACTGGTGAACGTGCTCAGCCCACCTGAGATAGTGGCATAATTACTGCTATCACTCTATTCAGGCAGCTGTTTGTCTAACATTCTGCATGGACACTGTATTTTTTGGCTTTCATGGACCTTTCTCACCTTATACACAATTTCCATGGGTCACAAGAAAATTCCATCTCCTTCCGTCTCCTGGTCATGCCACTACTGCAGCAGAAACAATAGGGAATCATTTATCCCTCCAATTCACAGAGCAATGCTTGCACTAACCCCCAGAAATTTCTGTGGTAAGCAACCTGAAACACTTGAAAGGGAGGTAATTTCCAGGGGGTCAGTGTTCATGGCTGAAAGCTTCAACAATATATTAAGCTGGGCGTTTTGGTGAAAAAAAGATCTGTTTGTATTTAATCTGCATTGAATTATTATTCCCACATTGTGTGCAATGACTGAAAATTTTGTATTCAATAGCAAAGTCGACTCTGTAAAGCAGATAGCACCTCTGTTAATAAATATATACTTCCTGCCTTGTATTTACCTCGATTTTATTCATAGAAGACAGGAGCTAATTGTCCATCTTCCTTTGTGTCTAAATGTGAGAGCCAGCCACTTGACTTTTGGCTGCCTGAGATGCAAACCTGGAGGGAGTTCAGAGCAAGGTATAAGAAAGGTGAATTCCAAGTGGAGGGAGGTACTTAAGTGGAGTAAGCAAGTTAAAGCTCTCAGTCCTTGTTTCACAGAGGCACCATGCAGACAGTTTCCAATATGTCCTTTTCCTGAGTGATGCCCCACTCCCGGCTCCACATGCTGGTCCTACTTTCTCATTGATGTGAATGTCAGTTTAAATGTTCAACTTCCATGTGGGTATTCACATTTGAATACTTAAGATGAGTCCTGTGTCTCCCACTCCTAGAATTAGGAACCTAGCATTTAGTGTGAAGCGTCCGAATAGATTTAATTTTCTGAATGCTGTCCTAATTGTTAGTGTCTGCTGCATGGCATTGCAAGTAATAATAAGAATTCTACAGAACAGAATACAGAGGAACTAGAAAATTCTCTCTTGAGAGGAGAAACTGATGTCAATTTTTTCTTTCATCCTGGCAAGATTTCTTATGTTGGTTGGTACTTTCTAATTGCTTTCAGCAGTATCAAAAGACACAAAGTTATGTAAAAGAAGTTCCAGCCCAGAAATCCATAGATTTCATTCCTGCTGTGCTGTGCCATATTCAAAGTTAATTGGATGACCCAATTTTAAACCTGAAATACTGTATGAACTTAGAGACTGTATCAGTGCAATTATAAATTGCTTGAAGAGCACATCTACGGCCTTACGTACAAAAAGCTGGAGGCCAAAACACAGTGTTGGAAGCACATTAGCAGTTAATGACTGAAAAGAGAGGTGACCGGTGGAATGAGAATGTATACAACGACCATATGATAAAAACCAGGTATTTCCATTTTAGTCAAATTCTAATTTGTAAGAGACTGTTATGAAGGCAGTTTAAGGGACTGTGTTCATCATTCCCCTGCATTGCAATAAAGCATCATCCTGCTTCTTTCCATATGCCATTTAGTGTTTGAAATAGATCAATTGAACAAGAGTTCAGGAAACTCTCTAAGTTCCCCTTACAAACTCAATCAGACTGTAAGTTTTGAATTTCTGTTTCATTCATCATGTGCTTTTGAGACCTCCTCATGTTCTTGTTAATAATTCAGCCTTTACCTATTCTAGGTTTATTGCTCAGATAGACAGTACCTTTTGCTGAGTCCAGCATATGGCCAACAGGAGCTATGTCAGGTAAGGAATGCAACCTTTAATTTTTCACCTTATTCCCTTCTGTTGTTAATCAGCTTTGGAATAGAACTATAATGCATGCAGTGAGGTTTGTGTATGTCAACAACTGTTAGCTTGGGTAGCCTGTTACTTTGAAACCGCTGGAGAAATGCCAGAGATCTCAAGTGTCTTGAAGGCTGTCAAGCTTTTGCTTTTTATGTTTGTTGTTGCAGCAGCTGAGAACACAGAAAGTCCTGAAGCAAACTGGATTAGGTAAGAAAGAATTTTTAAATGTCATCTTCTATGGCACCCTTGAGAAAAAACAAATGTATTGTATTGTTCTGACTCCCTTCCCACAAAACAGATAAGTCTCATTCTGCTAACATGTCATAATCATATTACAGATGGGCAGCTAGTAGCTGTGAAGAGTTGCTCTGCTTGTATTTCTTAACCTTTTTCTTTTTTTCTTTCTCAAGTAATGAAATTAAAGCTATCAAGCTAGGCAAAATAGCTGACTCCTGATTTCATCATAACACCAAGAACATTGTGAACAGAAGTTACTCACTGAGAACATGTAATTAAAAATAACAGTTACTGACTGTTGTTGCTTCTCAACGTGGCCTTCGTACATGTGTAACAGCACAGCTGTATTTGACTCAGGTTGCACTAGAAGTGTTAATTCCATTCACTAACATTCCCTAAGGGTAGAACTTGTGGGCATGTTCAGCCACTTCTCTTTCTACTGCTGTTCAGAAAGTACTTGCTAGAGAGAGACTTTTGAACTGAGTGGTACATGGCACAATGAAATACAGATCTCTGTGGCTTGTAAAATTCTTAGTTATGTTTATTATGGAACTCTTCAGCCTCAACTCTAAAAGAAAATACAGTGCTTAGTTTCTACAGGCCTTACCTGTTAGCTTCCTTCAAAAGAGTGATTGTTATAAACCGTACCTTAAAAGCTGCTAGTCTTGAGTTACAAGTTTGTAGTGTTGATGGTTTTGATGATGGGCAGTGCCTACAGTATCGGAAGAGGAATAAGCTTTTACAACCTTGATACTATAAGAAAGAATGGATTGTGAAGAGTGCAGCCTGTACTGCTTTCATTATAACTCCTGACTGGAGAATTGCCTCATGGTGTACTTTTTCCTGTTTGGGTTCTTTGCCAAAAAAAAAAAAATGGTAGCTCTCTTTCTCATCAGGATTCTTGGCCCTGTCAGTGTCAACCCATTGTGAAATGAAACCCAGGGATTTCATTATCAAAAACTATAAAAAGAAAAATCAGTTCACTGAGAATATTAATGCTGTAGGTAACACAGTTTCTAACTAAGGATTTACATATCTAAGTGATAGCTCTTTAAAAAAAAAAAGTTCTTGCATGGGGTTCTTATGTATGTGTATAGTAACAAGAGTAGCTCTTCTTAAGTCATTGTGATAATGGAGCTAATGACAAGACAGTTGGCACTGTCGCGCTAAGGTGATCTTCACTCTTGCAAGACAAAATACAGTTAGATTTGCACATTTTTGCAGAGATACACAGTTAACCATGTGTATAAAAGATTTGACTCCTATTAGCCAGCAGATGCCTGTGTCCTTGACAAAGCTGTCTTTGCAAGATAGATATATCTATAGAATGCACAGTGATCTGTACTATATGCTACAGTTTTCTCTCCAAAATGCTTTGTGACTTGCAAATATATAAACGTTTTGGGGACTAAGTGGAGGATCTTGGAGTGTTGCAATGATACCTACTCTGGTAAGGCTGCCCTAAGGCCCAGCTGTATCAGATTGCCATAGTACTGAGTAAACCCTCTACTCTGTCCTTGACACAGTCCCAGCTCTATCATGGAGGCTGTACTGAACTTGTAGGTATGCAATTGAGCCTTATTTTTGCTGCCTTCCCAGCCATTCGTCTTTCTTGCATTTGGACCCTGGTGTCCAAGTCTCAAGTGTGCAAGTCTCAAATAGAGCTTGCTAACTGCCGTCCTGCATCTCCTTGTTCCAGGTGTGCTGTTTTCTACTTCCAGTTTTCAGGAGATAGAAGGTTTTTGCAGAATTATTCTTTAGGAGGCCTCTGTGTCACTCATAAGCAGCATACTGTAAATGCTTTGGTAAAGGCTTTATAATATCCTGCAGTGGGGGAAGTGTCCCAAGGGGGGGGGGGGGGGGGCACTTGTTTTACCATGGGCTGCTTGAGTCCAGCTGCAAGGCTGACACTAAATATAGATTTGAGATTCATATGGAAATCGTGTGTTGTATGCAAAAATAGACTGGGCTCTTAGATATAAGAAGGTAGAGGCATCTCTGGTGCTTTTTTGTGAATAATAATGGAAAAGATAGGAATATTTAGGGAAAAATTTATTCCTGGCATTGAAATCTGAAACAACAGCAAGTGCTGCTTAAAACTGTTGGAAAGAGTGCTGTCTCTGCTCTTTTTAATTTCCTGGGTAGGCATAGAACTAAAAGAGTGATGCTGATCCCAAGGGGGATCTTGTCTTTACGTTTGACTACTACTTGGAAGAAGAAAAATCCCATCCATTATTTCATAAATATTTCCCTGCGCAAGCAGAATTTTACTAAACTCTGCCAGGTGGAGAGTTTCCTAATTCAGTGTTCTCTGCTACTTCTATCCTCAGCTTAGGCATTGAGCAAATGTCAGGGAAAGAGAGAGATGTTTTATGATAGTTCAGCTATAAGAATAATTTGTTCTACTATTCTTTGGTGACCAGTATTGTTGCCAGTTCTCATCTCTTCCACAGTGTCCCTACTATTCTCTGTTATCCAGCCTAGCATGGACTGAAGGGTAGAAGGGAACTGTAGTTAATTTGGACCTGAAAGACAGGTGGGGCTAGAGGTTTTAGAAATATTTCTTTCTTCATGATCTCCGCCCCCCCCCCCCCCCCCCCGAACAAATGTATCCAAAATTGTCTAATTGGGAGGAAATTTTAACACAAAGAATTACCATAAACAGAGAGAAAATGGAAATGGAGAAATAGTTTAGTGTGGTGCAATGATTTACGGAGAAAGGGTTGCCCCGTAGGGTTAAGAAGGCCTGAGGGACAGTCCACTGAACACACCAAGACTCTGGCTGATGGAAAGCGGTTTGCTTTCAAATGCTCAGCAGATCACCCCAGATTTTGCGGAATCTGTCATCTCATCGAGGCATTTGTTTTAAAAACCATTTTTTAACAGTTGTTTTCCAGTATAGTGTCCCTTTGATTTAGAAAAAGGAGAAATTATTGGAAAGTTCCCTGTGCCAGTTATTGCATACTTTTTAATACATTAACTTGGATATTAGCCAGCAAAACCTGGAGGTATAGGGAGAGCAGAAGCTGTTCTCCTTCAGGTTCTTGGTCTCTCAATGTGTCAGCTGGGCAGTCTAGATACCACCTGTATAACCAGTATCCAGTTACTTCACCTATGCCATGGGACAATCCTGTCATGTTTGTAGCATGTCCAAACAACCTGTCACTGAGCTATTTGTTACGTGGTTGCATTTGCTCTAAAGAATTGGTATAAAACCTGTTCTGAAAGGAAAAGAAAAAAAAATTAAAACCCCCATTCCTGATATTGAAAGTATGTAATATTGCTGTTGCTAGTAGTTTTCCTGAATGTGTGGGGAATAAACTTAGACTGAGTGCATTAAGCAGGAGGGGTAGTAAAAAGTGTAGAATGGGATGGCAATTTTCTTGTCCCCTTGTGTGTTTTTCACACTATATTTTAAACTTACTGGAGGGCTGAATGATAGATGTGATTAATTCCATCTCACTTGTGAGAAGAGGGCATGTTTGGTGCACATCTTGTTGTCTTCACTTGTTCTCTCATCGTTTCTGTCAATAGTTACATGGATGATCTTTATACTTGGTGTGTAGCCTGTGAAGTGGATATGAAGACCTGTCAGACTACCTTTTCTAATACATTTTCCTCTGAGGAAACAAACCTAACATAAATGTCACCTGCAGTATGAGCAACTGTAGCAGATGGAGCATTGAATTAATGGCTCTGAGAGGCAAGCCAGGAAAGATTATGAAATGAGATAAATATGGTGGATATGGTACATGATTCAAAAAAATTCCTGTGATTAAAAATGAGTTCAAGAAAGAAGAGTATATCTTCAAAAAGTTACAGAGTATTTAAAAATCGCCTATCTTTTGTACTTTTGGAAAAGTGTTAAAAAATCATTTGTAATTATGTTTATAGGGAAAATCCCCCATTAATTTAATTAAAAGGGTATTTTTCAGCTGTGGGTCTTACATTCTTTTGTAACAAATATTTTGAATATGCTGAAAAGTAGGGAATTTGCTTATAAAATGTATCTGGTATGATGCCGCATGTTTTGTGGCAAGATCACTGTCTCAGTGAAAAACGATTATAAAACTAAATTGATTGCTGTATTGAAAATCATATATATTGTCATCAAATGTAGAGGAAGGTCCAGTGTTAGTCAAAGAAAGTGACTTGAGTTTAGCAACTGATAGTAAATAGGAAGGTGATGTTAGTGCAGCTCCCTTGCTGGTGTACCTTTCACAGGTCCAGGGAACAGAAGCAATTTATATGCTGGCAAAAGGTTTGGAGGGTCTGTAGAAGTCAGCTAACAGTAAACTGAAGGAGTATGTCAGTGACTCACGTAAGTAGAGTAAGTTGCTTCTCACTGGTGGTAGTTTGGCCTCTTTCCAGTTTCAAGAGTGGAGGACTATCACAACTGACTGTAATCATGTGTATGTCATAATACTGAGAAACTAGCTGGTTTAATAGCTGGACAAAAGGTGGTGGCATGGTGATTTGTAATAGCATAAGATTGCTCAGCTGAGAGGTTCAGAGTTCAGCAGCACTGCTGAGAAGATGTGTTTGGTTTCACACTCCCTCATAGCCGCGAACTGGCTGCTGTGAAATGAACGTCTTCTTTTGATCAATCTGTGAAAAGGCACTTGGAACAGAAAATTCATCCACTCTCTGAGCTGAAAGGTGAGTGCCCTTTGTGACAGGCTGAAAGACTAGGGATGCAACATGTACAAGGAATGGCTAAGAATGCAATTTAGAGTACTTGTTAAATCAGATAATGTCCTTTCAGCTGTAAACAGTTGTGGTGAAGACTCCATACCCTCTCCTCCCGTCATAAATTAGGGTGATCCTTTCACATGTGTTCAGGGGCATGTCTTTTGCAAACTGATTAGCTCCACAAGAATCGTAGAATATCTCAAGTTGGAAGGGGCCCATAAGGATCATCAAGTCCAACTCCCTGCTCCTCGCAGGACTACCTAAAACTAAACCATATGACTAAAAGCATCATCCAGACACTCCTTGAACTCTGACAGGCTTGGTGCCATGACCACTTCACTAGGGAGCCTGTTCCAGTGACTGACCACCCTCTCAGTGAAGAACCTTTTCCTAATGTCCAATCTGAACTTCTCCCGACACAGCTCCTTTCTATTTCCTCGTGTCCTATCGCTGGTCACCAGAGACAGGAGATCAGCACCTCCTCCTCCGCTGCCCCCCTTGAGGAAGTTGTAGACTGCAATGGGGTCACCCCTCAGCCTTCTCTTCTCCAAGCTGAATAGACCAAGTGACCTCAGCCACTCCTCGTAAGTCTTGCCCTCAAGGCCTTTCACCACCTTGGCCACCCTCCTCTGGACACACTCTAATGGTTTGATGTCCTTCTTATATTGAGATGCCCAAAGCTGCACACAGTGCTCGAGGTGGGGCCGCACCAGTGCAGTGTAGAGCGGGACAATCACCTCCTTCAACTAGCTAGCTGCCAGAGCACGCTGTTGACTCATATTCAACTTGCCATCAACCCAAACTCCCAGATCTCTTTCCGTGGGGCTGCTCTCCAGCCCCTCATCCCCCCATTTGTATGTATAACCAGGATTACCCCATCACAGGTGGAGAATCCAGCACTTGCTCATGTTAAATTTCATAGGTTTGGTGATTGCCCAGCTCACTAGTCTATCCAGATCTCTCTGTAAGGCCTCTCTACCCTCGAGGGAGTCCACAGCTCCTCCTAGTTTAGTGTTGTTGGCAAACTTGCTTAATGTACATTCGATTCCTGCGTCCACATCATTTATAAAACCATTAAAGAGCACTGTCTCTAAAATAGAGCCCTGGGGAACCCCACGGGGGTAAAATGGGAAAAACTGCGCTACACTGTGGACAAGGAGGCTGCAATGCTGCCACTTCCTCAAGGTATGGTTCTTGGTACAGCTGTCTTAAGGCTTCCTCATATTTGCCTCCACATGCTCCAGTCATTCCTCCTGATTCCTGGCAAGGTATTCCTGAAGTGGGAAGTCATGGGGTGGCTGTAGCTGCCAAATACTAGTAGGTTCCAGTTTTCAGAGAGTCCTCTGGAGATAGTTAATCTGAGTTTCTCTTTTGATTGGCAGTATCTGCTCGCTCTGACATCTGATTAACCTGTACTTACTGCTGATAACTCATGCACAAACTCAGGTATTGCAGCAAAGTTTCTGTTCGACTCTTATTTGCATTTTACAGTGAGTTGACTGAAAGAGAATAAAGGGAATATTAACCACTTGGGAAGGAAGGACTACAAACAGCTCCTCAGGGAGCAATGACAGAAGCTCTGATAACAAGTGCATGAGGCAGGCAACTGGTAGTATAATCTTAAACCAAAGTGAAACTGGAAACCTCGTGGGACTGAAAGCCAGCAATCAGCACTGTACAGTAAAGCAACACAAGGGCTGAAAATGAGGTGTTTGAAAGTCAGGAAGCTGGCAGTAGAGTGGGACCTGCTGAAGCAGTTGGAGAGGGACCCAGCAATCAGCAACACAGTGCTGCGAGGGCACAATAAATTATTTTTTTATGTGATAGGACTCTGAAGGAGGTGTTTGCCTTAATTACTGTAGTCCCTCAGAGGCACAGAGGGAAAGTATGCACTACACACAAGTGTATTTCTAGATCTGTGAAAAGTCATGCTATACTTTTCTTCTGAAAGAGATTTATTGCTGTCCTCCCCCCACACTCCTCTGCAGTAGCACACTCTTAACAGTAACACACCATTCCTGAGGCTTTCACTTTTCTCTTTCTTTTCATCATCCAGTTGGTGACTGTCTCCATGCTCACGATCTTTCATAAGAGGGACCATGTTCATTGGTGTGTCATCGTCTGTCCCCCCCATTACCCGCATGCTTATTGTACTTTTGAAGTGGGTTGGAGGGCAAGTTTTGTCTTTTCCTCTAAGAACTCGGGTATTTGTCATGCTTTCCTGTCTGTTCTGAATGCAGTCAGTTACAGATACATACTCTGCTTGTCCTAAAACAAATAATTAAGTAAGGGTCAGAAAATTAATGGAAAAACTTCATACAGTTATGCTTCTGCCTGTATTATCAGTAAAAAGTGTGTGGAGTGTTGCCACAAAATTACACCAATATCTTCGTAAAAAGAAGTTGCAAGAATTGCTGATGCTGGGACTATTTCTTGTAAGGAATGTCATGAACATTGTACTACCACTATAAGAAATTTATTATAGTCCATTTTTAATAGTTGTAAGGTCACATATGGTGCAGTTTACTGTCTTTATTTAATCTGACTTTTCTGAGTCTTAACAATGGTACATCTGGAGTGTGAAGTTTTAACGATGAAAACTTCTGTAAACTTTGGATGGTGCAAATATATAAACCTTATTTGTCTACCCAAAATATGGAGGCATCTGTCCAAGTAAATTTTAAATATCTCCTGTATTGTGTTGTATGGGACAGGGAAATTATTAGGAGTGTTTCAGGAAGCATCTTACTCTAACATTCAAAATTAAATGAAGGAAAGATCTTTGCCTGTTTTTTACTGAACAAAAGAGAAAAGGCTATATTCCTCCTTATTAAAGTCTTGATGACAAATAGGTATGAATATTTCATTGGCCAGAAGAATACTTTGATACCGTTCAAACTTAGTCTTATGCTTTCATGAACTCCAGAGACTTATGAATCAGAATAATTTTATAATCTGTGGCAAAGACTAATTTTGTTAAATAATACATACTAAATTGTCAGAATTTTGCAAGAGCTGTTTATTTAACAGAAGGAAGAAAATAACTAAATTTGAAAATAGGTTTTGGGAGAGAGGATTTTTTTAAAGCAGGTTCTGAAATGGGGTTCTGCTTTACAGTATGACAGTAAAAGACAAAAAAGGGTTTGTTTACCTTAAAAATATTTGCCTTACAAGTTCCACACCACACTCCTTTTGACTTCAATGAACATTTTCTATGTAAACAGTATCTAGTGTAAGATGTGGACATTAAAGTTTAGTCTAAGAGTCTGTGAACCATTACAGTTATCACGAGGCGATACTGTGCCATGCATATCTTCATCTGTCTTCCTTTAAGCAGATGAAAATAGTGACCATGAGAAAAATGTATCTGACTCATCTGCTAATAGGGCTGTTGGATCTCACTCGTTTTGCCTCTTGATGTGCACTCTGTAGATCTGTAGGTCTCACTGCTCTTTGGTTTGAAAACATGCGAGTTTTTGCATGTTCTGAGGGAGGCTAGCCTGAAAAAAGGCTTGGGTAAAGTGCCAGTAGGCACTCTGCAGCGAGGGCTGGGCTGCCCTGCGAGGGCAGGTGAGCCGGCAGCCGGGGGTGCCAGCGAGGCAGCAGGGCCAGTGGCCGCACTGCGCAGGAGGCAGTCTGGCAGGACCCCAGCCGGGCGAGGGGGGCAGGCCCAGGGATGGCAGCCAGGGTCAGCCGGCAGTCCGGTGACCGCCAGGCGAGTCTGTAGCAGCAAGGCAGACTCAAGGTCTGGCCAGGAGATCAAGTCCATGGGTTAGGGTTTGGGTCTGGATGAACGGAGTACATGCTCAGGCAGAGCCATGGCTGTAGGATAGCTCAGGCATGGACCAATGGTGATGGCCTCAGGTTAAATGCAGCTCCCAAGAGAAGCAGATGCCCTGACATTGCAAACTTTTGCAAAATTATGTAGTCCATTGTGCTGCTTATGTCTCTTTGCATGTGCTGGGCATTATTCTGTGCTGGTTGTTGCAGTTGATAAGCAGTTTTACACGCTGATCTTGTTTGAGGCAGAGCTCACATGCCTGTCTGCTGCAGATCTGTTTTCTCATAATATTTTGGATTCCTTTGGACACACCTTTGTTGTGTCAGACTACATCCCACTCAAGACAAGAGCCATTCTGGCATGGATGACTTCAGTTGCTGACACAATCTAATTGCCTTGTCAAGGATTAATTCTGGATTTTGCGGTAGTTTCCTTTTGAGTGATCATGATAAGATCTTTTATCAGGGACTTATTTAACTCGTAAACTTGCGTGATTGTCTCTTCATCTTTTGACAGCCACATTTTTTAAGTGTTTTCTTTGTACACATGGTGAAAACCAAACCTCTAATGCATTTCATTTTTACATGGAGTACCATATTCTTTCTGGTTTTGTGACATTACACTGTACTTCCTTTCTACATCTGAATTAGCAAATACATCAACTGTTTCAGAATCTGACTGTCATCTGAAAGTTTTTGTTCCTTTTTCACAGGTATCCAGTAGTTGAAGGTACAGAATGAACTGTGGTTTACAACTCCTCATTTTTCCTTCTCCTTTTTTGTTCCTGGAGCCCAGGAGGCCAGTGAATCATTTCTGAAATCACTATAGGTCTGAGGTCCTTGAAAGAGAGAGTTATTGTTCAGAGAACAAGTCCAGCAGAACATGGCTTTCTCTAACCTGTCCCTGTCAGATGGGTATTTTTTTTTGCCCTTGAAGCTAAGATACATGAATTTGCCGTTTCAAAATCACCAGTCTTTGTACTTTGTGGCCTCTTTCTGGCTGACCTTTCTTAGTAGTGATGAGAGGAAAGCAGTGTTCATAGTCTGTAACATTATTTCCTAGTGTTTTCAGTAGTACCTCTGCTTCCAGACTCATGAGAGCAGTGTTTCCCCTGTGTTCTGGACTGAACTAGACAAAGGATCTGTAGCCCTACCGTGGAAATGCTTTGTTACAGCACCCCCCAAAAATAGGATTGCATGCTACAGCAGTATCTAACTCTAGCAACATTCATTATTATCACATGCAGCCTCTATTAAAAGACTCAGTTAAATGAGACACATGCCTTGATCCCATTTATGTGTCTGCTTAAAGTATGGTTGTTAATTTACAACATAACAAATATATAAAAATCTAAATGTTAACATATAGAGAGGCTTTGTCTCTGAGGTTTGACCATTTTCCAGCTAATGTTATGCTTCACAGTGGACTAACAGATTGTGAAAAGTTGAGCCAAATGTGAATAATCACTAAAGTGTGTTACGGGGCAGGTGAGACTTCACATCAGGCCTAAAGCCATCAGCCTCTTCAGAAGGTGGCAAGCGATAGTTTAATGAAGGAACAGATTACTCTCTTCTTAGATGAATCACAGAATCATAGAATCGTTTCGGTTGGAAAAGACCTTTAAGACCATCAAGTCCAACCGTGACTAGTAGTTTGTATTTTAGGGGAGCAGACAAAGGCAAATTGCCCCAGAGATGGAGGTGGATTATAAAGCAAAAATGATCGCCAAAGTAGGATTCCCTTCTGTGAGGGGGATATGAGCTGAAAAAGAGCTGTAAGTTTATTAGATAAGAAGACCCTTCAAGGCTGATCTGAGTCTAGATGGATGTAGACTTGTTTGTTTTAATTTCCATTCTCTTGTGATTTTATAAAGCTTGGTAAACTGCATTGTCTATTGTGCATGTAGTAAATAAATCCTTTTTTTAGCCATTTATGTCGACCTAGTTTGAGTGAGGAATGATATCAATACAGCCAGCTAACTTCAAGGAATTTGTGCCCACAGGCTCTTGCAATCCAGAGATGGTACTGAACTACTTACTCTCAGGCAGCCAGCAGCCCAAAATGTTTCTTAGAGGCTGTAAAGGATAGTGGAGTTACACAGGCCAATGCACAAGCCAATAACTCAGTGCCTAATATGAAGAGATATTTCCATTGCTAAAGAGGAAATCTCTCTGGAATGCTAATGAGAAGCCCAAGGATTGCAAAGGAGTATAAGGTAGAGGATGTTATTGCAAATTTTACAAATTGGGAATTCAGAGATAGAGAAAAGTGAGATAATATTTCTAGGGTATGCACAAAATTCTTCTGTCCTGATACCTTAGCCCATTCCTATACCACGCTTTCAAGATCAGGTTTCTTCCAGCCCCTCTTAGTTGCTTCCCATATGGTGGTTACCTTCACTAATGTAAAGGCTGACCAGACAGTTAGGTCAGCATGCCTCTGAGATAACATCCCATTTTTTGAATTAGTTCGGTTTTCATTAGTGAATTAACTGGACATATAAATATTTATGACTATCTCAGATGTCTGATTACAACAGGAAATAAATAATTCATTATAGAAAATTACCTTTGTACAATTGATGCCACAAGGATATAAATCAGATATGGCAATTTCCAAAAAAGCAGCACAATATATTGTTTTTGCTGGACCACCCTCAAGTGAGTATCTTTTTGGTGCAACCATTGCTATTCTAAGCTGGGTAACAAACTTTCCATTGTGTGAATAGTAGCGATGTGAGAAAGTCTATTTACAGAAATGTGCATATAATATAAGTATATTGACAGTTGGGATAATTTAGGGAATCTATATACAATACATGATTTCGGTTTGATATTGGGAAGTTTCTGTGTGTATGTCTGTCAGACTACAAGCCTGATTTTGAATGGGGGTGTATTTGCCTTGTCTGTTGTACTTCTGCTTCTGGAGGTTGGTTGAAATAAACTTTGCACCTGCCAAAAGCTTACAAAGAGAAAAAAATAAATTTTGATGAGTGAATGGCATTAAATAAAGGATTGAAAATACTCCGTGTGACAAGCCAGTTATGAAGCTTTAGACTTAAACTGGGAGGCTTGACTTCAGTGGGAGATTTTGGTCACATAGTGGGTTTGAAGAGGAACCACCTAACAAGGAAGGCTGAAGAATAAAGGAAATGGATTCATACCAGCCATTTTAAAGGAAAATCAGCTTCTCTTTCCACAAAAAGGGTGCTTGCTGCAGAGATCGGGAAGAATGACTTAGAAAAGAAGAGCAACTGTGTTTCAGAGTCAATGGCACAAGCTTGAAAGAAGAGATTGAGGACTCCT
The DNA here is from genome assembly GCA_009819775.1 of Phoenicopterus ruber ruber. Lineage (NCBI taxonomy): Eukaryota > Metazoa > Chordata > Aves > Phoenicopteriformes > Phoenicopteridae > Phoenicopterus > Phoenicopterus ruber. The sequence continues at coordinate 21,317,988 of CM020220.1, read as the reverse complement.
GGTCATAGTGAGTTAGAAAGAGTTTGAGATGTCAGGAAGCTGAGACAGTGAAGTCTTAAAACAAGTTGTTTATTGTTTTGACTGTTTATTTATGTTCCTTGTAATAGCTAAAGTAAAGGGGTTTTCAGAACCCCTTTTAAGTCTGTGCATATATTTGTTTCACCTCACACATATCTTTAAAAATACCCTTGTTGTGGAGCTCTGAGAGAGGGTTTCAAGGCACTGGAGAACGAGCTGCCAGCATACATCTGTGGCTAGCTGAGCTGGTTCACAAAGTCGCCTGTCTGGCAAGAGAAGCCAAAATGCACGCGCTCTCAGCCACAAGGGACGCTTAAGCGATCCACAGGGTTGCCTCTGCACTGTTACCCGGGGACAGGTGATGAGACTTCTGTGAGGGCTATTGCAACAGAATATTGCTGTAACGTTTAGAGAGGTGTAGCTGGGGATGCCTCTGTAGGAGACACCTTTCAATACAAGGTATTACTATTGAAAGGTACTAGTTCGTCCAGTTTGTAAATGGAGAACTGGAAGCATGTATAAAGTATGATTTTTGTGGCACAGGAAGTGAGTTACAGTCAAGAGTATATCTTGAGTTCTCCTAACTCCTAGGATTGTATTTGAAATGTAAACTCTTTTTATAATGCTATCTGGTAAAAGGAGCATCCTAAAATAAAACAGTAAAATCCTTACACCACACCACTCATACCATACAAAGATATCTTTCTTGAATGGATGGTGTCAGTTGCTGTCTTGCTCATCATGCTTTTATTCTTCTTCAAGCTTTGCTTTTAGTAGATACTCTGCTTAAACAGAGAGGTAGGAACTGGGGTTATTTGCAGAAATGACCCATTGCTAGATGATGTGATAGAACATAATGTCTGTAGGTTAAAGCATTGTTAAAAATTTGATGCAAACATAGTACTGCAGATCCTGCTTCATACTGTGTGTACAATCTAATTTACTTACTTTTATGGTGAAAGCCTTAACTGATTTCTCAGTTCAGTGCTGCTTGCGGTGACATACAAGTATATTATCTATTCTCTCTCTTTTTTTTGGTTTGTTGAATGGTATCACAAAATGTTTTCCTATTTCAAGTTCTGAAAGCCCACAGTATTGAACACAGAGCTGCTCCATAAACTGAAGAATATGTAAAAGAAAACTGAATAGCTGCTAATGAACTGCTAAAGGCTGGTTATTCCAGGTCATAGTTACTGTACCCAGTGCATGGTACAGCATCCTTACGTGTCATGTTTTCTCTTTGTAAATTACATTCAGGCATTCTCTTAACTTTCTTCGGGAGCATCTGCAGAAGCCCAAGAGTTAGTCTGGGAAAAGAGGCCAGTTTGTTACTTTATTCTGTGATTAAATTCTATTCTGAAAGTTCATGGACAATTTTGTTGTTGTTGTTGTTGTTATTAAATTGTTCTCTCTTCAAGATCACAGCTCTTGGAGGTGTTAATCCCCCTCAAATCCCCTGAATCAGTAGGAATTGAAATTGATTAGTGCTTCTCAGTGTGAAATATGTGGCAGGAGCAAGCTCTGAGAATTTTTGCTTGTGTCCATGTTGGCATCTGTTCTTTTTCCCGGGGTGCTTGTACCTTTTCCCTCAATGGGATAGCTGAGTACTTTGGTAATGTGTTTTTGTATTAGTGAACATTAGGCCTATATTTAAATTGTGTAGACTTTCAGGCATTTTCCCTTGTGCGATAAAGACAAATCAGATCATTTATCAGAATGTATAGTAAAGTGTACCAAGGTCTAAATTCTCTTCGAAGTTACAAGGCCAGACTTTTTACCAGATGAATATCTGAGAGAATCAGAGTGCTGCAGCAATGTTGTTTGCTATGCAAGTCAGAATATACAAATGCATAAGTCATGAAGATAAGAAAAGGGCCATCAGTTATTATATTATACTGCGGAAAACTTTTTTCACTTTTTTTTTTTTTTCCCCTCAAACTAGCTTCCCATCAGAGTTTGCTAACATATTAATCTTCCTGCTTGCCTTAAATATCAACAAATGGTAAGGTCTTTTTTTGGGCTCAGATCAGCAAAAACCAAAGTTGTTTTTGTTCCTCTCTGTAGATTAAGGCATTATTAAATACAGGTATAAGAGCTCTGAGCAGCTTCTATGTGTATCACTATCTGTCCTGTCCTTTTACCTATCTGTACCCCAAAATCCCTAATGGATTTTCAAGTTCAATAATTAACTGTGAGCAGCAGTGCATTGGCATTGTCCTGCCACTTTTTGTTAGTCTGTTCAGCTGGGAAGATGTCAAGCCAAGTGCTTGTGGATTTGCCTTGGTCTTTGTTACTGAATTCAACTTAGATGGTTATAGGCCCAGATAGCATAACCCGCGTAATACATTTATAATTTATTAAACTTAATTCTTTAAAGGTTCTTTTGATAACTGCTCCATGAAGATAGCTGCTGAAGGAAGTTTAAAATTAATGGATTCTATCTCATATGCCTATTATTATTTTTGAAGCCTGTTAGAGAAGAGAAATTATGCAAATTGGTGTCACGCTAGGCTACTGCACACATGCTGGTAATGCATAACAACTAGCTCACTGATGAAAATACTTCATCTTAAGCAAGACTCATTGTCAGCACGAAGAGATGTTCTTTGTATCATGGTTAACAGTTTATTATTATTTTTCTTATGGATAAAGGAGAGTGTTCTTATTAAAAATCCTCATTAGAATAAAGCTACTGTAGAAGTAATACTGGAGAATTATAGTGATGAATTATGATTGATTACATTATACAATTAAGGTATATTGCGAAACAATAGGAAGATCCCTTCAAAAAATGAAGCAGTTGTTGCTCACTCTCTGTGAATGACTAAGTGGCTTTAATTCTTCAGCTCCTGCATGTAAAAGACTTGATAAATAGATCAGGCTCAGGATCAATTAGTGTCACAATGATCTTTAGTATTAATGAAGCGAAGCTGCTAGGATTGAACCAGTTTATCTGTACTCTTCATGACAGCATCCTAAGCTAACATGCACTGCATTGTCTATCTAGTACTGGGCATGGGAACCAGTATGCAGAACACAGTTCTGTGCAGCGCTGGCTGATACAAGCACTCCCTCTGAGGAAGCTATCTTAGTCCTGAAGAATTCTGATATCCTTAGCAGGACAAAAATCCAATATAAGATAAGCTGGTTTCAGAAAATAGGTCGCTAATGTAAGTTTACGGTTATTTTCTTCCCAGGTTTATCCTACATCTGTCTTAGATTTCTTTTTCCTCATCTGTACACAAAGCATATCAAGCTTTTCTGATTAGACTGCGGTGAAGAGCCTGGTTTTGGTATAAGGGTCATTATTCTGTTATAGCCCTTCATCCTTCCATTTTAACACTAACACATGCATTTTGTTTGCCCTGTTAAATTGCGGCCAAAGGAGGCGGAGAAAACCTTCTCAGGTATTGATTTTTCACACATGGGGACTGTAGCTCATAGTCACTTGATTTGCCACCTGCAGTTTATAACTGAATGGACTCATGGGATTATAAACTTCGTTTTAGCGCTGAGTTCCCAGCCTGAGGTGAAATTGATGTGTTAGCTGTTAGTCATTTGTAACTGCTTTAATGTATTTTGCTTGTTGGAATTCTATTTAGATGGCTAATATAAATAGCATTTTTGCAATAGAAATGCCACTGATCAGAACTTCCTGTTTGAGTTGTTGCTCTTAACTGACTTTCAGAGATTTGGACCTGGTCTTGGATAATCATTTCTGCTTCATCTTTTTGGGGTCTTTCTGATTTTCATTGTTACATTTATAATGTGATAATTATGAACTATATCATGGTAACTGATTAGGTACATAATTTTATTCAGCATTTGGTCTTCAGAGTTGTAGATATGGAGCCGATTAATTAGCAGTCAAACAAATGAAATGTATTGTAGTTCCTCATGAATGATCAGGAGCTTTATTTTCAGTGGTACTCAAAACTTCACTAGAAGTTTCTATTGATTTCTATATTAGTAGCAAGGTACCGTTTACCTCACAGGATAAGACAACTCTGCAAAAATACTTGGTTTACCATGTGCAGGAAGTGATTTTTTGCAATAATTTGAATCTCAGCAAAGTATTCAGTCTTTCATCACTGAATACAATTTTCTCTGTTGGTCCCAGCTTCCATTGTAGGTTTTCTTAAGTGCACAGTCCCTCCCAGAAATCTTGGAAGTGTCATTTTTCCATTAATAATATATTTTGCTAATTTTGTGAAAACAAAAGAAAAATATATTTCTTGCATGTTAGTGTGAGAAGTGCAGGTTTGCTTTACTAGCCATCTCTGAGAGTTGTGCAATCTTTATATGCCCTGGCTTGACCATTTTTTTTGCTTAACCTCCAGTGTCAACACTGATCTTAGGATATTTATGTTGAACCTTAGTGAAAACAGTCTTTTGAAGTTTTGTGAGGAGATCCTTTCTCACAGAAGATTGCATCCAGATTTGACAGAGAAGTAGAAATCCCCCAAATAAGTAAGTTCCTACAGTTTTCATAATAATCTGTGTAAGGCTAGAGGAATCAACCATAAGCAGTGTCCCCTCTGAGGGGGATACAGGTTGAATTTTGTCCTCGATACATTCTGCTTTGGTTGTTCCACCCATGTGCTAACAATTCCAGCTTACCTACAGCAGATGCTGTCTTTTGGGCCTATCAGAGGAAAGAAAGAATGATAACTATTACGATAGTAGGAAATTGAAAAGATGCAGATTTATCAAATTCATTCGTTTCACTGCTCATTAAACAAGTTGCTTTGTGACTTTCTTAGTTTTGTGAATTACTGTTTACAAATCTTTTCACTCTAGCTACATTTCAGCTTCTGTGCATATTCAATTAGAGAAGTTCAGCTATGGTAGACCAGAATAAAGCACGTTGTATCTATTAAATCCTGTGAAAATGGGATTGAATGATTCTAACAGAAAGAAATTTGATTACTAATATCATATCATTGACATCAATGAAGATTAGATAGAAGAATCAAAACACCAAGAAACTTTCTGAAGTACCAGTGATCATTTTTATTTAAAAAAAAAAAAAAAAAAAAAAAAAGCAAGCTTGAGTTTACCCTCATCTTTAAGACCTTCCCACTCTAGAAAACCCCAGTGGTTGCTTGTTCTGTTCTTGATTATTCAGTAGATTGAGGCAGTGTTTAATTAAACTTAAAGTGCATGGCCCCTTTCTGTTCCTGCTAAGCAGATCTCTTTCAGGCTAGTACTACACTGTTGGCAATTCCCATTCAACTAGAAAATGGCTTGAGGTGAAGCAAACTGCTATGACTGTTGTAGACAGCAGATGATACGGAGCCATGGGTTTCTGGTAAGAGAGAAGCAACTTCAGAATGAATTCCTGGGAAGCAGAAGAAACCTGTTTTTTGAGGGAGATGCAGTTGTAAAGGACCCAGGATGCCAGTAGTGTTTCCTGGAACCCAATGAAGATGGAATTTTATCAAGAGTGTTGTGGCACTTCCTTGGGAGGTGCGGGATGAGGTGCTAAATAGTTCTGGAGTAAAATAACTTCTTTGTGACCCAGCAACAGAGTCAGCAGTGCCTCCTGATCTGACACAGGCCTTCAGGAAAGACTGAAAATGCACACCCAGTAAGAAGAGCATTAGATTTGCAGGGCAGCTGGTCAGAGGCCAGCCTGTACTTCACCTTTGCCTACATGCATCCTAGATCTGTTTGTTTATGAAACTGACTGATTCCGAGGATGTATTTGCCCACCCAGAGTAGTCTCCTTTTCTGTTTGATTTATACAAACAATACAGAAATGATCAGTCATTATTGGACAAAGATTAATGCTTTACTCATAAATATAAGGGTGCAGTAAGAGTTTACTTATAAAAATCTGTAATGCAACAGATTATGATGAAATGAATCTAAATGAAAACATGCAGCTGGAGTGTCTGGACTAGGCACATACATCTTTCCTACTATGCATTTTCCAGGATATTAGTGGAGAGTTTTCTGGTTTAGACTCAAACATTTGATCCAAGAATTTGAATTAAGTTGTTTTTTCTTTTTATTTCTAGAGAAGGAGGTGACATTAGATTTCTCTGCTGTGATGTCACTAGCTGTTTTGTGGACAGTTTATTATGGTTGATCCCAGGAATGGGGTTGTGTTTCATGCTGTGATGAACTGGAAGCACAGACAAGACAGCAAGCATTCACAACACTTCCCTCAGAACTAGCATCCAAATACAATCCATTGCCACTGGTTATCACTCTATTCTGGCCCTGTGGCTGATATTACTAGTTAATAATTACAAGATAATCTAAAATCTTAGATTATCTAGTCCATCCATATAAAGGAAGCAGAAGGAAAGAACGTAACAAAGATATTCCTGAATTTAAAGGACTTTATGTAGAGAAAGAGAGTGTATGTAAGCACAGTTAGTAAAAAGTTTTAAAAGTTTAAGTTCGAGTACCTGGAAAGAGAGAACATGTTTCCCAGTTACATCCTCTCCATCTCCATTTTAAACACCCACAGAGTCAGTTTCATGGTTTGTATGTTCAACAGAGACTTGTTCTGTGAACTGAATTCAGCAGGAGTGTTTCCAAGGATCTGTCTTTCATGTATAAATAATAGCAGTTCTATTCCTGATTGTCCTATTTTTCCATTATGTTGGCCTAGTGAAACAATGTCATCAGTTAAAGTATGGTTCTTTTTGTTTGTAAGTTGTATAGCATCAGTAACAGCTTTTGAACACACTTTTATCCTTCTCCTTCATCTCCTTCCATCACTCACCTTTATCCCCCAAAGAACGATGCACATCACATTCTGCAGTCTCTTTTTCTGAGACCAATTGAGAACAGTTGTAGAATGATGTGTTGATGGATTCTTTTGTATGCTTCATTTCAAGATATTGACATCCTCTTTGTTTTAACCTAGCCAGTGAGAAACAGCAGGAGGAGGCTAATGGAGGAAGCTGTTCTGACTATTGATTTTCTTGTGCCTTTCAGTGGTTCATTAATTCCTCTAACAATTGCTTCTTAGGTAGCTGGCTGGGTGTGACCATCGCTAGCCAGCAGAATAGGGGCTGTCATGGCTGGGTGAAGCCATAGCTGATAATGTCAGCTTTGCCTTCTGAATTCTTCTATCTATGGGTTATTCATTCAGTGTGGAAGTAATATTGAGCTCCCTACAAATAGTGAAATACTTTCATTTTGAATATGACATTCTTCCACAGTATGTGTGGATGCCAGAAGAGTATGAGCCAGCTGTTTCACAAGAGAGACAAGAGGCGTTAGACAAACAGAACATCATTGCAATAATTAGCCCTGTGCATGAATTGTTCATATGGAAACAGTACGTTCAATTTTGTTTCACTAGTATCGACTGGTATTGCTATTATGTCCCTACCAGCTATATTAGAATTCAAAACTCTCTAGTACTGTTATACCATGACTGTTAGAAAGCACCAGGTTGGAGTGAGGCTCTTACTTATTTCAAAACCTCTATGGATGTCCCATTTTACTGTGAGCTAGAAAAGGGTGTGTATTGGAAGGCAATAGGCAAATCACTGTTGTGTAGAAGTTGGGTAAGACAGTACTGAAAATAGAACAGTAATTGTAAAGCTATTTCTGGCACTGTTTTTCTTGCTTATGAGTCCCTCTTGTCCCTATAATTTTTGAGAAAGATAACTGTGATAATAAATTTGTAAGAAAAAGTTGTTGATTTTATTCCAGAAGTAGTTATATCGTTAAAAAAAAAAAATAAAAAAAAAATAAATCTGCATATAGTTATTCTATATAGGGTTTGGGGTTTTTGTTTTGTTTTCACAACATGGGTGAAGATCACAGTAGAACTTGTAGGACACCACATAATTTTCCAGATGGCTATTTTGGGGCTATTTAGAGCCATTGAATACCATTGGAAGACTAGTTCACAGGGGAAAAAACTACTTGTGCACTGTCCATAACCAATATTTCTTTTACATTATCTTTTATATCAAACAATACCTGTAGTCTGTTTGTCTTAGAGATACTGTTAAGGGTTGATAATATGCAATCATTGATTCTAATGTCGATCTTACAGAGAAATATTTTCTTTATATGCAGATAAATCTTATTTGCCCATTTGCCTGACTGCCATCTAAGTTAGTCTGTCATGCCTGGTCTGACTTAATTTGTTCTGACTGCTAAAGGTTTTCAAAACAGAAAAATCCAAGTGTTATGAAGAAACCCATGAAATTAGCTTTATTGATGGAGAAGATTTCTTTTCATGGATAAATGAGAGAAACCCTGTCAATGGCTGAAGCTTGTTAATAATTTTTTGTCTTACCCTATTGTTTGTCTTGGTTGGTCAACTTTTACAAGATTTATTTTAAGTTAGTATATTATTTCTGCTTTAAAAGAAAAAAAATCATGCTATTTGCCCCTATTTCAGCCTGAGAGCAGCTTGACTAGACTCCACCGAGTTGCCTTACTTTTGCTTTGCGTTCTGTCTCTTCCCAAGTATGCAAAACAGGGTTTGGTAGAGTGCTGTGGGCTTGTTGATAGCATGTAGTCATTCCTCAAATAGCCTAAGTGTGTGCAGTCCCAAATAGCTTTGTGTAAGATGGTCCCCATCCAGTAGAGTTAATTGCCAAAGTGTAATTTTTCAGCATCTGGTGTGGGCTATTTTGCTTGCCTGCGTGGAACATTTAACCACTGAGGAGTTTTCTCCAGCTGGTGGCAGAAATCATGAAATACTTGAAATCAGTAGGTCTCTAATAGGTTGAGGCTCCCTCTGGGGAGGGCATTGCTAAGTTTGTCACAGCTAGAAGCCACTCTCTGTACCTCATTTCAAAGCACAGAGAGGTGTGAGGCCTCATCTGGGGGGAGTGAAAGGAGAAAGTTCTTCCTTTTTAGTGTTAAGGTCTTCTGGATATGGGGTTGTTGTAAAAGCGGTTGCATTCACGTGTAAGTTTTCACTGTAGAAATAAAAAGTAAATGGCAGCCCTTGTTAAAACAAGGTCATTTTATTTTCTGAAGCTCAGTAAATCAGGAAATAGAAAAAGAAAAGCACAAATTCACTTTACAACTTCAGCTTTTTCCTTTAATGTTTACATTTTTTGTTTAAAAAAAAAATCCAGATTTTACAATATTCAACATAATAGCAGATATTTTTCTTTTACTTTTTTGTACTGTAAAACATTCACATCTATCATAGGAATGTCATAAGGGTTACTATGTTGTGTGCGATGGGCACTTTCACTGACGGCAGACTCATTTAGATTTGTTTTTCTTGAGTTCAAGAAGAGGCTTTTTTAGTTTAAGCAGAAGTTGTTTATGGTACATATTTGGCAAATCTGATTCCATGTAATGCGTAAACATGCTACCTGTAAATGCTGTCTTGTTATCACGATGCATAGAAGTGCTCACTCACTAAAATTTTTCTTCAGTCCAGGACTCCATCTGTAACAATTTCGCATTAGATTTTATTTTGTCCACGTTGTCTTCTGGTATAAAGAAATGTCAATGTATTTTGAAAATTTGGAGATAGCATTTTAATGGTTACTTATTAATTGGAACAAAAGCAGGCAATGACACTAGATTGTTTTGCTTTGTTTTAAGGAAAAACATATTTATCCACAACAGCTGCTTGCAGGGAAGCGTCATAATAAATATTACATTGGTATAAAGAGTGCCATGCATCATTTTCTGGACAATCTGTGTGGTGGGGTTGTTGTTATAGTGACAATGAAATAAATATCAGTCTCTTTTTTTTTTTTCTTTTCCTTTTTTTTTTTTTTTTTGGTAAGGTTGCATCAAAGCTGTTTGCAGTCTCTTCTCTGTTTCTTTGCACATGAACATCTGTAGCATTTCTCCTAAAGCATTAAAATCACACATGTTCAATATGTTTTTTTTTAACCTGATATGCAACTGTTCCAATTTGTGTTTGTATTCAGCACCACCCTCCACCCTGCAAACAAGCCTTGCTCTTAGGGTTGGCTTATCAGGAGCTACAGGTCTGTGGCTGCTGTCTTCAGTGCATGTAGTACGGTCTGTTCACTGATTTCAGAGAAGTCTTTCACCTGACCTGCTTCTCTGTTGGGGTGCTAACTGTATGTGTTCAGAATACTGTTCTTTGTTTGCGGCATGCTGTATTGGATCCAAGTAGTGAGAAACTGTCCTAATAACTTACATTATTGACCCACAACAGATAAATGACATTGACTCTAGCTTTTTTTTTCCCCCTTCTCTTCTTCTTTTTCCTTCTTTTCTTTGCCTTTTTTGGTCAAGAGACCAAAGCAATTTTATATATTATTTGGCACCATCTTTGGTGCAAATACAGTTTTAACCAAGGAGGGAAATAGAGGGGTTTTTCTAAATGTGCCTGCCATTGTTTAAAAAAAGATTATACTTCTTCTAACCTGACTTTGGTAACAGCCATGTTTTGTGCCTGCTATATGGTAAATTACTTTAACAACATGTAAACATTTTGTCTTAGGGTCTAAAGGAATTTTAAAATTTCTTCTGGAAAGGAAAAAGTATGCAAATGAGTTTATACACATGCTTCCATTTTGAATATTGCTATACAGATCTGCGCTGCATGTGAATTTGCACACAGGTTATTTTCTTCTCTATCATGAACAGAAAGCACAATTATTTCTTTAATTAGATTGAAGAGCTGCTGCTTCATTCCTTATTAACTTAGCTTCCTAGCCAGGCTCACATTTCTTTCTGACTAAATTTCTCATGCCAGATAGTTGTCATTGATGCTGGAAATAGTGAAGAGGTAAGTAAGACAGCAAGTTTTTAAAATTGCTTCAAGCAGGTTTGCAGATATCAGACATTCTTAGAAAGCAATGGCTCAAACCTTAAAATTGAAGTGTATGTTTGAGGTGCTAGTTGATCCATCTCCAAAAATCGAGAGCTCCTTCAGTTTGTTGATGGATCTCAGACTTTACATCTCCTAGTTAAGTGTACAGATAGCTGAAGTGGTCTACCTATTGACAGCCACCAAATGGGCAAATAATATTCTTTCTTAGAGAAACCATAAACCAGTCAGCTTCCCTAATTATCGCAGTAAGAAGATTAAGTTAATCTCATCTTAAACTTCATCTTTCCTTTCTCTAATTCCAGTTCAGGGGCAAGATCTAGGTTCTCACTACTTGAAATTAAATCCTGAAATGGTATTGTTATTTTCCTAATCACCAGAACTTGCCATCTGTGTAATTCCAAGTGTGGGAAGGAGCCCTTTGCATAGGCTGCAGTGACCCATACATCACTCGGGAGTGTTTGGGGAAATGACTCCTCTGACTGGGAGATCTCCTGAAGGTGGAGATGCAAGTCAGCTAGTGTAGCTGACCATAACACGCTCTGACTGAAATACAGAAATAGACAACTGCAATTGTTGAGAAACATGTCCAATGATGAATGTCACCCCAGTGGTGTACCTGTTGCCTATTATCAAGTTGGTTTGTATTTTATGATACCAGCCAGCCCAGCCTTAACTTTTATTAAACTACTTATACATGACCCTGTTGTAGATATATCAGATATGATGAGGTGTTATACCTACTGAATGCCTGTCTGGCAATTGTTCAGGGAGCATTAGACAAAAATATGTTAAAAGCATAACATGGCTTTTTAATGCACAAGAAATAGGGCCTCATTTCATGAGCTGTGTTAAACCAATTGTGTAAAATGTCCATTAAAAGCGTGCAGTAGAAGGAGGGGTCAGATTTTGTCAAAACTTGTGAAAAAGTGTTCAGAATGATGCAGTGTATGGGGCAATGTTGGAAGCAAATAACACCTACAGCAAAGTAAGTAAAGGGAAGCGTTCCCCAGTGTTTTCTTTCCATTCCTTCATTTAGTGATCCGATCTTTCTATCTGGTTTTCATTTGTGATTCTATCTGTATTTCTTCTCAAATTAGGACAATATTTGGTTTCTTTATCATAAGACGCCTTCTTTAGTACAGAGTTACTTAGGGCTTCCCACCATGTATGTGTCTGCTTTGTTTTCCAGGAAGCCATTGTATGGATTGTTTCAATATAATGCCAGTATGATTGGACTGGAATCATTAGCTGATCCCTCAGATACTTGGGAAATTATAGAGACTATTGGGAAAGGCACTTACGGTAAAGTCTATAAGGTTGCCAATAAGAAAGATGGGAGTCTGGCAGCAGTAAAGATTCTGGATCCTATCAGTGTAAGTAACAAATATTAAACTGTAACTTCATTGTTAATTTAAAAGAATTCTCAGAGTTGAAATGTAAATCAAATGTGTAAGATATTCAAAGCATCCTGAAGGGAACAATTTTGCAGAATGCGTTGACAGAAAGAGTTTGGTACCAGCACCTGAAAGCTGCAACTTACAATTTCATCATCTTGTATGTTATTTTAAGACAGCATTTGCCTAGTTTCTTTTTTTAGGTCTATGTAATTCTTCTGGTACAAATTTAGGTATCTGTGCTTGGAGCATGCAAATGCTAAGAAGGGACAGCGGCATTCCTCTTAGGGACCTGCTATAGCAGGGAAAATACAAGATGCTGTTAATCTTAATGTTCTTATTTTATTCTGTGTACTCCCTAAAAGAATTACTTTTCCCATCACAGAAGTACTGTGAACTTCAGGGTATTTTATAGTTGTCTTTTGTAAGTGGATAATACTGCAAGGCAATAGTTAAGATAAAAACGAAGAAGAGCACAGCCCAAATTCTCAGAGGTAGCTCTGTGCCAGCTCCGGTTTTAGAGAGTATTAAATGCCTAGCTTCCCTTGAGAACGGAGGCCCTAGTTTTCAATGGAAGATTTAATTGGCGGCTGCTCAAGTTGGATCAAGCTGGAGTTTGATCACGACAGTTGGGTTAAAATATTTACTAAAAAAGTTACGTTTCTGTCATCTACCACTACTGAAATTAATCTTGTTTTTCTCTTGTATAAATCTAAAGAAGGTAATAAATAAGATGATATCCTTTTTAGCAAAATGCAAAAAAAAAAAAAGAAAACGCATGTAAGAGCTTAAATTTTCTAAGAGTCACAGTTTGTGCAGAAACAACGAAAGGTTCAGTGCTTAAGTACTGTTCTGAGTTGTGACCTGTGTGCTGATACTAAACAGTGTTTTGTAATTGTCACAGAATTCTTTCATTAACAAGTATTTTGTAACATTTGCTGATTTCATGGGTTTTGTTTTGTCTCTCTTTAATTGTTTCTGGTGTATGTCTTTTCCTCATAAGGATGTCTTTGTTTGTACTAATGCCCCCTTTGAGATTTTATGAAATTGTTCTCTGTTTGGTCCCATCTGATAACCATAGAAAAAAGAATGAATCAAAGGTTCGTGTATTTACATTTAGCTTACGCATTAAAAAATACCCATGTTTAAAAACAAGTTAGAAAATAATACATGTCTAAATGTCTGTCTTTTAGACAACTGAGCAAAGTTAACTATAATTTTTACTTTTCTGGTTAAGTATATTACGCACTGAAAGAATCCTTGAAGAACAACTGCTTGCTTTACACAGACTTCACATTTGTGTATGTAAAAAAAGCAAAAGTGGCATAGAATCATAGAATCATAGAATCGTTTGGGTTGGAAGGGACCTTTAAAGGCCATCTAGTCCAACCCCCCTGCCATGAGCAGGGACAACCTCACTAGATCAGGTTGCTCAGAGCCCCATCCAGCCTGACCTTGAATGCTTCCAGGGATGGGGCTTCTACTACCTCTCTGGGCAACCTGTTCCAGTGCTTCACCACCCGCATTGTGAAAAACTTCTTTCTGATTTCCAGCCTATATCTCCCCTCCTTTAGTTTAAAACCATTACCCCTTGTCCTGTCACAACAGGCCCTGCTAAAGAGGTTCTCCCCATTTTTCCTATAGGCCCCCTTCAAGTACTGAAAGGCTGCAATAAGGTCTCCCCGGAGCCTTCTCTTCTCCAGGCTGAACAGGCCCAACTCCCTCAGCCTGTCTTCGTAGGAGAGGTGCTCCATTCCTCTGATCATCCTTGTGGCCCTCCTCTGGACCCGCTCCAGCAGGTCCACGTCCTTCTTATGTTGAGGGGCCCAGAGCTGGACGCAGTACTCCAGGTGGGGCCTCACCAGGGCAGAGTAGAGGGGTAGAATCACCTCTCTCGACCTGCTGGCCACGCTTCTTTTGATGCAGCCCAGGATACGGTTGGCTTTCTGGGCTGCCAGTGCACATTGTTGGCTCATGTCCAGCCTTTCATCCACCAGCACCCCCAAGTCCTTCTCGGCAGGGCTGCTCTCCATCCCTGCATCCTCCAGCCTGTACTGATACCGGGGGTTGCTCTGACCCAGGTGCAGGACTCTGCATTTGTCCTTGTTGAACCTCATAAGGTTCGCCCGGGCCCACCTCTCAAGCCTGTCCAGGTCCCTCTGGATGGCATCCCGACCCTCAAGCGTATAATGATTTGATGTGGATTAAATTTACAGTATCATGTGAGTACTTTCAGCTGCATTAAAGTAAAACCATTTAAAAGTACAAACTAATTTAAAAATGGTTCTTTTTATCCATGAGAGTTTGTTCTTGCTTTGTACAAACTTACTGTGTTTATATATTCTGTGTGTTTGTGTTTTTTATTTAGGATGTAGATGAAGAAATTGAAGCAGAATATAATATTTTGCAGTTTCTTCCCAATCATCCTAATGTTGTTAGATTTTATGGGATGTTTTACAAAGCAGATCAATATGTGGGAGGACAGCTCTGGCTAGTACTTGAGGTAAAAACATTTTGGTAACATTACATCTTAACTAGCAAATGTTGTTGGGCTTCTGTTTTTTATTGCTAGAAGAGACAAGCTTTCATGATTCTCTGATTGGGGCCATTAATCAAAGGACTGGTGATAGATGATGTGTGGTAGTCTACTGTTGAAAATCGCATCCAAGCTTAAAGTTTGTTTAATAGAGAATGTCCTTGCATTTTATTTCTGTTCAAGTTGCTACATTCTGCCTCCAAAGCAAGCAAATCCTTTTGATAAGAATGGTTTGCCTAAAAACAGCTTGATTTTTTCATGTTGAAGGAAACATTAGATAAGACATTTCTCTAAACTTTTGGAGAGCTCAAGCACTTGAGGGGAATGCAAAAGATGATGAAGTAGTAACATGGAGGACAGTTAACAAACATGCTGCCTATTGCAAAAGCGAACAGAGAAAATGTAATGGGAAAGTCTGTTTTATAGTAATTTAAAACTAGAGGCTGGTTGCTGTTGAAAACCTAGCAACAGAAATGCCTTCTATTAACTTTTCTTGTTCAGTGGTAATCAGTATTCTTGCAGTGAAAACTGTATTTTGGTGGTCTTGTTGCAAGTTAAGTGACTGCCAGAGATTGTTGCAGGATGAGGATTTCTTCTAGATGTTTTCTAGGCTTAATTACAGAGCTTTGCACAGACTGATGAGCAGTAACAGATCATTCAAACATTTCTCTCTGTTGTAACTAGACCGGTAAAAAATAGCATTCACTTTTTAATTACTGATCACTTCAGAAATTCTACTTCCTGTTCTTGAATGGTGATTGGAATCAGAATAGGAATCTTTATTTCCACTTTAAGTTGTGGAATCCCAACAATACATCTGACTTCCATGTACTGCAGAATTATGCAGCTTGAATGAAAACTTTTGGATGTGTTTCATCTTAAATTTCAGTAACTATTAATAAAGGAGCTCTAGTATTTTTGTTTTGGTGTTGTTTTTTACTGTATGCTTGCTGGCTTTGTGTTGAGTTTGGGCTTGGTTTCCCATGTGTTTTCTTTTTTCATACAAGTGTAGCGTATCTGACAGATGCATCTCGTGGTATTCCATGTAACAAAATTTTGTAAAGCAAAATCATGACATATTCTATGTATCACAATTGAATATAGAATTTGAGAGAGTTAGGTGTTCGTACAGACCTTATCAATTAAGTATGTTAATTTCAGATGATTTTGGTGCACATTATCCAAAGTTTTAAAGAAATTTGACATTAAAAAAATTGTGTTTTCCTTATACGGATAAATTTACCAGACAAGGCAAACTTATTTCTTGCCCTGGAATTTATGTGCAAATTTGTGTATGCATAGCAATTACTTTTTTTATTATAAGTCAATGACACTTTTTCAGTAAAAGGGAATCTACAAAGTACTCACTTTGATCCCTGAGTCTTTGATGAAATATATTCATTGGATGTATGACTTCCAAAATTTGTAATAAAAAGGTGGATTTTCTTTTTTCCTTTAGGCACAATTTTGCCATGTTTACTCACTACAAGCAGGACCTTACTTTGATAAATGCCTAGGATGAGGAAGGGTAGCAAAAGTGGACACCTTAAATATTTTTGTGATGATGCATTTTACTACATAAGGAATTTTAGAGATAAGCATTTTGTATTTTTCGGGTAGGTGTAGCACAGACAACTGTAAAGCAAACTTCCCTACTTTTCCATCTGAAAGTGGTAATGAAGTTTACAAGTTCATTTGGTACCAGATCTTTGCTGACTGTCAGGAACAGTGTTACTGACAGCTGCAGTAATGTTTGTGGGATATATTTCTTTTCAGTCAGTCATTCATTTAACATATGCTACCAAACAGCTGTCAGTCTGTATCATTTTTCAGTCACAACCAGCTTGGCTTTTTTTTGAAGTGAGGGAATACTTTTCTGTGTTTTATTTGCAGGCTAGAGATAAGTTTAGTACAGCCTGTCTCAGTAGAACATTTAGCACAATGAAAGCAATGAACAAAAATCTTTCACTTAATGGCTTGTTAGCAAATGCTTAAGCATGGAAAGAAAAACATGCACTTTCTCTCACAGGATGATGAAGTTCTGTAAATACACTTGTTGATTGCTATTGAGCTGAATGCTCCCACCCAACTGATTTTAAAAAAAAAAAAAAATCTCTACTAATGAATTAAAAAGTAAAGTCAAATTCCTGCAGAACTATCAGTGTTTTCATTGATGAAATTTTGCTTCAGGAACTTATTTATATAAAGGATGTTTTTGTTTATCATGTGATCTGGTCCTTCCCATGAACTAAAAATTTTAGTCTAGTGAAATTTTTTGATGCAAGGGGAAGTTAGTAATAAATGAAGGAAAATGTCGGCATATCACAGAAATTAGTGATTGAACTGATACACAATTGGTAGAAGTTATTTGAGAGATGTAAAACTTGAGAGGTTGTAGAACTTCTGTTTTCATACCATTCTCCTGATTTACACTGTAGTATTTTAAACTTAATACTGATAACGTAAAATGAACTTGTGTTGAAATGCATGTGATTTCTGTATGGCAGAAATGTTGGTAAAGAGTGCTGGCTACAAAAACAGGTCTAGAGGAGAAAATTCAGTGAAAGGCAGGCAATTGATTCTCCCATCATTTTTTTCGTCGAACAGTTGTAAATATTAATGTAAGAAAAGGACAGAGAAAGAGGAGAAAGGAAAGAGGGGAATAGCTGCTTAGAAAGGCATGGACAGTAAACTAGTGGTGTGGGTGAAAACATATTTACAAAGATTCTAATTTTACATTTTCTCCTCCTCTTTTGATGTATGGCAGCCCATTAATGGGAAATGCTTGCAAGAACGTGCTTTTCTGGATCAGAATGTTTCATCTCAGTTGTTGGCAGCACATGCCATCAAATCTGAGTATAGAGATATGGCTTCTGTCTACTTTATATTGCCTGCCAGCAGGAGCATTGATGGAGTGAAAGTTTAAAATGACTGTAATTTGTTGCCTCCCAGTTATCAAGAGCATCAGTCTTTTCTGTCTGGCCTTTTCTTTGCACAAAAGCAGTTTTTCAAAAAGGCAATGCACGTATTACTGTGAAAATACTCAAATAATGTAAATTGGACTTAGAAATCCTCTGTCAACAACAAAATACAGTCCTGTTCATAGTATTTTGATTTTTAGTTACATTTTATAAAGAACACTTTATAATCTTCGGTTTTCACTTCCCTCTTCTCACCCAGGCTGCTGTGGTTTATTATTATCATTGCTAATAAAATATGTTCTAAGATGGGGTGACAACATAAATAATTGCAAGGTAAAAATCTAGTTGTTCCCAGACTTGTGTTGTAGTGCAGCTTTGCACTGTAGGTGTTCACAGCCTAAACAAGTATATTCAGTAACTGAGGACTTGTCTTGCTTTTTTCCCCCCTCGCAACTCCCCCCTTCACAGCTGTGCAATGGAGGTTCTGTCACAGAGCTTGTCAAAGGCCTGCTGAAGTGTGGCCAACGGTTGGATGAAGCTATAATCTCATACATCTTATATGGTGCTCTCTTGGTAAGGATGTTCATTGGGCTTGTAATGACAGCAGAGGGTGCAATTTACTCATCTCATACATATATTTTCCATTTATAAAGTATGGTAATGTTGACAATATTATGCGGGCTATTATAGCAGCAGGGGTTGTATCAAGCATGTAATCCGGTGGACAGATGTTTCTATTGAGTATGTGCAGATTGTCTTCATTACATTCCCTAATAGGAGGGTAATTGTTTTTAAATAAGGGAGTAAACTTATTTTTGTTACTGCTGGTATATAGGGCCTTCAGCATTTACACAATAACCGGATCATTCATCGTGATGTGAAAGGGAACAACATTCTCCTGACAACAGAAGGTGGAGTCAAGCTCGTTGACTTTGGTAATGACCACTTCCCATTTGTTTTCCTGATACATGCAGTTTAGCCAAAGGCATCTGTTTACTTTCCCCTGGGAAAGCAGAATGCCATAGTGAGAGACTTTTTCAGAAGGATACTCAGAACTATTTTAAAAAGGAAAAATGGAGAAGGAACCTGATGCAGCAAGAATGAAAATTCTAACCAAAAATCAGTAATAGATTTTTAACTTAAAAGCTTAAACATAATAATTTAATAATTAAAAATAGTTCTGAAGTACCATTTTATTTACAAAGCTCTTTTGCATTTCACAAGGAATGTCAGTTTCAGGGCAGTTATCCTCCTAATTTAAATTTAGATATTCTATCTTTTGCATATGAAAAGGAAACATTCTTCTCTCTGAAATGGCTTTTGCTAGCCTCAAGCACATTTTTTCCCTCTGAGCAGAAGGTAAAATGGTCCTTTGGGTCCAAAACCCAACATCCATTTAATTTGTGGTTATTGCTATTAGATTTGAGCATTGCCAGTCTGGAAACATCACAAGAAACAGGGCAGGGGGGAGAGACAGACAGACAGATAGATAGATAAAAGGGGACTTAACAGCAGAATTTAACTCAGTTTGGCAATTTTTTTTCCCTTTAAACATGCACTTAGAAAAATAAGGAAATGCTGTAGTCCCTCAGATATGTATACAATGGAATGGACAATTTTATTAAAGGTATCAAAACCAGATTATTAGTAATAGGATTTATTAATAAAACCATATATGCATATAATATGCATATATATAATATGCATATATAATGCATAAGGTAATCGTCATTGAGAATAATATTGTGTGAATAACAGATGTTTGCTTAGCAGTGCAAGAAGGTAAAGACAACGTTCGCGAAATGAGAGTTATGCAAAATGGTGTGCCAAAAAATCCTGCAAATAGTAATATTTTTTTAAAAACCCAAAAATATTAAATTTATGCAGTGGAAAGAAAATATAATACTGATGTTGTCATGGTATTATAAATTTAACATTAAAATCTACTGAAGATGCTAAAGTAAGTTGGGAAACAGGAGACTGTACTATCTTCTTGGGACAGAAATTCATTATGTTGGATGGTAAAGGCAACAATTAAAACAGTGCTGGGAGAAACATATGGCCTGAAGAAAAACTTGGAGGGAGTCCCTGACCTAGTACGAGGGAGGAAGATCCCTTCTCATTTGGGGGAATTTTGGCAGTATGATCTTTGTTGGTAACTACTCCATTCTGGGAAAAGTTGGCTTGTCTCCCCAAAGCAAAACGTTTTTATCAGACCTATCAAAGGCCTTAGCTGCAGCAGAAGCTCAGCTTGGAGCTTTGGCTTCCAAAGGCAGATCAATGTGCTGCAACTCCAAGTGGCACGTTCAAGGAGACTGAGAATCCCAACCTTTCTGGTGTCCCATGTGTCTCTCAGATTCCACGTTTAGATTTGGGGTTTTTTTTTCTACTTTTTAAGTCACAACAGTAACACTTGAAAATGACAACAAGTATGACTACCTCAGAAAAAGACATGAGTTAAATCTCAAGTGTTCCCTAACACTTAATGGTTAGGAAATGCCAAGAAGTGCCCACATATCTGTGTGCTTCCTGACTAAAAAAGCATCAGGCACCAAGCTTTCATTTTTCTCCTCTAGCCCACTGCCATAGTCATAGAAGGGACTCTGGCAATTAATGAGGATTGAGTCACAGGTGATTTTTTTTTGTAGAACTGTTTGTCTCATTTGTTGCAGAAAGTGGAAGATAGTGAAAAATGCAAGGAGTTCAGGAAGAAAAGGAACTCGCAGTTCAGACAGTTGAATGGCATCAAATTGGAGACTATTCTTGCTTCTGCCAGTGTTTCTCTGTGATGTTGGCAGGTCACTTGCATCAAACTTTTTAGAAGTGGCCACTCTGTTCCTTATTTTCCCAATAGCCAGTTTGAAATGTCTTGTCCTCCTTTGCAGAAGAGCTAAGTGTTCTTGAACTGCAGCTGAGATCTATTACAGCTCTACTTGAGGCATGTGGAGTGGCTGAAAACTGAAAGATCTCAGATTAAGTACACAAAAACAGTGGATGCTTTGGATATTTTTAGGTTAATCCCTGGAACTAATAATCCTCTCCCATTTTGCAGGAATGTTAAGGAGATTTATTGTTTGATGAGGATGGAAAGAAACATGTCAAAAGGAAAAGAAAATGATGATTTTAAATTTAGTATAGGATTGGATATACTAAATAAGTAACTAGAACTCAAATCAATGGGGACAAGAAAAAAATAAATTACTACCTATTCGGTGAACACTACTCATTCTGTCCACAGAATGAGACAGAATCTTGAAGGAAAAAAAAAGTTAGTTCATATTCAAGGCTGTACATATAGATATTAGGTCACAGAGAGGATTACACAGATATCCTTAATTGATGCGCTTTTTTTTTTTTGCCTTTATTGCATGACTTTACAACTTGCTTTTTCAGTGTAACATGCATTTCTTCCCTCAACTGCTCTTGACAGCATGATATATTTGAATAAATGTTGGTCACAGTGTAAGTCGACCCAGGATGTCTGCAACTTATCATTCATTTATGCTCACGCTCGCTCACTTTCTCCTGCTGTCTCCCTCTCTCAGCTCTTCGGTATTCTGCACTGTTTTGGAGTGTCCGTAGATAGCAGCTACAAATTAAGCTAGCTGAAGACAGATCAGAGTTAAATGCACAGAGGCTTGCTGTAGGTCCTAGCCATTAACTGTTTCACAGTGGTACTCCGGAAATCACTGAAGGCTTGCAATCACATTGAAATATGAAAAATAAACACCGAATTGAATCTTGGAGCCAGCAATCAAATTATTTAACTTACGAATTATGAGTCCCAATTTCTTATTTATTGGCATCAGGCAATGTGTATTATATGTGTTTCTGCCCATTTTTGTCTCTGGGTAATGCCATAGGAGCAGACCATTGTGGGTGTTGTTTGTTTTTAAACAATGTTAAGGTGAAATATTTTTTAAATCAATATTGGTTTTGTGTCAGCTTATTGGAATGCTCCTGAACTCTACAATTCAATTATATGTTGACCAGAGCACAGATTTGCTGTGAAAGTTCATTCTGATTTGCTAACATTGTTTGATTTCACTCTAGTTCTTTCTTCCTTTTTTCAGCTGTGCTTCAGTAGTCCAGCCCCAGTCAGCAAAGCACTGAAGCACAGGCTTTGTTTTAAGCATGTGCTTAACTCCCTAAGTACAAGCTGCAGTGTGAGCTTGAGCTTCTGTGCTTTTCTCAATAGGGAAAGATTTAAGCAAGCGCATAAATGTTTTGTTGAACAGGAGCCTCTGCAAATACTCTAGTGAGCAAGTTTCCTGCCAGCGTGTTCAGGGAGTAAATTTCTGAAACAGAAGTTGTAATTTGAATAGTTCCTGTTTATACTCATGAAAACAGCAGAAAGTAGTCTGTGATATTTAGGTGCAAATTGAATTTTTGAGTTTGAATGAAAGTGCTTCAAACTGAGTGTCATTCACAAAAAATCTCTCAGCAATTTTGAAAGAAAACAGCAAGCTGAAATTAATCAAACAAAGAATGTGGTACAAATGGTGCACTTTCTTTGGCCAGGCGTTCTGCAGCTGTACTCCCAGGCTTGGGGTTTGTTTTCCAGATACTTGAAATAAACTGACTGAAATGACAATGAATTTGAAGCCAAGTTTTTTTGGATCTGTTCTATTGCAGGTGTTTCAGCCCAGCTCACCAGCACACGTCTGCGTAGAAACACCTCAGTGGGAACGCCCTTTTGGATGGCACCTGAGGTAGGCAAACATTTCTGTCTGGGTTGTCTCCATTCATTGCAATGCACGCTTTGTTGCCACTTCCACAAAGTAGGAGAAAAGGGTATCTTTTCTTCCCTCCCCTATGGCTGTGTTTCTACTTTACATCTAGGCCTCTGTTCAGTAAAATGAATGTACTATTAGAATATACAAAACGGATTTCTAATAATCTTCATTATTTTCTTCTCTGTAATGTTTCCATAAAAGTACGGATAATCTGCAAATAACTGAGGGTCCCCTTGAAAATTTTATGACTTTCCAGTCAAATACTGTATGTTTTGGTGTGGTTGTCTGTGCCTCTAAATACAGACTGGGAGGAGAAGGAGGAATTCCCACATTCCTGACTTGCTCTGCAAAACCCTGACTCAGCTATGTGTTCTTTAACCTTAATCATTGACCAGGGACCTGTACACTTAGACACATGGACTAGCATAGGTTAAAAATGGAGAAAAATAATCTACAGCCAGCCTAGCCAAGTATCTTAGACCATATTTTTGCATACTGGTCCCCAGACATAACCCTTTTCCTTCTATTTCACGAAGCTCTAGAATGTTTTAACACACGATTGAACAAAAGTCTCTTATGTACTCTCGCTAAATTTGGGGTGGAAGATGTTAATCTTTGCCCTCCCCGCTTTAAGAAACAAAAAATACTTCTGTAAGGCATAGATTATAAAATTAAAAAATAGGGAATGAAAAGAGAGTGGTCTATTTATTTGTCAGTTGTTAAACCTTAATAACAGTAGTAGCCTCATCTCTTTTGAAGGCCATTAGACTTATTTGAATTTGGGAGAATTTGGGATGGAATTTGCATCTGTTACAAATGCAAACAGGTCTATTTCTGTATGTCAAACAGTTAAAAGTATCGTGCAAATGTTTTAAAACATTTTATACTTTTTATATATCTATTTCTGTTGCTAAGGAAGGCTGATTATAGCTGAGCAGAGAAAAGAAGCTGCTGTAACGGATCCAAAATTGATCTTGCACAGTGTCACAAAGAATGGTTGATATTTTACCATCTCCATAACAACCAGTTTACGTCACAAAGGAGACACAAGATACCTTAGAAACCACTGTGCAAGCATTATTTATGGAATCACCTTGGTTGAAGACATTCTGAGACCTTTATAAAATACTCTTCTAGACAATAATGGACATATTATGAAATATTTTATTGAACTTGGATTATTAGAAGTTATTTTTACAGTACTGTTTTGCTTGAATAATTGCCATCAAAGGCAGTAATCATACCGAATTTATTTTCCCATCCTGCTTGAAAATATTCATTCTTGAGGTAAAAAGCTAAAGAAATAAGCAGAGATTTTGATCTGAAAACACCACACACGTGTAACCAAGGTGTGTTGTGTGCACAGCACATCAAAACAGGAACAGAAGTAGCTTTGAATGCTTCCTGTTTTGACAAGATTTGTCAAAATAACCAACCCAGTACCATAAGCATAGTAAATCATATCACATTTGCATGCCTGTGTGAGCCACGCTGATCAGTCTTCATAGATGTACCGATCTGCAAAACAGCTGTAAGATGCTCAGATACCTGTTACGCTGTTGTTGAAATGGCTTTTAAATGACAAGTTGCGTAACACTCGTGCTCAAGTCACTACAGTTGCCTTCTTTGTGTTCATATGAATGACATATTTCAGCTGACATGTGAGGTGCAATTTACCTTACATCTGGGGAGATCTTTCTGGTATTTTTAAAATGTGCAGCCAAATTTTTATGTGCAAGATGAAAGATTAGGACTGCAATAAGCTGAAAAACTGCTTGGGTGGCAGCTTATTAGGAACAGTGTTTTCTAGATGAGACTGTCGTGAGATCAGTAAAAACTGGAAAAGCACTTCAAAGTTGCAAAAATCTTGCTACCTGAAGGTTTTGACATAGGATAGAATCTATGTCAAACCCAAAAATACCATAAAGTAACTGGACAGGAAGGAAATGTTACTAATCATGGAAAGCATGAAGACTAGGAATTGTTTGTTTTTAAATTGGACTTTTACTATCTGCGTGTGAAACATAGGAGCCTCAGTCAATGCGTAAGGCAATCATGGGTCTTCATCTTATCTATGGGTGAGAAAGATGGATTTAATCTGAACGGGGTGTGGGGAGGGGAGGTGAAAAAGCTTGCCTTGGAGGAAGAGACTACAGGAGTGTTTCAGAGAAATGAACCTTGTGAAATGAAGCTGACGGAATATTTTCCAGGGTAAACCCCGGGAAAATAAAACTTGGAGAAGAATGATGCAAGATTATTCAAGCTGACAGATAGGAATAACTGGATATAAGCAGGAGACAAATACGCTGGAAACTAGAGTCACTAGATCAGCCTGGATCAGGAACAGCCTGTATAATGAGGAAAACAATTGTATTTTAAGATGAAGTTTGCAAAATGTATCAAGGGGATACATTGTTTAGCAGCAACAGGACAAAACAAAAAGATTTGTCCTTGAGCATTTGTTTTGAGCAGAGCATGGGATTAACCAAAATTTTGCTGAAAAGTGAAAATACAGGGAAAAACTAGGCTGTGTGGAAGAAACAGAGGAACTTGGCAAGGATGAGTCAGTTTGAGAGCAGCTTTAAAGTAGACTCACTGAAAATCAATCATTGCTGTTTAGCCTAATTAGTATTGTCTCACACTTACAAACATAGACATGCTGAAACTGGAACACTGAATACAAGCATGCCAAAAAAAGATGAATAAGGCAGGATAGTTTATGGTGGATGTTTAAAGCTGCCTGTTGCCAAACACTTCAGTTACCTAAAATCTGCTTCTATTATGCTGAAATAAATTGTGTTGAATGCTAGCAGGAGGAAGCAGATTTGAAACTTTTGAACTGAACTGCCTTTACATCTCTAGTTCTAAACCTTAACCTGTCTTGTTTTCAACCTCCAGTGCAGAACTGAACAAAATCTGGTTTGAATAGAATTGCAGTTTTCCTTTTTCCCAAATATAATTGTATTATGATCTAGCTGGAAACTTGACTCTTGAAATAAGCTCAGTTAGAATCTGTACATGTTTTCTTTGGCCCAACTCTAGTTTTAAGAACAGAAATAGAAAAAGATACTTAAAGTCAGAAAGAACTGGAGAGGTGCTGAAGGTAATTTAAAACCACAGGGAGTATGCTGTTATATTTTACTGGTAACTGCTAAAAAATGACAATGGTGCATGCATACTTATGTTTTAAAAGGAACATAATTGAAACATAGTTGATCCTTTGAAGAATTATGTGTTGAAATATGACACATGGCAGTAGGAAAAGCTGAGACATTGGGGCAGGTATCATACGAGTTCTGTAATAACGAGTAAACCGGAGGTAAAATCTTGGCTCCGTTTTGCTATTGATTTCAGAGGGATTTCAGATGTCACACTATTATTTAAAGCTGTGTCAACTCTGTATTTTGGATATTTGTTACCATCATGCCAAGATGATGTAATGATCAGTAAGACTGCTTCAGAGACAACAGTTTTCCTTCCCTCTGCTGAATCAAGGCATACTTCCTGGGATAAAATTCAGTACATCTGAGCATCAGAATAAATTTCTGAAATGTTAGAACAACAGGTGACTAGTTTAAATTGTCTTTCTTTTTCCAATGTTCCTTTGTATTTTTTTAAACTTTAAATCTGATCATATGTGTGTGCAATAAGTCTAGTCCTGAAACAATGAACAATATTTGCATTGTTTCAGTATGAAGTTGTGTTTGTGCATAATCTAAAGAAAAATCAACCAAACTGGTAAAAAAAAGCCCTCCAAAGTCATTTGCATTAATGTAGTTGAAAAATATGTAAAGGAAAAAATCTAATTTTGCAAAGACTCACAGCAGCTTTTCCAGTGAAGACAATATTCGTTACAGTAAGAGCTGTATTCAGGCCTTAGAATTGGTCAAAAAACCCTTCCTTTTTATACATTAGGGCTGATTTCTCTTCTTTACCTCTCTATTGGAGACATGAAAAATTTGCCAAAAAAATCCATTTAACAGTAGATACATTTCATGTGTAGTTAAATACTGAGCTGGGAAAACAGTGTAGAAAAGATAACCCCATCACTAACCTGGGCTTATGTTTTTAATTAACTCTAAACAAGTACAGCGATTCATTCCCCTGAAACTATTGAATATAATCTCATTTTGTCACACTTCAACCTATCTTATTTGCCAGCCCTTTGCTTACATCACGGGGCCTCAGGGTCAGCATCCTGTTAATAGCTCTAGGTCTCTTCATTTTAATTCCTTATTAGCTAAAATTAGCTCTTCTGATATGCACATTTTCACTACACTTTTAAATGCCAGCTAAGCATGGAATTTTGTAAATGCTGATTTATAATGAACTGTAGAAATCCACCACTTAGTATAAATAGCATATAGATTTCAAGAATATATATACGCTTATTTTTCTGCCTGAAAGACATTTAAAAACAGTTGTACAGTGAAACAGTATGTGTATTTTGTGATAAAGAAACATAAGGAACTATGTACCTTCTCTAATAAGGAAAATTTTGAAAATATTTCCTTATAACATCTTCCGTGAAGGTGTAATAACTATTCTCTTACAGCTAATGATAAAACAGATTACTGAATTAGCTCTTACTACAGTGGGGTTTTTTTACCTCGTGAATTACAGTAAATGAGATAAGATTGAAAACATAATTTACAAAAAATAACTGATTGTCCTTAGGAAGAAACTTCACAGATGGGAATAGAGAAGACTGCTGCTGCTTTTACAGAATTTGTGCTTATCTGGCATCGTGATTAATTAATAGTGAAATACTTGAAAATCCCACACATTTAGTGGGTAAAAATAATAAATGTGATAAATAGTAGAGATAAAGAATGGTAGCATGAAATCATTCATAACATAGATTTTTGTTACATTGTGATTTGAACAATTGCTTGTTGTTTAACATTACTATATTTATGATAGTATGTTAAGCCTAGGGTGGAAAGGAATTGCCCACTTGACAGACATTTTGAAATGACATCCCTGCTTTCAGGAGGTTAAAGGAGTGGGACACTGGGGTGTGTTAGAAATTATTTTTAGGGAATATTAGCTGTCCTCTTGAAATGCAGCAGTGGGTTTGAGTGTGGTCCTGTGATATATGTGGTAAATAGGTATGGGCATGCCAGAGAGGAACTACTACAGTGTAAGTGTGGTGGGGGGAAGAGTTGGAACCATTGCTCTAAATAGATAGAGTAAGACTGTGTGGAAGAACTGAGGGACACAGAAGTGAAAGAACTTGCTTAAGGACTTACAGCAGGTCAGTGGCAGAATGTGGGATAGAATTAGGTCTCTAAATGGCCACATATGACTAAAATGCCAGTGACTCTGAGGTGCCACCTTCTGAGAGTTGACTGGCATGATTTAAACAAAGTTATCTTTTGGGGAACACAGATCTTTAGGAATTGTATAAAGAAATCAAAGAAATGTCAGTTTCTGCGTGGTTTTTTTCCTTCCCATTTTCTTAATTTTCTGTGGCTTTCCAACACGAGCTTTAACAAGCTGCAGTAGTGAGGAGTTAGGCTGAAGTTGCTTAAAGTCCAGAAGGAAAGCAGTGGAATTCAGAAAGCTGGATTGGAATACACAGGTTTCTTTAAAGGAGATGGTACACAAGAGAGGCAGAGAGTGCAGGAGGACAGCACCTTGCACTGAGATCCCTACATGAAATGTGTTTACTTATGAGGCTGGAGTTGGCTCTGAGTTTTCAGTTTCTTAGTGAAACACCATTTACAAATCTGTGTGAGGTGTGTAGTGTGTATTGTATATCCTTACTGCGTAGGAGTAAATCTGTGAGTCAGAAACAAAATGTGTCAATGGCATTAGTATTAGTAGTGTTGAAGCCATGATGGTCTTGTGGTATAAAGCAAAATAGATTCGTGTGCTTGAAAGCTTATCTGTTTTTCCTCACTGTATCATTTGGCCTAAGAAAAGGTGTTACGTTTCCCTACAAATGTAGCCTGCTGGCAGAGCAGTCTAATGGTGTCAGGAATATTTCACTTGGATGAGTTAAAAATAAAAATTGGTTATTCACAGCTGTTAAAACACAATTGACTACTTGACATATAATTAGTTTTCAATGACTCAACATTAATTGTGATAATTACTGATAAGAATTATTTAAAATATTCATTACTTTTTATTTTGGTAACATTTCTAACAATATAATCATTTTCTGATACACCATGGAAAAATTTGCATGATGATAATAAATAAGGAACTGAAATCCAAATAAGAAAATGGGAGAATATGGAACCAATTTCAATCACGAATTTGCTCTTGTTTTAATTATGTGAATGTGCTTGAGGGGAGTGAGGGGAAGGAGAAAGTGAGGGAGGGATAGAGATAGATAGGTATCACTTTGGTCTGGATAATTCAGTATCCCCAGTGCTGCTAAATGCTATCATGAGAGACTTTTTGTTTTCAGTGCATAGAACTTAGAAGAATATTTAATATTCTATTTCCTATGTGGATAAATTAAGTTGGGTTACATAGTGTCAGGTGGAGCACAGAAGTTCAGTTGGTTTATTTCATTTGACTTGCATAGCTAGCAATTTTGTTCTCCTTGCAGCAAGGGTAACAATTTTGTGCCACGTTCATTTTACATACGCAGTGCTTTTCAGCATTGTGCTCGCACACCTCATAAGCTGCTTAGTTAGCTACGTCAGCTGAGTACAGCACCGCCTTTCTTCGGGAGCATCAGCTTTTTTAACTCCAGACTCCTTTCTGCGGGTGGGCCACCAGCGCTAATTGTGTAGCAATCGTCTCCAGGTAGCACATCTGTACTGCTATTACCGGTATTGTGTATGCTTGCAGCTATACTTTGTACGTGCACTGTATATACTGAGGCAAAATGAAAGTAAGTTCACTTCTAATAATTCTGGGTAAACTTAAAAGGGGTTTGGTGTATTTTGCTTCAGCTAAACGTATGTATAGCTTGCTCTCTGCCCACAAGTCAGTATGACCACTGTACAAATAACAGCTAATTCTCCGTATTATCTGTTTTCCCTCTTTTAAATCCACCTGTAATCTACTTATGGGCTTGCTGAAGTTCAAAGAAATCTTTGCGTTGATTTCAGAACAAGTAGAATTATATCCTTGAATACAAAGTCTTCTCGTCAGGGTGCGAATCATCTTGTGTATCTCTGTGAAGTTTTGTGTTTCTGTAGAAGTGATAAATCACACAGAATGCCTAATCACCGGCTTCTCTAAATTCCCTCCAGTTAGTGTGACTGATTTGTTTATATGTGCCGTCTTTGCCAGACCAGTGAATTCCCCTCTACCTCACCCTGTCCCAGTGTGACTCTCAGCACAATTAGTGTTGACAACTACCATCACATTATCTGTTTCTCTGTGTGGTGTTTAGGTGCTTTCCATCCTACGGCAGTATGGCTGGGCATGAAATCGTGATGAAATTACAACTAATACAAAAGGTGACAGCCCGTCTCCTTAGCAACCTGGGCCATTGTGTGCATGTAACCAGCCTATGCCGAAGTGAAAGACTTGGTGCTTATTCTCCTGGTGTTTACTGGCAAATCTCAAGATTAACTACATCACCCGCTGAAGCTTTGGCATGAACATAGTGTTTGCAGCAAAGCAAACTACCTCTTCTTTTTTACTTGTACAAGCAGGGGAGGATTTTGCTGGATATAAAATAGGTACAGATGTGATGATGTCTTTGCACAAGGTAGAGAAAGGAAGTAGCATTTTCTTCAGTTTCAGATAATTTCTTCTGTCTTCATGCCCCACCGGGCAGAGCAGGCATCAGCAGTGCTGAGAGGCACTCTCAGCTCCAGAACTCTGACTGAAAAGGACAGATGTTTCCAGAAAATAAGTATCTCTGAGTTCCTGATAGAGACAGGAACATAATAAAAGATAAGTCAATGATATTTTTCCTTTTTATATTTGGCTTTTAGAGATTTTTTGCTCTGCAGGGAGTTACAATAGTTTTCAAGGCAAAACAGGACTGGGGCATTCGCAAAGCCTTAGCTTGTAAACTATGACTGAGAGAACTCTTTCTTCTTCAGATTTCAAGGTAGCGTGTTGTCTGCTAGCCAACGTATAAAGCAAACTGCTGATATGCACCTTTCATCAAGGAAAACCTGTAAAATTCAATTCTCGCTTTAAAAATTAAAATTAGTGGCATTTGTGTTTCTCTAAGTGGTGCATACGTTGGTAAGATTCTAATAATAAATCCCACAGAAATTGAAAACTTGTTTCAAACCAAAGTGATCATTAAATTCATATACATGCTGCATACTCAATGTCAGAAGAGCAGTTCGTTTTGTATGTTTTCTTTGAGGCTGATCTCACTATAGTCAAGCTGTCTAAAACATACTGGGTTGCATAGTCCACTGGCTGAGTTTTTGTAAACAAAGAGAACGCAGATTAAGGGGAATATTCTTCTAAAAGAATCACCGCGGGCTCTGATATTAGAATGGAGGAGAATCTGATAGTGTTTAATTCCCCTTGGTTAGAGTGCCAGTATTTTGCCATAGTGTCATTTTACTGCCATGTACCATGTTTACTGGAAGTGTAGCTGTTAGCTGCGGAGCAGAAGACATGCAAAGATGCGTTATACATTCCTTTCTCTTTGTTTGGTAGGTAATACATTGTGAAGCTGAGAAAAGCTCAAAGACTTTTTTCTTTTTTAAAACAGCAGTTGTAGTATACTTTCTTTTCCCCATCCACTATGAGTGCAAAGCCCTCTGATGCTCATATTATTTTAGAGTAGCTTGTTAAACTTTCTAAGACTGAGATGCATAGCAAGTTTTGCCATCAGCCTGTAGTTAGAAGCAACTGTGATGTGCTTATAGAGGAAAAAGTGGTGGTGTCTTTGAATGTGGGAGACCACCTATGTTGGTGGCACTGCTGACAAAGTCCAGTGTGACCTTGAGCAGGTCCTTCTTTTCCTTCCCTTGAAAATGAAAATATATTCCTCTGCATCATAAAATTTGAGAATAAATAGACAAGTAGCTGCAAAGGACTCAGCACACTGAGAACCAGGCAACTTCAGAGGTAGTCGCTTCCAGGAGATGGGCTCTAGCAGCTTTCTAACCAAGCAGATAAATATTTTTCATGTGTTAAAAAAGGAAGGAGAGCACCAGTGCATTTAATTAGTCACATACGCATAAGCAGCTTCTGAGTCCTGGCCTTGGAAGCTGACTTGCATGATTTTTTTTTTTTTTTTTTTTTTTTTTTTTTTGAGGAAGTGTCCTTGAGTATATAGATGATTTGGGGAACTGTGTAAAGAAACAAAAATAATCAAGAAATACAAGCTTCCCTTTCAATCTCTGACCAAAACTGCAATGAAGGAAACTCCAGCCAGCACCAAGTATGGCTTCTTTATAATATAATATTTAAGTATCTCTGATGCATCTCCACACTGGCTTTCTTATAAGTTTTTACATCAAATTTGATTTCTTTCCTTCTCTCTAAGGCATGGTATAAGGAAATGAAATTATCATATAGGCCTCTGAAATAAGGGTGGTGGTTTAAAGCACTCTGCTTGAGTTGCGTACAGTCTTATCTACTGCACAGTAAAACTCATCTTTTTCAAGAGAGAGAGGGATCTCTGGGATGAGATCAAGGCTATAATGGCTTTGAAGAACTAAGAAATATTTCAGAGCTCTCACTTAGACATTCTGTTGAAGAGAAGGGAGATGGAAAAATGATCCTCGTGACAATTTTGAAAAACACCACATATTGCATTAACTGAGAAAACTCTGCCTCTCCAAGTTGAAGAAAAAAATCCCTGAGCCCTCTTTTGCAGTGCTTACTTTCATTTTTCCCCATTCTGTTTATTTGCTAGTTGATGTGTAGGGGAATGTGTATGTATGTTTTTCTCAGATGATTTGCAGACATTTTGCTGACCACTTTATCATGTTTTACAGATCACCAGTGTTCCTCAGATAATAGTTGAGAAACACTGGTCTAATACTCTATGAGAAGATTCTTTGACATGACAGCAATAAAGGGGAAATACCACTATCAGCAGGGTATGAAAAGAAATTTCTTTGGCATACTAACCTGGAAAAATTGAGGAGGAAGAGAGAGATCTCAACACTTGTCAAAACGTTGATAGAAAATTCAGGAAAGGTCTTAATTTTTCTGGACCAATTTGCTGTAGGAAAAGAACAGAAGTATTAGTATATAGCAAAGGAATTAACTAAAGTCCAACTTTACTGCCAAAAAAAAAAATATTACACAGTTTGGTATTATTTTAACTAGTGTGTTCAACACCCCTGATTTCTGATAAAATAAATGATGAGTGCTGTATGATGGGGTATGAGTCCCAGAGTAAGAGATGGACAGGTCCTGTGGGCCTGTTGGATAGAATCTCTACCAGAGGCAGGAATGCCTCTGTTAAGTGCAGCTTATGGAGAAAGTAACCAAGAGGTTAAGTCAGAATCAGTGGCTTCTCCAGGAAAAGTTTTCTTACAGCAGGCTGTGAGAGGCTCTCTGTCAGCAGCTACCTGGTGTGCTGACTTGCATGTTGGCATCTCTGCAAAGCGTTGTCCCAAATTGAAGCCCTAACACAAGAACTCAGAAGTAATACAGAAGTAAAAAAAAAAAATCTCTTCTAGAACATAGACACAGCCACCCTAGGACATGCTGTCAGAAGTTCTGTTTATCTTAAGTACAAATTAGTAACAATACTTAGAAGTATGAGAAAAATCATGGAAGCCGTTACTAGCTGTATGCGGGGATCTGACATTTTCAAAGCAGTTGGTCTAATTGAGATTTGGGAAGACAAACTTCAGATGGGATTCCAAATCATGATAGAATAAAAGGTGGTGAAGCTGTGATTTTTGTCTCATCCCTTTGGAAAGATAAGGGATAAATTTAGACTTTAGTTTGACTCTCATGTTTGGATGCAGACTTGTTTCCAGCTTATATGAATAGTTAGCTTGTGATTAGAATGCAGGCAGTGGGTTAGCTGGAAGTGTGCATCAAGTTTGTGATGTAAAACAGTTCTGATGTCTGAGGAGAGATTCCTGTTAACTTCAGTTTATCTTACACGAGGTACATGGTGTGTTAATTAAGATTTTTTTAAACTACTCAAAGTTAGTAGAGACAAACTAAAAAGAAAAAATACGGCAGAAATGACTGATGGAATATTCTTATCTAAAAACCACCTGTGCAAATCAGTCTATCCTCATGAACAGTCATAGGAGTTAATAAGAATAACATCAATAGGGTTCTCTGCTATTTAATAGGTTTCTGTAAGAAGTGCTTTCAAAAACAGAATTTAGTAGAGTGATGTTCTTTGTATAGCTATTCGAGGCATCCCATGGAGCTTAATATATTTTTAAAAAGAGGGAGATTATTTTTAAAGAAAACAAACCTAAGAGAAGTTTTAATTTACTGTTACATTTTTGTGAGGTTTTTGATATACAGGCTAAGATATGGATTTGAAAGCTACATAGGAGTTTAGACATGACTCATAAAAGTACCTTCATGTCACATTAGGATGCCATGAGTTGTACATTAGGTTAAAGCGTTGTTTTCTCTGCTTTATTCTGATAGGTCATTGCTTGTGAACAACAGTATGACTACTCATATGATGCTCGATGTGACGTATGGTCCTTGGGAATAACAGCTATTGAACTGGGGGATGGAGACCCTCCTTTATTTGACATGCATCCGGTAAAAACTCTTTTTAAAATTCCAAGGTATGGCACTAGATGGCTCTATTCACTCACTAGTTTGTTCAAAGGCAATCTAGTCAAAGGAGAAAGAAATATTTGGTAAACATTTGTGCTTGAAATCCCAAGAATCTCCTGTAGGAAAATACATTAAAAAGCTGTAATGTTAAAGGCTTTTTTTTCAGCCTGACTTCTACAATAATTTATATTTAGAACGCCTTGAAATGTTAAAGACTTATGTATTTATTTTATTCTTATCTTAGAATATAAAATCATACAATATCAAGGTACCTCCCTTCAAAAGTACTTTTCTTAGCTACTATTGATGAAAAAAATTATTTCAAAAGAGGAAGAAGCCAGTATTTGTAATTGTTGAATAATGTTTTTAAATGTTATTCCCTTAGAGTCTTAGGTTTGTTTTACCACACGATTTTGACAATGCTATGAAGAAGTCTGGCAGTTTCAGCAAACTGTAGTCATAATTTATTTTTTCATTTACCCAAGGATGTTAAAACGTGAAGATTTGGATTGTCATACATGGATATGCAAAAGGGATAGAAATTTTCTCTACATATAGTCATGTAAATTAGCTGTATTATTTCATACGTCTATTTTTGGTTTCATTTTTTTTTCATTTCGTTGAGTTGTCCTGAATAAGTTGAGATTGACAGTGTAAAACAGAGTTTAACCACAGAACAGTTGTAATAATAGAAGAAATATAGAAAGAATTTGTCCGTCATTGATTAGACTGGCATATACTTGTCTTTTTCACATTTTGCTCATAAAGAAAGAATCACTACTGACTGATAACAGTTTAAAACCTTCAGCAATACAAGTGTTTGACCTTGTTATCTGCACAGTTACCATAGGCTTTTAAAATTTCTTTTGATTGCAATTTGCATTTCTGATTAAGTCTATTTATATGCAGATGCAGTTGTGCTGAGTTCTGCGTCATACAGTTATCTCCTTCTACCCAGCTCAGACATGAACTGCCACCACTCTTTCCAAAATTATTCATACTGAAGCAACGGTTCATCTTGTTGCCTTTGCACAAGTGTAAAACAGGTCCTGGCAATTAAAGCAGCAAGGCAAGCTTCAGATTACTAAAGCAATATCTATAAATTTTATCAATGCTCAAAACCGTTTAAAGGGACAGAGGTCATACCAAAAGTAACAGCAAGCAATAGGAAGGTACATAGGCATGTAGGTACATAGGTACATACATTTACTAAATAGAATGGTAGCAATTTTTAAGTTGAGAGATTTCCCTTTGCTTTGGATTTTATGAGCCATAACCCTGCTGCTGGTAACTGTGCATTCATATTAGATAAAGTGGGCTATCATGAGTGCTGGGTGGCATAAGGGCCTGGGGTATAGGAGACAGAGCTTCTCTCCTGGTACTTGTTTGAAGTCAATTCAGCGGGATAGTAAATATGACCAAAAGGTGCATTCCCCTCGTAGAGTAGTTTGACAGTTTAGGAGTAATCTTAGTGCAGTTCCTGATATCTATGCTGCAATTCACACATTTTTAACAGCATTTTCAACATGAGCATTGAGGCTCTTCTCAGATTGAAAGTGGTTCTTCCGGACACTGGCTGTTGAGTACTCAAGCAGCAATGTATAGAAGCATTGCAGCTCACCTTCTGAGACTGTTCAATCCAAAATCCTCTGAGCTCAGGGATCTGGCATCTTTACACTTTCTGCTTTCATAATAATAACTGTGTCTGAAGTTATAAATGCAAATGTTAAGCCATTTGGTCATTTTTAGGTAGTTAGTATCCTTGAGTATCATCTCTGAATTTATCCAATACAAATTCTCACCTCCTATAACATATAGTAGCAAAGAAGCCAACAGGGTAGTTATATTTTATTGGAAGAACTCTCTCTTTTTGTGTGCCACTCACTAGCTTTATCTGGTAACCCTTAGCTGCCTTATGAGAAGAGGAAAGGTACAGTCAATTCCTCTTTCCCCTCTCCACATGACTTAATGTTATTGTAAGATCCAATCAAAAGAAAAGGAACCTTGCTGTTTCTTTTTTTTTTTCTCTTTTTTTCGATATTGCTTCTCAGTTTCTTGCCCAAGACTTTCTCTGCATCCATCGTGCATTTGAGCCAAAGCTCTCAGCCCTAGTTTTTGGCTCAGTGAGACTACAACTAGACTCTGGACTCAACAAGTTTCTTAACTGAGACTAGCACTTGTCACATCTCCAGAGGCATTTGTGCTGTGCACAGGGATCTTCATGTCTTAAAATTGCTTTGCTGATATCTGCAATCAAACAGCTTAGGTTAGGGTGGAGTGAATGAGAGGCAGCATATTCATACCGCTTGAATTCTTGTCTCAGCTGAGGGGTTGTAACCACTAGCACCTGCCACCTCCTGCTTTCTGTAGGAGGCTGCCTGCCTGAGCTTTCCCTACAGCAGGCTCTGCTCCACCCATCATTTAAATCAAGATGTAATTCTGCACATCTGGTGAGATGGAGGCAGGACTCACTCAGCTGACTGCCCTCAGTCCACGGACAGTGACAGCATTGCTCTCAAGTGAAGTCTGGAGCTTACTGCTCCTGAGGGATATAGCGAAAAAGAACTCATTCAGCTAGGTTTTGCTTTCACCTGGAAAATGGCCACTAGCAGGAGGTTAACAGTTTCTGAAATGATCTCACAACAGTAATTTGCCATTTAAACCACATTAATATCGGAGTACAATGGAGCTGAATACTAAGGTACATGCTTCTAATTCTGGGATTCTGGAGGTAATTTCAAGACCCAGGTCGGGAAGCAATACAACCTTATATAACTCCAGCCTTGTGTATGTACCCATACTCTTAATTTCTGACAGAGATGTACATAATTTAATTTGTTGATAACAGCTCCTCTTTCAGCTGTGGTTTCTTGTGGTTTGATGTGAAACTGACAAATCGGGTTTCAGCTATTGTTAAATGTACTAAATGCAGTAATACCAAATGACACCAAAGCGTGTTGCCGAGTTACAGTGTGACTACAGTCAAGGTCCATTTTATCTGAAAGTGTAAAAAGCTACTGTGAATAACAAGCAATAAATGTAATGGGCTATTGATTTACTGTATATATCTGATTTCTGTATGTGTTGTCCCAGGATAATTTTTGTTGATTGGGCTGATTTGACTTTAGTTTGGAGAAGAGGTGAAATTGCTGTTCACAGTAAATGACACTTGGACATCACTCAGGCAGAGAGTTATCAGGAATTATTTTCTTGTTCCCTTACATTCTTGACTACAGTTGATCCATATCTTTCTATTTATACTGCATTCTCTGTGCTACACTGGTCTATTTTGTGGGCTGCTGATTTCTTTACATTAGCAGAAAACTGCAATAGTTTTCAAGTTTTGTTATCAAGCACTGAATAATCTGTTCTCATGAATGTACTTTAAAATGTTAGTAATGGCAAAATTGCCAAAGCTAGATACAGAAATCTGTGGGTGTGTTTCCACAGAATTCTTCCATTCTCAAGTAGGGAATAAAGTAGTTAAGTTTCTATGTCAGTTTAGTTGTCGGCTTTTTTCTAGAGACAGCCAATAATTGTGCCATTAGCTTTGGCACTGAGTTTCAACGTAGTGAGCTGTGGAGCTAGGCCTTAGTCTTAAATGAATATAATTGAAATCAGTAAGTCTTTACTTTGACTTTATAGGGTTTGAATCAACCATTGAATGAACGATTTTGTACTAACAGTCACAGCAGTTACATACCCTCAAGATCTTTGGAGATGTCGTCTTGTGTGGAACTCAAGTCAAGGATTAGGCTTTTACTGTTTTCATGTGCTAATTTAAGCAGGAAAATGGGAAAAGCTAACAGCAGCCAAACTTCCTACACTGTTTGTGTTCTCTAAACAAGAAGTGAATAAGGTATTAAATTCAGATGGTACTAGTTACAAAACCTAAATGTTCTTCCAGTAGGTAAGAAATTATGCTTCTCTATACTTTCTGTACAGCCATTATAACCATGGAAGGGAAGGTCAGAGTGACACTGTTTTAGAAAATCAAATGCTCAGCAAAGCATAGTCAAAATTTCAGTCCCCAGGAAACTCTCTGGGGGAATGAAAACTTTATTCCTAAACTTAAGACTTCTGTTAAACTAACCACCTCCAACTAACACAGGTCCACATATGAATTATGTAACGTGAACCAGGGATGGACTTCGCTCCAGGTTGAATGGCTCAGAGGTCTGCAAAGGAGCATGTCTGTGGATACATCATAGGACCCCAATATTTTTGGGTCATATGGCATTGCTGGAAGAGGAGACCCCTTATGCCCATTTAAATCCAGATCTATCTTCATCATTTCTATCTGAAATACTTTACATTCCCCTCTTGGGAGGACGTTAACAGAAAACAACATATCTCACAATAAAACATTCCAGTTGCCATGAACATTCTCTCTATCCTGTCCCAGGTATATATCCCATTGGAAGACTGTTGAAATTAGGATTTTCCCAGTTATACTTCTGTGTGCAGGCTAGTATTTATATAGAAATGACAGAACTTGTAGTGATAGCCCTATGAGCTGTCAAATAAGACTGGAGTCTGGTTCATGAGGCAGATGTTCATAATATGGAAAGTTCTGATGGCACTGTTTGATTTTTGCATTCTCTGTTAGTGCTCTGAGGTTCCTAGCTCTGTATTTTTGTAACTGTTTTTATTTTATAGTTTTCACATCTCTGTCCTTTCAGCATTTCTGGAAAAAGATTCAAGTACTTTTGTCTCTGATCAGGATCCTGTCTGCTGAAAGTGTTTTGTTTGAAGATAGTTTTTAACAGGGCATTGTAGATAACAAGGCCTCAATCATGTTTCTCTGTCTCTTTGTCTCCTTCATCTCCTCAATGTGAGCAGCAACTGTCTTGTCTGATTGCTGTGCCTTTCTAAATAAAGAACATCCTTTCATATTTGCAGTTCTCTTCCCCCATCTTGTTCAGGGTAAGGATTTTATTATGAAGATTCTAGTGAAAGGCCCATAAATGCTTCTGTTAGATAAATAGCATTAGTTGAAAGACTGCAAACAGGTATGTTGCTTCCTGTCCTCCATTTTTAGTGTGTTTTAAACTGTAACTACAAACTGCCTGCAGTGTGAAGTGGGTGACATATGTGCAGTGGTGAACTGCCATTGTTGATCCTTGTCCTGAATCAGACACACTTACACTGTTTCTCACATCTAGAATTCTGTCTTGCAGTTACCTGAAGTCTCTGTTTGAACAGAACAGTAAAAAAGTTTCCTTTCATTGAGTCATGCAACATAAAATGTGATTAGAGATTGAATTTATCTCAACAAAATAGCTGATTTCCAGAGGGCAGGTGAACCCTCAGAATTCACTGAGTGTCTCAAGTCAGGCATGAAAAATAGGTGATCCCACTGTGCTGCACTCCCCTGAAAACCTGACCAGTGTTTCACAGCAGGAGATGCTGGATGCTGAGCGCTTTTGAAAACGCTGTGTTTTTTAAGGTGTGTAAGTATTAGCTTCATACTTTTGATAATATGGCCTGAGCTGTGGGCCAAATGCTTAAGCATCTTCCAGTGGTTAATCAGTTTTCTTGTCCTACAGAAAATCTAGTGTCTGCAGCAAATATCTGATAGCAAAAGTGGTGTGAAGAAGAAAATGCCAGTTAAAATTTAAGTCAGATGTTTCATTAGACACTAGCCTTCTGGACCTTATTTCTGTATGCATTATGTAGATTTAGATGAGAAGGGGATACAAGTTCATGGACTAATGCAAATTTTAAAAACCTCTTTCATTGATGAACATTTTATTGTATGAATGTGCAGTGATACATGTTCATGGACTAGCAAATTTTAAAAACCTCTTTCATTCATGAACGTTGTTTTATATGAATGTGCAGTGTCTTGGAAACAGTTGT
Source organism: Phoenicopterus ruber ruber (assembly GCA_009819775.1). Classification (NCBI taxonomy): domain Eukaryota; kingdom Metazoa; phylum Chordata; class Aves; order Phoenicopteriformes; family Phoenicopteridae; genus Phoenicopterus; species Phoenicopterus ruber. Next base: position 21,278,101 of record CM020220.1, on the reverse strand, counting down.
GATACCACATGCATGAGACATTCTTAAAACTGCTAATGAGAAGGAAGCATTATCTTAGAGCAAATGTTAATATTCTGTTTTGCAATGATGCACACATTCTCCCTCATCAAAATGAATTCTTGGATCTAACTCATAAATCTCCTGAAAAGGGACCTCCAGTGCCTAGAGACAGAGATAAATCATACTGCGAAGACACTGAACCATGAAATGATTCTGTTAACATGTCATCTGTCTAGAATATATTTTCAAATCTCCAACAGAAGGGTCTAAATTATAAAGGGAAGGTGGCCTAGCACAGTTGGTAATTTGGAAGTTGATACTTTTAACCTCTTCCATCTGCTGCCACTACTTAGGTGTGTCTGTTTCTGCAAAATATTACAAAGTAAAAGATTCTCCAATACCACTATACCTAAGCTTTTTAAAGTAAAATAGGTCCATAAATTCTTCAAATGATGTTATCTTGTGAGAAATGTTACATCATATCAGTACTATCTCTTAAGGTAGCAGTGATTTGAAATTTTGAAAAGAAAAGTAATGGCTATGAAAATTAGTGTGGCAAAGAGGAGATAAAGATTGTACTTTGTAGTCTGGAAAGCATGGATGGAAAGTGAGAATTTCAGATCATATTGCAAAGATCCTGTGTTTCAGGATCTATCTCTTTACAATCCTGTTTACAAGGGAGGTGGTAAATTAAGAGCAATTTTCTAGGTTACACTGACAGCTGACACTAACAGAAACTGAACCAAATTCTCCTCTCATGGCTGTATCAGTCAAGTGTTACTCTTCTGAGAGCAGTAGAAGGCACTTGTTTTAAAACTGATTGGTGATAAGAAATGGTTATTTAATTTTCTAACACATGAAAACTGAGAATTAAATGAAATTTCATTAAAAATTACTATGCTTCAATAATTCATGTTAAATAGCCAGGAGTGGGATGGAGTTGGGCTTGTGAGTACTCATTGAAGGGTGTAGTTCTTCACCTGTGTAGTACTACGTTGAGACCTAAAGCTCTTGGGAGTGCTTATTAGTTTGAATTTAGGGATGCTTGACTGCTTCAGGAGCTGACCTGGCTCTAGTAGAACCAAACTTGGTGTCTCCACTTCCTACCCGTCACAACTTCAGCTTCCCAGTAGTTTGCAGGTAGGCAGTATAATTATCTTTGTACTTTCTGTGCAAACATACACTTCATCTTTAATGTTGGTAATGATCTCTGAAGAAGTTCTTTAAGAGTACTCAGTTATTATCATTTTTAAGGCATAATCATGTCAACAGAGAGAATAGACCTGTTTCGCTTCAATAGATAGTGTGACTGTGGGCCAGTCATATGAGGTAGAGGAGCCAAAATATTTGCACCTTCACTTTGCTTTGTTGTATACAATGTGGAGCACCTGGTGTACTACAGGTGGTTTCATCCATCTGAACAGGTAAGAACCGTTGTGGGGACATTAATTTTTGGAGGTAACATTTAAATATTAACATTTTCTAATATAGCCTTTCATATTGCAGCTTGCTTTACCAACTTTTTTGTAATTTTGCCATCTGCATTGGTACTGACATGATACTGATATATCATGTAGCATACACTTTTACTGCTGTTGCTTGGAGCAGTGAAGAAATACAAGTATGTGTTGTAGGACAGTAAAGATTAGAGTTGATTGCTTTTGTGAAACAAAAACCAAAAGAGTTAATAGAATTTTAGTTATTTAAAATGAAGTATTTAAAGTAATTAAAGGAACATGTTTAATATAGTCTTACGGTGAATAATTTGACGGCAGGTATACAAGTTTCAGCGCGCAGTATTGTTTATTTCTTAACAGGAATGTGAAATGCAGTTACAGCAATGTGACTAAACTACTTCAAAAGACCAGATTCTGCCTATAGTTATAGGTAGGGCATTGTGTTATCCACAAAAGCTATGTATACTTGTCTGAGGAATAATTTGACTTTAACATGTTATTTTATTGTCTGATATGTTGGACTTTCATTACTTTGTGATTGCATTTTTATAGAAAATCCCAAATACTAAAAATGTAAGGTGACACATTACATCTAAGAGTACTGTGGAAATATCTAATGAGCAGAAATACAAGGTCCTCAGGATCCTCCTTGGTTGGTATATGAATTGGCAAAGCAATTCAAAGATAGAGTCTATCTGTAGGGGGAAAAGAATACAGATCTGTGACTGAGGATTGGGAAGACCACTACTAGTTCTTCAGCAGGTTACAGAGTCCTCATATAATCTTGAAGAAGTCAAATATGACTAGATTTTCAAAATTATTTAGATCCCTAAATATGTTGTTAGGTAGCTAATGGAATTTCCAAGAAGCACTTCTGTGTTTCACTTCTGTTAAAATTCTTTTAATCTCCATTCTGTGTTTGATTTTTCCAAAGAGTTCAGGGTCACTGATTTCACAGAAAGTGAACCGTTGATGTGTTTTTGAAAATGTCAGTAAGTGTGTATGCTTGGCTATATCTTCTTCCACAGAATCACAGAATGGCTGAGGTTGGAAGGGACCTCTGGAGGTCATCTTGTCCAACCCTCCTGCTCAACCTAGGTCACCTGTAGCAGGCTGCCCAGGACCATGTCCAGACAGCTTTTGAGTATTTCCAAGGATACTCCACAACCTCTCTGGGCAACCTGTACCAGTCCTCAGTCACCCTCACAGTGAAAAAGTGTTTCATGGTGTTCAGGTGGAACCTCCTGTGTTTCAGTTCGTGCCCATCACCTCTTGCCCTGTCACTGGGCACCACTGAAAAGAGCCTCACGCAGTCTTCTTTACACTCTCCCTTCATATATTTATATATATTGATAATATCTATCTGAGCTTTCTCTTCTCTATGCTAAATAGTCTCACCTGTCTCAGCCTTTCCTCATGTGAGAGGTGCTCCAGTCCCTTAATCAATCTTAGTGATCCTTTGCTGGGCTCTCTCCAGTAGCTTTGTATTTCTCCCAGTAGCTTTGTATTTCTCTGGTATCTCTCCCACGCATAACTAGACGCAGTACTCCAGGCGTGGCCTCACCAGCGCTGAGTAGAGGGGAAGGATCATCTTCCTCAACCTGCTGGCAACACCCCTCCTAATGCAGCCCAAGATACCATTAGCCACCTTTGCCACAAGGGCACATTGCTGGCTCATGTCCAACTTGGTGTCCACCAGGACCGCCAGGTCCTTTCGTGCAAAGCTGCTTTCCAGCTGGTCAGCCCCCAGAATATACTGGTGCAGCACTTTGCACTTTCCTTTGCTGAACTTCATGAGGTTCTTGTCGACCTATTTCTCCAGCCTGTTGAGGTTCCAACCCTCTGGATGGCAGCACAACCCTCTGGTGTATCAGCCACTCCTCCCAGGTTGGAACATGAGCAAACTTGCTGAGGGTGCACTCTGCCACATCATCCAGATCATTAATGAAGATGTTGAATGGGACTGGACTCAGTACTGACCCCTGGGGTACACCATTAGTGATGGATGAATGTTCTGGCATTTTGTTTGTATAACCTGGCAAAGCATGTATTAATTCCGTGGGGAAAGAGTTTTGTGCTATGAGGACAAGATATTTTAATGTTGTTACTATCACGTTGTCTCACGGTTTGCAAGTGCCAAAACGCGCCGGGGTAGGGACTCTGCCCTTATAAAGATGTATAGGAGTTATTCATTATTAATTCATTTCTAACAGGTATGCGAACTGATAAAAGTCAAATGCATCTTAGGGTTTGAATATCAGACTTAAATAGATTTGTGCCAGGTTTGATGTAGACACAGATGATGTCATGAGTGGCTGGTAGTAGTGTTACCTTCATTATGTCTGTGTCTAAAAAGCAGAGAGCTTTTTGTGTCTAAGACCATACCAAATATGTATGGATATAAAACTAGTCTTTTAAGTCTGGCAGTAGATCTAAAAATCGAAGTGTATGCAGTTAGCAGCCATATCGTAGCAAAATGGGGTCTGTTCCCTATTACCTTATGACATTTTAATATATTTGAGAAAGGGGTAAAATAATATAAATATTTTTATATACTACATAAGACAGTAGAGAATCAGCCCTAAAATTAAATCATCTTGGTGCAATTTCCCTCCTCTCTTTCCTTAGCTGTTCAGTTATCACATAATGTACACAACTACAGAACTGTTTCTCATTCATTTTGTCTTTCTGTTCCTTTTCGTAAGTTATGTGCAGATAGAATTTGATTTTGCAGATGCGTTCTTTGTTCAGATGTATTCATAGCCTAATTTCAGCAAGTAATTCGTGCTCTGTGGCTCATTGTTGAATACTCTGTTCTAAGCATTTACTATTTCAGCTGTTACGGAAGACTTTGCCTGCATAGTATGTTGCTGGTTTTTGATTCGTTAAGAGTCTCTCCTCCAACTGGCTTTCTCATGAATACATGCAATTACGAATAGAAGGGTATTGTTTTACATGTATATCCTTCAGTGCTTATTTAAAACGGACTGTTTCAGCAAACATGCCTGCCAATATATTTGTTGCTAGAACATTCATGGGAATTACACACACAAGAGCTAAAATGTATGCAGCTGAAATGAATTCATTGAGAAACTCAAATGAATAATCATGAAAATAAACGTGCTCAGCTCTCAGCCATTTTCTGAGCAAACAAAAAAGAATCACCTCTGATAATCTGTTTTATTCTCTGTGCTGCACTCTAACCCTCTCTGAACTCTAGGTAGAAGCTGAGATGCCTCACAGATGTTTTTAGTGACTCCATATGCAGTTCATTTCATGCATTAAATGCACATAAACTGTTTTAGTCAACCAGTTTCTAAAGTAAATTATTACTTTTCAAAATCCATTGCATAAGTAATAACAGACTACTAAGATACAGTAAGTGCCATTTTGTTTTGCTCTAGTGGAAAATTTCATGCTGACAAGGTCAAGCTCTGCAGTCTGAGAGCAGTCAAGTGATGAAAGGCACATCCAGCAGGAGGAGAGGTGGTAGATGGACATCTACTAACCGTTGTCTCCTTCAGAAGTGAGGATCTGAAATGTCACTTAGTTAGATTTAGGGGATAGAGCTGAGCTACAAAGTCTGCTTTTATTATTGTAGACTAAAAATACATTGGTTTTAGTGTGTTTTCAAAACTGCTCCCTGTTGCTTGACAGAACTACAGTAGTTAACAGCATTGTCTGTAGTTGTCCTGAGGCAGTAATACTGTGAGGGTAGCAGAGTAATCCTTACATATAGCAGTTACTGATTTTTAAGGAGATTCATGCTACAGTGCACAGTAAACTGACAGTTGCAATGGAGAAGATGTAGTGTGGCTGAATTTTTTTAGTGCAGCAAAATGCTTGTGCTCTGCATTTAAGATGAGTTTGAAGACAGTGGGAAAATCAGTCAGTTATAAATAGTTAACAGCCAATTTTCCACCATTCAGCCAAGAGAACAGCTTCCTTCCAGGTAGATAATTCACATGTAATATTGCTTTGCAGTAAGACATTTAGTGTTCAGATATTTTTATATTATTGATTAATATACTTTATTATGGAAATAGATTCTTAGGATAAAAATAATTGAGATAATCTAGGAGTCAAATTGCTCAGTAAAGAACTAGGTAGCTACATTTTCAACATATAAATCTACATCGTTACCAGAGGTTGCTGAGAGGCTGCTGATGCCTTATTAGATAAGGTTTAGATAGATTACCTGCAGCACTAAACAATTTACCGAGAACAGAAAATGGGCTTCCAATACAGTCTAGAAATGAAACATAACAATTATTTGAGGTACTCTGTAACCTTGGAAACAATTGGGAGCAGTGACATCAGCAACAATTATGTGCAATTTTTGTCTTTAGTTTGTCACCAAGGTAACCAGAGCAGGTTTCCCTGCTTGAAATTTTAAGAATGTGTTGGTTTGGTATTAAGTGAGCATGCATGAAGCAGACTATTTAGGGTCTGTTAAAATTGCATTCTGCTTCCCTTTTAAAATGGTCGTTCAGGATTTAAATTGTGTAAACTCATAGGGTTTGGGTGTTTTTTTCCTTTTCTTTTTCATTTCTCTCTCTGAAACAGCTGCAGGCAAATGAAGCCTTAGTTACCACGTCTCATTCTCTGAATACTAGAAAGAAGGAAAATTGAATTCCTCATTGAATTCCTTTTGCTGGTCCCAAATACCAAGTATTGCAATGCACATAGAGGCTGCAAATTGCACTACATTGTTTTGGGGGATGGGACTCACCCACAGGTGAGGACACATGATGTTCCCACATCTAACTTCGTTGAGGGAAGCTTTGCATTAAAGTCTAGGTTCACAAGAGACTTGCAGTCAGTGCTGCCTGAGGAGTACACTGGATGAGTAATTCCCTTAGGCTTCCTGGCTATGAAACATCCTTAGTCAGCCTACCTCCCCTTGTGGTTGTGCCACATGAAATGGCATGATATCCATCTTCATATATAATCCAGAGAAGTTTTTTTTTCTGCAGCGGCTCTTGGGGAAGGTAATGTTTGAATTCAAGTCTTGTTGCATAGTGGAGAAACCCGTAGTCCTCTTCGTAATTGCTCTGTGATAGGAAAGTTATGTGGGGTTGGAGCCGTAATACTGACATGGTGGATGTTTAGACCACACAGTCTGTTATCTATGTGTGGCTCAATTTTAGAGAGAGGTATTTTACTATGAAATAGTGATAATCCTTATCCGTAGAGGTAAAAGGAAGGGCTGCAAAAAAGTTGCTTTTTTTTGTTTAAGTCTGGCACACTATCTCAGGTTAAAGCCACATCAGTTGGCAACTTAGAAATGCATGCATATATAATGCGTTCCTAAAAGTTGCATATTTTACCTGTGACGTCTACTTTGTCAATCACTTCCTCTTTTTTTGCATACATCTTTACCAATAGGTTGCTGCACACGCAAAATACACACTTGTGTTCTGTTGAGTTATTGCACATTTAGCTTATGATTTCACAGGGCAATTGGTGTGCAGGCAACTTGCCATACTTATGCCTTATAGATACAAGTTAGAAATTGATGTTTGAAAGAAAATAATAACATTCTGTTCTTGTTTGGAGTGCAGTTCTGAAGAAGTGAAACTGCATTTCAAGTCACTAGCCCTGTGGGTTTCCAAAACATACTTTATGGCCTATGGTTAGTGTTGGAGTTCCGTAGACCACATCACTTACAATGAATTGAGCCAAGTAAATTAAATTAGATTTTTGCATGAAAAAAGATAGTCCCTTCATATAGTTTGGTATTGCAGAGAGGATAAGGCGCCTCATACCTTTCATGGTACCAGAGACTTTCATGGGATGTAATTGAAAAACAGATGCCTTTCTCAGAAATAGAATATTGATGTTCATATTTGTAAAGGAATTAATTCACTGACTGATAGAAGCAGAAGAAAAAGACAGACAAACTTTTTAGATACTAGTCACATTCTAGCAAGATTGTAATTATCCTTAGGATTGTCATGAATGTGCATTTGTTATTTCATTTTTGTAATAAAACGTCACCAAATGCCTATGTGCTTTGCCCTCTGAAGTAATTGCCAGAATATGCAATAACAGGTAATCACACTATTTGCAAACATACTTGGTGAAAAGGAGCTGTGCTTTGAAAGGTATTGATTTGCTTGTTACAGTTATCAGTTTGATTAATGTTAAAATTCTATGCAGTATATTTAATCATTACTCATGATTAGTGCAGCAGTAATGCACTAGGCATATCTACACATTTACTATTAACAATTAGTGTCTTGTATTTCTTTCCTATCACAGGTGTAATCATAAGTTAGAACTCATAAAAATTTTAAGGAAATATTTATTGGAGTAGACATTGGATATAAATCTTTATAACTGCAGTATTCAGGGCGTTAATAATGATTTCAGTGGGTTTATTTTATGATAATGGAAGGCCATATAGATTACAGTTGTGTTGCATCTTCTCTAAAGAGTTCCTCCAGGAGGTGCAAGTTTTCACCACTGTTGTGAGGCCAAGAAAAACTCCCAGGCAAGATATCAAATACTGCATTCTGTGCAGGGAGACCACATCCTACATACAAAAAAAATGAAACGTAGTCAGATTAAATGACTGTGTGATGCTAGATTCACAAAGGTTACAGTAGTGTTGTTTGAAGAATAGAAGGCAGGGAATGGTGAAGAAATGAAAAAAGGAGGAAGAAAGTGGTAAGTAATGACAAAGGCATGATGAATTGATCTGGAAATTGATTCTGTGATAGCATCAGTATTTATATGGAGCTAAGTGTGATCTTAGGCATGTAGGGATACAAAGCAAAGGCCATGTTCAAGGGATGGGTTTCAAAGTGCTGATGTTGATGATAACTTAAGAATCCTTGTTGAAAATTGACTGAAAATGAAATCGCAGTGTGAAGACCTGACTGGATAAAGCCCTGAGAAACCTGACCTGAACTCATAGCTGACCCTACTTTGAGCAGGAGGTTGGAGTAGAGACCTCCTGAGGTCCTTTCCAGCCTGCGTTAGTCTGTGCTGTGGTAAAAAGGTTCACTTCATCCGTGCAGGTGTATAAGGGGGAATTCAAATAGTAAACAGGATAATTCACTTACTTACCCAGTCTGAATGAGACAATCACTGGACTAATTTGTCCATTGTTCTTAGTAACCCTTCAAAACTAGCACTGAAAGCATACAAAAGGTGTAAAACTAGGTTAGAAGACTGAAAAAGAGCTGGTAAAACTGATCAAAACCTAGTGAATTTTCCAGGAGAAGTGCCATTTTTTTAAAAGAGAACTATGTTTGTTTTATTGAAAAATAGTGTAAATATTTTTATAGTATATCCAAAAGAAAGTTAGAGGCAACTTGAGCATAGCCCTGGTTATCTCTAGGCAATCTACTTGGCAAATGAATGATGAGATCCAATGACTGAAAGTTGTATTTAGAAAAAAAATAAAAGATATGTCTATGGGAGTGGGGGGGCAACTCTTGTGCTTTTGGAAAGGGAGCACTTACGTTTTTTCTGTGCAAACCTTGCTTGAGTAGGTTGGGGGGGCAGGGGAAAGGAACATTTCTCCTCTTGAGAGAATTGGTATCTGTGCTTTGGCATCCAGCACCACAATCTCTGAGAACATTAGGAAAAAAAGAGTAGTAACAGCTTTCAACTTTCTACCTGGCTGACTAAAGTGATTTGACTTTATGCAGTTTAGTTTGGTTAAATTAGCCAAAATGTAACTTCTAGGTTTCTTAATTCACAGTATAGATTATGTCAGATTCCCTCTTATCAGACTGTTCACATATTAGAACAAGTGCTGGGTAAGGATGTTCTGAATTACAGTAAGATAGCTTTATTGGGCAAGTCGATGATCCATGATCTGTTGCCAGCATGCAAACGTGTCAGACTTTTACAGGCAGCATCTGCTTGAACTGTCTGTGGAAACAAAAAGAACAGAAAACATCTTACATCGGAACAAAAACAGAGATCTAACTTGATAAAAGTGTAATTTTCTTCTATGTTTAGCCATTCTACATGTTATTTAAAATTGAGTGCTCATGTCATGTCAACACATATGTAATCACCTTTTAGTTCCTCTTAATTAATTACTGAAAGGAAATTCAGAATGGAAGGAAGAATTGTGTTCCATATTATACCCTGTATTTTTACTGGTGTAAATATATTTTACTTCTCAGCTGGTTTATTTTGAAGTTTTGGTTGGGTTTTGGTTTGTTGTTGGTGTTTTTTCTTTTTAAATGTCATTGTTTCTTGTATCAGATATTCAAGTCTTGCAGAACCTATTACGACTTTTTAAAGACTCCACAGATGCAGATAGTGCCCACCCAACTCAAACATACAGTAAATGCTCTTTGTGAGCACATCTTGGTCTATTCTGTTGGGAGGACCTCAGTAAAGCTGTGTCAGAACTCTGCACTCCAGAAAAAGCAGGGAAGACATGACTGTATAGTTTTATTGTTGTTAGGTGCCAGAAAATTTCAGTCTGTCCAAAAGGACACAAATGCATTTTTTTTCACAGATTTGTTGAGGAAATAGAGTGGTTGCTTGTTGATACCACCTGACTTTATTTGGAACAGAAATAGCTAAAGTTTTCAAATGTTTTAAAGGTAAAACAGTGCTATCATTCATATTCTCATTCAGTTTCTTAATATTTACTACAGAAAAAGACAGCTAAAAGACATTTTTGTATCCTCAACACTTACTGCCATTGCATTCTATACATTGTTTATGCCATGGTTCTGGTTGACGCCTACGAAAGATTAAATCCTTTCCTAATGGCAAAAGTCTAATAATTTTCAGGACACTCAAATTTCACCTGAAGTTTTACTTTTTGTTTTAACAACATGTTTTTCTCATAGCTGCTTCTTTATTCTAATATATTCCTTCTGTTCATTCTTCCACCACCAACTACTTTGCAGTTTTTACCCATTCCCGCATATTCAGGCTATCATATGGTAGTGTGCCTTCTGTGGTAGACACAGTCTGTCTTCAAAACATACCTTTTTTACAGGTCTGTATTGTGTTTGTGTTTCCTAGATTATATCCTTGGTTATTTTCTTGTTTCATCTCCCCATGCCAAATGTCAGTGCTCTCTTACCCACACAGAATGATTTATGTCAGCTCTTTTCTTTCTTCCATGTTTCATTACTATCCGACTTTAAATATTCTAATTATCTCTCCACTAACCTTACTGCTTTCTCACTTCTGTCCTCTTTGGTCTTCTCTAAGTGTTTAGAGAATAGTGCTTGTGGGATTGGGTTTTGGGGGTTTTTTTTGAGATAATACCCTATTTTTGCCTTTGGGGATTTTGTTTTGCTTGTCTTCATCTTCCTTTCTGTCTCTCATTTTTACTTTTTGCTCCTTTCACTTTTTTACTCCTTTGATATTTTTCCCAATCTTGGCACTGTCTTGTCTTTCCTTTTGCTGAGATGTTGCCTCCTACATTCAGAACACTCCCTTGTCCTGTGTCTGTCATTTACCATTGCTCCTTTCAACTCTTCTTTTTCTCTGTATGTGTTAACTTAACCAGGAGATGCTTCTTTGCAAAGCTTACCCTAGAATATTCGGCATGAGGTGTTGGTTAAGTCTTGCATTCAAAAAAAAACCCATCCGTCTTGATTTTCCCATGTTCCTTGATGTTTTAATATTTCAGCTTTGTAGGTTGGGGGGTTTTTTGCCTCTCATTGTATCACTACTTGTTTTGTTACACATTACTTGCACCATTAGCGTTTCTTGCCTTAAATTTATTTTAACTAACTTCATCCTTTCCTAGATTCCCTAGCTTATACGAGTCAGTATTTTTCCCAGGGTATTTTCCACAGCCTGCCCAGTTGTTTCAAGAGATGCATGAGTTTTAAGTTAGCGTCTTACGGCCTTATTGGGATATGGTCTTATTGATATTATTGTCATTTAGTTCTGCATAAGAGAGGGTTTATTTGAATTGCTGTCATGGGACTTTTTTTATAATGAATAAATTCTTCGTGTTTATCATACTGTTCATTACTATGTTCATTAGTCTTCACTCCAGTTATAATCTACAGGGATTCCTAGGTCATACAATTGTTTTAAAAGCAGATAAAAAGTCAAGTGTTTTAAAATAAAGCTTATTGAATGAAATAGGAGAGGGAACCAAATAAATTCCATTCCACATACAGCTCTCATGCTTAGAAGGCATATTACCTTAAATGATAATTCCTTTTTTAAAAAATGGTACTCCTACATGTCTTATACATTTCTTTATGCTTCAGCATTTATTCAGTCTATTACTTCAGAATTTTTATAATGATCCTCCTAATGATCCATTGGAAATATGCCACCATTAACTAATGTATTCCCTCTATAAGTATTCATTTCTGAACCAGACTGGTAGGGCTATCAGAATAATGTCAGTTCTTACAATGCTATGAACCAGAGTAAACTGAAAACAGTAAGTAAGATTTGAGTCATAAAGTACAAATAAGGAGTAATCCTTGTTTCCTGTTGAAAATGCAGAGTTTAAGTGCTTGCTTTTGTCAAGCGTAATGATTGAATTCCATGTTCAGTACCAGCCGTATCGAGCATATGGTAATAAACTCCTTTTATGGGGTTACTGTTAGGTTTATTTGTATTTCTGTAGAACCTCAACTAAGACATTTCCTTCCGGGAAATGGAAGGATAAGAAGATGTCTTCCTCTTTGAAAATAAGAGCTAAATTAATCAGACGAAGAAATGAAGGTAAAGAAGTAGCACAAGTGGCAAAAATGGTTCTGTGGTTCTGTGAAGCAAGTCCCCCTTTTCATGGGAGTAATGTAGTGAAAACATTTTACTCTTGATGGAAAGAAGGACCCCAAAAAGCATGTCTCAGCCAGTTGGAAAATCGTAGGTACCCTGTGTTACCTTGTGTGTCCCAGACAATACGAAGCCTGTTGGCAGGCTGACCGTGGCATGACGGGGCCTTTGCTGCTGTGTGTGTCCTGGGCAGAGGCAAGTCTCAGCAGGAGCACAGAACTGTGGGACCAGGTTCTGTGTCAGACTCCAAAGTGTCTAGTTCTTCCCTTGGCAATCTTTCTCCACTTCTTAAAAGAAACAGTTTGTGGCATCCTTCTAAGTCTTCCTCTCGTTGGACCAGCTTTTAGCTTTCCAAGAGTGGATCTGCTCCACTGGGCAGTGCCTTCAGGCAGGTGGCCTACTCAGGCCTCTTAAACTGGCTGATGGACAGTGGGAGTTTGAAACATGTACAATTCAGGACTTGCCCTTAGGAATTTATCTGTGGGATTTTCACTTTCAGATTTTACCAGATATTTTACTTTCCTGTACAACTCTGCAAATATGCAGTGTAATTGCAGTATTTTAATATTCCAGCTACAGAAGTGTAGTGTCTAGACGACACCATATGTATTTCAGTCAGGCACAGAAGTATTACTGTCCCATTTTCATTTCTTTGGCAACTGACATTCTCCTGCTTTGCAAATTCACAGAGCAATGGTTTTAATAGAAAAGCAAAATACTACATTGCAGTAAAGATGTGAACTGGTTATAAATAAAAATCTCTACTATTACTTCCTCTGTTTCAATTGCTGTTAATTTGCTAGTGCCTCTTTAGCTCTCTGAAAGTTTTGTCAATAAATGAGATGACAAAGCATAATTATAATTCAATTATGCTAAATATTTGTTTTGAAGCTTGACCACTGGAATGCAAAGCTGTATGTTTTCACCTCCATCCAAAAATATTTCTGAAATAAAATCCTTGTTTCTGTCTAAGTGAAACCAGAAACTGAAACTGGAAACTGAAGAGTAAATGACAGAAATAAATGATGCCTTGTCAAGTCCTGAAAAAGGCTAATGAAACCTTGCAGCTGCCAAATCTGACTGAAACCAGCAGCCTGTGAATTGCAATGTTCAAGGGAAAAAGTCAAAGATAATCCAGATGTTCCGAAGCAGAACACTTTGCAATACTTTTTCATCCATTTTCTTTCTGTCTGCATGAACTAAAAAAATTACATAATTGAGATTTGTTTTAATACATTTTCTGAAGGTTATTATTTGACCTTCAAAATAATTTCATGTGCTTTAGCACATTATTTCTGTCTGTACTCATTACTTTAAAGGTGACTTTTAATTTATCAGATATATACCATTTTGAAGCACAGGATTTTTCATGTGAAGGAGGTTTCTTAGAAGGTTTCTTTTGACAGCCTCTTTATATTCTTCCTGAAGCACTTTTCTTTTGGCAACGCATAAACTGAATCTTGAAAATCAAAAGGAGATTTGTGCATAATTCTGGAACTGACTACCTTTTACCATTTATTTTTACTCATTATTATGCTGGCTGATGAAATATTCTAAGCTGGAGACTTGCAAATAAATAAGTGAGTTTTAAAGAGGTAGTTGATATTTTGTTCATTTGTGGATTTGTATTTGTTTTGCAGCTGAGCCCATATCTCATTGTTAATTTGCTAAGCCACCTACTTAGTGGCAGCAAAATAAATAAATAGTCATGTAAAATCACAAGCAAAAGGGGGCAAATGTGTATTTATGTGTTACAAGACACGTAGCCATCATTCGCTTCTGAGGAAGAGTGAAAATAGATATCCAATTTGTATTTGACTACATTGGGACTCTGCATTACAAAAAAAAGCTTAAAAAGTGGATTGGTACCCTCTACCCTTCTAACTAATTAGGATCCTACAGTCTCTTAGTTATATTTATCTGTTTACATTTCAACTCAATATAAATTTATCATATGCTATTGGATTCAGTCCAGACTTCTGTAACTGTGTACAGCCTATGGAAAATAAAGAGCATCCATTCCAGTACAGAGGGAAATATCAGATATCTTTGTCTCTGTAATTAAAAGATAGTAAAATACTTAAGCAAGAAGAATACTTTTGTTTCAGCAATGAGGCAGTAATGTCTCATGTTCTGCTTCCTATTAACTGATTCTTTTTCCTCAGTAGGTTTTGATCTTGGTTTAAAGCAGCATATCCTTGTTAGAATTGAGGCACTTACACATTATTTGAATAGATATACGCCTTTGATATTCTAGAAGGTAAGAAATTAAAGTTGTACATTAACAGTTTTGAACTAGATATTTACACAAGGAAAACAGTCCTTTCAGAGAAAAGGGAGGGGGAGTGGGAAAGGAGAAGTTATGTAGAAGTGAGTCAGTTGCCAGTGAGAAGGTGTCTGGAGAGTGAATTTGGCAGGAGCATACTCTCCCTTCCCCTCGAATCCTTTCCTACGATGTACTGCACCCTTCATTCTCACAGAATAAGGGTAATTTTGCTCGTGCCCCCTAATTGTATAGTTAGAGTACTATGATCTGGCATTAGTCTGTTCCCTTGCTTAAGAAAGGTTTATGTAACTGTGCTGAGCCCTGAGAAGCTAAAGATGATGTGAGGAGCTACCGCCTTTTCCAGCTGTCTCATATGCTATCATTTGGTACATACGGTCTCAACATATGGTTCATGCCTTGTAGGCTGGATAGGCATGGGAACGCCTTGCTTATAGATGTGGTTAAGAAGACTTAAGGGAAGTTGGTGCCCAGCATGGTCAAGACTTGCACAATTCTAGGCATTTTGAGGAAAGGATGTTCAATTGCCTTTGGAGCCCCCTAGATCAACTCAGACAATTGCTTTAGACCTGGAGCCATTTTGCCCAGTCCCATGCTTCTGACACTGCTTCCAATTGTCTTGTAGATCTTGTATTCTTTCTGCTCTTCTGGTCTCTTGAGGCAATGTGCTGCTGTGGTTCCCAACCGTGGAGGCTTCATGCAGCCACATTCAGATTGATGACAGCTTTCCACTGACCTAAAAAGCAACTTCAGAGACCTGCCTCCATGTGCATGGAGGATTTTGTGCTGATTCTCCACTCCTGCAGGCACCTAAACTCTACAGTTTCTATCTTAACCTTACAGAGCTGAATACAGTACCCTGCTTCCTGCTGAGTGGACTTCAGTGAAATTTATTACTGGAAGTCAGTCAAACTTGAGTGGTCTTTAGTAGCAGACAGATGAATGGGAGAGTGTTTAGGATCTGAATTTTTCATTGAGATCAGTGGAAACCTCTTATTGATTTGGATAGACCACAAACGGAGTGCATTAGGAAATCCTCTGAGCCCTGTCAAGAATTGCCTGGTTATTTTTGGAGGATTACCCAAGGTGAGGATGCTCTGGAATGGCAGGACTTTAAACTTGTATGAGAGTTTATCGGGTATTAATTAATGTCAATTATTTGTGTATTTTAATAGAGACCATCTGTTTTACGTAACCTTTTGTAGGGAAATCTCATTATTATGCATGGCTGACTTTCTGCTTTTTCTGTGGCTGTTTCACTTAGTTTTTTGAAATATGCATGAATGATTTAATCTAATGTAAAAACTGTCTATGTATACACCTAGGCAACTGTCAACAGAATTATTGTCTCTTCAGTCTGCTAGAAAAATAATTCACAACATGGGTGTACGGGGCTGTGATTGCCAGAGCCTGTTCATGGTGACAGGTGTTGGATGTTCATCTGCTAATTTCTCATTAGAAACAATGTGGTAGACTGATGATGCAATTTGGTCATTGGAGGCACTGTCTTGATTTCTGTTTTTAAAATATATGGCTATGTTTACTGAAATAGTTTAAAAAATTGTATATGCATTTTCAATTTTTTAAAATTTGTCATAGAAGTATTTTAAGATGAAAATATTTGTTTTGTCATTGCCAACAAATCTATATTATCTGTGATCTGTAATTAGGCTTACAGCTTAATGTAAAGGACGAATGGTGCTCGCTGAGCTGCATCATTGGCCTTATTGTGGTAAAATGACCGATTTTGTTTTACCAGCTGTGACTTTGGAGGCAGGCTGAATGACAGGGAACAAATAAAGCTCGACAGATTAAAATATTTCCAGCACATAACTGTGTGTATTGTTCAGAATTCAGCAGCAGTTCTTGCTTGATAAGCTTGCTAATGTCTTCATGTTCTAAGGAACACTGTGCTCCTGTATGGGGTGTCTTGTACAGGCTCAATCCTGCAGTCCTCACTGAAGCAAATCTCCCAGTGAAAAACAGCATCAGTATGACCATGGAAAGCTCTGAATACAAGGGTAGAAAAACTCACAAGAGCAATGCATCTGCCTGAGGAAAAAGAGCATGTAGTTCTGTAACTAATTGTGAATTGTAGAAAGAACTAAAGGAAAAAAGACACAAAGTTGGGGAATAAATGGTTGATTACTCATCTTGCATCAAAAGAGGACATTTTCAAAAGACAAGCCCAATTATATCCATTTTTTGCAATAATATTCATATCTACTTCCCACAATTTCCGTAAGTTATAGTAGAAAATAAGACTATATTGTCTTTCAACTTCTTATATATGTGGCAAGGATGATTGAAAGGTTGCATGCAGAGCATTCTAATTTTATGTGAAAAGAGTAGAGTAAGTTATGTCAGCAAGTTAACAAGAGGTAGCTTTTTAGTTTTTCTATGAATGTGTTCTGAGTACTGCAGAAACAGCCAGATGTTGGTGAAATGCAGTGATGCTGGCTGATGCAAGTACACAAAAGGCATAGAACTCCATGTGTTAGATTTGATATAGTCTGGAATCACAAATGGCCCTAGTTTCAACTTTGAACTGAAGTGGTAAGGCAAGTGCTGCTTCTCTGTGGTTTAGCATCTGGTAATGTATGTGAGTTGTTTTGCCTTTTCTCTTTAATGTGATATGAATTGCCGATACCTTAATGGATTATTAGTTTCAAACTGTAAAAGACTTAAATGTGCTCACAAAAAAAAGCTTAAAGTGAATTACCCTTGCATGTCTGGCTTTTTGTGTTATCCTAGAACTTGAGTTTGAGTCCTTACTGCAGAAATCCACCTCTGGAGGTGCCATGGAAGCAATGGTGTTTTCTGCTGTCACCGTGAAACAGTTTGTGGTGTCTTAGGTAGAGCAAAGGTAGGAAGCTGACCCTCTTATGCCTCTTTCTGGAAATCCTTTATGGACATGATGCCAGAAAAGGGTGAGATGATTTTGTACTTTGTAATTAAGTAATATCTTTCATCAAGGGGAACCAATGTATTTTACAGATGCTAATGAATTGAGGTTCTGGTCATGTTTATCAGCTCAATTTTATAGATGGGGTGCCTGAAGCATCAACTTAGTGACTTAAGTACAGAGAACCACTAGTTCTATGCTTTTACTACAAAGGCACTAAGAATAACATAGTAGCTTCTGTCAACAAATACAAAAGTATCGAGCTCAGGAAAAGATCTGTAGAGTTACAGATTCCTTGGTCATTTAGATTTGGTACACGGCATGCTCAGCCACGTCTAAGAGAGTAGCTATCAGTGAGAGCTTAGTAATTTTTTGGACAAAACATGTTCTGTGTGCTTGAAAACATGACTTTCTCCATTAATCATTAACCCACAAATGACTAAATGTATTTCCTGAATGACGTCTGCTCTGCTGGTCTGTTCTTCCATGATGAAATCCCACGTGTTTCCATCATAACATGTGCAACTAATGTAAGGATCTCTATGTCTTTTTTTCAAAAAGTTCCTTGTGAGATTATTAATAGAGCCTCCAAAACATATGCTTTTTGTAAACACTGTTTTTACCACCATGGAAAGATTTTAAGAACAGCGCAAACAGAAAAGACAAAACTACATATTTCATGAATAGTAACTGAGCTTTTGAAAAAGCAAATTACTTTGCAGTGAAATTCAAAATTTCACAGCAAATATTCAGCAGACAGTGCTGGTATCATTCTAAAAAGAAATACACTGTACTTCACAGTATAATAAAAGTTGGTCATATCAGAACCAAATTGTCAAATAGAGTACCATTCCTGCAAAATAAAGACTAAAAACTTATACTAACCCCAGCTGGCTGTCTCTTAAAGCTGTTTGCAGAGTTCACGCTTGTGAGATGTGTGGACTGATAACCATTTTCATTATAGAGAAAGAGATTTTTAAAGTTTACCTTTCTTTGATACAGGGTTTTTTTCTGGGAGTATCTCTAGAAATCACAGAATCACAGAATCACAGAATGGTAGGGGTTGGAAGGGACCTCTGGAGATCATCTAGTCCAACCCCCCTGCCAGAGCAGGTTCACCTAGAGCAGGCTGCACAGGACCGTGTCCAAGCGGGTTTTGAATATCTCCAGAGAAGGAACCTCCACACCCTCCCTGGGCAGCCTGTGCCAGTGCTCTGTCACCCTCACAGTGAAGAAGTTTTTCCTCATGTTCAGATGGAACTTCCTGTGTTCCAGTTTGTGCCCGTTGCCCCTTGTCCTGTCACTGGGCACCACTGAAAAGAGTTTGGTCCCATCCTCTTGACACCCGCCCTTGAGATATTTGTAAGCATTATAAGATCCCCTCTCAGTCTTCTCTTCCTCAGGCTAAACAGCCCCAGCTCCCTCAGCCTTTCCCCGTAGGAGAGATGCTCCAGTCCCTTAATCATCTTTGTACCCTCCGCTGGACTCTCTCCAGTAGTTCCTTGTCTTTCTTGAACTGGGGAGCCCAGAACTGGACTCAGTACTCCAGATGGGGCCTCACCAGGGCAGAGTAGAGAGGGAGGATAACCTCCCTTGACCTGCTGGCCACACTCTTCTTAATGCACCCCAGGATGCTGTTGGCCTTCCTGGCCGCAAGGGCACATTGCTGGCTCATGGTGAATTTGTCGTCCGCCAAGGCTCCCAAGTCCTTCTCCGCAGAGCTGCTTTTCAGGAGGTCAACCCCTAACCTGTACTGGTGCATGGGGTTATTCCTCCCCAGGTGCAGGACCCTGCACTTGCCTGTGTTGAACCTCATGGGGTTCCTCTCCACCCAACGCTCCAATACTTTGCTATGTTTTTTTAATGCTTGTAAAAAATCAGATTCTGTGATGTGCCTGAACATATGAGCCTGGTAAATGGAAGACAACCCTGAAACTTTATTGTCATTGAAAATAACCAATCATATTTTTTTCTTAATGATAAATTTGGTAAGTGATGCACATCTCAAACATTGTGGATTTCTTCACTTCATGAAGAGAATTGTGTTCCCTGAGTATTCTGTAACAAAAGAGAAAAGTAATAACATATTTGTCTCAGAAAACATGTCAGCCTGCAGTGAAATTAGATGACTGCATTTGTTTTGGATAGATACAGATGAACAAAAATAGTCCATCTATTACAAAGCCTAATTGTATTTTTTTTTCTAAAAAAATCATTTGGATTTTCGAGGGTAGTTGTTAAATGGAACTACTCTTTGACTGAATATACATGAAAAATTTGATTGCTAAGCATATCAACACTAATTTACGTTGTTTATGCTGTTTGCGGGGTTTTTTTGTGAGATGTTTCTAAGCAGTGTCATGCTGTGGAATGGGCCCTCAGTATAAATGAGGTGATTCATGATACAATCTGGAATATTAGTGAGTGTTTCTGTTGTAGAATAAGTCTTATTGTGATTTTTTTTTTTTCTGCCAGTTCAGTAATATGTGACCCTTTGGATTGAGCCCACAAATGCAGCAAAAGACAAGTCATTAAGGTTTCATAAAACACAAGTTTAATCTTAAAAAGTTCAATAGACTTCGGTACTTGTCAAATCTTAAGTTGCAGAAGAAATCTCTGGAAGATAATATAGTATAATGTAATATGGGATTCATGAACACTTCCTGCTATGGATTGGTCCACTTAAATTTGAGCCACTTAAAATTTGGTCCACTTAATATGACCTATAGGCCTTGCTCTGTATGTTTATGTAATTTAACTGTAACAGTAACAATCAGAAAGAAAAGTAATTATATGCCAACTAACATGGAACCCATCAGAGTTTAAAAGATTATTCTTATGGAACGCTGTCTTATTATGTAATGTAAAAATACTGTCTGCTAAATGTCACTTTAAAAATAACATCTATTTTTAGTAGATGTAGAGTTTACAGTGTCATCCAAACTAAATACAGATTGAAATCCGGCCTGAGAATCCTACAGATGGTTGACAGTTTGGTAGATTTTATGATGAAGATATCCATACTTTAAAAAGTTTTGGTCAGAGTCAGTGATCTGGAGTAAAGGGCTAAAATGGTGTGATGGCTAGGTTAATATTCCAGTTTCAGTTGATTCTTCCTGAGTCAGGCTGAATTGAAAGGGAAATGTTGGGAAGCGCACTGTGAGCTACACTGACTACCACTTCAAAGGTATTGACATAAAAGGAGGAGGACATGAAAAGAGAACTGTCAGTGAATAAGCAGCAGCAAGAAAAACCCAACAGGCATCTGAAGGGGACACATAGACAATCTGAGCATTACTTTCTTGATCATCATTTTCTCCCTAGTGGAACCAGTGTCATCTTTGTTGACTATCTGTGAGATAATTCCAGTAAACATTAACATTTTAAACCCCAAAACTTTGTATTTTTTTCAGAAATCCTCCTCCTACTTTGCTACATCCTGAAAAATGGTGCAGAGGATTCAACCATTTCATTTCACAGTGAGTTTTATTTTCTTTTAAAAACAGCTTATTCAGCAAGGCCTGCGTGTGTCAATGTGAAAACAGAATTTGTTTTATGGAGTTGTTGCTTTTGCAGGGTTTTAACTTTGGTTTTCTTTTCACTGACTCTAGACCATGATTCACTTTTTGAAAGCTATACAGCACAGTTTGATCTTCTCATGTAATTTGCTTCACAGCTTCTCTGAACTCGTTAGTTGATTTGCTTCTTGACTTTGATGGACCTGGGACAGGTTTATAAATATACCTGATTTTCTTGATGGTTTTTCTTGATGGTTTTGCAGTGAAATAGAGAGAAAGAGAGAAAATAGTTGCCTTTTTCCACTTTACTAATATTCAGTAGGTTGTATACCCAATAATTGAGCACCAGTTGTATCAAGAGTGTAGTATGTTACCTAGATGGTACCAACTTTCTGGATGCGGCTGTCACTGAACTAAAATATGCGTTTTTGCTTTACTTTGTTCTTCTTACAGTGAAACTAAGAAATCACAAATTAGTAGTTGCTAGCATTATATTCAAAAATCTTGAGAAAGTCAGTGCATCTGGTAAATAAGATCACATTCCTTTCTGAGAAGCATTGTGCATTAACCTTCAGCATTGCTATACAGGCTTTTCTTTCTTAGTATCTTCCTTTTTAGAAGTCCCTGCTGAGCTTGAGAACAATACAAGAAACTAAGTTTAACATTTCTTAACGTTTGTTCAGTCCTTTAGTTCAGCATGCACTGTCCATAAAAGAAATCAGACATTAGTACTTTATGGCTATGCTTGTTTTTAATCTTGTCCTTTGTGGTTTTGATATCTTCAAATTGTATATTTTTAATCACATCAACCTTTAATTACTTTTGCTTAATTACTTCCTCTCACCAGCAACATCTGCAGGTTCTCAAATCTTGCTTTTCATTTTTACAGTAATATGCACAATGAAGTAAGGAAGTATGCTCGTATGCAGTCTCTTAGCATGAAGAAATGAAACAATTGTAATAAATATGCTAGTTTTATAGCTGCCTTTAAGAGAACACTGAAATGGAATTCTCTGTGACATTGCTTCATTCTTGGGCATGTGTTAGTAAAGTTGTTACGATGCAGAGGTTACAGGATATTTTTATGGAGGCTTGGATTTACATTAGTGGATATTCTAGAAAAAATTAAATAATGAAACATTGGATCATAAAACTGCAAACCTTTTAGCCACTGCTGATAATTGGTTTATTTATATGCATTAGTTCTGCATTTGTTGATGCCCACTTTGTGACAGCTTAGTTATGACAAATTAAAAGCAGTGATTGTATAAATTCCATACTGCCTTTTATCCATATGTTAGGACCTTGCTTGTTTCTCTCCCCCTTGTGATGAGTGGTTAGCTTTCGAATAATTTCATTATCTACCTCCTTCCTGATGGCTAACATCATTTGCATAACAAGCTTATCTGGTTCAAGTTGTGGGCCAGACCTGTGTACTGACAAAAACCGAGCATGCAGCTTTGGCTAAGCGTACTCTTGACTTCAGTTCTGTTTACACAATAATTTTATTTATGCCAAGATTGCCAAACCTGGTCATTGTAGCATTTTTCACCTCTCATTCTCATCCCTTGAAATGCCACTGTCACAAGCGGCATTTTTGTTATAAGTGTTCTCTCATGTATTATAGTGATTTACAACATGCCTGAGCTGGAAGTTTCAATGTACTTTTGTAGGTGACTCTTTAAACTGTTAAAATAGTAATCAGATATTTTTCAGAAATTAAGTCTGTATTTTTAACTATGATTCTACTGCCCCAAGAGATAGGATTTTGCAGCAGCATTTTAAAGTCAGATGCATTCTTTACAAAATCTGAATGCAGAGAGAGGGTCAAGATAGTTCTTAGTTTTGTGAATTTATGTTTCTATTCCCGGCATTGTTGACTTTGACTTGAGATGAAGACTGTAATGTGTTGTCCTCATAAGGACTTTTACAATGAGATAGCTAATCTGAGTTAGATATTTTGTTTTAAAAAAATACAGACAAGACACAATTTCAGTCAAGCCATCTCTGGTAGCAGCCTAATTTTGTATTTGGTATCTACTGAGATACATGCAGCACATATGTACTTTTAAAAGGTCAGTAAAATTCTATGAGAAGTTTTTCCTCATGTTCAGATGGAACTTCCTGTGTTCCAGTTTGTGCCCATTGCCCCTTGTCCTGTCACTGGGCACCACTGAAAAGAGTTTGGTCCCATCCTCTTGACACCCGCCCTTGAGATATTTGTAAGCATTAATGAGATCCCCTCTCAGTCTTCTCTTCCTCAGGCTAAACAGCCCCAGCTCCCCCAGCCTTTCCCCGTAGGAGAGATGCTCCAGTCCCCTAATCATCTCACCATTTGAGACATACAGTGCTTCAGAATTTGTTCATAAAATAATATAGGCTATATGTTAAAATGAATAAAAAAACCCCATTCACTGAAATTATTTCACATGCTGCAATAATTTTCTTGGCATTTTAAACCTTGACTGATCTCTAGGGGTAGATAGAAGAGTTAATACGTTCTTGGAGGAGAAGGATACAATAATCTTTATTTACATTACATCACAAAATGGTAATTTTAATTAAAATGAGCAATGGTATCTCCAGAGGCAGACATTGTCCTTTTAAATTTATTTAACCAATGATTAGCTATTATGGTTCTTAGAATTAATTCATCATTCTTGAGCTGGAGGGAATTAAAGAATTAAGGAATTCAGGAAGTACTAAAGTCAAAATGTGAAGTTACAGGATTTATGGCCACATTTACCATCAGAATGTAACTTTTATTTTAGCAATGACATTGCAAATACAATATAAATATAATTTTTAGTCTTGATAAACTTATTTTTTTGTACTCAATTTAAACACAGCCTCGTCATCTGAATTTCATATTGATGAGTCTACTTTCAGAGTTATTCAATTAATAGATCATCTAGATTATATAGGTTTTAAGTGCTCCATTTAGATTTAACTTCTCTGAATGCAGATCAATTTTTTTTACAATCTAAGCAATTGTTTAGTGACATTCTGTTCATATTACATAAAGAACATTTTACAGTTTCTGTCACTGAGAACATGATATGCGTTTGACATAACTCATTAATTTCACAGTGTCTAAAAAGACAAAGAGGTTTGCAAATGTCAGAAAGATACAAATTGCGATGTGTAAGGTTACCACCAAATCTGTAAGTTTTCACATTTTATTCATTGATGTAGACTCTAAGAATCTGTCTACAGATGAACTTGAAATATGAAATTGTAGTACCTGACAAAAGATATCCACCACTTTTGGGTATTGCATGAGATGTTTTTATACAGATGAATGGGCATATATAACAGATACAATTATCTTCAGCTTTCTAATGAGCAGTTGTAGTAAAAAACTGCAATTTTAGGTAGAGGTGAGAAACTCCCATGCAGATTTGAAATACTGACCCTGTAAAGAATCGTGTGAGATTTTACAAATGTCATAGTATCAAGATCTTTCACTCAATAAAGTATACTGTTGAATTCCTTACCGTTAGTGGTAAGCACTCATTCTTCCATTGGTTCCCTTGGTTTGCATGTTTATTGGCTTGCTAGTCTCAATTGTAAACACTAACAGTAGTAAGTATAGTGTAGTGAGAAAGGTATGTATCCATGGTGGAGTGACAAATCTATTTGGGAAGCATCAGCAAGTCTAGGAATAGTATGCTGCATAGAAGATTATAGTATCAGAGAGAGCATGTGAAGTAATTGTCTGATGAGACAAAGTTTCCTTACTCCCTTCTTCAAGCTCCTATCATCATTAAGTGCCAGTATTCCAGTTTCTCAAGTAGTCTCTGCCTATTGCTCTTTCACTGGGATGCTTTTTAAGCTTAACTCAAAGCTTAGATGCTTCTGGAGCTCTAACGTTATTACCATTTATTGGAAGGAGAGCCTTTTGTAATAGCTAATGTTTGCTGTCTCTCTGCTTTACTTGAAAGGAAAAGTAAAGGCAGGATGTTAGCACCTGTTACTACGTGGTTTTCAATTCCATAATATTCGGTAAAAGTAAAGACTGAGCATGGCATAAGACTGAGGACAGTAAGACAGCAGTGGTAGACACGAACACTAAGATGCAGGGTGGGAAGGAAGGAAGATGGCAGGAGTGAAGAGAAGTGAAGTATGTCTGTGCTGATCGTGTAGTATGTTTTTAGGGGTGGACTTACTCCTTCCAGTTAAATTATTCTAGTTCTCAAAGAAAAGATGTGTTCTAGATGATCCAGGTTTGTTTGGAATGCATTTTTGATGATATGAAAGGCAGAAGTATGGCAATAGGAAAGCAGTAAAAATTGGAGTTGCAAAAAATATAAACCCAATACTAACCCAGCATTTCTGCCTGCTAGTAGTACCTTTGCATTGGACTGATGAAGCAACAGTAGAATAGTAATGCCTTATTCCCGTCACTAGATTTTTAAGTCATCTGTACTTGTAGAATACAGACAAGAATTCAATTCCTTGTTTTACAACTGAAGAAACTGACATGAAGGGCATCTTGCTCAAAGTCACTCAATAATCAACAGCAGAGCTGGGAATGAAGCAGTCCAGCATACTTTTAAATTAAGGGAAGCTGCAGGAAGCACAGATGCGCCTCGTGTCCTCTTGCGGGCCATGGGGTACAGGTCAGATCTGGCACACAGTAATGGGAAGAATGTTGTTATTGCCTGTGGACTCCCAACTAGTAGAACTAACGTGATCTCATCTGCCCAGGTGTTTGTGAATTAGTTCAAATGAAACCATCATAGCGTGGCTGGATTTGGGGTTTCACAGCAGAGGGCATCAGGCAATCACCTTAATGTATGTAAGTGAGAAACTTTTCCCAGCTCTCTGTGATTATGGCATAGTGGATCTACAATTGCCTTTTTAGCGGCTGTCCTTATTTACTGGAAGATAGGAAAGAATGCACTAAACACCAAAGGAGAGAAAAATATCTGTCCTTAGCTGCTTTTCCAGCTATGACATAAGATGTGAAAGAAATAAACTGTAAGTATGAGACTGTGCTTTCCTTATCTCCTAACTTCTCTGTGCTCCAACTGACTCAAATCAGCTGCATGCTGTAGTGTCAAAGGGAGATGGATACCTAAGGGAGAATGTTTGGTACAAATGCAAAACATACTGTTTCTGATAAAAAGCTGTAGTTGTAAAAGGTTCTGAAGGCGCTTCGTGTTCCTGGGTCTCCAAGGACTGGCCAAAGAAATAGAGCAGACCCATACCTGGTAAAAGGCTAGAAACCCCTCAATTTCGTCATACAGTAGATAAATGTATTTGGTGTTTTTGAGATGCTCCCTAGAGCATTCTGACTGAATTTCTGTTGTCTCTGGCAAAATTCTAGGGGTTTCAACATGAGCAAAGTCTGACCCATTCTAAGAGCTGCAAGAGGTGCCAATCCATAGAGTTTCCATTGTTTGTGCTCTAAACCATGTATGTGAGCCAGAATAAATTGTTGTCTCTACTCATCCCAAAGGAGGCTGGGAAACCTGTTGTAATTTTTGAAGCTTTAGAAGAGATAAAGCTATTTACTACACCTAATTTTACAATTTCAGTATGAGTGAACCTTTGTTAGGTTTCAGATGTGTGCTCTAAATTACATATATGGTGTTTGATGTTAAAAATTAAACTGAAAGAAGATTTATTAAGAAAACAGGTGCTGGTGACATTTCAGTGTTAGTATTTCTCTCATTGTTAGGGAAGATTATTAATTTACAGCATTTGCTACCAAAAGGCAGATCAATGAAGATATGTGTTCTGACCATCAGAATTTATATTATGCAGGTGATGATCGAGTACTTTGTCATAAATTCTGTCTTTCATCCTGATACCTGATTGTAGCAGAAGGAGCAGTAAAATCCTTGTTACTCATCATAGGATGCTGGTTCGAGACAGGGGACCTGTTTAACCTAGACACATACCCCTAGTGCTCAGCGTTTGCTTTTTCCAAAGGGGCAGCTATATATAGTTCTGAAGATAAGGTTATTTGTATCCTATATGTCCTGTTGAATTAGGACTGAAAACAGAAATGCTGTGGCAAAGCTGTCACAGTTTTTTAGTTCATTTTTGCAAATGAGTGACCTGCAGCAGTGGGGGATGGGCAGGCCTGGGAATGGGAAGCAGGGAGGCTTCAGGGAAGCAGGCACATCCTTGCATCATTATTACAAATGTAATTCATGAAATGTCTTTTCTTCTCCACCTCTCTGCTGCGTGACTGACCAGTGTCTGCCACAGCTATGTGTGGTACAGAGGTGGGCAGAACAGTCAGAGTGACAGATAGGAACAGAGCATTTTAACCAGTTAAAAACAATCTCAGATTGTTATTTTTCCTTCCTTGACTGGAAAGTTTCTGACCTAATGTGCCTGGCCTTGGTGATCTTGCTTGTCAGTGTCTGTCCTTCCATTTGTCTAAGCAGGGGGGGTCAACCCATTTGGGGTCATGCTCTTGATTTCGTTAGTCTTCCACCGTGAAACAACCTTCTGATGGAAACAGCTGGGAAAGTATGGGGAAGAAAAAAAAAAAATCTCAGAACCTAGAGACCTCCTTCTCCGTGCTGAGGAAGAGGATCAAAAGAATATGACCTTAGTCTTTCTCCTCTCCCTCTGGGAAATCTCCATTCTAGATCCCCAGCTGAGCCATCTCTGTCTTTGGGGGCAACGTGGTAACTTTTTTCTGGGATTGGGAGAAGAGGATCTCAGCGCCTCAGGATGACCTGAGGTCCTGTTCAAGACCCTGGAAAGCTCTTCTATCCCAATAGGAGAGTCCTGTAAAGGCTCCTCACTGCTAGGCAGCAGGTAGTTGTGCAAGCAGTGAGGTGTTTGGAGGGCAGGGGAGAGTGATGTAGAGCTGTGCAAGGAGCAGATGATGGGGAGAGCACCCTGATGGGCCAGGGAGTGGCAGAGAGATAGGGACCAGAGGAGCGGCAATGAGGACTTTATCTAACTGTTTGTTGAACAGATCAGAGACTTTATATCTCTCTCGCCCAGAGGCTGTGGTGTGCATTCCCCAGCTCTAATAGAGTCTGATATACAGTCATAATTTCTTCCACATAATCATAGAATCATAGAATCATAGAATCATAGAATTGTTCTGGTTGGAAGAGACCTCCAAGATCATCGGGTCCAACCATTAACCTATCACTACCAAGTCCCCCACTAAATCATATCCCTTAGGGCCTCATCTAAACGCCTTTTGAATACCCCCAGAGATGGGGACTCCACCACCTCCCTGGGCAGCCTGTTCCAATGCCTGACAACCCTTTCGGTAAAGAAGTTTTTACGAACGTCCAATCTAAACCTCCCCTGGCGCAACTTAAGGCCATTTCCTCTTGTTCTGTTGTCTGTTACTAGGGAGAAGAGACCAACCCCCATCTCTCTACAACCTCCTTTCAGGTAGTTGTAGAGAGCAATAAGGTCTCCCCTCAGCCTCCTTTTCTCCAGGCTAAACATCCCCAGTTCCCTCAGCCGCTCCTCATAGGACTTGTGTTCCAGACCCTTCACCAGCCTCGTTGCCCGTCTCTGGACCCGCTCCAGCACCTCAATGTCTTTCTTGTAGTGAGGGGCCCAAAACTGAACCCAGCACTCGAGGTGCGGCCTCACCAGGGCCGAGTACAGGGGGACAATCACCTCCCTACTCCTGCTGGCCACACTATTTCTGATACAGGCCAGGATGCCGTTGGCCTTCTTGGCCACCTGGGCACACTGCTGGCTCATATTCAGCCGGCCGTCAACCAACACCCCCAGGTCCTTTTCCGCCGGGCAGCTTTCCAGCCACTCCCCCCCAAGCCTGTAGCGTTGCCTGGGGTTGTTGTGACCCAAGTGCAGGACCCGGCACTTGGCCTTGTTGAATCTCATACAATTGGCCTCGGCCCATCGATCCAGCCTGTCCAGGTCCCGCTGTAGCGCCTGCCTGCCCTCCAGCAGATCAACACTCCCTCCCAACTTGGTGTCATCTGCAAACTTACTGAGGGTGCACTCGATCCCCTCGTCCAGATCATTGATAAAGATATTGAACAGAACTGGCCCCAGTACTGAGCCCTGGGGAACACCACTTGTGACCGGCCTCCAACCGGATTTAACTCCATTCACCACAACTCTTTGGGCCCGGCCATCCAGCCAGTTTCCTACCCAGCGCAGAGTACGCCCATCCAAGCCATGGGTAGCCAACTTCTCCAAGAGAATGCTGTGGGAGACGGTGTCAAAGGCTTTACTAAAGTCCAGGTACACAACGTCCACAGCCTTTCCCTCATCCACTAAGCGGGTCACCATGTCGTAGAAGGAGATCAGGTTGGTCAGACAGGACCTGCCTTTCATAAACCCGTGCTGACTGGGCCCGATCACCCGGTTGTCCCGTACGTGCCGCGTGATGGCACTCAAGATGATCTGCTCCATAACCTTCCCGGGCACCGAGGTCAGGCTGACAGGCCTGTAGTTGCCCGGATCCTCCTTCCGGCCCTTCTTGTAGATGGGCGTCACATTTGCCAGCTTCCAGTCAACTGGGACCTCCCCAGTTAGCCAGGACTGCTGGTAAATGATGGAGAGTGGCTTGGTGAGCACTTCTGCCAGCTCTTTCAGCACCCTTGGGTGGATCCCATCCGGCCCCATAGACTTGTGCGTGTCTAGGTGGCGTAGCAGGTCACTGACCATTTCCCCTTGGACTTCGGGGTCTTCATTCTGCTCCCCGTCCCTGTCTTCCTGCTCAGGGGGCTGGGTGCCCAGAGAGCAACTTCCCTTGCTGTTGAAGACTGAGGCAAAGAAGGCATTTAGCACCTCAGCCTTTTCCTCATCCCTTGACACTAAGTTTCCCTCCGCATCCAATAGAGGAGGGAGATTCTCCTTAGCCCCCTTTTTATTGTTAATGTATTTGTAGAAGGACTTTTTGTTGTCAACCTATGCATCTTCTGTACATGTAGACGATAAACAGTGACTAGATGTCTGGTTGGATATTTGGTTTGTGAGACAAAATAAGTTCCAGCAATCCACTGCCAGCAGATGAGAAATCATCAGAAAATGTAGCATTCACAAAATGTAATAATTGAAGAAAACAAAATACTGGAGATGAATCATAATGTAACTAAGCTATAAGCTGGAGCTGCTTGGTTTCTTTATTTTTAAAGAAAGTACTTGTGGCCAAATAGATCATAATAGATCTGATAAAAGAGAATTTCTGAAAGAAATAACTGCTGCTCCTCTCCTTAGTTTTGGCTGCTATAGTGAGTGATGTTAGTAATTGTTTTCTGTTTCTGAACACACAGGAGACTTAGACCACCATTGCAGTTCTTACAAAATCTATTTCTTTCTATTTATTCATTAGTAAATATTAGCTCATGAATGCTGATAAATAGCTCCCCTTTTCACTCATCTGATTCACTACTTGCAAAATGGCAGTTTACATTGTTGAGGCATAGCAATTCCAACAATGTTATCGTCCAAGTGCAAGCAGCCAGTGAATTTTTAGAGGCTGTCTCAGATGGGCCTGTGTGTATAAGAGTCTGCTCTTATGCCCTGCTCATAAATGCTTCATCTTTTCCTGTAATTGTGGCAGAATGGAAATGGTGCTTAGGAGCCTGGCTGTGAGATTGCAGCAAATGGCTGCAACCTATGTTTAATGTAGTGACACTAATGAATTCTGAGAATTAATTTTCAGCTAAGAAAGCATGATGGAAGATACTAGAATTTCAAATTAGGTAATGGATTGACTTTCATCAAGGCAAACATGTACAATGTTTGTTTCCTTTTCAGTCTCTACTTACTTAGCCTTCACATTATTTTAGATCCAAAAAATAGCAGACCAAATATGATCATATTTTCATCATACCTTATATGAAACCCATCTTGTAGTAGATATGCAAGTCAATTTGCTCAATGCAAGGTAGTCTCACTACTTTTTTTTTTTTTTTTAATAATTTCCATGGGCCAAATTGGCTTAATTTGCAGGTACAGCACATTTGTTGGTTTTATATGTAATTGCAGCATGGCTGATGTTTGACAGTGCCTAAGCTAACTGTCCAAATTGGTCTTAAATGAATACTCAGGTGAGCACCTGAAGATATTTTAGTTTTCTCCTTTCCTCAGAAGCAAATCCTTCAGTGATATGGCTTCTTAATATTGTTTTCCACTTACACAACACATGCACTGATTTCTGCTGGCTGCATTGGATAAGAATATTTTCTGATAAGTGACATTCTAAAAGCTGTTTTGTTACTGTACTCCTCCTCTTTCAAATGTTAATATTGCTGGATTTTTCTGTATTACTTCTTGATTTCCTTTTTTCTGACCTTTACATGAAATACATCTCCTGACTGAATGTACTGGCAACTTTGGACTCAGAACCCATATGATTAACTTTTTCACACACTATAGTTCTATTTCAGGGTGCAGGTCAGTAGAAGACACTGTGATAACGCTCACCTTCATGCGGGCTTTAGCATCGTAAGAGGTGATATTCTGTATTAAATTTTTTGTTTGTGGCCCAAGAATTGTTATTTTACAGGTAGCTGACTAAGAACAGCAGCAGCACACATCATTCAGTATGGCACTAAAAGCAACACAGTTCAAATGACAGTGGGTAGAAGCAGAGCATGTAAATACACCTCAGAATATTAACAGGTCTTATCTACATAGAGAGGAATTAGGACAGATGACTATGCACTAAGAGGAGAAACATAAGGACTATCTTTTCAGTGTCACATGACAGCTCTCCATCCTGCACTCCATCTCAGCAGGCCTGGTGATACACCAAATTGTTACTGAATATCTGAGTACGCACTGAGCCCACTGTACCTACTATGTCTAAGCTGCAAGCCAGTTACTGGCACTTGAAACATAATAAGGAGTAATTTCTAGAATTGACTATGTCAATGCTTGGGCTCTGTTTCAGAGCAAAAGGAGAGTGTATGTGCCATACGCTTCAATTCCCTGTGGCCTGCCTGGTCTTTCTGCTGCTGTGTTCCTAATGTGCTAGGAACTTGCCATTTAACTTGATGGATTAAACCAACTTCAATGGAGAGGTACATTCTCCTGTCAGTCTCTTCTCTGAACTGGAGTAGAATTATTCACACAAGAAGTTACAGACGTGAATTTAAGCAGCTGTCCCTCACCCTTGCACAGCTGTTAGTTACTAGCTCTCTGCTTTGTTGCGGCATCTCATAACCATCTGAAAGGGCTCTGTTCTTCCAATATAGGCACAAACCTGGCACAATAGTAGGTGTGCTCTGTCTGAGCTTGGAACAGAGACTTTGATCACAGAATCATGTGGATGTATCTTGTATCATTAGCTTGGCCATCTTATGAGTTCATGAAGTTTTACTTGTGTTTCAAGTGAAATCCTAAGTGACCACAGATTGCAAAATTATCCTACTACAGTGAATGAAGGTGGCATATAGATGAAACAATATATTAACTTTGATAGTTGCAAAGCCCAAGAGTAGCATGCATGCAAAGTGAATAGTCAGTGGGAGATTGGCAGGAGTATGCAACAGAAGCAAAGGTAATCCTAAGGTAGTCTTCAAGACCACTTCCCTGACAGAACTTACCTATGCTCATTAAAACACCTGCCAGACCCGAACAGTTAGCATTTCAGGCATATAATAGAGAAGCTAAGAACTTTTTTCCCTAAAATGTTTTCTTTCCATCTCTTCTTGTTGGGCTTCCTTAATGAATGCAGTATCCTGGACATTTGGATGTTTCACCTAGGGGCCATCTATATAGAAAAATTTCTCTTGTAACTTCTGGATCTTCTCTGTAGAGTGTCTTTGGAGATGCATTGTTCTAGAGCTCGGACTAGAATTCATATTAATAACTGCATATGACCAGGTAAAAGATTTGTATGTTCTTCACACTTTTAGTAAACACAAGATTGTCTGTCTGGAACTGTGTAATTTCTTGAAGAGAATCTATTTAAACTCTAATGTTGTTGTTGTTATCTGAAAAGCAACTGCCATGACATTAGGGCCTGTTGCAACAGGACAAGGGGTAATGGTTTTAAACTAAAAGAGGGTAGATTCAGACTAGACATAAGGAAGAAATTTTTTATGATGAGGTTGGTGAAGCACTGGAACAGGTTGCCCAGACAGGTGGCAGATGCCCCATCCCTGGGAACATTCCAGGTCAGGCTGGACGGGGCTCTGAGCAACCTGATCTAGTTGAAGATGTCCCTGCTCATTGCAGAGGGGTTGGGCTAGATGACCCTTAAAGGTCCTTTCCAACCCATACTATTTTATGATTCTATGACATAGCTTCACTTGGATTCATTTATATTACTGAAAAACTCCTGATGTGTAATCAAATTTAGCAAGGAAGTTTATATATTAACAATATAGCATAAATACTATAAATTTGTAGT
Source organism: Phoenicopterus ruber ruber (assembly GCA_009819775.1). NCBI lineage: Eukaryota > Metazoa > Chordata > Aves > Phoenicopteriformes > Phoenicopteridae > Phoenicopterus > Phoenicopterus ruber. The sequence goes on along the minus strand of CM020220.1, from coordinate 21,244,869 downwards.
TTTAGTTAGAATGGTAAAAATCACATGAATGCATGAGCTTTTCAGACTGAAAGCTGAAAAGTACCCACTTCAGATACTTGCCATCAATCTGTGATTTTGTATACTGCATAGTTTTTTGTTGTTTTGGTTTTTGTTTTATTTTTTTTTCCTCTGCCTTCCTGATTAATGTTATCTTTCTTTCCAAATGCTTTTTTCCTTTTTCTCAGGAAACATATAAATTTAACCAGCATTGGCATGGACCATATTGTCTGTGTGGGTGTATTGACTTTTAAAAACCATGGATCACAAAAGAAAAGTGTGTGGGGAGCGTTGTCAGAAGCCTGTTGAAGGCTAATGATGGATCTCTTCATGGGGGGGAAGGACTGGTATTTATAGCCTTGCACTGAGAGGGATGGAGATAAAGCAGGTTCTGTTACTTTAGTCTTTCTATCAGGAGGCTACAGTTCTAGCCTATAGCAAAAGTCACCAAAATAGTTATAAAACTGGTAGCACATTTTACAGGCTGTCTTTTCTGGACTAGATGTGCCAAGAAGAGGTTGGGAAAATGGTTTTCAGGAACCTAAAGTATTAAAGTTATGTTCAAAGATATTTCAGGATCATTTAAGACCAGACTTTAGGCTTCAGTAAAGTATTTGAGGTGAGGCTAAACTTTAATCATTTGCTAATGTGTTTGGTAGTATTTGAAATCAATTAATGTGTATGATATTTTCTTTAGATATAGTTTAAAGTTTGCAAATTGTTATTGATACTGCTAGAATATAAATTATTCTAAAAGGTATTAAAGTTTGATTGAACTTTTCGCTAAAAAGATAATCTTTATTTATGATATTTGGCCCTGCTAAGGAAGTACTTCAGGTATATCACTTAATATCAGCAAATAAGAGATGTAATTGTGAAATATGTAATACGTATGCATCTCTTCAAATAAACTCATCTTGGGCTATAATTCGCTGAAATGATAGGTGCTAGAAAGGAGATATATATTGAATTGCAGCATTTCTTTTTCACATTCTCAAATAATGTCAGTATTATTATTTGAGCAAGATAAACAGAATACTTTAATATAAATAATTAGAGGGTACATTAAAGCAGTCTAATCCTGTTAGATCATTCTTCTGTTTGGACTGTATTATTTCAGCTTTCTTATACAGAATTCCTTAATTTTAAATCTTGACTATATAAATTAGCATGATACTTTATTTTATGCTAATTTAATAGGATGTGTCTCTTTACTCATTACTAGATCACCTGTTCCTATCACAGACAGAACTTTGGTACCCTGGCTAGTATTTAATTCTGACTCATTCATTTCTCTTCCAGTCTGAATTATGTAGGTTTGCAGAATTTTCTATGATTCTTATGTTAACACTTATCATTGCAATATAGAAGATCTACCTGAAACATTCATTTTAAAAACAAAACAAAGCTGTATATCAAATTTTTCTGACTAGTGTTGTATCACAGGTTTCACTTGTGGTTTTTAATAGGCTGTATCCTACAGTTCTTAGTCAAACTCTCATCAGGAGAATAGGTAGAAAATTGAAGTGAATGAAGTATTGTCTCTTCATCTTAGGTTATGTTTAATGTATATTAACTGTACAGCACTTAACAAGATAGGATGCCATTTTTTCATAGTAAGCTAGTTACAGTTAAAAAGAGAGATTAAATAAGCTCAAATTCATAGCCTTTTTACTAGTATACTTGTAGGGTGAATTCACTTAGTTAAGTATTTTATGCCAGATTTATTCCAGTGTAGAGGAAGGGTCTTGCTGCATACTGAGGAACTCAAATTTGTGGAAAGAGAAACTACTGTACAATAACAACCACACAGTAAGCCAACTCTAATCACGCTGTAATGAAATCGCATCATTGCCTGAGACCACTGTTTCTCTGTCACAGATGTCTTATCAAGGATTTTGAAAAGCGTCCTTCAGTCACCCACCTTTTGGAGCATCCGTTTATTAAACAAGTACATGGTAAAGATATGTCTCTGCAAAAACAACTGGCTGAGCTCATCCAAGAACAACAGCAGCTAGGCTCCATAGCCAAAACAAGGTACTGTACAACGTATATGCTGCAGCCCTCCTTCCCCACACTAATCCTGGAAGTACAAGTTGAAACTTGGAATGCACGGACTTTTACTGTTTCAAATGATCATATTAATGCATTGACTAGCGGTATTATTAACAATAAGTGCTGCGTGCCATGTGAAAGCAAGAGACATATTTTCCCATTGATACTTTTTAAAGCTAATTTGATCAGCCATAATGCAACCTTCTTCTTACCCTTCTTTCTCCCATTGAACTCTGTTCTATATGTATTCACTTTTGTCTCAGTTACAGAGATGCTAATAATTCCAGAATGTTCTGGTTTGTGGAAATACGTATTGCCATTATATTTTGGTAGCAGATCTTTAAAAATGCAACTGTGAACAATTAAGTTGTTGAAGACTACTAGAAAAAGTTAAGAACAGAACACTTTAAAGTTTGCTGTTTGATAGATACTATTAGTAAGAAGGCTATTCAGTACTTAAAGTAATTGTTTTGTCTGTAGTTTAATAGTAACTGCTATTTTTCATTCAGCCTAGTAATTAATTTTAAAATGTGCTTAAAAAGCAATGAATGTTTATTAGCAGCAGCAGGATTTTTTACTTTTGAGGCTGATTGTAAATATGTCTTAGTTTAGTTGTTGTCCAGAGGGTGGCAGAATTTCACTGTTTCAAAAGAGAATTAAATGCAAATGAACACACCTTCCCAAGCTCAGCAATCATCCTGTAATAGGAAATTTGTCTGGAGTGAGATAAGCTCTGGCCCATTATTATAAACAAACACCTACTAATGTTGATGAAGAAAATTAAATGTCATGATTCATAAGTCATAAACATGTATATACTTATATGCCATAAGTCTCTGTAGCGTAAATGCTAAAAGCCCAAACAAAAATGCACAAGTTAAAATAAAGGAATAGCTGTAAGTACATTTTCAAGGTGAAGTTGACTTCTGTGGGGCTTTGGTTTTGGTTTTGTTTCCTGGAAAAATACACCAGGAGCTGCTTACTGTGGATGAGGGAGCTATACCAGTGCTTTGTCTAGAAGTTTCTGCTTTGACTAGCCTCCTAAGCAGACCTCCGCCATGTAACACCTCACAAATCAGATTGCCTACAGCTGTGGGTTGGCTGGCTCAAAAGGTGTCAGAGTTTTCCCAGCCGTTGACCAAATAGAAGATATAGACAGAGTGAAATGATCCTTGTGCTAAGAGGAGATCTGAAATGGATTCCTCATGGTATTCCAATGCATTCTTCTGGGATCTATCTCCATAATGTGGAGTGAGAAGGAATCAAGACCAAGACAGCATTTCTTTCCTCAAGGCTTTCCATATATTAACTAGGAGTGCCGTGACAAACAAGCTTCTGCACCTTACGCTTATGCATGACTGGAATGTAGGAAGGAATTTGTTTCCCAGCACCCCCAGTATGAATCAGTGCTTATCTAAGGGAGTTTAACTCCTTGTCCATCCTGTCACCACCTAACCTATCTTAAATATTTTGTTTGCCAAGGGTGATTATTTGCAACTTGTGTGCAGTAGCACCTGCAGATTGCAGTGGTGAAGTTGACTCTACTACAATGGGTTCAGTCCTAATCTTATCCTCCCTACCAGTCTATTACTGTCCCTGATGCCCCCAAATTTACTCGGCTAACTAGTCCCAGGTTCCCTGTCCCAGGTCATTCTGTTCATTCTGTTTGTCCTTAAGGCTTTGTTTTCCTGTTAGAGTCAGCTTCTTGTCTTCTTCCTCTACCACTCCAGTAGCTTCTGTTTCTAATCTCCACCTTCTTCAGCAAGTCCTAGACCAGGTGGTTCTATTTTTTCCAGCCATTTCTCTGTTCTTGGTGTTCCTCCTCACCTGATAATGTAGCTCGCAGCCCTCTTGTTCTTTCTTATCACTGAATTCACCTTTCCCAGGTCTGTTATAGTTTCTCTTCTACTCTTAAAGCTCTACTCTCAGCAGACTCTTTGTACCCATCTTGTTCTTTCCTGGACTCTTGGTTTGCTTTTAGCCATGCCTCTGAATTACATGGCTTCTTCCTCTGCCAGTGAACAATAAGAGGGGAGACATGATTAGGCTGCTGGAGAAATAGTTGTCTTTACCTTCACTTTGAAGCCAGTGGGCCTAACTGCTATTAAAGAATGTCTTTCTGATTGTTGTAGCCTTATACTATGGTACTATGGTATCCTTACTTGTTCTTTGAAGCACCAGCCCACTTTGATCAGGGCTGAGAGCATGCTAATGAAGGCAAAAATTTAGTAATCATTTACCATTGAAATCTACAACATATTGTTCAGAATGATGAAGTGCTCATTTTCCAAAGATTTGGAACTTGATCAAATTGGTACAAACTTTAACAAGATTGCAAAAGCATATCCCTGCAAAATATCAAGTCTGTGGGCCAAACAGTTAATTCTGGACTACAAAAATAAGATTATTAGAAGAGAACCAACCACCAGGAGCATCTAATTATAATTTTCCCTAGAGGATAGACATAGTCTCATAATAGTAAAGAGCTTGGCTCTGTAATAGGGAGATAGTACCCCTTAGGAAAATTGGTACCAATTAAAAGCCTTTAAAAACTCTGTAATGCCTTTATAAAATAATTTTCAATACAGAATCTGACATGCAGAAGAACACATGACCAGATGGTACTGTAAAAAAATTCACTGGCATTCATTTGTGGTGGTCTGTAGAAGTCATCTGAATGTATAGTCACCACTTCAACGTAAATAGGCCAATTAAAACCCACGTTGAGTAACACCTTTCTATTACACCATTGGATGTATGTGCATGCTTTTTCTGTTTATTCATGTGCCTGTGACAGGTACAATGAAATGTGCGTTAATTCCCTGGTGTTCGGAGATAAAGAAAAGTAGATACCCTTTTTTTAGGAGTACAGCAACACTACAGATCAATCATTTAAAAGACGAGTAAAAGAAAATGTTCTCAGAGCACAGGCTGAAAATTTCCAGAAACTGGAAAATCATCAGGATGCTGGTGTTAACAGCACTTCTACTGTGAGTGAACCCAGGGAGTCACTGGTGATGACAACTGATCAGGAGGTATCTGGGTTTTCTCTCATTTGAAAGTCTTCCAGCATAGTGCTTTGCATTTGCGTCTTTTGATTCTTTACTGACTCAACACCTATGGTTTTTTTAATAGGATTCTCTTTCCAATTGAGCCATGCAAGTTTTGCCTATTTTGGGACATCACTTAAAGACATTGTGCCTGAGAGTAAGCCTGCAGACTAGAAAGTCAGTACAGATCTAGCAGTTCACTGCTACTGAAAAGGAGAGAACTGGCTTCTTTCTCTCATTTTCCCACAGCTCCCAGGAACAAGCTCATGATGCTGTTTTTATTGCAGCTCCAGTGATTGTCAAAACCTCCTGAGCTAGAACTTCTAAAGTAAGAGAAAAAAAACTAAGCCAGCAGAAACACGCAGATAATTTTCTACTCTTAGTGATTGCAGAGGGGTGCCTCAACTGATATAGCTGAAGTAAAAGAGAGAGTACTTCACATGATGAGGAATAAGGGGGAGAGGGGTAGAAAGAAGCAAGCTGTCCTCATTTGGCAGGGTCATCTGGGTTGACCTCTGGAGCCAGACTGAAATATCTCCTTAATTCATTTTCTTTCATTCATTTATAAAGTTCTTTGCATACAGTATAGCTAGGCTTAACTTCAGCACAGTTCTTCATACCTCTGAACTGAAGGGGCACTTCATTGTCCTTGCTGAGCTAAAAGGAGCCTACTAACACACACATTTGTTGCTATCATCAGTTTGTTGCTGACAAACGTATTGTCATTTTGCCATGAGATAACTTACTAGAGAGCTTTATACTCTATTATTTCCCTTAGGTTAGAAATTAATAATAAAAAGGTTTGTGCTAGTGAAAGATGACTTGCCTGTTTCTAATACTCTCAAGGGGAAAAAATTTGTGAGAAAGTCCAATGTCACGGCTGCATAAGGATGAGCTCTGAGTATTATCCTTATCTCTTCTCCATATCCCTTTTATAAGCTATCAGTTAACAATGTGTATGTTTTGTCTTGTTTCTAACAATACCAGGGCATGAATGCTAATTAACAACAATATACTTTTCATTAGCAGCTTTGCCATAGAAGCAGTTATATGAAGTTTAATTTTAAGAAATGTATTTGGTGTTAAATAGTTCATTAGTTCTGTTTTTATAAAAGTTCTTTATTCCGTAAAAAATAGAGGTTAGTACATCAGAACGTTGCTTCACATATATGCGTTCCACCAATGCTGAATTTTTCTTTCCCATCTATTCTAAAGTCAAATACATCATTACTTTTTAACACATGGATACTGATTTGTAGTTCACGTTGGGAGCCAGAGCACTCTTATGCCTATCAATATATAGCTGCCTTTAGGCAGGAAGCATTTCTTAAAATCAGAGAGGATGCTGTCACAGGCTCTCACTCAGGGTTTTTGGTTGGTTGGTTGGTTTTGGGTTTGTTTTTTTTTTACTTTACCAATCCTGTACTCACACAAGGACTGTGAAATGCTTTCAGGTTATGTAAATAGTGTCCTTGTGCATAATAACACTGTGAGAACAAGAAATGTAATTAATTCCTGAAGACTTGTAGGACAACAGAAGATGCAAACATTGGTCAGAATTATAAAAATGTTTTCAGTACAGTAATAATAACTGAGTGTTAATAAAGACTTTGTGGCTAATTCTGTATTCTCTAAGTAAAGAAGGGTACACAAGCCAAGTTGATAGTAATCTTGCTGTATTTCAGGGATAAGTTCTTCAAGATACAGATTCATGCAATTGCATGTCAGTAAAATACCCTCTGAATTATAATACAAAAACACAGTAGAGGTTTATGTTTTAGTCCTCATTCTCTCTCTGAATTACTGTGTAACCTCTGTTATATCACTTACCCTCAATATTTCTCTGTTCCTCCACTTATGAAATGGCTATTAATAGCTTTGCTTCATACATTATACCTGCAAAAATTAGATAGCAGTTTGTCTGAGGCACTTAGTCTTTTACATGTTCTATAAAGCCATACTATACCTGTGGTCACTGTAAACCTCTTAATGAAGAGAAACATGCATAATGCCTGAAGCTCTAGCAATTTTTTCTTTCATTCTTTTTGTCCTAGAGTGTGGGAAGACTCTAGGCAAAGATACATTACAGATTATGGATATTGCTAATTCTCACTTAACAGTAAACATTTGCTCTGTTTGTGTAGACTGTATTTTTGTTAAACACTGTTTGAGTGTGTGTGATAATCCGTTAAGGGAGATTATAAGAGAGAGCTGCTCACTTTCCAAATACGCCTTTTGATCTCTTGAACTCATTCATGTGGTCAGTTGCTTTTTTGATTCATAGTACAAGAGGTTCCAATATCCAGGCTGATTGCCAGCCTGCTGAAAGAAGAAGTCAGAAGGGATTTAATCTGTTTCTTAATATTCCTAAATGTTAAATGACTTTTTTTGCTGTCTACATTGGCAAAATATACTGCAAAAAGTGGGCATGTTCTCTGGAGTTTGTTTATAAACATCAAATATTATCCCCGTTTTTTTGTCCTTGTCAGGACTTAATCTAAACCTGGCAAAGCTGGCAGCTGGTTCAGTGTTGAAAAAGTTGAAAAATGTATGTCAAAACTTCCAAAGTCCTTTAAACTAGACAGTATCTCAAGTTCCAGAAATAAAATTTAAAAATAGCATGGAGCTTGTCATGGAGACATTTAAAAGAGAAACTCAAATTTGGAACCCCAATATTCTGTCTGTTGTCCCAGCCCTTCCTTGCATAAATTTTGATGATGCAATCTTGCATCCTTTAGGAAGACTTTCTCAAAAAAGTGAACTTTCCATTTTATTCCATAAAAAACCAAAATGTAAAATATTTTAGTGGCTTGTGAGTAGAAGTAATGGAAAACTGGAGGATTTTTAATGTTTAACTGAAGGTTTGAAAAGTACTGACCATCAGCAAAAGTGAATGAAATGAAAATGTTCTGGGTTTTTTTTCCCCTTTGAATGTACAACAATTAAGAAATTAACTATTTATTAACAATCTTAAAATGACAGGTTGCTCTATCCAGTATAGCATGCAGGAGAAAATCTAAAAAAGCAAAGTCACAACAGCATGTGAGATGGAAAAATTAAAATGTAGTAGCACATCTATTAACTGCCTTTTGACTGTGGTGGAAGAGCAGAATATCAAGGAGGAAACTACATGATTAAAAGCTTAGAATTGGAAACAGGGAGGAAGAGTCTTCACAATGCATTCTAAAAATTTTGCCCTTGGTAATAGTCTTATAAGTCGTCTTTCAAAATTTTAGATACTGTGGGTCCCTGTGTGGCACTTGGCTGTTCTTTAGGGAGAGTTAATGTGGGGCAGCTATATGAAATGCAGTAGATAATTCTATAATAATTTGAAGATAACAAAAATATTTAATAATCACTAGTTGCCATCTACATTTATTTTGTTAACCCTGTCTATCAGATGTCACAGTAGCCGAAGTTGAGCAAAACCATGGTCTTCTATATTTCCTCAAGTGATTAATAACTCCTGGCCTGAAAATTCTATAATTGATTTTGGTGTTTGAGAGTTAATGTTGATCAAGTATCAAATGGTTTTGTTTATATGGTTCAAAGTGGTAGTTTCCCAGTTATCAGCAGCTTTGAAGAGGCCAACTCCAGACGTGGCTCATTCTTCTCTTGGATGTTTTCCTACAGTCTGGGTAGCTTATGTTCCTGTCTGTAAATAGGCTTCTTCATAGGAGTCAACCAGAAAAGGTCTTCTACCAACCTCCGGTTTCAGTTTTTAAAAGAATGAAAAAACTTAAGCATTTGCGTGGATAAGGTTTTAAATGAGTTTACTGTAGACAGTAAAGAGTTCACAGTTTACTGGTTTGGGTCATGTTGAGTCAGTGTGCTACTGCTGGTCACCATTTAGAAGCTTGTTTCTGTAATGGGGAACAGACAATTACAAAACCTTGCGTTTTGAAGGATAAAATGCAAATCTGTACATCAGGAAGAATCAAACTTGAAGAAGTCTGGGGGAAAAAAAAAAAAGAAAAAAGGAAAAAAGAAATCTAAGCATCTAATAGTTTGAGAAGGGTAGGTATGTTCAGGCTACCTTGTCAGATATTAGGATGAGACTGTGGTGGCTTGGCAGCTTCCCCTTTCTTATTAGCCAGCTGGATTACAGCAGCAGTCCATCTAAGGAAGTAATTCTTACAACCAGATATCTAGCTTCTCTGCCAACTCACGTTTAGTTTTAAAAGCAATTAACTGCAAGGAACTTGATTGCATCCAGCCAGTGATTTCCTTTGGACTCAGAGATAATAACAGAAACAGAACTAGAAATAGTCCTCTGATGCTACACACAATGTAATTTAGTGCAATTCTTCTAGCCTTCATTTATATGAATGTTAGGCAACTGAGTTAATTTTTTTCTTTTTTTTTTTCTTTTTTTTTTTTAAATCACAAAGCTACTGTGGCCCCCAAAAGTGATCCTTGGTCTGATTATAGTGTATGTGGTTTTACTGGAGGTTGCACAGATTTTCGTTATAGCTGCAGCATTTATATTGGAATTAAGGCTGTGTCAGTGTTTCTATTATGACCTTGCTTCAACAAATTATTCCAGGCTGAAACTTGATGTACAGGAGCAAAATTCACTCTGTGCAATGCACAGGAAAGAGGCTGTGTTTCTCTGTGTGGCAGTAGCACACTCTCCACTCTTTTTTCTTTCTTGTTATGTTGAGTATTTTTCTTGTAAATCTCAGTTGGAGTGCAATTCATTTTTAAATTGGCAATAATGTAAAGAAGAACAAGTACAGAAACAAGTTTTTCCTATATGAGTCCTAGAAAAAAACCCAGTAAATGTAAATGCTAAACTGTACCAAGAGGCCAAAGTAAAGGCACTCATAAAAGAATGTTAGGGGTGGAGGGGAGAGAGATCAGAGAGGAAGCTTCCCAATGAACATAAAAATTGCTGGTCTATGCTGCTTTCTTCCACAGATTGGACCTGCCAGCAAGATGACTTTTTGATCTGGAAGTCCATGTGGTTCATCTAGCTTTTCCTTCCCCATCATCAGCTTGATAGCGGGGTCATATGAGCATATAGCTATTTACAATGCACTTCCATTACTATGGATGGTGTCTACTACAAAAAGATGTTATTTTCTTTCAAACTATCCCTTCCCCACAAGTAGAACAAATGAATGCTTGCACCCTCTTGATGAAATTGTTCTCCCAAGGGAGAAATGCTTCTTGCCTTTTGCTCCGCCAAAATCAAAGAAAACTCTGTCCCTTCCAGCTATTCCTGCCTGATAAAAGGCAAAGGGAAGGTGCTTGAGAGAACAGAAACTTTTTCAACAGACAGTGCTCGTCACTAGAGTTCTGGAATAAATCTAAAGCTGCTCTTCAGGTTTGATAAGGTTTGGTACCTTGAGTGACTGGTCTTTCACGCCACTTCTTTTGTCAGTGAAGAGACTACATCCTACAAGGGATGATTCAGAACATTGCTGGAACCTTAAGGCAGATAACCTAACACCTCTGATTTTCCTTTTGCTTAGAATTTGTACATTTTATGTCACTAGAAAGGAAGGGTAATTGAAATAATAGTTGATAATTCTACTTTTTATGCAAAAAATATACTGACAATTATTTCCCCAATTAAGAGTGTTTCCTTCTGCTTTTTAAGAATTTTTTTAAAAAATATTTTAAAAGCAGATTGTATTTCTGATGTAAAATTGTGGAAATAATTAAAGGTTACTGTCTATATTTTTCCTTCCCACTCTGTCAATGTATCTGCAGGACATAGGGTCAGTAGAAAACTGATGAGGCCAGCAGGAGATTTGAAGCTAATGTGATGTTATGCTCCTAATATCCTCTTCCTAATCACGTACTTAGGAAAATGAGTTAAGCACAAGAAAATATATGCGCAAAGGTATACATGTTTTACTTATATTTGACTAAGACCAATTTCCTTAGTTATTTATTTACGTAGCATTAAACAAAACCCCTTTCCAATAAAAAAAAATGATTCGTTTATCACTTAAAGAGAACAAACAGCAGGAGTTTAATACACAATCAGGTAACAGATTAGTTTACAAAGCCATTCTGCAATTAGAGATGCTTAGGTTTGAATGTGCCCTCTTCGCCCTCCTTCCTGCACCTCTGGTAGATACATCCATACTTGCAGCTTGTTGCAGTTTAATATTGTGGCTGTGATGGTTTGCTCCAGGAAGAAAAATCTTCACAGGTGAGTTATGTTAGCTATAATGTATAGCCATCGCTTTGTTAGTTACATCTCCATGAAGTAAAGCAACTGTTAAAATATGCAAATATTTTTGTAGACTGAGGGGTCCTCCCATCTCTAAATGATTTACATTATTTACAATAGCATTCTTCTCTGCAGTGAAGTAAGAGGTTGAAACAGAAACAACAATTAGAAAAAACAGTAGTACATTAGGCCACTTACATGCATTCCTACTCCTTTGAGGATATGACTTGTCAGCAAAGTGTAATGTTCTTGAATATAGTGACTGCTTAAAAAAAAAGCCAAAAAGAACCCATAACCCACCACCTAATCAAAGATTTGAAAATGGAAAATTTAATTGAATAGAATTTTGAACAAATTCACATGATCTCCATGCTGCCCACTGGAAATAATACCCACTGTAACAATTCTTCTTTCATAGCTTCTTATTTGTGTTCTCCTTCTTTCATTTCTCCATATGTACAACACCAAGCAAACTACCGTCTCTGGGAATGCAGGATGTGAAACGTAAGTGGGACTGTCAGCAAAACCTGCTATGTTCCCGCTATTTTATTTTCTAGCTGACAAAACAGTTTGCACAGTTTTATTTAGCTACAATTCAAATAAACCATTACAGAATAGTTTTCCAGAACTCATAGAGTAGCCAAAAGTAAATACAGAAAATGAATAAAAATAGACATAAAAAAATTAGGATCTTTAAATGTGACTCGCAATTATCAGTGAAGCTGTACTCATAGCTAACACTCTTCTCCTCCTTCCTCTTTGTTAGAGGCTTTCCATGCAATAATTCTTCTGATGATATAATAGCTTTTGGATATGAAAACATTCTCTTTACTGAATGAAAGCTCACTAAGTTCAAATGTAGAAGCGTACATAAAGGGGAAAAAAGCAAAAACCTCAGTGCTCATTTTTGAAACAGGATTCCATGAGTATATGGAGATACGATTAAAAAAAAAACAACCTGCTACTTCTTCATATTAACCTTCAACATTATAGATGAACAGTGGTTCCTGCCAAGTCACAGTACCATTCTGTTAGTGCTTGATATAATATTTAGTGTTGTTTTGGGATGTGTGATCATGTGATTCCTACTTCCTACATGGCAACAAATGGAAAAACAGTCTGTCAGGGACTGTCACTGAGGATCAATGCTAAATGTTACTCAGCAGGATGCAGACTGTATCTCGGTGGGTGTCCTCTTACTATGCTTTGATTATGTTTGTTGTAAAGAAAAGCCTAGTTGTGCTTAAAGCATTCATATTTCACCCCTTCTGTGGAAAACATATTACAGCCTCTTGATTTATCCCTATTTCAACAAGATGTGTTGTTTAAAAATATATACACAGCATTTTCAAAGATTCCTTCAGTATAATCTGATTATAAAGGGGTTATGTGACAGTTTGTCTCTGCTGCTTATTGTGTGGCTTAAATCTCTGAGGACAAGCTGACTGAACATCCATACAGTTTAGAGTCTGATGGCAGCTGTGGTTCAAAAATGTTGTTTTGGGTCAGATCTAGGGTCATCTGAGGAGGCACTTTGGCATACACCAAGGTAACAGAAGGATTTTATACTACTTATTGCTTCTTGTAACTTTGTTAGATGACAATACTATAGGCTGGGTAGGTGGGGGAAGATTTAATTAAACAGAGTGGTAGTTTATTAACTTAGAGCAAGAAGGGAAGGGAAAAGGGGGAGACTTTTTCTATACTTTACTGTGTGAGTGGGGAGTAGTAAGCCTACAGTTAAATCTTCATCTCTGAGCATTGATAAATATATAGGGTTGTATATTGTGAAAGAGAAAACAGATATTACACTGGACAGAAAGCTGACCTGTTGCATTTATAAAAGGATATTTCAAGCAAAAATATGTATTTCAGAGAGTGCGTCTGTGTTTTCTGCATGACAAAAACATTCACTTGTGACTTCCCATTGCCTTTTAATATTTGCTGTCTTCGATAGAGTTTTATAACACTGGTGCTCTACTAACAAACTTCCAGGCATGAACGAATACATACTAGAAGACCTTACCATGTGGATGGAGCTGACAAGTACTCTCTAGATGACGATCTGGTAAATCTAGAAGTTCTAGATGAGGTACTGTACTGTCTGAATAGCAGTTTCTGACAATTGTGCCTCACATGTTGCCTGTTTCTGCTTTTTAGGCTTCTTTTAACTGAATGACAAGAGTTCCTTCTTGTGAGCTTTTGTCTCACCATGGCAAAGGAATTATCACATGACTGATCTGCTATCATCACTTCGTTAATATTCTATATAGTGACATAAAAGCAGTAGGGGTGAATCCTATTATGTGGAAGAATTTAATTATGAGTGATGCTAGTTTAAATTATTTTGTGAGTTTCCTAAAATGGGAAGTTCTAGATTTAAGTGATTTTTCATAAAATTGATGAATTTATATAGAGTAATATGGTATCTACAGCTTCTGGATAAAAAGTGATAAAACAATATCAGTTACATATTTCACTATATCACCTATATTCAGAGTATCTGTAAATTTTTGTTTTGATGATCCTTAAATTGCATTCCAGCAAGAAAAAGACATAACACTGAATTGTCCTAGTGTTCTGTCTAAAACAGTCTCTTATTACCACTTAAAATTTAATCCTTGAAAAATTATTATCCTTGTTTCATGGTCAAATAAAAAATTAAATGGGAATGTACTATGAAGTGCAGCAATAATGTGCATGGCCATTTTCTCTTCAGAAGGTTTGCTTCTCAGGCTGGTGTAACAAAATACGTAGTAACCTGGAAATAGGAGTTGCCATTTAACTTAGTTTATGGCATTAGCAAGAATTTTGAAAATATTTGTTTGGTTTTGTGGTGTTGGCATTATTTGAAAAATAATTAGTAACACTTAAAATAAGTATTTCTTAATCAGTGTTCTCAGTATATTTACAAGAATCTTCCTAACTGGGAAAATACTGTTTAACTATGAAACTTTTTGTAATCTTCTCAGGATACAATTATCCATCAGCTGCAGAAACGTTATGCTGACTTACAAATTTATACTTATGTTGGAGACATTTTAATAGCCTTAAACCCCTTCCAGAATCTCAGCATTTATTCTCCCCAGGTAAGAGAGAGTCCAAGCTGTGGACAGTACTCACTTTACATGTTATATTAACACCACTGGCTAAAATACTTAAGTGATGCTGGAATCTAGGAGCACAGGCTAAACCCCAGCCTTTTCTTCTTCCAGAAAAGTGCGGCTACAAATACTTTTTTTTTTTTTTTTTTTTTTTTTTAAATACAGTCTCCTTTGATTTCATTCCTTTCTGATGGTGGCACAAATTCCACAGGAGGGATGAAGATTACCCCAACCACAGCTGTGCCTCTCGTCTGGCATTTAGGGATTTCTTCTGGGAAACAGAAGATGGTTATATGAACATCCTCATGCTGAGGCTGTTGCTTCCTGAAGCATTGCTTTGACTATTGTGTTATTACATGTCCTGTGCCATCAGCTGCTGCTTAAAAGAAACAAGTGAATCAAATGCTGTAAAGATAGAGGCAGCTTAATTCCCTACAAATAGGAAGGAAGGTAGAGCCATAAATCTCAGTCTCCATGGATGCCTAAATCAGGGTTGCAGGTAGAGAGGCCAGATTTCAGATTCACTGTTATCTTTAAGTTTCTTTTGTATAGGTTGGGTATTTCCTTGGTTGAATGCTTGTGTTTGAAATTCTATTCCTTGTGATACAGTTCTCTTCACTGTCTTGCGCGGGAAACGTCAGAGTGCACTTTAGGTGTTGTAATTTGTATTCTGGAAGTTGGGCAGTGCCAAGAATTACCACTCTTCTTCCAGGTGATTCAGTGGAAATTCTGTGATAAAACAGCCAACTACCTTCTGTTGAACAGGCAGAAGATAGTCACTATCCTCTTTTCAGTTCTTAAGTATGTAGCTAAGTTCCATATTTTGACTATTGTGCGTTCTTTTTTAAATTTAGTTCTCCAAGCTTTACCATGGTGTGAAGCGTTCGTCAAATCCCCCCCACATATTTGCCTCTGCGGATGCTGCCTACCAAAGTATGGTTACGTTCAGCAAAGATCAGGTAAGAATCTGTTCATTTTGGTTTAGATTTCATATTAATCGTACTGCCACTGTAATACATGGCTATGGCTAATGTTCTGTTATGTTGTACTTCGTGAATTTTTTTCTTTAAGCCTTTCGTTCCTACATTAGGAAAACCAGAGTAGAAATCTAGTCAGGATTGGGAATTCTGAAGAGGACACAGTGGCATAAAAGAGACTAAAAGGTCAAATAAGATGATAGGGTTGCCTGACCAGTATAGTTTCCTGGACACCCATGAAGTCCTGGCAGTTGACACCAGCTGCAGAGTGTTGCTGCACACTCTGATTCTAGCCTGTCTTGCACTAGGTGTTGTAATGATTTACACCTGTGTTAAATAGGAGGGTCTCAATGCCATAGCAGATTAACAGAGTTTGAACCACTTTTCCGTTGCGTAAAGACACTATCAAGCAACGGATAATCAATTCCTTTAACTAAAAGTCACAAAAAATAGGAATGGTTAACTAATTTTTTTAATAAAATATATTAACGATAGGTCTAATATAAATGTAACACAGACACAAATCCAATTATATAGCAATGATTTTCATGAGAATGAAATACCATGCTGTAGAAGCTAGAATTCTTTTTATTACTTTCTTAAGATTGTAACTGGGTACTCTTTCTAATTTGATGTGCTGTATATACATGAATATTGAGGGATAATAATTATTTTTATTTATAAAGTCCTCCTGATTTTACCTTGCACATCATACAATAAATCATAGAAAATGCTCTTTTAAAATCACAAAAGCAGAATAAAATAGTAAAAAACCTGCAATCAGAAAATACCAAGCAAAGAAGACAAATAAAAGGCACATTGAAAATTAATTAAAAAGGAGTTCTACTGAGTATGTGGAAGTACACTGGCCTGAGAGATGGCTAGTACTTCTTTAATGGTTTATATGCTCTTTGATGGAGGCATTAAAGAAAACAAGTACTCATGTAGCATAAATTATGTGAGAACTTGTTATCTAGGGAAAAAAATTAGTTTTGACATCAGTCCATCAGGCTGTACATCTTTAATATTATATGTTTCATACCTGTTTAGGAAGTAATTTGCATTTAGATCTAAATCCGTTTCCTATTTTCTGTTGGCAAAGGATTACAGAAGCATGTGTATCTCCATTACCTGGCCAATGTTATGTTGATTCTTCGGGTAAAGGTGCATTAGATGAACACTGCAGCCAGATCAAAAATGTATTGATTCTGTTTGTTTTATCCATTGAGCTTTCCCTTGTATTTTCCTGTGAAGCCTGAAAATTGACTCCAAGCCTAACATTCCTCCTGAAGCTAAAGTCAAGTTCTGGCCAATTCTACAAAAGTTATATGAATTCTACAAGAACTCATGGGCTTTAACTGTATAAACTGTTGTACATGGCTTCTCTAGTCACACAAAGACAATTAAGTTAGGTATTGTAACCCTGTAAATCCATCATTGGGTTATCTGTTTCCAAGAAGAACAAAAATACCTGACAAAAAGCAAATAAATGAGCTGCAAATGTCATATTGTACACATTAGTTAGAGTCAAGCCCTGCACCTACTGTCAGACACCACAAGACACCACCAGAGAACTGCTACGTCTTTCAAACCTTTTCACAAAGCTCAGTTCTATATGAAGCGTCATTGCATCAAGCATTTTAGGACCTTGTATCTTCTCTCAGCCAAGAATCTTGTATGTTCACAGTGTGGTGCAAATAATTTTCAGGTGTTTGCATAAAAACATACAAATCTATGCAACTGCTCAGTGTTAACATTTTAATTATATGTCAGTTGATACTGTACCTTAAGTAGGCTGATACTTGTACTGGTGATATGTAGAACACATGAAAAAATAGGAAAATAATAAATCCTGTTAGAAACTCGCTATGACCTGGAGTGTTCACACTTCAGTGTTCAGGTATGAACAAGGTGTACTGGCCTTCTGCTTCCATCTTGTCCATGAAGCATAACAGCAGAGAGGATGCCAAGTGATTTAGACCATTCTAGCTAATCCCTGAGTCTGGAAGACATTTGGAGAGCCTATAAAATACCATGTGTTAAGGACTGCTGACTCAGGAAGAAGATGAATATGTTCTCCCAGAATCATCCAATGAACAGATGCATATTTTTCTGCAATGTTTAGATGCTAGTTTGCTGTTCAAGCTTGAATATCAGTGTCACCTACAGAATAACCCTTCTACACAGCAGCAATTATTTAAGATTATTTTTAAAGCCAGGAGCAGACTTTTGGTCAGTATATTAAATGCAGTTGTACCCTGTGTATCACATTAATTCATACGAAGTCAATGCAGTGAGCTGAGATGCACTGTTGAATTATGTCACATCGACTGAGCTGTGGCAATTTTCTGAGTTTTAAGCATTTGAAACAAGCCACATATGTGCATAGCGTGTGTTAGCCTGTAGATGTGGTCACTTGTTTATGTGTCTCAGCCCTTAGAAATTCAATCGCTGCTTCACACATATGCACATTGCTATCAGGCATTGCAAGATGCATTTTAGTCATCTGGGGAATAAATTATTACACTGAGCCTTTGCTGATCTTTCCTTTCAGAAGGGAGTTGACCCTTAAAGTATTTTGTAGTCTTGATACTAAACATTAAATAACAGGAGCAGTAGTAGCTGAAATCGACCAGTGAGCTGTGCACTTAACTGTTTTGTTTTGTGTGTTCAGTGCATTATCATCAGTGGAGAAAGTGGTGCTGGAAAGACAGAAAGTGCCCATCTGATCGTCCAACATTTGACCTTCTTGGGAAAGGTATTTCTTATCCAATCATGTAAAACTGAACAAATCATCCCACCCCACCCTGAATTTCCACTTTATTTAATCTTTAATACTTAAAGCTATTCATGTGAATTGTCCCACTTGAGTTAGGGATGGAGTAGTCATGCATGTGAGAGTATTGAATTAAGATATTAGAGTATGATCCATATCAAGCCATTCAATATTTTTTTAAAGAGAAGGTGTCAGATCCCAAGTGTTCAATGCCTGTTGTTATTTACAGTGTTTATCAGATATACTGTTGTTCATTTATACAATAAAGAATGACAGATCTTGCTGTGGCTCTAATCTTAGAAGCTCTTACACATTTAAATGTTATGAGTAATGCTATTAGTGCAAAATGATGGGAAAATGAAGTGTGTAAGGTTAACCTTAAGTGTTTAGGTTTTGATGGTTTTGGTACTCTTAACTAATTATATGACACCTCAGAGGCAGAACAATTGCAGAGAAAAAATAGTCTGGTTTTTTCCTACCTGTGCAAGACTTGCTCATAAATTTGTTGGCCCTGTTGTTCTAGAAGTAGAAAGGTTAACACAGTATCTAAGTCCATTTAAGCATGAGAAAGGGATACTATGCTTCTGAAGCAAGAATTGGATTGTGGGTAGGCAAAATATTCTTTTAATGATCCTTCTGATCTGTATCTGTTCTGTGAAGGCCAATAACCGTGCTTTGCGTGAGAAAATTCTTCAGGTGAATCCTCTGGTTGAAGCATTTGGGAATGCCTGCACTGCCATCAATGACAACTCAAGTCGCTTTGGAAAGTATCTGGAAATGATGTTTACGCCCACAGGAGCTGTAATGGGGGCAAAGATTTCTGAATATCTACTTGAAAAATCAAGGGTCATAAAACAGGCTGTGTAGGTATATTGTCTGCCCTTTCACATTTATATAATGTTTGGATTCTGTTTAATTCTCCAAAATTCTTTATTTTAAATGCTTTCATGTCTTTTGCTAAAGCAATGATTCTTTGTACAGGACTATGATGACAAGAATAGTCAGTTAGGTTCTTTTGGAGTGGAAGCCAGAGCTGCTCTGTTCTTTGGAGAAATATTGTGGTTGGCTGGGTTTTCTATGTTTCACAGTTGCTGATCCTACACCATTAAAACAAGTGGGAGATTTGCTACCTACTTCAGTGAGCTTATCGTAAGAACTTCTACTTTTACATTGTACAAGATGCTACAAGAATAAACACGTGTGCTTTAAAAGGGTACTTTTTTTTTTTTCCAGGGGAGAGAAAAATTTCCATATATTTTATTATATTTATGCTGGCCTTTATCATCAGAAGAAACTTTCTGAATATAGACTTCCTGATAAAAAGCCTCCTAGGTAACTATCACTCACTTGTTTTAACTGCTCGTTGTAATTAGCTATTGATCAGCTCTTGCTTTCCGTATGATGCCTTAAAATCTCTCTTAATCCTTCTCCATCCCTTAAGGATCTTTTTTAATCCTCCCAAGCAAAGAAGAGGATGGACAATACGGCATTACATTATTTGTATTTGTTTGAGAACTTGAACTATTTAAAGAGGAGGAGGAAGAACCAAGCTTATTATTATGTAGATATTCTGTCATACTTTCAAATCAGGACAATCACCTTATGATTTCTTACTGTAATGCTTCAGTAAGAACCCAGAATATGCTTTGGAGTTGTGTTTTTTAATTGGTATTTGTACTTTAGGTGTATCTGATCTGTATTAGGTGAGGGGATGTGTGTGAAATGTTAGTAACGCTATAATAGATATTAATAAATAATAAGCAAAAGTTACTGCAACAGAAACAAAAACTTCTTATGAATTAGCACCAAAGGGTATAATAGGAAGATATTGAAATAAATGTTCTTTCAGGTTACTGAGGTACTTGCATTGAAGTCACTGGCATGAGGTTGTACTGGCATGTCTGCTAGTATGGTGCTTTCTTTCTCCTACTCTATTTAGATATATTGATAATGAAACCGGAAGAGTAATGCATGATATTGTTACTAAAGATTCCTATGGAAGACAATTTGAAGCGATTCAGCATTGCTTTAGAATTATAGGATTCACTGACGAGGTAAGAGATCCAGTTGCTAAACCATTATTGACTTTCTTTATAAAAACCACCTCCAGTGCTGTCTGTGCACAGGTTGCCATTTGGTTTCGTGGGTACACACCTGTGCCACAGAATCTCTCTTATGACAGAAGTGCACTGTGAAAGCATAACCACACACTCGGAAGCCAAGACCAGCCTGAGGTCTCAGTTGGTACTCAGGCAAGTCCATTCACAATTCTGTATCACACTGTTTTCTGTGCCAAGAGGAGCTTACTTGAATTTGTAGAACTTGGTCTCAGAGCAAGCTACAAGCTTTAATAGCCGTTCCAGTGCCCACCTTTTTCTTTCATAGCCGAAATATCATCTATATATCTAATTGGATTCCTTAAAATTGCTTCTTGTCATTTTTTACAGGAAGTGTACTCAGTGTACAGAATTCTGACTGGAATCTTAAATACTGGAAATATTGAGTTTGCTGCCATTTCTTCACAACACCAAACAGATAAAAGTGAGGTTCCCAACCCAGAAGCCTTAGCTAATGGTAAATAAATTTTAACGTAAATGCAATTTGACTGTATTTGTGAGAATCTCTAACTCGTGGTAACAGTTGGGCAATGCTGGTAATTTCCACTGCATAATCACGGTCGTGTATCTTTTTTCCACTGTCTTTCAGCTGCTGCACTACTAAGTATTGGGTCAGAAGAACTTCAAGAGGCCCTAACCTCCCACTGTGTTGTAACACGAGGGGAGACTATTATCCGAACAAACACCGTGGACAAAGCAGCTGACGTGCGAGATGCCATGTCTAAAGCACTTTATGGCCGGCTCTTCAGCTGGATCGTAAATCGTATTAATACGCTGCTTCAGCCAGATAAAAATATATGGCAAGTTACACATCACTGAATCATGTATATTTACTGTGCATATGTTTTGATGGGTTCATCTGTTTGTATATTTTTGATTTTGCAGAAAGGGTGCTGTGTTTATTTTGGCTAAGGCTTCAAAATGGCTTTCATGCTGTGATACTGAATTCTATTTCCAGGACATTAACCCCAACATTTTCAAAGAGCTGAGTGGAATTTAGCTACTGAAGTCAATGGAAATTGGGTGGTTAAAGTGCTGTACAATTCTTTAAAAAGACACTTCCTATGTAGTGAACATTAAAATCATACCAAAGGCTGGTAAATAATTGGAGTACACTGAAAAGCTTTAGTATGTGTTCACAGTCCTCACAGTCCTTCTGCTTTTGTAAGCTAGTAATAAATACAAATCTCGGATTATTATTGTGCTGCTACTTTAAGTGATGATTTTTTATTTTTCATAATTACAGAAATGTTCACATTGTGCATTTCATTGACAGGTACTAATCTGGTGCTTTGGTCTTTTCAAGCAGCTGTAGAGGTTTTTAGAAACAAGAGGACCCCTTAGGTGATGTGAAAATGCCTCTGATCTGAAATCTCTGCTTGGCACTTCACTCTGTCATACAGACATGTCCTCATCCATACTTGCAGTTCTAGTGGTGACTGTGGTATGAGCATACTTGAGCTAGCACATGGGCTCTTAACAGTCCAGCTCAGTGCATGGGCTCTTAGCAGCAGCAGACTTGGTAATTGCCCTTCTGGCTGAGTATAGCAAAAACATGCTATTAAAGCTTGAGACCTTTTGTCTACCTGGAGGAGCAGACAATAGATTTTATTTGGGAGCTGCCTATCGAAGCCTGCCTGTTGGAAGTTTTCATATGGCTGCTAAGTGTCTGTTACTATGTACCTATGATTCTTCTGCCTTCTTCATGGAAGTTTGCAAGAAGCAAGTGGAAAACAAAAGTGTTAACAATGCTGAACGAATGCACAAGTTGTCTTAGGTTCAAACACACTTCTTCTTCTCTCTTTTTGCAGCAGATTGAATCAATTATGCAATTTTAGTTGCCATGTTTATTTTAACTTGGCATTGCCCGTGATGAATTTTGTTTGTATTTTCACATGCAGCAATGCTGAAAATGGGATGAATGTTGGGATACTAGACATATTCGGATTTGAGAACTTTGCAAGAAATTCCTTTGAGCAGCTGTGCATAAATATTGCTAATGAACAGATCCAGTTTTATTTCAATCAACATATCTTTGCACTTGAGCAGGTAAATTCAACTCTGATGAGGTCTCGTTGAATAAGCCATCCTGAACCATAGATCATATTCAGGACTACATGATAAACTATAAAATGGGTATGTGATTTAAATGCAAGATAATGACATCTTTCAGTTGAAGTTTTGTAAATAATGTTGTTGGGGCCTATAGAGTATTGCTGTGCATCATAAATGTCCTGATGATGATGATGTTGCTTCTACTGGTTCAATATTAAAACTCTCCTGGTGACATTGTAGATGGAGTATCAGAGTGAGGGAATTGATGCTACTACAGTGGAGTATGAGGACAACCGTCCACTTCTAGATATGTTCCTCCAGAAACCCATGGGTCTCCTGTCTCTACTAGATGAAGAAAGTCGATTTCCTCAGGCAACAGACCTAACTTTAGTTGGTATGTGCAAACAAAAATTCTAGGAAATAACAAATATATTTTGGGAGGGCAGAATGACATCTTTACTCAAGTTTTACTAACCTAGTTGTCCTGCTGAGGCTGTGCCATTTCATTTGACATTTTATGTATATTTTTCATTGTGCTTCATCATTTTTCTCTGCTTATGTGTTTTCTGTTCTTTTTATATTGCGAAAGTTATCTTATATATCAGGTGTCAAGGGCTTATTGTCTTTCCAGTGTTACAAGGAAGTAACCTGTGTCTTGTCCCTGTATGTGAGGTACATCAAGCAGCATTTATCCCCATTTACTGAAGGGAAGGCTGAGACATAGTAGAAGCTTGTGTCTAGGACCACCCTGTGAGAAGCATTAGTGCTGAGAGTAAAATTTAGATCTCCCAGGCTCCTAGGCCCATGTTTATCCAATTAGAAAGTACTGCTTCACTCCAGATTATCATCATAAATAGAAAGTGTGTGTTATTTCTGGTGTGCCATCTGGCTGAATATTTCCCTTCCTTATGCATATTTTACGTATATTTTAACAAATCTTGGTGCCAGCTTTAAAACGTGCAGCGCATGCCATGTTTAAAACTGTTGTCGTGCTTTTATTTACTAAAGCTACATTTTTCCCTGCGATATGAAACAGAGAGTTCCAGTTCCTTCAATGGAATGTGCAGCAGAGACTCAAACTGTTAGTTGGAGAAAAATAACAGCTGCCTGTTAAATTGCACAATATATGTACAAGATTCTTCACTTCTGCTAGGCTGAGTTGCAACTTGAATTTAGGACACAGATAGAACAAATGCTATGGTTTCATTCCAGTCCTCATTTGTTTACTAAAGCTGTGTGCCTCCCTGTGGGTCCTATAAATCAGTTAATACTGAATATTGGACTTACACTTTCACAGAGGCACTTTCCTTGGTCCAGTGCTGATCAGTCTTACTGCTGATCTGTACACAGCACAGCAGGATCCCTCAAGGAGACAGCAAAGTGGGATATTTTGCCCTCTCCAGATGTGCTAGACAATCATTAATTCCACCACCCTCCCCCTCGCCCCCCTGAAATTCCAAACTTGGTTCTTTTTGCTTTAAATGCAAGCTTGATTAAGTGTTAATAGAAAGAAAAACCTAACACAAAATATTAATGGATTCTAACATTAGAAAAAACATTTTGATAATATTTTCTGACTTACGCAACATGACGGAGAATTTTATCAATTGATTCTGGCCTCACGTCTCTAGTTGCTTGTTCAGAAAAAGAAATATAATAGCAAGTTTTACAGTATCAGCACTAATTTCATTACAAAATAGTTAAGAGCATACAAAATATCACAGGGCATAAAAGACATTTTTCTTAGAAAGTAGCATTTCTTTTTCTGTCAGCTCTTTAGAGGTAGTCACGGGAAACAGAAAGCCTCTTTAGAAGAAGTTTTAGATAGAAGCCTCTTTTTCTGTAGAAGTCCAAAGGTAAATGAGAGATGGTCCCAGCCTGAAGACATTAACATATACTTAAAACGTGATGCACAAAGCTAAATGAATGGGGAAAGGAAGATAGGGAAAATACAAATAATAGTCATTTAAGCAAGCAAGATATATGCACAGCTTTGAATGTACGTAGTTGAAATGAACCCACCCTAAACCCTATATATAAGCAAATTCATAGCAAAATATGAGAAGCTGTCACACCTTCCTACTGGCCTCTCTTATTTGATAGTTTTCCATGCACAAAACTATCCACAAACGGTGGGATTTGAAAGACAGTCTTACTGGGCTAGTTTAGAATGAGCTGTTCCATTCAGAAGAAAGCACAGAGAAGCTGGCACACAGCTATTTCTGAGCACTCTGATAATATATATGTTTATAGTAGTTCTGGCTTCTTGAGCAGCAGACTGTCCCTAGTTAGGATGAAGATTTTTCTTAGTCACTCTAAGTCACTTATATCAATGTCTCTTCTCAATGTCTAGATAAATTTGAAGATAACTTACGATGCAAATACTTTTGGAGACCAAAAGGAGTAGAACTGTCATTTGGTATTCAGCACTATGCTGGAAAGGTAAGGTCATGTGATTTTTATTTCCTTCAAATAACAGTTGTATGGTCATTATTTGTTTTATCCAAAGTTTCTACTTTATGATTTTTTTTTTCTCATTTTGAGACAAAATGATAAAGTTTACAGAAACCTAGAATCTATGATAAAATTTTCATGTGTATTAGTCCATTTTAGAACCTATCCTTAGGGCTCTTTCACAAATTGTATAGACAGTAACCACCTTTTATTCTGAAAGAAATCTGGCACCAGAAACACCATTACTACAATCATTTCAAAGGAGCAACTGTCTGGAGCCAGAACAGGCTACACAATTGTTAACATCATGTGAATGCCACAGTAGTTCTGTGTGTGAGGGTGTGTAAGTATACGGATAAAATACAATGTAAAACAGTGTCTGTAATAGAACTTAAAATCCTGTAGAGAGCATTGGAAAGACTGGAGCTAGCCAGCACAGATGTTTTCTTGTGCTTTGCAGCACCTAACTTCTTTTGCTCTCAGCAGTTCATGTATTATTTTATATGGGGAATAACGGTCCATTTTTTTCATATAAGATGAGCTTTACTTGTGATTTCAGGTCCAAATCTTTGTTTATGAACAAAATCAAAATGAAATAGCCATGTTTTATATAGTTATCTCATTATAAGACTCCAAAATTTTAAGATATGTTCTAGTAAACTTTGTCCAGCTTTCTGGCTTGTTAAAAATAACTGTAAAATTTCACACAGGGTCAGTAAATTCTTTGTACCCAAATGGCCAAGTCATAAAAACACTATTGGCCAGTTCTCTATTGCAGGAGAATGTTCAGTTTCGGTGTAAACTAATGGACTCCAGTGGAATTAGGCTCGAGAGGAATATTGCTAGTGATAATAAATCAGGTCTAAAAAATTAGTGCAATTAAAAAAAAAAAAAAAACTGTTAAGCAAAATTAACTGATTCTTATATGAATACAAATAGCCAGGCATTCATTTCTAATAAAAACAATTAAAATAATGGAAATAGATGAGTGTTTTGTGTTCCTTCTATCATTTTCAAAGCAGTGAGAAGCCTATTTTAATGTATCTAGATGTGCAACTTACTCCTGTTGCTCCAACAAGTTATAGATCACAGGTTTGGTGCAGACAACAAATAGATGATGATCACCTGAGAACCATTTCTTATTTCACACGTAAACTGTCAACTTAAGCTTTAATGAGGTATCTCATCATTGCATCATGCGTAGCATAGTTTGATGTGACAAAGCGTAATACAACATCATTTAAGCCATTTAACCCAATTTGATGTGCAGTGACATGCTATGAATATAGGTGCTGTTTATAGCCAGTTCACATCCTGAAGACAATGCTGTAGCTGTACACTTTTAAGTCCTTTGCAGATAATTCATTGGCTTGTCAGAGCCAAACTAACTGGTCTACTTGGTCATCTTGACTGTTCACATTTTAAAGAACATCGTAGTTTTTGGGTAACCAATTTTGGCAACTTTTCTGTTTCCCGTGCTAGGTATTATATGATGCCAGTGCATTCCTTGAGAAGAACAGAGACACTCTTCCTGCTGACGTAGTGGTGGTGTTGCGAACTTCAGAGAACAAACTTCTTCAGCAGCTGTTCTCTAGCCCATTAACAAAAACAGGTATTTTCTGCACAGCTTTGCTACCATTGCAACCTCTTCAACTACCTACTCCTCAAACTCTTGTTGTTTCTGGACAATTTTTTTTTATTTTTTTCAGCTCTGCTGTTTAAAGTTTCCTAGATATCTAAAATGTTATGATCATTTTAAAAAAAAAAAATACGTGGACATGAATTCTTCTAAAAAACCCAGGCAGCAAGACTCACCCCTTACTCCAGAGAAGGGGAGACTATCTGATGTGTAGGGCAAGAACGCATTCTCAGAGCAGGATGACAATATGGGAGTTTCTTGGTTCTTAGTCCTTTACTGATATCAGTTCTCGGTTGATAGATTCTTGTGTACCATGTCTTACAGTTCATAAATCATGTAACGTAGATCAAGTTGTTTTGGAAGTAATATCCATCTATTTAGATGCATTGATGCAATACATAAAGTTTCTTACAAATTACAAAAACCACATAGTAATCTGCTAGAATTAATTAATTCAGTTGCTTTAAAGCTTGTTGGCGCTGACTTACATGAAAGTGCACAGATCTATAGCTAAACAAAACAGTAAGATGAAGTTTGATTACTCTGTGGATAGATGCCAGAATGCCAGTAACCTATACAAATGTACTTCTGCAGCATACATGCAAACAAGCCAACAAATGTACACATCTCTCAATACTTTCTACATTTTTAAAGTATCTTTTTCATAATGGGTAAGAAAAAGATGTAATACTAAGGAATGATCCAAATATGATGGATTGTATTAGATTGCAAAATTCTTGCGATCTGATATGACATATGCAAATGAGGTTGTTGTATTTTTAGGTAGAAATAAGTGTACGTGCATTAGGTAGTGCTGTGTAGGCTTATTGTACATGGGCTGTAGATGCAATCCTGTGCCTGTGTGGCAGCTCTGTCTGGGATTTCTGGAACCTCAGTAGCCCAATCATAGCCTCTGGTTATTCCTTTAACCTCTCTTGACATTTCTGTGTAGAAAAAGAACATCTGGAAAAAAACGTGTATTGGAGCCTTCTTTGCACATGTAAAACTGATAGCAAAATATCTGTTTATATTCTACATAGGATAGATTCCTGTTACAATGTCTCTGTTCTTTTCCTGTAATTGGAAGGGTCTGGATTACCCCCCTTCAAATTATGCTTTTAGAGGTCCCTGAGGGGTGAGGATCCAAGAAGGAATCTGCTTCTCCTTTCAGCTATGGCAAGCTTAGATGGAGGGGGATATAGTTAAGATGGAGCAGGATTGGTTTGTGCCCAAGTGGGGAACAAAGAATCTTTGTATCTACTTCTGACATTTGAGTCCGTGTTAAACTGGTAAAAAAAGATTCTTTTACTCGTGCTGGATGGATCAAGCAAAGCAAGAAAGAAAGCTCACATCTAGTCAAATGTGCCTCCACATCCTTCTTTACTAGCCATTTTATACCTTGGGACTATTGTCAGAATGAAAGAGATTAGGTGCTTTGTCCCAGCTGTCGGTCCCAATTATTGTAAATATTATACTTTTGATTTTATTGCTATTTTTAAATCAGAATGCTGATACTTTCATGCAAACTCATCTTCCTCTGGCTTTTTAGAGATATTTTCAGTGGCAGCAGCACTGAACTTGGGTA
This sequence comes from Phoenicopterus ruber ruber, assembly GCA_009819775.1. Lineage (NCBI taxonomy): Eukaryota > Metazoa > Chordata > Aves > Phoenicopteriformes > Phoenicopteridae > Phoenicopterus > Phoenicopterus ruber. The sequence continues at coordinate 21,216,852 of CM020220.1, read as the reverse complement.
TTTTGCCCAAGATGCATAAAAGGTTCAGTAAGAAGAGACTTCTCGTTGGAGTAATGTACAGTTACCATGCTGGTGTATTTCCACTTTTTTGTTTTCTTACATTCCTTCCTTGTTTCCTGTTTACATGAATTGCATGCTTTCTGCCTCCTGTTATAGAACGTTTACCTTTCCATGAAGAGCACACAGCAAGTTGAGTGTTGGCTGTATTTCCGTCAAGTTGGTACAGGACATCCTGTTAAAAAAATTATTATGCATATGCTCCTGTGCATGGTGTTATAAGAATAGCTTAAAACCCTTATGTCATTTTTATTTTTTAAAAGTCTTTGTGATTTTGCTCTATTTTTTCCAGCTGTCTAATATAATTGGCACTCACATCCTGTGTTGGGGCCTCTGTGTTCTAAAATCAGATTGTTGCCAGGTTTAGTTTTGGCAGCTTGCAAGATAAATGAAAGGTTTGGCTGAGAACAGAAGGTATCGCTGGCAATGCTGCTTCATCTCTGCTCAGTGAAGAAAGATAATTCTATTCTCTTAACCTTCTACAAAGAGGCTTTTGTAAACAAAAGAATAGTGACTGTGTAGATGTCCCATCATACTCTGTCCTTGCCTCGTAGCCCTCTTCCCTCCACGCGATATGTGCTTCATTCCTAAAGCAAACCAGAAAAAATACAGATTAAGATTCACAATCTTGATACAATTTTCTCCAGCTTTTTGTAGATTACTGACTGATGCGAAACTTAATAATTTACATGGAAGCCATATTGCATCTCTCCAGGTAACCCTGACTTGAAATGAGCCTTCTGTCAGTATCTCTGGTGTTTTGTTTGAAGATGAGTGACAGCACATTCTCACATCTGCTTGCAGCTAGCTCTGGAATTTGCAGCTAGGTGGTTTTTGCCAAGCAGCAATCTCCAATATGTGTAATAGTCACTAGGTGGTGCTATCCCAGAAGCAAGAGGGAATTTGAGACTGGTAACATGGGTCTGACAATTATTGAAAATGTGGTTCTTAAATACCAGTAAGAACAAAAAGATGCCTTTCCCACCCTGAGAAGATCCTCTGTTTGAAGTATATTTATATAACTGTCATGTCTTCCGCTGTCAAAAACTGAGCAGCAGCAAGAAAATAAATATTAAAAAGACTAAATTCTTTTCCTAATTTAAGATCATGTTAATCCCTGTAATTTATCAAATATACTTATCCCCTCTTAACAAATGCTTGTATTTCACAGTAGCAGACTGTGTAGTTTAAAGGGCCAGAAATTAACAGCAGGACATGAAATATACATTTGTAATAGTAATTTATGGTTAAGAGGGTGCATAATTACTGATATGAGGCACTAGAACTTAAACATTTTGGCACTAATTCTGTAGGATGTACAGCATGTTTTGTCATCTTTCAGTGGAAACATAGTCACAGTTGGCACGTTTTGGAATCTGTTTCACTTTCTAGGGACCTTTAACCTCAAAACTGAATGAACATATTCTGATTTAACCTACCAGTTCTCCCAATTGCTTCCATGTTTGTCACTTTTTCTACAGGCACAGCTTCTTCTGCTGAGAATTCTGTATATTCTGAAATTAAATTAGAATTTACTCCAAATACAAGAGACAAGTAGAGCGTTTAAAAAAAAAAGTTGCCACTACTCCAGTTGCATTCCTGTTTGTCTCTAGTTTTGGTTTATCACTGTTGCAGCTAAAGCATCAGAGAGAAAAGGAATCATGCAATCTAGAAAAGAAAGTCCCCTTGTAAGAGAAGAGGGCTTTAACTGGAAAAATTAAGGAGAGCCTTGGTACATTCACTAGTGGTATCAGTGAGGAGTCAGACCATTTGACTCACTGTCCTGATACTCAAGAGTTTTGCAGCAGACCTTTAAGTGGTGGTACCATCAGACTGCTTGGGCAAAGCACCACTGGGACTTTTTGAGACTGCAGCTCCTTCTTCCACTTTTCCTCTCTCTTACCTTATGTTTCTCAGCTGACCATATCATGCTGGCAGGATAGGGAGGTGTGCCAGAGGGGCTTCATCTTCTTAGAAAAGCTGCAGCATAACATGATTCTCTACTCTTGAAACACAATCTCTGCAGACTTTTTCCCCTTCTGTGACTGACAGACCTTTAGAGCTTTTGTCAGGGTTGCTCTGCTCTGCCTTAGGTCCTTGCTGGAGAGAGGGAAGGAGAAATCCTCCAGCCTTACCACCACCAGAGCAGAGGCTGTGGAAACATCCCTGTCCTAGCTCTGAGGATCTGTAGGGGCTGGGCTTGAGTGCATAAAATAAATACAGAACTGGGTACCATTACCACTACAGCAACATCGTAATAATTTTGGTAGCATTGGGTATTGGTCACACATTCAGAGTGATATAGTATCAGTCTATCATCCATTGCTTATAAACACTCCTTCTTCATGGTGCCTGGATATTTGAGCATAATCTGTCAAAGAGAACTGGGATGAAAGTTTTCAGAACCTTCACTGAAGAGTTAGGATAGTGATGTTTTAACAAGGTAATTTTTTTGTCCAAAATAGGAGGAAAGTAGATTTTTTTCAGAAACAAATTAATTATAATTAGCCTGCCTAAAGGTCAGGTCCCCTCCTCGGTACTGAATTTTAGTCTGTGTTCTTTGTGCCTTTGAGTCTCCAGCCCTACTTACAGCCCTCAGATAAAAAGTAATTATAAACAATATATGTCTCATAAAAACCAAACAAACACGACTAACGGACCATGTGCTGAGAGAGAATGTGAAAAAAAATGTTTCAGGCTTCCTTTATGCACACTAAAGACCACATAACTTGGGCCTTTTGCAAAATCACTTTAAAGAACTGCTTTTCACCACTCCTTGGTGACAAGAGTACTGTCTCAATATTAATTTGTCTGTAACTTTAATAGCAGCTGATTCCTCATGAAGAGTCAGAAACCGAGGGAAACAAATGGATTTTCTTGCATTTCAGTCCCATGAACAGATAACTACTGGTCATACAGTGAAATCTTGGCCAGTTGAAATCGTAGGTGCTTTGCCATTGTTTTCAGTGGAACCACGATTTGACCCGTCATGCTTGTGCACTCCTATTGAGCACAAGCCCTTCCCCTAGTGATAAGTAGGGGCAGATCTCTTGGCTTGGTGTGTGTCATACTTGGTGTGTGTCATATGCTCCAAAATATAGCATGTTTCCATTTGGGTTTAGCGGATTTTTTTCTCTTAATTCCATGCATCACAATAGAGCGAAAGACTCAAATACATCTTAATTTTACTAATTTATCCTAGAATAAAATCTTTTTATAATGGTACTTTTGTGTTAGTGTTTTCACCTCTAAAAGATAACTGCAGGCACTCTAAGTCAAATGAATCGGAAACAAAGCCATTGTAATCTTAATCTCTCTACTTAAAGATGAATCAGAATTTATATTTTGCAAGAATTTGGGTCAAGTTAATGGAAGCTATATATTTTCACTCAGGACACAGAGGCCTTCCTACTTCTAACTGGTCCATATGTTAAAAGCATATAAAAGTTAATCGTTTTTGCTTTGCTGCCAGTGTGTTGTGTGCAAAGAGAGGCTTTAAACCACAGCTGCGCAATGTAACTATTGTGAACTTTACTGGGTTGCAGATGTGGGACATCAGTAAACTAAATTAAATGTAGCTTAACTGAGTTTGAGAGGTAGGGTGTTGGATTACTTTTTATCTAGTTTTTCCATTGAGCATTTTACAGTTCAGTGTTTCTTTTTCTTCACATCCTAAGGTTTTGTGTCATAGGACAAATGCAGTACACAGATACTCACAAGACTTGCTAGCAGTAGGATCCAAAGCATGCCCTAAAATAGCCCTAAAAATGGAACTCATCTAGAAACAGAACCATCTATCAGATCAAAGTTAAGATCTCAGTCCTGCTAAAGCTTTATGTAAGACGTAACAATTATTTACTGATGAGAATAACTCCCTATAAATAAAGAGTGTCAGTGAATCTCTGGAATTGCACATGGCAGTAAGCGCAACAGCTGAGAAGAGTCAAGTTAGATTTATCATGCTTATGTTTGTAAGGGGTGTTGCCCAAGCAGAAGTCCACTGTTTTTAATATGCAACTTCACAGATTACGTTGTACTGAAAATGGGCAAGCGGTATAGATTTTTTTTGTCTCCAACTGCTTGCAAATTGAACCCTAAAAAAAGTACAAGTGGGCAGGTTTAAGAACAGATCTTGATGAGCTTACTGATTTGATTCATAATAGGCCATTCTCTGTAGAACAAATCTTGAGAATAATTTTTCTTTACCTTTCTCTCAGAAGAGAGGAGATATCTTTTCAATTTTCATGTTTCTAGCCTAACTTTTCAATTCTATAATGAACATTATTTCACAGTAATGAACAGTAATTAATCTTAACACTTCGTTGTATACTAATTAAATTCAAAGTGTGTTGATATTGAGGAAGCAAAAAATGTATTACACAGAAGATGTTACTGGTTTTAATATTAACTAGTAGACTGTGGGATCTCACTATGCAGCATATACAGAATTTAAATAGAGAAATATTCAAAGAACATTATACAGTAGTTGTTTTAATGAGTAGTTTACTAGGCAGTTTCTACAGGCACTATGTGCTGTAAGGTCAAACTGTGTCAAAGATGCTTGGTACGTCATTGGAAGCATTGAGTAGCTCTCAAGATCAAATCCTAGAAGAGCAATTATTTTTAAATTTGCTAGTGAGTATGTAGAGCAGATAAATTTGTTGAATATTCAGATAACCTTGCTGGTTTGAATATCCATAATGTTTTTTGGTGTGCCCTTTACAAAGAACGTGCTTATATTTCCCACTCTTTCAAAATAATTGAATTAGGGGTTAAAGTATCTAAAAGATTAATGTAGTTGGTGGAAAAGACACCTCCGAGTCTGTGCTGCATTTTGTGTATTTGTTTCAGAGTATTTCGTACTTGAGTGTGCTGTCTTACTATGATTTTGTACTTCGTTTGATCCATTTTCTTTATTCCTTCACCCTACAAGAAACTGTAAAGGTCGGTACTTTACTAAACCAGCATTATCTTTTCTCTTATTATTTGACTTTGTCTTACTTAGTCCAACCTGACTTGGCTTGATGTAGGAGAGCTTGTAACTGAACTTCCTGGTCACAGTGTGTGTCAAAGACAGAAAATGCATTTGTGTTTATACTAATGGGTATTTGTTTCATTAAGTGTGGGAGTATCAATATAAAGGAGAATAATGTTTTGAATTATCACAAAAATAACTGCTTTTGTGCTATCTGTGATAGTATATGGAAGTGCTGAGATCCAGAGGAGCAAACGTTCAGTTGAGAAGTCTTTGAGACTTGACTAAATTAGTAGTCAACATCATTAATGCCTAGATTTCAAAAACAGGGAGGCCTGGGACTTTCATAAAGTTTTGTAACCTTATTTCATCCTAAATTAAGATAGCTCTTCTCTTGAAGTGTCAAAACCTGGGTTTGACACCGTTTTTATCCTCTCTAGCTTAGGGTCTTAACCACTGAGAAGACTGATAGTCATAGTGAAGTCAGAGAAAATGTTCCTCCATTTTATTCCATGAGCTTTCAGTGACATCTTTATAGCTGAATTTTTTCCATTTAATTCATTGGGAATCTTCCCTGGCTTTAGTAGGATTTTGATCAGACTGTGTATGTATGGAGCAGCTTCAGCAGCGGGTCCTAAGAGATGGAATATATACCATAAAATATTTTATACATTGTATGGAGAGGGAACATACTCTGGAAATACAAACAGTGGGCTGGAAATCACAGTTCTTGACTTCTCCTGGGTTTCCTGTTTATTCACTGTTCTTGTATGGAAATTATTTTGGCCTCAGGCTAAACTGAGTACTGTGAAGCTTAATTAGTGTTTGAGGACAGTGCTGACATCATCAGAGACAAGATGCTGAGGTGTGAGCTGCTTGCTGTTGGTTCATATTGGTGAGGGAGCACAGACAAAATACTGAGATAACTACCATGTTCTTCATAATAAAACTTTTACTTTTCTAGATAAAGCATATATGATTTGGGGAAAAAAAATCTTACATAACATACAAGAGAAAAGATGTCAATTACATAAAACAATGAGGGAGACCAGAGCTGAATCAGAATATGTGGTAACCGTATTTTCCACCTGTATATGGTTTTTAGACGTATTCTTCCACATACCACTGGAAGAAGAAATAAACTTCTTGTCTGCCTTGAATAGAGGTAATTAGAATAAGGGGGTTTTGGCTAATGCTGAAAATTAATGGAGAATTCCTCAACAATGAAGTCTTCACAGAAAATACACCCTCTGTAGTTTTCTTCTAATCTCAGGTATAGATGTGGTACAGGAACCAGGGCAATCTGCTGGGGCAACAGAAAACCTCGTGTTGGTGGTGAGGTACTTTGCCGACGACATGGACTGCAGCGTTCTGTACTGTCTGCTGTTCCCCAGGGATTTCAAGGTTTGTTGTCCTGAGTAGATTACATACAACAGCATCAAATCGTACACTACCAAATATGTGGATAGAAGTTGCTAAGGATGGAAGTTGCTAAGGACCATATCTGAAAGAAATGGCTCGTGTCTTCTGACAACGTATAAATCATAAAAAGCTGAGCCACTTTGTTCTGTAATGCAGCAGCTGGGAGACTGACCAGATCAGGCTGTGGCCAGCCTGTCAGTCGGTCCCCAGACAGTTAGTCAGATCTCCAGCTAGTCAGGCTGCAAACCTGACTAAAGAAAATACTGGGCATCAAGCAGCTGAAAACTCCAGCATTGTTTACACTGTAACTTCTAATTGCCTGTGATATTTCAGGAAATGTCTGCATTTCAGTGAGCACACTCCCAATCGAGTAGATGGCTACACATGTCTGATTCAATTCAGTTGGAAAATTGGGCATGTTGCTTAAAGTAGCCATTAATACTCAACGTTGTGTTTTAAAAATATCTTGGGCACTGCCACTGACTAATTATATACCATAATCGGTTCTTTACTAGGTAAGGGTAAAAGTTAAGACCTTTCTAACTGAGATCATACATTTACGTATCTTGGAATATAGTAGGCAGTTTGACCTTCATTTCATCTCAGCTGCTGTCAGTGTCTTACTTCCTTTGCATTCTACAAGAAGTCTACTAACCTACTGTGTTAAAACAATATTTAAACATCGCAGCGATGATGCTTACAAGCAACGTTTTATTTGTTGCTGTAAACATCATGCTGTGTGTTTGCCAGTGTGTGCCTTACTAATGTGGGAAGTGACCACTGAAGTACCTGCAATATATGCAGTAGAAAGCATAGCAGCACTGAATTTACACTCAGGTTCTCCAATCCCAGTCTAGCAATGTAAAGCTTTTAAGTATCTGTAAATATAATCTGTGTCTACTTCATGCTAATAAGACTAAAGAAACCTTTAGTCTAATTGAGAATCAGGATCAGAATTTGTCAGTTCACTGTGGCATGGATTTTTCATTTCAAATAATCTGGGCCAAAAAGTGCATCTTTTTTGCTCCTGAGGCAATTACTCATAATGAGGTTATTCCCAGGGGGGCCTCACTATTGCTAAGTTTTCATGGTTATCAGATTCTGTTTTGTAATATGGATCTGATTTTGGAAATACTATTTCTCATTTTTTATTTACTTATTCTGAATAGGAAGTAAAGTAATTCTATTTTCAGCATAAGCAGCACTGGAAGTGTGTCTGTATTGATAGTTGTATTCTACAGACAATGTTTTTATAAATATATTCTTGTGTAAAATGTGTAGTATATGAGAAAACTGGATTCTTAGCTTTTTATTGCACAAGATTAGCTTACATGACTTCAATGACTCAAAAGAATAGAGTTTTGATAGTCAGTGACCAGACTCAAATTAGTACCCAATAAAAAAAGTACATGTATTCATTTATAGCCAAGCTAAGAAAAGCTTAGTCTTACAGTAGCAGAAGATGAAAATGCATTATGGAGATAAGCAGTCGACTTCCTTAGGCTCGATAAAATGTACTGAAAGGAAAGATGGAGAAGAATCTGTGTATGTCAAAGACATTGTCTGACTCTGTACCTCTTCTGGAGTGCAAGTGCTTAGCTGTGATTAGAAGTAGTGTCAATGAAATATGAATGCATTGTAGCATTTCTGACCATATTATACTGTATCTACATGGTGTTTCAAGTAACCCCTCTTTATCTGAACCAGAAGCATGAAAGAAATTAATAAAATATATGAGGATAAGGAAAGAGCTTGTACTGTGCCCTCTGTATAATAGTAATATCCCTGGTACAGCTTGTACAGTAAGGTGACATTGTCATTAGACTCTTTCTCTGTAAGTCATTTGCACTTCACAAACTAAACGTTGTATCAAAGCTTAATGTAATTCTTACCTGGCATGCTCTTACTTTGGGAGGAATGATCTATTGCAGACATAACCAAAATGAGGTTATAAATACAGTGCTAATATTACTAATATTTGCTTGATACTACTTATAGAACCCATCACCTAAGAATAATGAAGCACTGACAAACCATAAGTAACATCAGAACATCCAGCCAGAGAGTGTACTTTTCCTAATTCGTATGGAAAGTCAACGGCTGGACAAATCATTAATTCGGCCAGATCACACACTGAGTGGGTGCCAGGGATGCAAGTAAGAAGCCAGTAATGCTAAGTAGTCCTTTCTGAGATCTAGAGAGCACTTCCAAAGCCCAACCTGAAAAAAGACAACCCATTTCTTCTTTCTGTGCTGTGTAAATACTTGAAATACTTTCAAAACTTCTACTGCTTGGCTTTGCATAATAGTAGAGTTACGGTACTTTGACAGTACGGTCTTTCTCACCTAGCTGAAATGAGGCATCAGTGAAGAATATATTTGCAGAGATGTCAGATCTCCTGTACAACTTCAAGACAAAAGGAGTTTTGCTGAGCATTGGCACAGTGAGCTTAGCCAGTGAGTGCATAGATTTTTGTGCTGCTACTTCTCTTTCTGTTGGACGCTCTCAGAGCATTTCACAAACTTTAATGACTGGAACTTCTCAAAGCATTAATGACATTCCTAACTTTATGAAACAGAGGGAAAAAAGAGAAACATTGGGGCTGACTGACTCCCCCACTGACTCCCCTCCCTCATGAATGCCTTTTTCAAGAAAACCTAAGAAAATTCTGGGAGAGTTTTAAGTCGCCTAATTGGTCCATTTTATGGAGTTGGATTTAGTGTAGGTAGTATTTTATTTAAGTCTGCATGGATGTCACTTGTATTTTCTCTAAAGCGTTGACCATATAATAGTTGTGAAGCTAGACTACTGAAAGGCACAGTGCAGTCTTTTGACCTTTAACCGGTTTAACCTTTCAAGGAACCCATGGCAGTTTTAACTGGCTATGTTATTATCTAAAAACATTTGTTCTTCAAATATTGATGTTCTTCACAAAGTGGAGTAACATTTAATTATTTTTGGTGTGTAAAGTAATAAATGACCTTGTAAATGAAAATCGAATGCAGGGACAGGTACCAAATGTTTACTGACTATAAACACCGTGCTAACTCTGGGTGAAACATTTCTTATTATGTAGACTAATTTTCAAACCACATTTGTTTATTACTTTTAATGGCGTAGACATGTTAAAGATAGGTAGTTATGTTCCTGAACATGAACAACTTGAGATGACTCATTCACAAACTTTTATTGAAGCATTATTTTGTGATTGATCTGGAAAAGAAAATCCTAATAACATTTTTTCTATAGATTTCATCTGACGCTACAATTCAGTAGTTAGTAATTACACAGGAATTCGCTTGACACATGAAATAAGCACTGATAAGAATCCATTCCTAGAAGGAAGTAACTAATGAACAAAATCACGATATGTAAAGCTTTTCTTTTTTTAGGTAGGAACTGACTACTTTGGGGGGTTTTTTTGGTTTGTGAAGTCATTAAATATTTTTGACTAATAAAAAGGTTTATTTATTTGCTTGGTTTGCCAGATCAGAAATGTTAAGTCTAGTTTTAGTTTTGCATGAAGAACTAAGGGAGAGCTCAGGGATATTAATTATGAACCCTAGAAACCTAACGCTAGCAGGGAGTGTGGTGAACCTTGAGCAACTGTGTTATCATTCTAAATTTTATTTGGTTATTAGAATTTTGTAACTTGTCATAAAATGCAACAAAATTGTAGTCATTTTAAACAATCGGATTCAAATTTGTTTCTTCTCCCAACTCCCCTCTTTTATCCTGTGTTGTATCATCGGTTCTCCAGTGCAAGGCTTTCAAGCTTTGGACTTGCTAATCTGAAGCCTAGCCAAAAAAAACCTTTCCAGGTTGTCTGCTTTAGCCAAAAAAGGCACAAAAAATAATTTCTAACATACAAAAATATCAAAATTAGGGCTAAGAGAAAAGTAAATTCACCAACTACTTGCTCATTAAAGTCCTCATTTTAACCGTAGAGAGATAAATGTACATACCGTATGTACCATGTGTGTATATAGATATACAAGATTTTCAAAGCAGAGTTGCAGTTCTCATTAACCTACACATTATAGCCTAAAGCAGTTTCCAAAAACTTGCACATACTTTGTGTTCTGCACTCTGATTTAGACTGTCAGGTAATATACGCTGTTAGGTCTGGAAATGACATGCCAGTTTTGCAGCATTGTGTCAATGCCGATGCCAGCAGCTTAAAAGAGAAATACTTTTTTAAATGAATACAGAACATTTGAATCACTCCAAAGAATGTCATTGCGGTGTTTGAGTGCTGGCGCCCAGACTGTTTTCAAGGGATTGGTATTTTTCTTGTTTGGAAGAAAGTAAGAGCAAAAGTTGCTTTCAGTGTTATGTGGACACTGGGTTTGCTCTGCTCCCTTGTGGAATAACTACCAGCGATGAAGTGTTCTTGATTTTCATTTTTCCCATCCTGCCTCCTTACCAGTTATGTAATATCTAGTTTAGCGAAACTCTGAAGACTGTTTAGAGTTACTGGCTTCCTGTAAAGCAAACAGCTAAACACTGGAGTCGATGCAAACAAGGCACTTAGCATCTGAAAGAAGTGTTAACACTTTATTTACATTTAAATTAAAATGGACACTTATTTATGTGTTCTGGTTCTGAAAGGTGTGTGGTACATCTGCAGAGGCCTATTGTTTATTCATGCTGTAAATCCTTTGAAATGTGTTAAAATGCTTCCCACTCATTATAAAAATCCTGCCACCCATGGATTAGGGCTTTGATGTCACCAATCCTGCTTCAAAGGGTTCTTTCAATGCTATTAATCACAGTTTAGCCTCTGAAGATATAGCCAGAGAAAACATTTGGACATCTTGTGCTAGACTTGCTAAAACTTTGAAATATACAGAGTGTCTTGCATATGCACGGTCCTGTATCACTTCCTCTCTCTTCTCTGAGCCTTTATTTTGAAAAGCTATTTTGTGATGACTTTGGCTTTCTACAAGTACAGAGGAAAAAGTTTAGGACACCTCATACTGTACATTTAAAAAAAGGCACTCGTCTTTCGGTTGACACCACAATATGTTTTTGCCTGAGGAATCGAGTCAGTCTTTAAAAACCCCAAGGGGCAATAAGATTGGGGATTAAGCAGGCCTGTATGTCAAAAGGTCAAAAAAAGATACTCTCTTATCATTTTCTCATCTCTTTCATTAGTTTGTGAGCTTAAGATGCTGTCTAAACACTTCAGGATCCACATGATTTCATAGAAACAAGATTGTTTCTGCTGTCTTTTTCTCTTTTAAATCTCTCAATGAGTCACAGAGAAATTGATTACTAGTGATTGAGCTGTATGCTTTTGTGCTGTCATTGTTTTCATCAGCTCGGTAGCTAAGGTCAGTGACATACCACCTTATCAATGACTTTTTCCTCCCTTTTAAACCAACACTGCACTCTGTCATGCCCGTGCTGAATGTTCTGCAAGCACAATTGGTAATGAGCGGGGTGTGGAAGAAGTGTGGTGGTGTCCGCTATTTTTAGTACTGTTGTACAAGCTGATTTTCCACCATGTACATTTTTCCCTGCTAAGCTTCTTGAACAGTTTTTGCAGTGTGTATTTCTTTCTTTTTGAACAGGTAACTTGGCACAGGCAAGAGCCAGAGTGACAGCAGCATCTAGGTCTTTGCCTCCACAGCTTAGTGCTGGGCGTATCAAGGTTAGTAGTGCTCCCTTTGAAGACAGGCCATTGTTCATAAAATATTATGGTGAGACTATGGGCACGATCCTTAGCTGATGTAGATGTATAGTAAGGTCCTTATCAAATGAGAGTCTGCCTTAATGTCAGAAAACATGCACCTCGGCTGGGAGCAGTGTTTCCAGTTTTAGTGAGGACTCTATTGTAGAATCGAGTGAAGAATCAATTTACTACTGATTAATGATGAAGTAGATGAAGTATTCTACAGGCAGCAGGGAGAAGCCTCACGATCGCTGGCCCTTGTTCTCGTGGGGGACTTCAACTTGCCAGATGTCTGCTGGAAATACAATGCAGCAGAGAGGAAACAGTCCAGGAGGTTCCTGGAGTGTGTGGAAGACAACTTCCTCACGCAGCTGGTGAGGGAGCCCACGAGAGAAGGCGCCCCGCTGGACCTGTTGTTTGTGAACAGAGAAGGTCTTGTGGGTGATGTGACGGTCGGAGGCCGTCTTGGGCACAGTGACCACGAAATGATAGAGTTCTCGATTCTCAGAGAAGTAAAGAGGAGGGTCACCAGAACTGCCACCTTGGACTTCCGGAGGGCAGACTTTGGCCTGTTTAGGAGTCTGGTTGGCAGAGTCCCTTGGGAGGCAGTCCTGGAAGGCAAAGGCGTCCAGGAAGGCTGGACATTCTTCAAGAGGGAAATCTTAAAATCTTAGTGGGGGACTTGGTAGTGATAGGTTAATGGTTCGACCCGATGATCTCGGAGGTCTCTTCCAACCAGAACAATTCTATGATTCTATGATTCTATGATTCTAATCTTTAAACTTTTGGAGTGAGATCTCAGTTACACTGATACTGATAGCCATATTCCTCTTGATTTCAGTGGGGTCAAGGTTCTCCTCTGGCAATTTTGGCCTAGAAAGAGATTTAATTAGGTAAAATTTGAATAATGTATTTAACAGTATGAAAGGCAAAATAAAAAAAAAATGGTCTGTTCTTTTTTTTATTCAACTTGCAAGTGAAAAAACAGGGGACATTGGGGTGGGACGGGGATGGGGGGGTGCCTCCAAAAAAACCTTCGGGGGTTTTTTTCCTCCAAAGCAAACAATAATAACTTTTAAAAACAAATGTGGTAACAGCAACTGTTCAAAAGTCTACAGAATTTTATATTCTGGGTTTTCTATTTCTTTTCATTCTCTCCTGTTACTAGGAGCTCATGCTCAAATATTAATACAGTAATTCATGTCACCCAGACATCTATATCCTTCACTGTACCTGCAAATACAGATGTGGATTTCAGAGATTTATTTCCTCTCTGGTATAAACACTTTCAGTGGATAGATAACGGGCTTTCCAATTTTCCAATTTTCTTTTATTATCATAGAATCATAGAATTGTTTAGGTTGGAAAAGACCTTTAAGATCATCGAGTCCAACCGTTAACCTAACACTGCCAAGTCCACCACTAAACCATGTCCCTAAGCACCACATCTACACATCTTTTAAATACCTCCAGGGATGGTGACTCCACCACTTCCCTGGGCAGCCTGTTCCAATGCTTGACAACCCTTTTGGTGAAGAAATTTTTCCTAATATCCAGTCTAAACATCCCCTGGTGCAACTTGAGGCCATTTCCTCTTGTCCTGTCACCTGTTACTTGGGAGAAGAGACCAACCCCCACCTCGCTACAACCTCCTTTCAGGTAGTTGTGGAGAGTGATAAGGTCTCCCCTCAGCCTCCTTTTCTCCAGGCTAAACAACCCCAGTTCCCTCAGCCGCTCCTCATAGGACTTGTGCTCTAGACCCTTCCCCAGCTTCGTTGCCCTTCTCTGGACACGCTCCAGCACCTCAATGTCTTTCTTGTAGTGAGGGGCCCAAAACTGAACCCAGTACTCGAGGTGCGGCCTCACCAGTGCCGAGTACAGGGGGACGATCGCTTCCCTAGTCCTGCTGGCCACACTATTTCTGATACACACATTGTACACACATTGTCTTCCACATCCAGCTATATTCAGCATAAGCTTTCTGAGCATGCATTTTATTGATACAGCTGGAATGGAAAAGAGCAGTTCTCTTTTAGAGCTTTAATAAACACAGTCAGTTATACTAAGTAGTGTTTAAGTGGTTTTTACTCACCCTTCAAATTTTTAAAGAAGGAGCTAAAAGACATGCATAAGTGCCAGCACTATTCAGAAAATGTTAATTGAAATAGTTTTTAGCTGAAAAAAAATCTTTCTTATAATTTCATAAAACTTCTAATTAAAACAACTTCAAGAAAAAGATTTAAAATTACTATTTTACAATTTGTTAAAAAAAATCCAAGCATAATTTTGTTTGGAAATTTGGAAATTTTCATTTATTATTTAATTTATGAGCCTTTTTGTTTAACGTATTTTTTGGTTTTACAGTATTTCATACCGTGCCAGCAGCAGGTGTGGTCAATATGTGAAAGTAATAATTTCAAGTGACTTCATAAGGTGACATGACATCATAAATAATTCTTTTAATACTGTTTCAAAAGTATTATAAGCGATTTTTTTAGTGATGGAACAGTGTGTCTTTTCTAGGTCAAGCTGTTTTCCATTTCAGTTGTAATCGTATAAATGTATATTGTATGTCACTACTACTGTCATGTAAAAATGTGACTTAACAGTTGAAATATTCTTCATTTTAGTTTAAAAAGAGTAGCTAGTGATTTAAAACACAAGATTTTATCATGACATTCTTATTATATTCTATCATTTTCTGACAAGCCAGTTGTGATAAATCCTATTGCCTGTTGTACATGCGATTATTGCCCTACCATAAAACTGCATGGCTTCATAGACACACAATGTTATAAATTAACCAGAGACAAAACTTGTAAAAATTTTTGCAGGAAAATCTCCCTAACTTCAGGGTCTATCAGAATTTTTCTAATGGAAACTTCAAATATTTCTTGTCAAAAACATTTGGAAATTGATCCTAGTCCTTACAGGTTGCACAGATCTGAATTTACAACTCCATCCATAGAAAAAGGAATCTCACAATACTGGTTTTACCCTGATTTTCTGAGAAAAAGTGTATTACAGCTCTGTGAGTGTTTCTGACCATCTGTCTTTCTGTGTGTTCACTCCCTTCCCCTCAAAAAAACCCAAAACAAAACAAACCCCTTTTGAACCCAGCAGGCTGTAGTAAACCATATTTGACAGAGTGGCAGTCTCAAAGATCGTAAGATTCTACCGGTTTGGTGAAAATAAGCAGCTGTGAAAATGAGATGCTTACAGTATCCTACTGCCCAAAAGGTAGAGCATAAGCTCACCCTTTATTGGCCAGCAGATATTCCAGATATGACTGAGAGATCGTGAGTGCTGAACCTCCAATAACAATATCACTGAGAGTCTCTGCTTTTCTAGACAGACAAGAATTCAATTTAGATGCTCGAATTCATGGGCATTTGGGCTTCAGTCCAGTCCTCAAACTGTTTACTTTTGCTCTTAATTTGGTGTTCTTTATGATTAAAATGTCTGTCTTTTAACAGTAAATGTTACCAGCTATTCTGAACTTACTGTCAATATTCACTGGTATGGCTTTTGTCTTCTACCTGACCTTTGCTAGAGATTTAGATATCAATTCTCAAAAAGCAGTTATCTTGCCAAGATAGTTTTGAAACATTCCCATATCCTTCCCCGTGGACATGCTTGCTGTTCTGATTAGGTCATTGATGTTTACTTTGTCAGGTGACCTCTTAAGATTTTTGATGTTATCTGTGCTGATAAGGCATTTTTCCTGGGATATATTACAGAATTTTCTGTTAACATCCTTAAAACTGAAATCAAACTGCTTTCTTTTTTTTTCCTCATGTGTTAGTTTGGGATGAGTACTAATGTATGTACACCACTCTGGGCTAGAACACCACAGATTACAAAAACATACTGAAATTTTTATGGTCACCCTTATGGAAATCTTTCTCCCTTTGCACCATCTGTATTCAGAATCTTGTCTTCACAAGTTTTCTTTTGATTTCTTCCGCAACATAAAATCCATTTTCTTGATCTATTACTACTTAGTGCTTCATTTCCTTTATATTTTGCATGCAGTCTCCTAAATATCTCCTGAAGGTAAGAGACACAGTTACTTTATTGAAAACTGTAATCTTTCAACAATTACTTTTAGTGTTCAGAAGAGTGTTCTTAAGTCAGTGAGTGTTGGAAATGATCGTATAGAGCAAAGTCCAGGAAGTGTAGCACAGGTGCTGACAACAGCATTATCTGGTTTATACAAATGCCACCTGGTCAGAGCAGATGGTAAACTGCCACAAAGCAAGTGAATGCTAAAATGTTGTTAATGCTCCATGCAAACAGGATGCTGGTTGATTTTCTTTAATTTTGTTGAGCTGTAATACAGCAACACAATCTGCTTGTGATTGGTAACCATGGTTATACTCATTCATAAATTCTGGTTTCATTTTGATAAGAACAGCTGTACTGACAATATAACTAAAATATACAAGGAGCAATATGTTTGCTGTCCATGTATACCCTCTAAAAATAACTCTTCTGAAATGCTGAAAAAGCGGTATTTGAAGCTATGGCAGTTCAGCAGAGTAAGAATGCTGAAATTCTTGGCATCAAAATGGCAATTTAAAGTAATTAATAGTAACCACAACAGCAGAAAGGAAAAGGCTTATGCATTCTGGGATTATCTACTTTGTTTGCCACTTGTTATCCGACAACAACATTTTTTCCCATACATGAGCAAAATGAGGCAGCTCAATTTACTTCCTGGTCATTACAAAAATGATAACTTTTCCTACATAGAAAGTAAGACCTGATGGAGTTCATTGTAGTGGTGACAAGCAGAATGCTTTTTAGAAATCAGTTCATAAGGTATTGCATCTTGACAGCTGCTTCATTGGCTTAGTGTTATACTATCATAACAAAAGTGTGAAATCATTCGGAACACTTAGAGCTCTCTCTGAAATCAGTGCGTGTCCTGCATCTGTTAGAAGCTGGCCTTCCTACCTCTGATAAAGTACTCTGAAGTACTTGCACCAGAAGGAATGACCATAACAAAAACTGAACCCAGCTTTCATGGGTGAGGTGGGATAGGTCTGCAGTATTTCTGGAACAGCTCTAACATCTGAGTTTTGTCTTCCAGGTTGACACGATGGAGGTTATGCGACACCCTGAGGAAACAACTAACATGAAACGGCAGACTATGGCTTCCTATTTTAGGGTACAGAAGTTAAATTGTAAACATTTTCGTGATAGGAACAATAGATATATCTAAAATATTTGTGAGATTGTGAGATTAAAGAGAATAATAAGAGAATTTTTTTATTCTGTTGTGAGGCCTTTGTAGACTCATAAATTTTCTTTTCCTCCTTTTCTTTTTGTTTCCTCATACTTGTACTTTTATAATTTCACCAAGTACATTGATAACAGAATCTAGAGTCTAGACTATTTCCATCAAAAATACTGGAGGTCTAGAACAGGCCTCTTCATGAACAGAAAACTGACTTTGTGCAAATAAAATAGCTGTCATTACTAAAGCCTTCATATTTTTTCACAAGCTAAGGCATACCTACTTTTAAAGATTAAGATTTGTCATTTGTGCTAATAAGTAAAAACAATCCATCTTTTGGAAGTACTGTTATAAAGCATATGGATTGCCATTTTATCAGTAGTAATCCTGTCTGGGGTAATGTATATTCTGCGTGTGTGTTTAAATCAAACAGATAAGGAAGAGGCATTGAGAATGTTGGAATTGGAAGGTTCCGACACTAGGAGTCAGGAAACCCACATGCCAATCCAAGGCTGTTGGTTAATGTTTTTTTCTTGCAGTCATTGCAGAGTGGAAAAGTTTTGAGTAGTTGGTCCTTGGGCTGCACTTGTACCATGCAGAATGGGGAAGTTCACAGTGCTGTGCTAGCCACTGTGGGTCAAAGCTTCATGCCATGTAGGCATACCTGTTTCCTTTGTCGTGCAAAATAGTGCAAGGAAAGGCATAGAGGAAGCTGATGTATACTGAGATGTTGCCCCAGTGTGGCACTTTTTTCATTTTAATGTAAAATGCAATGGAATAAGTTGATTTCCATGTCCAGAGTGGATAGGAAAAGAAGTAATGGGGCTACGTTTCGTCAGGAAGATTTAGGTTAGATGTTAAGAACATTATGAGTAGTCATTATAATGTAGCACTTCAGTTCAGGGAGATTGTGCAGTATCCTCAGTGATTCTGAAAAATGGATTAAACAGAGATGTGCCTGAAATGGTACAGATACATCTAGTGTTCTCTTTGGGCAGAGGACTGAACCAATGACTTCTTGCAACCCTTTCCCCATGATTTTCTGTGAATTTCTGTGATTGTTTGTTTCACAGTAAAGCTTATTCTTCTGTTGGGGATATTTGATTGGTCAAATGTGCCTACAGCAGAATTATAGTTAGGACATTTTTCTTTGTTTTTTATTAATATGGGCCTTCTTCAACTACAGAAATGTGTTATAAGGAGAGACGAAGAGAAAGGTGTAAGAAGTAAGAAACAAGAACTAGAAGAACACTATTTTTTTTACAATTGAAAACTTTTAGTAGGTTCCAGGTTTTAGCCAAAAGCTTTAAAATTAATAAAACATCAATGCAGATGAAAATATAATCAAGCATTGCATACTGTTTACAAATACATATCTCCTGCTTAAGTAGTTGCATTGGAGTTTTTTGTCAAGTGTGTGCATCTCTTTGTTTTCCTCACTAGTATTCCCTCATGGATCTTTTATCCAAAATGGTTGTTGGACAGCCTCACTTTATCCGCTGCATTAAACCTAATGATGATCGAGAAGCACTGATGTTTTCTCATGAGAGAGTTCTGCTGCAGCTACGATACACTGGAATTCTGGAAACTTGCAAAATACGTCAAAAAGGGTATTCTCATCGCATCCTCTTTGAAGAGTTTGTGAAAAGGTAAGACTTCCATAACATGGCTGTTGTTTTAAAACTCCATTCAATAAAATATATTCTATGTTTAAGTACAGAAAGTTCTACAAACATTGGTTTGTACGTGTATGGTATGAGTCTCTAATGAGAGCAGTGACTATCAGAGATAAAGACTACAAGAGATATCTGAACTTTAACGGAGAAATGGCAATGTGAGACCAGCAGCGAGCACTTAGTATTCAGTAGCAAGCCTGTCCCCATGGTTCCCTCAGTAGAGGCAACAAGTGGAAAATATGCAACATCCTCAGATAATACAAGGATTTGGAAGGTCAGTGACCTTCAGCCATCATATGAAGAATGTGCACATGCTTAAGAATGAACTGATATAAAAGCTTTAGATTTAGAAATATTCCTCATAATAGCTTCGTAGCCTCGCAGTCATTTATCTTGGACGTATCATGAATTATAATCAGATCTCTGTTCACCTGAACCCTTGTCGTGGTTACTATTACTGGCTTTAATACTATTCTCAATCTCAAAAAGTTATAAATTTGAATCAGGAAATGCTATTGCCTTTATGATGACAATATGTTTATATGATCATTATGGTTTCCTCTAGATTTAAAATATGTTTTTTTGTGTAGTATTTACTGTTTTCCCATCTGTAGGACTGGTAATTCAATAATGGAGCAGAAGCCATACTGTTAAGCAGTCACCTGCTCAACAGCAGGAACAAGTAGTGAATGCCTAAATCAAGCATTTTCTGAACTGGAGGTTGCTCATCCAGACAATATAGAGTTAATGAATCTACTGAAAGCAAGTCATTCAAATGATGCTAGAGGGAAGGAGCTGATTATGTTTTTGAGAAAGAAGAGACATAAACAGTTCCACAGGCCTTTGTAAAACCCAGAGATCGGGTAGATTTCTGTGGGTAAATCAGTCATTTGGGCTTGGAAATCTGTGGTCTTTGCACTGAGAGATGTTGAACAACAAACCATAGCTTAATCAATTCATTCTGAAAAATTATTAAATTTTCTGATTTGTAATATATTAGTATGCCAGATGACTCTGTAATAGGAAAACAGTAGAGATACATGTCCCAGGAAGGATAACTAACGTGTTAATTTGTCCATCAAAGCAATTTAATTTTCAGACATGATCTCCCCCACCTTTTTTGTGTGTTACATGACTAATTTTAGTAAGGTCACACCACTCTAAAGCTGGTTTAACAAAGAGATTAATTTTTTGTGATCACTAACACATCTTTGCAACATCCTGAAGAGGCTGAAGGTAGAATTATTAACCTTAACTTTTATCCAATTTACACATAAGTGAACTAAGATTAACTCCACTGAAATTAGTGCAAATTGAGAGGAAATTAGACCTCCTTTTATCAGTAGATTCTTTTCATTCAAAAGTGCACTGAATTTGAGTACAACCTTGAAAAGTAATGGTAATAAAAGCAACTGTAGCTTTCCATTCCTGCAGATAAGGGCAAGTTGTGTTTAACATCTTGTCAGATTCCCCAGGTTTGTAGTCCAACTTGGTGTAATTCTTTCGGGAAAGAAAGTCAACACAAGAAGGGAGGTGGGGGGCAGATTTAGCAATTTGCTCAACAGCATAGAAGACGTCCTGAGTTCAGAATATAAACGAGGAGCAGGAGAGGGGATGTTCTTGCTCCTTTGTTCAGTTCATGCTTTATTTTGAAACAAATTCTATTCTGTTTTGCTCTTGAAAAAAAAAATGAACAATGCTTTAAAAAGCTATCAATGGAACAAGAAACATTTTTCTTCAACTTACAGTCATGACTAGTCAAGTGTTTTTAGGAACTAAGTAGTTGAATACATAAAAATGTTTGAGAAAACAGGTCAAATGCTAAACAGATTGGCACTTCTTTGTTCATAATCAAAAAGACATTAGGCAAGTATGAACAAGAGTTTCAAAATGTCAGTAAATGTGAGGATATCAAAGATTTTTTAAGCCAGCAAGTTAATTGGTATTTTGATCCTTTTGAGCAACTGAACAACAAAATGGATGAGCCAGCACTTTTTCTCCCTTGATGTTATTAAACAAATAGGTGTGCTTCTTATCTGCCTGTTCAATAATGCTGTTTTGTAAACTCTTAGCAGGAAATATGAGGACAAAACAATCAAAGGCAGGGGACAGAACCAGTCAAGGTTTATCAGGTGGGAGGTAAACAAAAGATAAAGCTCCATCTAATGTTACTCTTTACTGTCTTCTGTTTCCATGTAGAACAGATTATTTCAGTGTTGCAAACCTGGAGGTAGTTTATTGGGTTAAAAAACAGATGGTGAGGAGAGGACTTAATTGTAACTCATTCGCACAATGTTTCTTCAGCCAAGTATACAACCATCTGTTTTATGTATATAAATATACATATTCTTTTACTTAAAGTAGGAAAATGTCATCTGCAGCCCCTGTAAACACTGTAGACCCGACAAGTCTTAGGCACTTTGTCTCCGTTGGCCTTGTCTCACACCCCATGCCGTCATGTGTCTGTCTTACATGTTTGCTGTGAAGCAGCATGGCCACTTTCTCAGGCTGGAATCCCAGGTTTCAGGCACAGGTTATTAACCTGATCAGGCAACCAGGTGTGCCTGGCTCGTGGGGCCGCATACTGACCATGCGCTGCACAGCAGCTAAGGGAGGTGTGCTTTCTAGCAGGGACCTGCACTGAAAGTCCCACTAGATGGAACACTCCTTGCTATATCCAAGTGCACAGGCCCCTGCAGCTTCATGTGACATGATACAGTATGCAGGTGTGTCCTCACCACATATCCTCCAGCTGTATACACCTTTTATGTAATGTGGCGTATACTGTACCATGGATCGAAAGATAAGGGACTTGAGAGTCTAATGGTGCTAAATGCCGTCACGCTGGAAGTGCCTCATAAGCACATAGGAATGTGTTGAGAAGTTTTGGACAAGTTTCATTTAAGGATTGTCTTTTTTCTTCTTCTCTGCCCGTTTACATTCTGCATTAAAGTTCTTTGTACTGCATTAGGAGGCAGGATACACTTTTCCTATAAGCGCTACCTACTGCACAGTAGCCAGATGATGTTGCTCAGATCATATGCTCATGGCAGGACCAGTGCTATTACTGTAATCATGATCCCAGTGAGGCTGGTTCTGCTTTTTCAGTCTCACAGTGCACATTTGCATAAGGTCACTGTCTGTACACCTGGTACATACAGTCTCTAAACAGTCAGTGTTACATTTCTCATGACCATATAAAGCCTCATTGACCTTAATGAGTCACATTCTGCGTTGAGTGGAGCTAGGAGTAAAAACTGGTCAAATATTGCAAAATCCTGTAAAACGTGTTACCTCAATATGTGCTTTCTTCTAACCCCGAAAATTCAGTGGTGATAGACTTGTTTATTATTCAAAATCAGGGAAGCACTGAAGTAAATTAGAAGTCAACAGGTTTGCTACAGAGAAAATAAATGCTTGCTTTTAAAATGATGCATTTTTAATGCAGACTTACTTTAAACACCGAGTCTGCACTGTACCAAAGTCCCTAAGTGATTTCTGGAAACAAAATTGTAACATCACCCATATTTGGATTTTTTTGATCCATGGAAATGTTTGTTATTTGTTTCAGTGGCTTTAAGATTTCACCAGATCTGTATAATGTTCCTGTACACTTTAAATATGGTAAACTACTGTACCTGCCACATATACTTTATAGACTCTTGTCATTCACAGAACACTGGTAAACAGTTGCAGGATGGAGAAGATAGGAAACCTCTAGGAGTGAAAAATCTGCTAACCCTTTACGCATTATATATGCAGAACAGACCAAATTATGCCTTTCTGAGAGTATTTCTGTGGTTCTGTGTTTATCTGATGATTTACAGCATCAGTGTTAGGTATCTGTTACTGAATTTCAAGAGTATCTTAGATGTTTTTTCGTTTTTCATTTACATTTTTTCATTCACACTCTCAATATAGAGTCAAGTGTAATTGGTTGTATGGATTCAGATGTGAAAGTTTCTGAAAGAGGTGAGATACAACCAATACAAATTAGGAATTTTTAAAAGTTATTTAATGGTCTTTCTGTGCTAAAAACATGGGGTTTTTAAACTTTCCAACTCCAGGGCTGAAAAGGAACAAACATCTTGGAATGTTGAGAATCTCCCTACTGTTGCTGGGGGTCTGGCTAGAAAGGGATTTTACCCTCTTGCAGCTCATGCTTTTCACATATCATTATCCATTCTGCACCTCAGGACAGTATATTTTAGTACAAAGATTTGTTTTAAAGAGAAAAAGGGTTAATCATTACTTTTTTGAGTTAATTGTGTAGATTAAATGCTGCCTTTAAGTCTGGAATGTGAAGGGAACTTTAGTAAGAGACACTGATATAGTAGTTAATGGTGCTGTTTAAATCCCGTTTATTGAACAGTTCCACAGTTCACCCTTTAAGGAGGGGAGAGAAATTTGAACCATTTGTTTACAATCAGTTTATCTAATCTAAAACCACCAACACTAAAATGCCTTGGCCATAATCAGATAGCTAATGCATAGCATCATTCTGAAGTTTTCCATATCTTAGCATACTTGGATGCCTTTAACGTTTAACCTTAACTCTGCATGTCATAGCTTTGCAATTGTTGATCTGGGGATAAATTCAACTTTTTAAAAATGTTGGTTTATGCCTAATGACTACTAAGTACAGTTAATCCCATTTTAATGTATGTTTTGTCTGGAATGCTATTCATGTCCATGAAGGATAGTTTGTGGTGCAGTGTAAGAACCACTGGTTAAGAAATACATAATTCCAGCTTTTCGTCAGCTCTGAGAAATGAGTTCTTCTGAGGGGAAATTACTTTTTCTTAGTCTTACTGCTGCTGAGAATGTGATTAGTCAAGTACTTGTAGGAAACATGTAGATGAATATGTGTCACCTGTAGGAAATTTTGAAGCAGGATATATAACCCAAGAAAATAATGTATTTTTGCACAAATATGTGCATGTTTATGAAACTACACATGAAGGACTATAAACATCGTTTTTAAAATAGAAATAAAAATATTTGCTTAACGTAGAAGAGCACTGAAGTATTCCAGACTACTACATTTTCTGCTGGAATAACAAATGCAAATATGGAAATAAAAAAGTAGAGTTGTGAAATTTTCATCTCATCTGGAAGCAAATGTAATTTCTAGCTCTACTTTTCTGAAATTAAGTATCTAGTTTCTTCTCATGGTGAAATGTTGTAAATAGAGGTCACTCGGTGGTCTCTGTACAGTAGATTTACATAAGTATGATAGAGATGAAATTAGGACAGTAAATCAAAATGAACAGTTGTAGTTGCATATACCCCAAAGTTTTGGGTGCATTCCCAGATGTTTTCTCTACCATTTCACTGTGTACGATATTTGCACACTTTTACCAGATACATTAAGGTGGAACATTATACTTCCATTTACCAAAATATTCCAAATGGTCCATTGCTGTGCAAAGATTTTAGATTAGGTAAAATAATTGGATTTCTGAGTACCAAAAGCAGCTACATTCTAGATCATGAAAGAGAACTAATGGAGAGTGTACTACATTTGAAAGATACAGAAGTTTGTCATAAATAAAACGGTATAGTCAGGCATGTAAACTGCATAGCTCAAAAATACTTTTTAGTCAGGTATTTGTCACAAATAAGAAGCCAACTTCTCAGTAATTAGAATGTCATTAGTAAGATAGTGAGATTCAAAAATTATGAGATCCTCCTTGACTATTTTATTGCATCAGTGCTATCTAAAAACTGTTCTGTGGTTTTAGAACTGCCAACTACAACATACCTTAAAAGATGTATGAAAACCAGAAAACTGATATTATCACTGACTTGAACCCTTCCTTCCTTCTAAGGAAAGGAACTGCTCAAGTTACACACATGTGTAAATAACATGGCTGTCTGAACTGGCTTTTGAAGCAAATAGCAATTTACTGTTAGTGCAACGTCCCTGATGTATCTGTCAAGTATGTGTTGAAATTGCATGCTGTCACAAATTGTTTGTGATATGTATATTTTAAATCTGAGTTTTATTAGTGCAACTCATAATAGCGTTTGTCTTGTGAAAACTGGCATCAAGTTCAGCAATAAGGTGGAGGAAACGTACTTTTTTTCCTTTTAAATACACCATGTTTCTCCATACCTACTAAATGACATGACTGTGTTTTGAAAGACTTGACTAAAGAATTTGCAATATCATGTTATTGAGAAAGTCACTGCATTAAAAATAACTCAGTAATAGATAACCTCCTATCATTATTCAGAGTGGGCAATGTCTCCAGTTGGTGAATATCTATGTCTCTGGTCCAGGACTGATTTCAGTGCTTCTGCCTTCAGACGTCATGTTGTTCCCCTTTGATCTTTGTTGACTATTTTAGTGGTTCTTTTTTCTTTCTTGTGACAACTGGAGCTAATATATAGAGATTAACTGGAACTAATATTTGAAAATCATATTCTCCTGATTAAAAAAAAAAAAATCTTGCGCTATTCCATTCTTTCTAATTGCTTCTCCATATTTTCTTCAGTATAAGGTGGGGTATTTTCTTGCCTCTATGTGGCTACAGAGGAATCTGTCTTTGAGGTTCACTGGTCGGATTCTTCTCTTTATGTTTTAAAGAACATCTGATGGCTCTTCCCCATGCTAATAATTAGGAGAATGGTTTGCCTAACCTGCCAGTTCCTCTCAAACTCAATGTAAATAGACTAGCACCTGTAGAAGTATAATAAAGACCAAAACAACACGTGGCAGTTCATAAATGAGCTGAGGTGGCAGTTGCTACCATCTAACAGTGTACTTGTGCTAAAATAACCTTAAATTTGTAAACTAACTGGCATGTGTTCTTGCTGTTTCTTAACATAATTGTTTGCAAGTAGAGTTACTTAGATACTATAAAACCATTCTTCATTAATGCATGGTGGCTTTACAGGTAGGGATTGGTCCATTCATTCTTAATGTCTGTTCAGTTCAAACATGTTTCCGTCCCTTTTTCATTAACTATTTGCACAATAATGTTATTTCACGTAATTGTTAGGGGCTGTTCTTTGCAAGGGAACATGAACAAAAGAAAAGTCAATGTTGTTTAGTATGGGCCTGCTCCAAAGGCCACTAAAATTAATCATAATCGTTCCAATTATTTGTTTATCCCAATCAAACAGAAAAAAGACATCATGCCTAATGACTTACAAACCTAATCATAACCACAGAAATCCTTGTGAGTAAAGAAAACTATTACATTCATATGAGGAGTAAGTCATTTGTTTTTTCTTTAAAATAGCTGTGTTCTGTCTGACCATCAGCACTGCTAAAATCCTTGCTGATACGATAGCAATGCCAATTGTTTTAATCATGCATATATATGACCTCTTCTGGAGGTGTGAAACACAGGTGGTTATTCATGCAGTCTGAGCATCTTGCTGTCTGTAAATTAAGATTGATATGAGAGTTGTTTTTACTGTAAACCAATCTTTATTCTTCACACACCGTGGCAGCCTTTCAGCTTCAATAATCAGTCAGTATCACTGTATCGTTGTACTGTCTACCCTCCTAGTGCTGGCCTTTATCTTCACCGATTGAGAATCCTCAGTCTTTCTATTAGGCATACTGAAAATGGGAAGCTCCCCTGGCTTGCATTGATGGGAGTGATCTTGTTACAAGCTGAAGAGCCTTGGACCTCTTATGTGGATTTATGCTTCCCAAAGAATTTCAAGACCATTTATATTTCTTTCTGAAAAAATAACTGATACCAGTAACTAAAAAAGCTTTTCTCTTTCTTTGGTGCTAGTATTTGACTTTTCTCCCACTCAGAAATCTGTAAAGGTCCATTGAACACCTCGGGGAACATCGGCTCATTCCACAGAACTTGCAGACTTGCAGTGAGATGTAACTGTGCCAAAGTATGTTATGCAGCTCTGTAAATGGCGTACTTATTTTACATGTTATGCAAAAGGGTTTATTTTTGCCTCCCTTTCTGTTACTCTGATTTCTGGCATTTTTCCTTCTTCTCCCTGTCATTCATTCATTCGTTCACCTGAAAAATTCAGAATACCCTTGGGTGTTTCCTAAGTTGCACTGGTTTGTGAAAGACCTTTATGGATGATTACACCGACTGGGGATTTCTAGAATGCAGCAAGTTCTTGTCACCACTATGGTACCACTTATATGTCATGAATATGCTCAAATATCTGTTCATGACAGTAGTGTCATGATTTATGAAGAGGGCTGAGTATAAGGGAGAATTTGGCCCGTGAGTTCTAGAGATGCAGCTCTGAGCTAGAGAAGAGCAGTGAAAGACATACTGATTGTCAAGTCAATTCTGTCTTTTTCATTTGGTTTTGCAGATATTATTACCTTGCATTCAAGGCACACGAGACTCCCCTTGGTAGCAGAGAAAACTGTCTTGCCATTTTGGAGAAATCTAAACTAGACAACTGGATTCTTGGGAAAACCAAGGTAGACAGTGCTAACATTTTCTCAAGGATGGTATCCTTTTAGTAAAACATCTAATAAGGGTTTGAAAAGTACTGCATGAATGAACAAAGGAGCAAGGCATTGGCTCCAGTTAGTCTCCCAGGTTACGGTGGTGCCCTCCCAAGCCAGCTGAGTTAGTGCTGCAAGAAGAGGGGTGCATTGAGTACCTCCCCAAAGCGCACTCTGCACATGGCTGCCTTGGTCAGGACAGTACATCTGTCAGTGCCTGCCGTGGTAGTGCGTGCTCGCCTGAAGTTCCTCCTGCTCTTAATCATGGCTTGACTGAAACTTCACACTCTGGACCATCCTATCAGCCTGGTTAGTAGTACGTCATCCATTTGTGGAGTTTCAGGTGAGATCCTTCTGGCTCTGTCAAGAGCCTTTGTTCATGGTTTAAAATGGAGTGGATGACCTCTGTAAAAAGGAAGTTATACAGTTTCTTGACTTGTTTTACAGTGTACAGAGGAAAACCAAGGAGATTTGTCCTGCTCAAGACGCAGATAAAGTGTGTGTAAGCACCCATAGGATTTGTCTTCTGAAGCAGAATGCTGTTAGAGAATATTATGCCTAAAACCAAATTCAACCCAGGATTTATCTTCCCACTGTCAAGAAAGGCTGTATTTCAAGATTGTTGATACCTGAAAATATCCCCCTGACCAATTTACTTTGTAAAGGGGGTAAATATGTGGTTTATTTTGCAATGGGGTGATTATAAGCAGTGGAATAATGAAATTCCACAAGCACACTGAGAGGAAATATTTGATTCACAAGATTGCTATGATATCAGCAACCAGTATTTTACCAGTTTTCTCAGCAGTGGTACCCTAAAATAGTCTGTAAGACTAATGAAAAGGCAGAATACAAGAGGTTATGCTACTGCCTGCATGTAATACTGATTTTTTTTTTTGGTTCCATTCCAGGTTTTTCTAAAGTATTACCATATAGAGCAGTTAAATTTGTTCCTGCGAGAAGTTATAGGGAGGGTGGTGGTCATGCAAGCCTATATAAAAGGATGGCTTGGAGCAAGGAGATATAAGAAAGTCAAAGAGAAAAGAGATAATAGTGCTGTTACCATACAGTCAGGTAAATGTTCCCATTCCCTGTTTTCATTGAGTGTCTTTGCATTTCAAGCTGTTAAATTGCATGTACATTATTTATCATTCATAATAGTTTATTATGAAATCAAAATAACCAGAGGTGCTTTTGTCTTCAGCTAATTGATGCAAAAATTACTGAGGTAATTCTAAGGTGTCATCTTAGTATTTGGTAATGTCTTTATTTAAGTATTTTAGTATTTTGGGGGTGATGCTTGCGCACAAAATGAAAATGTTGTTGGATATGTCTACACTAGCATGTAGTACGTAAGTGAAATGCAGTAGCATGCCCCCTCCCCCCCCACCATGTATACCAGAATTCCAGATAACATACGTTGTGGGCTGGGCCTCAGAGTCTGATTATCAGTAATTTAGCAGGCTTCCTTATATTGAATTTGGGGAGCTGCGTGAGGAGGGGAGTTCTTGTGCTGACATGATGATGCACCTTTGCCTTTTAGATTAGGACATCAGTGAGCACATGGTGACAATTAAAATTTGGACGAGTGAAGCGGTGTTTGAAGTTGTGGGGATGTGAATACTGCAGTCATGAACTCAAGAGTTCAACATGTGGGTGGGTGGGGAAGAGGTATTGGGGGTGGGGGCTGGAGTGGTTATGGCAGGAGGGATGAAAGTTTCAGCACATCTCTGACTCTGTAGACTCTGTAGCACTTCCTTAAATAAATGTAATTTCCAGCACATGGTTTTGTATTTTTAGCCTGGAGAGGATATGAAGCTCGCAGGAAGTACAAGGAAATAAGGAACAGAAGAACTGATGCTGCTATACATATTCAAGCAGGTAATTAAAACATTATTTCAATTGCCAACACCTATTTTACTGTGGGTGATTTCATGTGTGAGTGTTTACAGCCAAGAGAAATACATACAGTCCAAACAAAAGCTATCAAAAACATTACTTTTGATCGTTTGTTCTTCGGTATCAAATGACACCAGTGACAGGTATCAGGCACTTTGGGGTTTTTCTAAGTACTTCTCTGGAAGGAAAACATACTGATTAAAAGCTGTTGAGTTAATTCTTTAAGATTCTTCTGAGCACAGTCAGTATGATTCAACTATACATAGAGCTGATAGGAAGCACTGGACTGATTTGACTAAAAGTGTGGATGGGAGGCACTGGACATACATTTCTGTCTTTGTGTCGAGTCCTGATCTTGGCAGATTGCCAGGTTTTCGTTTTGACTGCTTGCTGGGTTTGCCAGCTTTGGCCAATCTTTTGACTCTCTGCCAGACTCCTATGCAGCCATATCAATATGAATTTGAATAAACTTTAAAGAGATTATTGGAGGAACAGGCCCGTAGGGCTGTGTAGGTCTCTAGTAGAGAGCAGGGTACCATATGGCACAGAAATCTACGAACCAATGCCGTGAACTTAATGGTGTTTTCAGATGCTGCGAGTATGAAGCAGCCTCCATATGATGCAGTGTAATACCCCCTCCCTGTCCGACCCCAGGTTGAAAGACTGTAGCCGATCAAAAATGAGTTGTAGCAAATGTGTTTACAGATAAACCAAGGTACCACCTTTATTCTACCAGCTTCCTGTGCTGTAATTGTTAAGCTTTGTCACCTCTCTATTCTGTATCATATAATCTAAAGTCAATCTGAAAAAGATGTGTTCTAAATATTCTTTTACTTTGTTCTCAAGCCATTTCCAGTAAATTCATTTGGTTTTCTTTTGTCTAAGTTTGCTACTCTGACATTAAGCATCGCTGTGACTTTCAGCAGAAAACAGAATACCAGTCTAGTTATAGAAAGGAACAGAGTATCATTTGGATAAAATAATAATTTATAGCTTTGCATGCATACTATTATGTAGAGTCATGAACTGTAGCTCTAGGGCCAAATGCAGAATATTCTATTAAATGGAGAACTGTTAAGGAGAAATTTTTTATCCTATTACAAGCAGCACTGAGGGACTGCATAAGCACTCTCTCCCTTTCTTCCTCTCCTTTGTGTTGTCATTTTCTATGGTTTTCATGATAGCACAGAGAGTAGATCTTAAAGTACCCCCTGCACGTATTTTCTGGCGTATTTGCTACATTTACACTTGGCCATACCTGGACTTTAATTTCCTGACTTTTACAACAGCCTTTTGCTGTAAAAAGGAAAGTGAAACAGTTGACCCATCACTGTCCCACTATTATCGGTTCCTTAAGATGAGAGTTATCTCAGGTTCAGTAGGAAGCTGATGTGTAGCAGTATCACTTGGAAACTGTAGGGGACATTCTGCCTTAGAGTTTTATCCAGCCAGATTTCTGAGGCGTGTAGGAGATGCATGCTCATTACTAGCTCTTTAGAGAAAGCAACTGATATATTTTGCTGTTTGTACACATGGGAGAGATTCAGAGCCGTGTTCCTTCCTGCCATCTCTGAGATGCTGTGTTGAACATGGCAGAGCAAAGGTAGTGGGAGTGTACGCATAGCCCCGAATTTGGACACTTCTGTCCCGTTGAGCCCTCTGGACCTAATGCTGGAGGAATGCTGTTAGCACTCTTCCCGCCAACACACACACTGTCTTCCTTTGTAACCTGGCACTTGACAGTTTCGGTGATCAGTCTGGGTGAATAAGCATGAGGACTATAGGGTTAAGAGTGACACTGTGCACCTTTGTATTAATTAGGCTGTTTACTCCTCCTATCTTTGGCGCTGCGTTCGAAGGGGTATAATAACAATAATCCTCAACACATTTCTGTCTGCCTTTGGAAACCTCAATCTAGGACTTCTTATTTGAAAATTCTTCTTGTGCACATTTTCTTTTCTCTACATGCTAATTATTCTGTGTTTCAAATCAAAGCTCGTGCTTGCTAATGGTGGCCATGTTCCAGGTTTTAAAATATACTGACAGTCTTTCTGTTGTTTACATTACACTGTGCCTAGTGACATGGAGACAAAAGCAACTCCAAATCTCTCCCTTCCCTGCACATCTTATAATGTGAGTGTGTAGGTCAAGACAGCTTTTCAGTAAAAAGGAGTATGATCACCTTTGTAGTTTTTTTTTTTAAATGAGCCATTTTGGGCAGTGAGATAGATTGTTTGCATTTGTCATCCAGACATTAGCAAAGCCATATAATTAAAATATATGTACTTCCCTCTTCTCTCCCTCCCTCCCGCCCCCCGGCTCAAGCAGGCCTTGAAATTTAGGAAGCATTTGGCTTACATGTTTCTACAGAACAGCGCATATTGAAATTTGTTTTCCTTTCATCTCTTTCCCAATAAAAGCAGCCGCTCGGCTTATCCCTTTAGCTTCCTCAGAACTTCCTTTCAGAATTCCCGATCTATTACAGCACATTCACATACCAGAAACAAGATGCCTTTTCATGCTGTCAACCTTTTTCATCTGAAATGTAAATTAATTCTTGCTGGTACGCTTTGACAGAGATCAAAGTAGGGGTATTAACCTTATTGGGCCTTCTCTTCATCAGAATCAGTTCCAAAGACTGCGAGGGTAGTGTTAGGAGGCCAGTCTTCACTGTTATCTATGGCCCTCCTCCAGGCAGTCTTCTGTCTACAAGTCAGCATTTCAAAGGCGCTGATTTCTTTTGTAAATGACCTTATCATTACTTTAAACTGTGTGAAAAATGATTTGCCTGAATAATTCTTGCAGGATTATCCTGCTCATTTTAATTGTGGGGGGACTTCATTCAGATTCCAGGATATTGTTTAAGTGGTTTTGACAGCAAGTGATCATAGCCTGATATAAAGGAGGAACACAGCTCCTGATTGGAAACCTCTTGACTTGTTCAGATTGTTCATTTCTTGCAAGTCAGTCTTTGAGGTAGGCTGCATTTGCATTTTAAAAATAAACAGATGCCTTTCAAATACATGAGCTGGTGGTCTGGAGATCTCTGTGGGCCCAGCAGTTCGCTATCCATTGATGAAATGTTGGAAGAAAAAACAAACTTAGAAAAAAACCAACCCTCACAATATACATGAGGATACAATTCTTGAGTGTATAGTATTACACGAATAAAAGTAATTATTTGAGATGGGGGAAAACACCCTTGCTAGGAAACAAAATATTTGTGAATTTAAATTAGGTGGGGAGGAGAAAGCTACCCTACTTCAGCATATCTACATTACAGGTTCACAGCATACACAGATGTTATTAGACTCATGTCTAAAATGGTACACAGGGTACACAAGATCTTTCCTACTTCTTCCAGTCACACTTTCCCAAACTGTGAAGGTTAGAAAATGCTAATTTTTAACTTAGAGATGAATTGTAAAGAATGATTTTGTATAAAGTGTTTGAGTTGACAATACTTTGCACTTCTGAGTAAATACTTCTTTGTAATTGGGATTTGTGTTGTTTTGATTTACATCTACATAAAAGGAAAAATATTTTGTTAAAATAAAAATTTTTTTAAAATTATGTTGCCAGATTCACAGCTGGTTTAAATCAGTGTATATCCACTGAATCATCTGACTGAAATGTCGCTGCACTGATTTACCTCACATGCAAGTCTCATTTAATGTTTATTTGTATTAGAATAATGCATTAATTAAAATTTAAAACAACAGATAATACAACTATAAAAGTACATTTTCTAGTTAAGATAGCGTGTATTTCCATGCAGTGTGACTGTTGTCCCGAAAGACTTAAGGGAGGATTTTAATCTGGTTATTTCATTTGTGAACTGACATTGCCAAAATGCCAAATGAGTGGTGCATGCGATTCACTTAGATCCAAGGTGACATCACTGAATTCATTTTAATTAGGCCCACTTTAGCCATCTGGAATATACTGCGCAGCTCTGGTCAGGACTGAGTTTAACTATGCTTCCAGAGGTGAAAGGCAAATGACTAATCCATTGAGCCACCATCTCCTCCTCCAACACGTGCTCGCACACTCACCATATGTCACATTGTATTGGAAAGTTCTTTATCAAGAACTCAAGATTTGGACTCTTTCTTTTTTTTAAATAAAAAGTGATAGATGTTCAGAAGGAAACCAGATGAAGCATCCCTTTGTAAATTGCTTTCTTTCTGTAACTTCTGCCCATGCAGTGTTGCTCACTATTTACATATCTTTAACATGTGCTTCTGGTAATATTTGCTCCATTATAATAAAAAAAAGAGGGCCTGAGAACAGCTGTAATTTACTATTTTACTTTTATAATAAATGTAAGCTTTTAAAGAAAGTGCTACCCTTGGGATTTTCAACAGCAAAGATTTAATGTTGGCTTCAATAGCAGACAAGGAAGTATTTCTTGAAAACCCTATGTTTAGCCCTCTATTTATATCACTATGTACGGGTGTGTGTACATGTATTCGGCTAATACTGTTGTATAGATCTAAGAATTACATGAGTAAAATATTCCAAAAACTTCTAAGCACTTTATAAATATATCTAAAAATATTTTTTTAAATTTTCCTGAAAATAGCAACCACTAAGTAGCAGATCCAGTTTCACTTTTTTTATATCATTAATTTTCTTCCTTTTAACTACATTGTCAGTGTAAGAACCATTGAAGAGATGTATGTGT
This sequence comes from Phoenicopterus ruber ruber, assembly GCA_009819775.1. Taxonomy (NCBI): domain Eukaryota; kingdom Metazoa; phylum Chordata; class Aves; order Phoenicopteriformes; family Phoenicopteridae; genus Phoenicopterus; species Phoenicopterus ruber. The sequence continues at coordinate 21,182,765 of CM020220.1, read as the reverse complement.
TTCTTCTAATGGCAGCTGAATTGACTCATTGTATTACCTTGATTTCACATTCAGGGTAAATCAGACTGGTTTGTACAGGCTGCACAGCTTTGGTTAACTTTCCTCTTCCATCTCTTTGTGTTCTGTACTAGCTTAGGGCATCCAGTAATTCTTCACTTTTAGAATCTATCTCTAGTAACCATAAAAGCCTGCTGCTCATGTGCAGGGAACATGTTAGGAAAAGTAAGAAGGCCTTACAGTTTTGAAGTAAGAGGTCCTATATTCTGTCCCCATTTCTGAGCTAAGCTCTGTCAATGTGAATACATCTGCATTTCCTTTTGGTTTTCTGTCCTGTTTTTGAGGAGATGAAATTGAGACCATTCTTACTGGATTTCATGCCCTTGCTAAAATCAGGAAGGGACAACAATGTATGTTGTCTAACAATACATTGTAAAACCTATTCCTTTCCCTTGCTGATATTGACAGTTTCAGAGTCATCTTCCCTTTTTTTGTCTTTGACCAAGTCTCAAGATCAGAGACTGTAATGCATGGTAATTAAAAGCCCTATGTCTAAGTGGTGATGTGCATCAGTGACACCAGTCCTGATAGCAGCCTTCCTAATAGTCACTGCTTGTTACTGATAGTTACTGCTTGTACGTGAGAACTCATGACTTACTTTCTCATAATGCTTCTGCTGGAGAACTTAAGACAAGAGTTGTTTTTTTCTGCTATTAAACGGGCACCACCCAATATCCATCCAGACTGAGGTGAAAGAGGGGAGATGCAAAGTGAGTGAAAGATGGGACCCAGCAAAACATGTGACTCTCCATCCCTTTTACTGTTCATTAGAATTAATTTGGCATGGAGTGAAGAATCAGATTCATGGGCTCCAAATCCTCTCAGATGTTAGTTAAGCTGCTGAATGCTCTTTTAACTAGGCAAATTAAGAAAGTGATATGCTGTTTGTAGCAAATCAACTTCTGATTACAAACTACCATGATATCTTCTCTTCAGCAATCAGGAGCTTTCATTTCCGAGTTGCTGTTACATGCTATTTTAGGTGATATTACAGCTTTAAAATGTGTCTGTGCAGAAAATGTCTGCTTAATATGATTTTTATGACTGAGAACAAATCCTTCTGCTATTTAAAATACTACTTCATCTCCTGTCTTTATACTTCTTGTATAGACCTGTGATTGTTTAGCTTTGATCTTTCTACATTGTACTTCACAATTCATTCTGTAACTATATATTTCCTATGGGAATCAGAGGGAAAATGCCTGGACTTTTTCTGTCTGAAATTGTGCAACATTGAGCGTAATGTATATGCCTTGGTACTTAGACCTTAAAATAAAGGTTTTTAACTGCAAGACACCAAACTTCAGACTCCCTGAGGTAAATATATTCTTGGTTTGCTAGGTGCTGGAGACAGAAAACTTGCTTTGTGTGAGAATTGATCGGTACAAGAAGTAAAAATTCATGTCCCAAATTGTGGCACATAAAACATTTAACACCGAGTTACTAATAGAAGTGCTAAAATTAAGTTCAGTTCCTATGTTGCTTTTCAGATCCTGTCATCTTTGGCTATGTAAAGATCAGGGTTAAAGATACTGTTGCTGGAAAGTTTGGAATATAGACGGGATAAGGTGAAAATGAGGTGACAGCTGGTAATCATTCTTCTTCAATGATGCAGTGATTGTTCATGGAGCAGTAGCAACATGAGTCTGCTAATTTCACACTCTTTGAGCCAAGTGCTTAGTGTCAAAACCAGCACCAGTCAGTAATGCAAATTGCTGTGATGGAGCAGCGTCCCAGCCTCTCAGACTCCCCCAGTAGAATTCTCTGCATATGCATTTCTTTTGAAACATTATAGATCCAGTTAATAAATGTTGAAAAGATGCAATCCTGCTAATGCTCGATGAAGCTTTTGAGAGAAAGACAAGTTTGTTTATCCTGCTACTTCAGTTATCCCATAAGCTAACAGGAAAGCAGGAAAAATACAACCATTTCACTGTCAGATTCAAGGTATTCTAGAAGAGTGTTAGAAACCAGCTTGTGGAAGGGTAAAGTTGAAGAGGAGTTGATTTTGAAAATATGTAGGAAAAAAAAGACAAGGTAAAAATGATGTTTATTAAATCAGATATAGCAGGTTATATGTAGTGAATGAGGGAAAGACCAAAACGGTTATACTGACATTTTAATAAGAGTCTCTGGGAAAAAGAAACAGAATTTTAAAAAATAAAATCACAGGAGGTATCAGGGTTGATTTTATAGACACACACATGCAAAGAACTGCTAAAAGTTGAGAAATTACTAAGGATAAAGCTGAAGTTTATCTTATTAGTTCATTTGTTTCAGTGCTTCTTTATCTTTACAGTAGTCCATCGACTGACTGATACTCAGCATGTTTCAGCTGCAGAGAGGTGGCTGCTGGCCAGCTGTCTCTGCTGCCAATATCGGAGCAGGCTCCTTGTCTGGTCAGTGGGGGATAGTTAAGGATTGGAAGCCTGATCACATGGGGCAAGTGAATGCTTGCCTCATCTCTGCCAGACAGGCAGACTTTTCCAGTCTGATTATTAAGGGCAGAAAGTTCCTCAGCCTCACGATACCTGAGCTCTGTATTCGGCACAACACCTCAGCAGGCCCAACTTCTGTCATGCCTCCTGTAAAGTGAATGGTTATTTATTTTAGTAACCTCTCATTAAAAGGCAATTTTTGCTGCTTCTTGCCCTGGAAACCTCAGTAGCACTGAAATGCTTAGATTGTTATGGTGCATTGCATACCACAGCTTGAACTGTTCAGATGGTTTTCATTTTCTTATATTGCACAAATAAGTGTGACACCACGTATTTTTGTGGAGGTAGGTGGCTGAAAAGAAGACCGTTAACACTATACAGGAATTAAAATAGAAAAGAAGGGATTAGTTACAGCCTTTTCCTAAGGGAAAGAGCAGATGCAATCAAGGTAGCTCTATTTTGTTTCCTCTACCATCTTTTCATTATGCAAAAAACCCCCGTGAATGGGGAGCTAAATTTATAAGAGTAGTTAAATGGAAGAAAAGGGAAATCGATCAATTATCTCATAATTTGGTAATAATTGATGGATTGCAAATTCTACAGGGTGTTTATTCTCTGTTGTGTAGGTAATGCCTACTTCTAGAGTTTTCATAAAATCAGAGGCGTGTGATACAGGGGAAACTTGTTAATCTTCTGATCAACTTCTCTGTTCTCAATTTATTCTATATTCTCTATTTATTCTACCTCCTGATTTCCCTTTGTAATCTACAATGTTATCTTGACCCTGATCCTACATGACATTGCCCTAGATCCCATTTCTGTGCATATCCTACATCTTGCTGTAATATTTAACCCTGGACTCTAGCAACCCCAATAAGAGGGCTCTTCTCCTCCTCCTTTGGGTATTTAGTCCCCAGACTGTCACTACTTTTGGACATGTTTAGTGTGCTTAAAAGCTTTTCCTGGAAAGGGAATTTTTTCTCCTCAAAATCATACTTCCTGATCTTAGCTCCCATTTTCTCTTACATGTTGTCTCACTGTTTAAGTTGCAGTCCTGCTAGACTAATAAACAGCTCCTTTTAAAATTTTAAAATTTGTGGGTTGAAATGTACATTGCAATACTTTTTCATCTTTTGTCCTAAGTGCAGTCTGTATCACTACCTGTGGGTTTTGCTGGAGCTTTATTACTAACCGCTCACAGGTGTCAAGAATTCAAGCAAATTCATGTCAGATAAAACTATAGAAGTAATTAAGTTATTTAGGCACCCAAATCCAGAGACAGTCCATGAAAATAAAGGGTGTAGATATCTTCAAAATATTACTCATTGCCATTTTCTTTGCCATTTCATTTCACTGCATGCTTGCTACTTCATTTAGTATTTCTAGTGATTGTTTTGTTCTGCTCTTTTTTTAATGAATAGTATAAATTCCAATCTCTGTAGGTTTTTTTTCTTGATTATTTGTATGAAAGGTATTTAAAATGTTTTATTATGGTTACAGTTAATTGAAAAATAGGAGAAGACATTATTAATTTTTCTAGTTTTAATTGAATATATCTGTCCCTGGCTCTCCACCCCCCTACCCCACAATAAAAGCAGATAAAACTTCTGATTCCGTAAAATTCTGACTAGCTCAAATTATAGGAGTTGTGATTAAAGAGGGTGTTTTGGGAGTGATTTTCTACTATGTATTTTAATACATTCTAAGCTGGATTCCTATTTAAGTTAGGCATATTCTTATTTCAAGGCCTGTTTTCCTTGCTTGGGCTGTGCCAAGTGGTCACTATAACAGTGAGAGTGTAAGGCGCTGTATAGTCTCCAGCTGTTGTAAACATTGCAAACATTGGAGCCACCCCTGTGAGGTGCTAAGTGTTCTTTCTGTCTACTGGTTCAGTAAAAGTTGAGGGCATTCAGCTCTGCACTGCAGAGTCAGGTGCCAGTCTGCATTTCAGGCTCTGCAGAATTTTTCTCTGATTCATAACTATGTTTTTTAGCTTTCAGGGGATATATTGTTCGTAAAAACTACACAAGATTGAAAAACAGCACTGGCTGCGTAGCAGATCCTCAGCTTATGAGCAGCTGCTCTACTTCTGATTTTGGCTGTGAAGAGCACTGGTGAGTTGAATCCTTTGCTGTCTGTTTTCTAACAGAAGTCATTTTCCACACAATAAGATCTGAAAGGAGCAGGTGTGTTATCATGATTCAGCCAGCTCTTAGGAAATCTGCCGTTTTCTGAGGATGAGCACCTGTAGGTTAGCCAGTCCCCCCACCAGCTTAGTCATCTCAGTGGTCTCCCAGTTAACAGTTAGATTTATTTGCAGTGCTGTTTGTCCTGGGTTGCTGTCCTGTTTCTGTGCTCTTCTCGGAAGTACCCAGAATACCGTAGATTGTGGACAGGCTTGCAAGTGCTCAGCATTTCAGAACTGACTGCAGTGCATGTTATTAAATTCTCAAGAGTAGAAAGTTACCCTTCTGTGTCTGTAAAGCTCCATGCAGACCAGCAATGAGATAGGGAAAAGAGCTGTAAAAAGCAGATGGACAAGTCACTGACAGAAAGCCTAGGAATACTGTAAACCATAATAGTGGTGCCCTCTTCGTTGTAGAGGAAGGGGATTTTAACCTTCCCTACCAATGGAGTCACCCCAGACAAATGTCCACCTGACACTTCCTTTGGTATGAGAGGCAAGAGGGATCTGTTAAGTCTTTAGCTGTTGTCAAAGTCTGTCTCTCCAATAGTGTTCTAGGAGAGGTAGCTGCATTTGCTGGATTGATCCCTTTGATTAGCAAGTTTCAGTGACTAAGAGTTACAAGATCTCTCCTGCTATGGCATGGGCATGAGGATATCTCAGTGCTTCTTCCAGTTCTTATTTCTGTTATTTTATATGCTTCCTATATAGCATATAAATGCAGGTTCTGTTACACCTCTTAGGAGTTCTCTGAGGAAATCAATGGCTTGCTTGACTGTAGCTGCATGCTGTTATTCCATTAAGAAGGTTTGGGGTTTTTTAAAATAACTGTTAACTCCTCCAAAATGGTATTTCTTTCTCTGTGTATGCTCATAACATTGAGTTATGTTAACTTCCATTCTAACTTTGGTTGACTTAGATTGAATAACATCTGCTACGTGCTCTGGTGCATTATTATAGGATTTTGTGCAGGTGTAACCACCTGCATTCTTGTAGGTTAGTAGTGCTCCAGAATCTCTCCCTTGCAGTATTCTGTTTTCAGCAGGAAAAAGGTTCAGGCCATTGGACAAGGAATAAATAAATAAATAAATAAATGGTTTTGGTAATGATTTTCGGGGAAAAGAATGAGCCCACTGCAATTTGCCATCATAACTCTGTCTTTGGGTTGCCTCACTGGGGCAATGAGTTTCCTAATTCATAATTCCCTTCATGTGCATGCAGCTCCTTCTGTCTCTTAAGTACTCAAGGGGTGTGTATCTTGTGCTCTCTTTAGAACTATTGAAGATCACATGGGCCTTTGTTTTCCAGTCTGCAGTGATGGTTAAAAGCAAGAGCTAATAAACTGTCTATTATCAGTTTTCTTTGTCATGCCAAATTATAATTATTTACAAGGTAAATAGGCTTTTTTTTTCTTTTTAGTGATCTAGAGCTTTCACCTGGACTTGTTTGGAGGCACACAGCCTCTTTAAACTTTTTCCTTCATCTGTTTTATATGTAGTTAGCCAGGAATGGTTTTCTTCCCTTTTGCATTAGACTGTTTCTGGAATTCCTTTTTGCTCTCCAAACAAATGTATTTTTCTGGATTAGGTACAGCTTGCTTAATTGTACATCCCTCGAGGCTCATGAAGATTTTATGGTTCAATAACTGTTGAGGTGAATTTGGGCTCTATGAAGCACAAATATACAGACCTTTAAAGATAGTCAGCTGCCAAACTTACATTGAAATCAATGTCTAAATGCCTTTAGATATCTGGCTTGAAGGTGCCCATGTGAAAAACATCGGCCATTCAGGTCTCGCACCCGGTCCTGATTGCTATGCGCAATCAGACAGATAAATAAATTCATACCTTCTTTCGCCTGGCGTTACTAAACTGCCATTACTGCTGGCAGTTCGCAAGTTTAACCCCAACAAATACTGCAGATTATTTGCCTAATCCTATAAATTTCTCAGGAATGGCCTCAGGTTCCAGTGATTTCAGTGAGACTTGAAAATGTTCAGCATTTCACAGGTGATGTTCAGAATCTTAGGACTAAATCTGATAACTTACTTCCCATAAATCAAGCATCACTTCTACATGTAGCTGTTACTGAGCTGTTGTGTTTTAAGCATATGGCTGTTCAGTCATACAGGAAACTTGTAGGAAACAGGAAGGGTGCTGCATAATAGTGCAGATGTTTAACACAGTAGCTGGTAATCTGTCCCTAGAGAAGACAGCCTCACTGTGGGTTCACATACCATGGAACTAAAGTATAGAATAATAAAATATTCTTTTCTTTTCATTTCCTTTCATTTCTTTTTATTTCTTTTATTTTTGTTTCATTTCTTTTCTAACTGGTAGTTTTGGAAAATGAAAAATGAGCTTAAAGGTACTCAGGATCAGAAAGCAAAATACACAGTTCTGTTCTGTTGTATGCACAGGAATATAACTATACGCTTAAATGTATGACAACCTGCTATTTTTTCAAAGATCTGGTAAAAAAAGAATTTACAGTATTATAATGTATATAAAGCACTCAGTTTTACTAAGTAATGCATTTCAAAGTGTTCAAAAGAAATGGGCACTTCAAAAAAAAAAAAAATAGAATTCCTTCAAGGAAATTGAATCTCTACACCTAGTTCACGCTCTTCAGTCAGTGAATGCAGGACGTAAGCAAACTCAAGCTAATAAATGACATAGGATGCTAATTAAATGCACACATTAGTTCATTTAACATTACATATTAAATGTTTCCTGCATTTATATGCTTGATTTGAAAACCAGTATTAACTGTGTTCAAATGCAAAAGTCTTTCCTGTATGAGGCTGATGTCACAAGTAACTAAAGACACATTGAGACTTGGCAAATATCTCTGATAGGGGTAGAAACAGGTATAGGAAAATAACAGGGAAGTGGCTTTGTCTCGTTGAAAAAGTGTTTTTTCCATTCAGTTCCACAGAGCTGTGGAGTTGCCTGTGACTCCTTCTACTGAAAAAGGGTCATGGGATTAATTGTACATCTGGGAGATTGACACTAAGTCTGAATTCCCCCCCAAAACGAAACCTGTTTATGCAACACTTGCCAAGCCTTTTCTTGACATCATCATCCACTGAGAGGAACCTGCAGGCCTGTGTGGTGTGAAGGAACTGAATCACAATCAAACCCTTTCCCAAAGTAGTTCATTCAAAACTTAAAAAGGGCAGAGTTATTTTAAAGAGCCAAACATGGTCAAGACTAGATTCAAATGAGGAAAGTGAAAACCTTTCAGAGCCCTTTTTACAGCCCTGCTGAATAGCAGATTTACCCTTCTGCAGAGAGCCGGATAGGCAGCAGAGAAGGGAGGAGTGTGACAGGGTCTCCACTCTCACGAGGCCAGCGCAGACACCAGCCTCACCTCATGTCTGCCTCCATTTTACAATTGGTCATCACATGAAATCAAAGATGCTACATTTTGCAATGGCATAGCTACAATTTCAAGTTAGTATTAGGGATCTCTTGAGCTAATTAGGAATAATCTGTGGAGAAGGGAGAAGTAATTTTATAAACCATCATGTGATTTTTAACTTGTTAGACTGACAGATCTCTAGTGAATATATTTTTGATAAATGTTCTTGTTTTCAGCAGGATAATCTACAGTTCAGTGACTAAGGACCTTAATCTACATTGTTCATGTTCTTGTTCAGACAGAGCTGTCATCCTCAAATATCTTTAAATCCCTTTAGAATCTCGTCAAAGCATCTGTAACCTGCATGTTCCACCATCTTCTTACCCACTTCCCTCCCAAATGCAAATTGTGTTAAATAATACAGATCTGATACTTACCCTGGAAAGTACTTTCTGTGTTGTTCTTTTTTCCCTCTAGCTCACTGAACTGTAGCTCACTGGCTGCTAAACATCACAATATAAGTTATCTATGTGTACATGATCAGTGACCTTATACTATACAGTACAGCAGAAAGCATTATTTCCACACAGTGACTTTGTTACACATCAGTTATGTCTGTAACTATAACTGCGTCTCAGTGAGTATCCCATGCTTTGTTTCGTTATGGAGCTCTGTGTGTTAAGGATGCATGTTAGAAGATACCTCACATCAACAGCAGTTTACACTCTTGAGTCCAATTCATTGTGATTTTTCTCCTTACATTTTTTTCTTTTTAGCTAGTTGGTATCGTGTTCGCGCTTTGGTCAGCATAGGTTCTCAGAAACCATTCATTTTCGTAAAACTCTTAACATTCATGAGAGACTTAGGTAATCAAGATTGGATAATAAAGCCTGAAAAAAACTACATAGGCATACCAACTTAGGCGTTTGGAAAGCTATAGACAAAGAATAATTACCAGTGTTTCTCTGTTCTACAGGAAGTATGTATCTGAAAGTCGAGTTCCAGAAATGGGTCTATTTCTACTCATTAATGGCTTGACTGATGAAGCAGAATCTGATTACTGAATTTGTATCAGTACTAAGTGAGTGATGGTTACAAGGGTTTAAGAGGGCAGGATTAGAATTAGAAACAGAGGTACATGGACTGTAATGAACCACAAAATGAATGTCAGTCAGTAATGGCACCCTGCTTCAAAGTTTACACTGGGTAGTAGCAATGAGGGTCCACACTACCTCACATGGGCATCATAATATTTTCTCATCATTGTCAAGACCTCACTTAGTGTAGTATATTAGATACTGCACTTCAAGAAAATGAGCAAGTCCCTCAGCAACAAAAGTGATCACATCTCTATAAACTATGATAAGGGGACATCTCTAAGGGAGATGGAAAACTGAGGGTACATGTGGTATCATTTCTTCAATCATGAAAAGCTGATGTGAAGAGGAAAGGAATAAACTGTTCTCCATTGAGAATCAGGCGAGAAATAATGGGCTTGAATTGCAGCACAGAAGATTAGGTTAGACATCAAGAAAAGCTCACTGATGGTAAGCTGAGTTAAGCCCTGTGTAGGTTACCTTGGGAAGTTTTCACATCTCCATCACTGTAGGTTTTAAAAATCAGCTTAGACAAACTTATGACAAAAAAAAAAAGAGTAGGTGTAGCTGATTTTTCTCTGAAAATGGGGATGGCTTAGATGATTTGCCAAGTTTCTTTTTATGATTTATAAATAGAGAGTGACTTCTTGAAATGGAACATCTCTGTGCCAGAGGGTTTGGCATTGCAAGTCAGCCACTTTTATAGCATCTTAGTGCCAGCAGGCACTGCTGCATCAGTGTAGGGAGTAAGTACAATAATTGTTCTAGAGGAATTCTCCTTGGGTCAGCTGTACTTGCAACAGCGTTGTTGCTGTGCCTGAAAAATGAACAGTGTTCATTTCTGAATGTTCTGCAACAGCTGGAGGCCCATTGAAATAGCATGCAATGTGAATTCGCCTACATAGACACTGGTGGGTTAGCACATAAACATAATATCCCGTGTATCAGTGAGAGCAGAGAATAAACATGATTTCAGTCACATGAGCACAGATCAGTTCAGAAACTGGCTTAATGTGAATTAAACTATTCCATATAAAAACTCTTATCTTCTGCTATGCTTTCTTTTACTTGATCTGCAGCTTGCCTCTCACTAAAGTGAGGTTCACTCAGTCAGTCAATAACAAAACCTTCCTTGGATTCTTTTGGTTAAAAAGAAAAGAAAAAAAATCACTATGTTAGTGTGCTTCTATTCTTCATGGATAGGTGCTTGAAAGGGTCGCATCTCCACATTTTGAACCTGGTTTTTTTTCAGAATCTTCAGATGAATGCCATCAGGTCCTGGTGATTTGCTGCTTACACCTTTCTCACATTGCTCCATAATTTCCTCCTTGGATAATTTCAGTTTCTGTCAAGACCACACTATGATTTCTTGTATAAGTCATCTTTTGAATATGAATTTTCATTTCTTTCCACAGTAAAAGCTGGTATAAAGACATTCTGCTTTCCTTTAATTGCTTCACTTTCCCATTCGTAATCATAGCAAACATTAAGGTTATTGCTTGTGATGGAAATAGGAGGCCTGCAATTCCTGTGGCATGCAGTGGAACCCATTGGGCCTGATTCTGCTGTCATATGAGCTTCTAATTACAGTTCATAAATTCAAATAGTTACTCACAATTTATAAAGGTGTAAATGGAAATTTGGGCACAATTTTTCAGTGTCATCTTTTTTTTTTCCTCCTCCTCATCCCTTTGGAATTTTTCATCTACCCGTGCTGGAAGGATTAAATTTGTTCTGTTCAGGAATACATTATTTCTGCAAAATGAGCTGTATTCTTTCTAGTGGAATATCTAGGAGTGTTTGTAACATTTGCAAAAGCATTTAAATGATGAACGTCCAAATTCCATGACTTACACTCATAATAGCCAAAATAACTCCAAAACTAGCTATTTTTCTCCAGCATAAATTAGTCTGCGCTACTAGTTTTATGTTACTATGGTTTGACTGCTTCAATGCTAAGGATAGTGTGACTATACACTATACAGATGTGCAGACAGACCCTAAGAATCAATGTTTCTCTTTTTGTCAATGTTTCTCGCTAATTGAGTGGTTTATAGACAGTCCATATGTGAAGACTGAGGTGTATTATAGCTCAGTAGCTGAACATTCAGCAGCAAATTGTTGTATTGCCTGACTGAAGACAGGCACATGAACCTCGATCTCTTGCATCCCTCCCAGGTAAATGTGCTGACTGGATCTCATCTCTCTGACCCAAACACTGCTTTCCTGCAAATGTGGAAACATAGGATAAGCAGTTTCTTCAAAGATAGCTGAAAATACCCTGCACCTCAAAATCAGCCTCAGATGCCACATTTGAAAATGTTAGCTGTCATCATTGATTGGCTCGTATGAACTAACTACTGCTGAGCTGCCCTCCTATTGCTATCACGTTTTTCGTATTGCATACTAGCCAAATTTTCAGAATAGCTCAGAGACTGATTTCAAGGTGCTCAGCATCTACAGTTGATGCCACATTTTCAGAAGTGTTCCCTGCCAGTTTGACATTGTGGTGGGTTGACCTTGACTGGCTGCCAGGTGCCCACCAAGCCACTCTGTCACTCCCCCTTCTCAATAGGACAGAGGAAGAAAAATACAACAAAAAGTTCGTGAGTAAAAACTAGTAATCATGAAGTATATACTTATATCAGCAACAATACATTCTGTGGAAGGATGGGTTATCTTGTGCCAAACAGAACCCAATTTAGGCGTGTTCTAGTCAGAAACACAGCATCACTGGGATTGTGACAGAGAGTCAAGGTCTAAGGGCTCCAGAATTCCAGAGGCTGATTTTTGCCAGCTGAAGCTGTACAGAAGGCAAGTTGCTGAATTTTACCTTCATACTTTAAACATTTAATCAATGTTCTAGCCCTGGCGAAGTTTAAGTGCTGGCAAAACCATACAAAATTCTAGGGCTTTTTTCACAGAATGTAGAGATTAGTTCAAGCTGCAGATTTAGATCCACATCCAAACCACCCCAAAATCTGAGTATTTGAATTTAGATGATGATTCAGTCCGTTCTGGCATTGTAGGCCATTTGCAACATACTGATCCAACAGCAGATTTTGATTTTGACATCCACCACAGTGATATTTGAGGATTATTCATGATTTTTAGCTCATATTGTGTTTGTTTTCTGCAGTATTGGGGGGTGGAGGAATGAACCATCTCAAAAACTGGTTGAGTAATTGTGGGCAAAACTGGCAAGTTATCTAACTAAACCCACTAAATAAATGGTTATCTAAATAACATGTATACAAGATAAATGGTAATAAAGAACTTTAGAGATAATATGGTACATGCACAAATGCAATGTCAAATACAGTCCTAGACATATTTTATATGTTCCTGTACAAGAAGTGTGCCAGTACAAAATAAGAATGCATTTTTAAAATGGATCCCTCCATTTCCTCCAAGGAAAGCACCAGTTTAAATTCAAATTACAGTTTAGGCAGAATGTTTTCCTTCTTTTTCCTAGTGTTAAAGAATACAGAGGAATTTAAATTCCCCAAACCTGACAAGCAAATCCAAACTTCATTCACGAAATTGCAACATTACAGAAAAGTTGAATGTTTACCATGTTCATGAATGCTTCATTTTGTTCCCACACCCTGAGACAGCTTATTGACAACCATGATGCCAACATTGTTGTGATGGGTTTGAAACAATTCAAGTCAATGCTCTTGAGCTGGGATTGCATATTCAGACAAACTTAATTAACCTAAGAGCCTAAACCCTATTCCAAATAAGGCTTGAAATACTTCAGTAGCCTCTGTGGATGTCACAGAATAAATGTATCATCTAATACATATACATGGTGATATACAGCTATCAAATTCAATACATAATAGTCTAAAATGTTTCAAGTCCTTCAGTAGTGTTATTTTAATCTGAAGTATTTTTAAATGGTACTTTTACACATTTTTAAAGGTGTATTTTGAGAGGTAAAATGCACATGTGGCCAGACGTATTTTTTAAAGTCCAACATGTTGTTCTATTGTTACATGAGTAATTTATAACTAATGTAGCTGACTGAAACATAGGTATTCCTCAGTTTTTTGTCCATCAAATGAAATTGGTAGCATCGTTTTTGGTTTTGCATAACTAAAGATTCTGGAGCAAGTTCTATCTGGGTGGACTTCACTATTGAAGAGATCCATTGACTTCAAAGGCCTGCCACAAGGATCAGGTCCCGCAGAAGGTTTTTATGATACTTTAGCATTAATGAGAGCAGGAGTTGGCCTTTAATATTTGTATGGTGCATAATGTGATGGTAAAATAATAACAGATATAGACAAAGAATCTAAGAACTCTTACTCCTTGCTCTGTGCTTAACACAAATGGCTTTAGAAGGACACAAAGCCATGTGTTTCACTTCTTCCTCAGCTGTCACGTTTTGAGTGTCTAAGCTTGAATTCTGTGAAAACAGCTTTTCACAGCACTGGAAAAAAAAGTTTCATGTAAAATCTTGTCAAATTAATTTTAATACATGACTTCAATTTCATAGAATTCTCATAAACTCATTTTACACATATGCACATATCCACAAATTTTTAATGACAAATTCATTGCTCATAGCCTGTTACTGTGTTTAATAACATGCACTTCCTTATAAGAGGAAATGGGACTCGTCTGTGTTTTCTCTGAAATGATTGTATGTGCATATTTAGAAATTGGGGGAGGGGGAAAAGGGAAAATCAACAAAAAAAGTGTATGCCAGTAAACCTTTTACAGGAATGAAGAAATTACAATATTTAAACTGCATGTTTTATTTTTCTTTGCTTTTAGGCAGCAAACCAGTAACCAGTCTTCTCCTGTGATGCCCGATTTTCTTGACAAACAAACGAAAAAGGTACTACTAAGTTTATATTCTAAACTAACATCACATTATAACTTCAAATTCCTGAGCCCACAGTTCTGCAATGTGTTCATGGCTGCTTGGCGTAGCCATCTGAACATGAAACCGTTAGTGATGTTTTGAAGTCTTTGAGACAAAAGCCTGCTTGCTAAGAACTTTAGTTCTGTAGAAAGACAGGGAGGTACAGTGAATAAGAGAATCAAAAGGCTGGAAATTTGCTGCTGAGAATAAATGCTAGCTGCTCCCTGAGGTGATTTGTCTGTGCACTTCACTTTCTACAGATGTTAGAGCCTCTTTTTTAGTAAGGACCTGAGGTTCTTTGGTAGCACTTTGATATCCTGCTCGAATTCAATATGTGAAATGGAGGAGTCGCTCTGTGACTTGGAGCACAGCATAGTCTTTGAAGTCTGATCCAATTTTTGCTGCTTACCATTTGATGTTGAAAGGATGAAATGGAGAAAATGTACAGTTTTTGCCAGTAACTCTGCTGAGCATATGTAAGATTAAAAAAACAAAATCCCTTGGATGATGTACTTAGAAATGTTAAGCAGATTAATACCTTCCTATAGCTTTTTTCTAAAGATACAAATTAACTATGAGAGGAAATCAGCATACAGTGCTTGCTATGATTTAACTGCATGAGGAAAGGGGATAAATAAGTTAAATGGAAAAAGTAAACAAATGTTTGTGACATGGGTGCTAAGTCGGTGTTGCTGAAAGCCACAAGAATCTTGTGTAACTTAAATCTGGCATTAGACGTTTCACAGAATCGTAGAAAATAAGAAGTTGCTCTCTGTGAGATCGCAACTATAAGTTATCACAGCAGAGTGGAATCAATACATTTCTTATGTGCCTAAACCAGCATTCTTTATTCCAGAAGGATTTGGATGAGATTTCTGCTTCTCCATTTATTCTAAAACATTCGTCTCAAGTGAATGATTCACAGTCAATTAGCCAATCTCAGTCAGTTGCAGACCATGAGTTGTCAAGTCCCTCGAGAGCCCATAAAAAAGGAGGTAAGAAATATAGTAAAGTAACAGAGATCTTTCGTTTACTATTTATAAGCTACACGTTGTCAGCATGTAGCTTGCTTTATATATTGATGAGATCTTTTAACAATCCCTTGGAAGGCAGGAAATATAAAGGAACCAACTTTCTTCTACACATTTTTAACCTGGAAATATAAAAAAGCCCTTAAGTACCTGAATTATAGAGGCAGAAGTATAAAGATTTTTAAAGTACAGATTCTACTAAAAATGTGCTTAATAATCTCAAAATACCCTTTTAATGCAACCAAATTGACTTTCAAGAGCTTCAGCTTTCCTTTGCCTTCCAGCCTCAAAACTGGAAGACAGTAATGAAATCTCTCATGTTTGGCAGAATGAAAGACAACTTGTTTGTTCACATGCACAAAGATTCAGTCAGCAACACAGGAAAGTCTGCAATAATTCTACAATCTATGCAATGTGGTTTTATATTTTATTTGCCTATATGTTATTTTTGCCATGATCAGTAACAGTTTAAAAACTTGAAGTAAAACGTTATGACATCTGTTGAGTTTTAACTGGTTTATCTTTGAATATTCCAGGAAATGATAAGATATCAGAATACTTTTCTCTGTTATTGTAGTCATTGTGTCCTTGCAAATCCATGAATAGAGACTTTAATACTGGGTCATAGAATACCTCCCACAGTTTAAGATGGAGTAGGTTGATAATGTGATATTTGTAACTAGAGCCAAAATATAAATGATAATACATTAATTTCCAGGTTATTACTGAAAATCAGTTGTTTATAATTTTGTGCCATACATTAACATTTCTGTTTATATATTTAATGGGACACCTTTCATCTTGTAAGTCTACAAATCTTTATCTGAATACTTGAGCCCTAATCCTGCAATTTACGTGTTTAAACTTTAGAGTTCAGTTGAACAATTTACAATGTAAAGGTAAGAAAGGTATTTACAGGGAGATCCTTCTGTTACAGGAAATGATGCAAATTCAGTGTTTTTAGTCTTCTGCACAGGCCTAATGTGTTTTCCATACTAAAAACAGAACAGTATGTAAACATAGCAGGTTGAGAAATCCATTATTCTCTCTTCACGTGTTTCTGTCCATATGGGTTTTGAATCCATAGTGTGGGACTGCAGGGGATGTGTGCACTACTATCTTAAATTATTACATGTTAAACAATAAACCTGTCAAACAGAAATATCTTCATTGCAGCAAATCCTCTTGAGGAAAAGCAGTCAGGGCCCGAATCTGTCATCCTTCCTCTCACTGGATATTGTATGTTAACCTGCAACTAGTCTCCTTAAAATCAAAGACCTTGTGTCCGAGATAAAACAATTAGAGGGAGTAAAACTGGCAGAATTACACCCTTAGCAAGCATGTGATTCAGAGCCATTACCCAGTAATTTAGAGAGACTTCCAAAAATGTGAAGTGATGGAAGAATAGAATTTGAAGAAGAGATAAATGCAGCATTAATCTGAACTGTTTAAGAAACGTATATGTAAATGATAAGCATGCAAATACAGAGAAGTAAGGAATTTCCTAGTTAAGCATGAAGATATTCAGATAGGTGATCATATAAATCACACTTCAATGAGTAACTGTTAAGGAAGTAAACCTGCTGAAGAATAACAACTACCTTGGGTGCCTTTAAAAGCACAAATTGCATTGAGAAATTCAGATGCTTTCACACACTGCTCAATCTGTGTTCAGTCTTACTGTGTGAAGTATACTTTTAAGAAGAGAATATTGTTAGACCTATTGTGAAAACTAAATGAAATAGCAAGTATCTTTTTGGAATAAGAACACACGTATAAAATACATGTGTTTTATAAAGTGGGACTATACTACTTAAGCTGTTATTTACACACACAAAAAAAAGCTGTCCACTAGGTGGTCCAAACAATGCAAAGAATGTTCTTTTTTCTTAGTGAAACAATATTCTGCAATGTTATAGATTGATTTTAGATTCTCTTTAAGTTACATTACAGGCAGAACTGGTCTGTCAGCCTGGTGGTAGTGCAGTGGACCTGAGGCCAACAGGGAAGGGAATGTGACAGGTTTCTGCAGTGGTCTATGACGCAGTTATGAAGCAGTGTTGATGTTTGCTGAAGGAGGGAGTCTGTATCCAGGCTTAAGCACAAAGTGAAGGACAGACTGCTTATTTGTCTCAAGGCCTCGGTAGGTGAGGCCCTAGTGCAGTCAAGGGGGGACAGAAAACAAAAGGGAAAAAATGGTTTATATGAGTTTGCATATTTTTGTATTAATCAAGCAGACTATTCACTCACATCTTGTTAACCAGCTGTCTAATAGCACAGGCTGCCTGTTCTCAGTACTAGATTGGCAAAGGAAAAATAGACCAGGAAATTTCCACAAAGATCCTGCAAAGACTGTACTCTGTAATTAATGCAGAAACAAAAGCCTCTTATTCACTTGAAAAGTCTTTACACTGGGTCATATAAAGACTGAGCAGTATGGCCAAACTACATGCAGCGCAAGTTAAGTGCACGCATGTGCTATGGTTCCATAGCGTCACAGGGGCTGGCTCTACACTGCCCAGGCATTCCCCTGGGCTCTCCCAGAGTGGTGGGGCAGGACTAGTAGCAAAACCAAGGATTCCCTCCAGTGTCTCCACTGTGACACACTGCCCCAGTTCAAGAAAGATGAGGACCTACTGCAGAGAGGTCCTCCGCAGAGGCCAGCAGAGAGCCACGAAGATGATTAAGGGACTGGAGCCTCTCTCCTACGGGGAAAGGCTGAGGGAGCTGGGGCTGTTTAGCCTGAGGAAGAGAAGACTGAGAGGGGACCTCATCAACACTTATAAATATCTCAAGAGCGGGTGTCAAGAGGATGGGGCCAGACTCTTCTCAGTGGTGCCCAGCGACAGGACGAGGGGCAATGGGCACAAACTGGAACACAGGAAGTTCCGCCTGAACATGAGGAAAAACTTCTTCACTGTGAGGGTGACAGAGCCCTGGCATAGGCTGCCCAGGGAGGTTGTGGAGTCTCTTTCTCTGGAGATATTCAAAACCCGCCTGGATGCGGTCCTGTGCAGCCTGCTCTAGGTGACCCTGCTCTGGCAGGGGGGTTGGACTAGGTGATCTCCAGAGGTCCCTTCCAACCCCTACCACTCTGTGATTCTGTGATTCTGTGATCCTTTGTTATTGGGGTGGAGAGGAGAGTCCAGTAAATAGTAACAATTAAGCCAGAAGTTAATTATTCTTGTCACAATAAGGTAGTACTGAAAGAATCAAAATAATATAAATATGATCTCCAGAGGCCAAGTAGTGGTATTCCCTTAGATGAGAGAGATAGTGAGAATGTTTGAAATTATTAATGAGAAGGGAGTGCTTCATAGGGAATTGACCAATGTAACTTTGCCTCAAAAGTAAATATGACTGCGATTTTCTGAGATGCAATGGAAATATGTTTGTAAAAGGAAAGTTAATAGTATCTCTGCATTGGCCAGAGGATGACATAATTCTTAATGCTAACACAGACATTTTGAACAAGTGAGAAAATACGTGAAGAGTCTCTGGCCATGGACATTCTCTTGTGGGAGAACAGTATCTGTCTTCTGATGATGTTCAGTTTATGCCTTGCACCTCACACTTTGTCTGCAATGCTGAAACTTTCTTTCTGGTGAACCAATCATAAAAATGTGATTTCATGAATGTAGCTGTGTTTGGTTTGGAGATAATCACTGTTTTTCACACTGATGGAGGGCAAATAGATAATGAAATGTGTTAAGTTATTGCTTGATGGGGAGGAAGGCTGCTGCCCACCTCAGATGGTACTGTAGACAAGTTTTAGTAAGGGGCATTTGTGGGGATGGGAGACATTATTCCCAAAAAGTTACTCTGTAGTTGTCATCACATAGATGGTACAGGTTCGTTACTGTAAACAGGAAATTTAAAATAACAATTACTTCACTAATTGTTAGGGCTTAACTCCAGTTTTAAAGAAGCGATCCAACTTTAATTCTATCAGCACCATAATCGTGTTAAAACACCCAAGCCACAGAGAATACACTTAGGTGACTGGTCTTTGCTTCAGAGTAGAGTTTTCTTTGAGTCAGACTTTGAAAATACTCTAAGGAGCCTCAATCTCAGCCCTAGACTACAGTCTTGATTCAATGTCTTGCACTTGCAAGTGAAAGGTGCTTAAATATAGGGAGCCATCTTACTCTACATGGTAGTTTAACATTGTAGCATAATTTTAACTCTGATCTCATTTAACTCCTATTTGTGCATTGTTTTAAAAAAGATAACAGCTATGGCAAAGCAATAATCATTAGTAATTTGGAAATGGGGGCACTTTTTATCCTTTGATTCACAGAAAGTCAAGATCCCAGCATGACTGTAATAGGTATTATCATAGAATCAGAGAATCTTTTAGATTGGAAGAGACCTTTAAGATCATCGAATCCAACCATTAACCTAACACTGCCAAGTCCACCACTAAACCATGTTCCTAAGCTCCGTGTCTACACGTCTTCTAAGTACCTCCATGGATGGTGCCTCAACCAAACCCAGCTCTCTGCAGATCCAGAAGTCAAGAAACACCAGTGCCTTTTTGCCTGGAGAACAGGAAACCCACAACACAAATGTGACACTGGCAGGGCTCGCTGGGAGACAAAATGTCTTCTCTAACACCAGTGGTGGTAACAACAGTCCACGGACTGTTCCGTAGGTTCTGCAAAGGTGACCAAGAAAAGCAAACCTGTGTACATCAGTCAGCTTTATGACGTTTCTAACCAGCTCTATGCCTCTAGTGCAAAGTGTGAGGGGGATGCAGTTCAAAAATTGGAAGCCACTGCGTTATCGTAAAGAACAGGCAGTATCTCACACAAGATGTGGTATCAAGATCTGGATGCCTTGTAACCAAAGATGCCACTTCACTTTCTGCAGGCGAGAGAGAGATCAATCCAAGGCATTCTGATGTTTCTGTCTAACTCAGCTTCCTGTTTGATTCCATTATAGCAAACCTTCCTTTCTAAATGAAAAATAAAACCACTGCCACATAATGGAGTGTGAAATGCTGCATGGACTTTCACCTAGTTGTCATTGGCAGATGGGATGATACTGACACATGGATGCCATTAATTTCAGAATCCTATCATTCAGGATTTTAAGTGAAAGAATTTGTAATCTATTTAGAATTATTTTTGGTTGTTTAATCAGGAGTTTCATTTCATCATTTTTAAGCCCCCTGCTGAGACTAATTTTACATTGAAGGAATGTAAATCATGAAAAACTTGACTGTAGTCAGTAGAATTGTAACAGTGAGCAGAATTGGGTCTCTTGGTTATAAAAAATTGACATGAAAAATTCCCTACATATCTTGTGTTTAGGTTTTTTTGGGGCAGAGGATTGGGGGGGGGGGGAGCGGTTAGTGAGTCAAGTTCGAGTTGGTCATTCTTTTGCAAATAAAATGCAAATAAAATAGCATGATCATGGGACATTCTGAATGTTACAGGAAATACTGAAAAGGCCAAGGTAGTGTTACATAGTATGATCTGATTGTACTGAGCATACTGTAGGAATGTGCGAAGCCTATGAGATCTCCACAGTATTCTCCTACTACATACTGCACTATAGCAGCGGAATTACTATTAGCCATGTTGCAGTTGAAGCCTTGGGCAGAGGAGTTGCTGATGTGGTGTGTTGTATAATGAATTTCCATTGAAAGGATCCTGCTGCAGTAGTGTTCAGCGGCTTTTTGAGCCAAAATCTGACTGGGCATGAACAAGAGAAAAAGTAGCTTCTTTTTCTTTTTTCCTTAAAAGAGTATCACCGGATTACTGACCTCTTCGCCCCTGGAATAAATGCTGGGCTTTGGGTTTAGCAATCAGAAATCATGTTCCCAAATCATTCATTTTACCTTACAAATGTGTAAGGAGAAATCATAGGAAGGAGAAGATGTTTTTTAGGATGTCTCTTGAGAAAATAAGCTGAAAATAAAGCTACATCTCAAAGCAATCATTATTGTTTCTATCATCATAAGAAATTATAATCACCTTTCCAGGGTTGTGAGGCTGCATATTTAGGCAGATGGGTTTTGTTGGTGCAAATAAGCCTATTACTGTGCATTGCATTGCATGTGGTGGGACCCTGCAGGAGGCCCTAGGAGGGACCATCACCTGCCCGTTCTGTGGAAAGCCTGAGCTTCCACTTTCTGGATTTGTGCTGGGTAGGAAGGAGTCTGTTGGCTTCACTAGCCATTAGGGTGAGAAACACACAGTACCTCAGTTTCAGTTTTTCAGTTCTTCACCATATAGTTCCAGCGTGAATTCAGAAAATCTAATTGCAAACGTAAGTGAAGTCAGTTGAACTTCTCTCAGCCTTATGTAAAGTTTTCAGCTGAGACTTGTACTGATGACGTTTGTATTCTGAACTGGTTCACCCATAGATGCTTTCTGTTAAAATTTTTGCTACTCTGTGATGGCATGATTTGCAGACTGCATTTTGCCAAAGTAACAGACCAACATATCTGCAAAGAAATTGGGCTGTTCTTAAGTTTTTCTTTACTGCTCAGCTTCTTAATTGTTTTTCCCCTCCAATAGACAAAGACACAAACAGTGACAAGTGATAAATACAAGCTTTGATTTGTTAAACACATGTTAGCTCTATGTTTAGCCCTAGGCAGTGAATTTCATTATAGGCTGGTTTACTTCTGGATTGGTTATTGTGATTGTTTCCAATGCAAAAAGATTTGACCTGCAGCCATGACTGATTAGTATCAAAGGTGAGAGATAAAATAAGATGCAAGTAAACTGCACAGATAGATAAACCACAATAAAGTTCTCCAGAGACAGCTCAGTACTTGTTCTATATATAACAAGTTGAAATTCAGCTCGTAATGGCTGCATTGCAATAAAAAGAGACTGCAGATCTCTCGCATTGAAATACTGAAAAATAATAGTAAGAAATATGAGAATTTTAATAAAGTTGAATATATATACACAATAGTGCCGTGACACAAAAAAACCCAAATTTTAATAGGAGTTCAATTTCTCCTCTTAACAAATAATGTCTACCACTGTCTTTCTTATCCAAGCTGCAGTTCACCTGCTCTTTCTGTCTTCATTTTCTATCCATGACATACAGGTTTGTCTGAGCACCTCTTTTTGCCATTTCTTTGTTGGTAGTCAAGCTTTTTATCATGCAGTACTTCACCATTCTGTTGTTATTACTTGAAATCTCTGTAAGTATTCTCTAGCAGCCTTATGTTTATTATTTTGCCACAGTTACTAGTGCTCTGAACCAGCAGCGTATCTCAGATGACTGATCTACTCGGGCAAATAGTGTGGTTCCTCATTTATTACTCTTCTGTTTCTAAAAAACTGCACCATTTTGTCTAAGTAAACTTTGTTTGAATAAGTACAGTAGGTATGGAGCTTTGAGGATGCACACAAAGTTCTTTCCTAAGAGAATAACTATAATAATATTCTCACAAATTACATTTTGTGTTTTGCAAAGAAAGAGACAATTCAGAATTTTTTAACTTTTCCCCGCTATCAGAAAACTTTAGATAGTGTCTTTATTTCAGGTTATTTTCTAAGAAAAAAGATAAGACAGTTAATCATTGGCTTTGATAGAGCTATGATTTCATCTACTAGCTGTATGTTACTAAATGATTTCTGGTTCTTTGCTGATATTAACAATGTGAATTCACTCTACTGAATTCCTCACAGCTAAGTAGTAATAGCTGGATTTCAGATCTTTCTTTCTAGAAGACACTGTGTGTTTTCCTGAATTATTTACATTTTTACAGTTCTTCACACGTACTATGAAGAGAAAACACAGTGGTAAAAGCAGTAACGTAATTAATGTGATGGTGACAGAATGATACATGAGTTGTGGGATAGCTCGGAAAGTACCATAACAAATTCATTTCTGAAAAAAATTTAGATTTCAAAATCTTATATACTTTGCACCTGTTTGGATTTTTTTCTGTATTCTAGTTTGGATAATTATTCAAGTGGATTGTGATTAACTGCCAAAAATCATATACAGCTTAATAGAAACCCAAACCATGGTATATAATTTGCATGGTTGATCAATGTAAATGAAAAAATATAATGTTTCTGACAAGTAAAGGATAGATACTCGGGATAAAGTATTTGCAACCACATACGTGAAGATCTAGAGACTACAAGTTACTCATAGATATAGTTTGATAAATAGGTATTCCATTCAGTAAATCATGAACTGGCTGTGAAGTATTTGGATGGAAAGAAGTTACCTTATATCAGTTATTCGTTACCTCTGCTCATGACAATGATTGTATTCCTTAGCTTTCCGTCATTACTTCTCTCTACTCACTAGACGTATTTTATATTTCAGTTCTCTCACGGATAACCTCAGCTGATTATAATGGCTAAGTTGAATACAGCATTAGGAAATACTAGCTTGTAGCAGTAATTGCAAGCTTGCAGAGCTCATTTCTGTGCCCAGGCAAGGATAATTCCTTCCAACCAGAACAATTCTATGATTCTATTTAGTGGGGGACTTGGTAGTGATAGGTCAACGGTTGGACCCGATGATCTCGGAGGTCTCTTCCAACCAGAACAATTCTATGATTCTATGATTCTATAATCTTTCTTGAGGATCTTCCTTGCATATGGAGAGAATTATTGGGAGCCAGTTGTGCTCAGTGTTGGCTGACATTGGCAGTACACCAGAAAGATAATGCTACACTCCCACCTTCCCTGCTTATAACACCTTTCCCCCAAGGGAAGATAAGAACACCAAAATCACAGGAAGTATTGTTATTCCTGCTAATGGGAGAAAGAGAAGCTGCTTTCCTACGTGTGCTCAGGCAGGCAACAAGCATATCTTAGCCATAACACAACGTACATGAAAGAACAGTTTTATGAGTTCTAATATTTCTCTTCCTAAAAATATCTTAGTACCCATTCTTTGTCTTTAAGGTTTTATGTAGAAGCATAAGCAATGAACAGCGTGAGAAGGCAGGAAACACAACTATATAATTACTACGTATTGCCTCTTGCTTGCCGTGTTGGTCTACCCTAGCAGCCGGGCTAAGTCTAATGGGGAGGATGCAGAGATAGCTAACAAGCTGAACAGCATCGAGAATACCCATGGAAGACTCAGTCATCTTTAACATGTCCTTCCTCAGCTGACTCTCTTACATTTTGTAAGGAATCAAATATAGACAATATGTGTGATTACCTGGTATTTAGGTTGGAGATCTATACCAGTTCTTTACCTTCAGCTGCAGCTAGTTATTTTCTCTATAGGCTAGAAAGTATGTCTTTGGTTCTTTGTCTGAGGCTTTGTGAGTGTAGTGCTATTCTTGGGACTCCCTCTCACCAGTGTGCTTATGTTTGCCTCATGCACACACACAAAAGTCACATTCAGAATAAGGAAAAAAATATTACATTGTTCCAGCCTCTTTTTGTAGTACTGGGATTTGCAAACACCAAAAATGCCCTCCAGCAAAGTGGTGCAATTGTTTTTTCTACATTCTTTTAATGCTGTTCTTTACTGCATATTCTTAGTTACGATAAAGAGCATGACTATCAAATGAGTAACAGTAAGCTTGTGGGTTTTAAAAGGCTTATTTGGAAAAAAAAAAAGTTTGCTGCAGCTCTACAAAAAAACTGTGAGCTAAGTTGAGTAGGAGCCTATATAGGTATAGTTTTAAAAATTCAGAACAACCAGCTGCTATAGTTAAAAATAGGTAAAAGGGATATTTGTGTAACAAGAATATTTGAGCTGTTGATTTGTTTTCAGAGACAGGTGAATATATATGAAGTTCAGATCTGCATCCTGTCTTCCCTAATGTCCAAAAGGGCACAAGTATAAGGTTCCAGTTTGGGCTCACCCCTCATATTTTGCTCATCAGACTTAGAGACGAAGTGATATCAATTCCTTTCATCTGTTGTTGTCCATGTGCTTCCAATTAATTTTTCATCCATAAGAAACTGATAAATTGGAACTAGTACTGCTCTTAACCTCCTCATAAGGGTCTGCCCCCTGCAATGGTATTCAGAACAGCTGTTAGGTCAAGTCTATAGTATATATCAGTTTTCTATCTGCTGTATCAAGGCTCATGCTTTGTGCCTTTTGATCATTGATTTAGGGCCCAGGAAGGGTGAATTCCTCAGCTTCATATCCAAAGGAGCTTAACTGCTTTATAAAAATTAAATTTTACATGAGTAGATTAGATATTTTCGTTTGCAAACTGTAGTCTATTTTAAAACATTCCCTGGGAAGAACATAGTCATCACAGAGAGCCACAGGCAGAGACATCTCAGGACATTGCAAATGAAGCAGGATTTTCATTATCACATTTCATCGTCATAAGCAAGTGAGCATTAGCAGCCTTATACTTTTTAATTCAAAGATTGCCTACGTGGTAGTACCACACAGAATAAGCTAATCATGACATACATTGAAGAAAATCACTGTTAATTCACAAAAGTCCCTCTTCTCTTCCCACCCACAAAATAAATATGCACAGTCAGAAAAGCAGTAAGTATCAGTCACTTTGCAGCTTAAATTCTGTAACTTGTTTGTATAATTTTAGTGGTTTGTGGTGTGACTTGCAAGGATGCGCAATGGACTTCTTCGGCTTACTTCTAACTGCCTATTTCAAAAAAAAAAAAAAAAAAAGAAAAGAAAGAGGCATGTATGAAAAAAAGGAAAAGAAGAACCAACTTAACCTTTTCTTGGAGATGGAGTATATCAGTAGGGCAGAAGACACTGTCCATGACAGATGAAACCATGCAGAACTTCACATACAAGGGGAAGGGGTGAGAGACATGGGCAGAGGACATTGAGTAAAAAGCAAGCCAAAAGTGGAGTGGAGAAGGACTATACCATCAAAGAAGAAAACCCATGCAGAGAAGCAAAATAGAGAAAGGAGAAAGAAGAGGATGAGATGAAAAAGCAATGAAAAAAAATAGAGTTTAATTTCAATAATGACACAACACTTGGTAGCCTTAGCAGTCAAATGTACTACTGTTTCCTGTAGCATTGCTCTTCTCGTATCTAGTTGCTGAAGTTTTTCAGGGAAAAGTTTAATTCTCGCTTTAGAGCATTTGAAAGGAGTACATCACTTTATTGCTGTAGGAGAGGTATGCTTAATGCTCTGTTTTGAAAGGCAAAATCTTTTTGAAGGGTAGTAATACTTACCAAACTATTTCCTTTGCAGTAGTGCCCATATCAATGCATCATTATTTTGTAACATTTTACATCATTATTTGCGACATAGTTTTTCATTATGCTTAGGAAGTGTGTGTGTCTCTGAAAGGGTGGAGCATTAATTGGTCCAAAATCTTTGAAGATAAAGAACAGACCAGATGAAATAAGGGAAATTTTCCCTTGTGTAACACAACCTTTTCTTCAGTGACCCCTTTTTATTTCTTATGTATGAATAAGAAAAGAATACCCAAAAGAAACAAAAAAAGAGAGGAAAGTATGTCCGTATATAATGTCACATCAGGAGAAGCGACAAGGTAAAACACAAGACTCCAGATAGCACAGTCAGTTAAGCAATTCACTCAGCTTTAGAACAACATTCCAGAAGTTAACTGAGACAGGAGAAATTAAGATTACCGCCACTGGACTTCTGGCACTTACAGTCTTACATTCTGTACTTCACTGTCCCATCCAGTGCAGCCATATAACGATAATGCCCTCTACCTTTTGGAAGTTACATTTGCAAAAATGTTGATGATCTCAACAGGATCTAAATAAATCACTCTTAAACTGCTAATGCACACTGGGTTAAATTCTGCCATAATTTTCTTTGTGGATTATATGAGGGTCATTGAAAGCATAAATTAAACAGTTTGGTTTTAAGTGAGTCAAGCTTAGCTTTCAGGCAGTTTTTGTCTTTGCAGAAAAGGATTGAAGAATTTTACAGTTTTATTTCCTAATGTTAATTTTTATTCCTCTGTTTGCATCCATCTCCTTATTCAATGTTGGACCTAAGCAAGAGCTTAACATTTTTTAATGTAGAAATGTTTAGAGTCAAGCCTGAATTCATTAACCTATGACTTTCCGCATCTTATCTACCTTTCCAAATGTACGGGAATTTTGGCAAGAGTTCTAAGTCAAGTTCATGCTCTGCTAGAGCTTCTCATGGTGGCTAGTTATCTCTTCTTGAAGTCCTATGACTATGCAGGGTCATCTGAACCAGAACAAGGTGTGCCTTGCTTTCTGGACATGATTCTCTAAAAAGAGCTGAATTGATATTTGCTTCTGAGAACCAGGGCCAGATTTATTCTTTGAGTTGGCAGACAATTTAATAACAGTGTTTAAGGTCAGCCTTTATCAGTCCATTATCAAGATCTTTTCTCTCTTGCTGCTGAAAGAGGAAGTGTGTCCCAGATTGGTCTCTGGTTAGAGCCTATAGCTAATGAAGAAATAACACAAGACGACTTTGGAAGAAACCATATTTTTGTACTCTTGCTTATGCTCTGTTAGAAAATAAAAGAAAAAAGAAGAGAAGAGAAGAGAAGAGGAGAGGAGAGGAGAGGAGAGGAGAGGAGAGGAGAGGAGAGGAGAGGAGAGGCAGATGACATGCATATTCCCTCAATATTGTCAAATAAATTCTCCAAATAAGAATTCTCGACAATAAGAACATCATTGGCTGCCTTTGGATTTGCAGTTCCATTTACTGTAGTCAGAAAAAGCCAAACTCAGAACAGCAAACATGCTTAAAGGAGTGATGAGAAGGATAAAACTGAGCCAAAGAAAGCTTGGGGGGGTTCTCTAACATGGAAATACTGAATTTTTACTGAAAAGTAAAGAGATGTAAATTTGGGTTGACTGGAGGGACATTACTACCAGCAAAGTAATAAGCATTTTCACTAGAACTTTGGGTCAGCTTATTAAGAGCTTCCAAAAGTCATTTTTGGGTGGAAAAATAGAACTACAGTTTCCAAATCATTCAGTAACTCCCTAAATGACCATCATTTCCTGGTAAGTGTTTAAAATTTTGCCTTGGAAACCTAGCTACTAAGTTGGATGCTCGAGGGGTAGTTAAGTTGTTCTGAAAATTAGCACTGATATATATGATCTGTAGGAGAGCTGAGTCTAACCGTAAAAGAGGTTGTGTCCACCATTTCCTTTGCAAGCTAACTGGAAAATTGCAGGCGCTGGGCTGGTGCAGGGCAAATGCCTCTCGTAACCTCTGAAGAGGTGTAGCAGGGGAAGATGTCCCCATATCTGCAGAGTTTTCTCCAGTTCAACATCAATGACTGAAACGGGGAAAAAGGAGAGGATATGGGAGAAGAGAGAGGTTTTTTTTCTCAAGGACTGCAGCCTTTTATCCTAGTGGCTTTTGTTCAGGTTTGTGCTGCCCTGCCTTAGAATGATTCCTATCCTGGGACAAGTAGGAACAAAGACACAGAGCTGGCTCTGCATGCAGCAAACAGGCCTTCTGTGCTAGGGGTGTTCTCTGAAGAGGCCTCAGGGCAACTGTAAATTGGGCCTATTATGCTCAACTTCGTCATGCATCCTCGTGCTACACCATGAATAAGCATGGCTGGTCTGTAAATCTAGCCCATTGTATCTGGATTACATTTGTTAAACTAATGCTTGGGTTTTTGTCTGGCTTTATTCATACCAACATCAGAACATTGAGTAAGAACAACAAATCAGAAACAAAAAACACAAACATTTAAAAATATTGCTCCCACAGATTGGAGCCCCAAGTGTGTTTTATATAAACAATTTGAATTGTGGCTGGATTTTTGACCAGATTCTTTCCCCTGAGGGACCTTTTGAAACAAAAACAAACTGAGCAAAACAAGTTTTGGTGGGATGGGCCTATGCCTGTTTTCATGTAAGCTGATGACAAAGCTCAGAGAAGGAAGGCAGCAGTGTGCTGGAATCTGGTGTACATTGTGTTCTGCATGTTCCCAGCTGACTTGCCAGGAGTGATCTAGAACTGAAACAAGGCCCCGTTTTTACTAGGACACAGGAAAAGAAGTCATCACTAATCTAAAACAGTTCAGCTGTTTGAAAACAATAGACTTTGTTAATTTGATATCCTGGTTGTGCCTTATTCTCATGTGAATGTGCGGCCTGTGTTGCTAGGTCAGGAGAGTGAGAGCTTTTGAGAACTGTCCTTTCTCTTGTATGGCCCATGAAAGTAGTCTGTATTCTACCACTATACCCTCTATCTGCTTCAGTGTGGGTATACAACATCATGGAGGAGATGGGGAAGTGGTTGGCTTCAGCACTTGTCTACCGGGAGAACTGACCAGCCACGGGAGTCTGCAAGAAGTTATAGCCCACCCAACTGTTCAGCATGACTCCACCATCACGCAAAGCCTACAGAGTTCAGCTGGCACTGGCAAAGGTGCTTACAAAGCTGTTTCCAGTGGGATAGTCCAAGATTATTTTCATGTGAATGTGCCATGCGTCATGGGATTGCAGGGAAGGAGGCAGGAGGTTTCCACAATCTAGTGATGAAAAAAATGGAACTTGAGGCAAAGTTTTGCTTGTAATAGTTGCTTCAATTTATTTTAATGGTGTCACTTGCATGAAATACTCTGCAATTTCTGTAGGTGCTATGTCATTGAACTCCTCCTACCTGGAGGAGCAGAGGTGAAAGTGGAGTCTCACTGTGGAGTATTGCGCTTAAGTTTCAGGAAGAGAGACTGGGTAAAAGTGATACAGATTATTAATGGTATTGCTTGTCAGGCTTTTTATTTAGCCTCAAATTTGAAAGCTACTCCTTTATTTCTAAACCTTCACATTTGCATCCCTTTGATATGAAATACTTGTGAACTAACTAGAGAACAGAGCTGTGAGTTCAGTAGCCAAGAGATCCTTGATTTATTAACACAGAGTTTCACAGGCTTGTATGCAACATCTCCTCCTTCTGTATATAACAAATGCAGCAGTCAGAGGCAGAGGTTGATGATGAAGGTATGGTACACCCATACTTCAGGGTGTACCAGTGGTTATCCACACATCTTGTTTGAAGTCCATAACTATCATTGCCTAAATAAGACCCATCAATGTGAAAAAAAGATGGAAATGTGGATTCTAAGTGACTGCTTAGAATTAGAAGTTTATAGTAGGACTTGAAAAGTAAATTGAGTTGAACAGTATAGGCAACTGCATGGCTGTGAACAAGACTTTCCTATATTTGATATGTTTCACGTTTAAGACAAAGATAATATGTATCTGTGTTGTGGAACAGTAATGACCAATAATTACGATGTAAGTACATAGAGCATTTAAGCTGCAATAACTAAGGGCTGCATTGTCCCCTACAGTATCATTAAGACACTTAAAGGGGAAATTTAAATTACTTCTAAGACATGCAGTCACCTAGTTATTCTAAACACAATTGTGGATGTACAATTGCTGTTTAGATAAGTAGTACCCTACTAATGATGCTTTTGCAAATAACTATGAGAAAACATTTTGATTCAGTTGCATAGGAATTTCAGAATAATATTTGTGGTGCTTATCAGATTCCTGGAAGTTTAAGGACACTGATGTACCTTCTTTTTGGTGTAAGTGTATGACTACAGCCTGCAGATTTCTGTGAAACAACTGTTGTATTTTTACTGTAGTCTTATGCAGGAGGGCATCTGAGAAAAAGCCTGCTTTAATTCAGCAGAGTTAGCAGTCTCCTTATTGGAGAAACCACCATGCACAGAACTGGCCAGTTAGGCTGTATCTGCAGTTAGAAGACTTTGAAAATGTAACTGTACTGCAGATGTATGCCAGAAAACCTCCTTGCTGGAAAGGCATCTCATCACAGTAAAGCAGTTCTTAAAGCAGTTTGCCAGATGGAATGAATTGTTCTGGTCAAAAAAATAGCAATATTTCTAGCTGAGGACTTTTATCAACCCAGATGATGGTAAGAAATAAATACATTGATAGCATTTGCTGGTGTAGACTAGGCCTTAAACTAAACTGTTGTTCAGAGCAAGGGCCAAATTTCTGTTTCTTTTACTTACGAAACTTTCATTGAATTCTCAGGAAGCAAGCTGTGGACCTTCTGCTTGGTGTGCACCCAGGGAAGTCATGGTCTCTACAGGACCATTGTACCATAGGATTAAAGAGCTCAGGCTCAGCTTTTCATTTGGTATGAACCCTGCCAAACATGTGATTAAATTTAAGGAGGAGTGCTCTTTTCTCTTAGATGACATTTGAATAAACATCGATATTTAGTCCTGTAGGTTCCTAAGATAACCAAAATAAAAGCAAAGTGCTAGAAATACATCAGGCTGTCAGGCTGCTGGCCTGGACTAGAAGCTTAGTCAAGACAGTGGAGAAGGTCCCACAGACTCAGTGGACTTTAGATGAGATCAGAAAAAATAAAAATAAGAGGGTCTAAATGGACCCAGCAGTGCCCAATTTCCCTGAAAATGCCTTTTCTGATACTGAAGGCTATTTTTTCTTTTTCTTTTTCTTTTTCTTTTTTTTTTTTTTTTAACCCAGAACATTAGTTTTCATGTGGTATTTCTCAACAGCTACAGATTTTCCAGGGCTGAAAGGTAGGCAATGGATACCCCATGCAGGCGCTGCACACATGCTCTGGGGCATGCTGTGTAGCTGCAGCTGCACAGTGTCCTCCCTCCACCTCTTAGTCAGAGCATGGCAGGCATCAGCCCTGTTTTTCACAGGTATATTTTCTTAATTTCTTCTGAAAACTCTTAGGCATACACTTCAGCAGTATAATGTAGGCAGAGAGATTTAACAGGCCTAGCTACAAATATGTTATTATATATTATAGGAAGATCAAATGTAAAATGATTGGATAGGCTTTTGTTTTCAGACTAACACGTTCATGAGCCATGTTCATTCAACACTAAATCCAGATGCTTCCCATGTCATTGGAGATTCCTTACAGTGTTAACAGAGAGGTCAGTCCCATGTATTCTATTTGCTGGTTCTTTGTACTGATGAGTCTCATGAGTGTCTCCTCTCTACTTGACGATAGTATTCAGATAAATTGAAATACATACCCATGCAAATCTATTCGTGAGCAGTGTGCTATAGTGTTGGAAAAATAAGAGATTAATTTAAAAAAAAGTATCTTCTGTAAACTTGAAAACAAATCGTTATATTTTTAATGTCTGAGACTAAAGGTAAGTTTTTCCAAAAAGTATAGTATTCTTCTAAGGCCTTGCATCTGGAATTAGCTCAACCTGTGAAAACGTTCTTCTCCTTCCAGAGATTAACTTAGTTGATCCCTTTCAAATACATGTTCTGTAATGGTCTTTGGCCACTTTTCATGTCATTTTTAGGTACAGCTGAATCTAAAGAACTGCAGTTTACTTGGTCGTTATATAATTCATCTAGATTGATCAGTTTAATATCTGATTTTTCAAGATTTCCTCACAATTCTGGAATTTTAGCAATGCAGATATTTTCCTGTTGCCCAAGGCAATAATAGATGTGGTGTGCAAACACTGCTTTAAAGAGGGTGTCTGTCTGCTGATTTACATATTTTAAAAGTATTAAGATCAAAAGTAATGAGAATTTAATCCATATGGCATGTAGAAGATAAATAGGAATATTAATACTGTATCAAATACTAATTAAAGGAAACACCAGTCCTATTTTTAAAATCTTGCATGCAGATGAAAAAGAAGTCATTGCAAAGTTAAGATCTGATTCTTCAAGAAATTAAGAATTAACAGTTTTCAACCACAGACTCTAACTGTGAGACTGAGTTCATATGCTAGGCCAAATTCTGATTTCATAGTACTTTGCAGTATCACTGCAGTATCCCTTTCTGTCGAAGCATCTCAGATGACCCTAAAACTGAAAACTACCACCAGCCCTACTACCAGCTTTTAAGATGGAAATTCCCTTTCATTATCCAAGAAGCTGAAATACAGATGGTTTCCAACTTGCCTAAGCATACGTGCCTGCAACAGTGCTAGGCCCTAAAATAGATCAATTCATGAGAACCCTGTTGGATTTTGATCAACTCTTGTACACAGATTGCTACAGTGGGTGAACAAAATGTTGTCATCTGCTTCATAGAAAACTTTAGACAAGAGTGGTCAAGATGAGTCATAAGTTTGTCATGTCTTCGGGCTAGACTAGGTTTCTGTATTTCACTGTTACGGAATTTATAGGTGAAAGTACCTTGGGATGTGTGCTCCCAGCAGGGCAGCAAGTACTTGAAAAACTGGCTCCAGATGCACTGGAACTAGAAGCTTTAGTGCAGTGTCAACCTAACACTCCATGCAGACAAATTAGCCCTAGCAAGACATATGAGATGCATTTAGTGCATTGTGATCTCTAAAACTGTAGACCTTCAGTTCTACATTAAGTCTTTGTTATAAATATTAAAGGGTAGGAGATGATACACTTTTAGCAGAGGAGGAGTGAGCTTGCAGTGAAGAGTTACCTTTGAAATATGAGAAAAATAAACAGGGAGAGCTTAAACCAAGTTTTGCTAGTACTGCGGAGTCTTGTAAGTGAGAGAATAAACTGCATCATTCACTGTAGCAGGCTGAAAAAGACCTGAAAATAACAGAAAGAATGATTTTTCTTCATTTGTGCCCTGAAGAGTATGTATACACCAAAGCTGTCTGAGACACAGCTGAGGCTGCAGAGTCAAGCAGAAAGTCTAAAATGTTGTATCTTGCTCAGTGTGTTGTGCACTACTCAAACTCTCATTCTTTCCTGTAGGTCTATGGTTCCTATGTGTTTCTGTAGTAACTACAGCAAGTAGTCATCACTGTACAGCAAATCTTGATCGGTGGACCATCTTCCAGCTTAAGGTGGTAGTGATTCTGCTGAAGACGGCAGTAAGACACTGAAGGTTGAATAAACCTCCACTGTTGCTGCTGTGTTCCCTTCTGCCAGATCAGAGTGGTCAGGACAAAGTTGTTTTGACAGTGGATCAACAAATCACAATTCTTCTGCAACCTTCCATCCACTTTTAAAGTGCTACTCCATTCTAGAACAAATGGGGCAGCAACACATCAAACAGGTACCAGTTGTTCCCCACATACATGGAGCAAAGTTATCCAGGAGCTGCCCTCTCAATGCAAGAGGAAATCGGATGTAAGAGGAAAAGTGCAGTCACTGGAGAAAGAAAGTGAAGGAGAGTGCTATAAAACATTCCCAACTGCATGTAGGTAAAGCCAATTTAGCCATTCGGCCAGATGATGAGTGGGGATACAGACCCATCTGCTTCTTGTCTTCTTCCAGGAAATATTAAGTAGATGCAGTAATTACACACTGTGCCCCTTCTTTACAGTCAGTCTAAGAATAATTTCACATAAGTACCAGCCCCAGTCCATCTAGAAGAAGCTGAGCTTTGTCCTGGGTGAGTTGATGCTTTTTTTCCTCAATCATCATTTCAAATATCTGGCAAGAGTGCGTTGGCTCTGTGCTTTCTGTAGGGAAGGGCCTCCCTGGGAAGGAAGGATGTGGTTACAGTCACCAAAGTTGTTTTGTGGACTGCTGAGTGGCTGCAGGGCCTTGTATTCCAGGCATGTTTGTTTCTGTTCCCTTTCCTGCAGAATAGCCCAGGTAGTGTTTTTAATAGTTCTGTGTATTTTGTAAAAGACCTTTTAAATATTAAATACAGTTTCATTTCCAGCTGGAAGATTAAAACATAGAAGTATTTCATCAGATCCTTCATCCAGTCTTGAAGCAATTTTGAAATGTTAACTGAAAAAATCTATCTGCCTTGGAGCATTTTTTACATCAAACATTCCATGAAAATATTTTCCTCAAACTCTTTAAGTATTTCCAAATATTAAACAAGAGAGAGATGACTTTTCCAAGTATTGGTGATGGTCTAAGGCAGCTAGTGTCAAGTTCACATATTTTTTAAAACAAAAAAGTAGTGTAAACATTACAGTGGGGGGAGACTGGCAGGCATCACTGTTATCACCAGCACCGGCTGACGCACTGCTGATGCTGATTCATGTTCTGATAGAGCTGTCATAGACACTGAATAAACAGACATAGTGTCTGTCGGTAAGCATTTTGACCTAGAGAGACAAGAACCAAAAAGAGGCAAATAGCTACGACAATGACTAGTTTTGAAGATAAATATACAGGAGTTACCATTCTTTCCCTCCCCATACCATTCCCTCCTCAGCCCCATCTTGGTTTAGCTTTTGAAATGGTTTCTAGTGGCCATGGAAAAGCCTTCATTGCCCTTTTCAGAGCTGGGGAAGAGCAAGTGGTGGTGATTGGAAGCGGGATAATCATCTTTTCCCTTCAAGACAGGATGATTTCCCAAGGAGGGAAGACTTTTCATTCCTGTAGCATAGTGTGTATAGTACCTCTGTGGATATGTTTAGGACGTACCGTTGGGTCTGTATCTATCAGATAATAAAACTTAGCTTGGATCAGCATTAAGGTTAGCTTAGTGCCTTCTAGAAACTTACTGGGCAGAAGTTTATTCTGGGAGTTTATTGTGGTTCTGGGCCTAAATACTCCTTTGCATCCTTCCTTGTCTTTTGTAGTTTTTGTCTGGATTACCTTTGTCCCTGTCCTCCAGCTGGATAAGCAATGTCAAGTACTTCTTAATCTCTGCCTATGGGCTTAAAAGATCTTTGCTGCTTTTAGTGGGGGAATCAGAGATCTGAAGCCCTCATCCCCATCATACAATCTCTGAGTTTATGACAGCTTTATAACTCTTCGAGGAGAAAACTAAAAAAGCATTCTGGTGGACTTCTACTTAGAGCCGAACCCAAATGAGTAGAGCTGGGTTGAGAAGATGCTCATTCTAGAGCACGCACTACTTCTCTAGGATTGTGCCTGTCTTTCCTTAGGGTCATGGTTTCCAATCTGGTGGCAAGATAAGGTCAGTCTCCCAAAAGCTCCAACTCTGAAGAGGCATCTCTACGTAGTGGAAATTCCTTCTGAAAGCCTGGGTTGTGCAGCACCTCATGTTTAGAGGTCTGCATGCTAGGCTCCAGTATTTGCTGTAGATCAGCATCATTGGGACAGCACTAGTGAGCGGAGTCAGCTGGGCAGCTAAGGTGGCACAGCAGAATCTCAGAGTCGACTCAGATAATACTCAAGAACAAAAACTCGTTCAAAGTGGTGCTTGACACAACCATCTTGTCCAACCAGATCTTTTGCAGCACACACTATCATTTTATTGGCCATCTTTGTACCTTTCCTGAAGCCAGGACACTCAGTACCGGCACATCTGAATTTTTCTGCCTTTGAGAAAACAAACTTCCAGAAGCCTGTGACAACTAGCTGGTAGCCACGTGTGTGATACGAGCATTACTGACCATTTGTAGAAGTCAATGTGTGAAAGCCATAGTGTGAGAGTCTTTTCACAAAGCTCTGAGCGTAAAAGAGTTTTTTGAATGTTAAAGTCTTGAAGGGCCCCTGAGGTTCAGGCGCTTCCTGCTACATGCAGTGGATGTTGTAGCTGGTGTCTGGTACCGGGAGATGTCTTTCCCAGATGTCATATGCTCCCAATTTCCAGACTGGCAGCTCAGAGAAGCATCGTGCAATTTCTTCAGGCTCCTCATCTTGTGCCTGGGCACTGCAAGATGCCACTGCATATGTTTAGGTTTATTGATTTGTGGAGGATGAAGTGCTTGCCAGTTCACCAGAAACTAAACTTTGACCTAAAAAGTAAAGAACAAAGATATCTTTCAGGAATGCAGGAAATAACGAGCCTGTGCTTTATTTAGTCATAGCTAAGGGAAAATAAAACTAAAAATTTTGGTTTGATTTCAGCATATTGCCTTAGTTCCCTCAAGCTACCAAGTTGGGGACAAAGGCTTTTCTGCCTTTATTCCCATTTCACAGCAGGATTTCTGCTAAATGAACTTTTTTAGTGAGTTGATTAATCTCATTTCATATCTGCTACACTTTTTGTATCTTTCTCTGATACCAGTCATGAACATACCCTTTGAATCCCCCTGCCTGTTGATGGACTTCAGCTGAGCTGAAGAATCTAGACATCATCTCACAGGTCATTTTTCAGTGGAGGTGCCAGTTACTGCAGTGTTACTCCCTCCAGTGTTCAGAGGTCATTCCTGTTACTACCAACACATCTGGGCAAAACACAAAATCATCTTTTCTTGTTTTAATCCGAGTTATATATCAGCCAGCTCAGATGGATGATCTGGTCAAAACAGAAGGAGGAGAATCGGCAGCAGAGGACATAGTCTGTTGAATTTGCTGAATGTGTAAAGATAGTCCTAGTGGGCTGTAGAGATACACATTTACAAAATGCAAAGGTGCTTCTTCCTAACAGACGGGCTAGTGAGAGCATGGTATTTAACACAAATTTAAAAAAATATGATCGAGAATTCAAATACATAACTTTTTAGTAACATATAATTTCAAAACTATTCATATACAAAGAAATTAGATCAATTAATACAGCTAGTTACTGGCTTCTGAAACAGACTGGAGATGGTGACAAATAAGCAAATTAAAAAAACAGCTTAAATGACCTATAAAATGGCCATTGAGCTGCACTTTAGTGACCGGGCAAATAGCAGTATATGTCATCTTTGGAGCATATGAAGCTTGGAACATCCCATCAATAAGGAGTGTAAGAATAAGGATTGTGAGAAAAGTTTCCCTTTCTTGTGTGAACAGAGGTATTGCAGCGCAATGTTAGGTCCATAAGGGTCAGTGATGAAAACTGCAAGCGTGTACCTTAGCCCTAGGTAGCCTGGCTTTCCAGAGCTGTGAGGACTCAACAGAACTGTGGCCACTTTGGTATCTCCAGTAATTTGTTAACCTAGGCAGTTACCTCTGCCTTGAGTTGATCCTCCGAGTAATGCAGCCACCCAAAATGTGCCAAAATTCCAATAATTATTATTGAATCACAGTTTAATTCAGAGCATTTAGATATGAAGCAATTTCATTGCTGGATAGATACTTGACCACTTGTGTTCAGCACACTTACAAGATCTGCTCTGTAAGAGCATAAAAACTGTTGCTAGATTTTGCAGGCCTTTCCCCCCCCACTCCCTCATCCAGGGATTGGTGAACTGCATAGGACCAGGAATTATGAGTGGAAATGATGTATTTCAAAAAACTAAGGGCTGTAAAGGCATCGCCTAAAACTGCTGTAGAACGTAATTGCCCTGAGCCCTGGGCATGCCTTATCAGCACCAACATGCAGCTTTCTATATACGAAACTTCTAAAGCAACTCTAGCTGTCATGCTGTCCTACCATGATTCAGAAAGCTGAGCACACGCCCTCTTTACTGTGCAGCACGCTACAGGGAAAGCATTCCCTGAGCAGACTTGACCAGGGAGAAGAGGTGAGGATGAGCCTGTGGATCTGCAATTATAAATACCCAGAAAAGCATCAAAAACCATTACCAGTACTGCTCCAATCCAGAGGTAAAATGGCAACTGCAGAGAAGCTGTTTCATAGCCATGTCTCCTGTCTGTGTATGGAGGGCAGATTTTATTCCTTCCTTCAGTCCTCACAGGCAAATCCCAGTTACTTGGAATTTGTTCAGGAGAAGGGTGAATTTTACCCTGAAGGAATTAGGAAGCATTATAGAGTCAACATATGGGACCATATGTCATTGTATTGTTTCCAAATGTTTCTTTTTGAGCTTTTTCCCTCCATTGCGGACAGCTTATTTCACCACACATTGTCTAGAGAAGAAGGGAGTTTCATATTCCCATTTCTTTCATTAAGCCACTATTAAAGCTATATCAATTTCATAATACTGTTTGTCAACATTATTTCATCCTTTGTTTCAAACATGCACACCATAAGTGTGGTTTGAGGCAAGTGCTTTGAATATGTTGTTTAGGCACTGTCAAAGTCAATGGCAGAAATAGAGAATACAAGCAGAAATGGTCCTAAACCGTCCCGAACCCAAAATATTCCACTTAGTTATAAGGCTGTTCACAATCAAACCAAGGATTTTGCTTGAGCCTTAATAGAGAGAAACCAGCACTGATGTTTGAATGTGAGTTTAATTAAACTGAAATTGTAGATGGGTGGATTCCGCCCTCTCCTTGCTATGCAGATCAATATCCTCATGTAATGTAAATTGAGCTGCGCTGTATCTCCCTCTTTTGCTGTGATTTTCTACTCCAGCCCTGGAGAGGAGCTCTGGTGTCCAGTGACATCTGTTCTAAATCATGTTTTGGAAAAAATGTAAATACAGAAAACTTGAGGTCAGGCCCAGACAAAGCGCTGGGCTAGCTCCCAAGGCCTCTCTGCATCTGGGATTGTTTGGTATCAGGAAGGCCCTCCACAATCAGAGCCATCAGTGATGGCGGCAAAAAGGGACCCTTCAGATAAGGCTTTCCATGGATTTGTTAAAAGGCATTGTAAGAATTAAAGTCTTTTGCTGAGCTCTGTATCTGTAAAAATCTGTGGCTGGCTGGGTGCTGGCCTCCTCTGAAAAAGAGGGTGTGCTGGGCTGGGGGGTACTGAGGCTTCACCCTGTCCAGATGAGTGGAGGTGGGTCTTCTGTGACCGTTAGAGAAGTGTTGGGGTAGATGGCTCCAGCCTCAGCCACTCTCACACTCATCATGTTTTTCATAATTAGTTTTTATTTGTGTCTAATTCTGACAATGTCAGACTGTCTGTCTGCACAGGCCTGCATAGTTCCTGGACCTTTAATTTATCAGAATTGCCAGATTTGACTCGATTAAAGTTTCCCTGAGCAATGATACCTTCACGTCAGACTAGTTGAAGGCAACATTGCAGAAGCAAGTGCTAAAGGCTGCATTCGTAAAGGAGTTGAAGTGCGTGAAAGAGTCTCCTGAAATGTGCACAGCTGGCATCAGCAGACCTTAGATTCACAGGTACACCAGAAAATCACCCTAGACACAGGATAGCTAACTCCTTAGTCTCTGTAAGCTCAATAGAGCTGCTTTTTGTTTTCCTACTCTAGGGCCTAAGGTCTTTTGGCACTGTTCTAGGCATTATTGTTTCCCTAAGACCAATAACCGTGAAAATCAAGCTCTGTTGGAAAAGGAACTGGGAAGCAGAGACATCTTAACTAGAAACCAGTTTTAAAAGGTGGAGCTGGCATACATCTTACATTTTTATCGAGTGTGTATTTACCAATTAGTCAGCAGCCTGAGCCAGTGGATTTAATGAACTTCGTGTGATTTATGCATAGCTTTTATTAATTGTGCCAATAGGGATAAACGCTGGATACAAATAGATGCAGATGTCTCGCTTGTTTCTTCTTTAAATAATACTATTTCTTGTCATTAAACTACTTTATTTTTAGCTACTCTACATGTTGGAAAATGATAATTTCCTACCTTCCATACTACTGTCCTTCCCAAGGTAAGGCTCAAAACTTTCACCGACCCATATTTTTACCAGCTTGGGCTATGCCCAAGGCAGATACAGAAGTTCAGAGAAGAAAGCATTTTCTCCTTCTCCCCTTTCTCCCATCAGTGGAATGTACATTAAATAGTAAGTAGGCCACAGAAACAGAGAGCACGTGAATGACTTGAGATCCTGGTAATTTGAGCAGTCAGAGGAAAAGGGGGCCAGCACCTGGCTTTCAATCTCTGTTTCAATGAATATTTAACTACTTATTCAAAGTGGGACGCTTTCAACAAATGAGGCTGAGAGAAACCTACCTAAGAATATTTTCTAGCCCAGCAGTTAGGTTACTCTCCTGAGAATCATGATGTTTGGGTTCAAGTCCCTGTACCAAGTCAGTTAAAGGAGGTGTTTGAAGCTGCATCTTTCACAACCTAAGAACATGGCCTAATCACTGAGTTTTTGGATATCAGGGGTGGCAGCACTACCTCCTCTGTTTTGGGAAAGGAGTCCCCTTGTGACAAAATCAAAATGTTTTGTTTTTGAGATGCCAGAATGAATTGTTTCAACATCTCTGAAGTTTTTTTCATGTTATTTCAGCTGAAACTGTTAGCTAATATGACCTGAATTCACAAAAAAAGTTTCTGTTGCCCTAAAATTCCAGTATTAGTGAAGAAATAATTGAATAAAAAAGAAGCCCGACTAACTTCTAACTCAGGTGCAGTTACAGTTGTCTGGTCATGGCACTTCCTGAAGAGGGCCCATTAGTGGATGTGCTTTATAGTTTTTATTTGCATGCTTCTCTTCCACATAGGTGGAAATGCCTCCCCTTTAGAAATAAGGAGGGCTGTGATCTTGAGTACCCAGAACTGAAAGCAGATTTAAATTATCCTGGCGTGACATGCTAATGGCCAAGAAGTTGGAGTACCTTTCAGAAATCTTTAAGCATTTTCACCCATTAAACACCATTTGGAGCTTATACAACTAAATACTAGGCTATTTTTAAAGATAAAACCCCTTATGCACATTGGCAAGTCCAGTGAGATCGTTTTATTGACTTTGTGTGTTACTTTAATAGTTTCTCATGTTCAAATGCCAGTAATCTAGAAAAGACTTTTTGATACCATCCAAAAAAAAAAAAAAAAAAAGCATAGGCACTTCTTGTGATGTCATTGACTATTTTTTTTTCCCATTGAGTATGGACAATAAGCATGTTTTTCGGATGGATACTAAGTTAAATTGCCATAGTTCTAGTTTTACTAGATGTTAGAAATATGGCCAGATGCCGTCTTAGTTACACTTGGCAGCAGCAGAGCACTTCTTATCCACAGGTTTGCCGTAAGTTCTTTAAAAGGGTAAGTGCAGTTGCAGGCAGGATTACTGGTTTTGTGCCTTTGGTTCTACATGAAGTGCAAACTTTGCCTCTTCTTCAGTGATCGATACATGACAGGAGGTGAAACATTTTCTTCTGACTATTTTCATCATCCACAAATAAAACTAGAAAAGGTAATCAGGTGTGCTCTCTCAGCTCCTTGGTTCCCTTGAACCCTCTCCTACCATTGGTGTTTCATTACAAGGAGGAACTCTGATGGGCTCAGCCTCCTTTCTGTGGGCTCAGGTTCACAGCTAGTGTTTGAGGACTCAAGTCTTTCTTGAATAGTGGCACAAGTTACTGCTGTTTCTTGTGTAAGAGGAGCAATACATCATGTAGCTCTTCGTGGTATGATTGACTGTCTCTCCCCCTGCGTGCGTTGAGCTCCAGTGAAACAAGTAATGATGATGTTTAGCATGTCATCATTAGGCATCTGGATTTAACACTTCAGCAGAGATGACTGGGAAATTCATCCCTCACAAGGCCGATGTTGCAAATTCTCTGTATGCTCAAATTGTTGTCCTAGCCCTGGCTGTCTGCAGCCGTGGGGGAAAGAGAAAGAAGGATGAGTGTTATGAGGACATTAGCCCTTTGCTGGCACTGTCAGGTGGTACAGGCACCTTCTCATCACAGGCCACACGGCAGCTGTGCAGCCTGCCTGCTCGCATCCTACCCTGCAAGGCTTTATTTTGAAACATGGTAACTAGAGCCCTCTTTTTCTAAAAAATAAGTACACAGAACGCATAAAGCTAAGACTTCATACACCAGAACAGCTACCTAAGGCCTTTTTGTATCTCTCCATAAACTTTCCAGATCAAGTCTAATAGCAGAGACATACACAGAATGCAAAAAAGTATGATAAGTGTAATTAACGTGTTCTGTGTATTTTAGAAATAAAAATAAGGATTTCTGGTTCTGTGTAAATAAGGTTGCCCTTTTTGTACTGTGGATTGTTCTGAACAAAATGATATCAACATAATGATGAAAGAACAGTAATTTGTTTTGAACAAATACGTGTTATTGGTTGACAGTAATAAAAAGGGATAAATCATTAAATAATAACATATACCTTAAAGAATATTGGTCCTGTCCTAGAAGGCCTCACATGATCCGTCATTATGCAGCGGCATAATGCATTGACTTTACGTAGATTGCTGGCATGAGTGAGTGTTTGCAGTAAAAACTGAAAATCTTGTTTTGCTGTATGTGGTGTTGTAGACAGTTTTCTTCTAGAAAATTGCATCTTCAGAGAAGAAAAAATATCTTTGGCACCTCATACTTTTGTGGCTGCTTTTTGAAGTTACAAATAATGCAAAATCACCTAATCAAAAATGAAATGCGTGACGAGAGGGAGATAATTTCCTGCCACTCCACCTTGTGAAAGAAAACAATGAACTGTAACTTGTGGTCCACAAGTCATGTTTCTTTGCTTTTCACTATATTATAATTTAATTTTTTTTTTTGAAAATGATAATTTTATGGGCCTCTTTGAAGTGATTTGTGTGGTTTGTACATTATTTGAAAACATAAATTTTGCTGATTATTGTCAGTTTGCCTCTATCCACCCACCAGTCTCATATTCATTTAATTTAGACAATGCTGAGCAGCTACATGTGGAATTGATACTTTCCATAAAAGCAAAAGTTTTTCTTGTGCTTATTTTATTGAAGAACCTAACACAAGAATTTTTCATGAAAGATTAGCTTCAGTACTCCTACATGTTATTGTGTGTTTGTAGAAAGTGTATGGGTCTCAATTGTCTCTGAATTAAAACTGTTGCATGAGTCAATTCAAGTATTGTGTGGACAGGGTGAGTGCTGGACTTTTAAAATTTATTGTATCTTCTGCAAATGAAGAGAAATGCGTAATTCTCTCTGCCCATAGCCTTTTACTTCATAAGGCCTTTTAATAATTGAAATAATTAAGACAGTCCTTTCTAAAGGGAGGACTTTAAAATTCTATTATACTTTTCCATTTTAATCATATTTCTCTAAACCATATTAATATCAGCGTGGTTTTCTGATACTTTCCATTTTTTCCCTTGTATTCATATGCTTCATGTTGCGGCTGGCTTCAGAGGAACTAATTCTAGTAGTGAAGGTGTGCATCAATGTTAGCGTTTTCAGGATATGAGCCTTTCTGCCGTGGACAGGATATTGTCATTATTATTACAGCATTACTTCAATAGGAGACTTTGATGAGTCTGTTCACAGCAGTAAAACTGATTTTTAGG
This sequence comes from Phoenicopterus ruber ruber, assembly GCA_009819775.1. NCBI lineage: Eukaryota > Metazoa > Chordata > Aves > Phoenicopteriformes > Phoenicopteridae > Phoenicopterus > Phoenicopterus ruber. The sequence continues at coordinate 21,138,927 of CM020220.1, read as the reverse complement.
TTTTGTCTCCATGGGAAAGTTAGTATAGAATAAGCCATACTATAAATTTATGATCTAGCGACTCAGCGCATGCTAGCACTTTGCAAAGCTGCTCAAGCTAGATGCGAATCAGACCCTGGAGGCAGTATAGCTGGATGAGTGCAGTGCCGTGCCTAAGTTAATTAGTCCTACTGAGAAGCAGGATATGTTATGGAAGAGAGTTATGTTAATATAACCGTATTTCTCAGCTATCCGAAACAGATATATCAGAAGTGGCATTCCGTGGCAATAGGTACACTTGCAGTGCACTAGTTTATTCATGTTGTAACTCTGTGTGGTCTTTTGTAGGTCATTCACACAAGGAATTAGTGCACAGTAACTAATAAAGTGGTAATTCACAACTTTGCATGCTCTGCAATACCCACAGACCCAAGTACAGAATCAGGATGCAAACAGAAATTGATGTTGCTATATCACAAGCTATTCTATAGGGATATATTATTCAATTACCAGCTAAGAATCTAGTACAGAGTTGTAAGAAAGGAGTTGGAAAAAAAATCAAAGATCTATAGTAGTTAAGAGATGGAAAACATGTTCAAATCAACTCTCCCCTAAAAATTTCTGAAATCACTTAGTCTGTATTTTCTGGAGTGACAAGAAAATCTGTGTACCTACACTAAGATACCATGAAGGAGCCTGATTTTCAGGAAGGGGTGAGCTGTAATGGTTTAAAAATCAGCCCTCCTAGTGCCTCAGTTTGAACCCTGAAATCACCACTTGCTTTGATAAAGAAGGGTTCGTTAAGCTCTGAGGAATAAAATGTCATCAAAGTCACTAGAATTAGTCATGTATTTATGAGAAAAATAAAAAGTCCAACTAGTTCTGTAGCATTTACCAATTTAAAATAAGTGACACTCAAGTACAAAGACCATGTTCAGAGGGGAATGTAATACAGTGAGCTGATGTACTAATGCAAGCTGTGCCCTGTCAAGAAAGGTGATTTCAGAACAAAACAACATATTGTCACATAAGCAAGTCACTATAATATCAGGAAGTCAACTCACTTTATTTGTATGTGTGCACATATGAGTATGTCTTCCTCTGCTCCTACGAGCTGAAGTCTTTGCCAAATTTTTCTTTAAATGCTTTTAGGAAGCACTGGATGAAAAGTACACGTATTCTATGTGCTTTGCACTCCCCAAACTCTTACTGCAGGTGGTGTGGCTAGGTATCATGAAATACGTAGCCTAAAATTGCTTTATTAGGATTGAGAACCCAGCGCTGAAATTCTTTGCAGACCTCCCTCAGTTTTCTTTAAACATTTTCTACATTTTCTGAATACCTTTGCTACTGCCGGAAGCTCCCATCTACCTTTTCAGGGTGAAAGTTAATGAGCTACACCTCACTCTTCCAAAATCTGGAAATAACAAGCCCTTATTTTTATACGTGTCTAGCATTCTACCATGAGATTCATAGCGTAAGTTATCAATAAAAGGTTTGTGATTTGGATTTGGAAGAAAGAAAAAAACCTAGGTGCTCTTTCACAGGATACAGACATCTTTAAAGCCTGAAGGTTTTTTTTTCTAGTCCTACTTGTTTTTCTAATTCTGTCATTGACTGAATAGTTTGCTCATGCTTCTTCAGTTTCTCTTTCAAAATATTCCCTCAGAATTTACTGGCCAGAGTTTGATTTGTAGATCACTTGTGAACCATCAGTGATTGTAGGTCTAATGTTAGGAGTCCCAGTAGCAATTAACAACCCCTTAAAGGAATGGAGCACTGCAGCACATAGGTCAGCAGCATTAGTTTCCTTTATCTAGCCAAGATACCTTCCTTACTTCCAGCATTTACAGATGTCAGACCAAATCACTGTAGCAACACTGGGAAGCAAATATCTAACCAGTGGCATTTTTGCAGGCTTCAGTCAAGCTTTCTTTAATACTTCCTTTAAAAGTTACTGCTGCCAACTACCTTGAATTCAGAAAAAAACTTCTTTCTTAATGAAGAAATCTACTGAGAGTTTTATCTTGGGCTTCTACCATTTATTCTTTGAAATATGTGCTGAATCTGCTACACTCAAATTTGAGATACTAGTTGTATCAATATGGACCCATGGTTTCAAGCCTTTAGATATGCAAATTGTGTTTCTGTAACAAACAAAACCTTAGAGACCATGCTGTTGTGGTTCCACAGAGCCTTTATTGCGCCTCATCATTATGCTAAATTAATACAAATTTCCTGTGTGTCCAGAATTCAAAGTCAATCAAGTGGCTTAATCTCTGAGGGTATGGGATAAAAATGCTATTATTACTGTTTGAAAGAAGGTGAGGAATTACCTTTAAAAACATCCAGGCTATATGCTAGGACAGCAACTCTGAAACACAGGCCCGTTATGAACCACATCTGAACTGAGTGTGAACTTACAGATTGCCTCCTGCCCTACTTTTGATTGCACAGACTAACTCCCTGCATTTGTATGATGCATTTTTGGCAACTTCAGTAGTTGGCTCTGTAGAGAAGCAGTATTAGAAAGGTATTTGTGATTTGTTACTGTTCTCTAATGCACTGAATGTTTTGACTTTTTATTTTCAAAAGTTAATCGCAGTGTTTACTTTTTATGTTTGTTTCATCTTTTTCCCCATATGCTTTGCTTTTCTTAGCTAGAATCCACAAGATGAACCAGTGCCAAGTGTCCAGTGAGTTTTCTGAGGCATATTAGCACATGATATGCAGCTCTTGAGATCCACAATCTGCAGTTTAAAAACTTGTGCATTAGCAGGTCCAAATGTACTTTGGAGAATATCTCTAAAATTGATGATACTGTCATGAAATTTAGGATTCGTACTTTAAAGTTGCCAAATCAACCAGATGATTGACTAAAACATCACCCTAATTCTTCTTTAAAGGAATAGCTGTCGTCTTATTGTGCAGAAGTAATAATGAGTGGCTCCATTGTTGATGCTATGTTTGTGAGGATTTTTTTGAGCAATTGTTTCTTAGCAATTTTGAAAATTTCTCATACCTCCAGCATGAGATGTGGTTTTACTTTGGAAGGCAGGGAGGGACAAAATAGTTGCTTGAGGTTCTTTCCGATCCTATTTTCTTTAACTTCACTAAATAAATAAACAGGCTGAGTCCCAACCATGACATAATGCTGATGGGACAAGCTTGCATTGTGGCAAGCCTCTGGGTGCACAATGCCTTTGTAGGTGTCCCAGTGTTTCTACTTCAAGACTAGTACCTCAGACGAATACTGACAGAGAAGGGAAAATGGGGCATGTCTGGAAAACTGAAGAATGCCTGGCTTTCCTTTGTATTCCTCTTTGCACGGGATTTCTACTTCTGCCTTCCAGAAGCTCCAGCTGATGTGCTGCAGTGCTAACAAAAAGGCAAGTGCAATACAACCATCCTGCCCTAAGCAGTTAAAGTTGACCTTGAAATGATCTTTGCATTGGAGACTCTGATACACACTTTGTGAGGAGTTACCTCAATCTCAGGTTCAGGTGTCTATTGGGGATTTGGACTGCTTGAATTTCTTTTAAGTGGATTTCTTTCCTGGTCATTTGAATGTTAGCAACCTCACCAAAAAAAAAAAAAAAAACAAACAAACCAAACCCAAACCAAACATAAGAAGGAGCATTTCCAGTCCAATCCAAGTCTGTTTAGCCTAATTTCCTCTCTCTGACAGTAACCAAGAGCAAAAGCCTAGAGTATAGTACAAAAGTAGGGCAAGCAGAGATTTTTGCCCAGAACACTCTCCAGCCTAACATGGTTTGTGGCTCAGGGATTTCCCGATCCGGAAGTGGTCTCTTCATATTTAATTGCTCTCAGTAGGTTTTTCCCCTGCGAAATTCTTCATTCACTTGTATTGATTATACAGCATCGCTCAAACAGCAAGAGAGACATCACTTACCTCATATGATAATGTACGATAACTGTTTCTTATCACCTGGTGTCTATTGGATTAAGCAGGTCTTCTAAAACCAGGAAATATGCTGTGATGTGTAGTAATTCCAGCATACCTGAAATGTCCTGGTTTTCATCCGTAACTGTCTCTTCTGAAAAGAGCGCAAGAATAAACCAAAAAGCAGCTTCCACAACCACCTTGGGTCAAGTTTAAGGAGGGGAAGAAAAATAATCATCAGTTAAGTTTTCTTCATTGTCCAGAAGTAGTTTCTACCATTCAGGATGGCTTAGCATGTTTTTTTTCTCCCTAAAGTTATAGTTGTAGCTGTGTAAACCTCTTGGGCTTTGACTGGTTAGTTGACTAGTTTCCACACCTCTGGAACGCACTATTAGATGCAGGGCTTCTAAGGGATTGTGTATATTCAACATGTATAGGAAGACATCTCTTCAGGACTGTACTTGTAGAAGCATGCTGTTTGCTGACAGGTTTGAATCTTACCCATGTTAGTCACTGACAGTTTAGTTCTTTGGTATGCTTTGTTTAATCTCTGCCTTTTCCCTCTGCAGTTAAATCACTCACAATAGAAACTGAAAGAACTGACAAATACTGAAGGATCAGAATTGTGTTGGAAGGGAAAAAAACAACAAAAGCCAAGATTCTAACTATTTATGGATCTTGTTTCCTAACAAAGCGTACCTAAAAGCCATTGTCTCAGGGTTCAGAGACAGCTAAATGATAGATTTCACATAAAATATTTGTTGTTCTAATTACAGTATCATCTGGGTCGTTGGCAACAAACAGATGCAAAAACAGCCTTTACATACCATCTTGAAAAACTTATGATTTGCTTAGTGTGCTTTATAATCTAAAGCATATGGCTGTGCATAGAACTGCAGTATCCAAAATGAAGTCGTAAGTAATGAATCACTGGGTGGAAGAAAATGCATTGCTTCTGTTACGAGTTCTTTCAGCGTATGTATTCAAATGGTTCTGTTTAGGGTTATAAACAAAAGGCTATGCTCACAGTTTTAGCAGTGTGTTACAGATTCTGGGATGCACATGACATCAAAGAGGCTACACTGATTTCCCTAGCAGTCTATGGCTCTTGGCACTATGAGCACGCTCCATCTGAATAAACAGAATTCTAGTTCACCACAGTTGTGTGGGGGATCTGAGGTGATCATGAAGCTTGGTTTTGTTTTATTTTAAATCTTTCTGTTATAGGACTTTTTACCCCTCCAGATTCTGTGTTTTCAGTGAAGCTGGTAACTACGTTTGGAGTTGTAGACTTTTAGACTACAAAGCACTTGACACTGAAAATAATTAAATCTAACTTATTATTCTTACCTACCGAATCCAAGTAAGAGCTTTGAGTGTATTGGAGTTACAGGATTTGCTAAGGATTAATCACTCTTTCTAAGCGTTAATATATATATTTTTAAAGCAGTTAACATCTTTTCCCTTAGCAACACTTGTGTGAAGCTCCAGTACGACATTTTGTGAGAGTTAGCAAGGGCTGAGGCCTTGTAACTCCTCAAAGAACATCTGATTTATTGTTCTTTCCATGCTTGCTTGTCATGAGTAGCATGAAGAGCACCGGCCCCTATAAATATTCCTGGACACTCTTCTGTAGAGGAAGGGACTGAGGGAATTTGGTGACAAGAATGGTTCCTGTTGTACTATGTCTCATTATATCAACAGAATGGATGGCCTTATTTGAAGGCATTGCAAATGCAGAGCTCTGAAGCTACTGCTAGGTAAACATGAAGTATCCTGGAGACGATTACAATTCTTAATAGTATTAAATATACCAATATGCCTTCAGGCTCCTGATGTTACTAGATTAATCAAATCCTCTGATGCCAGAACTTAGGTACTATGGCTGCACCGTTAATGGTTGTTTATTCCCTCTTCTTCTCTTCCTTAGTTTCTCAGTATCTTACTTGATTGTTTCATTTTTTGTCTTTTTCCTGTCCATTTCTCTTTCCTGTAGTTTTCTCTTTCCCGTAGTTTTCTCTTTCCCCTCTCATTAACCTCAGAAGGGAAAAGAAGGTATTAGAGACATACCTCATTACTTAAGTCACCAAGTAGTCTTTCTCTTTATTCTTTCCTGCCCTATGTTGTTGTCTCTTGGTGTGGTTTTGCCTGTACTGAGATTAAAATCTTTCAGAGACAGTGTGTTTATTTTCTATCAGCCTCCAGCATTTTTGCAGAACTACCATAATATAATTAAATTTATAGTATATAGCACAGACCTGATAACTTTGTTATTCCCAAATGAAGCTACAGATTATTCTACAGTACTTGTTCTGTGAAGCCTATTACAGCTGTTATCCTGTCCTTGTTTCTGATGCATTTATAGTTGGTAGCATTTAACAGGCCATGTACCAATACTCTGTGATGCGGGCCTGATATCTCTTAATGTGGGCTCATACTAAAGTCACGCTGACCGCTAGTACAGGGATGTGCAAGATAAATCTACGTTAACTGGCTTGAGTATAGCAGGCAGGCGCAGCAGGAGCTCAGTAGGGGCTAACTGCCTGAGTATTCACTCTGCTTCTCAGGCAAATTTTTTACTTTACTCCCATTTTGCACTTTTGATGCAAATTTGTGCAAATGGTGGAGAATCATAGGAATGAGAAAGGGAGGAAAACATGTTTGTGTGAACACTTATGGTCAAACAGTATTATGTGCCCTTTGTAAATCTCTCTTTTTTTAAAATAAAGCTGGAATAATTAAAATCATAAAGCCTAGTTCATTTACAGCATTTTTTACTGCATAAGTGACATTCAGTCACTCCCATTTAACACTGATATGAGCGGGACCAGAATCACTAGCCCCTCGAGTCCTCTGCTTGAACAGAGTTGTATGGCACAGAAGAAAATGTAGCTGTTCCTTGAAATCAACATGCTGCACATAATTATCCACTTAGCATCCAGTCCAGGAGGGGGATGTAGATTATCATTGTCTGTGAGGTCATTTCTGCATTTGCCCAAGACTTCAAGAGAAAAAGTGAAGTTAACTTGCTGCCTTGAAAAATGATTCAAAACTGGAAAAGCTTGAAAACATCAAAATACATACAAATTATCAAAGGAGAACAAAGACAAGTTTTTCCACAAAAGTCGTCTCCCCAGGCTATAACAATGCTTTACATAGGCATGATCAATATATCCAGGCTTGAGAACCAAAGTCTTTTGGAATAAATTAGACTGGCAGGAAAAGAAACAAACAAAGAACAAATTAACATGATTTTAAACATTGCTTAAATTTTCATGAATGTAGACCTTGAGATGTTATGATGAGATCCCATGAGTCTGTGCTAATATTTGCTTATAATTAAGGGTTGCACTTTCATGTTTCATCTGATATTATAGATTGGAAATCAGCCACATGCTTACTATTTTTCTTGGTCACGCCGATTTATCTACTTTATTTGCTTACTCTGTTAATAATATATGTGATCCCCTAAATGGCCCCATTACCTTTCCTTTAGCAGGCTGCCCCTTCTTATACTCTAAATCTCCCTGTCTGAGTAATTAGAGAAGGACTATCCTTCCTGTGACATTAGGTGTCTGTTCACCTATAACAGAAAAAGAGACAAGACAACCCCCTTCCAAACCTACTTTGGGTAAATGGCTTCAGAACGAAAATGAGAGTACTCAGCTCCACCCTTCAATATGAGTTGTAGAAGATGGAGTCCCTTCAGCAAGGGAATTGACGACGCAGCCTACTTTGTGACACTGACGCATTGGCAAAGATCCCTTCTGTGCATTCCTTGCTAAAAGTAAGATGTGATCCAGAGTTTTGAGCCCTCTCAGTGCTGCACCAACCTTAAAACAATCTGACTCACATCAGTGGATTTTACAAGTTCCAAATGCAGTTGTAGCTGCCTCATCACCATTTTCTCTGCAGTACTCTGGAGTACTGCGTTCAGCTCTGGGGCCCCCAACACAAGAAGGACATGGACCTGTTGGAGCGAGTCCAGAGGAGGGCCATGAAGATGATCAGAGGGCTGGAACACCTCTCCTATGAAGGCAGGCTGAGAGAGTTGGGGTTGTTCAGCCTGGAGAAGAGAAGGTGCCAGGGAGACCTTCTAGCAGCCTTCCAGACCTAAAGGGGGCCTACAGGAAAGCTGGAGAGGGACTTTTTACAGGGGCATGTAGTGATTGGACAAGGAGTAATGGCTTTCAACTGAAAGAGGGTAGGTTTAGACTAGATATTAGGAAGAAATTTTTCACTATGAGGATGGTGAGGCACTGGAACAGGTTGCCCAGAGAAGTTGTGGATGCCCCATCCCTGGAAGTGTTCAAGGCCAGGTTGGATGGGCCTTTGAGCCAGGTGGTCTAGTGGAAGATATCCCTGCCCATGGCAGGGGGGTTGGAACTAGATGATCTTTAAGGTCCCTTCCAACCCAAACCATTCTATGATTTTATGAATTCTCCATATTAGCAAATTAGCAATGGTTGGCGAGGTTATCGGCATCAGGTGTGTTTTGAAGCAAGTGTTTAATCGTGAACAGTTTACGAAGACCCTAGCCTCATTTCAGAGAGCAAAATCTAATGATTCTCAGTTCCTCTTCAGAGTGTGCCCAGTGCCTGTCCACAAGTTTTCAATACCAGATAAGCAGGATAAACAGGACATCTAAGATAAGATCTTTACTGAATATCAAGTGAAGTTGTCTGCCTCATGGGAAGTCATTAGAAAAATACATTTTTGCAGGTACTCTTTTGAAAGTATTGGTCAGGGCCCAAATCCTAGATGCAAAAGTCATTTTGTCAGTGCTAAAGAGCACTTTAAGGTCTTTCATTAAATCTTATTGTTTGGCAGTTTGTGCATTCCTGAAAGAGTCCTTTGCAGCTTACGGAAAGGATGGATTTTTAAACAGAAAAATCATCTAAATAAGGTATGGCATAGGAAATGTGCTAATCATCTCCAAGCCAAGAGATGTCATAAAAAGTGTCAGTATGATGGATGCGATGGCTAATTGAAGAAAAATATTTCCACTTCAGCCATAAGAAAGTAAAGAAGAAGAAACACCTGGAAATTCAGAGGTGAAAATACATCTCAGAAATCAAAAGATCAATACAAAATCTTCTGCAGATTGAGTCTCGTGATAAAAATTAGAGAAATGAATTCATATTACACTAGAAGTGATCTATGTCATATCTTGAATAGTTTTTAACTTTAGCTTGAGTCAAAATGTACCTTTTCTAAAAGTTTCCAATCTCAACCTGAGTTTCCATCATTCTGCTAAATATTTTTTTCTCCTGACTGATCGCTTTCACTATGTGCTGTATTTCTGGTCTGAAATTTTCTTCCACTTCTAACCATTAGACAGTTCAGACTTTTGTTTCCAAAGGTGAAAAAGCCTCCACCTTCTATACAGGGGTTTAGACTTGCTTCAAATCACCTCTTAACCTTCTTTTGAAAAAAGTGAAAGAGAACACTCTCTTTAAATTTCTCACTGTATGGCAGGTTTTCCAGATTTCAGGTTGTTCTTGTTTTCAAAACATTCTGCAGTTTACAGCACCCACTTTAAAATAATTCTGCACTCAATGATAAAACTGTTTCCCTGTTTCTATTGAGTAGTCCTCTGCTTTATACCCAGTCTACTTCTACTTCTACAGCTGAATATCTGTGATGATTCCCAAGTCTCTCCTGGAGACACTGCTTTCCAGCTATGCAATTCCCAGTTCTGAAAAATGTAACTTGAATGTTTGACTTTGCATTTAGTTGAAAACACACGTCTTTTTGATCTGTCTGAGCACTGCGAGGTCCTGGGCTATTTGGCTTGGGCTCTTATGGACCAGAGAAATAAAAAGGATAACCAATAGTGGTAATAGAGGAGTAAACAGAAACCCCATCTGTTTGTTTACTTATAAATACTTTATATTCCAACAGATTTACCCATTTGCCAGTTTCTAACTCCCTTCACTGTAAGCAACATCAATGTTGTGGTAGCTTTAGGGAAGCATCCACATGAGCCTGCTCACCCCTGTGTATCAGCCTCGCTGGGTTCGAGCAAGGAAAGGAGGAGGATGCCCAGAACCGCAGCTACCCTACACTTGCTAGATCAGCTGACATCATAGTGCACTCAGCACAAGGCTTTTTGCCTGCTCTCTGCAGTAAGGCATTTACCAATAAAGAAATTGTAACCTAAGGAAATTCTGCTCTTAGAGTTAAAAAGGAAACGTTTTCTTCCAGAAAGAAAGGGGGGTAGATCTCTTACCTAAAAAATGGTGCTAAAGGACAACCTGAAGGACGTGCATGTTCTCACTCTCTCATCTGGTCTCTAAATTTGTAGCAAACTCAGGAGCCTGGACATGCCAGAGGCACTTGGCCCAATTTGGGTACAATGATGTAGACAATACCTTGGTAATGATACTGGTGCTGCTGCTATTGCTATTAAAATGGCAAGTGATGTTTTTCTTGTTGGTGGCTTTAAGTTTGTCATCAAAGCAAAATATTTTAGAACAGCATTTAAAATGCCTATTCAACTGCTGAGTGTTGAGCACATGTTAATACCGTTTTCTCCAGATATGGTAGTTTATGATAAATGTTACCAGATTTTGTACTGTTCGTGTAGTATGCTACTAAACACTAAGACAAATGGGCCCACTGAAAGGGTATTTCCTTTGGAGGACACAAGCTGCAGACCACCCATAGAATAAACAGAAATAATTAAGTGTCAGAATAAAAAGCTAGAGCAGAATATTAGTGTCTCAGAATCCTAATGAATAAAAGACATTTGTAAAACAAAGACTATACATATAGGTGTTTTGAAAAAATAGTGTGAAGGCCACAACAGCATTTGGGGGACAGGAAAAAAGAATACCCCGTCATATTATGGTACTGTTTGAAAATTTCTAAATATTTGTGTGCTGTGTTTTTACTTCTGGCAAGCTGCAGAGAGGTGTGTGAAATTATGCAGAACTGTAAGGACCTGAGTCTTTATTCATACCAGCCTCTTGCTAGAATAAAAATATTATTGCTGGAGAGGTATTTGAGAACTACATTGCTATAAAAAAGGAACTCATATGGCCTTGCAACTGAAAAGACTGCTTGCAAAAGTTGCAGACCCTGCTGTCCTGAGACAGAAAGCTCTAAGATCAATTTGAGTAACTTTCAGAGCAAACAGAGAGAGAGTAGAATGTAGTTATGGCAGGTCTTCTGCAAAACTTCCAGAGACTTCAGAGAGAACAAAATTGCACCTATGTCCTATCTAAATATTAGAGAAAACAACTTTCCAAAGACACAGATATTACTTGGATACCCAGTTTCCCCAGAAGTGTTTTCTGGAACAGCTTCTGCCTTGTCTGGTTATATACAATACAGGAAAGTAGCAAAGGTTCAGGCTTAGCCGTTACAATCTCTTCAGAAAAAAAAAAAAATATTTGCTTAACTTGGAAGTATAAAGCATTGAAGCTTTGGGTATTAAATTAGCAAGCAGTGTGAAATTATTATTTAGAAGTTATTTTGTATTCCTGGAGAAATGTAACCTTTCTCTATAAAATTGTTTTTGAATTTCAGACCCAGCTCTGCAGTCAGTTCCTTGGAGGCCATTTAACCCACCATCCCTCCCAGGTGTTGTGAGGGAACATGACGGCTGGCACGAAACAAGTGCTCCCCTCCCACACAGACATTGCAGTCTCACACTGAGAAGAAACTAATAACTTTCAAATTTCACTGTTGAGAGGGAGAAAGACAGTGAAAGAGAGAAAATCTCCCAGAACAGTCAGTCATTTGGCTGAAACAGCCGAAGTTCAGCCACCTCCTCTACCTCATTCAGTAATTGCAGAAAAGTACAATAGTCGCACACTGTAAACCTGGGTGTATAATAAACCTCCTTTGTAATATTACCTGCTCCTTAAGGCCAGATCTTACAAATGGATTTGTGAGATTAGAGCCCTGCATCCGCACAAGCCATATTGACTTCAGTTTTGAAGTGTTTAAAGGAACCCATGTGCTACTTGATCTTTGTGTTGGTCTTTTGTATCGGAGCAAGTTTCCTGTGCAGTATGGAATGCAAATGTGATAAGATGTATATTTTTCCTTCAGTGCCACCAAAACCTGGTTTTATTCATACTGTCACTAAAATAATGTTTAATGGGGAGATACTAGAAAAGTCAAAGGCATTGGGAGAATTATTTGAAAAGTACATGACCTTTCCTTACCCCCCACAGTGTCTTTTAGTAATGTAGTGATTCTGATTTATCCTGAAAATAGTTGTTCTGGTAATCTAGAGGATGTGCCACAGAAAACGCCTGGTAAAATAGAGTACAGCACATCATAATGTCTTTTTTCCTTAACAGAAAAAAAAAAAAAAAGGAATAAAAAGGCTGTTAGTTCTTTTCAGAATCCACCCGTTCTGAAATATTGCCTTCATCTTTAAACTCTGCTTTCCAGATGACTTTAAGCAACTGTTACTTTACAGCACATCACAAATTATATTAAGAAAGCATAATTCCAAACCAGTCTGATTACTCCGATTAAAGAGACCCATGTCAAGAAGGTTTTTATATAATAAAAATGATGATAATAGACTAAGTCTCATCAGTCAAAGGGCTTTATTACTGTCTACTATAGAAAAACGATTTTGCTCCTGCTGAATGATATATCCCTAGCTAGTCACAATATACCTCATTTCCTGCTTAGATAACAGAAGATACTAAGATAAAGTGTGAAAGGACTAAGGAGCTCTGTGATATAGATATATGGAAGAATAAAAAAATGTTATAAAAGTAAAAATGAAGTTCTGCTTAAAAACTTGTGCTTGAACTAAGTTTCAAAAGAGAAAACAAAGATCCCTAAGTTTTTGTGTGCTTGCTTTGGATAGGACAGACTTGCTAATAAATCCAGGACCAAACAGGACAGAAGAAAAGACTGTTTACAGACTGAAATATGCTGAGACGTTCACAGCACCTGGCACAGCTTAAAACTAAATTGTGTTATCTTACTGTAGTTTCAGAAAACTGTCTTGAACAGAAGCTGAGAACACCTCGTCGACGATGTCAGCAGCCCAAAATGCTGAATAGCCCTGAGGACAACATGTACTATAACCAGTTAAATGTGAGTTCAAAGTGGCAATAAAGCTGTTTTACTGGCTTTGTTTCCAGTTAATAATTCTGTTATTAATACCTGTTTCAGCCCCTCCAGCCCCACCCCCACGTTCTTCTGCTCTCGTCTTGAACATGTGCTTATGCTCTTTATCTGTTGCTTTCATGTCAGGATGTCTGCCTTCACGGTGAATAATTGATGTGGTTTATCAAAGACGAGCAAGATGCATGCTTCATCAGGCTCACTTGAGCCCTTTGATCAAAAAAATTATGCTGTGACTTCTGATATTATCAGCATCTGCTTGCATTCAACACAAAATCACTTTGAATTAAAAATTAACGACTTGCTGCTTTGCTTTGACTGTGTGTTCTTGGCCCTCTCCACAGGGAACTCTAGAATATCAAGGGAGCAAGAGGAAGCCAAGAAAACTTGGGTAAATATCTATCTTCTTAGTTCTAAGCAACTGTAAACAGAAGAAGTCCTTTGTGATATTACAGAATATGCAAAACTTTCTAGAGAGGTTTCTAAAAATAAACAATTAACATATTTCTGTGCATTGACATTGGACATTTTCTGCAGAAGCAAATGTAAAATTTATACGTACTGCTGTCTGCAGACACTAGAACTGATTCTTAAAAATGTGCTCCCCAGCTCTCTCCAAGTACTACTGGTACTACAAAAAAATAGCTTTCTTCCTGTTTTTAAGTGCATTTAGCACTAGTGAAAAGTGCCAGATGAAGGGTGTTGAAACTGAAGTTCTCTGACCTAGAACACGGACAGAAGCCCTACCAGCTTTGCAGCTGCACACTCACAATGGGCTTCAGCCCTCCTGGGGGAGCACATTTTAAGAACTGACAGAGAGGCCACCCAGCCCAAAAGGGAGTTGCTCCTTCTCCGTTGAACTGAGTCAGTTCTCATTGTCACATGAGGAGTTATCACCTGGCAATAGGTAGAAATCACTGAAAACAATTTACAAAAGCCAGGCTGGCTACTATACAATTGCCAAAATATTTCACTGACTGGTCGCGTGGACCAGAAAGAACTGATGGATGCTTGGTCTTGCAAATGCATCTACTCCAAAAATACACAACAACTTTCTGTATTATTTCCTCTTTTTTTAATTGATCTTCTAACTATAACTGTATGAATAGGTCTTTGAGTCAAGGTTAAAGACCAAAATTTTCCACAACTGCGCAAGACTTGGTTTATTTGATCTCCCTCCTCTAGTTTAAAAGAGTCTGTATTCCTGTTCAGGGAATTCAAACACTAACATGGGACTGCAGTGATCATCATGCATCACAGGAAAACAAAGGCCCCTTCATGTCAATAGGGCTTTCCCCAAAAATTGGTGATGTGGTCTTTGGCTCATATTCACAGCAAACCATCAGCTGAAATACGTTATCAAAATCATACCCTACTTGTGGAACATATACAGACAAAAAAGCCACATTGCTCAAATGAAATGCTCGTTTGATGCAAATGGTCTATCATTCTGTACACCCAAACTGAAAGACTGTATTGTATTTCACTGATCCTCAGAACCATTCGGGGTATAATCATAAAAAAGTAATAGCAAAGTAAAAGTACGTATAAAAGCTGTATCTTTCTCATGAAATCATCCCATCCTTTTTTATTCCTTTCTTGTGTTAGCACTCTTCATTTTCACATCCACAGAGAAGTTTCTATTTCTGAAGATACTGACAGAATTCATTTTTTAACTCAATAAATGTTGTTTGTTTTCTTTCAAGCCAAATCAAAGTGCTGGATGGAGAGGATGAGTATTACAAATCATTGTCAGCTGTTGAATCTATCCCTGAAGATGACAGCTTTCTCAGTTCCCCATCTCCTCCTTCTTCAAGAGGTGTGTCTTTTGCTCAAAGCTGAACTTCACTTACTCTGTTGACTAATACTGGTAAGAGTATTTTCATGCTGGTAATCTCTTCCAATTAACATTGTGCGTGTGTGTTTATATAATATATTAAAAAATACAATTTCAGCTAGTGACTTACTTTCACTAATTTAGACCTGGTTTTGCAGCTGTAAATTATCCCATCTAGCTCTATTTCTGTAAGCAATTCCAGTGAAGGGGAGCAGCACTACCTGTATGTGTTGATGTTGGTAATGGACATGTTTCTTTAGTAGCAAGGTTAGTTTATACACTTTTGACCCCTTCTTCCCTGCTCCCCCCCCGGCTGCTGTTCCCACCCTGTGCCATCCCTTCTGTTGTGCTGGCACAACTGCTGGTAGAGCTGTGTGAAAAATAAGATCAAGGAACTGAACTGGATTAAAAGAACTCTGTACTAAAAATTTTCATTTGGGGTCATAGTGAAAATGTTTTGTATTTCTTTAGACTGGTATTAAACATTATCCTTTATAACTTTCTGTGCTGTGTATGGCTTTTATGTACAAGATGTACAGAGTAAAATCATCTAAAATGATAATTGTGTCTCAATTTACCTTGCAAACATTTTTCGTATAAAGTATTAGTTTACCATAAGTTTAACTTGAAGAATTATTTCAAATACAAGAAGCAACACAGTTTTAAAGCTAACATTTCACACACTGCTTCATATAGTCCTTGTGACTGAAACCATCATTATGACTAGTTATTCTTGTTATCCATCCAAGTATTTAATTTCTTTCTTAACCTGTATCTCTGGGCTCCAGTGATTCCTACATTTCCACAGCCCTCTTGTATGTAGCAGGGAAAAAAACATCACCTGCAAATTTTTCTACTTGCTTTTCACTTTCTTTCCAAATCCTTAATGAAACAATATGTAACTTTCTATGGAATGCTGAGATGCTTTGCTGGTAACCATTTCCATGACAGAAGCTGACTATTTCAACTTACTCTTTACTTTCTGTTTCTGAGCCACAGTTTTGATGTGACAATTCTTTGCTTCTGTGACAATTCTTTGCTTCTTTTCCATGCAAGCTCTTGTCAAAAACTTTTGGAAATAAAACAGTCACATGTACCGCCTTGCAAATTTGCTCAAAATTATTCTTTTTTTTTTTTTTTTTGAGAAACTGCCAATTAAATCTGACCGTGTATTGTATAGACCTAATTATGATCCTTCTTTTTATCTCCCCTCCAATGGGTTTACCCTGCTCTGTGCTAACAAACCTTCTTCCTTGTGGAGGTGCAGTTCACACCTGCTCCTTAAGCTACAGAATTTCTTACTATCAGGGTTCACTGGCACTGTCTTTTTGACCACAGGACAAGGAAAGATGGCATGGGAAATGAGACTCAAGTGCAGTGAGGGCATCCCTAAGCCAGAATAGGGTTTGAAAGGAGAAAAGGTAATGAAATGGATAGTTCAGCAAAAGCTCTGTCTCTTCTAATAAACACAGAGATTAGGTCAGGTCAGGCAGATGAGGATGAGAGAAGGATTCAGCTGTTCCAGGAAGAACAAGCCTTCACTCATTCTTCACCCAAAATGTGACAGAATCCTGCCAGAGATTGAAGTCCTTCAGTTCACTCCTCATTCTCCTCTGCTGTACATCTGGGTAGATGTACTTTAAAGGCACTTCAGAGCCTTTGAAATTTAGGGACTCCTTAAACAACAGAGAACTGGTGAGTAGCTGCAGATGAATTAATGATATTCAAAAATGCAGTGCAAATATGAGTGGCAACTAATACGAATGCATGTGTGCAGATCAGTATCTTTACATTTTGTCAAAATGTAAGAATGAGTTTTTGTTATGATACCTCATCAAAAATAACATACGACTTTTCCTACGCAATGTATAAGTTCTCCATTCATTTGTAACATATCTGGATGGAAAATAACATTATTTTAAAAGAGTCAGATGACTTACTCTATTCTTATACTGGCATAGATCACACAGAGTTCTAGCAATATCGATGCTTTGTGGTTCCATCCTCCCTTTTTGAAAACTATTTGGGAAAATAAAGTTTTATTATTACTGCAATTCACATCATTATTATGTGTAGTTAGAGTTTATCAATTGTTTTAGTTAAATGATAGTGAGGTTTCCCATTAAGTATTATGTCACCTGTCTAAAAACCAACAGTTTACCTTACACTGAGTAATACATTACTCTGAGTAGTTCTATTAATTTCATAAAGAAGTAAGGGAAAGTGAAAAATAATATATAATTCAGTGAAGCACTTCAGCCAAAGCCCAAGTCCCACTGAAATCAATGACATTTCAGTGCATGATTAAGTGCTTTGCTGAATGGGGGCCTGAGTTAACAAGAGCAGCTTCAGAACATTAAATAGTAAAGCACAAGCAAAATGCAAACACTCCCTAAGTACATTCCTTAGGTTTCTTCTTTTTTCTTCTTCCCAATTGTTAAGCTTGTATCAATCTCAGCCATCAGAAATGGACTTCAAAGAGATTTTAAGCAATCTTTAATTGCATGGAAGGGTAAAATACAATATTTTCCTTGTTATGTGCAATGCCACTATCTACATCTGCTATAATTTTTCTGATTAATTTAATGACACTAATATTTTTATGCTGAAGTTACTATATAAAAGCTGCAGTTGAGTAGTGTGTTTTCATTCTTGCTACTTCTTGGCTAAAAACTGTGCACACAGTCGGTCTGTACATTTTATTATTTCATAACTTATCCCCCTTTCCTCTGTTTTTGATCAATTCACTTTACCCTCACCAGATAACCCCTGTGAGGTGGCCTTCTCTCATTCTCATTTTAGAGCACATATATGCCTTTAGATTATTAAAGGTCATATCCTCAGCTTGCTGTGGAGCCATACAGTTGCATTAAAAATGGCTAAAGAGTTGATTTTCTGTTCCCACATTGATAGAGGTGTGTGTTTGGGTTGATTGATTTGTGCGTGAAAAGGAGTACAGGAGACATGTCAGTGTGATGATCGTGGTTAGTGGGAGCATATCAACGTGAATTGCTTAGATTTTCTCATTTGGTTTTGCTACCATTGAAGCATTGTTCTGATGTATTTCCTTTCACGCATATTATCCTGAAATATTAATGTATTTTGCTTAATAGTTCATAACATATCCTGTTCTTAATATTTTATAAAAGTGAAGAGTTTAAATCCTGTTAGGAAGAAGAAAATTTCTTAGACAGTGTGTAATATATTAAACAGTTTTCAGCAGATGCAAGAGAAAAGGGTGAAGCTCAACAAGGGATTTTAGTAGATTTCTTCTCTAGACCTTAGTGGCACTAGAAACCGGTTCTTGCTGAGGACAATTTCTGCCTTTCAGTTATGGCAGTTTAAAAACTTCTCTCTGTGCCAACAAAAATCGGGCAGGGAGCTTTTGGAGATTAGCCCCTTTCATTTGGTAATTTTAAACGTGCTTCTCACTTAAACATTTACATCACTTTAGTAACATAAAGGGACCTTAGAATAGGAGTAAATTGCAGCCATCTTAAATTTGCCCCCACTGTGACCTCCCTCATCCATACACTGTAAGAGTGGTGGAAAGGGCTTTTGTGCACTGAAGGTCTTTTAAGTGGCCCCTATCAGGCCGTCCAAGGAGTTGTTACTTAGAAGCTTATAAAATATGACTATAGATAATGTAAAGCTAAAGACTTTGCTAAGTCCAATCAGACCAAAAGTTGATTTTCCTTTTGGTGGTAACAATCAAAACCAAATTTTTCAGTGGTAGGTACAGAAAGTAACCCAAACTGGACAATTACAAAGTCATCTTCCTGGAAGGAAAATTTCTTCCTAATGGTAGGCGACTGCTGATTATCTTATGTCATTTAACATAGTTGCTAATATAAGCATAATGCTTATATAATTATATACTTATATGGTATTTTTCTGTATTTAATATAACTGCAAATGTTTATACTTCCAAGCAATTGTCTCATCGTGTTTTAATTCCACTAAATTCCTGACTTCTGGTACACTGTGGTACTAAGCACTGTACATGGCACACACATGCACACAAACACGAAGTGGATTTATTGTTTCAGTTTTAAACAAAAGGAATGTATTTAAACGTGGTCCTTTTTAATTGAGTTGGAGTCCTTCTGACTTGTGGTGTCAGAAGGTAAAAGGGAGCTACCAATTTACTTTCTTTATACTACTTTTTACATACCCCCAGTGCACTTCTTCAATATGAACGGTTGCATGCTATAAAGATTTGTAAGGAATCTCCTAGTGTTGGTATTTTCTATATTTAGATCCCTTCAATTTTTACTATACTTTATTTAAAGGCAGTCTTGACTGGATAATCTCTAACCCTCATTGTCATAACCAACATCCATTATTGTGAAGGAATATTTTTTTATTTATATCTTCTATCATCATGAAAAACAGGTATGGTTTTAAATATAGAAGATATTAAAAATAAATAAGAAACTGAAGATATGTAGTGTCTTTAGGTCTACTGTTATTTGATATTGAACTCAATAAACAAAAGGAAAGCAGGATGAGTTTCATATACCTCGTTATGTGGTTATCTCTGATAGCGCAAGACGTGTGCCTAAAGCCTGCAGTTTTAATACACAATGGTCTCTTTTCAGTATCCATTGATCATCTGCATATGAGGACAGATGATAAAATCTCACGTTTTAGAACTCAGGTCCATCACTGTAAGTAGAGTTTCTTCACAAGTTTCTTCTTTAGTGAAAATTGGGAAATACATAATTTGGGAAAAAGTTATATGATTTCATGGAGAGGGAGTAAGAAGGTAGTTTTGTGGTGGAAGCAAAGGGCTGGAGGTCAAGATGTCTGGGTGGTGCTACTAGCTATTTTACACCAAATTTAAATTGATGTAAAATGGAATTTAAGTCCCAATTTAAAAATTTCACCTTTTTAAAAAAAAAAAATGTAATGTTATAATTGAATAATTTTTCCCCTCCTTTTGTAAGAATTGTAATTGTATAGGGGTATTGCTTTTTTATTGTAAACAGTTAGCCATGAGATAAATAACTGAAGTCTACCACACTCTGATTTCTCATTCCTTTTTTTTTTTTTTTACCAAAATGGAAGGAGAATTTTGAGAGACAACCAAGCTCTGGCATTTGTAAATGTCTTCTGGTTAACCAGATACATATAGTACATACAATTGAAAATAAAGCCATATGGCACAAAAGTATCATCCTATAAGAAACAGGTAAGTAGTTTTAGTACTGATATATGCACAAGACATGGCATGTAATAAACTTATCCATCCTGCTTTTAACCTGACAACAAAATATGAGAAATAATGTCAATTTTGTTGTTGACACTAGAAATATGTTTCGTTTATGTGCCTTTTCTTTAAGACTGTTCACCCTGGGAGGAGTTGTAGCAGATGCTTAGTTAGCAGAAAATGTTTCTGCTTGACAACGAAGCAGGACTCCCAGACTGACAAAAATAGCACAGGATGCTATGAAAACCAAAGGCCAGGGAGCAGTCCTCTGGGCCAGAGCTAAAGGTTACGGAACTCAGTGAGAGGCTTGGTGTCTCCTTCGTGCTGGGCCCTGGAACTGGTAAGGAGGAGGCTGACAATTCATAGTAATAGCACACTGTGTCTTTAAACACAGGCTGATGCCCTGACTCATCTTAATGGATTTCTCAAGAATTATTGGAAATTATTTTATTACATGTATAAATCCAGTATCAGTCAGAACAGTAAATATATACATTGTGTTATCAGGGAAATGTTTATTGTAGTGCTCATGTGCTGTGATGCTAAAGGACATAAGAGCAGATAAATGAAAAACACATCTTGGAGTAATGTTTCCAGAAACTAGATTACATATTATTGATCAGGCCAGTAATAGATTAAATTCCTTGCTTTTGTTTGGCAGGCCTATTTTTTTAATTAAATTGCAGAGAGATATTACTTTTTTTCAATAATTTAAATAGTATTTTATAAGATAGTTGGCAAATGGAGATGGCAAGTAGGTAGATCAACGTTTGCATTTTTCTGCAAAAGACCCGAGTCCCAATTTCTGACCCATCACCAGTGAAAAGTAGGCTTGAAAGTCTCATCTTGATCTCTCAGTGAAAGCAGTATCGCCACAACAAAAACTGGATGCAGTCCACTGGGCTGGAGTACAGTGCTGGGAGGGAGGGAGGGAGGGAGGGAGAGAGGGAGGCTGTTTCCAAAAATTCTTGTGCTACTGATCATGGCAAGTCTCTGATGAAGACCTGTCTAAAACTGGAATAGCAGAACTGGTGCGCCGTGCTGTGTAATGCACTGGTGGGGATGGGTGAGGCCAGGACAGGGGTAGCAGGGTCTTGTGGTTCTGGTGGAAGTGATCTTCTGAAAGGTGGGTGCTGGAGTACGGCCTTGCTGTATAGCCGGGAAATGATGACATGGAGGTACTACATCAGAGCCTTTAGCAAAGGGAGAGGAATGCAGAGGAGGTACTTCCATAAAATTGTGTGACATAGTTTATTCAGTGTTTTTTGTTCTTGCTGCTGCTCCCTGTTAAAAGCAGCAAATTAACACAGTTAGTGCAACGGGAAAGATTATGTAAAGGCTTCTATGACAGAACAGCTCTTACTCAGATTGCAAAATCTTTGAAACAGAAACTTTTAGTTTTGTAATTTCTGTCACCCCAGGAATGAGCACTCCTCAGTGCTGTTGCAAGAAAAATAATTAAAAATAATCTGTTATTCCCATACACATTTCTAAGACTGCTGAATGCTGTAGATGAAACAAGAGAAGCAGCTCAGTCCATCAATCCATACAGCTGAAACTTGGGACAAGACACTATATTAATTACACTGTTGCTACTTTGCCTTTATGCCTCAAGATGAAAGTAAGCTGTAAAAGAAAAAAAAAGTATGAATGTAACCACTGTTCTTTATGTTCTTGTTCTGTAGGATTAGTGTGATGGAAGTTTACATCCGAATTCAAAGATAAGTGCTGCAGTTAATGCAGGCACAGACTTAATTTATTTAATTAAATTGATCTGTTAGAAATGAAGTTTTGAAAGAAAAACAAAATGGGAGGCTTCATAAAACTGTATCTTTTGATAATTTGTATTACAATCTCCAGTATTTTTAACTCAGTGCAGACTTACAGCTGAATTCCAATTGGAAATTGGTATTGATTGATTATGTTGCTCATTTAACATTCCAGCATGCTGCAACAATAATGCAACAGACTGTGATAAAATGGGATGTGATCTAACAGGACATGACCGATGGGATGAGAGCACAACGCTGGGTCTGCTGGTAGTGCTGTGCAGTAGTTCGGATGGGCATCTTATGTGCTTTGATTGTTCATTTCATTTTACTGTCATCCTACTGAGTTGAACATTTTAAAAGACACAGGGTTTTTCCATCTGTAAGTCACGGAAAGACAGATGGATATGGAGAAACTCCACCTACAGTGCCTTGACTGAATGCCATTGCCCACTTAGTGGTAGAGAAATCCCTTCTGGAAAAATAGAATGTCCTTAAATATATTATATTGTGAAAGGCTCTTTAATATAGGAACTTACTGATATTTGTAATTCTTTTTTTAATGAGTACAAGTAAAACAAACTGGTTCTTACCAACAGAGCTGCTATATTATAAACACCGCTTCTGTTACAACTGAAGTTAATCCCCAGTCCTGTTACAAGAAACTCATCCTTATTAAAGTAACATTAAGAGCTTCTTTTTATTGATCTGCTCCTTTCACTTAATGATAGGAACTTACTGATGTTTTAATAATAACCTTGCAAGCTTTATCTCATTTTACTTCAATGTGTGTTACAGAAAGATGCTATGGAAACTAACTTAGCATAAACATTTTGCAGATGTCTTTAAAGGTTAGGGAAAAAAAGATTTAGTTGCACTGCATGTTAACAAAGATGGCTGAAAAACTACAAGATAAAAGAGAGCCTCGAGTATGAACATCAAAGAATTGTTAATGACAAGAAATACCATTAGGGTTAGCATCCCTTTTGTTTCAGCCCCCTCACACCTGCAGTGTGTTGCAGATTCTCTCTTTGTTGGCACATCTGAATTACTTCCATTAGCATTTATAGAAAAGTGGCTGCAAAACAACAGAAATGTACCCCTGGTTTTCTCTGTTGCTCCAAAAAGTCAGATATTAGGTTCTCTGTGGGTTTCCTTCAAGGTACAGTATCTTATTGTAAAGGAGACTATAGACCCAGGATTCCGTTGATTGCAAATGAGCTAGGTTGAAAGGAGAGGGGAGCTTTTGTTACTGCTAGAGAACTAATATAAGCAACTACAAGAAGCACACATAAGAAGCTCAGACATTAGCAATAGCAAAATCAGAGCGTGAAATTCAGATTAGCCCTCCACAGGCTGTGAGAGGGAGGGGGTATTGGAAGACTTGGCATGGCTAAAGGTGTAACCTGTTTCATTTGGCCCCTGAAAATTTTTAACAGATGGTGGGACCAGCTGTCTTTTTCAGCCATTTAATAAACTCTTCGGTGGTAACAGTTTGGGAAGTGGGGGGTTTTGAGTTTTAGGCCAGAGGAAAAAATAAAGAAATCTGTCCCAATTGTCTTTGCCAAATAGTGAAGTCTGGAAACATTATGAAAAGTTAAAGTGAAAAATCTAATTGATGATACTGTCCTGATTATCCATTTCAACAGAAGAGGAAAAAAAGAACCGCCTGTGCCCAAGTGGACCAGTGCATGAAAAAAAAAAATGCCATTATGTTGTTATCTTTATCTGTCATTTTAATTTCAGCTCTTGCAAAGGAGGCACATAATGAGAAATTTTAAATGAGCTGTAGAATGAGAAACTGTCTTACTTTTTGAGACACGGTACTATGTCAAAGTAACAGGCACAGTGATCTCTCATATTAAAAACAAACCCAAAAATATGTCTTGGATAAGATCAAGTTTACATGGTCTGGCCAGGTGAATACAGCACTCAGTGAACTTATCCTGACTTGCATAACACGGTGATACAAAATGACAGTAAACTGCCATTTTAGAAACATACAATGTTCAGGCTCTAATAAAAACCTTAGTGATATGGGGGGGGGGGGGGGGGGGGGGGGGGGGCGGTGCTTATTATGAGAGTTTACCAAAAAATACACTGCAACTCTATTTCTTCAGTTAAATTAATTTTTTTAAAATTAACATTTCCAACACAACACTTAACTGGCAACTCTCAATTATATGAGATGTTTTATTTAAAAAGCATGTCTAGTGTCTTTGAACAGAACAGTTCTTTTTGCACATTTACATGCTACCCAGCTGAGCAGCCAACCCTTCCATTTGACAAGGGCTTTGTTCTGCCTACAGGCCTATTATAAGCTCTAGATTGTTTGCCCTTAATAAATTGCAACAATAAGACAGAAACCTCTTTCAAGTTAAGAGAAATAAAACACGTTGCCTACATAGCAAAGCATATGAAGTTTAATAATGACAACAGAAACATATCTACTAAATCTCATTTGCTTTGCTCCCAGATCACTGCGGTTAAGATAGCACGGAAAGGTTAGCATCTTTCCATGCATCGAACAAAAGATTAAAGAAAACAACAGTGCGACAAAACAACTCTAGCTACAGATATTTTTTTTCCTTCACAATATAAAATCATACTGGATACTATGTGAAGAGACTAGTGGGAGCTAAACCAGAAAGAAATGTGAACATGATCAAATGTAGAGCAGAAAAATGTTTTTAACTGAAACGAAACATGATTTCATGTTAGTGAAAGGAAGAAAAAAGAGTGAAAATTATTCAAATTGAAGAATTTATACTACTCTTCAGTGTGTTGGTGTGTGTCTGCTTGTGTGTGCCTTTCAGGCCCTCCACTGAATCACAAAGCTCTACCAGGTTTGCTTTTATAGCAGCTAATGGACATTCTTCTGTGGCTCAAGTGTTGGTTGGGAACTTGTGATCTTAAACAAAATTGTTAAGCCCTGTTTATGAGGCCCCATTTGTAACATTCAGCTGTCAGCTGTGTTGTGTTTGCTAGAGATTGTTAGAAACGGCTACCTTTGTTGAACTTAGATCTGCATGTTTTTTCACTTAAGCTGGAAATGCCCAATGATTTTTAGAGCATATCTGCAAATTATGAAGAGAATAGGAGGTAAAGTGCAAAAGGGACAACACTCTGGACTCCCTGTGCAACAGTGACTCCCTGTGCAACAGTAAAACTCGAGAAAGTGAGTGTACCCATCCCCTAGGTGTAAGTAATTTGAAAGAGCTTTCTCTATTAGAAACTCGTTAGTAACTCAATATGGTGTTTTCAGAAAGGAATTCCAGTCGCTGTTTCATTTATAGTTTGCATTTTTTTAATTATTTTTTTTTAATTTGCAGATGGAAGTCCTGAGGATATAAGTATTTCTTTGCTTTGATAATAAGAGAAGTACCCTTAGTACTTGGAAATGTTGCTGACAAGTTAAAAGTACAGTGATATAAACTTTCAAAGGAAATGTAGTGTTTATGACAGGTATGGATTCAGCTGCGTTAAAGGCTACTTTTCTTTCTTTTAAGGTATTTTTGAGCTATGGACGATACTCTGAGGACTATTTGGTATTTTCTTGGGAATGTTCAGTATTTCAGCTACCCCTAACTTTTCTTCTGCTTAGCCACAACATGCAGGAAACATCACTGTCAACCTGCTGTCACGGGAAGGGGGACCTGAAGATCAAGGTGGTCCTGGTTTTTCTCTCTCCTGTCTTCTTTTGTGTCAAAAAGAATTAGAGGCGGATTCTTCATTGTCTCTGCCACAGTACAGTGACAAGGTGCCAGCTTCACTGCTTCTTCCAACTGCTGCACAGAAACAAACGGAGAGCATGTAATTTGTTATTTCTGAGAGGGCAAAGCCTGCATGTTTTACCCTGTGGCTTCCTACAGTGCTAATCTCTGTTGTATGCAATTTCTGGGTGACACTTGGAAGAAGAAGTTTAAAGGATGGACATGAAGAGAGAAGTATTAGTGATCTTTGATGAAGGGAAGAATTAATGGTCTTAGGGACAATGGAGTAGAAAACTATGATAAGGGAGACTTAGAAGAAAAGAGAGGAAGCTACGGGGGGAGGGGAGAGACATGAACGATTAGGTTTCATGGAAGAGGCAACCTTTAGTAAATTTTGAAGATTATTCTCATCATGTACAATAATAAAGCATTCAATCATCTTGCAGAGCATCTTAAGATGCATGTAACACCTATGGTAGAAAACCACTTTGAGATGCTTTGGAAGCTTCTTGAGAAGGCGAGTGGTATAGTTACCATGACTCCAAGTGAGTTTTTTTAGAATGCAGAATTACAAATGGACTAGCAATTGGAATTCCAAAATCAAAGATAAATAAAATGTATCAGGTATAAAATTTGTAGCTTTTCTACAATAGGAAATTGCCGTGATATTGAAATAGGTATCTTGGGATCTGGTTCCCTTTCAGAAATCACAAAAAGTCTTCACTTTGTGATGGTTCAAAGTAAAACTACTTTTTTTCTAGGCCTGCAGTACTGCAAGGAATCAGGTTTTTAAACCATTAAACCCATTATCTTTTACAAATCTACTATAAGCTTTGGAAAGAATCTTTCTTGTCATAAGTCTCAGTTTGAGCTTACAGAAAATACCAGCACAAGAAGAATAAGGAAAAAAATTTCTGGGATTATTAATTTTCAAAAATAGTAATTGTTCAGTATGCTAGAAATTTAGTAGTTTAAACCACAG
Source organism: Phoenicopterus ruber ruber (assembly GCA_009819775.1). NCBI lineage: Eukaryota > Metazoa > Chordata > Aves > Phoenicopteriformes > Phoenicopteridae > Phoenicopterus > Phoenicopterus ruber. The sequence continues at coordinate 21,112,429 of CM020220.1, read as the reverse complement.
AAAGGTAGCCTACTGGGTAGGTGATAAAAATCATAGGTAGGTGATAAATAGTATATTTAATTAGCAAATATTTCTCCAAACAAACCTCCATAAATATGCTATTAGACGGCTTGATTTAAATAGTTTTGCTGTGATTTATCCTTCATATTTATAAGCATATTGTAGCAAAAATAGTTGTAATCCTTCACCTGAGGAGGATTGTTTTCTTCTGTATGAATGGTACAGTCTAAAAAAACCCTTCCCCTTATTTTTCTGGGGTTCATTATGTTGCAAGAAATCACTTGCTTTTTCAGACAAATTGCACGGAGATGGAGGTCTCTGGATATCTCTAACATACATTTATGTTTTCACCTTCAAATTAAACTGATCAACAGATATCAGAAAACTACCAAGAGATCAAAATATATCACTTTGATTTTTCCAGCTCAATCCTGTAAAAACCCAAGCTTCACTCAAATATCTAAATATAGGTATTATTTTCTCCATACATGAAGATCTCAGATGTTTACAGCCAATTTACAATTAAATACATAATCTGTCTGCTCACCCAGACTAAATCTGGGTACTTTCATTAAAATCACACTGTTTGTGTTTTTGACAAAATAATTAATCAGTGGCTGGAAAATCATGTTTAACAATAGCTCACATAACACTCTGAGAGGTAGGATTACAAGCTTGTTCTCAATATCCTATGAGTCTTCATTTAGCTCTTTATATATCAATGTATAGCTGTAAATAACAACAAAGCCTAGACTGAAACTTAGGACATGCAGGAAGGGTGCTGAACAAGGGTTAGATAGAAATAATTTTCTGCATCCTCTTAATTGATCTGAATGGCCAAGAATGAAAAGTACCCCAAACTTTTATTCCTCTTTTGAACTCTCCAGACTTCCATGATGTGAAAGTGCCAGTTACCTTGTAAATAATGCCTGTAAGACTGTTAGAGGGAACCAGCCAAATGTGGATCAACAACAAGCTGGTAAGGGGAAAAAACAGTGTCACCAAACTTGGCTGATACAGCAATATGCTTGGTGCCTCATGTATTTGCAGAGCATCAGATTCTTGATAGCCAGGAAACAGAGTGATGGCCACAAAGCTATTCACTTTTTTTAAAATCAAAGCCTGAAATTTGCGTTACATACAATGCTACCGTAGCTCAGCTGTTCTGCAGCCGGTGGTAGTTGCTGGAGATAACCGTGTGCCATAGATCTACATTCACTGTGTTTGATCATACATGGTGGTAGAAGGATTCACTGGAAAAGGTTGGTGGAACCCTGACTAAGGTGAGAAGAAAGCTGGTGTAGACAGTCTGCTTGAGGTGGAGGAAAATTAGCTCTTCTGACTGCTCCCATGTGTGAGATCAAGAAAATATAGATGGTGGCGTTACTGAATTCCAGAAGTTGTGTCAGTAGCAAAGCTTGCAGGTCACCACTGAGAGCGGTTGTTTTGATGATTGGGAAGTGAAACTAGAGCCTTGGACAGAATCCTGTAGTGAAGATGAAGAGTTTGCTAAAGCAGAGAAAGGATGAGCTGTAAAAGTTAGCAAGTATCTAGTTATTTCTGCTCGGTATGTTCAGTGTTTGAGTTACAGAGGCATATTTGGCTGTTCAGTACAGCCCACCTAATACGTGCTTTGTCTTTGTAAAGCAAAGGTGTTAGGCTCTGTTTTTTTACTTTTCATATGCCCTAATCACTGTCCACCAGGAAGAGTAGAAATATATGTGTAATATATGTGTTGTGGGTATGTTGGCTTAGTGCTCTACTTGCATAGGCTGCATGTTTGTCTCCTAACTGCCTCCACACAGTCTCATTGCTGCCTCTGCCTGCCCAAGGTTATCTGGGCTTTACTCCTCAGCTATCTTTCCCACAGAAAGATGAATATCTGCTCATAATTCAGAGTTGCTGAGAGAGTGTACAAGTGTCAGAAGAGACTGACATGAAATCAGGGGAGTGGGAGGGATTTAGAAAAGAGTTTGGATTTTGTAAGGAGAATGAGGTGGAACATCGTACGATATGGTCCCAAGTTGTGTGTCTCTGCTCCTCAGTAGGGCTGCTCAGTCCAACTCCCTGCTCTTCAGTAGGGTTAATATGTGACATAGCACAAGGTGTGTGATCTCCCTGTGTTTCCTTTGGTAAGAATGGAATAATGACATGCTACTTCTTTATAGAGGGGTTGTGAAGATAAATGCTTTAAAGACGAGTGCTGATACTGACTAAAGCTCCTCCCAATACACTCACTGCACCGTTTGACCTTCTTTTTACTCAGGGCTGTCCCAAGATTTTGTTTGCTGATGCAATTCCCATATTTTCCACCAGCTCCACAGCTGCACTCCTGTTACTCAGAAAAATACCCGGAATATGGCCCACACACCTGGGTGCTATTCTCCTTCCTTACATACCCTGCCACTGGTAAACCTCGCAAGTTTACGAAAAGATGAAGAAAGGTGAACTGTGAAAAATAATTGCACTACTGGCTGGTGGCAGGAGAGAACAGGGAAGTGGAGACATAAAGTTTCCACCCCTTATCTAGGTTGAATATATATATGGGTTGAGTGTCAGAGGAGGCTGTATATGCCTGTGTAGGAGACTTCTGAGTGAAATGTTAGTTTAGCCAAAAAAGAACACCCCACAGAGATGAAAACAGCTTCAATCAATCACTCAGAGCAGAGTGAACTGCTCCATTCATCTTGGTATTCTCATTACCTGTGACCCCAGCGTCAGCATGTGTGAGTCCACACTCGTTCTTAGCTTCTCCGGCCAGTCTCAGCACTAATGTGGTGCCTGCTCGGAGGTTACCTTTTCAGCCTCTCCACCTAGAGGGTTAGCCTCATGCTTCTGACTCCTCCAAAAATGCTGGCATGCACAGGAAAAGGAGATCAGACATATCCACTCTGTAACACACACAAATAGGAGCTCAGATCCTGGTCAATCAAGGGACTGCAGGAATGTCAGCAGAGATAAAGTTCTGCTGTAACGTGACAAGAAAGTCCTGGTTTCCAGGCTACTCCCTCCCAGTTCCAGACATCTGACCAGTAGTGTTAGTTCAGAGTCTGTGTAGCTCTGTTTTCTCTTTCCTACATCCCTCCTCTGATGCTTTCCAGTTTTTGATGCTTTACTTTGAGCACTGCAAATAGTGTGTAAGTGATAGTGGAGCAGCATATACCAAAGGAAAGAACAAAGCTGAGTAGATTATGCTATTTGTAAGTATGTATAAGAAAATAGTGATCAACTGGGGCTTGTCTGACTGGTAGAGAAACAGTAAACAGAGGAAGTTATTAGTTTTATAGATAGTGTGATCAAAATCCCTGTGAGGGCTATAAAATAGAGAGCAGCAACTGAATTGATGACCAATGAGGCATATGGTATCTAAATTAACAGAGAGCATAGGATCTCCCAGGAGGAGGTCATCAGGGTATCAGAAAGCTGAGGCAGAAAGTTCCTTTTGTCTCTTCCTACATTAAATTCCTGAGATAAGGGAATGCTATACTAATATGGAAAACTAGATAAAACTGGAAATGTAATGCTTTTTCTTGGGTCTTTGCTGGAGAGTTTAATGGATAAGGCTATGCACATTGCTAGAACTACCTCTAACCTCACTGTGTACATTTTTAAAACTTGATTTAAGAGAGATTTTGATTACTCGGTTCTCTTATAAACACAGTTTTACTTCTAAAATGCAAATGATCTTATCCTTAATTTAGAGCTAAGTAAATGACAACAGGCAGAAGAAATTCATAAATCAACTGATAACTATATCTCATTAAAGAGAATCACTGGCACTATAGACCAGCTTCTTTCTGAATCACTCCATGTGCCAAGTACACTTAGCATGTGTAGCGATGGAAGTGAAAAAAGTAGCAAATCGTGAGCCGAGTTCAGTTTTTATGGGCATCTATTCCACTGACTTCTGTAAGAATTTTGACAGAAAAAGAACCTTATTTTTCGACCCCATACTCTAGTGCATCGATAATGATGACAGCATTTTAGAAAGTTAGTCTGATGACACTGAAGAAATTGCATGACTTTGCACTTGTTTTTCTCCAGACTTTCTTATTTTAAGATGAAAAATTTGGAAAATGGCTCTTTGTTGCCTAGTGTGGCCTCCTGAGAAGCAGACAGTGGTTGTCAATCACAGATTTCTCCTGAATCCACTTATTTGTGTTTGAAAGTGGCTCACGTGATAGAGCTGTATCATTTCTTCACTGAAAGGGTTGTCGGGCATTGGAACAGGCTGCCCAGGGAGGTGGTGGAGTCCCCATCCCTGGAGGTATTCAAAAGACATTTAGACGAAGCCCTAAGGGATATGATTTAGTAGGGGACTTGGTAGTGATAGGTTAATGGGTGGACCCGATGATCTTGGAGCTCTCTTCCAACCAGAACAATTCTATGATTCTATGATTCTATGATTTGAGCATTGGAGTACCAGCATTGCAGCATCGTAGTCTCTCTGTCATTCCGCAGCATACGGAATAGGTAATTTAGGCTAGGAATACATTCCCATTTTATTGCATTATCTGTCCTTCACCATGGACCATTCTCTCTTTGATATGTAATATGTGATTCTCTCAGCTCAATTCTAGTAGAATATGGGGGCTTCCTGCATGTAGTAGGAAAAATAGGGATGTGAGATTTACTGAGAGAGAAGCCAAAAAGTGTACCCATTTGAAGGTCATTTCTTTTTGCTCTCCGTCTCACAGGTTCCAGAGTGCGAGAAAAGTGATGCTGTTCATTAGACTGGAGCAGGAGGCATGGGCATGCTGACACCCTGGCCTTTGAGGGGAATATCTTTTCTCCTCTTTTTGTCCTGGATTCTCAAACAGCTGGTCAAACTGTTTGGCTCTGAGCAATAGGAGCTGATTGAAGAGTGAAGTGAAATGTGTTTTATTCCCAGATTAGGATTGTTTGCTTTGGTTTGGCATGGTCAGCCAGCCAGCAGGAGGTACATGCCTCGGCCCGTGCTCCCTGGTCATTGCTGCTTCACTTTGGGGTTCTGAGGTTTGAGCCGAGCGGAAGGAATTTGTTTAAATGTTCTGTGAGGAGCAGTCTGGTAATATATGTGCAGGATTGAGGCAAGGAGCTTCTCTTTCCAAGCCTGGAGCAGTTCTGTGTATGGCCATGGTTATTCCCTTTGTAAAGAAGGGGAAGGAGTATGGTGAGAATGACTTCACATCTCTATAGCTCTGTGAGGATGGAAAGCATAATTCAAGCATTCCATATATTTGAAATAATTTTATAGATTATATTTGGGGGGGGGGGGGGGCAAATTTATATTTGAATAGTTCACAGAATTTATGCATTTACCTATGTATGTATTAGAAGTGACACAGAAACATACCGTGCACTGCGTTCCTAAAAATACTTTTCTGTCAGTCTACTAGGGCAGTATTTTTAAGTCTTCATGTTCAGCTAAGGAGAGAGAAGTCATTTCAAAATTGTAATTGAAGCTTTCCCCAGTCTTCCTTGGGATCCCAGGCCTGTGGTGGCAGCCAAGACGACTGGTGGTTTTTTAAAAAATCTTCTCTTAATTTAGAAATTTGGCTTTTCTAGGTCCCTCTCAAAAACTCTGCTCATGTTGGGGGGGCACTTACCTATGTTGTAGTTGATAGGCATAAGAAGCATTGACTGCCTTTCACTAATATGTATGTATTACTGGAACAAGCTACTTTAAAAGCATTATATAGAGAGGGGCTGTAGAGAGGGTCTTCATATTATTTCCCTTGGTGTGAAGACAGTATCTCTTACCTGACACACCTTCAATCCCACAGTCAGGTCCCATATCTGTGTCCCAGTTTTGACCCTCACAGTCCCACTATTGGGCTTTTTCCTCCTGTCTCTTTTTTTTTTTCCCAGCTAAAGTGGAGTTGTTGAAGACTTTGTATAGAGCACTTGCACTTTGTAAGAAAGATTATGGATTTTTTATACACTCTTGTTCAGTAGTCCTTGAAGAATGGGTTATTTCAAAAGTGATTCTTGGAATATTGAAAAATATTGCCATTAGAAAATACTTAATCTTTTCTGTACCAAAATATTCTAACTTTACAACACAAGTTCATTAAGTAACAGGTGTATTTTTGCAGTGTTGGATTAATCCATTCAGCCAAATCAATAGCAATGTGGCAGCCATATGATCACTCAATATTTATGTGTAGGTTGAACAGTAATCCTTCTGTCTAAACTTTGTGCTGTTTCCAGTTTTAACACAGTATAGACACAGGCAGCTGTTTATTTTGTCAATAAATATACTAAGTAACTAAAATTAATTACCATGAGACCCAGTTTTTAAACAATATACTCTCTGTGGTTAAAAGAAGGCAAGTAACAGTTTAATTACCTTTTCATTCCATACTGAATAATTACAATGCAAGAAAAGAGTGACTATATGTATCTGTACTCATAAAATAAAAGGTGCCCATCCAGTCTTCCCCAAACAAATGCATTCCACCAAAAGTACACAGGCTTTTTTTACCTAATGTTTCCCAAAATGAGAGGACAAGCAGGGTGCACACAGCAGATCCTTTTCAGCTGCTCACCAGAGTCTTGGCTTGCTTTCCATTTTATAGAAGTCCATTTCTAGTTATTAGAGTGGTGAAGGAAATGCAGCCGTCTATGCCAGAGGCAGAAAGGTGTTTCCAGAGAGTTTGAAACGATTGTTTTGAACTGAAAGGTGGCCCAGGCGTTCCAAGTGGAGACAAGAATAACACTTTCAATATTGATATAGTTAAGAGTCTGACTCCTTTTTAAAGTATGGAAGCAAGAGGAGACAGTATATCCAAAAATGTTCACCAATGTTCCCTAAGGCAGGAGGAGGAGTCACAAAGGGCCAGCCACGGAAGGAGCAGAAGATGAATACATTAAGATATTTAAACCTTTAACAACAGCCAGTAAAACTGTAGTAAGGCATAAAATTGGTTCTACTTTTCTTAAAGGGCAGCTCAGCTGAAAGCTGAGTTTGGGAAATCCTCTATTAATCTTTGTGAAATCCACACCTAGACTGGGAAATGTCAAGGCAAGCCTTTAAATCCGAAATATGCCTTTGCATGTGCTGATCTTGTCTAGGGGTTTGTGTTTTTCCTTTATGCACAGAAAAATGCAGGAGATGCCATAGCAGTTTTTAATCTTTCTTTTATTTTCATCTACCGATGTTCAAATTAAACTCTGTTAAAATTTAGGAGATATAATTGTATTAAAAATGTTTGTTGGCAATCTGAAGCCAATAAACAAACCATATACACCAGCATGTTAAAGCTATAAACTGGGGACTCCTCTTATTATGCCAGTCGTTGCCTAGCATAAAAATGTCAATATGGTGAAGTAAATAATAATAATAATAATATTAATGGCACATAACTCAGCTGTTGGCAGTGTATCTAGACATGCTTGGAGCTATATACATAGGTTAATTTACTTTACTTCTGGTGAAACTTCTTGCTGTTGTGGATAGATGGTTTCTTTCAGTAAGGCTTTAAACTAGACAGTTGCGGTCTGAATGAGGGATGGTGTGAAGATGCTGCCTTTTGGAGCAAGCTTATTTAAAGCCTGTTCAGGTTTAAAACCTGACACATTCTCATGGAGAACTAGACTAGGAGGCTTGGCTGAATGTTAATGCAGCTGTTCACTTAAAAATGCTCATGTTTCTGATTCTTTGTCGCAATTGTTTAAGAACAGTATGTCGTTTAAGGCAGCCCCAGATCCCCAAGCTGGGGGCAGGCAGGTGGCCAGAGCCCATCCGGGCTCCCAGGGTCATTCATGGCTGTGCTGGAAAAGCTGGGGGACTTGGGGGTCATAGGAGGGACTAGGGGGTTCATGGCAGGGGACTGCAAAGGTCTTGGGAGGAACTGGGGGTGTCATGAGAGGACCTGGGTGGGGAGTTCATGGGAGGCTGTGGCAGTGTGAACCGTCATTGGGACAGGCTCTGGGGTAGGCTCTGGGGTGGGGTGCTTAGGGCCCAGGAGGCAGAGGCACAGCAGAGACCGTGGAGGGGACCACTGGCACCCAAGCAGCTGTTATTCCCAAGTGTTTTTTTCTCTGCTGCCTGCATTCAAACCAGGGTCCAAAGAGCCCTGCGTGGTGGGACAGTCACTTTGGGGCACCTGAATTTGAAAAATCCTGATTTTGAAGACACCTGTCAATGAAGATGGTGATGGTGACTCACGTCTTGCCTCTTTAAATCACCAGTTACCATCCAGCCCAGCGCGGCCTGAGCCCCTCTGGCCCGGTGGCTGCGGGTTGGTTCCCGCGGTGGAGGTGGGGGTCTCCCCGCCCGCCGTAGCAGGCAGGGCCCCCGCAGGCAGCGGGGCTGGGGGAGCCGGGGCCCCCTCGCGCCCTGGCCCGCGGCTGGAGCTCTCCAGGCTCCAGCTCCTCTTGCATCCAGGCCGCTGTGCTCCCCTCCGGGGCCCGGCCCCGCGTTGGCCCCGGCCTAGGAGGAGCGGCCCCGGCCCCGACGGCGCTGCCGCTGCCTCCCCGGCGGGCCCCCGCGCCGCTCCGGCCGCTGCAGCCCCGCCGGTGGCCACCGTCCCCCTGCGTCTGCGGGCCAAAGCGGGGCTGCGGCAGGGAGCTCCCCGCCGGGGTGCGCTTGTCAGCGCCGCTCTCTGAGCGGCCCCTGGCCCCGGCTGCGCCGCCGGGAGCCCCCTCCGCCGGGCGCTGCTCCTCATCTCTGGTGTCTCTTTGCTTTACACTAGGACGTAGCGGCAGCCCATTTCTCATGGAAATAGTGCTTTGTGTAACTGAATTGACATTTGGCCTTGATACCTGTATCTCCTGATAACTGAAACAAATTTCTAAAATAAATATTGTACTTTGATCTTCCAGCCCTGCATTTTTAATGACAGCTCTGAACATCACTTCATTAAGAATACATTTCAGGAGACTGAAATGCTCCGAGTTTGAACACTAATTATTTGTACAGAAAATTATGACTGCAACGTTTCATTATTCAGCCCATTGGTTTCTTCCAGAAATGAGAAATTATTCTCGATTTTTAAGTAATGTGCTTTCTTGGATGCAGATTTATGGCATTTGTAGTGTGGCATCTGTATAGACGCTTACCCAACTTTCCACTAACTCTTTTGTAACGTGAGAAATCATTTTGGTTCATCGAGATATCTGGGGAAATACTGTATCTTAAAGGTTGGGGGCAACCTCGGCATGTTCAGTGTCTCCTGAACTACCTGTCGACTCTCATTTCGTTTGTAAATATTGTTCAGATTCTTATCCTGGCAATTATTTGATAAAACGAATTAACAGAAATCGAGGTAGGAATTAAATCGGGCACCTCGTAGGAGTCTAGGGTTGGCACAGGTTTGGGGACGTAGAAGTTTAGGGACGGCGCAAGTGCGAGCGCCGCTGCTTCGCTTGTCTGGCGGGTTATTGCTCCTCCAGGGACCAGATGTGCGGTCGGAGTCCCCCCGTCGGGGCCCCCCCTCGGCTCCGACGGCCCTGGCTGCGGCTCCGACGCGAAGGGAAGGCGGGTGCGCTCCTGCCCCGATGCGGCTCCAGTGGCGCGGCTGGAGCTCGGCCAGCGAGCCCGGGACACCCGACGGCTGCGGGTGGGTGTGTGCGTGCGTGCGTGTCCGTGGGTGTGCGCGCCCTCCCGGCTGCGCTGCGGGCCCGGGGCTCGCTGTGGTTCCCCGTCTCCCGCCACGTCCCGTGTGGACACAGCGCAGCCCCCGCCGTGTCGCGCAGCGGCGGCGCTGGGGCGTGCTTCTGTGCGGTGGCTGGCACAGCGCTGGAAGGAGGTGCTGGACCCCGCGGGGCCTGCACCCTCGCAGGCAGATGGGGAAGGCCGCCGCCCGCAGCCTCCCGCCCTGCCGGGGGCGGCTGCCCGGCCCCGGGCTCCTGCGGCAGTGACGAGCCCTGCCTCGATGCGTCAGTGCGTGGCAAAAGCGCTGGGTGCGGGGCGCTTACCTCCCTGTTACCGACCTGGCGAAGCGGTTACCTGGCACAGGGGAAGCGCTTGAAGTGGCTGCTGCGCAGGGGATCCGTGTTACACGGGGTCGAGCTTTTACTTCTCCCCAGGACTCAATGTGGAGCCGTGGGAGAGGACTTGGCACTTTAATCCCTTCAAAGAAACCGATCTAATTCAAGCCTTACAACTCTTGGAAGTCTTTGAGCGGACAGTGATTGTTTCCACAGGAAAGCCAGATAAAGATCTCTGTGTGCTGGCGTTTAAAGAGACTTCAGTGGCGGTGTGAATACAATTGAACCCAGCGACTGCGGGGAGGATCGAGTTACCTGGGCAAACAGCTCCGGAGGACCAGAGCCAGCCGGCATCTGCCCGAAAGGGCACCCCCCGCCCCCCCAAGACAGAGCTGAACGACCTCGTTTAGTGCCTGGCCAAATAGGCCGGCTTACACGTTTGCCATGGTCTCGGAGCAGATGGGGAAGCGGCGAGGAGAGGAGCGCGCTTGCAGGGCCCCCGGCGGAGCGCGGTGCCGAGCGGGCCCGCGGAGGGGCGCGGAGGGGCGCGGGGCCCCGCCTGCCCCTTGCTGGGCGGCGCAGTGCGAGGGGTCCCGCCAGCTCTGCGGAGCGCTGAGCGCAGCAGCAGGCGGTGGCGTTAAGCTGTGACCCAGATGTGCCTGGTGGTGGTTACTGGGGACATGGCCTTGCGCGTGGTCGAAAGAAAAGCGGGTTGGAGTCTTCATACACACACACGTATATATACGTATATACACACGCCAAAAGGTGAGGGGTGAGGGAGCAGAGCCCTCGGGGCCGAGTTTGGCTTTGTGGCAGGAGGTGGGCGAGAGGGCGGCAGCAGAGACCCGGTGACACCGTTCGGGCTCCCGAGGAGCCCCCCGGACCCGTTCTCGCCGCCGGCCGAGGCCGGGCAGGCTCAGCAGGGCCGCCGGGCGCAGTCCGCCTGCGGCGGGCACGCATCCCGCCTCCAGAAACGCTACCACGGGAGACTCCTGTCTTCATTTAGGCAATTACGTCTTTTACACCCGGCTCCCGCTAGGGAAGGGGAAACTTTTCCGTTCGGTTTCTCGGCCGGCCGGCTCGTCGGTGCGTCTGCCTGCGGGAGTGCTTGCTGCCGGCGGCACCCCGCCGTCCCTCCGCCGAGCCCGGCTGGGCGCGCTCGCCCTGGCCCCGTGGCGGGCGGGGGCTCCGGATAACACAGGGTTACCGCCGGCTGAGCGAAGCGAAACCAAACCCAGCTCCCAGAGGGGAAAATGTGCGGTTGTTTGCGGAGTCATATCGAGGGCATATCCCTCAGCCTCGGGGGAAGGGCGGGCGCAGGGAGGGAGCGGGGAGGAACCACCGACAATTACTCCAGGGAAGTTTTACGACTGGGATCGACTAGCCCCGATCAGGTGAACTCGCCGCGCTCCTAATGTTACTTTGAGTCATCAAACACTATCAGCGGAATTCGGAGGCAGATTTCTCGGGCGATAACAAAGACACATTGTCACTTTAGGGCTCTGCTACAAATCCTTAATTGCAAAAAAAAAAAAAAAAAGGGAAAAAAAAGGGGGGGGGGATACAGTGTCTTGCACATCCAATGCGAGGGTCTCCAGGCGGTAAGGGGTCCTTTGATCAAGAAAATCCAATTATTTGTGTATATACATTTCCCACATAGTGATTACTTCATTAATTGTCCCGCCTTTATCTCCTCCCTTCCCATCCCCCCTAATAATCAGTTCTTTTATCCAGACCAACAAACACACCATAGGAGCTTTGTGGATTCAAAGGATTTGCTTTCGCTTCTGAAAGAGCCGCTATTCTTTGATGATTGGGTAGCGGCAAACTTCAAAGCCATAAATCTTCCCTCTGACTGGCTGGCGGCCCAGCAAAGTCCTTATCAAATTCTTGGAGGTGATCCTGGTGCAGTCAGACAGTCCGCGGAGATCGCGCGGCGCGGGGGGGTGGGACGGGCACAGCGGCGAGGAGATCAGAGGGAAGGAGAGAGAGAAGGAAACTGGGCAGCTCCTCGTCTTCCCCTCGGCGTCTCCATGCCTCGGCGGTGCCCCGGCGCCTTCCCCTCGCCCCGGGCGCAGTAGCCATGGCCGCGGTGGCTGTCCTCCGGAACGACTCCCTCCAGGCTTTCCTCCAGGTCAGTACCCGCGCCCGGGGGCCGGGGCGGCTCGCAGGACGCCGCGTCCCACGGTTGTGACCCGCGTTGCGCGGGGGCAGCCGGCGCCTGCCGCCTCCCTCCCGGGGCTTCACGCCGCGGGCGGCCCGGGAGAGGTAGGTGGGGACCCCCGCGGGGGTGAGGAGGCCAGGCTCGGGCTCCTCGGGCCGGCAACTTCCCTCTCCCGCCAGGAGCCCGCCGGTAACTCCAGGCAGCGTCCCGGGGCGGGGGGGAAGGGGGGCGCGGGGCGGCCGCTTCCCGGCGCCCCCGGCCCCGGAGAGGCGGCGGGGCCGGCAGCGCCGGCCGCAGGCGGGACCGGTCTCTGGGCGGGGCGGGGGGCGCCGGGCCCGTCCTGCCCGCTTGGCGCGCGCTGTTTTCGGAAAGTTTGCCGGCCCCGCGGGGAGCGGCGGGCGCCTCCGGCAGCGCGCGGGCAGAGGCGCAGAAAGTTTCCGCGGGCGGCGCGGCCGCTCCCGCGGGTCGGCGGCGGCGGGCGGCGAGTAACGCGCTCTCCTCGCTCCCGCGCAGGACCGCACCCCCAGCGCCTCCCCAGACTTGGCCAAGCACTCGCCCCTGGCTCTTCTGGCCGCCACCTGTAGCCGGATCGGACAGCCGGGCGCAGCGCCCTCGGATTTCCTGCAGGTCTCCTACGACCCGACGCTGGGATCCCCCTCAAGGATCTTCCACCCGTGGAGCGGCGAGATGCCGGCGCACTCTCCGGGGGGGCTGCCGCCGCCGCACCCCAGCCTGGGGCTGACCCCTCAGAAGAACCACCTGCAGCCCTCCTTCGGGGGGGCGCACGAACTGCCCCTCACCCCCCCGGCGGACCCCTCCTACCCCTACGAGTTTTCCCCCGTCAAGATGCTTCCCTCCTCCATGGCAGCCTTGCCGTCCAGCTGCCCCCCCGCCTACGTCCCCTACGCCGCCCAGGCCGCCCTACCGCCCGGCTACTCCAACCTGCTGCCGCCCGCGCAGCCCTGCCGGCAGCTCTCGCCCAACCCGCCGCCCGAGGACATTCCCTGGTGGAGCATCCAGCAGGCCGGCGCCCCGGGCGGCTGCGGCCACCGCTTTCCCGCGGCCGCGGCGCTGCCGCGGAGCCTGGTGCTGGGCCACTCGGACTTCGCCCAGTACCAGACGCAGATCGCCGCCCTGCTGCAGACCAAGTCTCCCCTGGCGGCCACGGCCAGGAGGTGCCGCCGCTGCCGCTGCCCCAACTGCCAGTCGGCCGCGGGCAGCGCCCCGGAGGCGGAGCCGGGCAAGAAGAAGCAGCACATCTGCCACATCCCCGGCTGCGGCAAGGTGTACGGCAAGACCTCGCACCTGAAGGCGCACCTGCGCTGGCACACGGGCGAGCGGCCCTTCGTCTGCAACTGGCTCTTCTGCGGGAAGAGCTTCACCCGCTCCGACGAGCTGCAGCGGCACCTGCGGACTCACACGGGCGAGAAGCGCTTCGTCTGCCCCGAGTGCGGGAAGCGCTTCATGCGCAGCGACCACCTGGCCAAGCACGTCAAGACCCACCAGAACAAGAAGCTGAAGGCGGCGGCGGACGGCGTCAAGCGGGAGGACGGCCGCGACCTGTGACCGCCGGGCGGCGGGGCGGGACCGGCCCGGGACCGGCGGCGGCCGCCGCACCTGCGGGCGAGCTGAGCCGCGTCGCGGCGGGGACCCCGGCTGAGGGCGCCCCGCAGCTGGGGGCAGGGCGGCGGCGCGGGAGAGGGCGGCCGGCTCTTGGACTCGCGTCGGGCCTGGCGAGCGGGAGCTCGGCTGGGGGCGGCGCCGGGAGGAGCTACGGCCCCCCCGGACCCTCAGGCCCGGGACTGGACACTCGTAGGGCCCCGGGGCGGCCGCCGCGCGCCCTCCTTCCGGGACAGGCCCCCTCCCCGCCCCTGCCGCCCTGGGGCGCCGCTGAGGGGAGGCCGCGGCTGTTGGGGCGGGAGCGGGGCAGCCCCGGCCGCCGCCTCGGGGGTCGGGGCTTGTGGGCGCCAGGGAGTGGGGCGGCAGCGTCAGCCCGGCCAGCCCGGGGCCCGGCCCTCGGTGCTTTCAGGGGAAAAGACTGAAGTTTTGTGTACAGGTTATTTAATAGTTCTGTTTGAATACAAGTGTTTCTCTCCTCGTCCTCGGCCCCGCGCGGGGCTCCAGCATGAGATGTTTCTGTAAAGCGACCGCGACTGCAGCGTGAAATAAACACGTTAACACTGGGGTCACGCAGGGAAGGTCCCGCCGCGTCGGTTTCATTTGGTCGTCCCCCGGGCTCTCCCCCGCCCGCAGAGCGCCGGACCCCTCCGCGCGCGGCCGCCGCCTTCCCGCTATTTCCCGCTGAGGCGGCGGCGGGCGCTGATGTGGCGGGCAGGGTCCGGCTTCATCGCCGCGGTCAAGCGGAGCTCAGCGCACGGTGACCTGGGAGCTGCTCATGGTAAACACCTTTTAAATCCCTAGCTTCTTCGGACTGATGTTGGGCTGTTCGTTTGGGTTTGTGTTTGTTTTTTGTTTTTAATTATTGTCATTATTTTGTTTCCTACACATGAAGCCATGAGAGAAAACAGAAGCATGTGGTGCCAATACTGGGAGTGAACGTACAGGTCAAGTACTACAGACTGGGATATACATTGGAGCAGAGGTGGGCAGTAGTCAAAGTTAATAATGCTCCTTCTCAGAGAGGCCCAGGCCACAGGGCCTGCGACAACCAGCCATTCCTGGCCTGAGGTTGTCTGTGGCACGGCACAGCCAAAACATGCTTTCCATATGTTAACTTCCTGTAAAATTGCAGAATTTAAGGGTGAGACGCTTGTTATCCTCCCAGTGTGATGAAATGGCAGTCACTCTCATGCACAGGGGAAGATATTTGGCACAAAACTGTGTTTAAAAGTACTTGGTAAACAGTGACAGCTTTTAGGGTTCCTTATGTCTCATGGGGCATCACGTAAGTATGAGTTTAGGCATACATCCATTTTGGCAAATTTCTTTTAAAAGAATGACCCGGCGAGTTCCCTGTTTCTTTTTTTAACTGAAATTTGTATAGAGCAAACAAATGAGGAACCTGATTAGTAATTTGCTAAATTTTGCATTTTAACATAGAGAATATGTTATTTGCTCCTTATATTTTTACCAAGTCAGCTTTATTTTCTGGTTACCTAATGAGACAGCCAAATAAAAAGTGCCATCGAAACTTCACTGGGACTAATCTGGAACCATTCAGCCTCAGATGGGTTCCTCTGGTGGCAGTTGTCAAACCAGCTTCAGCACAACCATGATGATAGAGATACACTTTGCCATGGACTTCTGAATCAAGAAAAGCAGCAGCTCGATAAGTGTTTGTAATGACAGAATGTGTAAAACTGATGTGTTTATATGTGTGTCAAATACTGCAAAGAGTCTATTCTCTCAGGAAATAATGAGATGAGATAGTGCCATCAGAACCCTCACATCTGAAATAATGAGAAGTTAATGGACAGTTACCATGTTACAGCTCCTCAACAATATTTTATTGTTTATGATTCTGAATTAATTTCCCACACCATATTCTTAGGGTCAGCTTATTAAATTAATAACCAAGCAGTTATCTTCTTTACTACTGAAGAATCTTCTATAACGTGTCCTATTATAGAAAGCCTTGTGAGAAATACATTTAGCTTCATTGGTTAGCATTCTTTTGCCGAAGATACAGGCTCTAGAAGCATGTTGTTGGAGGATACTAAGTAGAAGATACCTTTAGTGTTCCAGAATGAGCGACAGCGATGCAGGAAATAACCGATGGACCTGATCCAGAAGTCCTTAGTCAAAAAAGTCTTTGAGACAAAAGCGCATCCCATTTACTACTGACATACGATTTAAATATGTCATCGGGAATAACATAATGTTTCTGCTTTTTAAAATGTTTCATGGCATACAGTGGCAATCTGCTTCCTTTCTTTGCTAGGAAGCTACATTAAGAATGTAGTGTTACAGAATTCAGGACTGCTTTAAAAGAGAGTTTGTTTCACTAAATAGTCTTTCAATTCTGTGTTTGGATCAGACCTACTTAAAATGGACAGTCATGGAAAGGGCTTTTGTTGGTAGTAGCAGAGGGGAAACGACAGCATCCCGGAGTGTGAAAGGTCCACTTACAGGACAGAATAATGGACTTGGATGTTGCCACATGGTAATGGCCATTCACTGCTAAGTAAGTGCCAAGATCAAGATGAAGTATTAACGTGAGCTGAAGCAATGTGTTAGGTGGTTTCTGGCACAAGTTTAGCCTGACCAAAAACTAGAGAACCGTTCCTGTGAGAGCAGTTGTAACTAGCAGAAAATAGCCCAATAATCGTAGACACAATGATTTCTAAGCTGGACCGTTATGGAAAGATTTTTCTCCAGTTGGATGACAAACTGAATTTGCCCAGCATCTATGTTGTCTGGTCTAGCCACACTATTCTGGGTTCTCACTCATTCCTCAAGACACAATTTGTACTGAAATACTGAAAGTTTTACCACTCACTTAAGCGTGAGCCTGCAAGTAATTTAGGTTTTAAGCAAAAGACCATAGCCCAAGCAGTGCCAGCACCATGTCAACTGCTGGTGTCTGATTTAAAAAAAAAACAAAAGCAGTGGCATGTTGTAGCCTATGCACCTTGTATAATATATGTATAATGATTACATTTAAAGCATGAAAGTGCACAGGTTAAAAATATGTACAGTCAAAATTAGTTAAATACCTGTCATGAGAGAGAGATGCATTTAAGTGAAAACCCACGATATCAAATGCTAATGAAAATCTTAATCTGTGAGAATAGTACAAAAGAAAAAGGCAGAAAATCAGGGATTTATGACACAAGGTAAGTAAAAGTAACAGTTTAAAATATAAAAAAAATATTTAATGAAACATTATTTCTCTCTAAAGCTTTTAAATAGTTCATTGGAAAAAGAGGGCATATCCATCATAGCTGTTTCATATTCATCTCTAAATAGCTAAATCATATGATAGCTTTTCAATTGAAATCGTTAAACTTTTATAGTAATATGGCATTTAAATATACATGTGACCTTTCTGATGTATGGGTAGAGCGTTACAAAAATATATTGCTTACATCTCAAGAATTTATTTCTAGTTGGCAAATTGCACTCCATAATAAAATTAACTTTTAATTTTGCATTCACAAAATACATTTTACACTTTTAGCTGTTTCCAATCAACTAGAACAGCTGTTCATTTTATAAAATTAAATGATTAATATTCTTTTTAATTATATCTTTTGAGTACATATGCTGCTCAAGGTCAATTCATTTCTGAATTTTAAATCTTAAATGTCATAGGTATAATAGACACATCATATAAACTAATTCATCTTGTAGTTAGTTCAAATTAATCTCTACCAAAAAATCGGGATACGGTTTAAAAACTTGAGATTTGGCATATTTTCTGTGTTTAAAAGTGACTTTCACACTTGAACAAACTTCTAAGCAGAGAACATTTTAAACAACCAACCACCATTGTTCTTCAGATAGGTTGCTTTTTTTTTTAACATGTTGTTAATCAAATTATTTTTATTTAAGGGCCAAATACAATAAGACTTTTACCCAGGAGAAGGTTGCAGGATTCACCTTTTGGTCCTGACTGACCAGATTCTCCCTGCAATAATCCAACAAATTTATAAACTTATGTTTCCTACCTCCTCAACTACTACTATAGAAAAAGTAGGATAAAGGTTTTTTAAATTATACTGGGAGACATCCTTCCAAAAACCATTGCCATGTTTTTGAAATAAATATTTAATCTTAAATTATTTGCAGATTTTGAGAGATTGCATTGTTTTAAAGTAACTACAACTTAACTATTTGAGTTTGTAAATTCTCAGCTATATCTTAGTCTTGAATACTGAAGAAATAGGGAAAATAAAATACTGATGTCTTGAAGCTCTTAGACGAAAGATACACTTTATTGCTTAGTGATATTCAAGGATTTTAGCAGACCACTGAAAAGTTCATAAATAGGGTAAATTTATATCTTTTGCAAGTAGTTGCAATTACAGAGGCACTTTTAAATGAGCTTTGTAACATTTAATACATCTTGTCAGCTTATCCGCGTACTGAGTGGTGAGAAAGAAAAGTATAATGCCTATCTTACTGTCAGATCTTATGATTTGCTATAGAATCTTTTTCTCTTTTTTAGTTTCTCTGATTATTTTACACTTTTTATGAGATTCTTGTGAATCCTCTGGTAAAGATGTGGAGTCTGCCGCTCTGGCACATGGTGGAGGCAACTCAAAGACCTCTTAGATTTTCCTGCCAAACTTTTTAAAAATACTTACCAAACAGGCTCCCTAAGTCTTCGAGACTACTGAACTTGAAAGCAGAGCTTTCCTCCAAAGGGATTGCCTAGCAGGTATCTTCAATAACTTTGCATTTAAACAGCATCCAAGCCACCAAGGACCTGGAAGTGCTCGGCAACCAGCAAGGCTCACAATTATCAGGTAAGTGTTAATGTGCGTCATAGAGAAGGAGGATCCAAGGCCCCGGGCTGACTGAATGAATAGTCTTGAGCAGAGAAAATCAGCAGAAATGTGTGTAATTCAAAGGGTCTTTTAAATAAGTTATGGGGTTTATTCCCTGTTAATATTTACTCCCAACTGATTTGAAGTCATATAGGTGTTTCATTATGGATAATGAAAACCAAGGAAAACATGTAGTTTGACCTTGTGACTGACAAGTCAGTGGGAGATTACGGATAGTGAGATTTGGCCTTTAACCTGGAGGGCATCAATCCTGTTTTTCTTCTCATCATCTCTTAATATTTTTGCGGCACACGTTTACTTAAGTACACACAAAATGCCAGCATGTCCCTGACCCGGGTCTGGTGATTTCATCACTGCTTAGCCACGTTAACGGGAGCCCAACCTGAGGCCGTGTACAAATCCTGTGTGCTCAGAGACATGTTATGGATATCCACTCAAGGGTGTGTAGGTACATAGTAGGGGCCCGTCTCCTCTGCAGGTGGCTGTGTGGTGAATCCCATGGTGTGATGTACTGAAGTTAGTGGCCAGGAACTCTTGAGGAAGTGGTGAGTTTGTACTGAGGGGTGAACTGAGTCACTACTCACTGAACAATTTAAGTGCACTCGTTAATGGTGCAGAGGCCCTGTACAGAGTCTCTGTACAGGTTTAGATTTCTCTGTTAGTGGTAGTAAGACTAGAATTTCCTTTCATCTAATTGAACTACCAAAGAAATCATAATAATCCAGTTTATGATATCTGATCCCTGCTCTGCCTAAGCAAGGAACAGTTTACCAGTGTAGGAATATTGTACACTAGAAGCCATTTTACTGTGTGCATCACCGTAGCGACCCTTCCTCTCCTGCACTTTGGCCTCCCCTCCTCCAGAGTAAAAAAGAAGCTGTACCAGCAAAAGTGCTGTCTTGTCTGTCCTCCTGCATCTACAGTAGAGTCTTCTTCTGGTGCACGTCTGAGTTAAGGGCTATGCTTTTTTTCTCCCCCATGACTGGCACAATTGTGCCTGCAGCAGCATGTGGTCGAAGCCTGGTTTACCTCGTCCTCAAGTGAGCATAGACTTTTTATGCTTTGGATTTAATTGTTCTCTCTAGCCTTACAATAGCGTGTAACCTTTGCCTTAAGGTAGGAATCTCCATCTAGCTCATCTTAATCCCCCTTCTCTAGGGCATCAATCACTGGCTTTTGCTGGCCATTGATGCCAACACTGAGCAAGAACTCACTTTAGGCAACATCATAATTTGCCCTTCCTGTCAACCTGTCCCATCATAAAAAGCAATCTTTTTTACCTTTGTAATTTCCTGTTGCTGCTGAATCACAGACTTTTACCATGACAGTGACTGAGATGTCCTGGACTGAGTATTACATCACCATAGCATTTAGTATAGAGGAACCACAAGGGGAAAATGAAAAATAAGGAAAACACTTTTTTTAAGGATATACTTATATTTGAAATGAAAAATAATATTCAAATGCCATAAACTGTGATTTTTTTTTCACAAGTTAAATCTTTCTGTTTACAAATACCCATGTCACCAGCTTCATCAGAAACAATAGTGTGTGCCTATGTTTTTGTATTTTTAAAAGGTAGGGTTGTCTGCAAAAACAATACATTCCTATTATCTGTAAGTCCCTGTTCTTATAGCAGTACTGAGCTGTTTAAACAAAGTTCCAGTATTAACCTATATACTACTCAAAACCATTTTTCATTTTCCTTTTTAACATGAACCAGCCATCACAGAGCACACTTTCAAAACAGGCTCTAATTACAAAGCAGGTTAAAAGAAATTTTATTAGACCAAAGCCCGTATCTTCACTTGAGGTCATATCCCACATGCTTTATTCAGGATCAGATGGCATGCCTGTGATCTCCACATGCAGATCTCTCATCTGTATGGAAAGGAGATGTCAGTCACGGTGCCACATTCCCCCATATTTTAGACAGCTCTCCACAAGTCTAGGATGCACATGTGAAGAAGAGCAAGGAAAATGTGCACTGTTCACTCATTCAAGATTAGACAGGAAAGATAACACAGCCTGAGAATGTCAAGTGGTCTCAGCTACTGTATGTTAATCCCAAAGGAGTGTGGAAACAGCTTCATTTCTTCCCCTCACATCTAAATAATTTGCTTTCCTGCTGTCCAGGAATAGTGGTAGTGCTTTGCTTTTGTTGAACCCTGCAAAGAATAGCCAAACACTTGACATCTGCTTACTTTACATTTTATAAAGCATTGCTTGTTCACCTTAGTAACCCAACGTAGGAGGCCCACTCTTCTCAGCATTACCTGATCCTTCAGCAGTGTAGCTCCACTGACGTCTTTCAGAGCAAATTAACAGAAAGAACTGAAAGAAATAGTTTTAAGCGGGCAAAGATTACACTTTTGTATTTTCCAAAATATTAACCAAATCTTCTTATGTGCCTACATGAGACCTAAGGCTATGTCTGAGCTTCTTAATAAAATGCTTGAATAAATTGTATAATGACGCTGAGAAGCTACTTGCAAAGTACTGTAATCAAGGCTATGTTCAGTGCTTGACTAGTTAAGTTAGAGAGACCAGAACCGTGAGCAATCTTATTAGGGGAAGTAGGTTCTCTGTAACACTATTTAAAACTGGCCAGAGCAGCTCAGTTAATGCATGTAAACACTGGAACTGTAACTCTGCTACCCCAATGGGATCTTTAATATACAAAGCACAACACTAAACATGCTCAGCGCATCCTGGCAGCCTGCAGGGAAGTGTTTTTTTCTCATTGGAGGAAGGACTTGTAAAAGATTTTCCCACAAGGGGAAAAAAGAGGTTCATGGATCTGAAGATCATTACTCTTCTATCAATGAGGAGGGTGAGGCAGAAGACAAAGCAGGTAGGGAGCCTTTCCTTTTCATGGGCCACATTTGCTTACCCTCACAAATATCAGCATTAAGACAGAGTCCTAGTTCCCTTCTCTACCCCCTGGATGCAGAGGGGAGACACAAGACCCAAGAATTTTTAGAAGCCTTTTCAGCTGATTCACTTTCACCAGTTTCCCCACACAACTCATGAGAGTTTGTGGTACAGCCCCGAAGTTCTCTGTAGAGTGTTCCAGTACGCAGCTGTTGCATTGCCTTCATGGGGTTTGCTCTCCTCCGTCCCCAACAAACCAAATCATCGTGCACAATTACGCTATTTTGAAATACCTCGGTATGCACGAGGGAGAAAGTTTCCTAAGCTAAATACAGTGATTGCAGAGTACTGAAACACTGAGACTTAGATGTGGGAATTACCTTCTAGTTTTACCATTCAATTATTTTTCTCATTAGAACCACAGTTTTAATCAGCTAAGAAATATTAAATATTAAACAGCCAGTAAAGCAGAATGGTATGTTACATTAAAATAATACTTTATAAAATGCCTAAGTACATTAGAACCTCATTTGTCTTTTTATTATATGTATTCATTCATCCTAGACTTAATTTAAAATAGGTGTCAGGTATCAGCTATAAAACTTAGAGCTGGATTCTGATCTAGATGTTAGAACCTCTGCCACTTACTGAGCATGTTTAAGATAGGGGAAGGAGGAGGGTAAATTTAGGCCTGTTTTTAATAAGCTAAAGCAATTAGATATTTTGAATACTCAGAATGATGTATTAGAATTATACAATTATTTGGTTTGTTCAGTTGCTTTTCAATACACTTGAGAACCAGCTCCTAATTAAGATACACACACTATCAAAGATGAAAAACTTAGATGGTGGTAAAAACAATTAGAATGATGATGTAGGCTTAGAGTCCCCGTGGTTTTTTTACAGATCTGCAAGAGAGTGTGGGGTATGGGCACGTGGAATTTGCCTTCTCTGCACAAGGTCCAGAAACAGCTGCAGTACTTGTGTGCCCTACAGGGACATGAGCCACCCCGGAGCAGGTGGGATGCTCTGGGACACGGCTCTGTTTTCCCTGAGCTGACTGGGTACTGTGACAACGGGGGCTTTATCCGTCAAGGGAACTACTGCAGTTATGCATTGCCTCTGGGTAAGGAGTTGTTCCTCTCTGGATAATTCCTTCTGGGGAGCAGTAGTCTAGGGGTGCTGCAGTCCTCACCCTGCTCCCATGGCCAGACTGTTAAATCACAGCAGAGCCTCTACCTGTGGAGCATATGCCAATTA
Source organism: Phoenicopterus ruber ruber (assembly GCA_009819775.1). Classification (NCBI taxonomy): domain Eukaryota; kingdom Metazoa; phylum Chordata; class Aves; order Phoenicopteriformes; family Phoenicopteridae; genus Phoenicopterus; species Phoenicopterus ruber. The sequence continues at coordinate 21,089,743 of CM020220.1, read as the reverse complement.
TGTGTTAATTATTTGTTATTTCAGTTCAGAAAACATTCCTGCCTATTTAAAAGGTGTAAGAGGAAAGCACAGCATACAACAAAGCACATTTTATAAAATAAAATAAGATAAACGATCCAACCAAGATTACCTCCAATTGTAGGCATGCCTCACCCCTTTAAAACTAATAGACTATGTAATATACCATCCTTAATATGTCCTGAATGTATTGCTCTTGATCTCAAAAGCAGTAAGAGCAGTCTCTCTCATGAAATCTTGCGGCAGAAATAACTGAGTTCCTACCATCTCAATGCCACATGAAAAACCTTAATCAAAGCAACCAAACCTCTTGACTTGCTGCTGATTCCACAGCACTTTTTTTTATAGTGATATCACTTTTATCTATCATCATTTATTCAAAAAGGTAAATCAAAAGCATGAAATAGTCTCATCTGATTTTTTGCCTGCAGGAGATGTCCTTCTCATTGGTTAAGCCATGAAGTCTTACATCAGTCAGAGACAAACTAAGTGGCTGACCCGACTTTCTGTTCTCCTTTTCCATGTATAGAAGTTTCTTATGCACAGGTAACGTTCCAGTATTAATTTTTTTTTAAAAAAAGAAAAGATTTGTCTTCAGCAGCTCGGCTGACACAAAGGAGTACTTGATTTTAGAAAGGTGCAACATTTTTTTAATTGCTGATCAGAAAGCCAATCTTCTGTTAATCCTAACCAAGTAATCTGAATATATCACTAATGCCTGTTAGTGTGAGATGCATTTAGAGCTATGTTAATAATGATTAATACCAAGGATTTTTACAATTTGAATTCTGCAAATAAATTCTAACATTTGTGTGTGTAAAGTCACACTTTTCTCACATTTTGACTTTTATCAAATTTATTTTCATTTAAAATAAGTCATTAGGAAATCACTTTGAACTAGACTGCAACAAGCAACACTTCAGCTGAAAAGGTTCACAAAAAGATTGGGTCAGCCCTAAAGATCTGCCCAGGGATAGGCGTCATGTTAGTTAACGCAGCTAATGCCCGTAAGTTTTTGCGGCCGGTGGCAACTGAACGGTGTAGTTAGGATCACATCTTGCCACCTTCAGCTGTCAGTGATTAGGTTTTTATTAACACCCCCTCCACCAAGATGCAGCTTTTTCTGACTTCTTAGGAGGGCTCTGATTCATGCCTCTGGGGTCAGAGTATTTTACGCACTCCACTGTAATGCTCTCAGGAAAGACCTGACAGTATCCCAGCTACATCTGTTTAAAATAATTTTGGTGCCTGGGGCAGGGGGGGTGTGCGTGTGTGTGACACCTTAACGAAGCTGCAGAACTGCACATGCCCCGGGAGCCAACCAAATTATCATTAGAGAGTCCCAGAATGCAGGAAGAGTCCCTGCTCCACACGGCTTCCCTTGGCAAGCAGGAACGGAGAAGCTTGAAATGGTTTTCTCGGGGGAAATGGCAAACATAATGGAGATACATAACTATCGTGAGCCAGACCAAAGGTCTGTTTAACCTAGGAGCCTGTTTTCCAGTAACAGATGCTTAAGGAAAGTGGATTAAAAACAATGCATATATAAAACAGATATTTCCCTTCGCATGGCCTCTCAGCTTCTGGGGAACAGTGCTTCAGAAACTTCCTGAGCTGGAATCGCATTTCGTTTGGTGCGTTTAATAGTCGCAGATAGGCCGATCCACCACTGATGGGTCTCGTCCCTTTATGACTGGATTTACACTTTGTGGGTCCACAACGCCCTTCGATGGTTGGTTGTGCGGCTGGATTACATCCTCTCTGAAAAAAGCGAGCGTGATGGCTTTATAACCGTTTCGGTTTTCCCTGGAAGCCCCTTAACACTGAGCAATCGCCCGCTCTCCAAGCTATTCCCGGCCATGCAACCGCCTGGCCCAGCCGCGGGCTACGGCGGCTCCGCGGCCTCGGCTCTGACCCCAGCCCGGCCCTTCCCGCCCGGCGCAGCCGCGGAGAACCGCCCCCCCCACCCCCGGCACCCCTCCCTTACCCCGCGCCGGGCGGCGGCAGCCGCGCGCCCGCAGGAGGGGGTCTGTGCCGCCGGTGGGACGGTGGCAGGTTCCGCCGCGAGCGCCGCCCCCGGCGCCCCGCCCGCCGAGCCCTGTGGCGGGGGGACGCGGCGCGGCACGGCGCCGCCGCCCGCCCGCCTTCCTCCAGGGCCCGGGCCTCCTTGACATGGCTGCGCCTTAGCCCGCCAGGTGAGAGGCGGGTACCTGAGGTACCGCTCGCCCGGCTGTTGGCCCGGCGGTTGTCGGTGGAGTAATTCGCCCGCCGTGGGGTCGGTGTCAGGGCGGCGGTCGCGCTGCCGGTGGAGCGCGCCGTTCCCTCAGGTGGGCTCGCCCTGTTCTGCGGGCGCCGTTCTGCTCTGGGGCGGATGGTGGCTGTGGCGACTGGAGAAAATAAACCTGACGAGAATAATAGGCATATTTCAGACCTTTTTGCCGCAAATTGAAACTCATTTCACAGAACCATAGGTCCAAGTCCCTCAACGTTTTTGTTTTTTTTTTTTTAAAGTCACTTGGTATCGAGACTCCTAGCTGTTATTTCTGTACTGTGGCTTGTTTGTCTTTCACTGCAGGGGTGTAAGCTCTGGCGTTGTGTTAGTTTGTTGTTTCTTAAGGTCAGATATGCGCCAGCACTTCCATTCAGAGCTGTGTTCCTCACAGCTTGTCCCTGGGCTGTGAGATGTCCCTGTAGGCTGAAGCAGGTATGCGAAGTCCGGAGAAGCTTTCCTCCCATTAGTGGAAAACTTTGGCGTGAAAGGAGTTAAGATACATGGGTTTACTGCTTTCCAAACCCTTTTATATGCCTGCATAACATGAAAGCTGATTTAATTTAAAGAATAAAATGTGATTTGACAAGGAGATAGTCCTGACTTTTATCTTGTCCCTTTATTACATCGTACAAAAAGATGAAAATGGTTAAGATGTTAACATCGGAAAGGTGATAGCCCTTCTGATACTTTATTTCTCTCAGGATAAATTTCCTAACATATTTTTATGGTCTTACATATATATTCCCAAGATAACGTACAAGATCTGGTGAGTTTCCTGTATGCTTCAGGTGACACATGTTTGTCGCAAGAGATGTGTTCAACGTTCGGAGTCTGTGCTACTTAGGCCAGGTTAAGTAGTTACTGCTCTTTTTTTTCTTCCCTCCTTCTGCTTGAGCTGTTTGTTCCTACTCTTGAACCAGCCCCTGCAACGTGTCTTTGAACCAGATCCAGCTGGTATGAGTCAACTGAAAAATAACCTACCTGGGGAGCAGGAGAGCATACTGGGTCTCATCGGTTCCCAGGGTACACAAAGTAACAGCAGGTAAGAATGAGGCAAGGGTAAGAGCGGTGCGGTGGTGCTGCCCGCTCTCCGGGCTCTGGGAGAGGCCTTGTAGTACGTGGAGCAACTCTTAAGTATAGGCACCATTACGAGCACCCATAGGGAAATCTACTAATCACGTATGCTGTGCTGCTGTGGTTATTTCAGTGGTCTTTTCCATCCATTGTCAGAAGAGAAAGTAGTATTGCACCTGGGGTGTTGATGAGCTGTCTGAATTTTAGCCACTTCCTCAGGTGGTAGCACTGTTTTCTGCCTGTCACTTTACTCCATGGAAATACGCACATTACTGAAGAAACTTGCTACTCAAGACCTCTTTCTGCTCTTAATTAAGTCAAAGGAAAAACTTTCTCTGACTTTTAAGGGAGCAGGGTCTGGCCGTGCAATGGAATTCAAACATAAAACATTGTGCTTCCCTGACAGCTGTGTGCCTTGTGTGAGGGGAGGCCAAAACCCAGCAACAAAATACAGCTTGCTTTGGCTGCTTCAAAGTGAGATAGCGGCAAGGGGAAAATGTTTATAAATGCCAGTGCTGGCAAGGAGAGCAGAGAGACATTGGTCTGTTGCTTTCAAGGATGCACAGCTACTGTGCGTTGAGGAATTCTGCTCTTTGTTACTGAGCATACTGATCTGTGTGCTATAGGAAAATGTATGTATCCTTAAGACTGACCACAAAATAGATAGCTTTGGTTTTGACCCAGAGAACTTTTTGTTGAGTGTTCTTAATATTTTTTTTGGCATATGGCTACTGTGTCATAGGCCCTTTCAGCCTAAGATTAAAGGAAAACCAGCTGATTCTGTTTATAGGAGCCTTCAGATAACTCTACCAGATTTTATAGTAGATATGGTCGCCAAACTTGTTTAAAAATTATTTCTTTATGTTTTATTTCATTTTTCAGGTTTTTGGAATGCCAGACGTGATCAGTCCAGATGTATTTTCTTATGAGGTATCTGTGACTACAGATAACGTGGGAGGTTTTTTTAAGTAAAGAGTTTCTAATTTCCAAGTCTTTTCTTAAAATATTGGAAAGTGTGTTTGTTATTAGGCTAATTATGAGAGCATAAGTAGCATACTTTCATATCTAATATTTTTATTTTGAAATTTTTGTTCAGGTTTTTAAGAAATAATATTTGTATCTTGTCTTTTGTGTGGCCAGGCAGACCCTGATTAAAACTAATAATGGCATTGTAGCATAGTTTCTTGGTTTTACAGTGTAGATTGTGTAGTTAACACATCCACTTTCTGAAAAATCGCTCTGACGAGAGTACCCTACTTGAGATACCTATCATGAGAACACGTGTTCCCTCTCATGTCCCAAATGAAAAATGCAATCTTTTCAAGACCTGTTTCCAACACCTCTTTCCCATGTTAAATGTATAACTATAAATAGTATATTTCAGACTTTAAAATTATTTTGCACTATTTTTTCATGTTAAACTATGCAGTTATGTATAACGTGTATTTTAAACATTTATTGTCTAACATAAAATAATCATGTAAAGTTTTTCCCATTCACTGATTCCTAAAGTTTAGAATAGTTTCTCTGTGTTTGTTTATAAAATTAAACACTTTTTAATTAAGAAAAGTATCCCTATAACTGCCTAAGGATATTTTAGGAAAGACAAAAAAACCCCTATCTTAGAAGTTCAGCACACGTTAGATACTCAGTAGTACACATAATTTGTCTTCTGTAGAGTTGTTGCATACAGCAAACCGTTGAAGATTAGAGACTCCAGTTAGAAATACCATTTAAATTTTGTTTAAATTACATTTTATTGTTGCTACATAAAAACAGTATGAGCATATACTCTCAGAATTACACACCACCAACCTTGTAAGCTCCTGTAAGTTGTATTTACCAACCCTAGTCTGTAGGAATGTGTGTATATGCTCACACAAACATATGTAGCTTATTCTAAAAGTTTTAAACAAAGATTTTGTATTAATAGCAATGTACAGCAGAGATCCTTATAGAACATCTAACGCTGTTAAGAATAAAATCATGCATTAATGTTTCCAATATGTTTTATAGGATGATGTCTTAGCATGTAACTACTGGGGTGGTAGTTCAGTTTTTTACTACCTTTACACTTGTCTTACAATATATTTTCTTCTATGATCATCAATCATCTCATAGACAAATACCTTTTTAAGTACATGGAAACTTTAACAATATAATGCTAACTTTGTTGTGGTAAACTAATTAAAAATTTAAAAATACAAATTGCAAAAAAAAGAACTTTTATATGTAAAAAATGTGTGAAATGTACTGTGCCTGCTGTTTAGATGAACTTACTCTAGAGACATCTGTAATGGACAAGGCAAGAAAAGAAAGACACATCTTGATGCCAAAAGTTTTTAGAGAGCCTTAATTGTATGAAGGCCATAAGAAGAAATCAGTTACACTAATCTAGGAAAGTCCAGCGGGGGACGAAGGGGATTTGGTAAAGGCCACTACAACCACTATTTATTTGTAAATGTTTTTCCCCTTATTGTGTGTTAAGAAGTTATTTAAATGATTTTTTTTTCATATAGTAGTATGCAGGAATATATTACATTTGAAGTAAAAACGTTCCTGCTTTAGGTTTTGGTAATTTATGCCTAATACCTAGAGCATATAAAATGAATTGTTTTATTTGTTTACTGTGATTTGCAGGGATATTACTCCATGACAAGGTTACATTGACCTATCATTTCATGCATCAGCAGTTCTTCTATTGCCCTGATTTGATCAAGCCTAGTGGATAAAAGAGGAGCAATCCACCCAGTGGACCAAATTAGAATTATAATAAAAAGTGCGAATTCTGAAGGGCAAAGTAGGTTAAGTATGGTACTTACTTCACTTGGCATCATTTTTGTGATGTGTCAAATTTTAAGCTTTTTTTCATAAATGAACAAAACTGTTACATTCAAATTTTATATTTTGATTTTATGTAGTTATGTAAGCGATGCTGTAGCTACAGTTGAGGAAAAAGGTAGGTTATGTAGCTATTGGAGGCTTTTTTAGGTTAGGTACTTGTGAAAGTGCAATGAACCTTTTTCATTTTGAATTCACGTGAATTTCTGGGTGTCTCTTTGCTGTACACCTCTAGATACTGCTGTTGCTCCTCATGCTGAAGAACTTCACCGTTTTACAGTCATAAAATGTCAAACAACCCTTCCTAGTTACCTGTTTGGGGATCTGCTAGACAGAGGAAAAGGGACTGCGTGGCCTACACCTTTACTCTGTTTCTAGAGCTATCTTGTTCCCACTTGCTCTCCCTGAATGCCAGCAATAGCTCAGTGAATCGGGAGGGGCTGTCTACTGTCTGTTCGCTCCCAGGTAAGTTTTAAACTGCTGTTATCCAAGGGATGGGTCAAGATACCTGTCTTACGCAAGTGAAATAACTGTTGGAGGCTCAAACATGATTTTAATAAGATGTAGCAAATAAGATCTTCAAATGGCTCGAGAGTAAGATATGTGGAAGTTATAACACAAAAGCTTAATTTTTTGTTTCTCTAATGACAAAGAGTATACATGAGATATGTTTTAAAAGTCTTTATACCTTTGTTCTATATTGCTCTGTTGCGATGATCCGCTAGTCCTACATAATCAGTCTGTACTGATGAAGGTTTGCTAACAGTGGAAAATCAAGGCCATCAGAAATGATAATTACAAATTCTAGCACCTCATAAATGCCAAAGAGCATAATGGCACCATTCATGTGGTTTGCTTACTAAGGAATCCACAGAGAAAGTCCTTTAAGCACATATTTAAGTTTCAGTGATCTTAGTAGGGCATAAGAATGAACTGCGGTTGTTTACATAATCGAGTGTGAGCATGTGCGTCAGTGCTTTGCTGGATGGACGGCTTCTAATAGAGATGGAGATCCCAGAGAAGAAGCCCACATCAAGAGCTTGTAGAAAACACTGGGGAAGTCCTGATTGGTTTTCTTTGGTTTGTTTGAGGGGGTTTTTTGTTGTGTTTTTTTTTCTTTTTTCGTTTTTTGAGTTAGACATTAAGTCAATGTGAATTGCTGCAGTAGCAGAAGCTAAATAAAAACATGCTGTCCCAAGATTAAAAAAACAAAAAACAAAAACAACAACACAAAAAAAAAAAAATCCACACAAAACAAACAAAACCCAGTGTTCTGTTTGTTTTGCTGTTGCATGTCTATTTGGACAAATTCTGGTAGTCTACTGTAAAAAAAGAAAAAAATACACAGTTGGGTTTTTTGAATTGTTTTTATTTTCTACTGTACAATTGTTTAAAAAGGACAGAGACCAAGAAGGTAAGCATCAGCTTACTCTAGAACTTAATTATACACCTCTTCTATGGCAATAGATTAGTTTCATTTCTTATTTAGGTATTCTGTTGAATGGTGTTTTAAATTCCATTGCTGTGAACATTCATGCAGTAGATGAAAAGATGCCAAAGTTTCAGTTTGTATCTTTATGTGGATTTGTGTTGAAATTGCTGCAAATTTTCACTGCCCCAGGAATTTAGTAATACCATATGATGAATAGAAAATCAATGCTTTTTAAAGTTACTGTTTCTATTTTAGGAGCAAACAGATAGATAAAATGAAAAATTCTGGTTTTGGGGGCCAAAAGGTAAATTATTTAACAATTGCTAACTTTTAAAATGATACTTGCTTTAAAATACTTGTTACTTCATCAGGGAAATCTAAGTAAGCATGAGCTTGAGCAATTTGGTAGTGCATATTTGAAGTGGAACTTTTTAAAAGATTCAGGTTAAAGAAATCTTAGAGTTTAGGAACAAAATTTGCATCAGGTGAACCAAAATGTGAAACAGCTGTTTTGTATTTGCTTTTCAGAAGTAGCTATTGAATCCATTCAAGCAGTACCATGGTAAGGAGATGTCTTTGGTTTTGCAGCTGATCTATTACATGCTTTTTAAGCAATTAGAGCTCGATAATGCAATCATTTGTCACCCAGTTAATTTTGAAAGACTGGGAATACATGGATGAACTTTTTAACCTGTGGTTTACTTAGCACCATTGTTATCTAGATCAAATAAAAAAAATATTATTAGTATTGTGTAAGCTACATTATAGGAACTCAACATCTTCATGTTCTGTGACTTGTCATTTAATTTTTAAAATATTTTTATTATTACTATAGATAAACATATGGATAAATAAATGTAACGTGGTTTTGTTTTGTATAGAATACATAAATTTATTACAATCAGAAACAACAACTGAAAAAAGTATTGTGAAAACATTTCTCCAGGGCTGATTCTGTGCCTTGACATCAACAGAAACTTTATCAAGGGCATTAATATGTGCAGGTTTCTGCCTTATATTATCTTCACAGCTTTGAAAACCTTAAGCACTGAAGCTAAAGTTCTTACACGGCTAAGAGAAAGCTGTGGGCATGCCAAAATAAACAGGTTCCTATGCTTTTTTTATACTTCTAATCTTGAAGTCACGATACGCTGTTATTTCAGTGCATCAGAATGATGCTTCATGACAAGATTCTGCTCCTCCCTGGGAGGGGCAGTGTATAGGCAATTTCAGTATGGAAAGTGTACTGAAACCTAATTTCTAGAATTTCTGTGCTGAACTTGTATGCATAGCAAATGCTAACTCAGATTTTTGTGTTCCTGAAAAGAGGTGTGTGAATTGTGGAACAATATATGTTGCAAGAGACATATGTTTTGGAGGTCATCTGGTCCACTGCCCTACTCAAAGCAGGGCCAACTTAGGTTGCTCAGGGCTTCATCCAGTGAAGAAACAAGTATCTCTAAGGATGGAGATTTCACAGCCTCACTGAGCAGCCTATTACAGTGTTTGACTTCCCTCATAATGAAGTTGTGTGGGTTTTTTTCGTGATATCTAACCTAAATATCTAATCAACCGAAATATGTGTCTCCTTGCTTCAGATAATCTGAAAGCTTGGTATTTTTCATCTTCTTGGTCTGTGACTCTCTTAAAAATTGTATTTTGCATTTATAGGTTGTATTTATAGACTCATCTTGAGTTGCCAGAGTGGCAACTTATTTGTGCTAATGTAAACTTGGGATAATGCTAAGGACTTTAGGGGTGTACATCTACATTTATTCTTATATAATGCTAATCAGAAATGTGATTTTCTGCCACGTCTTACAGGGAAGCCTTTTCTTTCTGCAAAGAGAGTGAGTGACATAATTCTGTGTGTGTACATGCATAATTAATTAAAAAGTACGAACATTAGCTCTAGAAAGACAGAATAAAAAGAAGTTATTCTTTATCGTTCAGCTCAGGTACAGGAAGATTATTTGACTGTGATGTGTGTACTGGGTGAACACATTCCAGTATTACGTGCTTATTTCATTACCTCTGTATTTTTGCTGAAGTTTAAAATTGTTTACTCAGTCAAGGAACTTCTATATCCCTTAAGACTATAGACCTAACATTGCTTATTACATTTGTATGGTTTTCCAGGTGGGTTATCTTGAAAAGAACACTTGCTCTAGACAAGCATGTTCTGGACTAAAAAAAATAGAATTTGCCTGTAGTGTAATGTGAAACAATATGTGCAGTTTACTGAAGTTGTGACACATAATGACCACTGCCTTTCTATTCATGAGCCCTGCTACCTTGCACTTCTCAAGGGTTCCCAGGCTTAAGTTTGCTCGGATACCACATTAAAGAAAGACATTAAAGGTAACAAAGCAGCACCAGGAACATGTCCAGGAAAAGGCATACCTCCAGTGCTGCTGCTTTCTCCCATATGGAGGCAAAAGTAGCGGCAGCTCCCAGCTCTGCTTGGGGCTGCATGTGACACTGAAAGAGACTGATAACTATTCAGGCAATACCTCTTCTGGACATAAATGGCATTTCAAATGTTTGTGTGTGCCGTTTGGAAGTAGTATACGCTTCCGGAGTGGGCACCATTATGCAGAGACTCTGAGGGTGCTTAAAGGAACTTGTTTCTGTCATGTCCCTATACTATTAGAAATGAACTTTTAAAATTGTTGGTTTGGATTTAAAAGATGAACGGAAACCTTGTAGAACCCTAGATAAATACTCTCTGAATTTTGTAGCTGTAGCATGAACTTTCACATTTGAATCTTCTCTCTGTGGGTTTATTTCTTGGACTGCTATTTTCACCACCCTTATAACCAACAATATAAATACTGTGTGATTTGATCATACTGATGGTGATTTGGTGCTTGTGGAAGCTGCTGATAATACTGATCTATTTATAAGAATTCCAATGACAAATAATTGAGGGGATTTGAAGGTTCAATAAGCAGAAATAAGCTTCCCTTATGCTTTAACATAGTTACTTCATACGCTCACTGTTTGGAGTGCTTTCAATTGCTTAAATATGTTTTCAGTGTCATTCTCAAAAAAAAAAATCTATTAAAAAAGGGTGGCAAATATCTGTGACTTGTAAACAAAAAAGTTCAAGGAAATGAATGGAACTGCTGAGAGATGCAGAGTCAATAAATGTGACTTCCACTGTTGCCACTATTTAATATTTGTCAAAGAACAGAATGATGCTGTCAACCTCAGATGAGCACTTACTGTGTGGGAGCTTTCTGTGTCACAAATTATATTTAAGTGAAAAATAAACATGCAAAAGAACCTTTTCTTCAGACTCATGTTCAGATCACAACCTTTTTTTTCCTTGGTACAGACTGGAAGCTCACTAGCTTTGTTCAGCAAAAGCTGAAAAATACTGTATTTTTATTGGAATATTATTATAATTTTGGAGGAGAATGTATTTTGTTTTCTCTGTGTGGAAAATCATTGATTTTTAGTATAAGGCAGTTTAGGATTTGGACCTCAAGTGGTAGGCAATGGTGTTTCCCCTTGCAAAACAAATCTCTCAAATATCTGTTGAAAAACAGGACTGATTTCACTCCTCTGTGCACTGTTAATAAATAAGTGCTCTGTAAATATTACCAGGAAGGTTTTTTAGTAGGCATTAAATCGTCTGGACAATTTAGGTAGTATCCAGTTCTTTGAATGGTTGGTCAGTGGGAGGTCTGTCGACAAGAGGTGGCTGATGGCCATTGGGAGGAAACGCTCAGCAAGAAATCTTGCCACACCGACCTCTGTGGCTCCTCCCTTCACCTGTTCACGACCACAGACTTGAACCGTAGATGAGCAAGATGTGCTGGGAACTATGTATTTTCTATCCCAGCCTGTCTTTCTGATACACAGTAGATGTCCCGAAGAGACTGGTGGCACAGATGAGGCAGCTGCAATCAGCATGATCTGCCATTGCCTAGGGTGAACACAAACAGAGGGGAGAAAAACAGCATCTCAGGCAGCCAGAGAAAACAAGGTTTGAGCTGCGTGGTTTTGTCTGCTGGATGTGACTTAAAAATAAACATATTCTAAAATTTGGAGCTATTGCAAAACCTTACTTTTTGTCAGTGAACCCGACTATGATTTGGGTTGCCTTGAAATTAATTGTGAAGAAAAAAAATCATTATTCATCATGCTCCTTGAAAAGCTTGGATAATAGAAGGCTTGTTAAAATGTGAGATAAAATTTATTTTTCTTTGTAGAAAGCAGGAAAAGGAGAGAGGTAGCAAGCTAAATGACTGTTCCTTTCTCATACTTTACAAATGAGGAGTTTTCAGCTCCAAGAGTGAGTTACGAATGCATCATATTATGTCTAGAACTATTTTGTCCTTTATTTTCACATATGTTCATTTTTCAACCAACCCGTTTTTCTGTAGAGAATTGGTATTCAGGATAGGGTTATCACAAATCGGTATATTATTTTGCTGTGGCTGTAAAACCTCATTAGAGATCAGTTTGAATAATGATGCGATTTTTAGTATTTCTCATATGCTTGGTTTTTTCTTTTTTCCTTTTTTTTTTCTCCCACTACTGGAAACTTTCTGATGATATATATATGGGATGTTTCATGCAAAAGCATGAAAAAATAAGAATTCATCCAGCATTCTTCCCCAGATTATATAAGAAAATACAGGTACGATTTGCATTTACTTAGTTACCTATGGTTTGTGGGTGCAACTGTTCAACTGAGACACTTATGATGGGTTGATTTATAGTAGATGTTATAAGCAACTTGTAGTTGTGCAGCTCAGTTGTGCAAAAGAATTTTTTTTTCCCTCGGGTCCGAATATGCTGTCTTGGCACCTGTTTTTATCTGGCTTTATGGAAAAAGTTTCACCCATGGGATGAGTGCTTGTCTCCGTGAGGCATTTGCCTGTAAACATACTTCAGGCTATGGGAACCATGTTTTTTGGTTCTGTTACCTCCTGAATATAGCTCTGTAGAGAATAGTCTTTTATGTAGTAACAAAAAGAAAACATTTGGCTTTTACCAGTGTGTTACAGAGTTCAATAAATACATGGTGGATGCCCTCTAGCTAGATTGACATGTAACTAACACCCGATGGCAGCCACACTACAGAATAATTGCTCCAAAATAAAGTTTGTAGTTTCTGAAGCTGGAGAGTCTAAAATTCTGATTGCATCAATAACTTTGTGTGGTAGACAAGAAGATTTGGCCAGTGAAGAAATTCTACAGAGGAGTTCAGTGAAAATTTTATTTTATATCTCAACAGACTATAGAAATAGATTACTTTTTTTTTTTAAGTAATACAATGATCAGTTATTAAAACCTTATTTATATTACTTGTATCTAGAAATCAAAAATCAAGGAAGTTGGACATGAATGTTTGAAGTGAAGTGTACTCTGAATTATTGTTAATTCTCCATGCAAATATTTTTTGTAGAGTTCTTTTCTTTTTTTTTTCATTTTTTTTTTCCTTTTTGGCATTAATGATAAATAAATAGCCACTATGGGGAAAGGTTAGATGCCCAAGGAGGGATGCATGTAATTCAACATGCTGAGCTGAGAAGCCCCCTAAGGCAGTAAATTGGAAATAAGGAGTTTAAGAAGTCTCCTCAGAAGAGTTTGCATCAGTTCTTTGACTTTTTCTTATAATATAAAATTTTAAATTTTCTTTACTTTTTTTTTTCCTTGCTACTATATTCTTTGATGCCTACTTTTAGAAAAATTTCTTTGCAACTGAATCTTAGGGGACAAAGCTGGTAAAACTATTATCACTGAGAGTAAGTTGAGCCCAGTAATATGATTCTGTTTGTAGCCTAAGAGTGATTTTTAAACTCAAAAACTTAATCATTGATGAACACATTCGTTCAGCTTTTTGTCCTATGTGTCAATAGGAGGATTGCATTTAAGATCAGATGGGTGTATAGACAAGAGAGGTTTAGACAGCTAGCATTTTGAGTTCTTACTAGTGGAATATACCATCTCAGTCCCATTGCATTCTTGCAGTAAAAGATTATTATTTTTTTTCTTCAGGTATAATATTAATATCTTTAAGGTTCACAAACTCATTTAAGTAAATTTTTTAAAAGGAACGTCTTTGATGTAATCATTAAGTAGAAAATATTTTAAACTATATACAGAAAGACCTTATCAGTGATCACTATTAACAAATACATGTTTGGGAGTTAGTCTGAACATATAAAATGCTCTGCAAGTGCTATTGTTTGCTATTGTTGCAATTAATAGATTATTCTACTTTTTTAATTCAAATGAAAAAGAATCTAGGAACATTAAGAAAGCACCCAGTAATGAACTTGGTGCTGAAATTGAGCCAAATACTATTGAAAATCAAAATAATGGTGAGCCACTAGGAGAAATATCAGATGATGATGAAGAAAGTAGCAATGAACAAAGTGAAAATGAAGAGGGGAAAGTTTCTGCACCAATAGTATTGTTGGGAGAGGTAAATTTTCCTTCATTAAAATAACAAATTAACAGCATGACTAAGTATTATGGACTCAGGTAAGCTGAGGCACCAATTCTGCGGTGAATACTTCTTAATTCTTGTCATGATTTGTCAGCAGTGTTAATTACCTAGTTAGCCAGCCTTTCATTCCCCGGCCTAGGTTTACATGTGATTTTGGCTTATAGTGAAAAATACTAATTGATGAAAATGATATATTATGTCAGTTACTACCATGATTTCTTAGCAACAACTCCTGATGATAAATATATTTATCTATTTTGCAATGTTTGCCAGTCAGCACAGCTTTGGAGGCGTCAAACACATGGTTGTTTGGGTTACAATTGTTTCCCTCTTGCCTGCCTGCTTGACGTCAGTTAATTGAGTGTTAGCTTTAGTATTATATTCTTGGATCTCTGTTGCTGTCTCCAAGTGACCTCAGCTGATTTCTCCTGGCTCCCTGTTCATTAGTTGGTCACAAGCTCCTGCATGCACTGTTCTTTAGGATGGGGAAGGGAACCTTCATTTCAACTCATTTAATTGTTTTTTGTAGAAAATGCAATAGAGAAGGAACGTTGATAAGGGGAGGCAGGATGGCAAAATCCAAAATACTGGGTACTTTGCTATAGCAAGAACAGTGACTTTAGTACTATCTTGTGAAAAATTACATTTGCACAGCCACTGTCTAACTGAATCTTAAGGGATTTAATTAGGGCAGTTTTCAACTCAAAATTATTCTCCCATGTGAAATTTTTGAATTTGGTTGGTTTTTCTCACCTTATGGTGTGTGTATGCATGTGGTATGCAAAATAATATTAAAGCTTTTTCATGCGTGCCCAGGTGGCCAAGAAGGCCAACGGCATCCTGGCCTGTATCAGAAATAGTGTGGCCAGCAGGACTAGGGAAGCGATTGTCGCCCTGTACTCGGCCCTGGTGAGGCTGCACCTCGAGTACTGTGTCCAGTTTTGGGCCCCTTGCTACAAGAAGGACACTGAGGTGCTGGAGCACGTGTGGAGAAGGGCAACGAAGCTGGTGAAGGGTCTGGAGCACAAGTCCTATGAGGAGCAGCTGAGGGAACTGGGGTTGTTTAGCCTGGAGAAAAGGAGGCTGAGGGGAGACCTTATCGCTCTCTACAACTACCTGAAAGGAGGTTGTAGAGAGTTGGGGTCAGTCTCTTCTCCCAAGTAACAGGCGATAGGACAAGATGAAATGGCCTCAAGTTGCGCCAGGGGAGGTTTTGATTGGATATGAGGAAAAATTTCTTCACCGAAAGGGTTGTCGGGCATTGGAACAGGCTGCCCAGGGAACTGGTTGAAGCACCATCCCTGGAGGTATTTAAAAGACGTGTAGATGTGGCACTTAGGGACATGGTTTAGTGGTGGACTTGGCAGTGATAGGTTAACGGTTGGACTCGATCATCTTAAAGGTTTCTTCCAACCTAAACGATTCTATGATTCTATGTCTTACTATTTTTGGGTTTCTTTCAGGATTAACCTAGTGTCTGAATTTTCTGTGTCTGTTATTTATGATACAAGGATTATATCAATTATGATCTTTATTTAACATCTTTATGATCTTTTCACTCTTAAATGTAATTAGTCTTCTTTCCATCCTAATTCTAGAATTAAAGTTTTACCTGAAATTATTAATGCCATTAGCTAAGAAATCATTTTTTTGGCATTGCAGACACTTACTTAAAATTACGATGCTACCCAAGAGCACAGGTTGTAACAGCAAGCTTGATATTCTTTGGATTATGAATATCCATTTTTGATATGTGTGTATGTAAAGTTTTTCATTGGTGTAATTGCACTTTCATGAACCATAAGTGGCAGACTTATTTCTGGGGTTTTTTTTCTGTTTGTTTTATCATCATATACATGTTTGTAATATATTATGTGGTCAGATTGCAGTTCTTATCTATGAACCAGAAAATACTGAGGCCAAGCAGTTTTTTCCACTTCTTGAAGAAAAGGTGTTGATGGGTAAGTTTGAGAGTTGCAACTACAATACTGATTGTAGAGGCATTCTTGCCTTTCACAGATAAACATTGAGAATTATTGTACCAATAGGAACCCGACTTTGTGTTTAAAAAGCCAATAATTGAGAAAATACTTATATTACATCTGGATTTTCTACATCTTAAATAGTCTGCCTTGGTCTGTAAAATGTCAGGGTAAACATTATCCAGTTGTTAATGTTCAATTGCAAGTATTCATTTTACAGTATATTAAGGGAGGAATAAAAGCGTCAGATCTTACAAATTTAGAAAGAGTCTTCTAAACTCAGAACATGCAGAATGGACCAGGTGAGGTCCCATCATCTGTCGCAATATAATATCAACTAGCTTAGTCCAAAGTATCAGTAAAGACCTTAAACTAATCTGGCTCATCCTCCACTGAAGTGGAAGAGGAACGCTCAAGAAAACTCTTGTAGCACTTGGGCAGGAAACTTCCGGCAGAGATTATGTAAAAATTAGTAAAGGAAGTCAGTTTTTAAACTACCCCAGGTAGAGTCACAAAAAGACATGATGGTCTGAGATGTTACCTGTGATCAAGGCAATTGAATTGTGCCAAAACGTAAGACATGTTTGTCATGAAATGGGTATTAGGCTGAAGGATGTTAACCTCAAGAAGTCCCTCTGAATTCTGTAATATGAGAAGGAAATAATGAAAATAATTACAAAGATTAGTTTAATCCATCTTTGGATACTCCCAAACCTGATTTAGATGTATGTTTTCTTCTCTCATATATTAACTTTAGCTTGCACCACTTACTTGTGATCAAGGCTTCTTAGTCCTGTATCAATTAGGATATAAAGATACCTGGGGCAGGGGGTAGAGAGAGCGGGAATCTTCCATTCTCTTGCCGCTGTGTAGCTACAGGAAACAGGAACAACAAAGAAGCTTAAACAGTGGCTTAATTCATCTGAGCATTCTCCCATAAACGAGTGATTTTCTGGTGACCAGCTGTGCTGGTTTTAGAGCTATGTTGAGCCAATTCCAAGTGCAAAGTGGTCACAGCACATTTTAGGATACAGGCTGGCTTCATAGTTTTAATTCTGCAGTCTGCCACACAATCATTACAGGGCTTTCTTCACTTGCTAGAAAGGATTAATCAGTATTTAATGATTTAATTGAAAATAGGTGAAACTAATTGCCTTACTTGCTTCTTTTTAACTTCTTTTTAATATAAAATGCAGTGCAGCAATGAATGATCTCATGTATTTTTATGGCAGAAGCAGCACAGAAACTTGCCAGTGGGGAGAGTGAAGATGATGAAGAAATGAGTGATGAAAGCAGCGATAGCAACACAAAGAATATTAGCTGTTCAAATAGCAATGATGAAGAAAATGAAGAAAGTTCTGATGATTCTGAGGAAAATTAGTTTGGAGATTCTACAGTATTTCCGTTGATGATTTTGATTCTCCAACAGGCATGTGGAAGTATACTGGTTAATCATCATTTTTCTTACAAATTTCGGTAGTCTTTACTAACATTAATATCAGATCTTAGAATTTTTGTAGTCCTTGTAATATTTTCAAACTTATACTTGCAAAAATTACCTTGTTCTATAACTTGACATGAACTTGATGTATGCAGAAGTAATTGATAAAGTATTTTCCCACTGGAGCAGCAAGTCACATGGAAACTGTGATACAGATTGTCAGTTGAGCAAAACATAGTGTTTTAGGAGAATTAGACTTGCTGCAATCCTTTGCACCACTTGAACAGGGGAAAATTAATCTTCCATCATGATTATATGAAACTCCCTGTTCTGCGAAATGATGATGTAGTTTTGAGTGACAGAAATGCTCCTGATGCTCACACTCCTGATAAGTTTGATCTGCATAAAGAGATTATAGGATTGAGACTCTTGAGTAAATTTACCACTGATATTCAGCTGTTTCTCTGGCCACAGCTATGCTGTAGAAAGAAACTAAACTTTTGTTCTAGAAACGGATAAAAGATAAGTAAGCCAGCTGCTTTCCAGAGAGAAGTGGAGCACCTCCCTTCTCACTTAAATTGAAAGGAATGAAAATGATCAACCTCTTTGAGGTTGTGATTCCTGAATTACTAATATTCATTTTAGTTTCCACATCATTCAGCTCCTTTCGCATGTTTTTTCTTTCTTAGAAAAATCTCCAAATTAACAATTTGCTCAAGACCTAAATGAATTCATATTCATGCTTTTAAAAATTACAGGGAAAAATCATAGACTGGGGGTCATTCTTCCTACTTTATAAATACGCTGATTTTTCTGAACTGGCATTCAAACTTTAAAATGATTCAGATATGCTTTTGAGAGGCAAATTCCCTTTTAGCAGAGTGTCTCAAGAATAGATCGGATATATAAACTCAAGATGGTTTACATTTTGTGCTAATATCTTCTGCCATTTTTAATGCAGACATCTATGTCAGATGTATGCCATATGTAATACCTCAAATCAGTTGGTGTCCACATGGTGAGGACTAAGTGAACCATGTTACAATGCTGAAAGAAGTAGATAATAAGTTAAGTGTTTTTAAAAGTTTGGATATAAATTGGCTGGCATGCCTGTACAAAGGTATGCATCTAACTCGACAGATAGTGCAACTGTCTTGCTTTAAAATGATGAAAAAATACTTTGATTAAGCCATGCTACTGCAGGTAAGGCTTGTACCCAACTTTTACTGTATTTACAGTTTAGTTTTTAAAAATAGTAAGAATTTTCTTGTACAAAACCTTAAGTTATATGGGGATGGAGAATTGGACTGAGTGTAATCACATTCAGTAAAGTCAACTAATGAAAACCAAACATAGTTAACATGCTGTTCTAGGCTAGACAGAAGAAAAGATACAATAAACATATTTTATTAAACACATGAGTACATTAAAGCTTAGTATTGCTTTTCATTACAGAAATTCTAAGACCTGATATTAATGTTTAAGACTATATAGTAGCCATTTCATGCTATAATTTTAAGGGTATATTTTCCTTTTACCTCAGTGTAAGAAAAAACTGTTTACCAATGATGTGTCTAAATGTTAATAAATAAATGCTTTGCATGGTCTTTTTCATATGAAAAATAAATGCTTAAGTAATAATGAGACTATCTAAGTTTATAAATCTGAGAGAAATAATTGGTTAATATTCTCATGCTTAGATAGATGTGCCTGGTTTTTTATTGCCTTTAGCTGCTGTGGTGTCCCTGTGTTATGTTATTTTTCTTTCGGTAATTCCTGATACAGATCTGTTTGGGTAAATATGACAGAGAAGATGCTTATGAAATACTTGTGACTCTTAACAGGGCTTAGCTTTGCAGTGTCTGTTTCTTTGTTTAACCCCAGCAGGATAAAGGATGTGAAACCCCAGCAGCATAAAGGACACGAAACCACAGATCTTTGAGATAATTTATTTTACTTTAAGAGATCTTCCTGTGTTGCAGAGGTGCCTTTGCAATTCTCCAGTACTTCATCTTGGTACAAGGTACAATGTCTCTGTATCTTGGTGGCATCTAAAGGCCATTCCTGGAGTCCCTGTCATTACCAGCATATTCTTGTTCTTCATGTTTCTTGTAGAAAATTACTGCAAAGTGAAAGAGAAGGATAAGGGGGGAGGGGGGGGCGGGGCAGGGCGGGGCGAGCGAGTGAGTTACTTTCAAAATGGGCATGTCATCTGCTTTCACAATCCCATGCTCATGAAAAAAAAACGAGGTACTCAGAAAGTGGCCCTCTGGGAATGGGGAGTACTTAAGGTGCTCTGAAGTTTGAATGAATGCCATAGCTGTTTTGTTGATCTTCATACAGTGTCCATAAATGAGATTAGGAGAATCACAGAATCACAGAATGGTGAGGATTGGAAGGGACCTCTGGAGATCACCTAGTCCAACCCCCCTGCCAGAGCAGGGTCACCTAGAGCAGGCTGCACAGGACCGCATCCAGGTGGGTTTTGAATATCTCCAGAGAAGGAGCCTCCACAACCTCCCTGGGCAGCCTGTGCAAGTGCTCTGTCACTCTCACAGTGAAGAAGTTTTTCTGCATATTTAGATGGAACTTCCTGTGTTCTAGTTTGTGCCCGTTGCCCCTTGTCCTGTCGCTGGGCACCACTGAAAAGAGTCTGGCCCCATCTTCTTGACACCCGCCCTTGAGAGAAGCTCACATACTGTTACTGAGGAATTGGACAGAAAAGCGTGAGCAAAGACAAATGGGCTCACATGGAGGGTCTCTGAAGGGCTCCAAACTTTTACTGAAACTAATTCTGTCGCGTTAATCAAAATTAGGAACCTGTAGGGAGGATCAACCTAGTGACTCTGATAATCATAGAGATTATTTTGAGTAATTAAAACTGAATATGCAAAGCATAGTAAAGGGATTTTTACTTCTTCAGCTGAAAGCATTGAAGGCTTTTAATGATGCTTTTCAGGGCTTCTCAGGACTGTCTGGGAAGTAGACTTTTTTTAAAACCAGTTTGTCTTTACCTACATTTTTAAGGAAATGAAATATTTAATTAAATATCTTGGATCTCATTTCTTATGTCTAATGACACAAGTTATAAATATAACTGTAAAACATAAAAGTAATTTTCACTCTCTGCTGAATGTGGGGGTTTTTAAACCTCATTAGTAAACACTTGTTTCTTGATCTTTTGAGTGGTTGAAATTGGTCAAATAGTTTCTGAAAGGACTTTGCATCTTTTGTGCGTTTTTTTGGCTTAAAATTTGCATTTTCAAACTGGCTGTTGACCAATAAACATTTTAAAGTAGCAGATCAATCTGTAATGCTTTTACTTGAACAAGAATTTCTTACAGCTTTTGGCAGTTATCCTTCACTCACTTAGATTCCATGCTATATGTGTCTTGAGGAAGAGCCTATTCACTTGCAAATAAATACAGTAATTTTTTTAACATGTTAAAAAACAGTAACGAGAATGCAGTTGTGCCAGTCTTTCTTACTGCAGACTGCAATCTGTTGTGGTGCTTTATATAGCCTGCCTCTAGCAAGCAATGGTGACGTTAATATCTGAAGGCATTGAGGGCTAATTTACACCAATACACAAGCCAAATTCCAGGTCTAACATTTCAGATACTGGAGGGGGAAATTCTGGACTCTTACATCCTAGAAAAGCTATGTGTTGGTCTTTTTACAGTCTTCAGATCCCTAAAGCTTTTGTACAGAATTTTCTGTGAAGGAAGAGGCCAGTGGAACTACATCTCTAACTTTAAGCTTTTGTGTATGGCCTGAATAGCACGAACCTGGATATCTGTCAAATCTTTCAGAATTTTTGCTAGGTCACCTTACCATCAGTGTAGTTTAGTTTAGACTTCTGTTTAAAGACATTATTAATCTCTGAAGAGAAAAGATGACTGGTAGAAGGATGCTGAGGAGTGAAGTCCCAGGTTGATGCTCTCCCATTGTAGTTGGAGAGGAGTGCAAGTAGCCTTGTTACCTGTCCTGTAGAGAACAGGGCTGTCAGAATCCAGAGCACTATCCAGTGTACTCTCTTGAATCCCTTTCTAGACATTTGCTTTAAACCCTCGCAAACGTTAAGTATCCGTTAAGATTATAAAGAGAGAGGTTATGCTTGATTCATTGTTCAGAGCAGTGCTGCTCTTTATCTGATGTGCATAAACTTTAAAAAGCTTTGTTGTGGCTGAATATGAACTGTAAAAGATAGCATGGCTAAGTTGTGTCTCTTGTTCTAGTGCTGAGTTGCTACCACCCCCCACCAGATGACAGCGGCTCTGCTTTTTCCTGTGGTCATCTTCTTCTGGTGCAGCTATCAAAATGCCAGCAAGAGGCATCAAAAGCATTAGGTAAATGTGGGCTTGCAGAGAAGTTTTGAAAGGCCAAAGTAGAGGACAGGAACTTATTACATAAATACATCTGAATATGTGTCTGTAACATGACACCTCTAGTCTGATTTTCTGCCTGGGAGCCAACGCCTTCAGTTTGAATCACCTCTTGATCAGTCTCTTGATCTGGGAGAAGTGTTTTTTTTCCTTAAACTTGCCCCTCAATGCTCTGATAATCTTCCATACTAATACTGAAAAGGGAGGCGTGTGTAACAACTGATGGCTTTGCTTAAAGCTCATGCACTCCTCCATTACTTCTGTTTCTTGTGAGAGTGCTAATGAAATCCGCTCAGATTAGGGAATATGAAGTACTCAGTCAAACAGAGAGAAGTAAGTTTTTTCTTACCTGCCCGTCTGTATTCTCTGGTGGACAAACTCTGTATCTAACTTCTCAGAGTACAGTGTGCCAATTGTCCATTTTTGTAGCTGTTCATATTGTCCTGATTGTGTTTCTGTCCTATGTTTGCACCTTGTTATGAAATCTAGGTATTGGTTTTCTGCTTAAACCATTTTCATTTCAATCAGGTGTACTAAACCTTCCTTTTTGGAAAAGTTTTTTATTTTTATTTCTGCAATATTGTAGCTAAAAAGATAACCAGAAGGGTGAAGGGTTTCAAGTATGGTGCTGCAGAAGGCCTACTCTTTTACTAGTACTGATGACTATTCAGAGTGAACTGACAAACTCATCAAGGCAAAACCTGACTTACCCACCAGAGAGAAAAGAGGGAAAAGAAAAAAAGAAAAAAAAAAACCACCTAGTTAAGCTCACAACTATAATGCTCCTGAAAACTTTTGAGGCTTAGGAAAGCCCATACCTGAGACTGAGTTATGATTTGAGAAGTGTTTTTAAAAGTAGCAGAAAAGCCCATGTTTCTTGTTTCCTGAGGATTCTTTATGAAATACGCTTAATTTAAATAAATCATGTATTAAAAAATCCCAGAGTCCAGCTCTCCAAATTCATTCTGAGACTGGAGAGCCAAACTGCATTGTCTCCTGCCGCAGCATTACTGAAATTACTGAATGTTCTCATTGTAAACTGATGTCCTCCTATGGGATAAAAAGATACAATTCAGTGAGACATGTAACAATTCTAACAACATACCACAAGGGGAAAATCCAGGCATTGGCTGTCTTGGCTCTACAGGGTTATTGGGGGAGGCGGGAAATAAATTTTATTTCAAACACAGGGTAAACAGTTGCAATTCCCTAAAACTGGTAGAGAGCAGACTTACTGGGTGTACTATCACTTTTGTTATCATTTTTTCATGCTACAATCACAGTTCCCCAACTTAAGTAATTTTGTTTGATCCATCTAGATAAATAAGGTTTTCTGTTGGGTTTTATTTTGTTATGGTTTGGAAGTAAGGAGGTTCCTTGCTTACTTCCATGTTTGCTTGGGGGTACTGAGACTTGAAATTTGCTGCTGCTGTTGTTTCACAATTGTTCTTTGGGATGTTTTTCAGATAAAGCAGATCGAAACGGACAGCAATGCATGCCGGCATGGATCAGGAAGGTGACATCCTGAAACAAGAAGCCACAAAGTATGTAAAACAATGTGCTTCGGATTAGACTTTTCTAAATGCCCTCCATCACAGCAGTGCCAAATGTTCTAGCTGGCAGCTCATCTTGAGCTGTCTTTGAAATTTGAGTGATGGACATGATCCTTAAATATGGGACAGTTGGGTACATCAATGACTGACTGATCACAAAACCCAAAGCAAACATATCGCTTACGTTCAATACATTTCTATCAAGTGCCATAAACCAGCAAAAGTTATCTGTAGAATAGGAGTATAAATCCGTAGTCTTAACTGAATTTCCATTTGTAGAATTTTCTGGACAAGTTCTGAACAACTTAGTTTTGAACAGTTTTCCAATTTTTCTTTGTCAAGCATTAAGGAAATTTGTCATTTAAATTATTCCATTCTGTCAAAGATACAGGTAAATGAGACATAATTGTGTATCAGAAATGGTGGGAAAAGAAACAGATACCTGATGCAATAAATATATTTTGTAATAATGTACTGGATTACAAATTACTATAACTGTGTGATTAAAAAAAAAAAGTAATCACAGGCTGCAAAGATAAAATTACAAACCCAAAATTTCAGGAACATCACAAATGTTCGGTATACATACTGTTGTATACATTTTTAAGGAAAGAGCATGCCTGGTCCCAACCAGCTAAAATATTCACAATCCAAACAAAATGCAAATTGAAAGGCAACAGAGAGAGAACACTCCTGCAGGGAAAAACAATAATCATAATAATCACCAGAAAGCCAATTTACTTCCCTGCCTGCAGATAAATGCATATATAACATGACTGTAGTTCAGAGTATGAAGAAACAAGAAACATTATGGCACAGTGCCTTTCCCCTATGTGCTTTTCCATTGGCATGTAGTTACATTGTGACCTTCCGGTTACAGTGTAGGCAGGTGGCGCTCCTGGCTCGGAAGATCGTGTGCAGCTCCTAGCACAATGGCTCTTCAGACTCACAGGCTGCAATGCAAATAATAAACAATTTTCCTCTGCTCAACAGTCATCATTTATATACCCACAGTTATAAACCCACAGTTATAAATGGTGTATAATCATTGACTGGTCTTTGTTACTAAAGATATTTATTGCATCACTTTCATTCCTGTGCCCACCCAGGGCACTCAAGATTCATATTTTAGCATGTCCAGTTTAGTGGATGGAGGTGAACTTAGAAGATACCCCAAGGTCTGGCTTTTTTAAGTGAGTTCTAACCAATGCGCTGGTTACAAGTTTCAACTAAGGGAATTGCACATCTGCATCCTGCTGCCTTGCTGATACTGTGGGTCAGTGTTTTTTTCCTGTGTGTTTCACATCCTCAGTAAATGTCTGAGTTCAAAGCAAACCCCAAGTCTTCTGGGGCTCCAACCTGCAAAGAGATTCTCTGTAACCTGTGCTTGCAGTGCACTCGACCAATAGCCACAGAAAAGGGACTGGCACATGGAAAGAGAAAAGAGCGAAGAGGGGTTGAGCAGAAAGCTCAGGCAGCACAGCTGGAGGGGAAGGCTTTGAACTCTCTCGCTGAAACCCGTGCCTCTCTGAGCGGCCCTGCCTGGGCATGTACATCTGGCAAAGGTGTTTCAAAGGTCTCCGTCGGTGTGGCGAGTACTGAATGAAGCCTCCAGAGCTGGAGCGGTTTGGGTTTAGGTCGGATTTTTAAGGGGGTCCGTTGCAAACGAGAGTTAGCGTTTCCTTGCGTGGTGTACAGCCACGCTGTAGATGTGCGGGGGCAGCGAGGGGGGGACCCGCGGAGCCCCAGGGTTTGCTGCCTTCCGCTCCGCCTGTCGCCGCCGGGGCCAGGACGAGGAGACCCTCGTCAGCACAGGCTGGGAGCAGCCGCAGCCGCTCCCGGGCGAGCGCTGTGCGGGCCGGCTTTGCTGAGGTCTGGGCTTGAGACACAGCACCACCTAGAGGGGACGTGGGGCGGGGGGGCGGTGCCGCGCTCGGCGGGGTTTGGTTTCGACATTTTCCTGCCCGCCCGGGAGCGAGAGGCGTTGCAGACCCGCGTGGGGCCGTGTGGGGCTGCAGCCTTCGCCGCGCCCCCCGGGCCGTGCCGCTGACCTTGGCCGGGCCGCCGCTTGCGGGGCGGGGCGGGGCGGGGCGGCCCGCGGGGGCGGGGCGGGCGCTGTCCGCGGTGCTGAGCGGCGCGGCGGGGCCCGGGCGCGGGCGGGGCGCGGAGGGCGCCGCGCCGCCGGGGGCATCGAGGTGCCAGAACGACTCTTATTTCCAGCGTGGCGCGGAAAGCCTGCTGGTCTTCATTGTCTGGCTTCTTCCCCTGACGGGCCTCAGCCTCCCCGAGGATGTAAATATTTATGTCAAAGCATGTCTATTTACTCCAGACACACGCGCTTCTGGAAGGCCAGAAGGGAAGGAACGAGCGCACAGGCTGCGTGCCTGCCGGGCACGGACCCAGCCGGGTCGCGCCTTGCAGTGACTGATGGCGTAGGAGATCTTTGCGTGGTCTTTCGTTGACTCTTTGCACTGCAATCCTACCACGATTTCCTATGAATGTTTGTTTACGTTTATAAAGACAATTAGCTAGAGTTATATTATTATTTCTCACACTCTGCACTGAGCAAACGTTTTGCCCGATTGGTTGAAACCACCTTTAAAACGATAGCCGGGAGTAGATGGCAAAAGGTCACATCAGCTAGGGCTGTTAATTCTTTTAAAGCTGTGTTTAAAAGCTGGCTCTTGTGCTGAAAACACGTTTTCATTACGTGTCCAGTTCCTAGACAGTAGGTGTGCTCGGCAAAGCAATCGTCTTGGCTATTTAATGCTGTCAGTCAGTCGGCCTCCTTTCCAAAAAGGACCTGGAAGTTTTTGCTCTTCCCTCGAGTCCTTCAAGAAGGACACGTTCCTGCTGCTCGTTGTGCTGCCCAGCACCCCCCGCACGGGATGAAATTCTCTGGCTCCATCGGGCTGTTTCCCCTCCTCCCGTCTCATTGCAGATTCCTCCCAGCCCCTTACGTGCCATCTTTGTGAGAAGGGTTTGGTTTAGGCATCTGCGTAGCTACCGCGACATGCTGAAACGTAGCACCGCGTTCACCACCGCAAACTGTTGGCGAAGCACTTTTGGGGTGTGGGATGAAGAAATAATTTGGGGTTATCAGGGGTACAAAAAAAATGTTGCCTTAATGTTTCTCGTTTTAGCAGAAGGATGCCTGGTATGAAATCGTAATCTAGCGGCAACATTGAGGGCAAGTCACAGAAATCCAGGTGTGCCGCTGTGGCCGGGAAGACACAAAGAGCGGCGGTGCCTGTGCCTCTGCCACCCTCTGGCGGAGAGCGGGGCGGAGGGCGCTGCTGGCAGCCGGCCGCCGGGGCCGCAAGTGAGCCGGCGGGGCACATCGAGCCCTCGGCACAGCTGGGGAGGGGGCGGTTTTGCTAAGCTACCGTTCACACGGACCCCGCCTGGCTCACTCGTGGCCCGCACCGTGCGCGGGGGAGTGCCGGGGCCGCAGGGCCGGTCCGAGCGGGAGTTCGGCCCCGTCGCCTCTGCCAGTACGGCGATGTGCGCGGCGCTCCGCCGCCTGTTAGCACAGCCCGCCACCTCGGGTCAAGCCGGTGCTCCCTAGGGAAAGCCTCCGGCGCCGCCCGCACAAGGGACTCAACGGGGGACTCGCAAGGCAGAAACCCCTGCCTTGAGGTGCCTCCCCCGCCGCTGCTGGGCAGCCCCACCCGCCGCGGGAGCCAGCCCCGCCGCCCCGGGCCGAAGCAGACCGGAGGCGGCAGCCGAGGCCGGGTGGGCCGCCCCTCCCCGCCCCAGCCGGCCGCCCCGGCGGTCCCCAGCCCCCGTGCGGAGCGGCGCGAAGGGGGTGGCGGCAGCACTGTGACTCATGCCTGCGTCGAAGCAGATCAACCGGCGATTCACGCTTTTAAAAAAGCAAATCCGAGCACTTCTGGAAAAAAAGGTCATCTCGCATTAAATTCCGCGGCGCGATTGGTATTCCGACGTCGTTTCTGGCGGAGTTTATAAGCGGCGGGTCGCTCCCAGGCTGGAGTCGCCCTGCCTGCCTGGACTCCGGCAGTAAGAGTGGTCTGCTCGCCCCCTCGGTAAGTCTCCTCTAAACAGCATCCTACTTTTTCAAACCTTTGGGAACCTCTTTCAGGATCTGGAGCTGTTGTTTTGGGGTTTTTTTCCCCCCTAAAATCGGTTTTGGTCGCTGTCATACCTATAGAGGGATAACGGGTATTTTGAGACAGCCAGCGCCTTAGACATTGTGTTAACCTGTTACTTCATTTCCAGGCATTGTCTAGAGAATCTCTTCTGCTTTATGGTTGTTTTCTTTTTCACCTTAAAAAAAAAAAAAAAAAAAAAAAAAAGCGAAATGCCTGTTTTCCATTGAAATCATTGATCCGTCGTGTTTACACGCGGGCATAAATCCGCCCGGCAGTGGAAATGAATAGGTTAGCTACCGACTTGAAAAAAGCGGCTAACAAAGAAAGCGTTCGTTCGTTACCGCGACCTTCATTTTCTTTACAAGGGGAATAAAATAAATCGCAGGTAGCCGTGGGGACAAAGAGACGAGCGGGGCACTGACCCGGCAATTCGCGATCAGCGACCCTGTACTGGTTATCGGAGCGCCGTGTCCGCCAGGAAGGAGCTGAACATCTGGCGAGGAGCGAGGGCTGGTCCAGCACCTTCCTTCCACCAGACAGACATGCCTTCTGCCATTTGTGCCGCTAACGCGGGCGCGGGCGAGCGCTGGTTAGTGCTGGAGCACGTACTGGTCCCGATTTGCCGAAACATGTGTGTGCAAATACACATGTGTGTGGCGCCTGTCATTGGAACTGGGCAAAATGCACCTTTGTGGTGGCGGGGGTTTATCTGTCAGTCTTTCCGGAATGCTTAGCCTGGCGTGTGTTTGGGGCTCGGATCGTAGCGCACAGAAACGGGCTCCGTTTGGATTGTAGGTCATTTGGGCTGGTAATTTCGAAGCCCGCTTTGCACGTTGGTTTCCATTTGACGCGAGCCACATAATTGCCCTGCTCAGCGGCCACCGATATAATTGCGATAGACTTCATGCTCTGCTAAATCCGTCATTCAGGCGCGGGGGGTAGCGCCTCGGCATCCAGCGAAGGGACGATTTCGCTCTTCAGCCGGTCGAGGCATTTTCCCGGCGCGGCGCTTGCGCCTGGCCCCGCGGCCCCGGCGCGGCCGGCTCCTGCCCGCCCGGCCCCTGCCCGTCGTGCCGCCGCCCCGGGACCTGCGCGGCTCTCGCTGGGCTGCAGACTGCCGCCCGCCGGCGGCCGGACGGGACTCCGGTGCGGTTCTCCAGGAGATCAGACTGCTAAAACCGCCTTTTCTTCCTTCCAGCAAATTCCTTGCTGCCCACCCCTCAGAGGAATATCGGAGGAAACCCGGGCTCCGGGCACTGGGGCTTTTCTGAAGGGATGGCTTCCTCCGCTCCCTCGTCCTCCAACGGCGCTCCGGACCCCACCCCAACTAATTTACGACCCACAAGTAGGTTTTAATGTTTTCCTCGTTTAAAGTATTTTGGAGGCTTTCACCACCTAGGCTTGGAAAGACCAATTTCGAAACGAAACGATAAATCCGTGAAGCCCTGTTCCGCGCCGTTAAGCAAGGTGCGGAAAGTGCTCTACACAAAGAAACCATCTTCCTGGTGGGAGCGGGAGAGGTTGGTCCGTGGCGAATAAGATGCTGGGAGGAAAAGCCCATCTCAGCGGCCAGCGCTGCCTTTATCTTACAGCCACATTTGAGGGATTTAGACAATAAACGGACCCCCCAGATGGCCAAAAAATCGGGATGTTGTGAGGGGTGTAGAGAAAATTAATCAGTTAAAGGGCGAAGTTACACCAGTGGCTTAAAGCGGGTTCCCCCCCCCCCCCCTTACATTTTATAAATGCTAATGCTGCAGCTTCCTTTCAGCCTACGCTGAAGCCTGTAATCAAGCGAAATTTGGATGCTAATTGTAGCTATTCAAAGCCTTGTATTCCTAATTGCTCTGAATTCGCCTTGAGTTATTGAGGTGTGAGTGGGAAGCAGAGGCTGCTGCAGGTGGATAGAGAATCAGTTTATAGCCCTGCCAGGCAATTCAGACCGTCGCCTACCGAAAATAAAAAAGAGGCTCGATGCTATAAAGCATCAGAGACAAAGAGCGGGCAACAGTAAGAAATGAAAGGTTGTCAGGCGCAGCAAAGCGGGGAACAGCTTTTACCCTGAAAGGGCTACGAGGCACGAGCATCGGAGTCATTGTCATTATTCTGCAACTGGAAGGAACGGGGGAGGGGGCGAACGGCAGCACCGGATCTTGTTCCAGGCGGGAGTGGTAGGCTCTGCTGCCTTCGGCTGAGGTGTCACACGAAGAAATCGAATTAACTGGCAACGCGGCTAGAAATGAGATCACCTCTGAGAGCCGCACCCCGCCCTGCCCGCCCGGCGCTCCCCGCCTGCCGGCACGGGCAGCGCCCCCGCCGAGAGGGCTCCTCTGCCCGGCCGGGAGCGCCGGGGCGCTTGCCCCGCTTCTCCTTCCCCGCCCGGGTGAACCGCCCCCGTCCCAGCCCCTCTGCCGCCTTCTCCCCTCACGCCCCAACGCCCCCGTCGGCGCCGCGGTCCCGTCAGCGCCCCCCCTCCCCGGTCGCCCCCTGGGGTCCGCCGCGGCACCTGCCGGCCCTGCGGCTCCCCGGGGCCGAGGGCGAGGGGCCGGAGAGGCTGGGCTGTGCCCTGGGCCGAGGCCGATGCCGTCTCCACCTCAGCCCCGGGCTTCGCTCCCCGCTTTCCCCGGGCTCAGCTGGGGCCGACCGGGACGTGGCCAGGCCGCGGCTCACAGGGGCTGGGAAGGAGCCTGTCCCCTCCGTCGGTGCGGTCGCGCCGCCGGCGCTGCCCCCGCGCGGGAGCCTCTCGGCGGCGTTTCCTCGGGCGTGCACGGCCGGCGGGCGAAGGGCGGCCGGCCCCGGAGCCCCCATATAGTGGGCCGGGCCGGGCCGGCCGAGCCGCGGGGCACAAGGGTGCTCCGGGTCAGGGGCCGGGCCGGGCGCGTCCCTAGTGCGGCCGTCGGCGGCTCGGCAGTCCGGACGAGGCTTAGTCATGCAAGTCCGATCATCTAGTCAAATACTATTTTTCACTCAATTAATTCCTGAACTCTTTTGTGACCCCATTTCACGCCACTTTATTTTAAGCTGCCACTTCCCTGGAGCCCCGCCAGTAAGTTATTAGATGTTCGGGTCCCGGGTGCCTTTCCCTCTCCTCTCGGCGGGCCAGCCTGTCTCCTCGCTGTCCCCCGAGCCTCAGCGGCCCCGCGCCCGGCACCCTCCGGCGCCACCGGGCCCGGGAAGCAGCCGTTCCTCCCGGACCTCCCCGCGGGGGGCTATGCGGGGGTCGGGAGGGCGGCACGGCAGCCGGCCAGGCCCGCCGCCCCACGGGAACCTCTCTGCCCTCTCTTCCAGCTTACGACTCGTGGTGCGGCGTGGCTCACGGGTGCACCAGGAAGATCGGGCTGAAGATATGCGGTAAGTCCGCCCGTGCCTCGCTGTGCGACACCCCACACACCCACGCGTCGCGACGCGCCCTGCCTCCGCCGGGGCCCGGGGCCCTCCCGCGGCGGGTCGCCCCCAGCGCCGGGGGCAGCGCCGGCCGATCGCCTCCCTCCCCGCCCCTGGGCGGCGGCCTCCGGCGCCCCCTGCCGGCCGCGCGGCGGCTCCGCTCCGCGGCCCCGGCCCCGCCGTTGGCACCGGCCGCCGTGCCCTCCTTTGGGTTTGCGTGGGCCGAGGCGTTGTCCGCCGCGGGAGGGACGGCCGCGGTCCCCGCCGCCCTCCTGCGAAAAACGGGGGGGTGCAGGCGCCGGCCGCCCCCGGCGGGGGGAGCGCAGGGCCCGCCGGGGAGGCCGGCGGCGTGGAACGAGCGGGGGGTTTGGCCGCCTCTCACTGTCTGAAATTTTTCAGCCTTATCTGACTAGAAAATACGGATCTCCTGGGGGAAAAAGATTAACGAGAGCCTTATTAAAGAGCAATTCGTCAGCTTGCTGTGCTGGTAAGATAGCGCTGGCAGCCAGTCAGCGCGCAGGCACATGAAATGCAGGAAGGGAAACAAATGCACAATCAGATCGCAACGTTATAGCAAGAGATTCATTTGCAGATAACAAGCTGTCTTCCTTCTCCAGATTTCTCAGTAGCGCCTTCGCTTTCGGAGACAGCCAGATCTTCATTTTCTGATGGGGAGAATCGTTCAGCTTAGCCCCTGCTCCTTATGAATAGAAATTATTTCCCATTTTCTCCACCTCCCTTTTTGGGGGGGTATGGGAAATTATTCCGTGGGAGAAAAGCAAAGTATATTTAAACCTCTTGCCCTATTTGCCCGAGTCGAAGCTCATTCGCTAAAGGTTTTGTTACCTGGAAGTTTGAACTGGAAAAGAATCAGGGTGCGAATGTTTAGCCCCGTGTCTATTAGAGATTTCATTGATACCCGCAGGAGACATTAACGAGTAGTCGCTTAGTTCTATAAATAGCTCGTGATCTGGGTTTAATGGACCGTTTCCCTACCAGTCCCTTCAGTGGCTGGAGCGATGGGCTTTTTCATCATCGTTTTAATTTAGCCCGGCAAGCAGAACTGATAAAGTAACGCACCGTTAGGCTTGTTCCGTGTTGCTAGACTACCGGGGTTACAGAGGGACATCGCAGCTTCTCTCAATGAGATCGAATACACTGAAAATGAAATATCCCACCATTTTGGATTTGAGAAAGGCAAAAGAGAGTGTAGCAGAGGCTTTGTGAAAGGAATTCAAAGCAAGCAGGGCTGCTCTGTTTGTGGCTCGGGTTTGGTGCTCGGTTTTCCTTTTCTGGCTCTTTTCTGTTTTACACGAAAAATATACCCGGAATAGTGACGGTGATTGGGAATAATCGGATTCGATCGCGACCACTGTTTTTGTTCGTATGAGCCCTCCCACTTGAATCTAACACCTTCACAAAGACAGAGAGGGGAGGTTGCCTTTGGTAAATATATAAAGTGAAGTATTAAGGTTGCCAAGAATCCTAATTAAACATACTAAACAAGTTGACGTTTGACTATTACAGATGATATCCCCCCGTCCTTACCTTTCACAAGACATCGTTCCAGACCTTAAGTATTGTGCAGTCACAAAGCTATAGTAAACCAGGCGCCTCGGAATTGTTCTTTCTGTGTGTATCAGACAAATCGATTAATTTTGAGTGCAAACTTTAAATAAGAGTCGAGCTCAGGGAGAAGGTAGGTCTTGAACAATAAGTCGGTTCTTCCACCTGTGTTGTATATTATGCGTTTGACGTTGTCAGTAATTACGTATCCAAGATGTATGTCATTTCTTCTCAAACAACTGACCGATGTAAGGATTAGCTCCTTTCCTTTCTGGTTGAAAGCCACCGCCTGAAAAGAGCCCTGCCGCTGCCACACCCCCACGCTCTTCGGCTCTGCGCGTATCCACTTAAAAAAAGAGAACATTTTACGGCGATTTAATGAACTGTCACGGCGGGCAAAGTATGGGCAGATTTTCCGGTGTCTGGAGTTGCATGCTACACCTTTCTCTCCCACCTCGGCAATCATTATCGCTGCTGGGACCGATCCTTGCTTGGCATCAGTGGAAATACTCGACGTAGTAAAATTGTTCAGGTACGTCTTCAGCTGTTCGGCCCCGGCCCGCTGATGATTCCCAGCCCAGTGAGCAACGCGGGAGAGTGGGATTTCAAAAGCAGCCGTGTGAGTTAGAAACTCGGCTCGTCTCCGGAGTCAGTGGGATTTATGCTGCTAAGTCACGTAGGCGGCGCTGAACCCCCCGGCCGCGGAGGGAACCAGGATCTCCGGCAGCCGCCACCGACGTGCATCGACCTGCGGCGACGGGCCGGGCCCGGGCAGATCTGTCCCTGCCTCGGAAGCTGAGGTCCCCGCAGGGCGGCGAGGCCGAGGGGGGTTCACACGCCTGCCTCGTGCGAGGCCTGATGTGAAATCACGCCGGATTTGTGGTCACGTTGGGGACCGAGGGACTCCCTCTCCAGTCGGGTCTCACTCGGCTTTTAAAAACTCGGTCTCTTAAAGCGCATGGATGAAAATACCTGTCAGTGGAGCACCTGCGGGAGGGAGCTGCTGCCGGAAAAGGCTGCGCTCTCCGCTGCTGCAGGAGAAGCAGCGCGGACGCTATTTTATGCGCTGCTACTTACTGGATCTCTCCTACACCGACCTTACTTTTCACATAGGATACAGATGAAAGGTTTGCTACAGTCACGCGCTTCCCCCCGGGCGTGGAAGGAGCCCTCGAGAGCAGGCTGCCGCGCTTCCTGCAGCCTGGGACGCGGGTCGGCGCCGGGGAGCGTCCCCCACCCTCCTGGGGGAGGAGCTCGGGGAACAAGAGGGTCCGGCGGCCCCAAAGCGGGGGGCTGCCCCTGCGCCGCTGGGCTCCTCCATGTACCGGACCCTCCAGCTCCGCGAGATGCTGCCGCGGCCGAGGGACCCGGGCGGACGACGCGTTATCTCCAGCCGAATGAGCTGATGCCGGGCGGCAGCACGTTCCTCCTCTCACGCTTTTTTTTTTTTTTTTTAATCTCCGCCCTGGAGTCGCCCCACGCGCGGCCGCGCAGCCCCGCGGGCCCCACGCGGCGCACGCTGACAGGCCCCGTGCGAAGCCGCTCCGAGCCCCAGATGAGCCCCGCCGCCTGAGCTCGCTGCCGCCGGCTTCGGTACATAATAAAGGGGCCGGGGAGCCCCTGCGGGGAAGAACCGCCGCGAAGTCGTTTGGGCAAGGGGGGAGCTCCGTGTCCGCGGCGTGCTGTCACCGCCGCCTCCCTGGCACAGCTCTAGTTAGGCCAGGCCCTTCAGCGAAGCCCCGGCCTCTCTGAGCCCGATGCGAACGGAACCGGAGGCAACTGCAGCCTTTCTCGGTTATGGAAGCGCTGCCCGCTCCTTGCCCACCGGAGCCTCCGAGGGATGCGTGTCTTCACGCCGAGAAGAGCGCCGGTTGTGCGGCGGGGAGCGCGGCTCTCGGGGGGAGCGCTGCTCTTCCCGCAGACGTCTCTTCTCGCG
Organism: Phoenicopterus ruber ruber; assembly: GCA_009819775.1. Taxonomy (NCBI): domain Eukaryota; kingdom Metazoa; phylum Chordata; class Aves; order Phoenicopteriformes; family Phoenicopteridae; genus Phoenicopterus; species Phoenicopterus ruber. The sequence continues at coordinate 21,055,278 of CM020220.1, read as the reverse complement.
TAACTCTTCCCACTGAGCATCGCCACGGAGAGCCTAGGAGAAAGACAAGTGGAAAAATAAAGCAAAATGAAGCCACAGGACCTGGGGAAAGAGGATCACTCCAGAATTCAGTCTAGGCTGCACCTGCTTCGGTATCAGCTGCTCCACCTCGTGAGCAGGCGAACAGCCCTAGCTGTTGCAGGAGCTAGTGATGGCTGCAAGGACCGTTAAAAGCAATAACAACAAAACTTAAAAAAAAAAGTCATCGATCCTGGACGGCTCCTTTTATGCACGAAGAGAGGTCCCTTAAACAGTGTGTTTCTCGTATAACTGGTATTCCTAAAAGCATCCTAGAAAGAAACTAATTAGTCGAAGATCAATATTAAAAGGCAAAACGTGAAGTGTTCACTGAAAGGATGGGCTTGACAAACCTGCCTGCGAACAACCCTCTTGGAGACTCGTTTGAGTGCCCGACTGAAGGGGCTGCCGGCCGGGGCTGCATTTTCGGTAGCTGTGACGGGACGGTCGGGCTGGCAGCAGGCTCCGAGGCACAGGTACCGTGCCGGGAGCCGTTCGCCCAGCGGCTCAGCGTCGCTCCCTTTTCTCGGCAGGGAGGTGCAGCCCCCGCGGCCTGCCCAAGCTGCAGGGGGCCGGGCGGGCCGGCGGCGGGCGCCCGGCAGGAGCAGCCCGCAGTCCCGGTTCGCCGTCGGGGCTCCGAGAGCGGAGGCACATGGCCGGAAAGCAGAGGGCGTTGGGAGAAGCGGCATCGGGGGACGTGGATGAGCGAAGTTAGCGCGTTGGTTTTCCTCCCTGCAAATTATTCCTCTCTGGCGAATACCCCCAGCCGCGACGAGCTTTGGTTTCGACCATTACTTGTTGGTTTTGTTTGTTTGTTTGTTTTTTTAAAAAGGAGGCCGGCGCTGCCGTACTGTCTCCTCCAAACATACGGGCACGCTCGCTGCAGCCTGCGAGGACAAAATCCGTTGCCTTCGTTAATAACGAAAAGCCCAACACTATGCGTGTTTTAGCGGGCATGGATTTAGTGGATTAAATCCCGAAAATTAATTGTTCTCTCTGCCTTGTTAAAGTAAACGGGTCTCGTTACTCGCCACGGGCCCTGCGTGGCGCCCACCGCCGTAACTCTTGGGGCGAGGGGATTTGTTATTGCTGTTGCACATAGCACCAGCAGTTGTGATCGGGTCCTGGGCGCCAGGGCTGCGTCTCCGGTGAGAGTGGAGCTCCTGGAGAGCCCGGGGATGATTAGTGTTAGTATCAAAGCGCCTTTCCAGGTGGAAAAATCCGCATCTCCTGGACACGTGCTGGTACGTACTGATAGCAGGAAGGTGGGGTTGATGAGTGCTACCGGTGTCCTTAGAGCTCCGGCGCTCCTAGGACGGCTGCTCCAGAGTGGCTGCTTGTTCTCGTGCTTTTTGTGCGTGAGAGCACCACGAGGAGAACTGAAAGTGGCCCTGATTTTAATCATACATCATTGCCTCTGTCTGCTAGGTCCATAAACTTTGCCTGCAGGCTGAAATAGCATTGATTCATCCTGAACTCTCTTCCAGTGGCTGATTACTGAAGTGGAATCTGTCTGATAGACTTAATAAGAATTTACCACTGCACTAAATGACGAAAATTTGGTTTTTGCATGGCTGGGTTTTTGCAGTTGATGGCATTTTGAACTGTCCCTCCTGGAGGCAAATAATCCCCATAAATACTCTTATTCCTGACCTCATTAGTCAGATCCAGAGCCAACACTGCTTTGAACTGTTATCTAGAGAGCTGCTTTAGATATTTCTAAACATGTTGGGAAGCGAGAAAACTCTGACCTGTGCACCTTGCAATAACAATATAGGGTTCCTGCAAAGGACCAACAGCCTGGAAGACAAGGGCCGGATCGTCAGCTCCCTGAAGGAAAGGCAGTCCTCCAAGAGCCTGCTGGCGTGCGAGAACAGCGAGAAGGAATCCAGGTTCCGGCGCACCGAGACAGACTTCTCCAATTTGTATGCCAGAGGTAAACGCTCTTTACAGCTTCTGTTTGCTCCAGCTCGGGCACATCCCTTAGCAGTCTGCCCTCGCCTCCCGTGGAATTGCAGCCGCGTTCAGACCGTGCTTTTGCTTAGTTGTTTTTGAAGGAAGCTCTGTGTGTGTGTGTTTGCTGAGAGCCGCACTGGCAGTGCGTACAAGCTTCCTGAAATGCAATTTTATGTACTTTGGGCTGACCCTCTACAGCTCGGCTCCAGGGGTTCCTCCGGCGTCACTCCAGATCCAGCCTCTGGGAGGAGAGTAATTTTATATTTTATCTCCCTCTCAGCAGAAGAGCAATGAAATGGTCCGTGATTGCTGGTATGGGGCCATTGACAAGGAGGGTGGGGAAGGGGAATCAATCCCTTTGAGGGAGGGGGCGTTGCAGGAGAAGGGCAGGTGCGGGTTTGGGGTGCTCTTGGCCCCCGGGAGGTGAGTGCCCCGCACAGCGTTAGCGGTGCAGGGTGTGCCTTTGGCCGGGGTGCCTCGGTGGTGCCCCCGCTGTTCCCGTGGGCGACCTGGGCTCGCCCTTCCCCTCCGGGCAAGATGGGCCGGGAGCACGGGGGCAGCGGGGGGTTTCACTCGCCGGGGAGCGAGCGGGGCGGCCCGGGACCGGGCGCCCGCCCCGCTACAGCCAGGCTGCGCCGGAGCCGCGGCTTCCAGGTCCTGGGAGAGCTGCGGGCGGCCGGGGCTGGTTCATCTCCGCCTCTCGCTCCCAAAGCAGGCGCTGACAGCTGGTTTGCCCCGCAGATTTGCTGCCCGCCAAGAATGGCGAGGAGCAGACCATGCAGTTCCTACTGGAGGTCGTGGACATCCTCCTCAACTATGTGAGGAAGACGTTTGACAGATCCACGAAAGTGCTGGACTTCCACCACCCGCACCAGCTCCTGGAGGGCATGGAGGGCTTCAACCTGGAGCTCTCGGACAATCCCGAGTCCCTGGAGCAGATCCTGGTGGACTGCCGGGACACGCTGAAATATGGAGTGAGGACAGGTAGGTTTTCGCACACTACTCTGGAGAGTCCCTCCTGGGGTTTGTCTCTGGCCCACGGTGAAAGGAGCGGGTTTGATCCCACGGAGGTAAGTCCACACCCTCTCCACGCCCTCGCCTCTGCGTCCCTGGAGGCTCAGCCCCAGGGCTGTCTGCGGGCGCTGGAAATGTCTCTGCTCTGAAACTTCAGTTATTGATGCTCCATCTGTCCCCGGCGGGCAGGGCTCTGTGCGGTTTGCAGTGCCCAGAAACAAGTTTTTAAGACGTAATCTTTTTCACTTGATGAAATGCGAGCTGTCTGTATCTCCCGGGAGCAATATCATTAGGTAAATGAGGGCATAAATGACACTGAATTTGCAGTTTCTCTTCTTTATGTTCACCAGACGTTTAATGAAAAAGAGACTGAAATCCTAGGAATCATCAATAAAGGAACCCTGTGGATTTCGGCCCATTACCCAGGGGGTCCGCCTGTCCAGGTCCTTCTGAATCAGATAGAAATGCCCGTTTATAATCACTTCTTTTACTGGGTGAGCTGTAGCCAGGCTCTAGACCAAAGTCTGTGCTCTTTCAGGCTGTTTGGCCTGAAATGTTTTACACCTGTATCAGCAGAAAACTTGGCTGGCAACCGGCCCTGACTGCTGTACGTACCCAAGCAGGTCAGGAACTGCAGCGATAACGGAGCGGGGGCTGTGCCTTCCCTCCCCGGTCCTGCTCCAGCGGTTCAGGGCTGCTGAGCTCTGCCGGCGAGCAGCCCTCTTCAGCTCAGCGCGGCACGGCGAGCGCCGCGGCCATGCCGGGCGGCCGTCTCCCGGCCGAGCTGAAGCGGCGGGGCGGCGGGAGCTCGCCGGGGGAGGCTTCTGTCTGACAGCCTCTGGCTGGGCGGCTGCGAGCAACGGCTCCTACGGACGGGCGCTGCTCGCTCCGCTGTTCAGTTATGCACCCGTGAAAGCCCAACGCAGCGCATTCAAGGAACAAAGCCTTGAGAACAAATGTGGCCGTTAGCTCCCTGTCTTTTCCCACGTACATGTTGGTTTGGTTTATTCAAGAGTGTCAGGGGCATATTTTGATTTTGTGCCCTTAACCAAAGGGGAGGGTATTTCGCTCCCAGATCCGTGGGCTGTTGAACAGGTGGCCAGCAGCAAAGCCAGAGCCCCTGCGGTCTGCGTGCTTGCATCGTTATTCCGGTATTGATTGCGCCGGGATGTCGAGGAATTTCTTCCCTCACCCCCACCTCCCCTGGACCTTTTGCGGGACCGGCAGGACCTGTCCCGGAGCTGAGATGCAGGTATCCGATCTGACACAAGCTCTGTTCAAAGCAGTACCTGGTGCAGCTTTAAAGAAGAGCACCTCTGGGGAGGTCAGCGAAATGTCCCTTAAAATAACTTCCCAAACTGGGTGTCAGGGCAAGGGAGAGACGTGCTGGTTTGCAAAGCAAATAGCTAAGCCACGGTGATGTTTCTGGGCTTTCGCCCTGAGCCGCTTGGCTCCCCGGCGCGGGAGCAGCTCGGTCGCTTCGCCTCCGTGTTCCCCCAATTTCCGCGGCAGCCTCCTCTTCGGGACGTGCCGAGACGTGGCAGCGCCGGCAGGCTCACGCCTCCAAAAGGTTCCCGCTGACATCGCTCGGAGCAGAATCGCAGAGGCTTCATTTATTTCTGTATGTCAAAAGATGCTGATAATTCCCAGTGTTGAGCCAAACGCGAGGTGACAGGGTCCTTCAGGGCGTCGAGCTCTGAACGCCCTCTCGGGCTGGGCTGTTCCCAGTGTGTTATCTGCGTGTCCTTTCCCAAGAGAGCAGAGATAAGGGCTAAATCACGACACCCTCCCCCTCCCCTCAAAGTCCGTCATCATTTGTTAGGAATTTCATCTCTTCATGCTAGAGAAGCAGACCCCTAATACCCGGGCTTACTGCTTATAAAAGTTGTTAAAGCGACTTTGGCTGAAATACAGGAATAGGATTGACTTCGGTTTGGTAGCGAAGCCTTTGGTTCTGAGGTGAATCCTTGCTTTTAAACCATGGGGCGGGGCCGCCCGTGCGGGGGGGCTCTTGGGGGCTCTCAGCGCCCCGCGGCATCTCTCAGGGTCCCGCCGCACTGGGACATTTCCCGCCGAGCCCCCATGAAACGCCGCTCCCGTGGCGGTGCAGCTCAGCAAGCAACGGGCTCCTCCGCACCCCTCCCTTATCCCTACAGCCTCAGTACAAGCGGATGAGCCTTCCTCTCTTTCTCCATTCAAATGCAAATAGACCCAGCACCTGCAGGTTGTTACTGCCGCGTATCCCCCCCGCCCCGGGTTCACAGCACGGCGGAGGTCGGGGGGCTCCGGCGGTGGGCTGGCCCGCGCCCTCGCGCAGGTTCCGGAGGTGTTGTACAGGCTCGGTCGGCTCCGAGGTTGCCTCTTTCAGTGAAACTCTGATGTTTCCGCACAGGAGCTCCCTCCAAAGCAGTTTTTCAAGTCTGTAACAAGACATCCGTGAATGTTGCTTAACGGCCTCCCCGTAAGCACGACTGGCTTTGAAAACTTCGCCGCGTGTTCTGAATGCGAAATTAACGTTTGTGTCAGAATAGTTGGACGGTTTAAAACTGAAACCTGAGAGATACTGGTGGAGTTGTTCCAAGATGCTCTCACTTCTCTTTCCAGGTCACCCTCGCTTTTTCAATCAGCTGTCCACAGGACTGGACATTATTGGCTTGGCTGGGGAGTGGCTGACATCAACTGCTAACACAAACATGTAAGCCGTGTCTTGTCGTCAGCGTCTGTGACTGGTGCTTAGAGGGGCTGCCGTCTATCGTGGGAGACATGTATTGTCACAGACGTGTGTAATTTTATTCTTTAAATGACGATTGCTGCGTCTTCAGTAAAAGCGTCTCGTATTTTTCTTAATTTGGCAGTAATATAGTGAAAATAGTTATATAAAGCTGAACAGTTTTACATTTCTGATAAACAGAAATGCAAATAGAGCATATGGTAAGTAAAACATGCCGATTCTAATATAATAATATGAAATTATTTTTCTTCTCTTGGACAAATCTCCTTTATCTTTTCCCTTTTTTTAAAAAAACGTTTTCTCTAGACTGAGTAATTCTGCAACCATCCATGTATTAACACCAGAATATAAAATATGTAAAACTTCATTGTCTTTTTTCCTGTTGACTTCAGAGGTAGCAGGCTTGGGGCACCACCTTCTCCTGTTCATGTGCTGGTAAAGAAGTGGCTTCTGGGTGGCTTCAAAATGATTAAAAATGTAACATTGAAAATTAATTTGATGATAATGAAGGAACTACTCAGTCTATGATTTATTAAAGTTGTGTGTAAACAAATAAATGGAAGTATAAAAAAGACAGAATTTACATCTAGAACATATCAATGAGGAAACTTTTCCTAATTTTTCTAAAAAAAATTCATTTTTCTAATGAAAGCTAGATGTAAATGTAACGTATTATGTTGAATTTTTGCAACAAAGAGTCTAATTAATGACAAAACCTCCACCAAACCAAAGAACTTTCTAGCCAGTTTTTATTTATATATTGATTTGTATATGCTCAAAAATATGATGGGAGTCCAAATAGTTGGCAGGTAACAGAGTGCCTTCTGTTTTAGTCCTGTATTGGATGTGTTTTAACTCTGAAGCTACCTCTGGTTTGGGTAGTTTGTTGCTAATTGGCAGAACACAGGAAATGCATCTGCAGATTGGGAAATGAACAATATTTTCACTGGCCTATCCATGAGTAAATGGTTCATTAAGTATAGCTGATTACTAGCAGCTCTATGTAGATTACAAGCTGTGCCTGTTTTGTGACATTAGCAATAAACAAAAATACATAAGGTGCTCCAGCCAAAACCAGCCTGCTCTTTGTAATAATCGTCTTCTCAATTAGTTCTGTGTTTGCTAAAAATTGATATGAGACATTCAGATTTAAAAGCTGATTGGGAAGAAAACCCAACAACATATATTTTAATCGTAAAACAAGTATTGCAAAGTGCTTTAAAGTGCTGCACGCTTTTTTCACACCACAATTAAAAGTGAAAACAAATCTGATTACATTTCTAAAAGAAAATTTTGCTTAAATATTGTTCCTCTGTGACAAAAACATACTTCAGAGTGTCACTTTTTGCAAGCCCCTTTTCCTTTGACTAACTTATTTATCCTAGCTTAGTTATCCTTTTGTAATCAGTGAAATTGCACAAATCTGATAGGACATAACAGAATTCAGCTCTGTGGCAGAGTACAATGGTATTACGGAATATTGCCATCGTTATTAAGAACATCGCGCTCCGAGTAACTTTTTTTTTTTCTTCAAAAGAGGTTGCTTTTGCCTTTGGTTTTAAAAGTAAATTGTTAAATAGCTAGTTCTGGACAGCTAGTTTCTGATCCATTTATACTTTAAACAAGAACATATCTTGAAAATACTTCTCTGCAAGCCTGAAAATTGGGTATCTATTTGCTTGTATGAGGTTTAGCAAATGCAAAATAATACATTGCACTCTTTCTTTTTTCAGCAAACCAAGGTCAACATGATATGCTTTCAAATAACACAGTAATTACAAGTAAGGTTAAAGCAAGATGTTTGTAAAATATGATTCAAAGAACTGACAGAGAAGGTTACTAAAAATAACCAAATCGTCTCTCTGAGCCCTGGGGAACGTATTATTTGTTTTGAGTAGTGTTCCAGCACAGAAGAGCAGGTTCTGACCTTTACCTAGAAACTGTTCTAACCTATTTCAGCTACACAAGCATGTAACATACAAGCGACAGTAACACTGGATTGTGGCAGGGAATGTTTTCCATTTGCTATTTTTTCTTTTCCACCTATAAACAACGCTTAAAATATTTGTGAACAATTAAAAAAATGTGTTTTCTTTCACAGATGAGTTTTGAGTAATCAAAACATCTGTACTCTTAAAATTTTAAATTGTCGTTAGGAAATGTTACTTAAATGTCACTGTGAAGATAATATTAAACATAATAAGCTTCCCACATTGAATTGGAAATAATGTATCAATGTACTATTCATAGCTCAATCACTAATCATAAGACCTTCAGGGTGGAAATTTCAGAAGTCGCCGTTACTCACCCAGCTCTAGGGATCTTCAGTACAGGGCATTCGCTCACCATGAAGCAGCCAGCTGAGGTTAGAAAGCAATCGTGTTATCTGGAAATTCTCTTTATGCCCACTGTTAGCTGAGGCGAGAGAATTATATTGGTATTTTCAGTATTATGCATTTATGCTTATGAAAATGTAACATAGAAAAATGATTTTAAATGCTTTATGTTATTCTCAGAATGTTTTTTACATACTGGCAAACAGGAGAACAGGTAGTTAGAATGATTTGGCCTGATAAAATTATTTGGCCTTTAGGTGAGAGCAGAATTAAGCCAGCACTGGCCACTAGCAAAAAACCTATTCGTTTATTCTGTTAGTAAAGAGCTGAGACTCATGACTGTTTTAGTTAATTCATAGAAATACCTGTAAAGGTTGTAACTGTACGAAAAATCTACTTGGCATTTTTTATCAGGAGATTGGTTCTGAAGTTGGACAGTTCCTTCCAAGTCAAACATATTTTCTGCGTTTAACTGAATTTTTCAAAATCATTTAAGTTTAAAACAAATAAGTTGGAGTGAACTTTAGCAAGATGTGGTTTTTAAAATCATAGCCATCATCGAATATAGCTGCATTGGCCTTATCATTTATAATCATCTACAGTCATCTTTTATTCTTTGTCAGTCTTTGGCGACTCAGAAAATAATTACATAATGAAATAAATAAACACTATTTTACTTTGGTTTAAGTATATTCAAAATTCCCCTTGTGAACACTTGATATTTTATATACAAAGAACTTGCTTAACATTATATATTTTTTGTACAAGCCTTTAAGTCTTCTGGGAAGCATGTAGGGATCAGTGTGCAAAGTCTCAGGACAAAATTCAAAATGCGTTTAAACTGATGGGAAAAAATCACATTGACTTAAACATATCTTGTATTAGGCTACAGTAATCTGTACACTGCTGAGTTCCTGTTGACGTCAGTTGGTCATTCTGCCTAAACAAAGATTGGAATATATCCTAGACTTGCAGTGCTTAAAAACAAGACCAAAAAACCCCCACTGTTAGCAGACACCAATTGATTTATTGATTTTTGTCTCTCTGTAAATATTGGCAGGACCCAAACTTCAGATCAGTGTTCAACTGTCTGTCTCTGACAGTTCTAATGATAATAAAAGCAAAATAATCAGTATTTTGTCTTCTGAAAATAGCAATTACAACAATTAAACAAATTACAATTGCTATTTAATCTTAAAGGAATGTTTTAAAAATAGTGTTGGTGGTTCTCTGATTGACTAAGGACACCTAAGGATTGTAGAAAAAAATAATTTTTTAACTAACCAATGTAGCTGTAAATAAAAGACAAGCTTTTCAGATGCATGTTCCCTTTTTCATACCACATGTCTCCTTAAAGTTTACCATACCCATTCTCAAAATATCATTTCAGTATTAGAGAGGCAACACATACATTTTGTCGAAATTATTCAAGTGGAAGACATCAGTCAGATCCAAAGTGTCAGGGTGTCATATTCTTCTAGCTTCCTTTGGAAATCACAGGCTGTTTAGTTTCTTTCTGCGTCCTCTTTTTCCCTCCTCTTTTACTTTTTTTTTTTTTTTTAAATACACGGCAAGCAGTTTGTATACAGCAGTAGCAATTTATCCATGTACCTTGATCACCAAAAATGGTTGTATGGCTGTCACTTTCCATCCACATATCTGTCTGTGACATCAGGGCATACCAGACTACGCAATGTTTTTTGCCCTCATTAAGTGGATACAATAGTTGACTGCTGACTTGTTTTTTTGTAATTGGTAATTAGAAAATCATCATTTATAATTACTCTTGACAGTTATTGATCGCATGGTATTGTAGAAATAAGTTGTCCTTGGAGATCATCAACAGAATAAATCCACATAATTAATTGTATTTAGACTTTGAAGCCCTAGCTCAATACTTCTAATTATGGTTGTGTTTAGCTCAGTGAAGTTCATCGTTTTCATAAGGGTTTGGCAATATGTTATTCCACAAGTGTGAAATTGGCACTTCAGTAAACAAATGTTTTACAGTACAATCTTGTACAGCAATCAGCAGCACTATGATGGTGAGCATTAGGTCTTAACGTTGGTTATATGGAAAGTTGCAAAAAAGCTAATACTGCCATTTTTATTGACCAGTATTTCCAGTATTGTCTTCCTGAGGATTTTTGCTTGGGTAAAGGTTGCAATACCAGAACCTCAATTTATAGGAAAACTTGTAGGAATCTTAAGCATTTTCACAAAGAATCATAGGCTGGGAATTTATTGTATGTTTTTAGAATCTGTGTTTAATCTTGTTTGTTTGTTTTTGTTTGCTTTATCCATGCAGGTTTACCTATGAAATTGCCCCTGTTTTTGTCCTCATGGAACAAATAACACTTCGAAAGATGAGAGAGATTATTGGATGGTCAAATAAAGATGGTGATGGAATATTCTCACCTGGTGAGTTTTTCCTCTTTGTTTGGGTGGTTTGACTAAAACTTCAGAGGTTGTAATAAACATAAGCTGCGTCTGAATGCCCACAATATCTGCAACACAAAACAATGCTTCAGCTACTTAGAAGTAGGAATTTCCCACCTGAAGTACATGCTTTGTTTAAGCATTCCACAAAAAAGTTTTGTGGAAAAATTATGTTTGAGTATGGCTACGTATCATGGCTGGCCAACCTTTTAAAACTTGGCTATGAGCTCTTGTACATAGTTAGGCATACTTTTTTTGTGCTTCGTTTCTGGAGGTGCTGAGCAACCACAACCCCTGTTGACCAATAGCTCTTGAGAATCATGTACTGACTTTGGTGGTCAGTGAGGATTTGGGCTCACAGTCAGAAAAAGACTGTGACTGCCTGTCACTTTCTGGGACATGTTATCTGGGATGTAATCTGACTGGATTCACAAGTATGATTCTGAAGATCAGTACAAAGTGTCTTCCCATGAAGGTCATGTAAAAGCAGTCAGAAATGGCAGAAAAGATTGGTAAACCATGTGGAAGTCCTGGGCCCATGTGTGGACGACATAAGCGTTCAGCAGAACTCCAGATTTCTGAGTTTGGGGTTGGGATGGACACTATCCTGTTTCAGAGGATGACGGACAATTCCACCTCCTTTTGAAACAGCCTGCATAAAATCCAGCAATGCACACTTGCTTCGTCTCCAGTCCCATCTGCTAGAAAAACACAGATCTTTCTCAGTGTTCTTGTTGATGAAGAAATATTAGAGGAATAAGTTATCCTAGACTTTATGGATGAGATTCAAATTACTAAATCTTGAGGTCTGCATCATAGAACTGAGCTAACTGTCCTGGGCTCTTTTTAGCAGTAAACCAAGAGAAATAGGTGCTTTCCCTCAATTCACATTTTTCAAAAGTAAGTGTCAAAATAGATTAGCTGAATCATAGCCTGCAAAGCGCCTGAGTGTAAGGAAGCTTAGAATAACTAGCTCAGCTGTAGAAATCTACCTTTTAGGCATCTACTTCTGTGTCTACAGTGAGATGGGATAAATCCATCCAGTATGTGACATTTCTTCAGTCTCAGACAATTTGGTAAGTTCCTGTTATTCTTGCTAACAAGACGTTGTCATGCAAAAGCAGCACAATGAAACCTGAAATTTTTAGGAATGTATTACAAAATGTTAGCAATTGAAAGAGATGATGGATAGGAAATTCTGACTATTGGTATGACTTTCTAGAGGGTTTGTGCCTATGCTGTTTAGGCAGATGACCGTGCATTTCAGAGATTTATTTTTTTCATAATTCATTGCCACTTTCACTGCATAATGCAAATGAGACTTGTATGTCTTTGGTCTAATACACATTTTTTTCTCATTATCGCTATTTTATTATTCATTCATTTATTCATTCACAGGAGGAGCTATCTCCAACATGTACAGCATAATGGCTGCACGCTACAAATATTTCCCTGAAGTCAAAACCAAAGGCATGGCTGCAGTCCCTAAGCTGGTTCTCTTTACCTCAGAACATGTGAGCTTAATATGCTGCTAATTCTTAATTTATTGATGTATGTTGTGAAGATGTTTCATCATTAAACAACCACTCCATTAAATGTGCGTATGTTTTGCTGCAGAGTCACTACTCAATAAAGAAAGCTGGAGCTGCACTTGGATTTGGAACAGACAATGTGATTTTGATAAAATGCAATGAAAGGTAGGATGAATGCTAAAGTTTTGATATATTAAATGTGTTCATCTGTTAAATTTGTTGTATTGTGCTTAAGGACTGGTTCAGTACAGCGTGTCAAGTTGCTAATGGCCTGTTGAGAAAATCCTATTAAATTATTTCAACTGTAGCTAGTATTTCCATGTGCACTCTTTAATTTTCTTTGTCTTTCCGTTTCTACAATAATTACAGAGGCAAAATAATACCAGCTGATTTGGAGGCAAAAATTTTGGAAGCAAAACAAAAGGTTTGTGTTTTTAAAAATTAATGCTTAAATGCTTGGGTTAGTAAAATTACCTCTTCCTTTGAAGGCTGAGGCTTAACATTAAAAGAGAACATGATAATGATATTAATGTTATAATAATATTTTCAGCTGCTTAATTATATATTCATGTATTGTTTAGAGAATTATCTATATATCTTGCTAAGGTTTCCATTTACTGTTTACAAACAAAGTATTTTTAACTCTTGAACCACATCTGTATTTTATGACTTTTAAAAATAACTTTCTGTTTGGAAATATACGGGAAAAAAGTGTGAAAACATGAAACTAAACCTACTTTTATCCAAATTTTAACGTTTAACCAAACCCATCAAAAATTCTATTGAAGTTTAGTCCTAAAAAATCCCATAGATTTCAAGGCTGCAGTGTTAGTAAATATAGCCAGTAAGTTTAATTTTTTGAGGCATTCATTGTAATTTCTTGAATCAACGCAATGAAAAATCCATTATTTTTGTATAAAAACACCAAAATTAGGGCAATCAAGATTATTATTTTTTTATTTCTTGACTTGATTACATTTAGGCACTCTGTGAAATTGCAGTTCACATTTATTTCATCTAAATCAAAATTGTCTCACTTGGATCTGACAGTTCCACATTTATTGCTTTTGTTTTGAATTGCTTTGTTCTGCTTTGTTCTGTTCATTAGTAGATAAAGACTAAAGGAACAACTTCAAGCCTTTAAATCACAACTTAAAAATCACATTTCATTAATTTTCCTTTATACTGCTGTAGAAGTCTCAACTTTACTTAACTATTGCTAGTCTTCTACTAGAACGTTCGAATCTCCTTACTGGAAGAGATTAGATAAAATAATATTCTTTACCTTCTGACTAGTAAATTTTGTGAAGTTACAGTACAATAAAACCAGAGTTTGTTCCTATCATGTACACAATTTGTTAGTTTCTACTGTTGCTCAGATGTACCTTTCACACGGGAAGAAAAACATTTTTAGGCTGGAAAATGGGATAGCAACTTCTCTAAAATGATTTTCACATATATTTTTTTTTCTGGAAGAGATTGGATTTTGTATTTAATATTTTTATTTTATTGTAGGGATACATTCCTCTTTTTGTAAATGCAACTGCAGGCACAACAGTATATGGAGCCTTTGATCCAATACAGGAGATTGCAGATATATGTGAAAAATACAACCTCTGGCTCCATGTAGATGTAAGTAACTAAATGAAGTGCTATTATTCAGGCAAAAGAGGTTTTTTGTTTGCATGTTTTGTCTTGAATTGAAATATTTATTACTAGATCCTGAGTAAATTAAAATATGTCAGGCTTTTCCACAACAATGAGTCTTTTTTTTCCTGTCTCTTCCAGGCTGCCTGGGGAGGTGGACTCTTAATGTCCCGAAAGCATCGTCATAAATTGAATGGAATAGAAAGGTACTACGTGCTGCTTATTTGTAATACTGTTATTAAAGTACTTTCATAAAGTAGATGACACTTCACAAATTCATGAAAAGATGAATTTGCTGCATTAAGGAGTTTAAACGCTCAATTAGAGAAAAGCAAGACAGGAAAGGTTCACACTAGGGAGACTGAAACAATACTACAGAAGAAAACACGGATGTACAGCTGAGTGAAAGGTAAGTTTTCAGCAGATTTGAAGGAGGACGAGGATATTGCTTGGCAAAAAGTAAGGGAGATTGTTTATATGAAACAAGCAGGGCACTGTGTAAAGGCATAAAATGAGACCAGTAAGCAATGCTCTTCCTTAGAGAAAAAAAACTTTCCTAGTGGTGGGCATCTCATACAATAAGTGAAGAACAAGTACAAGATAAAGAGTAATGTACAGAAGGACTGGTAGGAAAACCATGTGGACGCTTCTGTCGCAGGGACAGCGGTGTGTGGTGTGGCAGGAGTACTCTGAAGTAGCAGAATCGTATCAACCTCTGCCCCATCCAATTTGCAAGTCACTCATATTATGGCAACATGTCTAATATGAGGTCAGCATTGTAAAATAATTTCCTTAAGCTACACGGGTTTGGTCACAGTAGTTTGGCACACCTCTTTTGACCCGAGGTCAACCCAGAGCTGCTAATTAAGACCATAATCTTAAGCAAATACAGAAAGCAGTAGGCCACAAAGCGTGATATAATTTCTTTTCTACTCAGCTGTACGGATCTTCAAACATGGGCTGGGGCCCACGTGTACTGCGTAATTGACTGTCATGGGCCCCAGCTGGAGTCTATTGCTAACACTCAGGCCAGACCCAATCTCTCTGCCCGGAGACATGGGGGTGTGAGGGCTGGCATGCTGCCATGGTACAGAGCTGGGATTGCCTGCGGTAGGATAGTCTCCGGCTGGCTGGCTGTGCAGGATAGACAGTGACGTCTTCATGTCAAAATAGACTTAATGCTCCTTGGGAAAACGACTTGTCATTGTCTTTGCTTGGAACCCTGAAAGTTAAATAAGTGTGCTAAACTGAAACCATAGCACAGTCAAAAGGAAATGAGCTATTATATAAATTCCTGTTTCTTGACTACTCCATCTGAGCTATTAGTGAAGTTTTTTAAAAGATAATTGCTTCCTAAGTCTGAGCTATATACCCACTGGTTTGCCCTGCCTGAGCAGGAGATTTTAGAGGGATGGTGAGCTCCACAGGTACAGCACAGGCTGCACTGTTCTTTTGGCTGAGGGGTGCTACGATCTAACCTAGCAGTGACAGAGGTTGGGATCGTATCTAGAATCTTTATGGAATTAGTGGTCCTCGGACTGGGGTGAAGGAGTCATTGTGTTGCTCAAAACAGAGGAACTGTGGTTGTGTCTGTGTCCTCTGAGCGCAGGGTGTAGAAGAGAAGGAAATATCTTTGAATTTTCTTTCAACCACATTGTAAGAACACATGCATAGTCTGAAATACACTTTCCTTCTCTGGAACACACAGTGAATCACGGGGACATTTGGTAGTTAATTACTTAGGGTGAAGAGGTCAATGGATGTGCAATGTTGGCACATTTATTTTAGCATCATCATTAAACTGTCTAGGATAGAATGTTTAAAAGAACATCTCATATGTTTGGCTAGTAAATTAGGTGATCTTGTTCGTCCACCTGTGTTTACACATAAAAAGTTTTAAGCTTTACATACAGAATGGTAGGATTGTGATGTAAAGTTTTATAGCCTTTTAATGGTCCATGGGCTTGACAAGCTAGTACAGAAAAGGCCTCTTGTGGCTCTAACTGGAAAAGCAGATAAGCATGAAGAGTGTCTTTTCCTTTGCTTTCTACTTTTCCAGCAGCTGTTCAGTAAAGAACTGTATTCTCCCAGAATTCATATTATTCCCTTAATTCTCTGACATGCCCCTTTCCCAATCAGTACCTTGAACTGATATAACCTGTCAAACTGTTCTTGTTAGTTTTATTAGTGCTGTTTCTAGAAGTGAAGTCTTCTGGGGATGAAGTTACTATATCAGCTAATCAGCATAATCTGACACTAATTAGCTGGTATTAGTAATAATATAAACTAATCAGAAGTCTGACATTGCAATGTTAACGCATGAAAAATTCCTTTCCTGGACAGTATAGCTTGGGAAAGAAGACACTTGAGACACTATTAATCTCCATAGTGAAATCATCATGGTCAAAACTCCATACATTTTCAGCTGAAAACAGAAAACAAAGGTGACTGCTTCAGGTTAAGTTTCTGTTTTCCAGACCTATCTGAATGTGTAATTTTTTTGCAGAGCCAACTCAGTCACTTGGAATCCACACAAGATGATGGGAGTGTTGTTACAATGTTCTGCCATTCTTGTCCGGGAGAAGGTCTGCCTTATATTTAATAATTAAGCAGTGAAAAAAAAAAGTAAATATCAAGCCATACTTTTTAAGAGGGTAGTGCAAAATCCATTTTATTTCAAAACTTCTTTTGGAAGGAATAATTGTGTGGATTTACTTTGTGTTTAGGAAGTTGTTTTTTCTGTTTTTTGTTTTGTTTTGGGTTGGGTTTTTTTAGACTATACGGATCAGATCTTTAGCTGTTGAATCTCTGCATATTCTAGTAACAGCACTAGAGCCATGTTAATATACTTCATCTGAACATCTGCCCTGTTCTTTCTATGACATACTGAACATACACCCTTAGTCTTAGTAATTGGTCACAGTCTAAACTGCTTAAATAACAAGCAATTTTTTTACCTTACACAGTAGTTTAAAAGTTTCTCAATTCTATTGAAAAGAAACCATGCTGCTTTTATTATGACGCCATATAAATTTTTAGGGCTTTCTTCTAGATTCTTCATTGTCATCAATGAAAGCAATGACAGTGTCTTAATTCTTTTAAGCAATATGCATCTTCCTTAGGTGATAACAAAAAAAAAAAGTTGTGTCATCTGTGGATAGGACTAATTCTGTTGTCTACTAATTTCTGGCATGTCAATTGCTACTAGAAAAGGTTAGTTGAAGAAGTGGTCCCTGTGCACAGAACTGGGATGAAGGAGTTGTGAGTTCCAGCCCTAGGTCTGCCATTGCTCTTCCAGGTGACCCATCTCTAAACTGAAGACTGCAGCATTTATTTCCCTTTATAAAACACTTTGACATCTATTGGAGGGAAGCACTAGCCATTATTCAGTGGCATGCATGCTTATTATGCTAGCTATTGCAGGATTTTGGCAAAATTTTTTATTCTCTATATGAGAACTTTGATAGGTGTTTTTTTATTTATCAGATACACCAGTGTTTTTGAGCTTCTTCAGAGAACCACTAATAAACTCTAAAGGAGATGCAAACCATTTTAGAAATGTCACGTGTGTAAGACTTCTGTGTAACATACAGGAATTTGCTTCTCCGTGTTTCCTTCAGAGATGTTTACCAGTATTCCGTAGGTTTCTATTGGTCTGTGGACCATATTTATTTGTAAGCAAAGAATACCTGGTTTGGGTAATGTACTTACATTTATCACTAATGTTAAGTGTCATAAAGCTGGACAATATATGAAGTTGAAGACTTCAATTACTTCTTTTTTTTTTCCTTCATTTTCTGTAGCTATCTGCTGCACTGAGAGACCACAGCTTTATTCTAGTGTGTAATTTAACACATCAAGAATTTAGATCTTAAGAACATAGCCTTACAAAGTGAAGTGGACAAAGTTAGTATCAAAACCTAAGAATCCAAATTAACCTGAGAATGTTTTTTTGGGTGTGGGCATGTGGGTGTGTAAAACCGTATGACTACTCAGGGTCTTCTAAGAGAACCACCTTAGGTTATGAAATTATTTTTGTGGCTCAGGCTTACAAAACAAGGTCAGTATTTTATAATTTGGCCCATTAAAGAAGAATTCTTCTGTATATATTTGAAATACATTTTTATGTATTATTTAATGCATACAGTTTCATATGCCATATAAGTCATGTAAGTACATGTATTTCATTACAGGGCATACTTCAAGGCTGTAATCAAATGTGTGCAGGCTATCTCTTCCAGCAAGACAAACAGTATGATGTATCCTATGACACTGGAGATAAGGCAATACAGTGCGGTCGACATGTGGACATTTTCAAATTCTGGTTGATGTGGAAAGCAAAGGTAAATAATAAAAGTTCAGCTCAAAAATTAGAAATGTATTTATTTAATTTACAAGTCTCATGTAATGGCACGCTTTTTTAACATAAATATTTGTGTAATTACAATCTCTAAACACACAGGTATCTGAGTATTAAGTCAGAAAAGAGCCATTTGAATTGTAGAACAATGTTAGCCATCAATTAATTCAGCTGGAAATTAGAAGAAAGGCTTAGGTGACTAGATGAGTCTTGCAGTAAAACCAGTGAGGGCAGGACACCGAAATGGTCTTTTGTTGTGCTTCTATACACTTACATATGTATTTTATGACAGATTACTTGTAGTAGCAGCAGAGTAGACTTGATGACTTACAAGGATCCTTTGAGCATCACGTTTCAATGCATAGATTTTATAAGCAACTTTGAAAACAAAGCCTTTTTCTTAAGAAGCTTTGCCCAACTGATGATTTAACAGTTGATTTCCTGGTGCTACTGTGGTGTGCCTGGATGGCTGAATTGAAGCATGGGCTTACGTACAGGCTTATGTGTTCACAAGATGAGGGTCCATGTAGTCAAGAAAACACACTTCATTTTTATTTCTTTATCTGCAGTCATCTTACTACTATTTTTCTTGCTCTTCTGCTGACAAAATGGGAATTCAGTTGGGTAACCTGTCCACAGTATAATAGTTTTTTATAAAACTGAGATTAAATGTAATGGCAAAACGCACAATCATAAAACAGTTTTCACTTTGAGTGAGAGTTAGACAGCAATAGTAAATAACCTGTGATGATAAAAGATGTTTTCATGCAGATTTTCTCAATATTGAAGACCAAGGGAAGAAAGTAACAGAACTTTAGATATACAGATACTTTTAAATAGATTGTAGAGTACTCATTGTTTATTTTAAAAAGTACTTCAGAAAAAGAAACACAACACTTAAACACAAAATACTTATAACTATTACTTCAGTAATCAGCGTAGGTTTGATTACCAGGCTAAATACATTTCGGTTCAGACTCAGTTCTTCCTCCAAAATAAATCGTTTTGGTACTGTAATCCAGTAACATGAAACTGCTTATGACAGATTAGAATCGGACTGTGACTAGCAACTTTGAAGTGTGTTGCTTATGGTTCTAATTACCAAGTGCTGACTACAGACACCATTAAAGCATAGACTGAACATTTTTCTAAATACCAGCTGAACACATTTTGTTAAAACTAGCATGCTGATTCCACCTCTGCTGTTATATTCACCTGTTAAACTGACCTCACTAAAGGAGTAGAGCACTTCCATCATGCTTTAACCCCAGCTAGCAGCTAAGCCCCACACAGCCGCTGGCTCACTCCCCTCAGTGGGATGGGGAAGAGAGTCAGAAGGGTAAAAGTGAGAAAACTCCTGGGTTGAGATAAAGACAGTTTAATAGGTAAAGCAAAAGCCGCACACGCAAGCAAAGCAAACCAAGGAATTCATTCACTACTTCCCATCGGCAGGCAGGTGTTCAGCCATCTCCAGGAAAGCAGGGCTCCATCACGTGTAGTGGTTACTGAGGAAGACAAACACCACCACCTCGAATGCCCGCCCCTTCCATCTTCTTCCCCCAGCTTTATATGCTGAGCATGACGTCATATGGTATGGAATATCCCTTTGGTCAGCTGGGGTCAGCTGTCCCAGCTGTGTCCCCTCCCAACTCCTTGTGCCCCCCCAGCCTCCTCGCTGGTGGGGTGGGGTGAGAAGCAGAAAAGGCCTTGACTCTGTGCAAGCACTGCTCAGCAGTAACGAAAACATCCCTGTATTATCAACACTGTTTTCAGCACAGATCCAAAACATAGCCCCATACCAGCTACTGTGAAGAAAATTAACTCTGTCCCAGCCAAAACCTGCACAACTTCACAATAAAGAAAAAAAAAACCACAGTGGAAACCATAATGGATAAGGGTCATATTTAAAATTCAGAAGTAGGGTATTTGTGGATGTGATTCTTTAAAAATAACATAGATTAAAATTGCTAAGTTGGTCCGTATATCTGGAATTTAAATTTCTCCAGAAATTAGTTACTTTGGATTTCTGTTTGGTCTTGAGACAGATTCAGATTTCTTGGACCCAAGTTCTCTGAAGTATTGGATAGAACCTGTTTCTAGCAGATTGCATGATTATATTACAAAAATGTTAAGAAAAAAAATATTAGGATCTATGGAAATTTTTCCTTCAGCATTAGCCACGATGAGTGATCATACTCTTGTCCTCATAGTAGAAGTAAACATCCTAGGTCTAGAAGTATTCTTGTGATTTTACCTTCAGTCATTTTATTCAGTACAAAGAACTTACCCCAAATATGCAATAATTTAAGAGTGTACTTGTCTGTCTTACGTCTTCATTCATGTACGAAGTGTACTTTAAAAAAAAAGACAACTTCTTTTTGTTCTTATTTTATTTATTATCAACATTCGTGTACTTTTTCTGGGATTATGATCTTTCAAAACAAATCAGCTATGACAAAACATCAGTGGGTAGGCAAATGACTTTTAGCAAACATATTGCAGGATTTTGTTTGCTGACTTTTTAAAATGCAAATTTCTAGCAAACTGTTCAGAGGAAATAAATTACTTCCCAACTCTTACCCTTTCAACTGAGTTCCCATTCCATGTTCCCAGTCTTTCAGCAAGAGCTGGGAAGCTAAGACTTAACATTCATAATAGTTTTGGAAACTGAAAAAAAAAAAGAGCAAAAAATAATTGTTGTGGTTTAACCCCAGATGGTAACTGAATACCATGCAGCCGCTCGCTCAGTCTCCCCCTCTCTGGTGGGGTGGGGAGGAGAATTGGGGAGAAAGGAAAACTCACGGGTTGAGATAAAAACAGTTCACCAGGACAGCAAAGAAAAAGACAAAAATATATTAATAATGATAATAATAATATATAAGGATAATAGATTATACATAAAATAAGCCATGCACAATTTCTCACCACCCAATGACCGATACAGCCCATCCCGAGCAGCAGTCAGGGAACAGAAATATTCCCCAGCAGCTATCCCAGAACAGCAAGTTCCAGAGAGAGTGAGCAAGGGAACGAACAGCCAAACAAACAAAAAGGCCCGAATGAATTAAAAAAGGGAAAAAGAAGAGGAAGTGGCCCACCGGCCGACCCCCACTTATACTGGGCATGGCATCTATGGTATGGAATACTCTCTTTGGCCAGTTTGGATCAACTATACTGGCTATACCCCTCCCAAATTTTTGCAGCTGCACATTAGCAAAACCTGGGAAACTGCAAAATGTCCTTGGTCGTTTAGCAGCAACCAACAACATCAGTGTATTATCACCATTCTCCACGTACTAAATCCAAAACACGGTAGCTGCTGGAGACAAAACTAGCTCCATCCCAGCCTAAACCACAACAATAATCTATTAAAAATATCAAAAGCCCTTGTTGTTATCATAATAAATTCTCAAAACAAGAGCAAAACCAAATAGTGATTACAGTCAGGCCACATTTAGCCACTTTTGTAGTGTTGATTAACTTTACTTTTAAATTACAACAAATAATACTGCTAAGAGTGAAGCATATCTGAAAAGATGATTGCATTGGAGAAGGAAAAATGGCCAATATAATTAATACTTACTTTCTTTTTAAAACAGGGTACAGTAGGATTTGAAAATCAGATAAACAAATGCCTGGAGCTGGCAGAGTATCTCTACACTAAAATCAAAAACAGAGAAGAATTTGAGATGGTTTTTGAAGGGGAGGTAAGTTTTCTTTCATTTAACCTGTGTGTAGGAGCCAAATCTGTATGGAATTTCGAAAACAGTCTTCACACTTCTCAGTTCTTCACGCCAGCTTTGCAAAACTGCCCTTATTTTGTAAACAACATGACTATTGGCATCTGGGCAGTTTTTTGGCCAAATGCATGTGAGTTTGTACCATAAATGTCAGATTTATCTCCTCTCCCTCCCTTCTGCAGAGGACTTCTCAGTTTAGGGCATGAAGACTACCTTAATACAATCTACTCATGCTGAGATTCCACATTATAACATACATAACTCAGAATCTGCCATTTTTGCTGTATGTTCTGTTGCTGGTGCTACTGCATAAGCTCTTGGTTGATAGAATAACAAATATACTTCGTCTCTCCATTTACTAAGAAAAGGAAAATTGGGTTGCCCTTGCTGTGAGCCTGGAAAACAGTTCCTCATAAAACTGCATGAAGGTGAAAAGTATTTGCACTTCGTTAGCACCCTAAAACGTTGTAAATGGGACGATGTATAGGGAATCTAAGACAGCAGATGCAACCAGCAGTACTGTAATCTATTTATTTTGTTTTAACATGCAGAACTAGGAAAGTTAATACTATATTTTGTCTTCCATGTCTGTGCTAAAATACACTACTGACTAGCCTTTAGTGTGTGTTTGAGCTGTATTATGTTGTTTATTGATGTATGTGTTTGGTTCTTTTTGCAGCCAGAGCATACAAATGTATGTTTTTGGTATATTCCGCCAAGTCTCAGGGGCATGCCAGACTGTGATGAGCGAAGAGAAAAGTTACACAGGGTATGCGGCTTATGTTAAATGCAAAAATATAGTCTACTCCTTCAACCCAAAGTATTCTGTATATTAAAAATAATATATCTGTGTGTTGACACATGTTCTAAATTCTGGGACGTCAGTTCTCCAATTGCTTGTTATGACCTTAATATTTGTTAAACTTTGTCTCCTATTTATACTGAGGCTGAAGTCATGTTTCCTTTATAGAACCAGATACAGAATATACTCAGTTATTCTTTGTTTTGTATCACTTCTGTGCTCCCAAAACCATTATGAATCTTTAAAAAGTGGTGAGGCACAAAGACCTCCCAGTTCTGTTTGAACAGAACAAGAGAAATGGGAGGGTAGTTATTTGAAAGTGCTGGGACAGGTAAAGGATGTGGAAACCTGTAAGTCCTCAGGTCTTTTGATTTTAAATTTGTTTGGTTAGTCATGCATTAATGCATTTCAATGAAAATTAATACCGTTGGAGGACTTTGGGATAAATTTATATGAAGAAATGATAGAGGGACGTGAAGGCATTGGAGAGGCATCAGAAGGAAAAGTGTCATGTTACTTAGTACTTGAGGGAAGTGAAATACATTAATTTTGTAGTAGCATTTTAGGCAGACAGAAGTGGAATGAAATACATTTAGGAGACAAAAGAATGATTTTTTATAGTTGTCAGAATGAATTGCAATTTTTTTCTGTTGGGGAAGGGAAAAGAATGGCCAAACTTGGGAGGTTTTGTAGAGGATTTTATGTCTGCATCACACGGGGGAAAGAGAACAGAAGAAAATAGAAATTCCTGGGTCAACCCAGTGACGTGTTAGACAAAGAAATTGCCAAAAAAGAGAGAAAAGAGGAAGATAGGTAAGACTGGGAGGAAGGATGAAATGTTTGACTTGACCCTGTTAAATGTCAGAGGACATTATGAAGCATTCTACAAAAGAGTAAAAGAGCCGGACATCTGACCTTGGCTAGCAGAGAGTAGAGCAGGAGAAAAAAGGTCTGGATG
The DNA here is from genome assembly GCA_009819775.1 of Phoenicopterus ruber ruber. NCBI lineage: Eukaryota > Metazoa > Chordata > Aves > Phoenicopteriformes > Phoenicopteridae > Phoenicopterus > Phoenicopterus ruber. The sequence goes on along the minus strand of CM020220.1, from coordinate 21,031,706 downwards.
GCAAAACTGGGCTCAGTCAATACCAAATATTAAGACTGTCAGAACATTATTCCTTGTAAATTAAAGTGAGGAAGTGAGATTGCGGTAAATGCGCAGTACTGCAAAACTACTGGAAGGTTTCCATGGCTTATGCTAACAGAAAATATTCTTTATGACATAGATCTTGCTGAAAAATTTCCATCGCCCCTGCCCCCCGTCCCCCCTTCCCTCCATCCCCCCGCCCCAGAAAATGGCTTTGAGAATACATAATGTTCTCATGGAAAACATCCATTACCCTCAAAAAGGTGGTTCTGGAGTAGGTTATCATAAAAAGAAAACATTTCTTCATGACAAAAATCTTCAGCACAGAGAAATGACATGTACATTTAATATATAAAATTATTATATAGTGAATACTCTAGGATGCTATTTGTCTCTTAATAAAAAAGATGGATATTATTGTCAATTTTCCTTTAAGTATCCGATCATACATATTTAGTTTTTCAAGCTTTTTCTCTTACAGATCTTTTTTATAAAAACTAGTGCCTTTCTGATCTGTCCATTTATTTTTTCCAAATTAAGAAATGTTGTGACATACAAAGAAAGGATAAAATTTTTAATTACTCTTCTCTCTCTCTCTCTCTCTCTCTCTCTTTTTTTTTAATGATAAAGGTGGCACCGAAAATCAAAGCACTGATGATGGAGTCAGGTACTACCATGGTTGGATATCAGCCTCAAGGCGATAAAGTCAACTTCTTCCGAATGGTCATCTCAAACCCAGCAGCAACTAAGTCTGACATTGACTTCCTCATTGAGGAAATAGAGAGATTGGGGCAGGAGCTGTAGTACAGTGGTTGAATTATTTGTTTCTCTAATTCACTGTTTTCCAGCACTGGCTATTTTTTTAACCCAGTTCTGCAGAACATGTTTTAAGGAAATTCTCTTTCTGTAAGTTCCCATCTCGTAAGACATCCTTAAACAAAACAACTATAGGCTACTGAAACATATATGTATTGGTACATCATATTACTGAGGGAAAGTGTATTATCTTGAAGTTGAAGTACTATTGACTCTTACATTGGTCTTGTTTATTGTAGTCAGCAGGAAATTAGTAAGTACTAAAATAGCAAATTAAGAACTCTGCACAGTATATATGTACAGTATAAATAAATATATATAATTATATATATATACATACATATATATATAAAGTGGTTATAAACTTAGATCTAAGCCACAGCATGTTTTCCACTTTAAGAGAATTAACTTTTCCTTCAACAACTAATGATGTGGATAATGTGCTACAGATTTTTCTGCCAGGTAAAAATAGGCATATAGAAACATTTCTAAAATGTAGATTCTTAGGAGCTAAAGAAAATGTATAACAGTATTAAATCTTGTTGTTGGTGCTTCTCTCACGTACAAAACAGCAATCTCTAACAGCACCTTCGAGTAAAATAGTTGTATTTGCCCTTTAGTGTCACATCAGGGGATAATAGTAGCAGAGTCATTGTGACAGGTATATTATTGCTGTATTTTTAGAGGTTAATTTGTGTAGATTGTGTATATTATTGTTAAATGACTTTGTGTAAAAGGATTTAAATGTAATAGTTTTACAGCAAGATAACTGTTGAATTGTAGGTATATGAAATATTTGCTTATTTATATGCAGAGATTTACCATGCTGAAGAGTTGTCTTGTATTTTCTTCCATTTGTAATGTATCCTATTTATATATTATTGAAGTTCTAAATAATGTTTATGGTATTTTAGTGTCTTTGTGAGCCAAAGAAAAAATACAAAAATATTAGTTGACACTTTCATTTAAATCCTAGTGCCCTTAAAATAATAACTTACAGATAATTTTACTGAATATAAGAAATTCTAACATTGTGTATAGACTGTCAAATGATGAGATCCCTTTAATCTATTAGAATTTTCAGTTTCATTTATTGTAATGTCAGACTGTCCAGTGTTCTGAATGCTTTTCTAGTGAATATTGGTTGCTAACCAAGGCCCCTGTTTTTGAGTTGTATTTCAGGACTAACCTTTATGACCATTTTAACTAAATGCTGTGGGAAGATTCCTGAAGGTCTATAGCATTTCTGTGGGAGTTTTAACCAGCATCATTCTTTTAGTGAAATGGAATTCACTATGCGTTTGGAGCTTATAAAATAAATAAAAACAAAAGTAATCTCAGAATCTTTAAATAGAGCTGGCTTGTCACAACAATTTAAACTGGCTAGACTTTTTAAAGCATAGCCACCAGAGTCATCTGCAGCTTGTTCAGTTTTAATCATTAGATAATCAATACTACCGAGTGGAAAACTCCATACTGGCAGCAGAGTAGTGGAACAAAATGAAGATTCAATAATCCTCTGTCTACTGAGTTACTGTCATGGTGATAAATGGCATATGCTAATTTCAAATCTTTTCATACGTGATTCTATGGCTGTCTTCTATGCAAGTCAGTAAGTAATTGTGTGGTGTGTGCCCCCCCCCCCCCCCCCCCATCAGTAATAAATTATTTTAGAAACATTCAGTGAAATGCAGTCATGCTATGCAGTTTTTGCAGCCTCTCTGGCCCCCTTCAGTCCTGTGGTAGGACAGCTACAGCCAGGAGAAATTTCCATCCTGCAGATCTCACTGTTTGTCTTCCGAGGGTGCTGTCTCACATCTTTGGCTAGGTCAGAGCAGGGAGAAGGAAGAGGCTGTCATGGTAAATGTCGTATCATGTAGCACAGTCTTTCTGGCTTTTCATAGGACTATTGCTTATCCCTCTTCCATAACCTTCTGTAAAACTTTTTCTTGAAATTATTTGAGTTGAATCTAAAACTTATTATAAATTTGTCACTGTCTTTTAGATTTATCAGTATGACTTTTAAAAGATTATCTACATCATTACTTTTATGCCATGAAACCCCCCAGTAATCTCACCAGTACGGTATTTCTTTCATTAGGTTATTTTCCTCAAGACAGTGTAGTTGGTTTCTTGCCTTCTTGATCTTAAACCTCACTCTTCCTTTATTATAACCCTGATGTCTTACCACACCTTCAATACTTAATATTTTTTGATATAAACATCCATACTGTATGACCTGAGGCTTGCAACACAGAAGTAGTCAGCGTGAACATTGACTTCAGTACCAACTTCCATAATATTAAATGCCATTCTTTATAGATATCAGCTATTCATCAAAACTAGAGGGTCTCTTATTAAGAGTTGGTTTTAGAGTACAGAAAGAAGTTTGTTCTGAAGAGGAAGTACATGTCACGTTTCGATTTACAGGCTTCTGCTTGAAATCTGGTCTCTGTCATGCTTTTACTTTATTCAAAGGGCAGCTACAGAAGATTGAAAGATTTCCGTCATTCCTTGTTGTTTATGAGAAACAATATGAACTAGTATAATCAATGCAAAGATGTATAACTGCTGACCTAGCTTCACTAGGGGATCTTACGTCTTCCACACAAGCAGCATCACGGTTCTTGTGGTTTCTTCAACCAGTTCTTAGGTGGGAATTTCTGACTTCCTCCACCTCCCTAGTCAAGATATTTCAGCAATATTACTAAAGATCCTAACTTACCCTTAATCCTCTAACCTTAATGTTTTAACCTCAGAGACCTTGTATCCAGATCATCATCTCAACATTCTAATAATAATTTATTGTATTTGAAATGTTATATCTCCTAGAAGCATATAAACTAGGTAAAGAGGATCATCCTCGTGTAACTGATCATGAAACTATAGGAAAGACCATAGTATGGCTTACTGGCATTCATACAGCAGGCCTTGGACAGTCCTGTGATGTAGTCAGAAATAGAGCTAGATCTCTTCAGCACACATACAATTCACTGAAATTTCTGCTTCTTCATTTAATAGAGTATCTGGTGTTTTGGAGGTCAAAAGCATCAGAGGTTCTACCTATTGACATTGATGGTTTGCAGCTAGGTGGGAATAATGAAGCTCCTCCTGCCCGTTTCAGAAGTGAGACAGTTAACACAGAGGTGTTTTCTCTAAAGATAGGGGGTTTAAATTTATCTTCCTACCATCTGCATTTTATCTTGCCTTTCTGCAGTGTTGTGTCTTGACACAGGTGATACCCACAATTAGATTTGTGCAAAGCTTTTAATTGTCATATCAGATTCTGGAGTGTTTCCCTATTACATGTACCTGCTTCCACAGGCACAGGGCTCATTAATTTCTGACTTGGTTAGCAGATTTTAATAGAGAAGTTACAGTCATCAGTGAGAAAACTCATCTGTGTTTTCTTCTCAGTAGGTAATTTTCATCTGAGTAATATGTTACAGCTTCTCAGACAAAAGCTTACCTGGAATTTTCCTGGTTTTTAATCCATACACTATTGACTGAGAGAGATCAGGAAGTATGGATATACAGAAGTGTTCGCTAATTCAAAGCATTGCAATTCCAGGTGAGTAACTTTGTTTTTCTGAGGTTTAAAATATACTCTAAGGTAGCAATTTTGCCTTTAAAATCACACAGACAGTCACTGTATATTTGTGGGGGTGAATTCAGATCAAATAAACAATAGGCAAGATCTTAGCTGAACATGTAGCTGCAGTGCTTATTAACTGATGTAATTTATTTGGAAAGGACTGACCATTAGATAAAAATCAACAGCAGCTGTTGATTTTGAATGAGAAAAATTCTGATTGTATTATTAAAAGTACTTTTTAGAGAAGATAGTTAGATTATACCATTCGTGGCGGACAGACGGAACCAGGGGCCTTGGGAATAACCCAGGATTTTAAAATCATCATTGACTTAGTTCATAATCTGTTTTTTGAATGGTGACAAATATGAAGAGATTTTTTAAACAGAATCTCTGTTTTGTGGTTTAAGAAATGTTGAAGTTATAAAGAAGATATGCAATGCAGTTTTACTTTTTCAATAAAAGTCGATCTTAAAACTGTCTAATTTGTCTCATATAATTTTTGTGAGCTCTTTTGTTTCCTTAAGGATATGAGACAAAAGCCATACAACGTTATCTCTCGTATTAAAAACAGTAAGGCAAATGCTAAGGCTACTATTTAGTTTTAATTGTGAATTGAACGTGAGCTTGTACCAACACAGACTGAGGAAGAACCGCAAGCTCTGAACCTTGATCAGTTTGAATAAGGTTGTCGAGACATTAGCACTGTGTAGAAATGCTAACAAATAGAGAATCTAAAAATCTTTGTGTGTGGTGTTTTGTGTGGTTTCTGAAATCCTCATCCAGCTTATACAGAGGACCCAAGAAAGTAAATCAGAACTTTGGAATGGGTATAAAGAATAAGATCAAGCCCTTGTGGTAAAAGCCCTGCTATTTAATCTGTGGATATATTTATAAAACTTATTTCTTGTAATGCAGGTCTTTCTTACTCCCAGGAAAACTTGAATACATGCTTAACTTTGCACACTTTGCAATGCCACTGTTTGACCTCAGTGTTTGTTTATTAAGCACATTTAAATCTGCACACAACCAGAACTAGGATATTTTTATGCAGTCAAAAATCTACTTGACTGAAAAAGTACTTTTCTGTATGCAAAAAAATGCAGGACAGGACCAGGCCTAAAGGTGTTTTGAATAGTGTTATGTTTCAGCACCTCTGTGCTTGCCTGGCAAGAAATGATACAGAGATGGCAAGAGGAGCCCTCACGGTCATATGACAATATGCTGTGGAGTCAGTACTGCAGGATATACTGGCTGCCCGGTTGCAAAAGCATTTAAAGTTTGCATAGCAGAAAATCTGTGAGTATTCTTATCAGTCAGTTAGAACGGGGTTTCTTTGTTCAGCCACTTTTGTATTAAGCATTATAATGCACAGTCTTTTACAGTAAAAATGTTTCCTTGAAACACAAATAAATGAGATATTGGCAGCTTTATTTTGTGAGTAAAGTAAATATGTTTTATAAGAATAATTTTGTAAAGGTGTACAAGGGAAGCCTAACCTTGCCATTACAGAAGTTGGCGGCAGAACTGTTGCTGATTGCATGAATCAGTCTTTCCCATTCTCGGAAATAAAAGACTATTTCCTAATAAAACAACAGAATGAGACCCTAAGTCTGAAATACTGAAATTCTTATCTTCTCTAAAAAAAGGCTATGGATAATGCAGTAACATCAAACAAATTCAGTGTATCTCATATAGAATCACAGATGTTTTAAAATACACCAGAAACTGAGTTTGAGCATAAAATAGTTGAAATATAAAATTTATAAGAATGCCACAACTTCAGGGAAATACTTTCTTTTTTTTCCCCCTAATTGGACTTGAGTGAAGCGTAGTAATTACAAAATACAAGTATTTCCCTGTGTAAATATAATATGAATTAAAGCTTTTGTGGCAAAGCTTTTGGCACATGGTATGTTTTTATCTATCTCTGCATGATATATACTTGATATATATCATGTGTACCATGAAAAAGGTGATTCAAAATTTTGGATTCTAGACCATATTTTGGGGCAACCTGCCATTCTATTATGGGAGTTAAAATATTTTTAATTCTTTTTTTCTGGATACCAAATACATTGAAAAATAAGAGTACATTTTTAATTCATAAAAGTATAAAATGATTTTTTTCATGATATAGGAAGATTCTGATTAACTACTGCTTTACGCATTATCCATAGAACTGTCATTGATTTTAACAGTATGTAACAAATTTGATTTTGATTGCTTCAGGGTAGGATGGGCATCCTTCAAGTAGGATGAGTTTTCTTAAGAACAATTTTCTTTCCGAGTTAAAGAATTTTATGCAGCAAACTACGCATGAGAAAAATATATGCTGCAAAGAAACTTATGAAGTCCATTAGTGTAGCATGCAAATACCATAATGTAAAGCACTAAAAATAATGGATGACTGTATCATATGTGACTATTAAGGAATGTTGAGCTTACAGACTGTTCAATAAAATGTTAGGACCTCAATGAGACTGTTTGTAGTTAGGTACAGCTTGCTGCAGTCAACAGAATTACACCTGCCTGAATTTCTTCTTTAGTGTTTTATAATCTGCCAATTGTGACAGTTATGCTTAGGGTGATGATACATGAATCTGGTCTACTACTCACTCGAGAATTGCAACTAAGCTAGTGAAGAGGAAGTGAGAAGACGCAAGCATCAACTGAAAGCAAAGGTTAAAAGGAAGGATGGCTGCACAACATGGAAGGGCTTGGGTTTCATCAGAGCATTTGGCAGAATCAGACTTCTGGACAAAGCAGAATTAAAATTATGGTTAGAATAAAAGATAAGATGCAAGCAGAAGTTTTTAAGTAGACCTGGTAAAGAAAGAAAAAAAATCCAGTTCTCTGTTTTAATAGATCTGTCTACTGAGGAAAAGTGGAACATTGTTTAGTAATGATGATAACAGAAAAATCTGAAGATAAAATATTACACACCTTGATTTATTTCTGCTATTTATTACGTAATCTGTTCAGCATCTGAATATAATTGTTTCAGACTGGATAAGTATACTTTATATGTCTATTTGTGAGTGTATTTATATTTCTTGATATAAAACAGAAGGACACATGCATGTACATACTCATTGTGTATCAGAAAAAATGAAGTCTTGCATGATGTTGACCATTTTGTGTAGGACTTTTCAGGACATCTGGAAAGATTCTTGAAGTATAACGTTAAACAAGTATATCATGAAGGAAATAGTAAATTATTTTCTCTTACCTTTGAAAGTATGCGTGTGTGTTGTGTATGTATATGAATGATTAAATCTCTATCATGTGAAATTCTTAAATTATATACCTTTTAACAGGATACCAGTCTAGTTCATCTGAGAACGGTTCGTTTGAGGCAGGAATTACTGTGTGAAAATTTTTGGCCTTGTTTTATGCGGAAAGGTGTTGTGCCACAACAGTGTGAGAGAAAATATGTAAGATCATTGCAGGCAATAGGAAATGGAGAAAAACTAAGTTTAACATTTCAAGAAAGCCTAGAAAAGTGTCACTACAAGCAAAATCAACAAATGTAAGTGCAATTACTTTAAGTTAGATTTACAGAAGCCTATCATCTGTGACCACAATGTAAGATGATTTGAAGCCGTATCCGCTTGGTGTGACATCAGCAAGAGTCTGGATAATGCTGGTGTATAAAGCAAGCATATTGGCCTTCAAAAAAATAAAAACTTGAATGATAACTTTAAACTGGACAGGTAAAACTGTCTCTAAAAAGCAAAGTCAGATAGGCATAAGACATTTCTCACTCAGTGTCATGTTGGTCAGTGCTTCTTATGTCTTCTAAAGATTGCATGTATTATAAATTATGTCCACTGTTCAATGTATTGCCTTATTAATTAGGACTTTCCCTGGGCCCCAGCAAAAAAGGCCATTAATCTCAATTAAGCTTCTTCCTTTACTTTTGGGAAGGCTGCCTGCGGGGTAAGACTGACATTTGTGCTTGTGGGCATAGGGCCAGACTGACCACTAGACTGTACGTGATGAACTCTTTATTTCCACTACTTTGAGTTTTTTATGGTTCCCTGTTGCATTGTCTGGCTATGAGCATCCTTTGAAGAAAAGGCCCTTACTGACTGTCTCTTTCAGCTAATTCACTTTGCTGCCGCCCGCGCAGCACTGGCAATCACTAAACACACTAGTACAGCTCTTGATTATCCCAAGGAGTACAGCTTCACTGGGCAATGGGGTCCGATCTCCACGTGCTGGGTTTGACAGTGCTGAACCAAAGAGCTGTCGTTGTTTGATTACAGTAGGATTTCCCATTTGTGGAAAATACGACTTTTACTAATTCATTGTAACTATGACTTTTAATAACCCATTGTTTTAATTTGTTGGTAGGTATGCTGCTGTAGTAATTTGGTGCATTCACTTGGTCACAATTTTTAAAAGCATATTACTTGTACCTGATTATGTTGTGTTTCGGGGCTATTATATTTCTTTATACTGTTTGGCTCTTCAATTATTCTACATATTTTTCAAGAAGAGGGTTTTTTTTTCCCCACTACAAAAGAACCAGGTTTAATTTCCTTGCTGTAAGTACCCCATATCAGTCAGTAGTTTTTATTGGTTTTACTCAGTCCTAGTGAAATGTAATTATTCTGTAGGTATAAATTAATTATCAGCTCTATCTTACAGTATAATGCAATGCATATTCCCTTGTCTTCGCAAGGATATGAGGCCTGTCTTTTTGCAAGATACGGTAAGTCACAGATTGCTAATTTGTGACCTGGCTCGCTAGCAGGGAGAATTGTAATTGCCATCAGACAGCTCCCTCTGCTTTGTTAAGTGAGTACACACAGACTGATTGCAGCATTAGAGCTAGCGTTGCAGTTGAAAGAAAACCCAACAAAATGTCTTCCTTTTGAACACATCAACATTACTTTAAAAAGAGCTACCAGGCCAGTAATTGCTACAATTTACCTTCCCCAAAAGCCTAATTTTTGTTTGTTTGTTTGTTTTGTTTTCCTTCCAGGAATTCTGTGACTGTAATGTAAATAATTATGCTTAGCTATTGTTAAATGACTTTAGAACTCATGTTGATTTTCTATATATAATTCTGCTATAATTGTACAATTACTGGGGTACTGAAACCAGTCCAGAGGTGGAAGGGAGGGTCTCAGGGGAATTTGGAGACTCTTTCATTTACTCTGTAGCTTAGTCCAGAGCTGTTTCCATTAAGCTGACAAAGTGGTCAAAAGAAGGAACTAAAATCACTGGATTATACCATGGAGACTTGGTTGGATACTCATAAAAATGTACATGACTTGAATTTACAACAGGAATGCCTCCTCCCCTCTCATCTTTTAGCAAAAACAATTAAATAAAAGAGCTTCAACAGACAAATGGCCCTTACTTGGGACTGTGTCCTCAGGTTGGGGTTTATGTAGTGAACTACTAATTCACCTGTCTGCCTACCTAGATAATTTCTAAATGAGCATAACTCATGTACAAGTGTACATCTCTAGGCTTGCAACATCAAATTATTCTTCACTTACAGGACATCCACAAAATTTTAAAAGTAAATAATGCTTTGTATACTCATCTTCCCAGCATTGCATATTGCTCATCCTTCCACTGAATGGATCAACAGAGCCTTTCAAACATGTGTGTGTAAGAAAGAGTGTACAAGAAAAGCTTCTCTTTTAGGCTTCCAAACCAATATTTTACACCTGTCTTTGAATGGAAGAGTAGATTGGGAGGTTGTCCTAACACAAGAAAACAAAGGTAATTCAGACACCCTGACTTTGGTGGGGTTCTCAGGTATAAATGAAAGAGGAAAGAGAGAGAACATGATTGGTGGTGGTATACCAAGGAAGAGTCACACAGGTCCAATTTCAGAATAGTAAAATTGCCCAGCAGGCAAAAAGCAAATATACAACACACTTCAGAGTGAATAATTTACGAAGTGGTAAAACCAGAAGAAGCCAAGAAATAATTTGATAACAGAATCTACACTAAGTGACACTCATTGCATGTAGTTTGAAATAGATACCAGCTTACAATACGTTGTTTTGTAGGAATACATTTGACATTGAAACGTATGTGAATATCTACCAGTCCCTAACTGCCTATTTATATAATTTTAAATGCACAGGATTTTTCTAGCAGTAATATTTTTTCATTACATCCATAGGCACTAGAAGCACTTTTTACCATCTACATTACTCAGCAAAGGGTGCAAAGAGGAATTGGTTAGAGAGGTAAAGCTTTCTTCTACCCACTTTGTTCACTTATGTTTAGCTATCTTGAATCAGGTTCATTTTCTAATAGTGTGGATGTCTGTCAAACCATGTGGTGGTTTCCTAGGCTAAATAACACAAGTTTCGTTTGAAAAAATCATTTGAAATGGCAAAGGGCAAAGCAAAACAGCAGAAAATATAGTGTATAGAAAACTGTTGCAATGACTTGTAGAAGTAAGTAATGTGAGCTAACAGATTATCCTGTCTCTACTTGCTTTGAGTCTGATGTGCTTTCTGAAATGCAGATTCAACAATCTGGGCAGCTCTTCAGCAGTTACAACAAGCAATACCAAGGATTTAGAAAAATGGAGGCCTGTTTCCCTAGTACACTATAAGATCGGGCTTTTATGCCTAGTTGTGAATGGGAGATGAGATCTGGTAGGTTCTTGTCCACCAAAATCAAGTCACACTCACACTTTCAAATATTTTTTTTTTTTAATATATCAATTACTGTTTGAAAAGCTTTTATATAGCAAGTTATGCAGAATCTTCTCATGGAGGACTCTGTGTGTATATACATATATGTCTCTGCATCAGACCTAATATCTTGATCAGTTATTCTATAAGAAGCAAAGAAAACAGTATAAAAGAATAGATCTAAAACATATCCATATAAATCTATATAAAATGTTAGAAAGATTTTAGCAGTCATTTGGGTTTACTTTCTTTTGTTGTAAACTACATACTACAAATAACTTTTTAACTACCTTATAAATTGAAGATATTTATCATGTAATTCATAGTTACCCATGCTCTATACGCCACATTGTAATTGTAGCTAGTATTAGGAGTCTCTATTATTTGTAGGTCTCTGGACTCAGTAACATTTTAGAAGATGCAGCTGTTGATTTGCTTTTAGCTGGTTCACTAATGGTTGCAATTGTTTTGCAGTTGACTCTAATTCCTGGGATTTAGTGGGATTGCTAGTTAAAAAAACCCAACAACAACAAAACCAGGAAACCATCAACAAATAACATTCCTAATTTATGCAGTTAGGTTGTAATCTGTTGATGGCTCTCTAAGAGATTAAGACCTAACAGCATAAATAAGGAGGTAGTTTAGAACCTAACGTGTAAAAAAAAAAAACCAACAAAACCAAAAAAACCTCCCACAAAATAGTGACTTCACTCTGGTGCAATTCTATTGAATTTTAGTGAAATTACACAAAGGAAATCAAGGGCTAAATTTAATGGACTAGAACCAGGTGTACTGCTCTGGTTCTACAAGGGATGTGGCTACAGTAGAAGAAACAGACTGGTTTGGGGGAGAATGAGGCGGGGGTGACCACAGGAGATGCTCTGCATCCCTGATGTCAGCCTGCACCTGGGTTTCCAGCTACCACTTCAGGTTCATATTTTATGACTGAACGTCCAACAACTTTAACCTGCCAAACTGTGCTGTGTGGTACTGCTGCATGTAATGGTACGAGGATGGCGGGCACTGTACTTCCGCTGTGAATGAATTGGTCATCTTGTCCAAGCACCGTGCTCAAACAGGGCCACCCAGAGCAGGTTGCCCAGGACCATGTCCAAATTGCTTTTGAATACCTCCAAGGATGAAGAATGAGGCTGAACCTGATCTCTGGTACCTCCTATTTTCCTTTTGTATGTGATGGAGAAGCCTTAGCACATACCTGGAAGTGGGTGTAGCTTATTCCACTTAGGGTTGGGAGGGAGACCTCATTAGTAAAGTCTTAAATAGAAGTCTTAAAAAAACAAATCAAAACAAAACAAAAACCAAAAATGCAGCAGAGACACAGTAGAGAGAGAGAAGCCAAAATGAAATATTTCTACCCCCTTCCCAGACATCAGAAGAAGAGTCACATTTCAAGATTTAGGTCTATTAATGATTTATACTTATTTGGCCTGAGCAGATATAATATTAAACATGCTGGAAGTATCTCACTGGTGACAAAGTATATTGTGTATTTGTAATGGAGAAATAAAACTATTCCTTGCAGTCATCTTAATATTTTGATAGGTGTTAACCGTTGGAAAACTCTTACATTAAGTCAGGGGTTTCCCTAAGAACAGAAATGACGTAGGGAGATGGGGTCTTCTGTGGCTGACATGCTTGGACTACTTCATGAATGAGTGGTATTGACTAAGGTGGGCTTTTAAAATTGTGTTGCTGTTTTTAAAGTTGTTAGGTTTTGACCTGTTTCAACAGCTTTGCTAACACTTTGCACTAAACACTTTGCAAATCATAACTTTTTAAGGGAACTGGAAACTAACTGGTATTTTTTTGAACTGAGTGGGATTTTCGAAACTGTTACCCATATTATAGTCATTATTTTAAAAGTTCTCCGACAGCTCTATTTCTCATTATGATAGAGTTAGGTCAATGAGTTGTGTATATATTTAAAAAAAAAAAAAAAAAAAAAGATGAAACAACTGTAACAAATCAGAACCACTTTTCCAAGATGTCTGAGTAACTTTGCATTCTGGCTGCATTTTGCACTGATCAGATTTTGAAATTGTCACTTTCCAGTTCTCATTTTCCCAGCTAAGTCTCTGCACGAGGGACATTTTAAAGCCTGAGCTAAAGGGATTAGCAAGTTTTACCAGGGAGGGTGCAAGGAGGAAAAACAAGGTAAAACTGAAATGAGCTAGAAACCCCCCACAAATCTTACATTGTATGTTTTAACAGACAAAATTTGCTTACACAAAATGGAGATTTGTAATGGAAATAATCTCACTGCCTCTAATATTTTAATATGAAAAAACTACAATGCTAAAGTTTGCGTACAGCCCCCCATCAGTAGATTTTGTGTTTCGTACTGGGCTTTCAGTAGTCATTGAAGAGAAGCAGCAGCTGGAGAGAAGGCAACTGGAGGGAAGGCCGGGGAGGAAAACAGAGCACATAGGTGTCAGGGTGAGGACAGAGCTCACATCGAGACCCGGATCTGAGAATTGCTCCCAGGTGGGCCTGTGACTGAGCCTGTGCCTCTTTCAGCTGCTGCTGGATCTGGGCCTTAGCCTGCAATTTCTGACTCTTGCAGCACTCTGTTCCTTTTCTAAGCAGTTCTGTGGCTTCCATTGAAGCCAGTGGGTAAACTGCCTTTCCCCTGCTCGTTTCCTGGCCACAGCAATTTCCTCTGTGCTTCTGTTTGTTAGGCTCTTTATTGTGACCGCATTTTTTTCCCTTCATGCTGACTTAAGTAGGAAAAATCCCAAATGATCATCTGTATTCAATTTACTTCAGGCATTTAACTCTTCCTATCCTTGATGTTGCTTTGCCACATCTTTCTTAGCAGCTTCTCAGCCCAGATCCCTGTTCTAGCAGTGGCTTAGGACAACATCTTAGTTTGTGATGAGATTTAAAAGCCACATGGAACATCCCATAGTTCAGTGGGTCTGACACCGTATCAAGATAAGACACGCAAAGAAATACACTTGGTACATGGTGTCTGTTTTCCTGAGAATGGATAAAACATCTTCCAGAACCATCTTTGAAAGTCCTAGTTAATGCTTTGTTCATCAGTTCTCTCTAACACGTGGTGAAATGCTACCCCTACAAGTAGGAAGGAAGAAGCCCTCCAATGGTTAAGATTCAATCATTGTTATGAATAACATCACACTCTTCACAGTGTGTTATAACATAAAAGCTAGTCCCTGCATTCAGAGAGATACTCTGGTCCTTGCAGGACTCAAGCCCCTCGGCTCTAACAGTGATCTGCCCAGAACAACAAGAGGACAGCCAGTGACAGCAGGAATAAAGGAGCAGCTCCAGAAACTGGTGGGGTCTTTCCAGCTGGTACATTACACTAAATCACCAGTCCTGTTGATTGCGTTGACACCTGCAAATCTCATTGCAAAATAAATAAAAAGTGTTCCAGCACATCCCAGTGGGACCCAGCTGGGCTCACCAGCTCCTATCTCCTAAACTTGGTGCTTGCTGAGAAAAGCATTCGAGCAGGTGGCATTAGTGAGGACCATTGAATCATTCTTGTCAGCAGCATGGAAAAGCATTATTGTTCTGTGTCATTTGGCTTTCAGTGCGGTGATTTCAGATGACAAACTGCTCATTTGATTCCTAAGCTCAACACATCGGTGACATCCTCTGCTGTTGCCTTTGGGACACTGCAGAAGGTAGAGAGAGTTCCATCTGCCTGCAGTGAAACGGAAAACCACGTGAAATAGATGCCTATCCAGGGACGTTGCATCTTGTCATGAGATATACTTTAATTTAGTTTAACTTATCTAGGTAGCTGTGGAAGTAACTTCTGACGCGTTTTTCTCTTTCTAAAACTCATTGGTTTTGCTAATTCTCTCAGGAAGTCCTGTAGCATTTCCTCTTTGGAAACAGCGCCAAAAGCACTCAGATAGCCAGCGAAGGAAGGATTAACCTCAGCTCCAGCCTCTAGCTGCTCTTATTAGTACATGTGAGAGGACACAAAGTCAAATTTTTGAGGAGAAAGGTAGGGTACTGTATTGGGATGACATTGCTTTATGGCTAGGCTCATAGGATCTGATTCTATCCCAAGTTTCTCTCTCTTCTTAACCAATTCTCTTTGTTCCCTCCAGTGACAACTCATTAAGAGAAAGGTCCTCTCACTTTAACAAACTCTACCTACAGCATAATGCTATCAAGGGGCATTCTTACTCGGATTTTAAGGTGGTTATTTGAGGATTGCCGGAATAGAGGATTGAGACTCCCAGGGCATATATTAGGTTACGTTACCAGTTTGTTTGATTGCATTCAAACTTCCAAATCTAATCTCAAAACAAATAAAGTATGTTCACAAGGTCCCAGCAGAGGCATCCTGCTGTCTCAGTGATGTGATAAATAACAGCAAAAGCCTAGATCCTACTTTTGCTCAAAAAATATACTTCCTTGTTGTGGAAGATAAAAGAATCCTTCTCCCTGAGGCTTGAAGGAAAAGAAGTTATCAGCTGCTGGGGCAGAAGAAAATAAATCACAAAAGACTTTTCAGGGAAAGAAAAGATAAAGGAGAGGGAGTTGAGTGTTGGTTGGGGTTTTTTTGTGAAGGGGGGATTAAAAATAGCTTAAGAAATACACAGTTGTGGAAGCTTTCATAGAACGTGTCAGGGATGAAAACAACTCAAAATATAACAAAGACTAAAAAGATCCTTTCCTGAGGCTAAAGCAGATTGCTTTCTCTGAGCTAGCAATGTATTGTTTCAAGCATGGCTGGAAAGAGGCTAATGGTGTTTAGTTTGTAGCTGTCCAGAAGATGGAGGAATGTGCCCTTCTGTGACTAATGAATGCATGTAGGAGAACTGTCAGAGAGCTGGAGCTCCGTGAGCAGGGAAGAGGAGTATTGTGAACAACATGTGCAGCCTATGGGGTAAGATCATCCCTGTATCAGAGTCTGAGTGCAGTATTTGTCCTGTTTATCTCAAATTCTGCATGATAACATTAGTTTTATTCCTTCTTTCTGTAAAGACAGACCTTCTAGGACCTTTATATGTCATCTTCTCTCATCCTGTTCACCCGTCACAGCAAGACAAAGTGATAGAAGCCCAGTAACAGCATGGCTGTAGCACACGACAGCATTTATAGACTGGCCAGTTCCAGAAGGTCACTGTTCTGTATTTAGGAATACAGAAGAAAATGCTAGGGTTTCCAGGAGAGGCAACTCTCTGGTATTTGTGCCGTGGTACATACGCAGTTCCTGTTTCTTATGGCTTTTAGAACTGCTCCTGTACTCTGACAGCCAGATCTATGAAGGCCAAAGCTATAAAATGAAATATTGGGGATGAAACCATCACAGGGATTTCTTTTATCCCTGATAATCAAGAATTATATTTGGCATTTCTGCCTGGTCAAGTCTGTCAAGCCAAGTGCAATTTCTTTTCTTAATGTTCAGCATGTTTGCAATAACTCTGTAAGGCCTATAGAAAAGGTCTGGACTTTCTGCCAAGAAGGGCCATGTTTTCAACCTTTGCGGCAGGTACAATAAATGGAGCACTATTCAGGATGGGACACTAAAGGATTTAATATATGATCCATTTTAAATACAGGTCTTTTTAGCATAAGCCTTTCTCCAGTATTGCTTTCTTCCAGGATAGTCTTCATCAACAGCTGTTTGGAACATCCCTCAGCAGAACCTGGCAGTTTGATAATATAGTCAAGGTATTTGCTTTTCTTTCTTACTGCTATTTTATCTTAAAGCATAAAATCTGAGTTGGGAAACTCAGAAGTAGGCCCTTTTTTGTTTGTTTGTTTATGTATACTGACATCTGTCATTTATGTTTCAGTCTGAACTCTAGATAAAGGGATCTAGAAAAACTCTAGGTAAAGCAAAGTGTAGCAGACTTCTTAATTTAAAATAAAAGAATTTAAAGCCTTTTATAGAATTATAGCTGAAATAGTACATACCACTGTACAAAGTACTGGACACCCAAGACACACTGCACAAAGGATTCTGTGAGCAAAAACATTTCTCTTGTTGATTTATTGTGTTTAAGAAAACAGGATTTAACACGTCCTTGGTAAATAAAAAGGATTGCGGCAGCAAATCCTTGACTGTCACCCAAGTCTCTTACTGTAAGCAATTTCTAAAACTCCAGATTTTAGGCTAACCACTTGGATCAAAAATGACTGACAATGCATATAAGTATCACGTAATGAAGTGGTTGGAAATTACTTAATTTATCCTCCATTATGAACCTTCTTCTGCAGCACCCCCAGCTACAGTACTCCCAAAGCCAGCTGCTATCTACAGCTGAATAGTAGCAGGCCTATTAAGCCTCTTAAATACTTGCATTCTAATTCCTAAATTGGGTGGCCAGAACCTTAGTCTGTGCAATTGCTTCTATAATTAAGATTCTATCAGTGTTTCTATTATGAACCCTGTTTTCAGCCCAATATAATTTAAAGAGGCTTCTTTTCTTTTTTAACAGTGAAGCAAACCTATTGTCTGTGATTTCATGTACATTGTGTTATTTCCTAGTTAATAATCAAGAGAATCTTTGAAACATTCTGACATTTTTCATTAACTCTGAGCCCTCTCTTAACCATTCACCAATGCATCTTTTATTGTGAATACGTGTATTTAAAGGTTATTCTCCTCTATTATGCCTGCTCTTAGTCATACACTCCGTAAAAATGATTAACACTATCCTTCAGGCCAGAAATCGGGGTCTGATGGCTATACAAAATGGGACAACAAGCCAGAGTGAGGATTGCAAGTTCAGAGTAATAACTTCTGAAGGCAGAGGAGTGAGGACATTGATTTCCCTAAGCCCATTCCAATATTCAGGTACACATTTTCCAAGCTTGGTAGAAGATGTCTATTTTGGAGTTTCGTCTACAGTCTTAGAGTCTCAGGTGAAACCACTGTAGCCGTAGGAAGCAAGTAAAAATTGTGTATAAAGCCATTCTGCCAGAAACCTGCTACTATAGTAGCTTTGTCAAACCTGTGCCCCATACAGATTTGTCCGAAAACTACTTACCAGTGTCTAACTCAAACAGAACTACTGGGTCTTCAGCAGCTTTGGGAAGACAAGCAGAGTTAACCCCTATTGCAGCCAAGTCAATCACTCCTATGAGTCAAAGTAATGAGAGCTTTAGTTAATTGCCTGTGTTCCATTAATAGCACCTCCACAAATTAGATTTGCTGAGTTTCTTGTTTCTGAAATAAAAGCTTTAATTCTGGTCTCAACTCACTTGGGGAAGAGGGCTGTAGATTACCTCCGCCATCCCTCTCCCTCTGATCTGTTGATGGCATCTGCAGTCCTTGATGCAAATTACAGCAGCCAGAGGAACTGTTCCTGATAATAACCAGAGCATGACAACACTGACTACATCTCTAATACGTGCCCATGCTAGGAGCTCTGGGGGAAGAGCAGAGAGCAATTCTGCCAGCTATCTGCCACCTGAGCATTCCCCTTACAGAGATGCAGTGTGCTAGGTCTGATCCTGCTGACACTGTGGCACTTCCCTCCCACTGCCATAAGGAAGCTGCGGCATGTCGCAATATTATCAAGTTAGAGTTTCAGTTGAAGGCTTATTAGCTCCAGCTCTTTCTCTGCTGGATACAAGTCACTCCTAATTATCTCGCAGAAACTGCTTCCCCTCCCTTGTGCATTAGTGTAAATCAGCAATAATGCAATGAAAACTGATGGATTTTTACAGCGGTAAAAAATGTCAAGCGGTCAAGACTAGGCTTTCTGAGCTTGGAGTAGACTTTTTGTGCCTTGTGGAGCACAAGGGGAGAACCAGCCCTGCAGCATTCTCACTGGGAAGACTATGCCTGAGAGCAACCTGCCCAGCTAGTGCCTTCCTCCCTTGCATTTCATTCCCTTTTCAGCTGCGTAGCAACTAATGACCATAAAAACGGCTTTACAAAAGCCCCACATTACTCCTGTATTTAATTAACTTTTAGAGCACCAGACCGTAGTATTTAATCACAGCCTGCCTATTTCAGGGGGTTATTTGGTCTGAGGCTCACTAATGCTTGGCTTCCATTCAAAGTGCTTCACTGTTAACTTCTCTTTACATTTCAGACATGGTCTGGTCTTTTCACAGCTGTTCCAGCAGCAGGTCAAGAACAGGTTCAGTCTCACACCTCTCACATTTGCACACATGCTGACCATCACTACCTTACTTTTTTTTTATTAGATAACCTCAGTTCCAAAACACCTACTGCTCTGAAACTGAGACTGTGCAAAGTGTATGTGAGTACTCCTGCAGCCTAATGGATGGGTGTAAGGCTTCTATGTGTCAGCAGGCTTTTATCAGCCATTTGTGTAAGCTAGAGCTACTTTTTTTGTACAGCTGAAGGATCTGTGCTTTATGCCTTCCCCTAATGTGAAGTTCTAAGTATTGAGGGTGCACAGCCAGGTGGATGCCTTCCAAGTAGCCACAGTTTGTTTCCTGTATGCTTGCAAAGGAGACGAAATCTCCTTAGGCACTGCTGACAGATGAGTTGTTCTTAGATGTACATCAGACTCTTTATGGCTCCTTCCAACCCCAGTCCTGCTCTGCTGGGACCAGACTCAACAAGTAGATATTCTGACCTGCAATTCCTCATCTTGGGCAATACATTAAGAGCAGGAATGAATGAGGTCATACATTGATTAGGGGATAAAAGATGTTACGGCCAAGAGCTATCTTATGACCCATCCTCTTCTCAGTCACTGGACACTGCTGCTCTATTTCTGCCTAAAACGATCTCCTTCAGTGTTTGCTTACTGGGACAATCCCTTTCATTACTTTGTGCACTGGAGATGCAGGCCTTCCCATAACTCTGCCAGTATTCACTTAATTTAATTTTAAAGGCACCCATTAATTAAAGTGATTCTATTTACTGATTCTTAATAATGCCTCAGAAGCTTTTGTTCTCATGTATTTGTCTATGTTTGAGCTTAAGGCCATTTGTGCAATAAATCATCATTTTCTGCCTGTCTTAGCCTCTAAATGATTTGGGTCAAACAGGCTGGTTTGTACTCTGTATTTCAGTAGCTCCCTTCCTGATACACATGCCTGGGTTTCTCTGTCCATCTTTATTGCTGTTTGCCCAGCACCAACAATACAGAAGGGTTTAAGGAGGGGAAGAAAAAACCCCTGCTTTTCTTCAGGTACTGTATACCCTGCTCTGCGGAGGCATGCTGACGCCCGCTGAAAGCCTTTGCAAGACGTCCTCTGCAAAGGGCAGCAGGGCTGTTTCATCTATTGCAAACTGGATTTTAGCCAAGAGCCGAGGCTGGCAGTTTCAAGAAGGCCACTTCCCCATCCATCTTACTCAGACAATTGTATGCAGTCTCCAAACTAATAATTCATCATTTGCACATGTGTGCCTTCTACTTCATTATTTTATTAACATATTAGAAGGGCCCTGATTTATTTATTAAATTCATTATTATTCTTATCAAATGATGACATGTTGTTATCCAGGAAGATGCACTTGCTATCTCACAACTAATTATGCCAATTAAGTTTTCATGATTCTACCACAAAGCACAGCTCATTAACTTTAATTACTTTTGAAATGCAGCTGCTGAGATACACACAGAAAGGAACAGGTAGGTTATATTTGTTAGTTAATTTCTGCAAATGGAGTTTGTTGTCATTAGGTCTTAAGTGATATTTTCAGGCAATCTTGTTCCCTATTTCCCAGGTAAGTTTTGTGTCTTTTTCACTTAAGAGGGTTCCAAATGTTTCTTTTTCTTTACAGACTAGCCTTTCACCATTGGACTAAGTTCAAAGATATTTCCTCAGATAAATCCAGTGTCTTAGTTCAGCCCTTAATGGGGATTGATGGACATCTGCAGAGAATATCCTTCTTCACCAAGGTGGAACCAGCCCAAAAGCAGTGACAGCATTTTGATGGAAAGCTGAGATACTGTGGTAAGGCAAACGTTCCTAAGAAAAAGCATCTCATGTCCTGCAGCAATGCATGTGATTTACGCCTCCAGAGAGGGGCAAGGTTCATTTTTCTCTGGAAGGATTGAGTTGAGTGATTAAGAAGAACAAAATGTGGCTGCCCATTTCTGGGTTCTCCACATGCAGGCATGAAACTTTTACAGATTTCCTGAGGAAGAGGGGAATAGAATTTCTTTGGTTCTGTGGGAATAAGACAAACTCACAACTAATGTCTGAGCAGACTCACGGAGTTGCGAAATCTCTGTCACCTTGTTTCCCCACTAGCACCTTTAGGAAACATGAAGAGCATTCCTCCTTTGATGACACTTCACTTTTGCAACCACAGCCAGAATAGATATAATTCCTATTCCCTTTTACAAACAGCTGGATGCAATAGCTGATGCAAACTGCCAGCGTGCTTCTACCTCCTCCTCAGCCCCTCACACACCTCTCACTGGTCGCAGGACCTGAATTCAGCCACGGAAGTGTTACTGCTGGTGACACGGGCTTTCTTCACCTTCTAATTTGTACGTGGTGGTTTTGGCTTTGCCACTTACTGGGAACTGGATAACTTGAAGTTAAGCTCATAAACTCCGCACTAAGCGATTTGGCCAATCCCAGCTTTAAAGCTGTTTACACGTTTAGAGGGCAGATGGAAGCGTGTGAAAGACTAGTATTCACATCAGGGATTTTCAAGCGCATATTCATCAAAATGGCAACTTTTCAATGGCAAAACACTGTTACTCTTTTTGGTTCTGGTGTTGGTTGACAAAAGTATTGAGTTTGGGATAACAGTGACCTTTTTTAGCAAAGAAATCAAAGTTCAGATCTTTTCTTTACGATCTTTAATGACATGGGAAAGGGCCTCTAAGAGGTATTTTACAGTGTGTTTCACTGTGATGTAGTACTCATGTTATAGTAACCTCTGGTGAGAGAGAACTTTTTAAGGATGAGGTACACGACATGCTGAAGTGAGGATTTAGTGTCTTCAATGAAGCACATGAACAATTATTACCTCTGACCCAACATAAACTCTGAGTAGGAAATGCCTGCCGTTAATGAAATGTTTATCAGCTCCAGAGCCACTCACCTCTTCCTAATCTCTGGGGAAACAGAATTCTCACTGAAATTTACTGGGGGGTCTAAAAACACTCTGGAATTTATGGGGCTTTGGCTGCGCAGAGAAGCAACCTATTGCAGTGTTGCTTGAGGTGTTGTTTTTTCTTAAAACAGCAATAGTAATTCAAGGGTCTTCCAGTCCAAAGGCAAGGTAATGAAACTGAATATACCCTAGAGAAGCCTTCACCAAATGAAGGTTTTCACCCATAGATTCATTCTCAACAAAGGAGGGGCCAGCATCACAGAGCCAGTCAGCCAGGAGGACAACATCTGGCTAGCATCTGCCTCATGGCCACAGAAAACCCATAAGCAATCCACAAAGTTGACAGCATAAGGAGAGGTGTCATACAGGAGCTACTCTCCCAGAAGAGAGCAAAAGAATGACTGTGGGTGGTAGTTTGCCACCAGCTGTGGATCCTTTAGGAAGCTTTGGATAAAGGGTGGTGAACCACAGCTGCTGTCCCTGGATCACACTGTGTTATACCGCTGCCTCTCATGAACCATAATTAATCATAAATAGCAAGAAAGAACTGAATATGGCTGGGATTTTCCTCCTGCATCTAAATGGCATGTGCATGGAAGCGTAAGATTTGCTTAAGCTGGTATAGTTTTTAGCCTTGTTTGTGTGACTTTATCAGCTCACTGGAACAAATTTCTCATACTGTATTAAGAGCACAGAAATTCCTGTAAGATATAGTTTATTTATGTATTATTCACTTTGCCTTCTTACTTTGCATTGCCGCCTCTTGGTATCCTAGAGTTGATTTCTTCTTGTAAAGACGAGGAGAGACACTGCGTAGGGATGTAAGCACGCCTGAACTGGCGTGCAGACGCAGTCCAGAACTGGCCACGCCTGTTGAGAGTGCCTGGAGAAACACTGGCTGTCTGCTCCGGTGGAAACACCTGGGCACGGTGAGGTGGCCCAGGATGGGAAGGGGGCTGGTCATCTCTGCAGGCAGCACTGGGGTAAATCCCAAGCACAGTGTAGAGAGGCTTTTAATACCAGCCAGTAAAACACCATGATCATACAGAGGGAAATGAGTCCAAAAGAAGTGAGGGAGGGATTTCTAACCATGCTAATCTGAATTTGCTTTTTGTGCTCAATTGAAGATCTTTAACACTGTTCCAGTTCACCAACTACCGCTGTTTCTGCGCTACCGAAAATGACCAGTGAGGGCAGCACTCCTTGAAGAGGCCACGTCTCTCTGGCTGTGCAGTACCAGAACCAGGAGGCACTGTTTTCCGTGGGCAGGCCATGCAAAAGCTTCGTGTGGGGCCTCCCATGCACAAGGGACACTCTCAAAGAGAAAGAGAAACCTTAGATTCATAACACTCCTTGAAAAACCACCGTCCACCTCTTCGAGCTACGCTGTGGCATCAAGTTGGCTCGGGCCCGGATTGTAATGCTGGATGCGTGGTGCATTTCACCAGCTGGTGGCTCTCCCCGCACAAACAAGCTGCGTGTCATGACACGCCGCGCATCTGCAATGAGAATCTACCCTGCTGTCTTGCTAACGCCTGCGAGGGGATGCGTGTCGTGAAACAGGTTAATTCAAAATGCCGCTCTCGGGCAGCACTTCTCGCCCAAGCTGTTCCGTACCAACGCGTGAATCCTTTCCCTTCGGCTCCAGCCACCAGAGGGTTTCACGTGCACCCGGCAATCCCGGTGCTTCTGTCCCGCTTTGAAGCACCCGATCAGCTCTGTCCCACGGCCAAGAACAACGTTCGGAGCTGGCTGGTATTGCAGTTTTACCTTGAACTCCACAGAGAGCTGTAGGATTAGAGAAGCCAGCAGAAGGTATGACCTGCCCCAGCTTTCACTCTTTATGTTCTGTGCGCCCATTACTATACATTATGAACATAATTAATACTAATACACCTGAGCGAACTGTTCCTGTCCAGCACCGCCGGCGCTCCCCGACCCGGGCAGCCCGGGCGGGCAGGCACGCGGCCCCTCCCCGCGCCTGGCAGTGCCGGCCTCGGCCGCCAGGGGGCGCCGCCGCGCCAGAGACGAGCGGGAGGGACGTGGTCCGTCGCGGCCACCGTACGGCCTGCGCCTCCCCTGGGGCCGAGCAGGCGAGGTCTGTCCTAGGGCGGCCACCGTATGGCCTCCGCCTCCCGCTCCTCCTGGCGGCGGGGGCGCCCGGCAGGGGGCGCTGTGGCGGGAGCCGGCGGCTGCGGCGCGGCCTCCCGGCATGCCCCGCGCGCGGCCTCCTCCACCCCCTCCCGAGCCGGGCGGGAGAGGGGAGGGAGCGAGCGAGTGCCACGTCCCTGGTGCGCGGGGCTTTGTGCGGGAACAGCGCCGCCGCCGCCGCCCGCCCCCAGCCATGGGCGCCTCGCAGAGCGTCGAGATCCCCGGCGGGGGCACCGAGGGCTACCACGTCCTGCGGGTAAGGGCGGCGGGGAGGCGGGCGCGCCGTTAGAGTGGCCGTTGGGCCGGCGGCGGCCCTTGGGCCCGGCGGCCTCTCCCTCCGCGGGTCCGCGCTCGAGCGGCCCGAGGGGCTCCCCGGGCCGGGCGGCCCCGCCACGCTCCCCGCTCGGCGGGGAGACGCTTGGGCAGCGGCCGGGACTGCCGGCGCCCGTGGCCGGGCCTCCGCCGCGGCTCGTGACGGCGGTGAAGTCCGCGGCGGGGTCCGCGCTGCCAGCTCCCTTTCCCGGAGCAGCGGGGAGGCGAGCTGCTCGTTCTCCGGGCGCCCCACCAGAAGGGGTCGGCTCCGCGCTGCCGCTGCCCGGGGCTTCGCCTCAGCGGCGCGGAGCTGCCCGAGGCCTGCGCCCTGTCCTGGCCCGCGGCGGCAGCCGCCCGGACGGGCTCCGAGCCGCCTCTCCCCGGCTGGAGCGATCTGGGTGGCCCGGACTGTGCTGTCAGGTTGCGCCGTCCGCGCTTCGGTTTGTGAACAGGCCGCGCGGGACGGTGCGTGGAAGGTGATGCTGCTTTTTGGGCAGCCTTTGAGGACACCGGCTGCTTCTCCTCCAGAAAACGCTGCCAGCGCGCTGAGTGCTTGCACACGTTCAAACTGCGCTTCAAGAACTGCGGCCCATTAAGTGCCTGGCTTGGGTAACACGTCAGGCTTATCTTGATCGTTGCATCATGATCTGAGCTGTAGCTGCTTCACCCCTAACAGTAGTTCTAGGGGCGTTAGATCAAGGTATTTGAATGACAGACATCACACCTGCCAGAGCTGCATTCATAGCAAAGGCAGTGTTGCTATTTTTCATAGTTACATAGTTTTTGTTCACACTGCAGTCACAGAATTTTAGTTTTGTGTGCCACAAAATATTTTGGTAGGCTGCGTTAAAGGTCTTGTGAGCAGCCTTTTGGAAGTCCTTTCTTTAGCATGTGTTTCACGTTCAGTGAGCAGAATGGTACCTGGGTTGCGGCCTTGAATCTGATGCACCGGGTGATACCGTAACTTTGCCGGAGTGAGTGCTAGCCTTGCCCACAGCATAGCGCTTTTGCCGCTGTACCTGGAGTGTGAGTACCCTTACCGTGGACACCATGCTGGGCTAGCTTTTGGTAGGCATTGGACCTTCTCAGACCAGCTCTCAGTCTAGAACTAGCCCCGTGTTTCAGACGTGGAAGAGCACAAGACCTCTACTCATGTGAATTAGTACTTCCTTACTTGGTCTAGCTTGCTAGCAGTGAGTTACAACTATATGTAGAATACCATGGTGAAAAAAGAACAGAGATCAGAGATCATCTTTCAGCTGTTAAAAAATGCTGCATAATGCTTTTAAGAAGCAAACATTGATGTTCTGATCAAATCCAAACATTCATCCATTAAAATTTACCTATAGGCTAAAGTTATGGTGGTCTTTGTTCCTCCCTTTTAATGCTACTAATATATAACAATCCATTTCGGTTTTTTCCTTTCTCCCCACAAAAAACACTTTTGCAGTTTGGTAAAAGTGGCAGACTTTTTTTTTTTTTTTAGGGTACTATAGCGTAACTATCGTGGTTTTTTACGTTGGAGGGTTGTAAAATCAGTAAGTACTCTGCAGTTAGAACATGTTATGTCAGATTCCTCAGTTTGTACTGTTTAATTAAAGCACGTTTGTAAATTGAGATGCATCTCTTCTATGAAGTACAATCTGCTCATTTTTTCTTCTAATCTTGCTTGAATCATTTAGGCACCTTTTGGTTGTAATGTTTTTGCTATGACTTGAAGTGGCAGTGTTTCGTTGCCAGTCTTTGTGAGTGTAGTTGGTATGTGCACATTAAAGAAGTTGATTTCTGAGAGGACAGCCGTATTTACATTAAATGCAGGAAGGAACTTGCTTATTGTCTTAAACAGACTGATGTCTCTATTTTTTCACTGCCTTATCTTCTTGCTAATATCTTCAGATGCCACAACAATAAGCAATTATTTTTTTTCTGTGGACAGGCATCTTAAATTGCATCACGATCCCGGTCTAACAGGAATTAGGGCAGTGCTTGTATGTAGTTGGGAGTGTAGACTCAGAGTAGAGAAAAATTCTGAAGTTTCACGTTATAATTTGGAACATTTATATTGAAATGCATGTGGCATACAAGCGACTAGAATTTTCCTCTATAGTTTTTCCAAGTCTAATTTTGCAGTTGGTATTCTGTAGTAAGTTTGTTAAAGCCAGATGTGTTCAGCTCGCGCTGTTTGAGGAGCCTGACACAAATGCTCTGTCTGCATGCACCGACCTTTGGTAGAACTTGGGGTTGAGCAATAGTGCTATTTTCTTGTAATTTATTCTCAAGTAGACTTTCTTTCTGAGCTCAGTGTTTTAATCAGATAAACGAGAATGGCAAAAGGACAGCGGCAGTAGTTTTTCTGTGTTACAGATCTAATTCAGATAGGGTCAGATTTCTTTGATAATGCCAAACTTCTGTAAATAGTATATAGTGGTCGTTCTTCAAGAGTTCATTAGTTGTTGGAAAACAGGAGAAATGTCAGAAAATCTATTCAATTATTGGAAGAATTTGTTTGGGTAGGACAGATAAATGAAAAATATGTGTTAAAAGGCCATGAAACAAATGAGTTATGTGGTTCAGAATGCCTGTAGGAGCTAAGTGAAGTTGCAAGTCACCTGTTCCTTACAGTGAGACTTTTGGACTGTACACACTGCCTCCCTACAAAACTGGTAGTCTCTCCTTCTGGTCACTTCAGACAGGAGTGGAAATATATAGAGCAAGTGAACAATACTAAAGGCTTTCCATCATTAATTTCTGATGTAATTTCTGCAGATTACTTCCATCTTTTTGGCAGCTCCTGCTAATATTCAATGCAATATCACTTTCATTGTGAGCTTTATTATCAGTGGACTTGTAACAGGAAATAGGAACACTCCAGGACTGAAGCACTGTTGAAGGAAAGCGATTTCATCATGTGCATACTTGACAGGAAAAGTTGCTGTGGGTTGCACTGTTGGGGTTTCTAGACATTGAAATGTAGCCCTTTTTTTTTATTTTTTAAGAGGGAGAGAAAGTTACGAACTGTTTTGTGGCCCTAATCTCTTCATAGGTAGACCTAATAATCCGTCATTTGTTTGAAACAATTCTTTGGAATACACTTTTATTCATCACATGTACTTTTGCTGTTAGACTTCCATTTACTGATTCATGTAATGTGCTCATAAATCTTCCTTTTAGCTAGTACCTCCCAGGCTGGCAGCGTGCAATGCTGTTTACCTCCAGGAATTTTCTACATCAGTTTTTCTCCTCCATGCGTTTCTTTTAACATATGTTATGCGGCTGATTAGAGCAACTGTCTGACTCTATGTATTGCTCAGCATGCATTTGTTTCTGCTCTTCAAAACAGAATGAAGTGAAATTTAGAATAACTTTCTTGTTCAGCATTGTGAAACTGCTGTAGTTTGCCTGGGCTGTTGTAATGATTTGACAATTTCTTCAAGTAGTAGATGATGTAAGAATTTTTACCTGTAAGAGATTTGTATGCCACTGTGTTATGTGCTGTTCTCCCTAAAAGACACTGAACAGCAGTGCCCAAAGTTTAGATTTCAAACTTTTACTTGAGTGCTTCGGTTTGTCGTAGCAGAGATACGAAGATGTTGCCATAAAGAGATGACTTATTTTTTAAGGGAGGCTCACATTTTAAAAGTTCAAGTTAAATTCTCTGTGCTAAAATAAAATTTGATGTTATGTATAGGGAATTAATTTTCTTACAAAAAGCTTATAAAGCTTTTTCTCTTGAAAACTGGGTGTTTCGTAAGGAAATTCAATACAGTTATACCATGTAATGTGTTAAAATAGCTGACAGAAATAAAATAGATTCTATCAGACCTAACAGGAATTGCTTATACATGATACATAATGAAATTTTATTACCAATTACAGAGTGGGTGGAAGAACTAAAAAAAAACTTCTTTCAGCATTTTGTTGGTAATAAAGTAAATATTACTAAGGAAGCATTTCTTATATGGAAAAAAAAAAAAGCTTCAGAGCTTCTGCTCCTTTAAAGTTGTGTATTTAGTGCTTGAAGCTAAGCTTCCGAAAGCTTAAGTGGACACTAGTATAAGTTACCTGACTTTCAGAAGTGGTGAGAGCCTTCATCTGCCTCTGAAAATCGGGGTTTCCAGGCCTAATTCCATATACTGTAGCACTGCTCACTTGGGGCTTAAATTTGTGTTGCTGAGCAGCCTTATTATAGGGTCTAATGTACAATATATACTGTGTAGGCATAGAGTAATAGTGTTGGGAAAGGTGTTCAGCAAAGAGAAACTTTATATATTTACCAAAAAAGAAGTAATCTTAGTAATGCAGATCAAAATTACGTGTATTGACCTTGAAACCTTTTCCCTGATTTCCCTTGATTCTTGACAGTGAATTAAAAGTTAAATAATTAGCGTGTAATCTGTGTGCTCAGCAGCTCTGCTGTCTGAGTGTTGTCATCTTGGTGAGAAACTGAAGTCCTGCAGCATGGTATGAGGCTGAAAGTGTCATATAGCCCTTTTCTGCCTTCTGACACTCAGCATTCTTGATAGAGGTTTTCTTCGCTTGCTCTTGAAAAGCTCCAGTGGTGGCAGTTCCACAGCTTCTCCGAGTAGTCTGTTCCACTGTTTTTCTCTACTGGTAGAAAGTCATGGCATTTACCCACAGATGTCCGTAACTTACACGTTTGAAATAACAGCTGGATTTGAGAGAACTACGGTTCCCAAGCTGCCATGGCTGGTATCTTGCCTGCACCGGTATCTGTTGTAAATGGTATTACTTGATTATTTCTCAGTCCTTATTCAATTACCAAGGCTGGTTACTTGGGGCATAGAGCAAAGCTGCGCAAAGCCAGATTGCTCGGGAGGCCTAGAGCTTATGTACGTCTAAATGGAATCTTTTATTTCCATCATTAATAAGAAGATTTTTGTGCTCTTATATTTCCTAAGGTCTCTGGTTATCCTTTCTTGCTGTAGTTCCTGGAAGAGAACCATGGCCACAGAGCTTTGAGCAGTAAGCGGCGTTGTGCATTTGGCACTGCGTGATGGTGATGAATTGTGCAGGTAGCTGGCTGAAAATAAGGTGGTGTGACATAAAAACTGTATGGGGTCAGTGTGATTGTTGTGCAGGGCTGAGTACGTCACTTCTTTAAGGAGGAGACTTTTCATGTGGAGTGAACTCGGCACTTCTGTTCTGCATTTCTGGGACTGCCGGGCATAAAAATGCTTTTCCGTCAGTGGCGTTGGGCCCAAGCGAGCTAGGGAAGTAGGAAACTTTTTGTGACTGAACCTGTGCATGGCAGCTTGAGGAACTGTGATGACAGAAGGGATGCAGCTACGTGCTTCTGAGGTGCCTGTATGACTGATGCAACTATAAGAGCTTGATTTCTTTTAGATACAGCTTCCTGGTAGTTTTTACATGCCCACTTAGAAACAAACCATGCAGAGGTGTTCAGGATTCTGATGGATTTGGGGGAAGGTGTTCAACATCTGAAGATACTTTCTGCAAACTAATAGTTTGGAACTTGGAAACTCTTACAGTCCCTTCATCAGTTTGGGGCAGACTGTAAATAATTTACTTAGAATACTAAAACTATACATCCCAGGTGTCAGCGAGCTCAACATTGATGGATGCTGAACATACGTAATTTTCATTTATTGTAGGTGCTCCTTCTCATTTTAAAAGATTACTGTATTGAATACTGGTCACTGTTGGTTCATAGTGTTCGGGATGTAATCTATCAGAGGCTGTAGGGGAGGGATTTTTGTGTCAGGGTGTAGGGGTTTTGTTGTTTGTTTTTTTTTTTTCAAGAAGTTCATTTGGAAATGGAGGAAAACCTCTGAGAAAAGAGTGGACCGTGTCAGGACGGCTTTTGCAGCTGTCCTACTGGCTGAATGAAGTCTGGCTTTTCATAATTTCAAGGCCATGACACGTATCCAGTCCTAAGAATCTCATGTGTTAATCTGAATAAATGTATCAGTTTGCTGGGTTTACTGATTTTTAATGATGAGGTTTAGAAAGACATGTTCTGTCTTTAAAATTCTTGTTTTCCCAATAAATTCTGAAACCATCTGCTGATTTCATTTTGGTATAAAGCCTTTATGTCAGGCTCATTAAAAACACAAAATGTAAGTTCTTATGTCACGTGTAATAGGTGGTATGAGAGAGCGAGAGGCTGTTAAAGTATTTTCACGTCATCTCCCTAAACTGAGGGAAGAGCAACAAACAACACAAGCTCGTCCTACATTAGCTGCTAGAAAAACCACATCAGAGGAGAGGATGTTTTGAATGACTTAATTACAAGAGAAACTTCAGGCCTGAGAATGCAATGATGGAGCATGTCCATAGGAAGCCAGAGTTCTTTAACTCTGCTTTCATGAAACTGTTTAACCTTTCTTTGGCAGGAAGGCCTTGAGTACCCAACTTAGTAAGTAAATGCTTTCTACATTCGAGAAGAATAATTCATATAGTGTATTTTAGCCTCTCCGTGGCTTTTCTTATAAGCTAAAGTTTCTGTTTGTGGAGGCTGTTCTGAGGTAGCTCTACATTATTGAAAGTTTTAATATCTAAAGTTAAAAATGAGCTCTAGGGACAGTCTACTAATGTCAAAGAAACATCCACAATGTGCCCGGGAGTTTCTGTGCAGCCAGTGTCTGGGGGTCTGCTGCACGGAGCTTAGCCTGTACTTTTGCCCAGCTCACTACTTGATCTCTAGTTATTCTTGGCGAGAGGCATCTTGAACCGACAGATTGAGGAAGCAACACAGAGACAGTAGTTTGGATCTAGTTAGTGGGACTGCGAGTTACTTTGGTGATTGAGAGCTGTGGTTCTGTACAGTTAATACTTGGCACCTGGGGAGAATATCTGTACCCCCAGTTGGTAGGAAATTATTTCCGAGGAGCATGCAGGCATCTTGAAGAGACACTTCTGTAGACACACTTCACGTTCTGGTTAGAAATGATAACTATGGGGTTTGGAAATGTTATTGCTGCCTCAGTGATTTTTACTACTTTGGGATAACTTGGTTTCGTACTTTTTTTGCCGCTTTACAAATCTTGGACAGCAATCAGTGTGTGTGATGTGACTCTGGAACTACTCATTCCAGATTATTTTTTCTTTAATGAATGTTTAGGTTATGTGACACTAAGGTTCTAAACTTCTGGCATCTGTTACAGAAAGCTACCCACAAGTAATCTGAGCTTTTTTCCAAGCTCTGATTTTGTGAATGTGTCGGGCAGAGACAAACAGACTCTGAGAGGACAGTTTTAGTAGTAATCAAGCTTATTTTTTTTCCATGTTAGAATATTTTGTTCTAGATGAGTCATATTAAGAAAACTCAATTCCTGCAGAATCAGACGGATACTGAACAAACTAGCAGATTTGTACCGGTTCTATGAGATGGAATAACATGTAATGTAAGAAACCACACTGTAAAGGGTAACACTTTTTAGATCTTTTTGGAAGGTGAATGTAGCACATAAAAGAAAAAGCCAGCGGGTAAAATGAATCAGCTTACAAATAAAGAATGATATTCTTTGCTACAAAAGCTGTAGGAGAAAACTGGTGGCCATATTGGAGTTACTTTTTTCTATCGGCAATTCGTGTAATAGTGAAAAAACAACACTGGCAAAATGTCTCTCAGTTACTCCATTTGGAATTCAAAGCATACTTTAAGCTTCTGGAAGTGATGTGCAGCTGCCACGGCTGCAAAAGTGCACGTGTCCCTTTTCTTGCAGCTTGTTGGTATGTTAATGAATCAGTGGTTGTACAGATGCCCTCTATGTCTCAAGAATGTCAACAGGTGATGTTTAGTCATGAGATAACAACCCGTGCTTACACAGATGTGACTCTCCTTTTCCTCTATTAAGCGTGAGATAAAAAGCAAGGTCCAATGTTGGTACTTCTGTGGAAAAATGCTGCTTTTTAACCAACGTTTTCAGAATTCATTAGGCTTGTCCTTTGACCATAATCTCCTTTATTGAAATAAATATCTCCAATTTATCTGCTGCAGCTGTTAAGCAGTGATTGTCCCAGGGAATGGCTACTGTTGTGTCATTCCTCAATAATTTATAAATTACTGATTCTTTTTAAATATATGTCACACCCCCCCACCTCCCCACACTCCCCCGGCCCTGGTCCAAAAGATTATATTTGAACATTTAAAAATTGTACATACAAACATCAGTAGCTTCTAGAACTGCAGTTTGCACAAGTAGAAATATAATTCTAATCTATGAATCAGCATTGGTACACTTTTGCTAAATTCTTGTTTCACTTTGTTAGGTACAAGAAAACTCACCGGGGCATAGAGCTGGATTGGAGCCGTTCTTTGATTTTATCGTGTCCATCAACGGGTCAAGATTGGTAAGTGTGTTGCTATTTTGTAACTCTGAATATAAACAATGGGTTGAGAATCTTATTTTTAATGGCCAACCAATGCATTTGTTTTATTTAAATGTTTATAAAATATTTATCCTTAGTTTAAAATGAAAGTCTAACTGCATCAGAAATTAATTTTTTTCGCCCTGTAGTTATAATTCTATCAAAAGTTTTGCTGGAGATTAAGGATGCAGACAGACATGCTGCCTGCAGACATCTGCGCCGGCAGAAGATAGTACTACCTACTGATCCACCTCTAGCTGCTTGTGTTAGTGCCCCCCTAGTTCTGTCTGTAAAACTGCTTGTGTGAGAACTTGCAAACTCATTTCAGTAAAACAGGTTGGTTGAAAGAGCTGTTGTCAAAGCTGCTAGCTGGGCAGGAATCATGGGAGAAAGTCTTCAAGCAGAGCTGTAGTGAGACAACAACCCATCAGAGCAGTGGAAAAGAACAGCTGTGGGTAAGCTCTTCCACCAGTACGGCTGGACTCTGAAAAGCTGCAAGGCGCATCGCATCACAGGTTTAATTAAAGTGCCTTCATGTCTGGAAAGCATGACCTGTTACTGTGAAATCCCAGGTTTTCGCCAGAGTTGCATTCTAGAATTGTGAAGGGACTGGAAGCTGCTTCTAAAATAGCTGTAGATACGTATTCTGATAATGCATAATGTTTATAGGACCTTTGAAATACAAAAGTGACGCTATAGAACTGGATGCTTGCTGTGTTAAACATTAAACCAAGCTCTTGTTTGAACATTTGCAGAATAAAGACAATGACACTCTCAAGGACCTGTTGAAAGCAAATGTTGAAAAACCTGTAAAAATGCTCGTGTACAGCAGCAAAACACTGGAACTGAGAGAAACGTCAGTGACCCCCAGCAACATGTGGGGTGGACAGGGCCTGCTGGGCGTGAGCATTCGTTTCTGCAGCTTTGATGGGGCCAACGAAAACGTATGGCATGTTTTGGTACGTACGGACTTCCAAGTATTTCTCTTACTGTTGCTTACTGTTAAACTTTTTATCTTTTTACTGAGAAGTAACTTGCAAGGGGTACACAAGCCATGAGACCAAATTGGTCTGTTTTCTCTTCATTGATTTTGGTTTTGGAAAGACTTTTGAACTAGAACTGTATGTCTGTGAGTATATTATCAAATCTTGTGTTTAAATCAGTGGTTTTGTACAATACTCGGAGCTCGTTGTAGCGGTATTAAAAGAGACTGTCATCTGGCCACTGTTTCACTAGTTCAGTGACTATTCTGCTAATTGTGTTGAAAACTTGACCAGTTTGTCTGTCTGACTCAAACCTTGTGTGAAGTGCATTTCTAACTGTTCAGCTACACCCTGACGGTTACGTAGTGTTTTGTAACTTTCCATCTTAAAACTAGGAAGTGGAACCAAATTCTCCTGCTGCATTAGCTGGACTTAGACCTCATAGTGACTACATCATCGGAGCAGATACCGTCATGAATGAGGTAAGTATATAAAAATAAGATTTTGAATTTTTTCAAACAGAAGAAAAATCTATCAGGGCAGTTTGAAACATCCCCAGTTCTGTCTCTGTTCAGTGCTAATGGGAGTAAGTTAATGCAAAGAGGAAGGAGCTCTGGCGTGGTGCCTCTTCTTTATGCTTAAATGCAATTCTGGAAATAAAAACTGCTCTTAAATATGTTCATGAAGTCAGATGGAAACCTTTTTGTACTCTAATATTAATATTTCAAACAGCAGATTTGAAATCTGGATTGTGCCATGTGTCTTCTGAGTTGCACTAGCAAAGCATCTGTTAAAGTTGCCCTTGTGATAAAACAGCAGCACTGCAACAACTGCAATGTGTAGCAGTTACCAGGTTCTGTTGCAGGAAGTTAGGACTAGGAAGATGATCCTTCTAATATCAAATGATAAAATAAGGACAAGAAAGCCCTTATTCATTTTTATCCTTTTCCAGTCTGAAGATCTCTTTTCCCTTATTGAAACGCATGAAGCAAAGCCATTAAAACTTTATGTGTACAACACAGACACAGATAACTGCCGGGAAGTGGTGATTACTCCAAATTCTGCCTGGGGTGGAGAAGGCAGGTAAGGAGATAGTATGTTACACGGGGACGGGACAACTTTCTTATAGCACTATCCTAAAAGCTACTTGCTTAAGTTTTCTACAAAGACAGGAAAAGAGTGGTGTTGTATCCAAGGCATTTCTGCTATAATAAATTACATATTTACGTGAAATTCAGGTTTCCTTACTAAGGGGGGGGAGGGGGCAGTGGATTTACACAGTAAATGAGCTAGTGCAAAAATGCACAAAGTGCGCAATGGTTGCTTTCTGCATTAGACTTCAAACAGTCATCAGGCTGTAGTATATTCTTAAAGTATTGTGCAGTAGTCAGAACAGAGGACTACAAGTAACAGCTGTGAGTTGAATTCCGAGCTGTGTATCTTATATAGCTGCTTGGTTTAAATAACAATGAAATTTATTTTGTGCTAAATGTTTATTGCTAAAAGCTACAGAATTTCCTTTCAGTTGTCTTGTATTATTTCTCCGTAGAAAATAAGGCAACATTTGGAGGGGGAGGGAAAAGTTGTACAGAACTTACTTTGACATTTGTTGGCATCTTGAGTCATTCATGCATTGCTCGCTATGGAGTCTGTAGTTGTAAAGTCACTTCACTGACTTTTAAATGTTCATATTTTAAAAGCCTAGGATGTGGCATTGGTTATGGATATTTGCATAGGATACCTACACGCCCATTTGAAGAGGGAAAGAAAATGTCTCTCCCAGGACAGTTGCCTAGTGCATCTCTGAGTCCCCTCAAAGACGGCTTCACAGAGGTAAGTTCTAGTCACTTCTTTGGCTTGGTAGAAATGGATCATGATGTTACGTTGCCTTCTGCTTCTATTGGTTCTTGTGGAAACAAACGCTAACCGTGTAACTTTCTTCTTTTCCTTTCAATAAGGTTCAGCTGTCATCAGTTAATCCCTCAGCCACGTTACCCCCTGGGTCAGCAGGCCTTGAACAGAGTCTTTCAGGACTTTCTATTAGTTCACCCTCAACTACTGTCAGTAATGTTCTCAGTACAGGTCAGTGTGGAAGTAACTAACTTCTGAAATGCATGGGGTTTCCGACTTCTTTGTATTCACAGATCTTTCTATTGAGATAATTAAGACAATGTTTGTAAACCGTATATTCTGGCTGACGTGTTTAATGAGACCATACATTCCAGGGGGGATTAAGCTAGGTGATAAATCAGAGAACATGATACCAACGGAAAGGACATTTAGATAAAGAACGGATACCGAGGAACGGACGCTGAGAAAGCGGATAACAGGAGAATGACAAACAAAAGGTAATCCAAAGGACAATCTTCACTGAGGCTTAGTAGGTGAAAGGGGAGAGGAAGACTACCGGCCTTCATCGGAACGACCCTCGGATAAGTCCAGACGACCACCCTCACGGACTACAGCGCAGGCGCAAGGAGAAAGGCGGAACTCAGGAAGGAGGCCTATCCCGGAAATACATATGCATGAGCCATAATAGAATATTAATGTAGTAAATGTATAAAAGAGTGCTTTTTGTATTCACTGGTGTGCACGTTAGGCGGAGATATCCCCCGTGCACCTGGCGCCGCTGAATAAAGAATTTCTTACTCGAACCTAAATTTCAACATTTTACAAATCACTATCAATTTAATAGAAGGCAGAAGAGAGAATAAAACTCTCTTCCCCAAACTTTTCTTGCCAACAAAGGCTAGAGTACTGTAATTGTGCCCTACTTGCTCGCAAAATAATTGCAAACAACTTCTATCAGAAATACGATGCGTATTATTTAGAATACTATTTTTCTTCATCAACATTTTATGGTTAAGGTAAATAGTAATTCTCCTGTACGCAATTACTTATTTGTACTCCTTGAGGAAGGGAACTGAAGTGTTGTATACTTAAAATTAATGTTGTTTTCCTGTATACTCCACTAGGTGTTCCAACAGTTCCATTATTACCGCCACAAGTCAGCCAGTCCCTCACCTCTGTGCCACCAGTTAACCCAGCAACTACATTACCAGGTGAGTTGGTAAAATTTCTTAAAACATTTCTGAAACAAAGATATTAAGGGAGCAAGGGAAGAGAGCTGTCTTTTCTACACTTTTTGGAGGGCGGGAGGGTATAACTTCATCCAACTTACACATTTCATGTTAAAGATGTCTATACAACCTCTACAATTTTAAGAATTTTTTTCTTTTTTTGGAGTATGTGCACAGCATGTCTGTAGCACAGAGGACTGAGTTGGCAACAAAGTTTTACAACCATTTACCTTTTAGGGCCCCCTGCACAATAGATGCAGCATTCCGGATTTCTCAGGAAGGTATTAGCTTTGCAGTTTGCAACATTTCTTGAGTTGATA
Source organism: Phoenicopterus ruber ruber (assembly GCA_009819775.1). Taxonomy (NCBI): domain Eukaryota; kingdom Metazoa; phylum Chordata; class Aves; order Phoenicopteriformes; family Phoenicopteridae; genus Phoenicopterus; species Phoenicopterus ruber. Next base: position 20,994,385 of record CM020220.1, on the reverse strand, counting down.
TATTGTTATTTTCCATACTTCATAAATTGTATGTTGCAAAATACTCTTGCAAATAGCTTTGCAGTTTCCGGTTTGTCCTTTGCGCTCGGATGTCATGACGGAAGAAAGATCTGAGGAGGCATGTCTTGCCTATTTCTGCATTCCTTTCACCCATAAGACCTCCATTTTAGGAAACTCCTTTTTAATACTCAGCTTGATCATTCTTCCTAGTATAAATAGAGGGCTAGCAATATAGAACTATATGTTGCAGTTACTGTTTCTGAATTATTTAGTGATTTAAACTGGTATAACAAAAGTAAGAGTCTGTCTACAAAGTGGTGTGCATTATTTCCTGATAATAATGAACATTTCAAGCACTGGTATTCCAGAATTATTCACAGTGGGTAAGATGAGGATTGTATAGGATTTTGCCGTGTAATTGGTGCACTGGTGCAGGAGTCAGTCGTGTATTCCAGAACACTGAAGGAGTTATATTTTATGTTTCGTATGCTATGAGGCAAGTAGACAAAGATGTGTCCAAAAGTTTTAAGTAATGCTTGGAGGTGTGCTCTCTAACATAGAAAAAATATGCAGTAAAGCTAAGTGCGTGCATACAACGGCAGAGAACTTTAATCTTGTACTGCTTACATGAAATAGCAAACTACAAAGTTCAGCTTCTGTTAATATCCTCTTCTTCCCCAGCCCACTATCCACCCCTTCCCCAAAATCTGCAAGTACAAATTTTCCTTTCACCTTGTTCTCTGAATAGTATCATTGCTTTTCTGAAAGCTATTGGAATATTTCTTGCAATTTGCATGACTGAACTAGTGAAATTATAAGTATTAAATACACAGGAGGTTTAAAATTCGAGTGAATTTGTGTGAAGTTCAACTTTTTTCAGATTTTAAAAAAAGCTCAAACCAAAGTTGCTTGTAGCTGAGCTGAAAGCTTTCAGTCAGATTATGTCAACCTTTGTGGCTAATCAATTCACAGGTAAAGATGACTGGTTTTTAATCAAAATCTGTGTACAGTGGCCTTGCTTTAAGACTTCTTCTCTCTGTCTTACTACTGTCATATCAACAGTTTATTTCAGAATTAGCTTTCTCTGAGCTAAACACAAACTAGGAATAGAGCCCTTGTCCCAGAAATGCAGGTGGTCTAAAACAGGAAATGCAGGAGTGGAAAGGTGTTTCATAGCAAACACAATGATGGAAGGTTCTGTGTTGTGTTCATCGTATGTTTCTCTTCTATTTTCAGTCCTTTCTGACTTTGAAAGTTACTTTATCTTGCCTTCTCTATATATATTTGTGTTTAACTCAAGTTATGAACTAAGTAGAAAAGACTAATAATAGAGTAATCAATATTAGAGATCAGAAGTACTATGTATTTCATCCTATTACTATCTTTGCCATTCAAATTGGGAATGGAGGGCTTCTGGTACAGTGCTGTGGTGAAATAACTACCTTTGATAAAAGCTGAACTTGGAATGCAAACCTACTAATTCCTTGAAATAAGATTCTACTTTCCTCAGAAAAATCTGAAAGGTTGGGATTGTGTATTTGCTAGTCTGGACTTCCTGCAATGGGTATCTGTTTTCAGTGTGCAACTTAAAAGCTGAAACTCGGGTGAATTTGCATTCTTATATGTAAAAATGATAATCAAGACGTAAAGCAATATAAAAGAACTTTAAATGATCGATAAGATCTCAGAAACAAACAATTTTAAGTTTTCGGCTGTAACTTTTCCACTCTTCTCTTAGGTCTGATGCCATTACCAGCAGGGCTTCCCAACCTGACTGATCTGTCCAAACTTAATTTACCTGCACCGCACATCGTTCCAGAAATCATACAGCCTGGTATGTGCTTCTGCAAACTGAAACACTGTAATAGCAGGTCTCTCCTTGACGATCCTTGACACTCTCATTTAGAGCCATCTGGTGGAGTCCTGAAGAGGATAAACTGAATGTTTGCCTGAGATGGGAGTTGACAGTAGTGCCCAGACTAGGTAGACAAGGAGTACGTCTTTAGATTAAATACAGACACGGGTTTAGAATTAGTTTGTTGTTTCATCTTATATTACCTGATTTATGATCTCAAAAGAGATTGTGCCAAGAGTGAAAGTATATAGTTTTATGGGTAGAAGAAAATATGAGGTGTTCCCTTGTATGCTAGATGAGATCAAAGCACCCTGATTGAATGCCGAAAGTATGAACTAGTACTAGATTTATGGTTTTGAATAACATGAAACTGCTGAAGATGCACATGGAGCAAGCAAAAATAAATTGGAAGCTTACATGGAATAAGGTTCTTGTTAACTTCTTGTTTCTGACAGTTTCACTGAATGCCAGAAAAATCTAATCATCAGTATTAATGCATTAAATACCTAGTCCTCTGGGGAGGTAGAAGCAAACTTGAGTTTATTCTGATTCTTCAGTTCTGAAATCTGAAAAGTATCAGGCTTGAAACTAGCCCGCTGAGTCACTGCTGCATGTATATCACGCTCACACTAAGTGCAAAAACCTTCTTCCTCTCCAAGAGTAAATAGGAGATTACAGAAGGTAAAAATTTTAAGCAGAGAATCTCTCCAGATGTGTCTGTGGTATGCAGCAGTTCATGGCCCTTTTTTTCTTTCTGTTTGTTTTTTTCTCTCTCCAGGTTTGCCATCCCTTCCCTCCTTGCCGCCTCTGAATCTAATGGGAATGACACCTCTATCAATGCCACCCAAATGCGTTCCTCTGCTTCCTTTGGTCACAGAGGCATCTACAGTGCCTACAGATTTGCTTCCCTCCATTACTCAAGCCGGAAGCTTTTCCGTCGACCCTGGCACTACCGTAAATGTAGAAGAGCCCTCTACGTTCACCTTGGATAGCGCTACCCCAACTTCTAAGGCAACTATTGTTGACAGATCAAGTGAATCCTCTACAGTTAATGAGAAAATATCTGGAGTCACAGATACACAAGCTTCTGAATCATAACTCCAGATCACTGTTGGATTGGCTTGGTATTTATTTAGCCATGGGATACATATTTGAAGAGCAAGCTATCATTAATTTCATACTAGTTTGTACTTAATCTTTAGGAGTCCTGTAAATAATATGGAGGTATAATAAAAATAAAAGGGGGTTTATAAAGTGTGTATGGTGGGAGGGGAGGAAGAATACTTGTATGTAACCAAAAAAAAGTAAGTCAAGGTGGTAAATAGAATTCCACTGCCAAACTTGGAGGTACCTGTTTTTAATATAGGCTGACAGCCTTAGCCTGCTAGGCCTATCCTTGCTTATAATTAGCAATTTTTGCTTCTGATAGAAATGAAGCGGTTCCTGCGTGTGACATTTACGTACCATAGTTCTTGTTCTTTGCAAGTATCTTGTTACTACAGTGGGGATGAGAATGTTTAGTCTGAGTTGTAAATTTTAACACCACAAAACTTCCACCTAAAGATATTTCTATTAAAGTTGCTGAGTGACCTGTTAACTGACATCTCGTTATTCAGCTTGTACACAAACCTTTATTTTTAAGCTCTTGAGAGATGCTCAAGCCATGTTTTGTGACTGCTGCTGCGTTGTTTCATACGCCCACTGTAAAATGGCATTTGGAAGGGAATACAGGAGATGTTAAATGTAGCACACAATTTGGCACTTCATGACGACTGTAAGACAAATTAATGGATTAAGCATACATACAGCAATAAATTCCTGGAATTTTATCCTTTGTGTGACAAAATAGCACATTTATTTGTTTAATGCTTTAACTCTCATTTAACTGTGTTTTAGCTCAGCGCTCTCTAGCACAGATCTGTGAAAGGGCTCCCCTCCAGAGGAATGGATCCAAGATGGAATGCCAGACTTCTTAATGGCAGGCAGGATCAGCACTAGCGGTTAGATCCGTTGCCGCGATGAGTCATAAAATCTGCCTGCGTATGATTCATACTTGGCTTTTTAAATTGATGTTCAGGATGAAAATTGTAGATTAACTGTACATTATACGCTTGTATAAACTGGTGTGTGCGCTGTATTCCAGGTGATAGCCTTTGCTCCTGGTATTAGGTACAGCTGATGTGGAAAACTCTTCTGTACTACTCCAGTCCTTCTGTACTCCTGGGATTTCATTTATATGTGTTTGTTGCGCACATATGCAAACTTTAGCCGTACTGTCAGCAGGCAGGAGTTAAGGTCTGTCTCAACAGTTACATAATCCCTTCTGGCAATGTAGTGTCCCTGATGGCTGTTTGGAAGAGTAGTTGCATCTAATGGCAGATCATAATGTCTCAAAGAATTAGTTCAAATGGAAGCCTTATCTAATACCTGTGGTCCGGTCTCATCTTTATCACTTAAGTATTTGTCTTTCCTCTGCCCCACTACTGCACCTTTCCTCGTCACCTGTTGTGTCAAAAGCCAATGTCAAAGACAGACCCCAAATACTTTTTTTTCACACTGTGAGCGGTTTCTTTTCGCAGCTCCTTGGAGTGTGAAATCTGTCTGCCTTCCCTCACTGTTTCTCAGAATGTATTTTTGATTTACCTTTGTAAATCCAGTGTCACATACCTCAGAATTAAACCTTGGCATGAGAAGAAGGATGTTCTCTTTGCCGTGTACAGAGAAAGTCTGTCAGTATTGAGCTTCGTAGGTCTAACTGGTCCTTCCTGTAACTTCCTTACACGCTTCCACAGCTGGAGTCCTCATCGTTATTATTTTCCTTATCTAACCAGAGAACAGTAGAAGTAGAAGTTTTGTCACATACCAAGTTTAGAGCAATTGCTGATTGTAATCAGGTGCATTGAACTAGAATTGTGGGGTAGGTGTTTTTGTTCTTACAGTATGGCACAGTGTCCTTTGGAGTAACAGCTGAAGTTAGCTAGCGTGTTTCTATGCTTTCCAACAGCAAGCTGCAAACTTTTGTAGGTGTTGTGCAGTTGTCTCTAGTAGCAGACAAAATAAGATGCTTAGGCTGAAGTCATGCACTTCTGTTGGCTATTTTAAGGTCCCTTGTTGCCAACTTTAAAGATCCAGCCTTTTGATAGGTATGAGAGCAGTGGAAGTAAGGCAGTGTTTAAGTGTAACCATTAGCAATTCTTCTAAAGATAACATGCCTTCAAAGTTGGAGATGATTCAGTGGTGCAGAATTTAAGCTGTAGTCTCCCATCTATAAAGTCATAAACATTGAGAAGTCAAAAACTTACCACTTAAAATAGAAGCAAGGACCTTGAAGTCATACTATTGCACTCAGTCCCTGTTTTTTAATTCCCTTAACTAGATTTAATGAAAGTGTACCTTAATCACTTCTGGCAAGGGTCTCTTAATGATTTATTTTTCCCAAAAAAAGAGAGTAAGGAGGGATAAGGTCTTAAGATACACCAAGGGACTGATAGCCAATGTAACCTTGTTTCCATAGAATCATAGAGTAGTTTGGGTTGGAAGGGACCTTTAAAGGTCATCTAGTCCAACCCCCCTGCAATGAGCAGGGAAATCCTCAACTAGATGAGGTCACCCAGAGCCCTGTCCAGCCTGACCTGGAATGTTTCCAGGGATGGGGCATCAACCACCTCTCTGGGCAACCTCTTCCAGTGTTTCACCACCCTAATCATGAAAAATGTCTTCCTTATGTCTAGTCTAAATCTACCCTACTTTCATATATTCAGCTGTTAATGAACAGTTACAAACAGGCATATTAGCTTTATTTAAAATAACGACACATGGAGTTCTCTAACAAGTACTGACAGCAGACAAGAAGTATCATGAACATTCCTAGCCTTGCATATAATTAAGAATTATTAACATGTGTGTGACGTACTGTAAAATGAATAAGGTATTTTCCGGCTCCACCAAAGGCTGCTCTGGGGGCAGTGGTGTTCAGTGGTGCGTATGTTTGTTGTGAGCACAGGGCTGTCTCTACAGCTCTGCTTGAGAACATGAGCACACGCTGAAGAGGTGCATTTTGCAGCTTGAGGCTCTGCTGCTGCTCCAGGAAACAGCTGCCCAGGCTGCAAGGTCAGGGCAGGAGTGCGGACAAAGTGTGAATGGTGAACGTTTCATAGCTTTGGTGGGGTCATATAGCGGGCTGTTTCTGAGCCCCTGACAGCCATCTTTTAAATCAGTCCTAGCTAACATTAAACCCCTCCGTCGCAACTGGAGCTGCATTTGTTCTCGGGCAATAGCTGTGCAGGGCCAGGAGATGGCGCGCAATAGTTTCTTTTTGCTGAAAGTACAGTCTGATGAGGCTCAGCAATGAGGGCGGCTGGTTGGTTCCCGCCCCCCCAACTGTAGTCAAATGGATGCCAGCTGGATGCTGAATGGTAGTATTTTAAGGAATCACAGATAACTGTAAAACCAACTGATTTGAAGGCAGAAATGGGCTGAGCTTAAGCTGTTTCTAAATTCCAGAATTTTGCTGGCAGTTTGCTGATTTAAGCCAAGCAAACCATGGGGCAGGGTGAAAGTTTGTTTTGAAGAAAGCAGATCCTTACAGGCAGGGACTCGTTAGAGATATCGTAATGCTGAAGGAGAGGGCTGGGTAATATTTCCAGCCTCTCAATGATGTAACTGCTGATTATGGCATTAAGTTGAAGGGGGCAGGATAAGGATCAGTGATGTTTGATCATGGTGCCCCGTCTTCCTCAATTATACACAAGCTTTGTCTGTACTAGTCAAATAAATGTGTTCACAATCGCTCCCTACCATGGAGGCCCCACTGGCACCAAGCTCAGATTCTTTGGTTCATCACTTGGACTTAGACACCTAGAATCTGTCTCATTGTAGATTTGAATCCTGTAATGGTAGGCAAGAATCAGACTGCAATAGTGAGAAATGTTGTTTGTAAGTGTTTGTAGTTCATAGCTAACTCATGCTTTGGAGTCCTGCTCTGTACATTCTTTATGGCAGTGCTAATGGCTTAATACATACTTGCGCAGCCCAGCACACAGTGTCTTGCACTGTGCTGTGCCTTCTAGTAGTAACTTTAGCTCAGAAAGCAAAAATCTTCAAAAACTGATTTGCCTATAACATATGTGGTAGAAACATTTTTTTTTAGCTGTGATATAATGGGGAGTGAACACCTACCAGAGCACAGTTTTAAAGTGAAATACTTAAGGTACAAAACCCAATATCTCAAAAAAACAAAACAAAACACCGCCCCAATCAAACAGAAAACTTCATTTAGCTCAGGTGAATCTCCAACAGTTCTGCCCCTGCAACCCTGGCCAAAAAGCTGAAGCTCCATAGAAGCTAAAGCATAGTAATCTGCCATTTTACAGAATACCTAAGAGATTTACAGATGGTGGCTAGAGAGCTAGGAAGCTGAGCAAGGAACAAACACATCCTTTTCCAGAAGCCTCAATTCATGTTTATCCTTAGGCCTTGTGAATACATTATGTTGCCAGGGTGCAGCTAGCAAATGAGTTTCATTTGGGTGGATGACTGGTGTTTCTTAGGAACAGCCTTTGCACATTATTTCAGTTACAAGTTAGTACCAAAGTGCTGGTTTTGTGCTATGACATACTTGCATGCGAAACTGCATCAAGACAGAGTTCAAAGGCCATAGACCTGGCATGTGGAGACCTGCTCTGTCTGAGACGGGTTAGGTGGGTTGCATGGTTTTCACTCACAGCGGGAAAGTGCAGTCCCAGCTCTGTCCATCAGCCGCACACCTGCCTCTCCACTGCCCTTCCTTGCACCTGGAAAGGCAGAATTTTGCCATAAGAGGAGGCTGCATACATTAGTACTCTGCACTGACAAGCTGACTATGACCCTATCAAATAATCACATTCTCAGCCTTGGAACTTTTATCCTATGGGATCAAAAGGTATGTTTCATCCTTAGTTGTGCAGTGTAGTATGTTTACTCTTTCTCAACAGTTTCCTGTGTTAGGGTCACAGTTAATCTGTCTTAAAAGCTGCATTCCAGCATTGCTCAGCTCACCCACAAGAGTGAGCTGCAGAGACCACAGAGGTCAAGCTCACCTTGGGCAACCCATGGCAACAGTGAAAGCCACTTCTGCCAACAAAACACCTCATTTTAATAACAGTCCTCTTGTCTGAGAGCTGTTTACTCTGCCAGAAAGTGGTTGCATATTCATGTACTTTGTTCATGGCCCTTGCAGCTTAGGTGAGCTATGAAACCCCAACAGAAGCTAAAAAATGGAAACATGAGTGACGAACTCAAGCCGCAAAGCCTATAGTCGACATATAGGCTTGCTAGTTATGTAAGAAAATCCTGCAGTGGAAGATTATAATATTAGCAAAAGCAATGCAGAGCTATGAGCTTTACATTAGACAAAGGGGCACTGGATGTAATGAGGGTCACTGAGGGTCAACTTCTCTGGACCTTCTGATGTGCAGAAAAGACATTATAGGATCCTATGTCCTGGATACCTCTCTTCCCAGCCCTCGCACTTCATCAGCCACTATCCTCTGCTGGCAGCTTCCATGAACAAATGGCTCATTTCAGTGTTCTTGCTCCTAAATGAACAATAGTTACAAACAACAAATCCCCAGCCAGCACCATTACATTCTCACCTGGTATAAGAGAAATAGCTTCCAGTTCTTTGCATGGGGGGGTGGGGTGGGGTGGGGGTGAAGAGAGAGACTACAGACAGTTCAGTAGCTAAGACTTAGCAGTGACCATCTTGCTATCATCTCACCCTTATCCTTCAAACATTTCCCCTGAAATTCGGGGGTTTGAGTCTTCAAAATAGTCGTCTGTCTTTAAAAACAAACTAAAGATTTCAAACCTCTCATCCTGGCGTTTCTAAGTACCCATTGTAAGGGCTTGGAGCTCTGCACATACCATGTGCTTTGGATTGGCACATACCATCAGGCAGTGCTTAAACAATGTAAAAAAAGAATCTGGGAACTGAAGCTAGCTCAGCGATATAGTGCAACTTATTTAAGAAACATTAGAACTTGGAAACAAAAGTTGAAATTTTTATAAACAGCAGCTCAGTATTAACAGTTACTAGGCATCAGCCAAGTTTTATCAACTGTGATGCTCAAAGCTAGAACTGTAAGAAAAGATACGAGAAAACAGGAAACAGAACAAGCGTGGTCCCGGGCAGTGACATGACTTTACTAAGGCTCGGAAGTCTGACAATAGGAGATGTTTTTGTACATACAAACCGTACTTGGGTAAAATCCTTTTAGAGAGCAACTGCTAAGAAAATAGAAACCAACTGGAAGTCTGTGTATTGCCAAATAACATGCTGGGGACTGGAAATGGCTGAATTTGTAAACCAATTACCTTTTGTTTCAAGGTTACATTTTTATTTGAAACAGCTTTCTTTTACCCATCTTACTGATAACACCTATCCACACACAAAAAACCCAAACCAAAAAACATACTTGCTCTCTGGGCACTAACTGTTTAATAATGAAAAGGAACTTACTGTTCCTAACCCACTTCTTGACCGTTTGCATTCTTAACTACAAAAAAAGTAACAAAAATTCTTCTGGATTGCACTATGCTTCTGAGTATTTTTAGCTTAAAAGTACACATCATAAATGAGTAGGAAGACTTTGAGGAATTTGGGGTGAAATATCAAGACCTTTGAGGAACTGAACTGCCATATGTCACTCATATAGAGGCATGCTCGTGCAGCCTTACCTGGCAGATTCACATTGCTGGAGCTCAGTATAAGCGTAGCCTGCTCCAGAGCCTCTCACCAACATGCAGAAGTACTTGCTTTAGCCTTGAATCCTGCCCTTGCAATGCCTACCTGTCAGCCTACAACCTTCTGCCTCCAACAACTCGATGTCATCTCTCAATAAGTAAATTACTAGCCTCTTCTCTAAGGCACTTGCTGCCTCGGTGGCTGCTGCCATGCCCAGTGCTACAGAGGTAATATTTCAGGACAAGGCCTGAAGGCATTTCAGATTCTTTTCCTCTATATCATCTTCCTCCCCTTTTTCTCTCTTCTCATTACTCCCCATGTCATTTCTAGATGGGGCCTTCAGAAAGGCTAGAAAGGGTTGCTAAAAACACAGGGAGATTTCTTGCAGTGTATAGAATCATAGAATCATTTAGGTTGGAAGAGAGAGACCTTTAAGATCATTGAGTCCAACCGTTAACCTAACACTGCCAAGTCCAAGATTACACAGTGTGGTGTAACAACATCAACAAAGTAAGCTTATTTGTAAGCAGGAAAAAAGGGTATCGGAGCAGCAGGTGTACCTATTAGGAAGAAAATAGCATAATAAGTAAGATGGATGGATTGGAATATTCTTTTACCGCTTGTTGCCCTAAAGGGTCAGCACTTCTCTACACAAACATTAGGAAGAGAGATGCTAAAAGAGAGCTGTTAAAGGACAGAAGCCAGATGGCTTTCTCCTTACTAATCACTGCATTTGGCACTCTGCTTGGCTACTCCACAGAGCAGAGGGGTCCTCTTGCCTAGGACTCCTCATCTGCCATCCTCCCACAGGGAGTGCCCATGCTTTTTGAACTACTTCTTCTTCTTGGACCTTCCAAGAAAGGAGCGGAAGTCGGCACCGACATCCACTGCCTGGTGTGCTCTGCACAGCCTGGTCCCCCCCCCCCTTTAGCTGTAGCCTGTGCTCCACCTCAGAGCTCTGCGGCTTAGGTGGAAGATGTGAGCTGGCCTGAGGGAGGATCATGAGTCAGTCGGTGGGAGAGAGCGCCCACAGACACTGCCCTGCGCCTGACACCCGAGACACCACATCCCGTCACTGTGAAGGCACAGCAGCAGTTTTCAGGAGGCAGGCTAGCAACAAGCAGCTCGCTCGCACTCACACCTGTTGCCTGCTGGAGGAAAGGCACCGTGCTCTCTTCAAGGAGAACTCTTCAAAAGGATTAAGAGTAATAGAAAGCTGTTGTTATCACACACAGGGCTGAACTTGAACAACCTCTATGACTGACTGCGATGCTGAGAACAGCTCATGAGTACAGTACAGTTTCAAGCGCAAGGTCTTTGCTTCCAGCCCCATGTGCCATGCAAGGGGGATATTGGCTGTTTAAACAGCAGATGCACCTCACTAGAGGAGGGTGTTAGATGAGTCCTGTAGATATCTCCTTATAAAGACTAGAAATGCGCTTTCTGACGGAAAGACAGTATTTAAATCGATTAGGCAAATAATAAATAATGCCCTCAGCCTCCCGTCTGCAAGAGTCTCCAAGCGCTGGGCATATGGCGCCTTTCCAGACCACATGGCAGCCAATGAGGCAGAGCTGTTGATTATTATTTCACCCACCTTTGGCAGGAAATAAAACATCTGCTTAATCCTGACAGTGGGACTCCCCAGCAGTTAAGCTAAGATGGTTAAAAAGGAATATAATTGAAAATTGTGTTTAAGGAAGCAGAAGGCAGTGATACACTTTTCAAATTTGATAAGACTTCAGTTACTGATACTTTGAGAGCTGTGGGATTTTTCACAGCTGTAGCCAGCCAGAACCTCTGTTTCACAGTCCAGTCAGAGAGAAATCTTGCTTTTGAAAAAGGGCATCTTTTCCAATGGGCTCAGAGGCCAAGTGGTTGTGGCTCTGGACTGCTCACAAGTGGACAGCTGTACTTGCTGCTGCTCTCAGTTATTCTGGTTACCAATGGCGTTTCTCATTGCTGTTCAACCACAAGGCAGTGTTAAGGGCTTGAAGACTTGGACTATTAATGTGAAAAAGCAGCATGAGCAGACATGCCACTCTGTGAAGCATATAAGCGGCTGAAGGCATTTTTGGGGGTGCAGAACAAGTTCTAAAATCTGTTCCCCTGGAAAGTTAAAACCAGTATTATTGGCTATGAATGAGTAGCCAGTGGGCTGACCAAATAGCTCAGCTAGGCAGTGATGACAGGGAAGGAGAGCTGCAAGTCTCACCTCCTAGAACAGCAACAGAACCCTAACTGGCCAAAAGAGGCAACCTCAAAAAGAGGGAGAGGTATTTACTGTGGGTGATATGGTCAGAGAGGTCCAGCGAAACTGAGCAAAGAGAACTTTAGACCAAATGCTTGTAATAATTCCTATGTCTCAGATTAATCTGTACAACAGTCTTAGCAGGAAAGTGTTCAAATCCCCTTCCAGAAAAGGACAAAACAAAGTCTTGGGTTCAGCAAACCAAAGAATAAGCCTGTGCTGAATTACTGGAGCAAGATGAAAAACATTTGCTGTTTTGTGGGATTCATCTCGCTCTGCCCTCTTCATATCCAGCAGAGCCTGCTCACAGACACTGTAGTGCTCCTCTTTGAACTGGTTTGGCTCAGTGGGTGGATGGGCATTTAGTTAGCAGTGGTCACTTTGGAGGGAGGAGGGTTTGGAGAATCTTTATTCTACAGGCAGTCACTGAGAATAGATTCCAGCTGGCTGCAAGCACTCCCACTAGGATGTGAAGCACAGCAAAGTCTTAAGTGAATGATGCTTCTGAGCACCCTAGTCAGCCGGTAAGCACAAGCACCCTGGCACGCATGGCAGCACTGAAATGTGCAGAGTCATAGTCATTATTGTGCCACCTCTTAGGAAACAGCTGATTTTGCTGCAGTTTGCAGCAACAGATGTGGACTGAACCCTCCAGAAATTTGTATCCATTTGAGGCAGTAGTACATAATAAAAAGGAGCCTGAGTCCAACCAAAGACACAACTGAAAAGCAAAATGGGACTTTGGTAAACTTGACTTTGCCTATTGCACCCACTTCTCTACTGGCTGTGACTAGGTCAAAAAAAATGTCCAGCCCCTGCTGCTGCAGGTAGCTGTTGTCCTTTGCACAGCAGTAAAATCAGCTATTGGAGCAGAGCTGTAACAGAGGCTGCTGCTCTGGTTATGAGCTCAGAGCTACTAAGACTGGGCAAGATCATTACCATCTTCCACCCTGACTCGCCGCAGTGTGCCCACCACAAAATGTCACCAAGAGTTCCTGTGCAAGCTTCACATTCCTGGATGAGTTGGAGTCTATTTTGAGAAGGAATTCAAACCCCAGTTGATAGTGGTGGATTATATACCTACAACTATTAAAATTCTTACCGTGTTTTGTTTTCCTCACTGGACCTGTTGTGATAGAACAAGGGGTAATGATTTTAAACTAAAGGAGGGGAGATTTAGACTAGATATAAGGAAGAAGTTTTTCACAATGAGGGTGGTGAAACACTGGAACAGGCTGCCCAGAGAGGTGGTAGATGCCCCATCCCTGGAAACATTCAAGGTCAGGCTGGACGGGGCTCTGGGCAACCTGATCTAGTTGATGTCCCTGCTTATTGCGGGGGGGTTGGACTAGATGACCTTTAAAAGGTCCCTTCCAACCCAAACTGTTCTATGATTCTATGAAGTAAGGGGTGAGCTTTTCTTCCCCATTATGGTCTTTGTAATACGGTGTGAAATGGCATTTTTTCAAGGGTACACTGCAAAAAGTGCGCCTTGCTTGACTGTTGGCTACACATTCACAGGTGTCTTTGCTGTCAGTTATTGATGCTATCAAGAAAGCTGCATCCTTTAAAAGGCTTCCAGCTGAATTTAAGCTCCAGGCCAGATACTTTCTCTCTGCAGGGTAACCTTTACCATCAAATCTCACTGGAACAAGAAGGCTTTAAAACTAGGAAAAAATGAATGAGGAAATCAGTGATACCAATTATACGCCAAATGAAGATAAGTCCCTCTGTCTCATTAGCACTGTTTAATTATGCTTGGATTTAAATTCTAAATATAGTTCATAAGAATTCACATGGGCAAGTGTTTGCTTCTACTGTTGCAATCCTCACCATATCTAATACCTCTCTCTTCTATAAGATCAACAGTTTTAAGGACCTGTCTGCTTGAGTCATAAATAAAGAAGATGCTGACACTTCACCCCTTAGAAGTGAAAAACGTTGGTTAAGCAATGGCTTGTGTTTGATATTTGCATTGCTGTGAGAGTCCAGAGGTCCCAGCTGACTTAGCTTCCTGTGCTGGGCCTGTGTGTACACGTGGAGAGAGTCCCTGCTACAGGGTCCTATACTTGTAACAAGGCAGAGGCAGTATATTTTCAACACGTGTGTGTGTATGCATTAATGTATGTATGTGTCTGTCTGTCTATCTCTTTAAATGCAAAGCATCAAAGTTTGCAGTAATTTGAGTCTTATTTTCCCAGTCTCCATCAAGCACTTGACCCAGTCCAGCCCTCTTTGGGATTAACTTTAACCTCTTTACCAGTTTATCACTACAAACCTGGTAACAAATATTATTTCTAACTACTTGACTCAGTCCAGTTACTAGTAGACTTCAGCAGGATTCCATAAAGCCCCCCCTAAATCTGGGTTTTCTACCAAGGGGTTCAGCTGCGAAAGAGAGGAGACCCACTCCCTCACTCCCTGGAGAAAATGCCCGCAAAGCCAGTTCTCTGCTCACCAAGAGGAAGTCTACTCTTAGTTCGTGTACGATGTATCTGTCCAAAACATCAATGACGGAATCTCTCCAGTTTGAGAAAGGTGGTGTTTAAACAAGCATTTCTGCACCAGCCAATGCTAAAAGCAGGGAATGAGGCGGTTCAATGAGGAAGAGAGAAGCAAACACCCTTTTTCCCTTCCAAGTCTGGTTAGAAATTCAGTGTTAAGAAGCCCCATCGAAGAAGACAAACATTTCCAAAACATCATCAGCATTTCTAAAAGCACAGTGAGGGCAAACATACTGCCTAGCATGGCACCAGTCTTTGCTAATCCTTTATCAGTGGTTTTGTTTGACTCAGAAATACTATTAATTATTCTAACCACATATAAAGACTATTGATTGAGTGAGAGTTTTACTGCCCTCAAAACTACAAGTTTATTGCACTTATGAAAACATTTTACATTTGCATCCTGGATTAGTACATATCTGCCAAGAACAGAGGTAATAGCTTAGTCACAGAGCGCAGAGGCATCTGATGCTCAGTGTAGGCTCAGCTTTGGGTGTCCAAAGGACAGTGAACATAGATGCAGCATTAGATATGAGCTTCAGATGCCTGAATTCATGCAGGACCTACAGGAATAATCACTTTTGTGCCCGTGGGATATGGGATAATTAGAACACCAGGTTCTTCCTACATTAGTTTAGTCAGGGACCACTTAAGAAAGTTGGTGGGTTTTTCTAACTCCTACTCTCTAGAGATAATTATGCAGAAATGGCACTGAGTGCTTAAATGCTGGTAGCACCCAGATCACTGTGGTGGCTGCTGTGATCATTGTTGTTTCTTGGAAATTTTGGTTTTTCATAATCCCTCAGCAGACAGCACAGCCCAGCATTGCTGTGTGCTAGGTCTCTCTCATATGCTAAAAAAGCATTGCCTTGGTCAAGTATTTGTGCGATGGCACAAAAACCCCACTAACCTAACCAGCTACCTGAGGGCCTCGCAGGAAGTGGTGTTGACTCGCAGTGGGATGTTTGCTACTGCTGCAGAACATCTCTGCTGTTTGCTGTCTGTCAGGTGAGAGAGAATCTCTCCCCACCCCCTCGCCTTCCTCTTAATATGGCTGATTTTGGTCAGTGAATGAAGCTAGCATGCCACCCGCAAGGGTAGGATTAATAGCTGTCGTGTGGAGGAATGCTCTTTCTTCCAAGCCCTGGCTGAAAAGTTTCCTCCCTGTCAAACCGAGCAGAGACCCACAGACAACACTGAAAGCAGACTCTAATCTCTGGCAGTTTAGAGGGGTGTAATGCAAACATAAAAGAACATAACTGCTGGATACAACTCGTTGCTTTAATGAGAACATGCCCTTGGGGTTTATGACAAACAAATTCCAGTTGCTTTATTGCATTGTGTCTGAATTTCCCCCTGTTGTTTCAGTGGGATACAGCACACTGTTGGATCATGCCTGGAGAAGGAAGTTATTTGTGCAACTGTGGAGGGAAGGAGAAAATCTCTGGCAAGATGTCCACACAATGAAAATTTGAGAATACTGGTAGGGTAGCCAGCTGATTGTCCCTGTTAAGAGAGGCGCTCCTCCTGAGGAGAAGCCAGTGCACCAAAGCCTAGCTGTGAGGGTAAGCCTGCCTCAGGGGAAGCCCCTCTTCCTCCAGGGGCTCTAGAGGGAGCAATGCCAGGCAGCGGGGCAGCCTGAGCTGAAAGTGAAGCCCTGTCGTGCACCAAGCTAAGATGCTGCCATTTCCAGAAGTGTCTCTCCCTCTGATCCCCACGCCCACTGGTGCTCGCACCCGCTTCCTGGCGCTGGTGCCTGCACCCGTGTGGCTGCTCGGGGCCTTGGGTCAGCTCTCGGTCCTGCCTGAGAAGTAATCCAGCCAAAAAGAGCGCTGCATTTTCACCCAGCTGATGAGACCTAGCACACATCTGCGTGGTCGCTGGTCTGGAGGGAGCCTGTGGGTGCCAAGGGCTCGGGGGTGAGCCCTGGGTTAGCTTACATTGACAGCAAAAACCACATCTCCAGCTAGGAAGGTAAAATTGAGTGGTGTTAAACCCTGGACCAAGACCAAGAGCATCGTAGCTCTCACACCTTTTGTGACTTTAGTCCAGTAGCTATAAAATAGCATTTTTCCCTCCGCATACACAAATGTGTGTGAAGCAGTATTTTTAATTATTAAGATAGAAACTTCTAATGTACAACCACACCCTAATGGAATCAATTTGTGTGAAGCACTCAGATAATTTTCACATTAAACATTTGTCTTGGGTCAAAAATACAACAAAATCTTTAATGGTAAAAGGATATTTAATTGCCCTAAAACACAACAGCCATGCTATTAGCATTAGTAAATACTATATTATATTTTTTAAGTGAAAAACTCTGTTGCAGATTATATATTGTAGTAGCTATCAGTGTTTCTTTCACCATATTAGAAATTAGTTTAGAACTACCTCCTATCATTAATTCACCTTTATCAGCACAATGTCCTATGAATAACGTGTTAGAAATCGTAAGCAGTGACCATCACAAGGAAATGCGTGACTTGAAAATGATAAAATGGTACTTTAAAAGGCTTCTGAGTTGCAATTGTGTCATTTCAAATGACAAGAATGGCAATAATAAGAATAAAGTCCAGAGGAGAGAGAGGAAGAGCTGAATTACAATATTTCCAGCCATTTTCAATTATAAATATATTCTGTGAATCTTGCTTCAAACTATTAGGTATCAATCAACGCATTTTATAGATTCATCATTATAGTATTCGAGCACCTAAAAGTCTGAAGTTTCTTAATAACAGGCTAGGGCTTAACACAAAAATTGAGCAGACAAAACTCAGAATTTTTAGAGTTAAGTTCTTTAACAGATCCTTTTCCCAAACCCTACAACTCAATACTGCCATGAACTCCAAACAGAAGTCAAGCTTCACTCTGGAAGCTTTGATTCTTATTTCAAGACTCTTGCTCCAATTCAGATGGATTGTATAAACCAGTAAGTTTTCCTCCGGCCTTTGTTACAATCTATTCCTGGTTGCTTTACATAAGCTATAAGAGAAACTGTTTTCTCTTAGTATTTGTTGAATCAGTAGCTAGCCAAGTACAGCCAAATGCTAGCAAATACTGATACTCCATGTCAATTTCTAGGAAAATTAGTGTCATTAGTATTTCAATCTTCTGCCTGCAGGAGACAGAGAAGCCCTGGTCCAATATCCCAGAGGGATGAGCAGTCCTGACTGCTCAGTCACAGCATCCGCTGACATTGCCATGCCCAAGCTCTGTGTCACGCCAGTGTGAGGTGCAGACAGGTAAAGTAGATGTTTGGCAGTCTGAATACAGCACCTTGCTTTGCCATCTAGTGGGCGCTGGGAAACCGTGTGTTTCCTTCTCCCCTGGGCTGCTGGCAAGTATGTCTAATGCAGATCTCCAGTGGCAAGCCGAGTTTCGATGTACCTCCCTGATTTTGGGCCGAGGCCAATTCATGAGCAGCTGCTTATAGTATTAAGTGCTGCTCATAAAGTTGTGATAGTTCAGGCACCACTACTTTTCCCCTGGTGCCCTGGGTTTGCTTTCTGTGTATCTGAATATGAAACACAATGTAAAACTTTGCCACTAGCTATTATAGAAATTCACCTTATATCCACCCAGTGTGTAGTGGCTGAGTCTGAAAGTGTTCTGGACATATAGCAAGTTATCTAAGTGAGCACAGCTGAAGTGTCATTTTGGTCACATCATCCATCTGGAGCCTTGCCTAGCTGACTCCTGCTTGCTTTCCCCCAGTTTCAAATAGGAATGGCTCATATTGGCTTTTCTCCATGATCTCTGTGCCCTGTCTGTTTGCTCCTTAGCACAAAACTAGCAAGATCCTTTGCAATCTAAGTAATCATTTGCAAAACCCAAAAGGAGAAAAACATGACCTGACTCACTGAATAAAAAAAAGAGGCCTTCACATTGCTGCCTGATGTTAACAGAGCACATCCAAGCGTGCCCCAAAATAGAAGAGCTATCTCAACGAAATTCAGCTGAATTTCTCTCAGTGGTCTCTGAGATGAGAAGAAAAAAACCCAATCTTTACAGTTTTCACCATTAGGACTATGTTTTGTTTAACATGCTACCTATATATTAAGGTTTTCATTTTACCAATATATTAAGGTATTAATATAAGTGGAAAAGGATGAGGTTCATTAAAAACACAGGAATTCTGACAGATGATAAAGGATGAGAGAGGAGTAATTCTTTTATTTTATCTGTACGGGTTTTGTTAATTGGGTGATAGGACAATAACCTTTATGATATGCTAATTTGTTAGATTGGAATTGTTTGGGCTCAGTAATAAAACTGTCCTGACATCTGACAGCTCTAAGAAGACAATTTATGAGATCAGGCTCAGCATCTGATACATCCTCATGTAACCCTACAAGCAACATGAGGATTTTGTGGTATCATATAAATGTATGTGAATTGACAATTAACCAATGGAATAAAATGCTCCAAATACACTATGGGCAAGTGCTCAGGTGTAGTTTGCCACCTAATATGTTACTTACCTGGCTTTGCAGTAGAAGGGTGTGCAGGGAAGGTATTCCAGTGCTTGAATCAGTGATGAGAGCTCTGCCAGCTGCCACTGAGCCACAGATGCAAGCCTGAAAAGAACCATTTGCGCGCTAGTTAGGGTGATTATTTTTGCCGTGAAGAAAGTTTTCCATTATGCAAATGTACAAAGCTGTGCAATAACTCTTCATGTGGCTGTTTAGAGCGACAAACCTAGGAGAATTAAAGAAGCTGCACCTTCTCTCTAAGTCAGCCCCATGTATGGGACCATTTGGCAGGTCCTGTTCCTTTGTCGTGCTCAGCCCAAGGGCAGATGAGGTAGAAGGTAGAAATGTGGGAGCATGGGGGAACATGTTTTCCTTCTTTGTGTCCTTTAAGTCCTTGCTAGTCCCATCGGTTTAGTAGAAACTGCTGTTTTACCAATGAAGGCAAGTGAAGATCTACTGGATCTGCTCACACATGCACAAAACAGCACAGTTTTTGGTGCTCTGCCCTGCAAAGCTCTCACCAATGCTAACGGGGAGTCAGTTCCCTTTTCCAGCTTTCCGTCCAGGCCTGCTAAAGTCATGAGTGTGTCCCGACAGGTTAAGATGCAAGAAGCCATCTCTCCTGTCTTTGTCTTGCATTCACACCACTGAGAACTCTTTTCTGGAAGCATTAGTGGGATATGAATAGTAAAGAGCTTATGCTGCAAAATACATCCCTGTGTATTCAAATAGTATTTCTCAAGGCCCTGCACACATCACCCCACTATTACACTGATTCTTACAGGAGTCTTTGCTATCCATCCAATTGCTAACCATTGCACGTTCCAGGAATGCATCCTCTACACATCATGGGCTATGGCTGCATGGTGACATAGTGGAGCACTCCTGGACACAGCAGCAGCTCAGCTGTCCTAGAAGTTGCAAGACCAATGCCTGAGGGCTGGAAGATGAATATTTAAGCATCACAGGGTCTCCTTCTCTACAAGCCCCAGTTCCAGTTATTCCATTGCAGTGAAAGGTGTGCAGATAATACATAAATTTAGGTTAAAAGGCATGTGGGCAATAGGAGACACACATTGCCAGATCCTACCTAGGAGTACTACAATCTGAAATATTATCTTTGCATATATTATATACAAACCATGAACTTGTAGATGCGTGTGGCACTTTTATCCCTTCAACTAGAATCATCAAAAAAAATAAACCCTGTGCTTGTACATACAGCCAATGTATTTAACATAAGATACTGCCTTTCATAAAGCTGCAAACAATTGATTTTTTTAAACTATCATAGTTCTCTATTACTGAACAATATTTAGAAGAAGCTGGTTTGAGAGTGCATAAAGACTCCTTTCCTTCTGTCCTGAACTATAAATATTCCAGAATTTCAACATCAAAAATAAACTAGGATATTGATTCAGCACGGTACTGACAGGCACGTCTAAGCGCTGAAGCACTGCATCGTGCTTATGCCTCTTTAAGCTATAGACACTCCCAGACCTTACAGAAGTCAGTGACTCTGCCAAAGACCGTCCTTCCAATGTCGGTGAAGGGAGCAATTATGCAACCCCTGCGTGCACCAATACTAAAAATAACAGGAAGCCACAACCCCAGGCCACCTGCAAAACTGATTCGAACCTTGTGTATGGGTAAAGAGGTTTCCCAAGAGTAACAGCAAACAGAAGGGTGATGTCCAGGGACTGCTTATGGTTTTTACACTGGAAGCACAACTGCCAAACTATAGAAACCGTACTGGGGCTCGGGGCTGAGGCCATGGCATTCTCTTCCCAGGAAACACTTGTTTCACTGGGCTGCAGAGTTGTGCTCTGCTGAATACCACGGCATAGGTTCCGCACAAGAGCAAGAAAACACCTTACTTTGCTAGCTGACCTGCTGGTCTGATGGTAGCACATCCTCTGAGGATACAGCAATTGTGGGTTTGATCTCCATCACTTTTTAAACAGAAAGTCCCTGTGCGTGTTTTAACGATGCACAGAAGATGATACCCACAGATTTGCACAAGGGGATTCTGAAATTCAAACATCGTGCAATTTCTTAATGATACCTGATTAGCTCTAGAGACACTAGATACAAAATGAGATTTCTAGGGAAAGCATTTTCCCTCGATTTATGCACAGAATTTTACTGGCTTGGGAAACATAGCACAATGAAAAGATCGCAAGGTGCCTCAATTACTTAGAGTAAAATAGAAAAAAAAAATTTCTTCAACAGCAAGAGTTTCCCCTAACATTCTGTTAGGAGTTGAGTATCTGAAATAAATAATAATGCAACAACCTCACTTGTTCAGAGGATAATAATCTTAACTCCAAAGGATACTCAAGAAGCATGCATGAAGTTCAAAATGAAATACATGGAGGCTGCACAGAAAGCAAGGCTCACGTACTACATGGAGCAGGGAACTGTTCTTCATGCCATAGTGCATAGGACTGGAAATAATAGGCTTAATAAGCAGCAAGAAAGACAGGGTGCTAGGAAAAGCTGGAGTAGATTGCTTGGATAAGTAATGCAGCCTCCACTGATGGGCATCTTTAAGGATAAGGTGGACAAATTTGTCAGGATATAAGTAAACTTGAGCCAAACTTGGGTACTGGAAGAGACTAGAGAGTTTTTCAGGGGCCCTTGCCTAGAAAGCATTGAGGACCAAGTAAAACCTGTTTTGTTTGTGGAAAGGGTACCTGGAAACACATCTGCCTCAGGTAGCAGGTATGTAACACCAGGCCCCCAGGTTGGTGACTCGGGGAGCTCTGTTTATCTTATTAGACTCCTTTAATCAATCTGTGGTCACAGAGACACGAAATTGCTGGATTATTCATTATCTCTCTGAGAGTGTTTGCAGTCTTACCTTTCCTACAAACACAACACAACTCTACAAACCATGGCTGCCTGGAGCCGGGTATGCTCCAGGCCTCAGGAGAGGTATTTACACCCCGAAGCCCACGGCAGGATTGTGCCGGGACTGTGGAAATGACAGTGCCCCAGCGACGTGGCAGCAGACAGACATGGTGGGCTAGCGGACACACAGTGTGAGCCCACAATGGTGAAACACTGTCAGTCTGTGCTGCCAGGCACCCCTCACCTGCAAAACCAGGGTCCTCCCTCTGACAGCAGCTGATACGTAGAAAAAGATATTTTAAAAAAATACAACAGCAGTTGTGAAACTGAAGTGTTCTAGACACCAAAATCGGGAGACTCTCTTACCACTCTGCCTCCAAATTTTGAGGCCGTCCCTGCCCCGACACCCTGCCCAGGCCCCCCCATGAGGCTAGGCCTCCCCTGTCCCCCTTCCCAATGCAATCTCCCACTTCTGGAGGAGACCAGCAAGTCTCGGGGGCTCTTTGAAGAGAAATCAATGTCCCAGAGACCCCTCCCCCCCAGCAGTGTCCTTACCGTTCCAGCCCTCTGTAGAGAACATGGCCGCAGGTAAGGAGGGAGTGGCTGCCACCTGCCCAGCCAGGGCCCCTCAGCTGCTGCAGCTCCTCTGCACCCTGACAGGAGCAGCTTCAGCCCCAGCAGAGCTGAAATCTGGAGCAAAACTGGAGTAGCAGCGCTGTTGGGGACCTGCATCTGCTCCCCAAACTGGATGTGCCGTGTCCTGCCTGGCTGGGAGAGCTGCGGGCTGGGGAAGACAGGCCTGGCCGGGCTGGTGGCCCCGCCTCAGGCCTGCAGTTTCCTCACGTTCAGGAAGACATCAAAGCTGGGGCAGGAGCACCTGGGATGCTTCAAATCCCAGGGCACGTTTTCCTTTCCAGGGCTTGCTTATTTTAAAACATGCCTTAGCCCGCTTAGGTCACCATCGGCAGCTCCTGCGTGGGGTCCCAGGGGCGCAGAGCACCCCTCGGCAGTGGCTCGGCACCTCACGCACCCGTGACTCGCATACCGAGAGGGCTCGCGGCTTTGTGGGCTTTTGAAAGCCTCTCTAATTATGCAGCAGTTCGCTCATAGCCACAGTGTGTGCGGTCAATAGCACTCGGGCAGCCAGCCAGTAATGTGATGCCCTTCCAGTCTTCTTGTGAGTGTTAAAAGTACTTTTTAGAAAATTAAAATATTAACTAGCTTCCATGAAAACAGCATCTATCAACTAGCGTACATCAAGTTAAGGGTGAATAATGTTCCACACTGAAATCTGAACAACTTCAGTGCAAACATAAATAAAATAAAACAGTGCCAAAACATGGTTGTTTTCCAGAAACAAGCCAACCATTGTTCACTCCGGCTGCAATGACCTGTAGCACTACAATCATAGTTAGAAGTGCAGAAATTCTCTTACAGTCACCTCTGTTTCATACATAGTTTGTTTTTTTTCTTTTAATTATACAGCAATGTAGTATTTTAGCATCTTCCAGTAAATGTAGAAATTTTAAAGTATTTATTAATTTAAAGGAAGCCTTTTATTTCCAAGGTTCATTAAAAACTGCCTGATGAATTTTAACTTCATTCATCTAACTGATGCTAAATCAGAAGAGAGCTTAGGAAATCCAGTGACGGATAACATGTGATGAAATTAGTAAAAAGTGCATGAAATACGGACTGAACAACCGACACATGAATTACCTGAGTGGATCAGCATCCCTCCGCGAGCAGCAGTAGTTCGGGCTTCTAGGGTACTTCTATCCGAAGCATGAACTGCTGAATACCGGCACCAAACACATTAACTCAGATGTCTTCTTGTGACTGCACAATGACTCCACGTGGGGATACAAAACTTTTGACAACAGTACCATAAGATGCTAACACAAACACAACTGTGTGCATCGGAGGTAAAAACCTCGTAACTTTGATACAAAACATGAGCTGGTGACCCTCTTTTTCATTCATGTATTTCTATATGGAACTTTGTTTAAAAGTGAGTCTTTAGGTTTCAGAAATATGTATTTGTAAAGCTGGAGTAAGTGCCATGTCTTCAGCCGCAACAGCCTATTCCCAGATGCTAACAGCAGGAAAAACAAGTCTGTACATAATTAGTGCAATGCATAAAGCCCCTTATTTTTAGGTAGCTGTAAAATTTCCAGTTACTTAAGTAGTTCTCTTAATATATTGCCAAACTTCCCTTTACTAGGCGTAACCATAATACATTCCAGATAAATAAAAATACAGGTAACACAATCCTACATCTTTTCCTTAGGCAAAACATTCTTCGATTTAACTCCCGATATTGACACATGCAGAGTAAGAAGGAATGAAATCTAATATGAGCCTATAGCTATGGCACATTCTCCTTGAACCCTGCACTCGGTCTTGCGCTGTAGAGGGTGAAAAGGATGCAGTCCCAGTACTCTGGTGTAATATAAGGCAGAAAGAGTCACTATTTGAGTCTAATTTTATTCTATGAGTTAATTTTATTCCACAGTTATTCTAGAAGGACTCATTCAAATACTTAAAGTTGTTTCTGTGAGGTCCATTCAGTGAAATGATGTTTTGGTTACTTCATTACGACACGTTTTACATTTCATGGAATCCTCCCCTTGCACCTCCAATGTCACTTAAATTAATTATTCTATTATTGGCCTTTTGTTTGTAATTAAAGAGAGTTTGCTTTAAATAGCTAAGTGTAGTTCAGTGATATGGTTAGCTGATTTGCCCTTCCTTGACATGCAAAAACATGCAATGAAAACCTTGAAATTTCAACTGTCATTGTTTATTACTGTTTTGGCTACATTCTCTACAATTTCAGCAGCATCTTAAAGAGACAGTTAATGTTTCTTTATATACAATGAAAACAAAATGGCTTGCAACATGAGAAACAAGAGCAACAGTTTAACTGTACAATACTAAATGAAAACCTGTGGTAATACAGCCTCCTTTTTCTGCAACATGGACAAAATTACATATAGGTATTCAGCATCAAGAATGGGATAGTAAAAAGAATAGTGAACGGGAGAGAGATACACTGTTCTGAAAAATAAGTTTCTACCATACAAGGCAGTTAGAAAATGTTTCACATTTTAAAATATCTGTACAAGCCACAAGAAACATTTCCTTGTTGATAGAACTTCCAGATATAGAGAATAACCATGAGCAACTTCTACATCTAGTATCAATGCGCTCTGTAGGTTGAGAACGCAATAAACTGACTTAAAGAACTGTACTGTATATTGCCAACACAGATCTGTTTTACATGCCTTGATTGTTAATGAATTACCTACTCTTAATCTCTCTATAACGTACAGTTGGACTTGCACCTTAAGGAGGTCATTTGATTCTTTCGCAAAAGTAAAAGCAACGTCATTTAGCAGCAATTAAAAGCGCCTTGAGGGAGACTTAAAAAAAATACAATATCCAATTAGAAAAAGCCATACTTTAAACATTTGTACAGGAATAAGTTGCTGAAATTTAACTGAAAATGTGACATCTGTACAACAATTTACAATAGAGCTAGAAGGGAATTTATCATTATTCCTGCATAGAACATTATACATGACCTGTTTGCATTTGGTTTCATACTGTTCCTTGCTTTCATCAGAAGCCTGGAAAGATTCACAAGTTTCAATACCACAGCAAGTATAGCATTTTTAGAAAACTGAGTGGGTTTCAAAATTAGCAATCTATTTGAGAAATAAGTACCAGGAATTCCATATCACCCTTCCAATCTAAATTCAGTGGAACACCACCACATTTTTGGAGGTACAAGCCTGAGCTGCCAAATAAAATACTACAATTTTATCTGAGGAATCTGATACAGAACGTCTCTTTCGCCATCTCACACTCCTTCCTTTGGTTTCAAAAGATCAATGTCTTGGAAAGATGGCAGTTTATTTAGTTTATAACCAGGCACGGAATTTTTCCTGTGTTTTCAAATTTGCTCACTACCCTTTTTTATTTAAATAATGAAAAACTACCCTTCATGTTAGAACTTTCCAGTATCAACCAAATGTACTTTAAGTATTAAAAAGACTATTTACAATGTTCCCCAGAAAAAAACTAAAAACCTTTTCTTGAGTCTTAAACACAGTATACCTGTTAGTGTGTAACAGGCAGTGTCATCCTTCAATGTTTAAAGGTATTTCTCAGAAGGGTACATTTATTCACAGTCCATGATCCGTTCCAATCATACAAATGATACTATGTAGGAGGACTTCAGTCTGAAAACACAGTTATCAAACTTGTCCTGTGTAAAAACACTCAAATGCTTTCAAGCTCAAGTCTGCATCTGGAAACTACACGAAGGTATCATGCCATTCCTCGGTTGGAGAAATTTCAGTATGAAATAATGCTTGAAGTAGGTGGTGTAGGGGATGCTGCTAGCCCAGTCATATGCAAGTTTCCTGAAGAATTTGATCTCCTCATATGAGGGAGAAGATAAGGATCATTAGCCAGCTGGTGGACATCAAATCTATCCTCTTTTCGGTATGCTAAACAGCGTCTGATAAAGGCCTAGAAAAGAAATGTAAAAAGTGACAATACCATTCCAAATAATTACGTCTGCTTACAAGCAAGTACGCATGAACTCCTGGCTAAACTAGTTTCTAAACAAATTCTTGTTCTTACGTAATTCAATGCAAATGACAGTGTAACATTTTACTACTGAGTCCAATGAAAAAATGTAACATCACAGCAGAAAAAAACCCCCAGCAAATTAATTGGCTTCAAATAATCACACTTCAAGTATGTATTTCCATGTTTAGGAACTATATTTACAAGTAAAAACATTAGCATCTCACACAATTAGAATTCAGCATGTGTTATCCCTGAACAGCTTAGTAAAAACTAGAAGCAAATGTCAGAGGACTGAAAAAGTAAAAAGGAGCTCCATGGAGCTTCTAAAACCATTCAGCTGTGCAGTAGATGAAGAGTAGATGGAAGATGCAAGGACAGAATTTCAATGCTTTAGTTGACCTTTAAAAGCAGGCATTACCACGTGTGCCGTGACAGAATACAGCAAAATGTGCAATTTGACAATGGTGGTTGCCATATTCAATAGGCATTAAATAACTAATAGGCTATTTAAGAAACCACTACCTAGCTGGAGCTCTTTTCCCAGAAAAAACTCAATCCCATCTGCTTAAAAATATCTCATCAATTGAAAAATTCTGTATCTAGCTTCAGGACTGTTCTTGAGACACTATGTTGTCCTGCATTTAGGTCCATACGATGTATGCCAATCATTTTGTGCTGAAAGTTCCTGTCAAGTCTTATGTCTAGCATACACAGAACATTTGGTCTCCTGAGGGCTTGGGCTTCAACATTTAATGACAGAAAATCCTTATTATTGCTACAGAACTGATTAGCACATCATTACTTAATTTAGAACTTAATTTAGAAGAATTACATATCTTTTCTTTGATAAATCTGTTCAGCTGTTTGTTCTTTGCTCCAATTAAAAACTGGAGATTAAAGGAAAAAATCTGTGATACAAGTTCCAAAGAATCCTGCTAGAATTTACTTCTATCGTTTACATATCCAGCATGAACGACGTACAAAATAAAAAAGATGCACATCTGTTAATATATATTCACATGTTCTTGGACATTATGGATTTTAATCAAATTCTTCACAATAAGTCCTTCTTAACAAATGGATTGTTAAGAGTTGCTTGCAAGATCCTCAGAGTAACAGTTTGTGTCTAAAACGTTTGTAAAATACTTCACGCTTCTGTGGCCCTGTAGACACGTTACTGCGATGCAAAGGAGAACATTGCACAAAATAGGAAAATGTGAGGATGATCAAAGGACAGTTACAGTCTGAAAACTAACTAACAATGTCATTTCAGGTTCCATATTTATTTCATCTCCATGTTTTCCAAATCAGAATTTCAGTTTACAAGCTGTTCTTCTGCAACTGCCAGGCCTATAAATCTGAAAGACAATTTGGATTCTACACAGTCATCATAAACGGTCTGAATTTACAAGTTAGTCTGAAATTGTTTTATAGCATTTCCACCAGAGAATAATTTCTCCCTCTCTCTCACAGCTATCGTGACAATGTTAGTAAGAGTGGAGAACACTGAAAGTTTATTTAGTCTTTCAAACAAAACAAACAGAACATGGAATACACAGAGAATGTAAAATAAATTGCCAGTTCTCCATGCTGAACTGTCTACTCTTTCCCGACATCCTCTATATAAAAAACTACTAATGACAAAGAAACGGAAAATTAAAAGACAGAGATATGAACTATCAACATGTAATGTTATCAGTTACACGATGCATATTTGTCAACTGCATTCAAAGGACACGATTTCTCCAAATGGGGGTGAAAAAATAGAAACAGCAAACAAAAAACCCAATCAAACAAAAACCCTAGGACAAACTACAATTCTTCAACCAAATTTTCATAACCTTAACTGCAGCTCACTCACTAACACTACTTTTAGAAAATAGAACCAACGGAAATATATCACAAATTGTAACAGCAGGTTTATGTACCAGAAAGACTTATTTTCTTGGGAGGTTACAGCCTCTAGAAATAGGTTTCCTTTCCTTTTAATTTTTAGAAGCTCAGTCTTAACATTCCTATTTTTTTTTTGCAGCTTGTGTCTCAAATCTAAGTATGTTTAATTAGTTGCTGAAACTTGAATACGCATTCCACTATCTTGGCATTTTTTCAACGAGCACATCTCTACTACATCTGGCCATGAATGTATCTTTCAGAAACTGGGATAGTTGTGCAAACAAGTAACACATACATAATGTTTTCTTCCATATCCACAGAACGGGATTGCTCACAGCAGCAATCATTTGGGAAACCACCTCAGTCTGTTTCTGAATAGGTAGTCTGTGGAGATGAGTTTGATACTACAGATGTTTCAAAAATAAGACTTTTAAATACAGGAAATATTGCCATCCACACATATTTTGGCAGTCTTATTTCCTGAACCAGCATCACCGTATCTTACAGATTCTTAATCTTAAGAATTTATGTTTCTAAACTCAGCTTTGAGTTAAGACACACATACTAGGACCTTTCAGGGGCAAGAGTGTTAGCAGGCATATCCTCCAGGTATTTGGTAGTCAAATAGTTCTTCAAGCCAATAAGGCTGCAGAGAATAACATTCACTATTTTCAGAAAGAGCTTGTTACTGTTAGCAGAAGTATTTCACAAGAACTTCTAGTGAGGCAGCCTGAGTGAGACACATAAGGTCCTCTGGGAAAAAGCAAAGCAGACAATTTTTGAGGCAGCCTACTTTAAAACTGCTTGCAAATTTCTGGAATACATATATAGTCTCGCTTTGAACTACATGATTTTGAGAGGTCCCAGAATAAGTTTGCTTAAATAAAAACATCAAAATACTAGTTCTTCATTACATTTTCCTACACATTTAGTTACTATGCCCAACAGTATTCTCAAGTTAACAGCAACTTTACAGTTGAATCCTTTATGGTGAATGTTTTAACTGTTACTCAGAGATCATATGAAAAGTTACCTTGGCTTCATTGCTTACAACAGGTTTGACAGGGAACTGAACTTCTGTGGCTTTTAATATTGTATTTTCTTGTAAGATATCTTGCTGTGATTGATTGTGGCCAAATGGCTGAAAAATAAACACATTATTTTCTTCATGAGAATTATCCAACTACTCTGATTTCATAAATATTTATGCTATAGTAAGTTGTTGCAGTGTTAATACAAACTGCTAACCATTCCGTAAATAAAAAAATTTCAGTCAAGATTTTCTACATTTCTTGCAATACCAATGCACACCACCAAAAAGCAACACAAGTAATTTTCCATGTAGATTCACATCTTTATGACTGTAATTCAGAGTCTACTGGAAACAGGCATTTACACTAAAACTCTTAAGATTTTCAACCAACATTTTCCTTACCTTTCGACCATAAAGGCATTGAAAAAAGATTACTCCAACTGACCATACGTCAACCTTATTAGAAATCTTTGGTGGCTCTTTGCCAACTACAAAACACTCTGGAGGCAAGTACCTGGAAAACAAAATATGCATCTCAGTGTCTGCAAGTAGATGTACAGCATCACTAGAACTTGTTCAAATATCAAATTATACAAACACTTCACGTACACATCTCTGATCTTGTGACAACTGTACAGTTGCCTTACGATCCGCATTCTAACACCTTGCACACCCATCAAAACTGACATTACAGGTTTTTGTAGCCAGTCAGTCAAACAGAGGGTCTACTTCATACGAGCACAAATACTAACATTCTTTACCTAAATCACTAATTATCACTTTTTTTTTTTTTAATTGGGATCCTAGGTTAAGTATGAACCTTCTCCCTCTATCAGAGCAAGAAAAGATGAAAGCTGTATAGGGCATTTTACAGCAAGGCCTGGTTAGGAATCCAAGATAATGTAGAGACAGCTTAAAGACCCTTTACCTAAGAACAATGACATTAACCAGAGAGGTATATGGTAGACAAAGGTGATTTCCATTCCTATAATCTGCAGGAAACCATACTTAAAGAGCTGAAAGTTGAGGAAGTTCCTGTGCCATTCCTGAATTACAAAAGAACTGGTGGAATTGAACCTCCTTTGAAAAACAAACAAAATCTCCCAAACATATCAATATGGGGGCAGTTAAGTACTATTGACCATAATATCTAAAATTGAAAAAGGCATAAAAACTATTAGAGCAACTACAGACCAGACATTCTTTCATCAACAGCATGTAAGGCTTTAAAAGAAATTTTGAAGAAATATTTGTGGAAATGAAAATAAGTAGAAAAATGAGATAAGAAAGCAACACAAATGAATTTCACACAGTATCACAGAATCTCTTCTGGAACACTCGTGTACAATTCTGATT
Source organism: Phoenicopterus ruber ruber (assembly GCA_009819775.1). Lineage (NCBI taxonomy): Eukaryota > Metazoa > Chordata > Aves > Phoenicopteriformes > Phoenicopteridae > Phoenicopterus > Phoenicopterus ruber. The sequence continues at coordinate 20,963,840 of CM020220.1, read as the reverse complement.
ACAACATTCAAGAAAAATGACCTTAAAGTGATGCAAGTGCAAAGAAAGCTCCTAAGATGATCTGAAGAATGGAGAGTCTACAATTCAGAGAAAAAACCTGAAGGCTATAAACACACCAAGGAGCAAGTACCAGGAAGGGAAACAACCGACTTCAGGGAGGACAGTGTTGGCACAGGAACAAACAAGTATAAACTGGCCACACATAAACACAGTCTGTAAATTAGAAGATTAGGTTTCTAATGATCAGAGAACTGAGGTTACAGAACATGGTTCAAATCAGATTACTGGGGACAAAACACTAACTAAATTTAATACAAACGTCTGTAAGTTTACAAAAGAGATTATGTGACCTAACTGCCTGGAAAGGCAGGTAACCGGACCCAGTGACTGAGGAAATCCCTTCCAGGACTATGCTGCTGACAGTTTGTGCAATTTGCTCTAAACAGACTCATCCCTCACGTCAAACTCACTCAAAATATTTCCCTCCTTAATGAAGATTTCGGGCTCAGGGAAAGTGTGAATTAAAAATGCAGAGATTCATCATGAATCTATAATGGTCACCGATCTTTTTTGAGCTCTTAGTTTACAGCACCACTAGTGCCTGTGACATTTCAGATGAAATCCAAAGGCCCAAATTTTTTGACATACATTCTTACCAAAAAAAATTTTAATTGGTGTTTAAATAGGTAAAGCATTAAAAAGAGTAGCAAAAGCCTAACACTTCTATAATGCTTCAACTTGAATAATCATCTTTTCACAGCATGCACGCATTGGCATTTGTGCAAGAGTACGTGCGTTTTCTTTCTGAAGGAAGAAGCAAAAACTTTATTACGTGCAACTTCTGAATACAGGAAAAGTTGCACAGCAAATGGGAATGATGCTGGCTTCTATGTTTAGAGTTAGGTTTCAGCTTCTGACTCTGATCTCGCTACAAGCAGAATGAGGAGAGAAAGGGCAAATGAATTCACAAGTAATAACCTGGCCAATATAGGCTTTTCTTTTCCACCCACCCTGACACAGCAACCACGCACCCAGGCTCAAAGAGCTACTGTGCCATGAAGCAGCTGCATCTTTAGAGAGCAAATTCTAGAAACAGCTTTTCTGTAAGCAATGAAATGCTTGTTGTCATTCCTGTTCTGTAGGCAGCCCTAAAACTTCAGGTTTTTGGACAAGCATGTAAGTGCACACAGAAAACAAATCACAGCTGCTGAGCTGTCATTAACCTTTAGGGTGGAAGAGTAAATACTCTTTTGTCCTAAGGACATTACCTGCTGGTAATCCCTGCTCTAAGATTTCCAAGGACTAAGCACCCACACTTAATCATCATAGCTCTGTCAAATGTCTTCAACCACCTGCAGCAGAAGATTAAACACCTGCTTCTTCAGGGAAACCATGTTTCTAAGTCATAGTGATCATCTCCACTTTTTTTTATATATATAAAAAAATAAACCACACACACTCGCACTCTCTTACTTGTTATGTTACCATTCTAACATTTGGGAATATCAACATTCACAGTACTGCACAAAAATCTTTGTCATCCATGTTAATATTTTTAATCCTAACTCTCTCTCCAAATTGGCTTTATGAGAGGGCATGTATGAAACCTGAACAATGACCTAGAGTCTAAACAAGCAAAATCAAACCAGACATTACCAGTAAGTTCCTGCTCCCTGTGAAGTTAAATCCATTCCATCCACACCGTAGCTATCATCATCCATTATTTTGGACAGGCCAAAATCAGTAATTTTTATTTCTCCACATGCTGTTCCATCTACAAGAAGGATATTACCTATCCAGGGGGGGGGAAAAAAAAATTACCTCAAAACAGCTATTAGAATGCTTTGTTTTCAAAACTAGGTTCCATTTTCAGGAACATCTAACTTCATGAGGGGTAAGTGACAACTTCACATCATCTTTATATCCTCAAATCTAGAGTAACTTGACTATGACACATCTCAGTGCAGTCTCAGGAACCCTCTAGTTTATCATCATCTGAAATGGCTCCCTCAGCTGGGAGCTGGCTGGACAGCGAGGAAACACCGAAATGTAGTGAGGAAACACCAGAACATAGCAGTATGCCAGTTACAATGAAGTTTCATATTTTTATGCTCAGAATAAATCCTATACTACAGGTTTCAGGGCTTGCATATGCCACAAAAATCGTGCCAAGAAATTGCTGCAATACTATGGAATCTTACTCCGTGTGTTAAAAGTTGTACAATAATTTCTTGATATAAAAGTTATTTGATGAAGTTCCTCTGAGAATAAAAACTAATGAGACTAAGAATACATTCTGTACAATATCATAATATGAGAGATCTATATGAACAATTTATTACACAGCAGCAAGCAAGCAGGCTGGCACAAGAGTTACGTTACAAACCCCTCACTTAGAAATGTAGCAGATTAAAGTACATGAAGAACACAAGCATCATTCATGCAAGGTGGTAAAACAAAGGCCATGGATTCAAGACAGAATACATCATTTGTAACAATGCTCATTATTCATTGTAAAGAAAACTTCTGTAAAGTCCTGTTCTGAAGTGCTTATGCTGGGATGCTGAAAGTGATTGATTACCTATTTCAATCCTTTACAGACTAAGAAATACATAAGGGAAAAATTATTTACACATCAGCATTCCACAATGATCAGACAGGATTGAGCCAACTAATGATCTTATCTGCTTATATTGCTAAATACCAATATATGTACCTATGTGCTATATGATTTTTTTTCTACAAATTCAAATCAAAATAATACAAAGTAGGAAAGTTATGACAAACGTTTTTTGAAAGAAAAGACAGATGATTTTGGCAATAAAACTAGAAAGAAAAGTACACGCTTTTTTCAGTTGTTTACAATAAGCCTGACATACAAGATATTTTTTGTATTTTCAGGCATGACTTACAAACAAAATAAAGGATGAAAAAAAAAAAAGACATTTTCAATGGCAACATTCCTCATTCACCTGGTTTAAGATCATAGTGTATAATAGGGGGCTTGATCTCATTGAGATACCGTAGTGCATTTACTATTTGCATTACAATGGACCTAGCTTCCTTCTCTGACATCAATTTATGTTGCTTGAGATAGAAATCCAAGTCATTGCCTTCACAGTATTCTAACACCGTGCAAAACCTAGGTTAGAATTCAGAGAGACAAGATTAAATAACATATCAAACTGCACAATTAAAAATGGAGATATGACAACCTAGTTTGATACTGGCAAGTTTAAGAATGGCTGACTGAATATTAAACTATATGAATGAAATTGTTAATAGAACGCAAGGCAAACCTATTAGCTTATGAAACTTGACATCAATCAGAACATTCATACTCACTAAAAGAGAAAATGCATCCATACTGACAAAAGGTTAAAAACCCCCTTATTTATGTAGGCATGTCTCAATTAAAAAAAAAAAATCACTATCCCTTAAGATGTGACACAATTTCACGCAAAGAGGTGTAGTCTAGTGACCATGGGCTACCCTTATGCTAATAACACTCCTGATGTCATTTAGTCTTGGAAACTTCTCTAAGTTATAGCAGCCTTTCAGAGGTGCTCTGCAGCAGCTCTTGCTCTGCCCAAAAACATTACAGCAGTGCTTATCCCTTTCACCATCAGGACATCCTGTAGGGCTTGCTAGTCAGGTGTTGCAAAACACTGTTTTCATCACTTTATAGAAGACCTGCAATATTTAGCTGAGACAAAATTCTGCAACTAATGTTTGGGGTTTTTTTCTAAGTGCCCTTAGGGAAACCCTAAATGCTTTGGCTGAAAGCAAGAACGTATTTTTGTTCAAATACTCTTTATTTCTGTTTATCTAATATACAGCACTAAAATCCTTGCCAAGTTCTAGAAAACGTATCATTTTATGTACTTACGTATCTGTATCCAGGGAGAAGTAGTCATATAGTTTAACTATCCGGGGGTGATCCAGTTCTTTGTGTATTCTATACTCTCTGCAGGCATGTCTAAAAGAAGATGGATACATTAACCTTCTACAATCAATAAAATGCTATTCGATTTAACATATGAAGCGTAAATCATTAATATTTACTTGTGGTAGTTTTCTTTCTTTTCATCCCTCCAGCTTTTGTTAAGCTGGTGAATCTTCACAGCAGCGTATCTTTGTTCATAAAGATCAAAAGCCTAAAAAAGAAACCCACAAATATGGGAAAGTTATAACCAAAGACAATAAAAATAACACCCAATAAAGAGAGGGAAAAAATTGGCATGTAATTCACAAGTCTATTGACAAGTTTATTGTAATGCTACCTCCCCTCCACCGGTAAATCAAAGTTTGCTCAACCAGTGTTTAAAGAGTATACCACATTACAATCCTTCTGCTTATTTAGATCCCTGCCCTCCCCCCAAAACCTAAATGTACATCGCTCAAACATTAAATTTAGCAGACCCAACACACTCTACCTTGTATACTTCACTGAAGCCACCTCGGCCAAGTAAATGGAGTAACAAATATCGTTCGTTCAACGTGGGGTGATCTTTAAATCTCAAAAGAAAAAAAAAATTCATTTAATTTTATTTAAGGTATACAAATAGAGTCTGAAATGTAAACCTCTTAGTACTACTTCTCAAATGGAGCTTTCTTTTTACTAGCGATATCTAATATGCTGAACAATATTACACCATGTGTAATTTTATGGCACAACTATACAACATGGCCAATTTCAGTACCTTTTGACTATTCAGCATACAAATGCTATCACACCACCATCGTCAAAACAGTCAATTCTGCCAAACTTCTTGTTATTTTTCTCTATTTTTGTGAGGGTAAGAAAAGCATCCTTAAATTTAAACATGCAATACAAGGGCTCTCTCCTTGTGCCAAATTTTGTAGAAGTCTCAAACTTCAGCTTTCTAGAATAGACGAGCAGGATATACTTCCAATTTCACATGAAACATGACCAGATCTGCTGTACATACCTGACTTTTTTTAACAAAATGGATTTTATGGAACACTAAGAAGTTAACAAATAACAAACAGCAGTATGGGGAAGACACACCAAAGGACTTTGTATCTGCTCATACTCTAATCAAAAGCAAGAAGAAAACACTCCTTCCAAACACAAAATGACGCTGAAGGACAGAGAAAAGGACCATACTCTCTCCTGAAATGTGTAGAAGACAAAATACATCCTTCTATCCAACCAGGGGGAAGGGAGGTGAATACTCATCACATTTCTAGTGCCACGATGAGACAACTATACTCATGAATCTAGGGCCAGCTGCCAATTATACTCCACAGGAAACTTTAAGGAAGGGTTTAGGGTTAGTCTGCCAGTAGTTCATCCCATCCTTCCATATTCTCTACAGTTTTGGAGGTATGGAGATAGATAGTCAAGTATTTGAGGGAAGATGCATATTCTTGCTCACTGTGCCCCTTTTAAACATAAAACTCTCCTTTTCCTCACTATGAAAATACATATTTCAATGCTGAAGATATTTTTTAAAAAAATCATAAACAGTACATAATGCACTCATTGTAGAAGAAATAACAAATCTAGAGGTAGCATCATTAGGCAATTGATGTGACCAGTAGCGCAGTTCTTTAAAACCACACTCAACAAATCTAGATTTGTATTTTCTTGGTCCTTCTACTACATGTATGCCTCTAGTAGGGCCGACGCTGTGAACCTTACCGCCTTCCCTCTCCACTGCTGCTTTTGCTACTCTGTGTGGCTCTCTGTGGCTCTGAACCTGCACCTTGCAGGTAGCCCCAGCATCACGTGGGCTCTAAATCCAGACAGGGAAGCCCTCTAACCTGCACTCTCAACTTGTCCTGTTATCCCAGTGCAATTGTAAAGAACACATGCAGACATACAAGTTTACCCATCTCAGAACTGGGCAATATTTCCTAATTTTCATTGTCAAGGCTGGAATCCCGAGCAGGTGAGTTTGCAGTCTACTTTATATTTGGGATGCTTGGAGAGGGCATACATCAGTAGAGGGACATAGAGGGGAACGTTGCTAGAACAAGAAAGAGGGCTCAGCTTTGCATCACAGCTGGAAGCTGAAAACCCAACAGGACTTGAGTCAGGACCCAACAGCTGCTTCACTTCAGAACCCTCTCCCTTATCAAACAGCCAAGTTGCAAAGACACAGTAGGAAAAACAGCAGGGGCTACAGACCTAAATTACTTCTCTGTTGCTTCTATCTTCTATATTACGAGTGTAAGCTGCAGCTTGGCCACTTGGTAAATACTCAAGTCTAAACTTCCACAAAAACATGAATACACAGTTTAAAGCTTTTCATTCTGTACCATAAAATGTGTCAACATTGACTGCAGAAAATGAGCAGTGAAGCCGCGGTGTTCTGCTTGTCCATGTCCTGTAACTCTGTTTTCAACTGGGACTGTAATTTGGACATTCTTTGCCCCACATATGCAATATTTACACAAAGCCTGTCATTTTTCCGTGGCATTTATTCCTTCTTGTTGAAGGATCCCCCCCCTTTTTTTTTTTTAAAAAAAACCCTCTTCTAATGCAAACACTTAAGATTAAAAAAGGTTATCATTTAACCTGCAAAGAACTGCTTGTTTATTTGTTGTAGGACATTTATTTTTAAAAGAAAATATTCTGCCATTGAATTGTAAGCATCAACACCCATTATTTTTCATATCCAAAACACAACACCAATTTAGCTATCAATTAGCACTATAGCCACATGGTAACAAAAATTTTCTGTATTCCTGCAGAGTAGGTATGGGGACCATTAAAACAGTTAAGCACAATGTCACATCTTGTTGCTTTAATGTTTAGAAGTCTTAATGTATATATAATTCTATTGTGTCTAAAAAGCAAAAAACAAAATAAGTTTCTGAAGTCTTAAGGCCACTGTTTCACAAACATTTACTAGTGCAGAAAGAAAGAAGCCCGGTCCCATCACCTCCTTCCCGCTGGCTGCTCATTCCACGCTTGCACTGCCCTCTCTCCTCATGGCAGCATAAGCATTTTTGCAAATGGGGCAAAAACTAGACCAGGAAATTGATCTGGGGTTAAAATTAATCCAGAAAAAGAAACCGCAGGAGCTGGTTTTGACTTGGATCAATTTCCAGTGTCTGTTCGGTAAAGAAATGCCATTGCAAGCATCTGAAAGGAAACAGGGCAAGGGCGTAATGAGGTAGTCAGGGATAGGCAGCTTTAACACTGAAGTTTCACCAGCACTTTGTGTGTGTATTCACCGTCATGGAAAACAGACTAATTTTTTTAGTTATGCAATTATTACTTTCAAATCTACATAGTAATAGATGATATTAAATAATAATTTAAACATTTTGATATATTGCCATGCAAGCTGAAGTACAGAGTAACATTTAACATAATACAAAAGACTTTGTATTTGTCTTTTTCCTACTAGGTATCTGTACCTAGTAGGAATGAAATTACAGAGCAATAAAACCAAAACTAATTTTAACTGCATCACAAAATTGCTGCTGTTGCATTAAACCTCCCCGCCATTTTCTTGCATTATTGTCAGCTAAGTGAATTGCACTAGGTTCCCTTACAAGTATTTTTTTAGCCTAGTAATACGGTCTAGCAAGTTTTAGCTCTCCTGCACTATAAGCTGTGTATATATGTTATTTCTTGCATATTCAACAAAATCATTAATAAGTTTACCAAATTATAAGTAATTCTATTTTTAAAAAGTTTAAATAAGTTAGTGTTTAAAATATACACATAAACAAAGAGAATCAAAGAAAAAATTATGAATGAGCCTCTCCCTTGCAGGTAAAATGTGATTTTAGAGCATTATTTTAAAAATAGACATGCAAAATTAAGACAGTAAGTCTCTTACTGTGAATTATCTTCATTATTTATTCTTTTCAGTTCTCTTATGTGAAGATTCCTAACTCTTTCCAAACGTTCAAGTTCTGCTTGTATTTCAGCTTCCTCCTGCAAATGAAAAGAATGAAATATAAAAGCTCATTTACTCCCCATTTGAAAAGGATATTTTTACCCCTGCATCGATAGCAGTGGTGATGGAGGAACATTACATTACAAAACCCTGCTGAACTAGAAGAAAGCACTGCTTTTCTCTTAAAGCCAGAAAAATTCAGAAAGATAAGGCAAAAGCCTGTTTCAAGGAACCTTTCTGTCCATGAACCCACAGGTAATGGGATGTTCACAGTTTTGTTCAGCACTGTAGGGATGCTATTTGAAATGAGAGGCAGCTGGGTTTTGTACCTCAGCCAAGGAGAGAAATTATCTGGGAAGCGGTCTGAAATTGATGTACAAAGAAGAAAAAACGGAGATATGTGCAGTTATAGATTTTGTACAAATCGACAAATTAAGAAACGATGTTTAAAATATTTTGAGGCTGAAGCGCAAATCAAAAAAAGAATAAAAGAGTAAGTCATTACAGCAGAAACATTCTTAAGGTGTTGATACAAGACACCAAAACCAAGCTAATTTAAAAAGATTTTTCCATTTGTATCTTATTAAAATTACAAATGCAGAATATGTATTGCCTAAGATTTTGAGTGCAATTTCAAAAGAAGCATGTCAGGTATGAGCATATTCCCTAATTTCAGCACTTAAAATTATCTCATCTTTATGCTACATATTAGAGAACACTGAAATAGTTGTTTATTCAGATTCTCTAAAAAAGTAAAGAATTCATGATGCCTAATTTGTGGAAACCTATGTATCTATACTCCAAGTGAAAAATGTATACTCATTGAAAGACACTGTAGAAAGGGTTACATCGATTTCAGAGTTAGTACCTCTAGCATTTGAAAGTTTGAATAAAGGGGAGACAAAATTAGTTCATACCAGAAAGCTCATAATTATGGAATCATTCTAGCTGAAAAGGAAAAAGAAGGCCTGGCATCTGATACGTATTTTTTTAGTAGCAGTGCCAGCAGAAGCAGTGCCCCGCATCGTCTCTTGTATTTTGGCACAGCTTCTTGTACAGCCACATGGTGAACCAAACTGGAAAAATAAACAATCTTATCTTTTCTTTTTTTTTTCTTTTTTTTTTTTTTTTTTTTAAAAAGCAAGCCTCACAAAAAGATACATATTTTGTTTTTGAAAGAGGCTAGATCAGTTCTCCAATGCAATTTATACCGTGACTGCACAACCTGGTGGTGCTGGTAAAAGCAACAGGGCAACAAGTCATAGCACAAGGGGATGGAGGCAGAAGTCAGCAGAGGGGAGAGAAAATGCTGTAAAGCTGGTATTTCCAAACACCGTATATCATAAAACCACATCCTGAAACAACAACTGTATTTATATAATCTAAACCACACATTAAATGGCCATGTTTCCAACAAGTTGAGGAGTCTGGATCAGATGATTTCAGTGGGTGCCCTGAATCCTTCCCCGTAAGCTAAGGAAAAAACTTCTCATCCCAAAACAAGACATTAGGTGAACTTCCATGCAGAAAATGAAAACCAAATTCCTAGTAATTTAAAAGATGGACTAAGTAATACTAATCTGATAGCAGATCTTGGTGGACCATTTGTTTTTCCTAACATATAATGTCAAGGATTTTTTTTTCCTGTTTATACAATGTTAAACTCTTTTTTTTTTTTAATATTTAGATTCATCCTTGCAGTTCTCTGTTAAATACCCTGAAATGATATGCAGCTCCTCATAACCCAATAGTCCTTTTTAAAGAATTCTAGTGCTTCTCCCCCCGCAAAAGGCCACACACTTATACACACACAATTGTCTATGTTCTTCCCAAAGGCTGACAAAAAAAATCCATCAGTTATGCCTCTTTCGGGCTTTTTTGTTCATATATTATGCAATTCAGTGGTTCTCAAAATGTGGTTCATAGGCCAATGTTAGTCCAAAGAGAACTGGCTGGTTGCATTGTTTCCAGCTGTTATTTAGGACACTCAGGCTGTGAATACCTTTAAGCAAGAATGAACCAGCTTAGCTGCCTCAGGTCACTGCTATATAAAAGGAAGTGAGAAAACAAGAGCCTCTCTCCAGGACCAAAGCTGCTAGCTGGAAAAGAATTTCCTGGGGAGCAGAAGGAAAAGAAAACTGGTGGTGGCAGCATGTACAGGGCACCAAAAATAAGAGCACCAGGAAAGCATCTGGAGAGTGAAAAGCAAGAGGAGCAGACAGCAAAACAGCATATGCAGAAGGAAGGAAGAAAAAAATGTAACCAGCAAAGAAGCACTAGGGAAGAAATACAGCCACATAAAAAGAAGATAACAAAACTCTTTTTTCTTAGTCAATGACAAAATCTGTATCGCACGTAAGAATTAAAGTGCAAGTATGTATTTTTATTATTATTTTCAGATATATTCAAATATGATTTGCTAAGAAATAACATTTGTTTCCCCTCTGGCATTTAGTCAAGGAAGTTCCTTCTTATACAGAGTACCCCAGCATTGATGCTCAAGGTGAAAATAAAATTCAGGTATTAAACAACTTTGTAACAGTTTCCTTCATGTGTCACTTGAAATTTGCATTAGACTTCAAAAAAGTTAAAGCATGGAAAAAACCCTACAGAATTTCCTAGCAGAATTTCATGTGAAGCTCGTGCTATTTCTAAAGCATTAATAATAAAGAACTATGTGGGCAGTTTACTTCACTAGTGCCAACAAGTTTATATGCAGATTCCCTACCACAGATTCAAGTACTTTCTTGTCATATTCTTTAAAAACAGCATCAGTGTTCTCAAGGGGCCCAGTTCAGTTTATTATAGTAGGATTTATAACAGGTGACTTGTACATTTGAAGAGAACAGGCCTGAAACAGACTTTTGCAACATTTCAAGGGGAAAAACGCTATGACCTGTTTTGACTGAACATCTTAAGAATTACTGCTCAGCAGATAAAGGCACTTTCCTTTCACACTTGTTGAGATATTTCTGCCTGCTTCAACCGTCATTCCTTTTCACAGGTTATTCCTCAAAAGCTGTGCTTGAATAAGCAATAGTTTGTTAATATCATAATTATCTCATCACATAGATTTATTAGAATGATGGGCTTCAAGAAAAAAGTACTGCTTTTTTTTGAAAAGTCATAAACTGGAGTAAAATATCTGACTGCAAAAACAATTTAAGATACAGAGAAAAGATTTCCCATAAAAGTAGGAAAATTATATTCTCTCTTGTGATAGGTAGTATGCTAACTGATAACAACTGGAGTGGATACTGTAGATGATCAAAACATGGTATTCATTCAGAAATGCAATGCTTTGTAAATTCAACATTCTTAAAGGTCAAAAACTAACATAAAAAGCCCATATATCAAACTTGGCTGACTCCACTTCCTCAGCTCTGAAACAAGAGCAGTATTGGCAGCATCATCACTGTTACAAGGATTCAAGGAATCAGTACAGTGTTATACTGGATGGACTCACTACTACTCCCCTGTAATCTCAGTGTTTATGGTAAGTTGCACTAAAAAAAAAAAGGAAAGCCACTATTAGGCATAAAACCATACAGCACTTTTAGTATTATGTTTTCTAATCTGATAGCTCTCAACAAGCCCTCTCCTTATTTGCATAGTACTAGTTTTCACTGTTTTGGGCATGGTAAAAAAAAAAAAAAATCTTAGAATAACAGACCATATACATACCTTTTTGAGGTGTCCTAATCGAAGTTTGAAAATTTCTTCCTGTTCGTGATACTCTGCTAGAGTCAAACTGAAAAAACAAACAAAACCAAACATGTAATTATAGCTTTTATATGGTGGTAAACAAACAATAGCATTCTTACTTAAATACTACAATAAATACAGTATCTTATGTTAATTATTTACTACCACAATACTAGGATGACATTTTTGAACCATCTGAGCATCTTGGTTTGTAATTTCAGGGTCAAAATGCACTTACAGTATGCCTCTGTGTCTGGTACTCTGCAATATTAACTGCGTCTCCTACTGGACCATTTCTGTTCTCTCAGATAGCCTGTTAGCTTACCTGGGTACTTCCTGAATCATATCACCATCCCAGTATTTTAGCTGATGCTACTCCACTGCTTGGTTCTCAACTCTAACACTTAATGAACCAAAGGATGGAGATCCAGAAACCAGTCAGACAAGACTGATAACACTGGATTTTTGAGCTGTCATTTAAAGAATGTAGTGCAAAACCATACATTCCAAGTTCACGCTACATTTTGCATGAGACCACAAATTCAGTTTTGAATTGGCATGCGACTCTCTTACTTGCTCTCTTTTCATCTTCCTTTGAGAAACGATTCCTGGCTACAATTAATTCAGTGGTCCCTCACTGGCTGTAGACTTGCTAGGACACAAAGTCAGTTATCCTGAGGATCTAGACTGTTCATACGGATTAGTAACTAAGAAACCCATGAGCTGACTGCATGCAGTATCCATCTGATAAATGAACAGAAGAGACACAGAAGACAAACCACCAAAGAAAAGAAACCAAAGAGACTTCAAGTTCCAGAGAAGAAACCACACATGTATGATGAAGCAGAACAGGGGATGGGGAAAGAGAAAGAGGTATGGCCTCCTTGAAAGGATTTACACAAATCCCTACAAACAAAATTAAACATTTTATTGTTTTGCCTAGATCTACTATTTCTTGCATGACACAAAGCTAAAACTAATAGCATAATACATTTTTGTGAAGTCCATATTTTAGTGGGTTCAATTATCAACTGTCCTGGGAAGGTAAGTTACACAAAGTGTTTAGAAGGCCATACATGCTGTTCATATTGCAAGTCTAAGGAAGTAGAGTGTCTTGCGAATCACCAATAGTTTCCCCAGAGGTGAGGGACACCAATTCAGATTTCTCTTACAGCAAACGCCAACTTTGATAAAATTTGCAGAAATCTAATAAACTGTAAGACTTCTTCCTCCCTTTTAAATTTGGATGAAGTTTGCCATAGTTTTCAGAATTCTAAACCCTCTATTTATTTAGTCTCAAAAGTTGTTAATAAAGGAGTGCATCTTTTCAGGATTGTCCTGGTTTCGGCTGGGATGGAGCTCATTTTCTTCCCAGTAGCTACTGTGTTTTGGATTTAGTATAGGATTGGGGATGTGAAGAATGTTGATAATACACTGATGTTATTAGTTGTTGCTAAGAGATCAAGGACTTTCTTTTTTCAGCTTCCCAGGTTTTGCCAATGTGCAAGTGCAAAAAGCTGGGAGGGGTATAGCCAGTACAGTTGACCCAAACTGGCTGAAGGAAGTATTCCACGCCATAGACATCACGCACAGTGTGTAAGTGGGGGTTGGCTGGTGGGTCAGGCTCCCTCCCTCGTTCCCTTCCTCTCGGGAACTTGCAGTTCCGAGACTGCTGCTGGGGAAATTGCTGTTCCGAGATCACTGCTGAGGATCGTTCTGAGATCACTCTCAGTTTTGCTCCGTGACCGCTGCTGGGGACGGGCTGTATCGGTCATCAGGTGGTGAGAAATTGTGCATAATTCGTTTTGTATATTCTATTATCATTGTATTTTATTATTATAACTATACATATATTATTATAATTATAAATATTTATTTTTATTATTATCATCATAATCATATTTTCCTTTGCTGTCCTAGTAAACTGTCTTTATCTCAACCCACGAGTTCTCCTTTCTTTCCGATTCTCCTCCCCATCCCACTGGGGAGGGCAGGGAGTGAGTGAGCAGCTGCGTGGTACCTAGTTGCCAGCTGGGGTTAAACCATGACAAGGATAAAACCTGGTGGTTCTGAAGCTTTCATAGAGCCCTTTCCTGATTTCATACATACTGAATTTCACTGCCCCTTTTCTGACTTGGCCAGGGCAGTAGATTGAGTTGACCAGATATTCTCCATGAATATTAGTGAAATTGCTGGATTCTTTTTTGACCACAGCACCTAAACTTCCAAGAACATGGAAACAGTTTCACAAGACTGTGGTTATTTCATCAGCCTTCTGGTCTATAATGTATAGAAAACACTCAGATCAAGTGACAAAAGCACCCATGACCGTGTCCTGTCAGAATTTGAGAAGGAAGCGATCCTTTATTTTAAGAAGCATCATACAAAGCTACCCTGCATCTTTTTTTCCTACTGGAATGAAAAGCAGCCTTGTATTCCAGTCAACAGACATCCCCAAACACTCTGAAAGCAATAGAGTGAGGAAATTTGCCCCTCCAAGAAAGGCAAAAGGTCCCTTAGTACCAGATTTTGGGACTGAATGTTTGTATTCTTTTCCTGGCAGAACCTCCTCTGGGTTTAGACAATTTACACTACATCTTAAAAGAAGAGGCATTACAGCAAATGTGAAATGGGGTGTCTCAATAGCTAGGAAAGCTTGCAATGCATTCCCTGTACAGTCCAAACAACAGCAAGAAATCTAAGAAAATAATGCTCTAATTCCTGCTCTAATGCATCCACTAGACCTATCAAAGGGAGCATCAAGGCCACGCTAGACAACTCACAGCAGCATCCCTGACATTTTTTCAATACTTCTACTCAAACAGTGAACTACTCTAACATGAATTAAATTCGCAATTAAAAAAGGCAAAGGATCAATGACAATGTGTATGAGGTTGAATATTATTCTTTTTAGATTCTTGTCTGCAGTATAAATTACAGGTTTGTGCATTTCCAGAAACGCAGATAGACAAATTTGTCTTTCTCAGGAAGAAGAGTATTTAGGTGGCTTAGCAAAGCTCAACCACAAGTAAAACACACTGAAAAAAAACGAAGTTCATGACATGACCTTCCAGAATTTTCACTGCACGCTGAGAGCCTTAAAACCATAGACTCCCTGAAAAAGTAACATAATATAGGAAATCTGGTCCTTTTTGTAAAACCTCAGCTATCTACACAGAGTTATGACAAAGTGCCTAGACAGCTCTAGCAAGTATTGCCTTCCAAAAAGTTCTTAAACAGCCCTCTTGAGCACAGAGCACAAGTTAGAGGTCATATTGAAAACATTAAGATTCAAAGTCACTCTTTCCATATTTCCATGCTACATCCCAATAAATGACTGTTTTCCATTTTTCTATTTCCTTATAAATCTAACTCTAACAGAGGCACAGTATGATTCACAGCAATTTGAAACTGTTGTTACTGACCACCACATTTTGGACGAAGGCACATAAAACGGTGAACTGTACATAGATGTAGTCACTTTGGATTTTTTCATTTACTTATGAAAAACTAAACTTTATTCCCTCATATTCAGAAACATTTACTTTTTTGTTTTAGAAGTAGGAGTTTATTACTTTTTATACATCAATATACCATAATTTACATTCATATTAAAATAGCACACGACAAATAACAGTAAAACAATGACAGTGTGCATGCTGCCTGTTTTCTGGCCACAGGCCACCACTCGGCTGCACATCCAGCCTAGAGACTGCTTCCCATCAGCCCATCGCTTCCCACCTGCACCCACCCGCCGCCTTTTGCAGGGCAGCGGCATGCTGGAGGCACCTTCTGAAAAGAGAAGTCACCTATGACACACCATCATTTTCCGCAGAAGGGGTTGTTCCATCACCCAAGACACACAGGTCTCATTAGATGCGGAGGATGAAAGGTTGAAGAGCACAGGGAAGGGATGTTGGCCAGAAACAGGCTGCTGCCATCCACTAAATGAACTTAAGTTGGATAGTCAGGCTTGAGGCTAATCTGAGGAGCACTGGGGAAGAAGGGCAGCTGGCAATAGGTTGCATGAATTTATCTGGTAACAGTCTGGGTCATCTTTTCTGCTCAAAATTACTGTGCAACAAATGCTGTATTTTAACTGTCTACAGCCAAATGAACTATCATACACATGCAACGAATTCCTGAAATTCCCCAAAAAGCACTGGACATATTCTGTGCATGTAGTGTAATTTTCCTGTAACATGCAAGGCCATGGTGTGCCACCTTTACTTGTTGCTGGAAGAAAGTGGACAGCTTACCTGGCCTGAAAGGCTTAATTATCACCAATTTTTTTAATTAGCAAAAATAGGCCTTCCAGTCATTTAACAATGTTTTCATAGCCAAATATCAAAGGCTTTGACACAGTATGCATGGGTAGATATAACCAGTCGTCTTTGCACTTCTTCTCCACAAGTTCAGACAAAACCTTCTTCTATGATCAAAATACTCTTACTAGTGGGTACAGACAAGACAGAAAACCAAAATGGCCACATGCTCCTTGGTTGTCATGACGATCAAGCCTGGCACATTTACAACCATCTCTCCTCCCACCTTCTCCCAGTTGAAAAATCATCCTGGATACATAGGCACAGCAGAATGCGGCCATGCCCCTAAACAGCCATACACACATCCAGTACAAGTTTTTGGCTACAATTTCTGAAGCGGTCCCTTTTTGGTCCAACCTTATTCTCACTCTAGTTCCTCGAATTTCTACAAGAACTGGCAGACGCTGACCAAGTCAAAGCCTTCCATGAGGTCTTTTTGCCCATTGTTTCCATGTTTGCCTTAGAAAGAGACTGCCTCAGGAAAGGAGCTGTCTTTACTTGTCCTGTAAAGCCCAGACACATTGTTGGCACTTCAGCCTGAAAAAGTTTCTGAAAATATTTTTATTTGTTCCATACAGAACAGAATGCTCCCTCTAAATGATGCATTTGTTCAGCTACATTAACAAACTCTGCCAGCTCCCTCTGCTCTCCTATTCCAAATCGCACGCAGCGACAAGGATGCGTGCAGACTCCCATGGAGGAACTGGGAAGCAGAGGAAGAGGTGACTGGGAAGTAAATACAACTGACACGGCTGAAGCTGCACAGGAAGGACTACACCACCTAAACTAAATAAAATGCTGCTCCTAGAAATAATTTCCTAGCGAAATAAGAGCTGCTTCCAAGAAGTGGGAACTAGCACTATAATCTCTCAAGTCTCCAAAGAATTTGGAATAGAGTTTTCAAACAGATTTTTCCAGGGTTAAGGCGGCAATCTCTACATCAAATAAATTTCAATTTATTCCTTTCATGTCAGACTAATAAAATTGCTTTGCTCAGACAGATCTCTCAAAATTGAAACTACTTTTTAATTTTGGTTTGGACCACAAAAAGGGAAAGAATGATGGAAAACCAAGACAGTGTTTAGACTCATCTGCTGCCATGTTATTTAAACATCAAACCCACCATTCACTCACAGGACACTGGCAGATGGTGACTTTTATACTAGTAACTTCAGGAATTTAAAAGCAAAATTTTTGCACTATCAGAGACCATAATATATTGAGCTAAACTAAACCAATGTCCTTATTAAGAATGCCTCAGGCAACACCTTCAATCCGTTTCAAAACAGTTAACACCTGGTTTCAGAAAGGGCTTCAATAATACTGCTTGTTACAAAGCTATAGATGATTTTGTCTTGTCAATACCTGCAGCTGGAGACATTTTCTAAAGCAAACAACACAGTGGTAGAGACACTTGTTGCTAACAACTGCTATCAAGTGGTCTGTTTGTTTAAAAAAGATCTGCCTAATCACTTGCATATATGTTGTACTGATTTACTACTGGTTTAGTTCATTAATGTCAAGCAGCTCTGCGTTTCCCCATGCCTCATATAAACAGAACCTCTTCCATTTGGCTATACTAATTAAGATCATTACTTTTGAAGTAACACGGGAACAGTGATAAGTACAATGTAATAGGAGGGAATGACATACAGCAGATGACAAATTTACTCTAAAATGGAAATGCACAATTAATAGTTGTTTTACCAAGATACACAAAATATATTTAATTCTGTACTAAGAAGCAGAGAGGAATCGACACATCATACTACTATACAAAATTATACAAACATTTAAAAACTTCTTTCCAGTAAAGGCCTAAGAGCATGATGTGGCTTAATGATTCTGTGATCTCAGGACACATTACAGACCTTCTCAAAGGTCTGAAACAAAATTTATAAGCTTATCATATAGGCAAGCAATCTCATATGTAGATTACATAATGATCAAATTAGGATACTTAAAGGCAAAACAGTTTTGATTCAGTAACAACTTACATTTATTCTAGCATTAGATACAAAAAGGGCAATTCTGATTGTTCTCTTGCCAACTCCATAACCAGCAAGCATTTTCATGTACCATTTAACATGTAACTGGTTAAGCCAAATTAAATGAGAATTTGGAAAGTTTTTAATTGTTTGGAAATTATTTAAAACTGCGTAACACCAGAAACTATTCAGAAGTCTATTATCAGGAATACATGTTGTCCTACTTAATAATTAGAAAGTGTCTTCTGTATTTTTTCCCAAACGTGTATTTTATCACTTCCTAAACCAGCAGTAAGATTATGGAAATCGAACACGAATGAAGACATGGCCAAGAGCTGTCAAACTAAAAGTTCTGTAATTTTTCAGGTCTTTTCCATTACTTAAATGTTACTTTTAATAACAAGAGGTATTACACTCAAGCAAAAAGGTATTTTTAACATGACGGTAATCTTTACCGTACTATTCGGTACCATACTATTCAGAAGTATTAATTATGTTCTAAGAAGAAACGTAGGCACTAAGTATTAATAAAGAATCAATTTGAGTGATGACTCTTCAGCTCTCTACCAAAATACATGAGTAACACTAATCAAAATTTGCTTACATTGCCAGCCTTACTACTGTATTTCCATGATATTTTTGTCACAGCCAAACAATTTCACAAAGTGAACTTTAAGAATGATGCATTATGCAAAACATATGCAGCTGTCTTCAAACTGATAGTCCAAACGTTATGTATTTTGCAGATCTAACCAGAGTAATTTATCTACCCCTCACCCCAGAGGTATAAATTACTACCTCCACAAGTGAGAGATGACAGGTCATCATGTTCAACACATGTAGCCTACTTCTGCAAAGTAACACAGATTAATTTGTTAGTCTTTTTAACCCTAGTTATTTACATTTTATTTAAGATGACTAGGAACAGATACACTATCAGCTGCAGCCTCTTAGCACCAAGGGCCATAACTAGTATCTCCAAGCAGCAATTTCTTAAAATACTCAAATTAAATGTCAAGAACACATCTGTCTGTGCCTTGAATTATACCATTTCTGTCTGCAGGAAAAAATGTCACTTAAAAAAATGGAGAATCCTTTGATAGCTCTTAATTTTTATGTTTAAATGACAAAAAACTTCAACATTGTCTATGTGAAATGGGATCAGTAACTTCTGGCAGTTCCTTCTCAGGATCCAGCATTCAGAAGGGGTGGGGAAAAAAAAAAAAATTCCATTTGTTTTCAGAGACGTATTCAAATACTAACGGCTGAAAAAAGCTTTTATCATCAGCTAAAGACTATTATATGAAAAATGAAATGATCTCTAATTAAAGGACAGGCTCCTAAACCAATGTGGATCAAGAAAAGTTCAGTAGGCATCTGTGACATTACAGGAGTAGGAAACCAGAATAAGGACTCCTCTAGATCAGGAAAACAGAAGGAACATTGCATAAACACAGAATGGGCCTTTCTCTGGTGACTTTACCAAAAATAAATTGGGCAATTGTACGACATCTTCATAGGCAGTGGTGCAAATTTCCCTAACATCAGCAAGTCCTCAGTGAGAATATAGCTGCTGAATATACTGAGTGTCTTTTTATGCTGTTATTTGAATAGAACTCTCACAGACAATATCTGAGAATTTATGTAAAAGACTGATTGAAATGTTAAACTTACAGCTGTGGTAAATTGGGTCTAACAAAGGGATCGTTTTCTGCCCCATTCACAGCTTTATTTTTCCTCTGCTTGGGTTCAGAATTGGCAGATGGTGCCTGAGAATTATTTGTAGTTGGAGGCTTTCGCTTGGCCAGGAGCTTTCTTTGCCTTTCGATGTCTTCCCTTTGTTGATTCACCCATTCTTGTTGCCTGTAAACCCCAAAAAAAGCTTTATTAAAGTTTCATTATTTTGCATTTTTTAAAGAACTATCTTTTTAACTGATAAAGCATTAAGAAATTTTTAGAAAACTTACTGTACATGTGCAAACGTTTCCTAGGAAAAAGAACACCAATGTTCTTTATGAGGTGGAAAAATTTTGCTAAACTTTTGGCATAATTTACTTTTTAAATATGTGGTGGGGTTTTTTTGTTGTTTTGGGGTTGTTTTGGCTTGGTTTTGACAGTGTTACACACGATTTCTGAACTAGAAAAAGAAAAAAAAAGGTATCTGAGCTGGTGGATACCTTCTTTTATACCATCAAAAGAAATGTAACAGAGTCAACAGAGTACTTGATTTTTATAGGCCAAATACTGAATTTGATCTGACCATTCCCAAATAAATCATCGGTTTGGTTGTATGGCAAAAAATTACAGCTTTTATGCAAAACACATACAGATTGTTTTTAAAATTGTCTTGAACAATGCCCTAGAGGCAATCACATAATGCTAAGACTACATATAGTCCTTCCAAAAACTAAAATCTTGGTGAATTACTTTTATATATATACACACATATATATCTCCAAAGATTGAGTCAGACTCGTTACCAAAGAATATCTTTTGAGGCACTGCATAATTATTTTACCACCATCTCTGATGGTCTCCCAGAGCCCTTTTCCTTGGCCCCATCTCTGCTGAAATACCTGTTGCAGCAGCTCTTTTCCAGGCGGCTGCTGTCCTCCATCCACTTGCACTAGACCCTATCTGAGGCTGCCAGATTTGTCACTCCTCCTTCATGGCACTGAGGAGCTGGATGCCTGAAAAAGCTGCTACAGTGATGGATGTGCAGGCAGCACCTATGTGATCAATGAGAATTTCACAGACCTCATCTGCCCCAATGACCACCAGAGATACATGGTTAGCTGCTTGAAAAATCACCGATTTAGTGTTATAGCTCTTTCTACCAGCTGAGCTGAATAATTGCGTGCTTCTCATTTAGTACATTCATGCTTTTCTAATGATAGTTAAAATCAAGTGAAACCAAACTGTCTTTCAAAGACACTCAGCCTTAGTATTCTCTCAATTGATTAAGGGAGTTCTGTACTGTGTTCTCAGTCTTCAAAAGGCAAAGCAAAATACAATGTATGAAAAGCTGCTCCAATCCTAGAACCTTAGTAATAAAAAAATCCACTAGAGGGAACTAACTATTAGTGAGAATTTTAAGAACATAGCATTGACTAACTTCACAAGATTTTGAAATGCAAAGCCATCTGTCCACTGTTCGGTAAATGAAGCACCATGACGAACTGTTGTAAAATGCCCCAGCCGTAATCTGTCTTGCATGCTCTTCTCTCTGCTTGCCAGCTTTTCCTGTGTGCTCTAAGAAAACAAAAAAATATTCATATTTAGTAATACTAAAAAGCTCAAAAAGTCAGTAAATCACTCAGGTTTCTTTCTCCAACAACTTTCTAAGGGAGGGATAAAAGGAGAGTAGATGAAGATATCTTTTATTACTTTACTCCATTTATTCTAATTTCTGCAGAACTCAAACATCAGAATTAGTAACTAATGATGATTTGTGCACAAAAGAAAAAAAAAAGTAATCTGAGTTTGACTCAGTTTTCCCATGAAGTTCGTTCTTCTTCATAATTAACAAAACATTTTATTTGTAAATATAGCAAAACTGATAGAGTATCAGCATCGTACAGGCATATAAGTAAGATTATGTCCGTACACATCTAGTATACTAAACGAGCCTGCTCAGGTATCAGAAAGAGTGCACCTACTATACTTAGCCTGGAAACTCCCTTGACAAAGCATCTGTGTTACTACTTGTACCAAACCGACTGAGCTCAGGAATCTTTATATGGGAACGCACTGCAGGTAGACTTAACTGCTATCAGATACTCACTTGCAGGAATAGAAGCAGATGCCCTTCTCAGAACCAGTCACTACTACTACAAGCATCCTTGGGATGTGATAAATGACTGAGACTGCCTAGTCTGCTTCAGCACAAGAAGAGAGAGCACTGTGAACACTGCTGATGGACAGAAACGTCTTTAATTGTTACAAATGCTTGCTTCTTAAGAAATGGCTATGGCCCAAAATCTCTCTCTCACACACACACACACACAAGTGAAGTTGACAGAATTAAGGATCTTTGTGCAAACAGACTTCTAGACTGAAGAGGAGGCCTGCATGGCCTTTCACGAAAAATGGCCTACGTAATATTCTCAGTCTGAAGGTGCACACCTAGCATCGTGATAAACAGATCTGATGCATCTTTTCCCTGCAGTCCCCTCATGCTGGAACTTAAAAAGGACTGCAATAATTTATTTATAGCATGCTAGTGAGGAAACTCTCCCTAATCCTCTAACAGATCAGTTTGTGCCCTTGTATCTGACAGCAACATCTAGTGGCTAGTGTGAGGGAACAGACTTGGCTGTTTACCGTAAACTTTTTTGTATTCTAATTTGTAATAAGCTGATTTTCTATTCACTTTTTCTTAGATTTTTTTTTTTTAAATAAGGCTATTTTAAAGAAGAGGGAAACAAACAAGGTATCTTTGTCTTTTAAGAAATTGCTGTTAAATATAATTGGCATTAAATTTGAAATAAATATTTCTTTCATAGTAGTATGAAGGTAAATGTTCACCTTCATTTCCTTGCTTCCATTAATTCTGAGCTAACATAGCATTTTATCATTTTACATCAAAAATTATCTCAGCCACTTAAGTGTCTCACAAAGAGATTTTACCCGTCTCCCCTCCACAAGAGATTATGTTCAGAAATTTTTCATCCACTGTAATCTTATTCTTAAAGTTTGTCCAGAAAATTGGCCACATCTTAAATTCTTATCTTTTATGCTTTGCTGTATCTGAATTACTCATGATGGGAAAACCCCCCTTAAATTAAAAAAAGCACATTTTCCACCATCTGAAAAAGGCTCAACATTTTATTTTGCCTATTCAGGCTTATAAAAATGCTTACTGCCAGATAGAGACCATGCATATGAAGTTTCAGTCTGAGTCTAATGCGAAAAAGTTAAAGTGAAAATGAAGGAATCATAATGGAGTTTTACAGTACCCTCACAGTTTTTATCATAAAGATTTTAAAAGCAGTAAACTTACCTTCTCAATTAGAAGCTTCTTGCTCATTGAAATACATTTGTTTAACCTTTCTTTATATTTTTCAAGTAGCTTTTGTTGTTCATCTATTTGTCTTCTAAGATCACAGTTAGCCTAATACATATATACAAAATATGAAAAGATATAATGAAACACTATTTTTTCAATCAGCTGTCACAGAAAATAAAAGTATCTATCTTTGCATGACTGAAGTAAGCAACATGCATAAACACATACATATATATATATAGGCAAAAATCTCATTTCACAGATCTACCCCAAACTGTAGAAGGATGCCCTGTTTCCTTTTTTATTTCCTTTACACTGAGCTGCATTCTGTATTACAGAGCATTCAGCATATAAGTAATATATAAAAGCATTGTACCGATCACTTTTGCAGTCCTCCAGTGTTAAACTGAAAGTTTAATTTTAGCTCCAGATCCTTTATATCCAATTGCTGAAGTCATGTGAAATCCTAACAATTTTAATTTAAAAGGAAACAAAAAATTCACAATGATAAAAGTTTCAATTATCTGAGTAGGAAGTTTAACAAGTTTCCTACGTTCCAATTATATTTAACTTATTACCTTACAAAATTACAGCAATATTATTTTGTTTAAAACTAAATTATTTTTTTTAAAAGGTTAGGTTTGTCTATCTCATACTGTTGAACATGTGCTAAAACAATCTATATATACAATTTTATAATGTATGATTGCACGAGTTAATACGTACTTGTCCACATATAAATACTAAACAGACTACGACTTGTGAATACAGGGGTTTTTTTTGTTTTGTATTTCTATACATCACCTCTCCAACACTTCTTTCAAGAGCACAAGCATCAAGATTTTTTTTTTTTCCTGAAAACAAGTCTTAGAGCACAGTATAGCATAGGTTTCTTATTAGAAGTACTTATTTATTGCCTGTAATAATTTCTGTCACAGTCACCTCCATTCTAAAATGCCAACAGTTGTCCCACTGATAACTGCTATTCACAATTAGAACAACAAAACCCCACCCGTTACATGAAATTATACTATGAACTTAAGGAATTAATCAAGTGCCTGCAAAACAACATCACCTTTGTTTGTACCTTCAGAAAGTCTGTAAGCTTATTTAATCATTAACAAGCCATAGCACAGGAGCAGAAAAAAATCTTATGCATTTCATTTTATAGACTTCTCAGGTTTTCAAAAAAAAAAATTTACAAAAATTAAAAACTCATTTCACCTTTTAATTTAGGTAACTCCAGGGTAATTTTTAAAAACAAGGATTATTCAAACATTTAAAATATTTGCCTCAGATTCACTGTCTGTTGTTCTGAAAAAATATCTTTACCCCATGTCTAACACTTACCCTGAGTAAGTCATCTATACGACCTTCTTTCTTTTCCAAGTCTTGATTTTTATTACTTTCTAGTGCAGCTAATTTCAGCATTGTGAGATCAGTCTAAAAAGAACATTTTGAAATATTTATCCTTTCCTTTAACAATTACAGTATTATTTTTCTCATGTTTGTTATGTAGAGAAACAAACTACTTTAAAACATTCAACAAGACCAGCACATCTCACGTGTTTTGAAAGTGACATGGAAGGTTCTTATTAAAAACTGCTTTCCCTCTTCATGAGGACGACTGTGAACAATTGGGACAAATCACCAACAGTGTTAAAAGATTGCATCACTAACTGAAAAGTTATTGTTCACAAAAAAGCGTATAAAACGGGATAAGAATGTAAAAGTCAGCTAATTACTTTAAATTCTCTGTATTTGGTCAACAGGTGAAGTAGTCTGGTTCTGACTAACTTGCGAAAGATAGAACAGATCACATCAGAAATGGCAGAGAGGGTAAAACAGCTGCTTTCGGCTTTTAAAAGTCATGACAGAACTGTATCTTGATCATTTTGATTACCATCTCATTTTTCTTCTTCAATGTCACATTTTAAATGCAATATGACAACAGCAGCTGTCACTTCAAATACTGCCTGAAAGAGCAGCCTCTACTTCTAAGATCACACAACGGCTAAAATCTTGAGCAAAAGCCTACCAACAACATGGTCACCTAACTACTCATGAAATGCAATGCTGGAAGCAGAACAAGTACAGAATATAAAACTAACCAGAGAGATTTAAATTATGAGCTGCTGAACTTAACAGAAAAATGCTTTGGCAAATTGTAAAAAACAAAGCTTCTGAAAGCCTTTAAGAGTTTAGAAGTTGTTGAAAGACAAAGAAATAAACATATCTATCATTTTTTTCTACAGTCTGAAGTAATATAGGATAGCTCTACTCAAAAATAGTTACCTGAGTAATTTTAAAAGATAACTGCTTTGGTTGCGTGATAGGGTGGTCCCCGAAAGCTAATGAAGTAGGAGAAGGACTATTCTGTCGAACCTGGAATGCATGAAAACAAAGGATTTTAGATACAACTGTAATATTCAATTATAAACACAGCCTTGTTTACAACTCTTGGCAGAAAAAACATATAGAATAGAGAAATAAAGTATCTTTATTACAGAAGATACTCCTTGGAGCACTGCACTGAGAGCTATCACTATGCTGTTATATATCACTTGTAGTTTAGAAAGGATGCAATATATTCTCCGAGAAAATTAAGATTGTCACTTTCGGGAAACAGACTGAAAGATTTAAGACAATACAAGACTGACATAAGGTGATGTCAGTCCTACACAGACTTATTTTTCTGATTCTAAGCTTTCACAACTCAAAAATAATGCGAGTTATTTTTGGAGTGGTTACTTCCAATGGGAGAACCAGAAAGGGGAAACTAGTGCAGACCAGAACACAAGTCCTATCAATGAAACTTCCCAAAACCCACTAGTTTGTGTGAATGAGGCCGTTTTCAAGCCAAATTCCACAATCTGTATTACACTCCATACTGTTAGCAAGAATAAGAAGATGCCTGAAGTTGAAAGTACATGGAATAAAAGCTGAGGTCTACAAGCAGAGAAAACAAATCCTTTCTGTAACTGGCAGATTCTGGCCATTTAGAATCACGTGTGGGTATGTTTAACACTGAAATTGTGCATATGAGGAGGAAAAAAATTAATTAGCATGACCAATGAAGAGAATTTTAAAAGGATACAGGCAAATTAGGCGTCAATTATTTAAAAATGTATGATTTATCAAAAACTGAGCTTTTAAAGTCTTGAGTTAGGGGTTCAGTTTCCTCATAAGTAACAAAAAACCTCCCCTTTTTCGTGTGAGGCTTGTGAATAGATTTCATTAGAATATTTTAACATTTAGTCAGCATTTTACATAATTACTTTGTATTTAAAAATGATGTTTTAGGAAAAAAGTCACAGCATTAACAGAAAATTTTAGTTTTAATATTTAACTTGATTTTTTTTTTTTTTTCTGTTGAAAGTATGAACTCCTTGCCAGGTTTCCTTCCTTTGAAAACTCTTCCCTTGAATATAGATTCTTCTCAATTATGCTACTTTTAGACTATGAAAGTATCTCCAGCAGTTATGAAGTTCACAAACTTACAGAAGAAGGAGCGGAATGTGAATTCTGAGGAGATCGGATTGCAGGAGGTACACCTCGCACTGGACTAGAGCCGTTTCCACCTTGGTACTGTAGAGAAGATATGGCCCTCCAATTAGTCAATCTTCTTATCAAAATACATTATGCACCTACTGAATGACACAGCTCACCTGGACACAGAATTTGTAAATCAGATTGTATTACTTTTATTAGTGTAGCCTTTGGCCATTTAAAGAAAAGTGTGAAAGAAAATGGTTTTTGTATTTTAGCTCAGGCTGCACCAAGAGACCACTGCAACTCTGCTTCAAGGTTCAATACTCATAAACTTACATAAAGAAAAAAAAAGTATCCTCTCAAGAGGCCTGTCCATTACAAGCAAAAATTTTATAACATCCAAAAAAAGCTAAAAGTAAATTTTAAAGCTAAAGTAAATTTTACAAACACACACAAAAACCTTACCTCAAAATAGTCACTAATCTTGTGACCACGTCCCCCGATATTCTTTCCTGAAACAAATACATTAATACATTAGAATTGATTAAATAAATTACTTATAGATGTGTCTTAAATTTTTACCTATATAGTAATTCTAGCAAAGTCTTACCACTTGTAAAGTGGTTTTGTTTGACATGCTAATATGTGATCTCTCCATGTAGATAATTAAGGGATTGGCCACAACAAAGAGATCTGCATATTCCATTCATTGAGAAATCAGAAATTAAGTCACGTTTCAATTCCTAAACCAGATTAGTGCAGACTTAGCAATAAGCCTAGACCTCTTCTAGATAACAGCAAACTCATCCCTCATCCTACAGATAAAACCTTTAGCTCTAAGTCCCTCCCCTTTTCAAGCACTGTCTCAAAGTTCATCCACTTCCAAAATATCAAATTAACCAAGTCTATTAACAGTGAGTTATTGCACCCATATGTTCAGTGCCAAGGATTTCCCTAAGCGCCAATAACAATGTGGGCATGGAGGATGGCAAGTATTTCCATTCCTCCCAACCTGATTATGAATCAGCTAACTCACAGGGTGAACCAGGGAGATAAATAGAGCAGAATGAGAGAGTAGAAGTTCTTTTAGCTTAATCGGTATTGAGACTTCAGGAGCACCAATGTGAATTAATCTTTCTCCAACATGAGGACCTGACCCATATGTGGCATTCCTGAGATCGCACCAATGCCTTACTCAATGGCATAAATGCTTTCTTCTATTCGGCCCTAAGATGACTGATAAATCTTAAGACTGTATTTGTCTCTTGTACGGGTCAGACTACCTGTTAGGAGACATCTTGAAAATGGACCATTGTTCAAAGTTTTTCTCTTTATAGAAAGAAATTTTTGCGATAAATTAGGAGATTGTTACCCACAGGTCCAAAAAGGTAATTTTGGACTTTTTGGCAAAGATTTTCAAGCTTTTCTATTGCTTCAGCCTGGAAGAATTCTTTCTAGTCCAATATGCCTCTGTATTGGCATCACTGGATAACTTTGTGTTACTAAGAAATACCGGAAGAAACAGAAACATCTGGCAGCCCTTTTTGTATCAAGACTTTTAACAGGAAATATTTAGATAAAATAATTCAAAGACCTAGAACAGCACATAGCTAACTCCTCCATTAGTTACCCAGTTAATGTACATATCACTGCTACTGACCTCTAGCCAGTTCTTTACCTACCCTAAAATTCTGCTAGTGATTTCTGTCTTCATGCTTAATTCTCATATATTGCTTTATCAAATTAAAATTTGCTTTCATCCAGATAAATGAGACAGACTACATTCCTTTTAAGTATAGAAAACCTATTCTATGTCACGTTACAGAGCTCTGCACTGAAGAATACATCAAATTATTTTGGCACAGCCAATTATGAATAGATTTACCCTGATTTTATCCCACTTTCCAATTACCTCCATGTTCTAAACAATACTTTTCTTCAACATTCATGGATTATTTTGCGTATTACAAAGTCAAAATCCTAGGTATGCAATATACAAGAGATGGATCTCTTGTTCCTTTTTTCAATAAAATAGCAGTATTTGCTCTGCTTCAACTGTACTGTACCACTCCAGTATGCTGCAGTTTCCTAGGCCAGTTCCTTGAGAATACTGCAGTGCAGACTATTCGGTTTCACTGCTGCTGACACTAAAATAGTAATTATAAGACATTATAATCATGTTGTCTATGCCAAAAAGTTCCTAAAATTTCTATCATCTCTCATTTCAACTCTCATTGGTAGCAGGAAGGATAGGCTACTAGAACAATGGAAATAGGAAATTTCATTCAAGTTCTTTGAACAAAGCAAGTCTCTATGAAGCAACACTTATAAAGAAATTAATTTTAGTCAAACTACATAATTATTCTACTAACAGCATGTTGCATCATGAAGACTTCCAGATACGGAGCCCATTGATAAGTATCTGAAGTGACATTTCCTAGCTCAGTTAGAAACCAAAAAAGGCTAATACAGATGTTATCAAAACTATTTCCTCTCCCCTCTTGATGACTTTTTCCACCATTCCTCCCCAAAAGTCACATTAAAGAGAGGAATAACAAAAGCTATGCTTTGTAAACATTAAATTGGAAATTGGTCTCATCCCGATTTCCCCATCCCTCTAGACAACTACACTGTACAATAATCCATAGAAAAGGAAGAATAAAATTCAGTTTTTAAATACACCTGAAATACAAGCAATCAGGTATTATAATCTGTAATCCCTTTTCCCCCTTACCTACTGAAAAGAAATACAAACCACAAAGGTATTCTGGACGAGAAGAGCTGCTACAATTCTTAAAAAGTACACAGAGTTGTATCATAGCTGCAAGTTACACATGCAGCAGCACACGATTCTTATGGGCAATTACCAGCCCAGTTCAGGTTTTACTTGCCCGTCCCTTCCAGTGACGAAGGCGGGGGGGGGGGATTCATAATTTATCATCCAAAACCCACCACCTGTCTTATGCAAGCAAAATTACAACATTTTTAAGGCTAATAGTCAAAGCTTTGTGCATTATAACTTGATTAAATACATGCAATAACTATCTAATTCATTGACATTTCAGTTTACCTTGGCTGCTTTCACTCTGAGTGTCTGCTTTTCTTTTTCTTCCTCTGGAAGGTTCAGACTGTTTCTTCTCTGGAGTCTACAAACAAAAAAAAAAAGAACACAATCCAACAGCAGCTCTATTTATTTATATTATTGCTATATTACTGTGAAATAAATTTAAATCCTCATTTATAAAACATGATTTCACAATTCAGCAGGGATGTAATTTCAGATCTTAGTTAAAGTAGATAATATGATCCTTGGTCAATCAGACAAATACAAGCTAGAAAAGATATTTAAGAAAAGTGAGAAATAATTCTTAAATAATTTCCCAAAAGGTAACTCTACATATTAATTGTTAAGCAATTACACCTTTTCATCCGTTCTAGGGTTTATGAAGACCTTTCACTTATGTCTACATTTTACCAAGATCTTCAGATTACAGTTGTGGGTGTTTTAAAGCTTAATACTTAGTGAAATAAGCTGATTCCTGATGGTGTTTTCTACACATTGCTACAGTATAAACACAAAGTTCTAGTGCTCCAATAGGAAGCCAATAACGTTATTCATTTTCAGAAGTGCAGAAGTCATTTGCAAGAAAAAAAAAAGAAAGAAAAAGGAAAAAAAAAAAAGAGAGAGCAATTGCTCAAAATTTGAATATCTATCCACTTGAAAAGTATCGTCATCCCCTCCCCATTATATTTTTATTTCAAGAAAGTCAAAGATCAACAATGAGTGAAAAAATACAGGTCTGTTAAAAATTTATTCTAGAAATATTACATATAGTTGCCTAGAAACTACAATCAGCATGTACAACACAGATAACAAGAAAGGGCTGTGATCAGAAGCATCTCTAAATTATATTCGCTCTCCCTTGATCTGAGGATTCAAACCAGTTAGTCTCCCCAAGCTGCTTTGGTTCAAGGAAAAGATACTGCAGCTGTGTGTGTATTCAGCCTCCAAGCAGCCTCAGAGCACTAACTGGAAAGGGCACAGAAGCCATTACATGAACTCTGTTTTACAATCAAGAAATCAATGGTCCCTAAATACCTCGGACTAAATTTGAGATCAGTGATAAGATGCTTCATTTTTTTATGATACCATCATTTTATCATTTCACTGTATTTATCACTTTGAGCACAAAGTATTCTTTCTCAATACAGCAAATGACATCAAAATTCAAATTTCAACCCATCACTAAAAGCATTTCAAGTATGTTTCAGTTCCGAAATCTTCACATGGATATTTTCAAACATAAATTTACTACAAATATCCTAAAATACTTATTTTGGCAAAGAACCTCTTTAAGTTACCTGCAATTCGTAGAAAATTATCAGTCTATAAAAGAACAGTCAGGACAAGAAAGGTCTTCCTTATCTATACCATGTATTTTTTAGAAGTTTTAGCTCTGTGGATAGCACCATAAAAACACCTTTGGAAGTTTTACAATTCTAACTGTTGTATTATCAGGCTACAAATGAAGTTCAAATCACGTACATTTTATTTTAAATAAACTCTTCCAACCAAAATGCGCATCTTTTACAGTGCTATTGTACATTAGCAAACTGTACCACACAGACTCCTGGAAATGAAGTTATCTTAAGACTATATGATTCTAAAAGTAGAAAGCATAGCTTACAAATATTGCTTTAATAATTTGCAATTACTGCCAGGTAAATAGGTTACATTAAGCTATCTTTCCACAAAACTAAATTAGAACTATTTAACCAAGCATTTTCCAGTTATTCTTATTTTCCAGCTTTCAATTTTGCAGTTATCATTCTAATGTAGTCAGTTTTACCTACCATATCAAGCAAAGTTGTTTAAAAGCTAATTAATGACTAAACATTTAAGATTTGCCCCACCAAAATTAGTTTCCAACTGCAGTGATTGATGTCTTGTATTTAAAAAACAGACATTTAAAGAAGTTTATAGTTTTCAAACTGAAACTCAAATAATTCATAGATATCTATTTCCCTAAGCTCTTCTGATTTCTTTCAGTGTTTAATTTAACCTTCCAAACTAAAAAGTATTAGCACACTAATGAGGTTATTAATGAGGTTACCCAACAAGGTCATGTTCACCTTTTTTAAGTACAATATTCACATGGCAATGCACAGCGTACATCAATCGCTAGAAAATGTTCTCCAAAATCCTTTCTAATGAATGGAATCATACGAATTACAAGAAAATGAAGACTAATGGGGCTGAGGAGTATTCTCTTGATAAACGAAGACTGAAGCGACTTTCAGCCACTTCAGAAGGATTTACATAAAGCCAAGATTTAGATTAAAATTCCACTATTTCATAAGCAAGACAAAATAGTTTTGAAGTTATGCAAAGTTAGACTGTAAAGCTACGTTAAAGTTACCCACAGCTTGGCATATTAGCAGAGCCTTGTACATCATGGTCTTGATCCTAGTTTACCCTTCAATTTTAATGTGCTTCCCCTGAGTCTTCTCTTCACATTTACAGTTTTAAATCTTGGCTTTTCACATCCTCTTTTATAAAATAAACATTTCTAAGTACTAATTCTCAACTACTGAATCTCCTTAAAAAAAAAAAAATAGATAAGTATTTTTATGTATTTTATGTATAGTTAAATATTTTCTACCATTATTGTAGAACTGGTAACAGAATAACTCAGTAAATTATTTTTGTAGAGGAAAAAAAAAATTAAAATAATGTGTAATAAAATCGAAGTTTTTATTTTTTGTCTCTCAACACTTAAACCTCCAGTATGCTTAATAGTTACAATTTTTTTAGTTGTTAATATTTTTCATATGCACAATGAATGAATGGATAGTTTTCCACAATTATTTTCTTCTAAATCCTACCCTCCCCCCAAAGCTTTACAACTACAGCAAACAAATATAGCAATGCTGTTTTCCTCTGCAACACATTATAAATTCCAATTAGATCAAACATTTAGTTACTTCTGAAATTACGTTTATAATGAGGGTTCTGTATTACTGGGAACCGCAGCAACTAAACAGCTACAAGCAAGCAGAGCAAAACATTTAAATAACTAATCAAACTGGACAACTCAAGCCACAGACAAAGCTGTCCTCCTTTAAATAATCCATCCTACTTTAATGAGGAATGGTGGGGAAGGCCAAAATACTGGAAGACTACCAGAAGCACTTGTTCACAACCTGAGGTAGCCAATTTACAATTTATCTTAATTACAAGTAGCTAATATACACTCAAATTAAGACCTATGTACCACAGCAACAAAGCATTTAATAAAATAATGTATACATTTAAAAAGAAACTGTAATACAGGTCTGGATATTAAGATCAAATATCCAGCTAATGTTTATCACCCACAATGCTGAACTCAATCCAGAATAAAGCCTGTTTTCAAGTTATTTTGCAGATCAAAGTTTACCTCTGTGAAGAATCTCTATTAAAACTATTATTCAGATAAGTTGCCCCTTTTCATACATCCATCAGACAGGAAAAAAAAAAAAAAGACTACAGTTCTAATAGCTGTATTTTCTACAATCCTGTGTGCAAAAAGTAAAAAATAAAACATTCACATCAGAAAAACAAAAAGAGGGAGTGTGTGTGGGAAGCCTGCCTTGTTTTGAAAACTACGTGTGAAAGACTTGCCTTTTTTATTGTGCCACTTAGTGATGAAAGCACAGAATGATGACATGAATGTGCCATCACAATTTGTGCTGGTTTTGGCTGGCATAGAGTTAATTTTCTTCACAGTAGCTGATATGGGGCTATGTTTTGGATCTGTGCTGAAAACAGTGTTGATAATACAGGGATGTTTTGGTTATCGCTGAGCAGGGCTGACACAGAGTCAAGGCCTTTTCTGCTTCTCACCCCACCCCACCAGTGAGGAGGCTGGGGGGGCACAAGAAGTTAGGAGGGGACACAGCTGGGACAGCTGATCCCAACTGACCAGAGGGACATTCCATACCATATGATGTCATGCCCAGCATATAAAGCTGGGGGAAGAAGGAAGCGGGGGGGGGGGGGGGGGGACACGACACATTGGGAGTGATGGAGCCCTGCTTTCCTGGAGATGGCTGAACACCTGCCTGCTGATGGGAAGCAGTGAATGAATTCCTTGGTTTGCTGTGCTTGTGTGCGCAGCTTTTGCTTTACCTATTCAACTGTCTTTATCTCAACCCAGGAGTTTTCTCACTTTTACCCTTCCAATTCTCTCCCCCATCCCATTGGAGGGGAGTGAGCGAGGGGCTGTGTGGGGCTTAGTTGCCAGCTGGGGTTAAACCACGACACAATTTGATCAGAAACTGTCATTCTTGCTAGAAATTCATTTCAATGATTCTGAGATTTGCATTTCTACTTTTTTCCCCTCCCAACATCTATTGTAATACAACAGCTCTCTCTCAACATCGAATGATGGCACTGCTTCCCATATGAGTAAGTCCTTGTATTTCTACACTACCATCCACAAGAGGAATTCCCTATTATTATGAAACCTTCATTGTTACACCATTAAAAAAAAAAACCACACGTGCAAGAAATCCCACAACCTGTTTGCAATAATAAGACTTAAAGCGTACTTTTTATAGGATTACAGCATACAAGTAACCAGATGTTATTTTAACAACAAAACTCTAAAAACTTATTAACATGTTTGGTATTACAATTATAATTTAAGTGAATACAACTGACAACTTCTGAAAATGGGTCAAGAAATCATATTTCATTATTCAGTGTCATTAAGACTCATCTTTCAGAAAACACAGAAGAAACCTGGAGCATTGTGCACTGGAGATCTTTGCAGGGACTTTTTAGGAACAAGAAAAAATCTATTTCTATTTTAGAATCCAAGTTTTAGAGTTTGTTTGTTTTTTTAAATAAATTATCCCCACCCAGAAGCATGGCTTGAGGTAAAAACACTGTGCAGAGACTGAAGATACGGGTTCCAAACTTACATGCCTTGGAAAAACCTTGCCTCCATATCTCATGTATCCAACTGTAAAATAACATTTTTCTACACCAAAAAGTTATTACACATATAGTTAGTGTTCTCAGATCACTCGACTACTCACAGACAAGGAATCGCAAAAATGCATCGTAACCTTCAGGCTACTGCAGCACATTTCCATTTCCACACCTACATCAGAACTGCATCACTGCAACACTGCCCGAAGTATTTCTGGGAAAAGCCATGAAGAAAACCAACAGGCAGACAGACTATTCTGGTTAAGAAAATAGTCTATATACAATTGAAAGGAAAATCCAGCTGGGAAAGGTGAGGGGAAAAAAACATAGCAGAGCCTTTTTCAAAGAGGAAAACATGAAATCACACGTACAGAACATTTATTTATAAGGTATCGGTCTCGGGAACCAACTAAATTCACTTGCTGGTCAGTCCAGTACAAAAGCAAACATCAGACAGTGTCTTACAGTGACTGAGTGAATAAACAAGTAGGCCCCAAAATAAAGCTTTAGCATGTGAAAATAACGTCGAGAGCACATTCCAAACAACTCTCCCTCTGGCATGACACATACTCAAACACAGGTCTAGCCTAGGCTAGAAATATGCTCTTGCTTACAATGGGTTTAATCTTATCGATGCAATCTGTCATGTACATAGGAAAAACTGTCAGAGGGACTCACCAACCCCAAAATAGGTAAAATTTTAAGAGCTGCATTAGTGCAACTATGTCAATGCTGGTCACCAATAGAAAAATCTTCTACTCCAGGGAAGTCTGCACTCTGCACATTAAAACCTAATAAGAGTACGAATGCTTTTTTGGATTATGAACTGATACTAGGTAAGAAAATACACAGTGACAACTGCAGTTTTTACAAATGCAGATGATAGCTACTGTCTGACCTTGGAGTAAATCCATATTTTTAAAGAAAACATAGCAAACTAGTTTCTAGAGTATTTTCAAAGATGCAGCCAAAGACTAGTAAAAGTTTATCTGTGCTGATGAAAACCTTATTACTTATTAAACAAAAGACAGCAAACTGTTCAAGCATTTTCAGCTCCAAAAGCTGTATGTATCCTCACAGCATGACTACATAGATAAAGAAGCAGAAGCAGCTAGTTTCATGACCAAAAATCCAAAGAAATTTTTATGAAGACATGTCTCCTCCTCCAAGAGTTGGTATCTTTTAGTAATGTACGTTTTTTCCTATCTAGCTGTGTATTTTGCATTTTACTTCAAAAGCTTCTATATAAAATAAGGCATCAAACCGCAATATAAAATTATGACTTGTTAGCATTAAAATTTTGAGGTAATAATGAATCTGCCCCGTAGACTTACCTCTGATTCTTTATCACTTAAAGATCCCAAGCTTCCAAAACTGTGATTTGAACTTTCGTTATTTGTTGAGGCCTACCAAGACAAATAAAATACTAAACATTATATACAGATTTATAAAACACCTAATCCACTATTATCACCCACAGTTATAACAAGTAACAGTAATAAAAGTTCATGCTTGCAAGGAAAAATTGATTAACTATAGAGCACTTGTGATGTGCAAGGGGGATAAGAAGTTTGACAGGTGGATGTTTTGACCGGGCACAGGAAATTCTGTATTTCGATTGCTTTTAAGTCAAGTAAAACCCTAGAACATTCAAAAATATTTCAGTCTTACTTGGGAATAGGAAAACATCCAATGAAAAACCCTAACAAATGATTCCACAGAATGGGCTTAAAAAGCCAATACTGCTGAAAGTGCTGGAGACTACTAAAAATGTTGATGTTTTAAAAGAGAGGGTTTCGTTTTCTCCAAGATAGATACTGGACTATTGCAGAGATTATTTTTTTTAATCCATTCAAAGACAGAAAATGACAACCTATTGACAATATTATTATACATTCTTAAAACAAACCATTTCTCCCAAAGTAACAAATTTAGACCGGGGGGGGAGGGACGGGACGGGACGGACCAAAACAAAACTGTGAAATAGTCTCAAGTTATAATTTTTATTTAGAAATTTTCTAAGGCTGATTTATTCAGAGATCTTTTGAACGCAGAATGACAGCAAGGACATTTTATTGAAAAGGTCTGTTCCACGTTCACGTAACAAAAAATGCCAACATCAGTTGAGTTTCCTTTAATAAAAAAAAAGAAAAATCTTATATCGCTGGATTATTCTTTTCCATATAGGAAGGCAGAACAAATATTTGAAGTGAAACAACAACTGGTTCCAAGGCAAACACTTAGCTTGTTTCAAAGCATTGAATTCCAGCACTGCATCAGTCTGCAGGACAATACTGATCTGTGACATCTTCTGAATAACTAGATCATCTCTGAATTAAGATTTCTGGAGAAATGTTAACTAAAACCACAAAATTTCCATGTGTGTGTCATCCCGTCCCGTCCCCCGTCCCCCCAGCAGTCTCTGGTGTAGAAATGCCTATATGGAATTCTTCCTTGCCATGTCTCAGTATCTGGTCATTGGAGTCAGCTAAGAAAATAATCTTAGTAACCTATATTCATATTTCCACCCTTGCTTCCTGAAAAAGCTTGAAGATGATGGGCTCCCCCCCCAATTCCAAAACTCTTCAGCAAAACAGTAGATAAGGGGAGGCTTTCAAAACAGTAGTCCCAATAAATAAGAGTCCATCTCAATTTAATTACTAGAAGAATAATGACCTAGAATGTTTCCAAAAATAACCAGTAAGTGCAACTGCAACTGCAACCTCTATATTGTCTGGCTAGGTTAGGAAAATGAGAATTTGGTACGTGTGGATTTGGGTATGTACACGAAGAGGAAGTTTTCTCATTTTTGCCTTCAAAGTGAAAGCAGACCAATGGAGATCATATTTATACATCACATTTTTCCAGTTACCTCCGCACATCAGATCAAAAAGGTTTTATCAGGTTTTTAAATAAAAATCAGGTAAGCCTCTCTCAACATCCCCCACCAAGACTAAAGACTATATTTAAAAAAAAACCAAAACAAAACAACAAAAACAACAGCAAAAAAACAAACGACAAAAAAAAGCATATTCCAAACACAGCCCAGATCAGCTACTACACTTCATGTTATCTGCTTGGATACACTGAATGGTCAGAAATAAAAGAAACATAAACAAAACTGATAGAATTGCCATTTTACTGACGGTGGGATAAATCACAGGACCAGATATTGGTATTCCCCTCTACCTCCCTGCCTCCCAAAACCAAACAAAAAGTAAGCAGGAAAAAGAAGAGACATTGCACTGTATACTGAAGATCATTTGCGGAATATTTCTGGTCAAAGGTGAGAACAACAGTGTCTTAGGTGAGGATCTGCATCAATCAGAAGACAGTGGCAGTAGTATCTTCTGCAAACAATTATCAAAGCATTTGATAGTATTAAAAAACCCACTTTATCCAGCTATTCATTCGGAAATCAACTGGATGAGATACAATTAGCTGTTCAAACAGATCTTGGAATGTGTCAGGGACAAGAAATTTATGTTTTACATGGTAGACTGAAAAAGGAAATTAGCTGTTTTAAATTTCCTTTTTTTTTTCCTAGCTAATTTGGATGAACAAACTGAGAACTTGAAAGTGGAATGTAATTTGGGTAAAAGTGAAATCAGCTGAATAACAGACAACAAAGAAAGACTTATGGAAATGACACGCAGCGACTCACAGGGGATCAAAGTTTAGAGAAAAGGAACCCCAAGAAACTTGATGACGACTTTTTTTTTTTTAAAAATGTATTACACCCATAGCAGTAGACAGATTCTGAGGAGGAAAGACTGGCAATAAGGCAAGGGACCAACACAGCTGTATTAAAAACTAAAAGAAGGGTTTATAAATACACTAGAAGTTAAATGAAGTTGAAAGAAGGTACAGATCTAGTCATGAAAAAGGACAAATAGTCATTTGAATTATGAGCAATTACCTGAGCAATTATAATGAGCTAATAAATTAGGGGAGTAAGTAGTACTAGAGAACCCAAGGAAGAAAGAAACAAAGATGGGCCAAAACTATCGGGTTTGTCTCTAATTTTAATCGTAAGATATGGAAAGTATACATTTTTGCCATCGTAATTAGAAGGCAATTAAATAAAAAGAGAAAACAACAGTGCATCAACCACACCGTGTCAATCCAACCTGATTCCTTCCCCTGACCACTGAACTCACTTCTTGGTTAAGATCATAGTAATAGAAGTGGTATGTCACCTTTTTTACAGCTTTGTGACAGTTACCTTCATGTCACTCTCAAAAACAAATTAAGAAGATATGATACAAGATCACTATGCACTGATTTCAATTCTGTATAGTTTGTTAATAATCACCAATACATCACAAGTGTCCAGAAATTTCATTAATGTCTGCTATCAGGTAGTATTTTGTTCTGTAATCTAGACTGGTAATTAAAACGTGGAATAGGAAGTGAAAAATACTAACCGAATTTGTGTAAAATACTTATAAAATATGAGTGCACTGCAAACACTTTGGAAACAGAATTCAAAAGTACTTCGGTCATGGGGGATATGTGCCTAAAAAATTAGTATTATATCTTTTTAACATCATTTTATTAAGTACTACACTTGGTGAAGAACATTCAAATACACAAATACAAAATGGATTACCTCTGCCTAGGCAATAATATTGCAGAAATCAGCCTTGGAAGTTGAAGCTAGTAACTTGAACAGGATTTGTAACAAAGGCAAATTTATTTTGCAGATGTATCAACTGAAGGGTAATATACAACATACGGAAGGTAATTAAGCCCTGCTATTCAATGTTCATAAGGTTTTTCCTCAAGTGTTGCATCCTGGTTTAGATACTAACGGACTGACTGCAGAAAGTCTACAAATTTAATCTCAAAAACAGAGGTCACACTGGACTCCCTGTGTCTATTTCAAGCCGAACCATAAGTAGTTGGCTATCTGCAGAAGGGACAACTCCACTTAAATACTGGGAAAAACTTCCATCTCTCATCACATGCACTAGAGCAAAACCACCAAGACTCTGTATAAGCCGATTCTTTGGTGTTTTTAAGAACAATTCAATGTCCATATGTCATAGATAGGATTGTTTATCCTGAACCTATCTCAAAGCAAAATAACAGACTAACAGGGATTTTCCCGAGAGCCTCTTCCAACCCAGTACTTTTGCAAGTAAATCACACAGGCAATATACAAGTGAGACAGTGTGAGATAAATCAGTATTTCAAAGATGGTAGATCTGGATGACTGCTCTTAGAACTTACTTTAGCTCCAACACTGCAACTTCCAGTACTCCCAGTGCTGCCACTTACTACTCCTGTAAATCTTGCCTCTAACAATTCTTGTCTTCTTGGGTCCAGGCTATGAAGCTCATCCATTGCTCCTAAAAAAGATAAATAAGTTAATTATATTCCCTAATATTTGCAGTGGAGTATTTTACAAACAAGACAAACATACCACTGGCCTATGCAAAGAAAGGATTTATACCCTCAACTTGACAATGATTCACCAACTGTTATCTAATAATGAATGCACTCAATGAATTCCAGAAATTTTGGGGAAAGTTCTGTGTATCAGAATAGCCTTGTCGATTTTGGTGAAAACTAGAACCTGTTAGAGGCGTGTAAGAGACATGGAGTCTGCAGCATGTGATACACCAACCAGGCAATTATTTATAGATTAAAAACTAGCTGACAGGAGCAAAATACTTTCCAGCATAAAACCTCCCAATTCTGCAATCCCCTTGTTTTCCATATTATTTAAATTTTTTAGGCTATTAACGTATCAATGTCCAAGACAAACATGTAACAATCATAGGAAAAAAAGGAAAATCAGAAGGTAGATCATAGTCCCCAACGCGTGCAAGGGAATGCAGGGTCACATGGAGGTTCGAAGGGCAGAGAAGCAAGGAGCAGGATCAGCAATATGAAAGGAGCCAAGAGTAACAGAGACCCTTGCACAGGTGGTGCCTCTGACAGAGCCCTGCTAAACAGGGTAAAGCAGTGCTGCTGGCATCGGCAGGGAAAGTAAGGTGGAAGGAAATGGAGGAACAAAAGGAGTTTCTGATGAGCTCAGCCTACATGAGTAGGCTGCAACATGATGTGCAGCTTTCTAATTTGTATTTAAATCATTTACGGCTGTTTAATGAGTCTGAAAGACGATCTAGACAAATAGTCTTCCGTATTTACACAAACTGCATTCTTTGTTTTTATCTTTTCAACTACTTGAACATTCAGTTTATCTTCAATTGGAAATATTTCAGTTGCTTTATTTTAAATAAGATACTTAATGCCAAAGTCTTTATGCACTATTTTAATAGCATATCCCTCAAGTACCATATAAAGTAATACAGCCTCATTTTTTTCAACTAAGACACAACTTATCATGTTTGTGCTTTTCAGTCCCACAGGACCACACAGCAGTTCAGAAAGAACTGCAAGTAATAACTATGTATATTCCAATGGTGCTATGAAAAAAAGCTTTTGAAATTCCCTTTTCATGAAAACTACAGTTTGCAAAGTTTAAGTGGTCCTATTAACTTCTACCCATCAGCTAAGCATCCTGACAACGAAGGCATCAGCGTGGCTCTCCCCACCACTAATAAGACACGAGACACTTGTTTATACGACTCTCGGGTATCTCACAAACCTTTAACATTCAAGAACTAGACAGAACTTGCTGTACCGCACACTTTGGCCATTCCTGGCCATGCAGCTAACCCTCCTGGCAGAGGAAGCACTGGCTCTGCTATGTGGCTAATTCAAGTTGCCTTTGTTCCCCTGGGAAGGCAGATGACAGTGAGTGTGGTGTCAGCGCTCCTTTACCGCAGAGCCTGGTACCCAGACCTCCTCTGATGGAAGAAAACCACACCAAGAGAAAAATGGTTGGGAAGGAGACATTCGGGAAATGTGTTGTTGGCAGAGCCTTCTTTTGAAAAAATCAAACCGCAAGTGGCAGGTTGAGGATACCGCGTTTTGTTTCTGAAGGTGGGGGAGTTTACCCAAACACAGCCACGTACGGAGCTGGAGTTCTCTTTTCCAGCAATGCAGGGGAATTACCCAGTTTGAAACTGCAGCTGGCTTATTATCAGCAGTTGTAATGCCGCTTCTGAACTCGCCTAGTAAAAATTCCTCCAATTTCTACATATTTTAGATTGTAAACTCTCCGGGGTATAAAGACTGTTTTACTACATGTATGCCCAGTGCAGAACAATCAGGAATGCTCTTTAAACTCTTGCTTCCTAAAATGCGCTTGTGTACTGCTTCCAAGAGTTTCAAAAACAAATTGGACACTTCTCCTACACACAAAAAATGTTTCTTACATTTACACATAGTGTAATAAGGCTTTTTTTAAAAAAAAAAAAACAACAGATGTGTACAGCATACTTTTGCTAGTATGTATGTAATCTATACCTTAATGAGAAAGTATTGCTCTGAAAAAGCATAAGAAGCTAATCACACCAGATTTGTCAGGCGAGTTTAAATGATTATTGTTTTGCTTCATAACAGTAAAAGTGTTTAAGTCTATGCCGCTCTGAAATAACCAATTTTAGTTTCCCAAAGTAACCCATTTAATGAAGCAGGACCAGCAACATTTTGATTTACTAGCCTACTTGATAGTCACTGCCCACAAAAGTTCAGAGCTTAAAATTACTGGCATAATTCTAGCAATCACAAACCATGTGTATATTACAGAAACAGATACTACCATACCTTATATTGTTTATTTTACGAAATACAAGAAAGCAATAATCACTGTGGCTAGCTAAGGCTCATTCGAAGTGCTGCAGGGTAAAATTGCTACTGCAGGTCTCACATACTGTATCTAGATACTAATGCACTAAACAGATCAGCACCTCTGGGTTACCTTACCAGTCAGAACAGTAATTTAGGAGGCACAGGGGTAGTCCACAGCACAGATGAAATACAATCCTTCATTTTTTTTCTGCTCAGATTTTAGAGCCTACACATGCTAATGAACGCGCTGTATTCTCTTCATTATTTCTGCTGGAGTGTTTTTTTGTTGTTGTGTTTGGGGTTTTTGTTTTGATTTGGCTTTTGCTATTGTTGTTAAATATCCAGAACCAAAACGCAACACACAATTAACATGTACACTCCACCATCCTTGTGATCTGCAGGACAAGACAGAAAAGCTGGATTCAAATCTTCTTCCAGCACAAAGCAAATCCTAGGAAGATCTATTAAACTGCCTTCCTTATTCATGCTGTAATTTAAAATACACCATTCACTCCCAGACACACAGCTGTTTTTTCAAGAACACGCAGTTCTGTACAATCCTTCAGTTCTCAGCACAAGCTACCTACTTTCAAAGGTACTGTAAGCTTTAAGGCACTTCATGTAAGGGACAAAAAAATCTAATTTTTTGAACACTAGACTTTATAAGTTCTGCTCACAGAACACTTTGCTGCCCACAAGATCGACATAACTTATAGTTTTGAAAATATATGCAAACTTCTTACTGGAACTAACTTCATTCCTACCCCTGAAAGCCCACTC
Source organism: Phoenicopterus ruber ruber (assembly GCA_009819775.1). Classification (NCBI taxonomy): domain Eukaryota; kingdom Metazoa; phylum Chordata; class Aves; order Phoenicopteriformes; family Phoenicopteridae; genus Phoenicopterus; species Phoenicopterus ruber. Next base: position 20,920,974 of record CM020220.1, on the reverse strand, counting down.
ACTAACTCAAAGGACACGCAATCACATTACAGAAGTACTTACAGCATATTTACAATAATGCTAAATGAAAGACTGGCATTGGTACCACCCACTGCCATTCAAACTTCTACTCTCTTCTGAAGAGAACACCTGGAAGATTACCCAAAACTCACAGAAGAGCCCTAAAAAACTACTTTTCTTTATTTCTTGTAACTGCTACAGATTTTGGAATGCCGCTTCTAGTAATTTTTTTTAAAAGTTACCAACACTACCTAGCTGTTCTATTTTTTGGGGAGTGGTGATATCTTCCATATTAATTTACCTTTCAGAACCACATACAGCCTATCCTCTGAAAACTAATATAAAATATACAGATTTCTTATCCTGAAAAGGACACCTTTTGCAAGAACTCTTTTGATAAGAACTCCAAACTCCTCTGAGAATTTGTTAAGCAATGGGTTATGTCAAAAGTCAAAGCTATAAATTCAGAGAAGTAATTTATAAGCTTTTTCATGGCATTCAGTATAATAAATTATACCATATTCTACCTTAGCAAAACAGAGATGTAAGGATCATAGGAATCTTCATGGGAGTTTGAATTTTTCAGAACTGGTGACCAGAAAATAATAAAGTACAACTACATCTGTACCCCAAGGCCCCACACCTCCAAATATAAAAATACTTGCAAAAGATCCAGTTATTTAACCAAACACTTGCTCATACCTCCATAAAATTGACATTTTAGGAGAAAAAGCTTAGCAGAGAGTTGCAAGTCTTTACCTCTTAAAACTGGATCTTTTGGGATACACACGTATTACGATCTCTGTCTCGAACACTGCTAGACTACAGAGCAGCATTGCAGACCCAAACACAAAGATTTGACAGATCAGACATGTTTTTCTTTTTCACTAAATATGGAATCAAGCTCCAAGACCCAATCTTTATCTTCTACTCTCTTATTACCCTGAATGGACTCTTGTTATCTGGCAATCAATTACAGCTTCGAGATGAAGAAGGATCAACAGCTTCACACATTGTCAGCTTTCTACAATGAAGATAAAGTTCATTATGCAGAAGCCAGATTCTTCTTAGAACAACCCCCCAGATTAGACTGAGGCCCCCTTCTCCTGAATTCAAGGCCAGCACAAACCACCTTTCACTTAAGTGAAAGGCATACTGGTTTGGTCTGTTTTCTTTAACAGACTTACATGCATATAGCTTTTAATGCCAAAGCAAAATACTTCACCACAGAGACCTATCTATTGAAGGGAAGAAGGCAGTTCAACAATAGCCCAAAGGTAAATCGAATTTCTTGATGTGCTCCTAGTAGACACTCAGATTTTATGGTAACACACATGGTATGAGAATTATGTCCAACGTATTTTTAGCAACACTTCATGTTAACATTGATAATACTACCACCAGGTAGTCTCTTCACTGACAGTAACATCCTTTAGGTTAGTAAATCTAACTAATATCCACCTAAAAGGGTGAGGGGTGGGAAAAGAAAGGGGGGGGGGGGGGGATACATATTTCAAATGGCAAGAAAAGCAGCATGGAAAGCAGTGTCTGCCCCCCCCCCCCCCCCCCCCTTTAAAAAAATCAAAATTCCTTTAAAGGTATCAAACAATCTTTGAAGTTATGAACACCAGACCTGTGTTGCTAAACCATGTCTTGAGTAGTCCTTCTTCCACAGCATGTTTTGGGGAATCACAAAAAACATAATTGGAAACAGCCTTGAAAACTAGTAATATACTAAGAAAACGACTTGAGATGCTAGTATGATGGCATAAAGCCAAGCAGCAGTAGTTTGAGAAGAGTTCAATTCCAAGATAACAGCAAAAACACAATCCACCCTTAGCAGAAGGCTTTGAAGTGCATCACCATCCAACGTGAATCATAATCCCGAGGCCACAGTCATTCAGTACTGCGGCCTCAGAAGTCAAGAAGGTCCCACTCTACCTAAATCAGCAGTCAACAGGGCAGACCGCAAGATACAATCTCTGAGATTTAAAGTGAAACAAACAAAAAAATCCCCAAACTATATTTACCTCCTACATAACCAAAGCCTAGAGGACACTGTTTACCAAGGACCCAGGGTTCCAGCTGTTCCAAAATACTTAACAGGAATAACAACAAACAGCTACAGATCACCCATGACAAAGTTTAACCTGGAAATTTAGACATGCTTATAATCACTGGCTTACCAATGAAGAGGATTAACTTCTTTTACAGAGGACTATGTAGCTACTATAACCTCCAAACAACAGGCGACATGAAAAAGCTCAGGGTACTACATTCGAGTTGAAAACCTTCACTGCAGCTGAAGTCAAACAGCAGCAGTAGATGCAGTAGAAAAGGGGAAAAATACATCCTGCTGTTCAAGTGAAACTAGCTGTTTGAAAAGATCTTAAGTGATAAGAAATTCCTAATGAGAGAAAGGCATATTAAGCCCATGGTCAGGAAAGAACAGAATCCATTTAATTAATCAAGAGTTGTTTTAAATGCACAGTGAAAATGCAACATTTCTCAGCACCTGAGCCAGTAACACTGAAGCACACAACACAGAAAAAGAAGTATAAAAATAGTATTTCTTACTAAAGTTATCTTCTTTATTTAGGCACTTCAGTTTCCTAACAAACACACCCCCCACCACTGCTAAGGTGCCTAGGTGAACTTAAAACGCTTTTCTTAATAATCTAAAGAGTTTTTATTCCACAAACCGATCCTCTTAAAATGAGAAAGACTGTGTCCAAAAGAATGGGCAGAGGGATGCAGGCGAGCAAAAGGTGACTACTGCTTACAGGAGGCTGGGGAGTGAAAGAAAGGAGAGAGAAAGCTGGATAATTAGCAGGCAGACAGATCAGGCTTTAGTCTACATAAAGCCTGTGGGAGGGAAATAATCTAACTGACATTTTTTGGCCTAAAAAGCACAACTATGGTAAATTTAACAAATTGTAAGAAAAAATCTTCCCTATAAACATCAGAAGACAGCAGTTTTCAACAAATATTATAAAATTTGTGTCTGCTGATTATAGTTGTATGATTGTTGGATGCAAACTTGTTAAAATACAACGTAGAGAAAATAAGGTTTTTCTGATAGGGAGAGAAACAACCCCAAACACAACAACTTCTGACCGATTTCCCATGAACTAAAGAGTTGACGAGAAAGTGCATTTTGGATAGGTTGTTGGGTTACCTGGACTCTATCATTCAATATTAATTCTCTGGGTGCTAAAAGAACAGGGAAATAACCCATGTCCCTTCTCTCCCCAAGATTCAGTCTATTTCTTTTTGGAAGTCTTTTTCAAAGGTTTTTAAAAATGACCGTAGCTCACTTTTTTAAAAAGCTGTTTGAACGTTGTTTATTTCACTTTTCCCAACAGTTCAACAGTCCAGAAATTTGATCTAAAACAAAGAAAACTTTGGCTGCTGGATAGGTAAGTAATTTTCTGCAAATCATTCTACAACAGAAATCAATTATTTAATGCTAAAAAATTGTAATGATCTTTAGACTTCATCTCTGTGCTAGGTTCTCTAGGTTCTGGATTTCAATTGTCTGGCCAACAACCTGGAAAGGAAAAGTGAATTACAGAGAAATATGTTCCTGAGGGAACCTCTGCTAATGCCTTGAAGAAAGACTTATGAATAAATCACTTGGGCCAACTCCAGGTCAGCTAGGAGACATTTGTGGGTAACAATTTAAGAACGTTTAATTCACCCCACCTTCAGCGAGGTGCCCTATTCTAAGGATCCCTTGGCCATTATGTGTCTCATCAGATGGCTGTAGGCAGCAGAGGCAGAGATGAATTTACAAGTCGCCTACCAATGCCTTTATTTGGCCACAAACCAACAACATATACTCATGCGTGTGGGTATACACCACAAGGATGGGAACTCAGAATGGCTCATTCAGAGCTTAGGGAGTGATTCATCCAACAGAGAGGACAATAGCTCCCCAAGGGTCTATTCTATTGTAGTTGGGGCTGAACCAGGCATGCAGCTATGTCCAAAGCAGGCCAGTGATGCCTCATTTCTGACGAGTCCCTCTACCAATCCTACCCCTTGGAAGTACAACTGAATTGCCTGAAAGCCACACATGGCTCAAGAGCAATGCACAGCCTCCTGAAGCAACCAAGAGCTCTTATTTCTGAGTGACAGCATTTTCCCTACATATTGCATATAAGTAATTGCACTTTCCTTCAACACCACAGGCAACAAACCTATTGCACAGGTGTAAACACAACCTGTTTGAGGTGCAGCACAGGACCTAAGAAAGATAAGCGCTAATGTAGGCAACAGAAAGGCTTGAAAAGAAAGAAAAAACCCAACTGACTGAGCACCTTTAAAAATTACATCCCAAACCTGAAAAATTAAAATGTGCATGTCTATGACAGCTTTCAAGACTGAAGTCTGTCTAACAATTTATGGTGCTGATGAGTCTAAAAGCTACTAAAGCCTTTTTGCAATATTCACTGAAACAATGGCATACTGTGTCTCATTCCAATCCTGTTCACTATTCAGAAAATCAGTCAACATTCAGTTTATTTGGCACGTGAGTCCTTATAACAGATAAGTTTTTAGCCAGACTTTTCTTTACACTAGCTTTTCCTGCAGGAATTCTTCACATATCAATTTTTTCCCATCTTGTCCCTGAAATTACTAAGCTATTATTTCTGCAGTAGTTTTTCCCATATTAATGATAGGAGTTGTCAAGTATAGACTAATTAATAAAGAGAAGATAAGATATAGCGCACAACATTCAACATTGCATCTACCTATCCATTTCCCAAACTTCTAACATAACTCCACGTGCACCATGCACAGGAAGTGTTAGCATAGCAAATACTGCTATGAGCAACAGAACCACAAGAAGGTCCTTCCTGAGTTTGTTGAATAATGTTTAGTGCAACTAATGAAAGGAAAAAGGACAACTGAAAAAACATACTTTATATTACTAGCATCTCAAAAGCTTTTTATCTTTGAATTGCGACCCCTCAACAGCAGTAAGGAGGCTACGTTTTGAAGATTGGTATCACTGTATTTTGTTCTCTACCTCCGCACACCGTAACTAGGCAAAAACTGAATTCAACAGATCCGTTCATGGGCATAGTAACGGAAACACCTTCTGTGCCCAAACAGCAGAACAGTTCACTTGGAGGAAGAACTGCCCACATGCAAAATCCCTCCTAGGCTCCTGAAAACAATATTGAGTTAGGTAAGATCAGAGTGTACTTTCTATGTTGAAATCCCAAACTGCAAGATCTTTCCTCATTATGAGAGCCCTCCTGTATCAATCAAACAGAAAAGCAACTACAAAAAATACTCCATAGAAAAGTAGCATCAGTGAATAATATCCCTTCTGGAGATGTCCTACTTAGAAAAGCGTTCCTCTGAACTCATACAACTAAGAGCTTAAATAATAAAACATTTGTGAAAAACAGATTTCCAGAGTTGTTGGCTTCAATACCATATGTAGAATGAGCTTGACAAAGAATTCAACACTCTGAAGATATACAAACTAGGTGGGTGACATCCTGAACATGTTTGTTACAAAGAATGGTATCCATTCCTTTGAAACTTGTTGCTGTGTAATCCCAAGTGTCATATTTTCTGCTTTTTTAAAAACCTGGATTACTCACTTGCAATTGTTCTCTAGATTATTCTGAACTGCTAAGAGCGATCAAAAAGCAGGTTCTCATTCAGCAGAAGGATTCTGGTGACTTTTCAACACCGCCAACTTCTGCCATTTAATAAAAACTGGCAGAGCCAGAGCATATCAAAGAACAAGCAGGTTTGTTAACATAGTCTTCACAGACCATTTTGCACTCTTCACAGCTAAAGACAGTGACACACGAGAGCGGGTTTATTGACTAGTTGACTCTCACTGCCTAAAGTACTGCTGTAAGCATTTAGCCCATTTAGAACAAATGTATAGATACTGAAAAACAAATTCCACTTCAGTAAAACGCTTTTTTAATGACAGCATCTGATTTGAACATCTGCTACAGTGACGGAATAATCAGAGATACAAAGCACTCATTTAAAGTGCTTCTAATAAATTTTTGTTCAAGATAACTGTCAGTTCTGGCAGCAACTGGGTAGCCAACTAATACATCCTTCTGACGTTTCTTGTCATCTCTGACCACTATAGTCTGTGCCTGCATAAATGTGATACTAACCTCTCTAAAGTCTCCCGTAAAGCTTTAAACAATCACATCTAGGTTCCATGCAGCTTTCTCCTGGAAAGGGAAGATTCATTATACAGTTGTGAGGTCAAAAGCAGTAACTTTTCTTTCTTCAGAGTTAAGAACAATGTTCTGTTTAAGGAAAAACTACACTAAATGCATTGTTTTATGATTGTATTCTACCAAGTTAGAAGAAAGATTAGAAGAAAATATGGCACCCTTTTGGGTTGCTTTAGTCTGCTGGAGATCCTTGGTCAATCAAGAAGTAAAAAAGTCCTTGTTAGTGTCCCATAGGGCAGTATCAGTGTTGCTGTATTGCACTGTACTACTACTACGATCGCTAGACAAATATACAACACACAGACAAGTTTATGCTTACAATCCCCCTATAAGGTAGGAAAAGCCTATTTATGTTTTACAGAAAGCACCTAACATCTTGGCCAAAGTTATGCGAGACATCTGTGGCAGAAACACTAAAAGACTGTCTTCCTAGGTAGCAAACATCTGCCTTGAACACAACATTATATCAAGAGACATAAAAACTAATACAGCCTGGGCCGCACACATGCAGGTGACGTGCTACCTGCCTGTCGCTACCAGCTCCCTTTTCATCTCTATGTAGAGGAATCTGCAGCAATTACTGTTGCTTCCAGACAGCTCTGTGAAAGGTATCCAAACAGAAAGAAACAGAATTTGCCCATTTCAACTTCATTTGCTGCAAAGCCAGACACTCCCTATCCCCTTGGGGAAGAGGCAGCAAGCAGGGAGAAGCACACTCCAAGTTCACGGGTCACTTGTTGGTGATGCTGACTAACAGCTCACAAGATAACACCAGTTTTGTGATACTCTCAAAAAGTGCATCACACTGAACAAAAGCTCACTACTTCCCATTCCAGTATCTACTTCTATGCTGAAAAGCACTAAAAGCCTGGAGCAGTCCTGAAGAAGAAACATCTACCTAGAGAAATACCAAAAAGCACAGCAAATTTCATTTGCTGCATTCAGTTCGAAGGAAACAATCTGGGAGCTCTAAACGCTTGAGTCCATGAAATGGCTGTTCTGCAAGAATTTAAAATGGCACGGGCCTTTTGCACATATCATAAATAAACAGCAGTCTCTGCTATCTAAGGAAGGAGTGAAAAGGAAGTTGAAAGCAGAGGTCACCTACTGAGCAGGAAGGGAGCAAGCAATGCCCCTTCCCACAGGGCTTTTGGTTCTCATCCTCACTCCTCAGAAAACGTAAACCATGAAGGAACAAATATAAATTGTGCACCTTTCCCCCAAATAAATTTGTCTGGAAGTTACCTATAGGGTAGAAAGGCAGTCCAATCCCCCCCGCAATTTCATAGAATAAATATATCTTATCTTTCTGAGTTATAATACCAGTCATTTGGTATTTGAAAAGTGTATTTGTGTCAATAGGAGTGTGTTTCAGTTGTTAATTCCCTGAACTTCCTAATCTCCTTAATTCTGTAGCTCCTACTGCCATTTCTGCTCTCATGATCTTCAAAATCTCCCCAGCGCAGACAGCCCACTGGTCCTCGAGCCTGAGGCAAGTGCTCTGCTCTCTGGAGCACACAGGACGTAACAAGCTGCCGATCACAGTACATAACTCTTATCGTATATTGTTCTCGCCATTACATGGCGAGGAACACGCTACAAATAACAATTAAACAAAAAACCCTAAGTCTTTCCAAACATATTAATCTATTTCACTCATAACACTGTGATCAACTGTAACTTCAACCCCCATATACTGACGTAAGAGGTCACAGTTTAACATCAAACACACAAAAAAGCTTATTACACCTCTAAGATTACACTGGGACAGTAAATTCACCTCTAACTGTAACCACAAGACTCATGAACTATTTTGGCTTTTGAACTACACCATTTTAAGAAAAAAAGGCATTAACCTCAAATAACACCATCAATTTCCTCCTTTCAAAATACCTATACAGCGGGCGCAGCATAGAAAATACTAAGAATTGAAACAAAAAAACTTACATTAAGAGCTTTAGACTGCAGAATCACAATCTTCGTGCGAAACCACCACAGCACCAGGCAGCTCATGCAGCAGGGACTCTGCCCCCCGTGCTGAGTAGGGCCATGCGACCTGCAAGATGGCTCACTATTTTTGTCTTGTAGGCACCCTGTCCAGAGGCCAGGTGGTGCTCAGAGAACCAGGCAACTAGATACTGTTCCTTACATTCCTGTGGCTTTTCTTTATTATTTCTTTTTTTTTTTTTTTTTTTTTTTAAATTTACAACTCAACCAGCAGCCTCTGAACTGACAAGACAATCCAAGCTTCGCTGAATAGGGGAAGAAACTCATTTCCTCAAAGTCCCTTGTAGGGAGGAGCTTCTCAGAATACGGCTCTAAATAGATAAATTGTACACACAAAGCTGACACGTTGATGACTACACCTACGTTGCTCCCATTCTACAGATAGGGAAAAAATGAGACTTGTGTGAAATCACACATGAATCAGTGAAAAATCAAGTTTAGGGGTAAGGGGGAAAACATATTTTAAACTCTCTATTCATTCTTCTCACAGCACAGCTACAGAGCCTGTTGATACCAGTTAAATTCAGTTGCAACTTTGTGTACTGAACATTTTCAAAAATTCAGCACCCACCCAGTTCACAAAGAAACATCCTATGTAATCATCTGTCAAAAATTGGGTTTTAGTTTTGCTCAGCATTATCATTAAAGAAATCTGCATTACAGCCGTTTCTCCTATCCAGCACTCATCATCTAATTTTAAACCAGCTTTCTTTTCTGCTATACTATCACTTTCATTCAAGTTTTAAAAGAAAGAAAGAAGGGATTCTCATTCTTTTCAACACAGTCTCTTCCTGAGAACTGCTCATCTTGCAAGCTGAGCCAAGGACAGACTTCATGGAACAAAGTCTGTGATCACGTGAATAAAATTTCGTAACGTAAATGCAGTTAAAGCCCTCAGGGCAACCAGAAATTAGGAAAGGGCACAGTTATAAGTCTTTGATATTGCAAGTAGAAAAATAAATGTATTTTCAGGTATATATTCAAAACACATTTAAAGACACCAGTAAAAATGCTTATGTGCAATTAACATCATCTACCATGTAGAAGCACCTGAACACTCAGCTGCATAGTACTTGTCGCCCTACAAAACTAACCACATTTCTTCTTAGTTAAAGGATAAGGACACTACACTGGCTTCTGTGGAGCACTGCGGCCATAATTTAAGCAAAACCAAGTGTGATCCAAGTTCTCTTCCTCAACTGACAGGAGATAAAGCAGGACTTCTCCTTAAAATACCTCACACCAGAGGCAAGGGAGGACCATGAAATTCCTTGGATGGCTGAAGTAGGCTTCCCAGAGCCTACATCCTACAGCCGATTTGACAGAGCTACCAGGAGGTAGCAGCACACCTTACCGACGGTTGACAAATTGGGATGCATTTCACCTGGTGTACATTTAACACAACTGCTTCCACGCTCCTGACTTTGGGGGTAACTAAACACCAAGCTAACCACGTGGAATATTTTTTTTAAAACTGAAAACCTATCAATGAATCTATAATGGACTTAGAGCATCCAGAACCAAGCCAGGCTTACCGCCATCAGTTAGAAAAGGCAGATGGTCAAAATAAGACCAGTGCCTGTAAAATCAGACAAGGTTAAAACCCCAATGAGTCTGCAGACGTGCGGGGGTACCTGCTGCACCCACCACACTCCCTCCCTGGGGCAGACCCAGGCCCGCTGCTTTAGCAGGCGCTCTCCCTCAGTGACAAAAAGACAAGGGAAATTTAACAACTAGTAAAAGCAACTGAATAAAAACACATCAGGAAGGAGAAAGTTTCACCAGCAGCAGTTCCCAGGGAGAAAAAAGGTCGGGGTGGAGGCTGCCGCCGTGCCCGTGGCCAGCGGGAGCCGCGGCCGCCGGCAGGGCCGACACACGCCACGCGCCCCAGAGGCGGCAGCCGCGGCTGTTGCAGACACCGCATCGCCGCAGTTAATATGCACGCGTGATGAAGTCTACACACAGGAAAACTTCTAAATATAAGGTGGCAAATGCAAACACAAATGACTGAGTACATGACGCAGGTTTTGGTATAACTGTTAGGAAAAAATCAGTTTAGTCTCTAATGAAACTCATTTACATCCCTAACAGCTAGTCACACTACCTATTTTGGTAGTTACCTGAATCACTAATTCACTATTTTCATTTACTGCTTTCACATAACAAAATACCGTTCTGCAAGTACTACATGCTAACATGGTTATTTACCAAATGAGAGAACTCATACTAAAAATGTCTTGTTTTGACAGAAATAAATTCTTCCGCTCGGTATCTTTGGATCATTCATACAACAAACCCAATAGATTCAATGACTCAATGGATATAACAAAAAGCAATTGTAATGACCTGTTTTGACTTAAACCTAAAAAACATAAGGAATTTCCATTATTAAAGACTAAAAAAATGCTAACAAGATCTGTTATCCAGATCCCAAAAATCCCTCATTCGGACCTTTATCCACAACAATCTTAACACTGGATTTCACCTTTTCCCGAGTGGTAACTGGTGGTCAAGCAGAATGTTGACACCCACGATAAACTAACATTCCTTTCCAGTCTTTCTAGACAGAGGCACCTGCGGCCGTGAACTCCCGACCGCAGGAAGCACTCGCCATGGCTGCCGGCTCCACAGCAGGGGGGCTCCCGCGCGGTGACCGGCCACAGGACGCGAGAGGAGAGACTCCCGGCTACATCCTTGCAAAACCATCTCTGCGAGCGCACCTCCAGCTGAGCGCGGGCGGTCGACACGTGAACGCCCAGAAGGTTCCTGCTTCTACCACATCGACCCGCTCCCTTTATCAAAGATTACCCTCCCTCCAGCAAAATCAACAGCACGCACAAATGAAAGCTGAGCAGGGGGACCGCAATTTGAGGAGGAAAATGACAGTTTAAAGAAGCGCAGGGGAAGCAGAGGAGCAGGACGAGACTGGAGGTCACCTTTGTTGCCCAGCACGGGTCAGGAAGGGAAACCGTCGGTGGGAGGAGGCAGGCTGAGGGACCTGGCCTAGGAGAGAGCGCACACCCCACCCGGAGAGCCACAGGGATGGTGGCGCACCGCCAGGTTCTGCAACTTCTGACAGGCACCGGTACTGCTGCCTCATCGCTCGTTTCCCTTAGAAAGATGGGATTTCAAAGCCACAAGAACAACAACAAAAAAGTAAAAATAGCAGGTTCTCTCTCTTTTTTGTAGGAACAAACTTGAAGAAAAAGAGAGATTTAAGGAAAACAGCAGGAAGGTGGTGTCAGACGCTGGCAGCGACTGGTGCCTGTTGTTTGCACTTCTCTAGAAGAGAAAAACAAGTGAAAGGCTTGGAGAGAACAGCACGTTGCGATTTAGCCAGGAGAACAAATCAGGTCAACTTTCAATCACCCGACACAGGGTAAAAAAGAAATAAATCACTATTAAGGTCATTTACTGGAAATTATTTTGTTGTCATAGCTTCAATATTTCATTCCCAAATTAGGATATATGTTGCAAGTATAACAAATGGGGAGAAAAATACAAGAAATATCATATTAATATATAATCTAATACACAACCAGACTCTGCTTTCTTGTGAACTCTGCATGTTTCTATTCTTCTGTTTAAAAGTGAACAGCAATATAAAAAGCTAAAACTCAAGACATGGCAAAACTAGCACAATTAATCCAGCAGCCAAATTTTGTATCATCTGCAATACTCATCAGCAGGTTTAACAAAATGACATATTTGAAAAAATGAAACAAGCTTTTAAGAAGTATGTGATAAGAGACAACAAGAATTTAGAACATTTTTACTAAAAAGCAGCTGAAGTTTCTGTGTAAGCTTAGCTTGTTTATCAGACTGCTAGGGGGGATGGGGGATCCTAACAACAACATTAGTATTCCTAATGACTAAACAGACAGCTCATCAAGACTTCACACACACATTTGGTGTGTATATAAAAGTGTGTGCGTGCATGATACATAAAATTGACTCTTCCTTAATACTAACCACTTGGACATTCTGGATGTGACAGCATGTATCAAGTGAGGGACTGAAAAAAAAGTCTATGGATGCAGAATACAAAATACCAGCTAACAAGGAAGCAAAGACCATGATATTTGCCTTTCATAGTTTGAATACTGGTGTTACCCCTCTTAGGTGTTATTAGTATCACAATCATTTAATAATACAATTTAATTAGAAAGAGGTAATATGCAATCTGATTATATACGTAGAGGTAAATTAAATAGGCAATGAACGTCACAAAAAGCAATCACATACCGAGGCAGTAACATGCACAGCAAAAAGTGCTTTTTATATCTCATTTAAAAATTCTAAACCTGCATCTTCAGGAATTACTTCTATTTGTATCCTATAGTAACTTTAAAATTTGAAAATCCCACTCCTCATAATGGCCCGTCATAATACTAAATACAAAGGTACTACAACAAGAATTACTCCACTTTATTCAAAGTTAAAGCTTGCAGAAAACTTACAAGATAGCCTTTTACCATAGTTCAGTACTACTGAAACTAAAATGCAACACTAATAATCAAAAAGTTTCTAAAACATGTATCAAAGACACAGCAACCACGCCCAAACAACCACCAGCTCAAGGAATAACTGACTTGCAAAAGAAACAAGAACCAAACAATAAACCTGGTGAGTAATAGCGATAAGCTACTCTTAATAATCTATAATCACCACCACCACAACTAAAACAAAAAAAAAACCCTTATGAAGATAATCACACCACCTAGACCACCACCACTCTTCTCACCACAGTGTAAGTTCTCACCTGGCTGGTGAAGGGAACACGCCAGGGGGAAAAGAGCTGGGAAAGGGAAGCAGGACACTTGCCTGGATATATCTTAGCAATAATAAAGCACAGAGAAGAAAATAATCAGATAAAACCTTGAAGAAGCCAGAAGGGATTGGATGATCAGAAAATCCAAGTCAAGATTTTATGGTCTTTGGGGATGATCTTAAAACTTATCACTACAGAAAACAAGGTATTATAAATAAGCTATGAATCCAATTAATGTATGTGGCATTTTAATGTGATTATTCCAATAAAAAGTTATCCTGAAGAATGGACATCATACTGTAGTATGCACAATGCCGAACATAAAGAAAGAGGCAGCTTGAAACCTGTTTCTTCAAGGGACTGTATATGATGTTGAACACAGTATCTTCTAAATACCAGATCTGAACTAAGACAAAGTGTGATGACTTTCTGCATGCTATAAATTCTAGTTCAAAGGGCAGCAAATGCAGGCTTAGTTGTCATCAAATATTTCTGCCATTCCTCTTCAGATAAGAACTCTTATTTTAAAAGGAAGGCAAACAACAGGTAAGAGGAACATTGCAAAAAAACACGAAGGACTTATACTTTGAAAAGTTTCAAAACTTCTGGCACACCTTTTAATACAACTTTTAACAGAGCTGTTAAAAACAGATCATTACCCATCAAGACTAAAAGAATTTACCAGTAAATTAAGACCTCTAGCGTAACACTTGCAAAATGTTTTCCTACATAAACTAATATAACATTTGTAAAACATAAAAACCCAAAGCTATTGCAAAGTTACTCTGGTTTTCCACCATACATACAACATATTTATTAAGAGAACTGGTTGCATTACAATCTTGTATGTGCAAATCCGATTGATCTTTATGGTTATATCACTTAGAAAAAGATAAAGCTTGCTGTAAGTCATCAGTGTCAACCAAAAAAAATTTGTCCTGTCTAAACAAACAAACATATTTTTAATTATAAGTCTGTATAGATTAATTTAAAATACATGTTTCTACTGATATTAAAGAGAATATTATTAATAATGTGTGGATTTTATTTTCAATTGCTTTATAATGAATGTATCAACTTACTAAAGGACGCTACCTCTCTCATCACTTTTACTAGGACCCAAATAGCTAGAAAGAGGGTTTTAGAGCACACCAAAAAAAAAAAAAAAAAAAAAAAAAAAAAAGAGGCATTGGCTGAAGTACAGCTGCAAAATTTAGGACAAAACTGTGCAACCTATGAGAATGCAGCATTAACTAGAAAAAACAGTACTTAAGAAATACAGCTATGCAGTGTATAGGCCTCACTAGCCTAAGCCACAGGAGTGAAAGAAATAAGTATTAGAAATCCTACTTGTAGCATCATCTGAGTTTGTCTCCATAGAATCAAGAGCTCCAAGAGTTCAGTGGTGGAGAAGAGAAATGGGAAACACCTCTGCCGTTAAAGCTGCGTGATCCCAAGGGCATCAGAGACTCAGTGGGTGAAGACCAGGATCGAAATTATATTTTTTCAGACTTACAGGAGTTATGAAGAGCAACTGAAATATTTATTTGTATATTTAACATTACTTTCCAATTTGCTACACTTATGCATGTAGTTCAGAGGATCTGTTACTTACCAAAAAAAAAAAAAAAATTTGCAATCCACTAGAAGCTACAGCTGCAGGACACAGTGCTTGAAGCATCTATACGCTTTGAGCTCAACGTACAGTCATAAAATCAGTTAAATATCTAAAAGGTTGGGTGTATGTGACATCACACAACGGATTTTTCTAAAAGCATCAAGATTTCCTGTTATTCCTCAAAAAAGGTATTTTTCTTCCTCTTCTCTAATAGGTATAGCTATACTAGAAGTCCAAAGGGAATCCAGTACTTGCCTATCTCCAAGTAATTACGGTTGGGCTTCATTTCCTGTAAAAGGCACTCTGGAGTTTCTTACCACCATTCTCATCTCCTAAAATCTGAAGTGCAGAGTGCTTTGTTCTTAAGGACATTATAAAGAAAGTGCTGCGGCCTTTAAGTTTCCACCCACTTAAAACTGTGCAGATATGATGAGGCAAGATACATTGCTTAATGCTCCTGGTACCACCTCTCAGCAAGCGGAGGCAGTCCCAGGGAACACCGACCTCCTCCATGACGTTCAGTTTCATGTAAAAGCTCCAGTAAATTACGTTTCCCATTCCAAAGCGGCCAGACTCCCGTCATAGTTGTGTAATCATCCAATAACCCCTAGCTTTCCCTCTAAATCCTTGGAGGACACTTGTTGGCCTCAGAGCCTCTCCAGCTTAAACCTAAAACAGCCTTTTGAGCACAGGGTGGGTAATTTTTCTTATTTGCGTATTTTAAAAATACACTCCAGCGTTAAACATTTAAGCTAAACTTGGAGCCATAAGAATCTATGGTGAGGTTTAAAATTTATGATCTATTAAATTCATACAAGGGAAAAATACATTCAAACGATATAAACTTTAATGCTCTGCTGGCAGCCAAACCATCACATCGCTGGAAGCCGCCGTCGAGTGCCTGAAGCGGAGCTCTGAAGCACTTGACCAGCTTTTGCCAGCAACCGCTTCTGCCATTTCTGTTTGTCCAACCACTTCAACAGTTGGTTCACTCGGAACTGCTAAAGAGCAACTGACAGCTCAGAAAGCAGGAAAGCCTGCTTTCTTTTCCAAATTATGAACAAGAAGGAACGGAGACTAGATTTGATCTACTAACTCCAAATCTCACAAGGCACAGTGACCAGAAATAACTGACTTTCTCACAAACTATAGACGATTCTACTTAATCTAGTTTAAATGCAAAACACCTTTGGATATATTTGTTTCTTCTTATGTATCTAGCACAATTAGGATTCATTTTATTTAGCTAATAAAGTTAGCTAAAAGCTGTCTAAAGCATGGGGAATTGTGTTTCTTAAACATTGAGAATCTAAGCTGCATAACTACTTAAATAAATGCATATAGACGTGTACCCTCTTGCCTAGCAAGAGGCATGATCAAATTAGACCAATTAGAATCAACTTTTCTTTAGGAAAAATAATTAAGCATAAATGCAAAATAAAATTAAAAACAATTATTTAATCAGGATTTCCTGCTCGCTGATTTAAGTCATGATTAAAATTAGTAATATAATCACTCTGATTTCAGTCAATCCCTCCAGCACGGACCCACCCCCGAAGGCTCACACAGCCCCAGCCTTCCCCCGTCAATCTTCAGAACGTCCAACCTCACTTAAGCCCTTCTGCTCCCCTCTTCTAGGACTAAGTTTGACTAAGGTCAATTAAAGCTTACAAGCATTCATTTTCCTGCCACCTACCGCATCCTCCCCAGGGAAACGCTGGTCGCCAGGATTTTTCTGCTGGCATATCCTGGTGCTCTGCTCAGGAACAAAAGAAAGGAGTAAGACCTTCGGAGAGAAGGTGCCTGGGAAGGAAGCAGACCCTTAGTTTCTATCCCAAACAGAGCATCTCAACAAGGACGGAGCCAAGACGAAGGGAAATGTAGGATCCAAAATACCTTCTGACATTTACTAACCCTTCTCTACTGCTACCGAACGCTATCCTTAAGTACTGAACATAAAGTGCAGTACTCATCCCTTGTTATCTTCAGCAACCATTAGAAGTTTTCCACTTGCAAGCCCACCTGAGAAACTGGGTTATATTATGGTGGCCAGCTTCTGTTTAACCGCTCTCCAGCGATCACAACTGGAGCACCGGCATTCTCAACAGAAACCCTGACCACTCTTCTTTCTCTGCACACCTTTACCTCCACTCAGAGCAATTCGGCAAACCAAATTTCCCTTTTCTTCTTCTACAGTTGAAACACACCAAGCCAAACAGAAAGAAGTTCATAAAGACAAAGCTTTTCTTTCCCCCCTTGTGTGCTTTTATGTTTTAGGGGAGCTACAGTTCAGGAAACACCATTTACTAACTTCAGTATTTTCTTGTGTAAAAAATTCAGCGGGGAGGGGTAAGAAATTTAGTATGGGGGCAATCTGGATTGTACTACTTCAAAACACAACCTTTTTTCAAAAACATAGAAAGTGTAAAGGATTATTTAACCCTGTCATATTTCCATAATCTCCATTCTTCAGGTAGCAAAATTCTATAAACCTAACTTTGACCATGATGCACATATATACAGTAGCCTTTCCCAGGAGTCCCAACAGTATTCTGCAATCATTTGGATTTTCTTAGAGCCTGATAATCCTAAAGAAATGTCAAGACTAATTGCAGACTAGAGTTATTACAAAGAAGCAAGTTTACTTCAGCTTGGTGAAGAAAAAAATTTACTTACCGAAAGAAAAAGCAAAGAAGAAAAATGACATACAGGGAAAAAAAGAATGAGAAAAATAACAAGCTTTTTATTTCAGTGGAGATAATAATAAATAAATACACCCTGTCCTTAAAGATATTGATTCTCTCTCCATTTAAAATGGAATAGGTTAATGGGAAATTCCATTCCAGGCAAGTTAAAACAGAATTAAAACAAAACAATCACCCAAGTACTAATTTGCTCTATTCTCTGCAGCACTTGCCTTTTAGAAAACCAGATTCAAATAAGGCCCCATATTAAAAAAAAGGGCTATCTTTTCCCATTTCTCATTCAGGTACACTATAAAATCTCCTAAGAATTTGGCATAAGCATCAGCTCACTATGAGAAACACATCTGCAACAAAACCAGCAATAATATCACAAGCTAGAATCTGTGCATATCAGTGGAACAACATAGTCTTACACAACACCTGCTCATGCTACAGCTGGCCTAAATAATCTTTTATGATTGCTGTTCTCATCCTAAGTAAAAATATACCATCATCTTTAAACGCGGAGTGTTCCCATTCTTTTCTGCTCCCATGTAAACTGGCAAATCCATAAAATTCTCAATCTACAGTTGAATGATAAAAAACCCAACAAACTTACTGAGAACTTACTGGTTAAGCAAATAAAGCAGCTGAGTTTTTACACTACAAGCAAACAACAGAAAAAAACAGCCCTGGAAGTTTTAATAAGATCAGGTAGCTTTCACGTTCATGGATCAATATACTGTAGGTAGCATGTGTGACACAACCCAGCATCTAGAAACATTTTCTAGAATGGAAACTTAAGGAGAAAATAAACTGTACCTTTATGCCTAGACGGACAACTACCATCACATTTTAGGTAACCATAAATACAAATAATACACATTTATCAAATTTTTTTTAAAAAGTCACCAAGAAAATTTGCTGCATCTACAACATCAGTTCTTCAGAGAGTGTCAAATACATGTAATGCGTTTATTTACCATTTTGTCATCATACGTTAATTTGGGCTCAGATTTGAAAACTGAAATTCACATTCCTGTGATGATAATTCAAAGTTCTATTTGGCATTCTGTTTTGCTTTTAGTAAAGTGCTCAAGCCAACAGCGCACACAAAAAATAACTTGCAAAGCATCATGCTTGACTACCAGACACTGTGGCACTGCCCCCAACCTCAAAAGAGAAGCTATTCCAAGACACTCGTGTATCTCCCAAAATCTCTTCTGTCCCTCAGCCTTGTCTGCAATGGCCTGAACATCCCCCATTTATAAAACGGCACTTTCCAGCTACGTGCTTTGGTCTTACACGCATAAAGCAGTCAAAAGTCAAGAAACTTCAAACATGAAGTTGAGCGATTGCAATTATGTGAGCTGTGGCACAAGATTTAGCCACACAATCACATACTGTATGTAAAATAACACTGTGTAACAGTCCTCTTAAATTCCTGATAGCATCTACTGCAGGGCTCTTGAGTAAGTGACCACATATCCCACACGTAAGTTATTGGCATATAAAACAATTGACAGAACTACAGACATTTACCAGCTGTACTGAAATGCAAACAAGAGACAGTTCTGGTACAATAAAAGCGTACAGATACAATTGCATTCAAGTCTACCCCAGTCCTTTAATTTTAAAACCTTAAAACATAAATTCAAATCCATACAGCTAAGCCATGATGCCCCGTAAGTCAAGATATAGAAGAAAACATCCAATTAAAAATGTTGCTGCAATGTTGTAGTGCATTTCAAAAAAGAGTAATTATTTTCTTTAATTTTACCTGTATTTCCCAAGTAGTCCCTTTTTGATACTGACAAGGCATTGCATTTTTTTTTAATAGCTTTGTACAATAGTTACATGTGCCAGAGCTTTTGTTTTTGCTTTCTCCACATTAGAGCTTCACAGAATATTTTTAGGACTTCCTAAATCAGGGTGCCGGGGGTTTCTGTTCTTAATATATCAGAACCTTTAAAAGCCCATATGAGACATGTGGGCTCGTGCCAGACTTTCACAGTGAACCACAGGTAAGGTCGGATAAACCACAGCACGCGTGGTGCGCTCAGTAACAACCTGCGCATCCGAAGGCAACACGCGCGTAACTGTCACAGAAGCCAACCAAACGGATTTGAACCCACAAAGGAGAAGGCCAGGCTGGGCCGCAAGCTCAGCCCAAGTGCCAAATGCGCTGTACCTGGAAATACTACCCACTCAAAACTGGCACAGGCATTAGCAGCAACACAGCTCTGACCCAGTATGGGCCAGCAGCCCCGTGCACTGCTCCAAGGCTCGCAACCTCTGTTAACATCACAAGGTATCACAAGTTTAGAATCGATGGGAGCACAAACTCCTACAAATACACTGCACTGCAAATATTGCACACTTATTAGTTTGATCTGACATCATTCTTTCACATATATAGGCCAATGTCTATGAATATACTGACATGCTTATATTTCAGGGCCTATTGCTTTCAGGCAAGATATTTCATTGTAAAATGTACATACATAAAGTAAGGCACGCTGACAACATCCCACGAGCATGAACGCAAAATATAAATCCAAGCATGGCTGGCAGCTTATGCTGATTGTCAAACAGAACTACCTAGCGAGGACACACAAATATCACGACCCAGGAACACCATGCAAATACAGTACATTATAGTACCAAGCACACACCAGGGTTTTGATTACTCTGTAACCCCTGAATCTGTGTTAGAGGATGTAAATTACAGTATCCAGAAAAATCCAACAGCGTAAGTCGTAAGAAAGAAAAAAGTAAAAAGCAGCAGCATCATCATCGTGTCAAAAATTTCACAAAAATGTTCTTCCTTCCCTAAATAGAGGCACTCAAGGAACACCATTTTTGTTTAAAATAAATAGATATATAAGTTGTGCTGCAATAATCATTTCAGGCTCGTATACTGAGTATCTGAAATACATCCAAAAATACCTCACATATACACTCTATACAAATATTATATGCACGCATATTCATAACAAGTGTCACAACACTGAAGAAACCTACTCTCGATAAACTTAAACTATGTATTTGGCTGGTGGTTGTTGTTCTAAGAGCTTCAGTTTCCCAGAGAAGATGAGCACAAAATGCCTGCCACTTTACTCAGCATCTTTAACATATACCATAATTCCTTTCCAGGTATTTTCTAGAGCATTTCATGTCAATCTACCTGCAGAAGCGTGTGCAAAAGTGACACAGAGTGATACAAGTCTGACAACTACCGGCATGGAAAATGGAGAAACATGGACTGCGTTATACGTTTTCAGGATGTCGAATCCCTGTTACCAAGTCCTTACATTGCTTATCAAACCGAAAAAAAAAAAAAAAAAAAAAAAAAAAAAAAAAAAAAAGCAGCAAGCAAGCAAGCAGCTACAGGAAGACTTGAAAAACAAAGACTCCTCATTTTCACTATTATTTCTATTTTAAGTTAGCAAGTTTCCTGCTTGGGTGATGACGTTTTGCAGATGCTACAGGAAACGCTACATAGCATTCATTAAACTGGGGCAAATCAAGTAAAATTATACAACTGCTCGGTATACAAGTATCCCTGTATAAAAGTTCTCCTCCACCACTAACCGGCGTTCAGCAAGTAGTTATTTTAGCTAAAAGCACCAAGCAATTCACTAGCTGTATAACTGCTACATCTTGTGGCAATACATTTCAACGCAAGGAGGAAAACCAGACAATACCCGAAAGGGAATAGCGAAGGGACTTGTTTGCTCATAACCTTCATACAGATATTCCCTGCAAACACCCACAACACCCTGCTGTCGCTGTCGGTGTAACACAAGAGGGGAGGAGCAGGGGAGGGAGGAGAAAAATATTATCATCCAAGGCGTGATGGAGGACAGGAGAAAGTTGCAGTCATTCCGTGGTGGCCGTAAGGCGCCCTGTCACTTCTGGCCGTAAAGCCGGCCGCCCCCGAGGGCGCCTTCCCCACGGGGACGAACCCTCCGGTGTCGGCCCCCCTCTCCTCCCCACCTCCATGATGCCAAAAGTGCCCGACTCCCTCCATCCAGCAACAACGGCCGCATCCTCCGGCGCAGCACTTTTACTTTGCCGCTGGCGGAGGGGAACCGATTTCAGGGAGGACGCGGCGAGCGGCCGCCCGAGGAGAGCCGCCGCGGGAGGAGACGCGAGCGGCGGCGGCGGGCGGCCGGCCCGGGAGCGGAGGGAGCGCGGCCGATCCCCCTCCGCGGCCCGGCGGCAGGGGGGAACAACGAGGCGCCGCCGCGCTGACGAGCGGCGGCGGCGGGAGGCGCGGGCGGGGGCGGCGGGGCCCCGCTCGCCCAGCGCCGGAGGCTCCCCTCGCCGCCGCCGGGCCCAGCGCTGACCCCGCACCGCCGCCGCCACCGGGGGCACCAGCCTCTCCCGCCGCCGCTCCCCGCCAGCCCGGGACCGGCCTCCGGCGGCGGCCGCCGGGCCCCTCCCCGAGGGCCGGGCCCCCCGCGCAGCCCCGCGGCGCGCTGGTTACCTTCCTTGGGCGGCTTGCCGGGCGGCGCGCCGTGGAGCTGGGAGGCCGCCGCCGCCGCCGCGGAGCAGCCCTGCAGGCTCGGTGGGGACGTGGAGAGCCGGGACCAAGATGGCGGCCCCTCCAAACTTCCACTGCTACTTTGGACACTCATCAAGCTACTTTCCTGGAGCCCGGCAGCCGCCGGGGGCGGCGGGGGAGGCGGCGCGGCGGGGGGACACCCAGCGCCGCGCTCATGGCCGGGGGGCCGGCCCGACACCGGCGCGGGGAGGCCGCCGGCGGGGAGCGGGCTCCGGAGGCAGGCGGGGCGCGGGAGAGACGGGGCGCGGGGCCGGCGCAACCTGCCCGCACCTCTGCACTGCGTCGCCGCGGCCGCCGCCGAGCAGCCGCCTGTGTCTGAGGCTAACCTTCCCCGCCGCCGCCGCTGCCGCCGGGGAGGGGAGGGGAGGGCGCAGGCGGGGAGGGGTCATGCGCAAACACGATCGCGAGCCGAGCGAGCGCCGCGCTCCGCCGGCGCCCAGCCGAGCCGTGCCGAGCCCAGCCGCGCCGGAGCCGCCCAAGGGGCGGCGAGCGGGGAGCGGCGCCCCCCGCGCACGCACCTGCCCCGCCGCCCAGCGCGGCGCGGCCTGAGCACACCGAGCGGCTCCTTCCTCCATGGCCGTTCCCCTGCCCTGGGCCGGCCCGCAGCCGCCCGCCGGCTGACCCCCCTCCCCACGCACGCCCGGCCCGCGGCGGGGACCTCCCTCGCCGCCACCGCCCCAGCGCGCACCTTCCGCGCCGCGGGCAGCGCTCCGCCGGCCGCCGCGGCAGAGCCGAAGGTGGCTCCCCCGAGGCCGCGGCGCTTCCCTCCGTCCAGGTCTCCTGGGCGGCCCGGTCCGCCCGCGCCGGAGCCCCCGTGCCGGCCGCCGCGCCTTCCCCCGCGCCCCGCCACCATGGCCGTGGTGGCGGGGCGCGGGGGAAGGCACGGGGGCGGGAGCGGAGCCCGTACGCGCCGCTGCCGGGGCCGGGGCCGCGCCACCCGGCACCACCCCGGCGGTGGGACCGCGCGGGGCGAGCCCAGCCCGCTGCTGCGGTAAGTAGGGGCAGTGGCAGCGGGGCTGAACGGGGCGCTTCCCAGCACGGTCCAGGTAAATGTTGTTTTTGCAGGTTTTCCTCCAGGGGCTGACAGGGGGGTGCCGGACTTCAAGTGTGGCGGTAGAGACTCGGGGGGCCCCCAGGAGAAGCTGTTGTCCAGAGGGAGAAGGTGTTCCTTGCTCGCCAGCCGTAACCTGCCTCGCTGCAAAGCGGCGGCTCCCGGCAGATGAGCTGGAACTGGGGCAGGAGCCATGTGCCAGGCCCCGCCACCTCTCGCCTGCCTCTCCCAAGAGGCTGAGGCTCCCAGCTGGGCACCAACCCTGACCTGGGCATCTTTCAAAACATACCTCTCAGCCTTGAGTTAGACTAGTGGAATTTAAACCCAATTTTCAGTTTTCCCTTCCTTAAAACTAACATAGTCTTCACTGAGAATGTGAGATACACGGCAAAGTCAGTTCTGGAACGAAGCCTTTTAATTATGACTGCAACTTAAGTATGACAATGACTTTGATTACTTAAAAAAATACCATGGTTTCCAGATATATTGCATTCTGCATATATAAATAAGTATATTCATCAGCTGGGCATGGGGCTCATTTTGTGGTTACTGTGTGGAGACATCCTGGCCGTCTACTAACCCACTTTCCCCTCTATTTGAGAATAGCAGGAATAGATTACTGATGTTGGGTTGCAGATCTGTGCACAACACAGATATTACCACTTCTTTCTCTTCCTTTTAAAGTGACATCTGTCAAATTATCTAGGATCTTCACCTCCCGCAACTATACAGCATAACTGCAAGTTTCTTAGCAATTCAGTATTAACTTGAAGTAACAATTAGTATGTTTACTTGCTAAATAAGTCTGTTCCAGAACACATATTTAGTAATAGCTATACATTTTTTTTTTTTTGGCAGAGAGAAGTGATCTGATACTTCAACCAAGACTTACTTGTTTTTAAGGACTTGAGGCTAGAGAAGACTTCTCAGGCTTTACCTAAGCAAATCACACCAGGAAATTGCTAGTACTTAGGGATGAAGTAAAACAGTGCTAGCTCACTCTGACTGCAATATTAATATTTAGCAGCTGGCATAGAAACTTCTTGCAAGCTTAAACCCAAAACATACTCATAATCCCACAATCCATACAGCAGCATAAGTGAATGTGTACCTCATTTCCTGATGAGTATATCCTGCTGCAGCATGCCAGTTTTAAAATCTGCCAAGTAAGAAGCAGTAAGTTAAAGAAATTCAGTCTCTTTGTTTATACTCATTTGCATCCACTTAATACAAACCCCTGTTACCCTTACAAAAACATAGATAAACAAGCATTCTTTCTGCCACTTTTGCTTAGAAACTGTTGCCTACAAGTCATTCCACTGATATAGTTGGGACTCCTTGTTTAGGTAAAGCGTCAGTCGCTTTGACTAAGGGCACAGGATATGAAGAGGAAGATCCCATTCATTACTTCTTCTATCAGACATGCAGTTTAAATATTATAAAAATTCTGAGATGTCTTTTAACTGTCATAAATTAACACTATGAAAAATAATCTGATCTTTGAAATATCTCATCATGTGTTAAAGGCACCTCACTGAAGGACCAGGAGTGAGTGGGCGCATACTGCAGGACTCCCCACCAGAGCGCTCATTAAACACAGCGCCTGCTGCTTGGCAGAAATGGGTACCTGCTGCAAAATACAGGTTGGGGTCTACTTTTCGTAATACAGCAGAGCTATAGCTCTTGTTTTTGTGAGCTGTTGATGTAGATTGAAAGCAGAGTGTGAATTATATAGATCATCTCCAGATGAGACCATCTATATAACTTTAAAAATACATGGAGCTGGTATATTTCCCCTCTGTGGTTCACAGAAAACCTACTTTCTTAATGTGTTAGAGCTGACACTGATTTTAAGGTATCCCTTTATTTGTAAAGCCACATTGCTTCAGTTACCAGTTTAATAGTGTCATGGCAGGAGAGAACATCTTCATTAATATCCTTTAGAAATTTCCAAACATACTCTAAAAGACTTCCCTTATTATATAGCATCACAATGTACGTAATACTTTTCAGAGTCACTGGCAATACCCTACCTTTATTTTGCAATAAAACTTTATGGTCCAGTAGTCAGATGGATAACCTCTCTCTCACAGTGGTGAGCAGTCAGCTCAGTGTCACCCACCCAAAATGTTAAAAACTAAATCCGACTCAAATAGTACTGAATAAGTATTACTTGTTCTTTTTAAAAAATAGAATAAACATTAGATCTTTTTCTTTGCCTTCTAGTTTTCAGGAGCAGAAGAGTCTATCAAGGTTTCCCATGTAAACACTGCATATCATCAACATCAGGCATAACTTGAGGTAGTAGATATGGGGAAATCCCCTTTCAGTGGGATTGCACTGGATAATCATGAAGAAGGTGCCACATACCTACCTACCTACAAGGGAAAGCTTGAGTCCAGGCGAAGCCAAAGAAAGCTCATTTAGTTTTGCTAACTGCAAAGGAAGAGGACCTCAAAATTCAGATCAGAACAGAGAGGAGTGAAATGCCTATGTGCTATTTTTCTCATGAGAATGTGTCAAATGGAAGTTAGCAAAGGTTTATTACAGTAGTAACCTTTGAATCAAGCAAGGACACTTGAAGAACAGAAAAGCATCATGAAATTTCATTATTCCAAAGATAAAAAAGCCAAGCAACAAAAATCCTGAAAAACATTGAAATGGTGAGAGCTTTCAGCTTTGCCACTGGAATTATTTGTGCAAGAAACTTTTATCACAGTACGTTCAAAATCTACCCCTAAATCTTTAGAAAAGTAAGAGAAGTTAACTAGCAGATAGCAAAGGAAAGGGCTTAAAGAAAAGAATCGATGCGCTGCATAGTGAAAATAAGAAAGACTACAGCAGGAGCGAGTTTCTGGAGACATCTGCATTGCATCTATAAAGATAACTGTGCACTCAGGTCAAACGTCAATTTCAAAACTTTTACATACATCCTCTACAGAACAAAGAGACATCATTTCAAACATTACATGTGGTAAAATCCAGAGTTTATCCCAGATGTTCTTGAGGAAGAATATGCTATGATTGTGGGACCAATTACAGAGACATTATCGTTTCTTCCCTATTCTGAGACCTTCACCTTAGCTGCTCACAGGCACCAAATATATTTTGGTGTCCTTATGAAAAAATATGTACTCTATTAACATCAAATAATACATGTTCTTAATAAGTGGCTATGTCTTATCTCCCTTTATCCCCACCAAAATCAATTTGATCTTAGCTGGCTTAGGTTTCATGCAAGCCAGCAGATACTGCAATGCCTGGGAGTGGTGACTGATCAGGTCAGGTAACCGATTGTACGAATAACATATGTTTACATATAGGTTCTAAATAAGACCATTTTTTAATTATGTCAATGATTAGAAGGAAGGCCTCAAATTCATGGGACAATCGGAAGAAGTAGAGGTAGAAGAGGAACTTGATTTAGCAGGCTTGTACTTCTAGGAATGAAAGTCAAGAGTTTCCAGAATTATAACAACATCCCTGGAAAAGTATTAAACTATATGCTTCCGAACTTAAATTGGTCTCTATCAACTAGAGATCAGGGAAATGTCAGGAATAAGAGATCATTAGTGTCTTTACTTCGGATGCTTTTGGTACCTATTTCCTTCACCTGCTTCTTTTGACTAAGAGTTCTAAAATATGCCCAACAAGGGTATTACATCTCTTCTTTTTACCTTTTCATATATTTAATCAGAAATATTTAATATGTAGCCTTCTTCCATCTTCTTGGACTTGGAGCAAGTTACCTTCTTCGACAGACAGTAGAGCAACCCAGCCTTGTTTCTATCCTTTTCTCAAACAAACAATTCTCTTCTGTAAGCAATATTCAAGTCCTTTGATTTAGCCTATCAATTATTTGCAATGCCAGTGAAACTGAGGTTTCATTCGTTAAGAAGGCTTCAAATTCTTTGTTAGTTCCCTGTCATCCTGGCACTTTGAATAATAGACCTGTAGCAGTATTTTCTTAAAGCATAAGCTACAGTATGCCATGCTGTGTATTTGCCAATATATATGAATTTTATACATAGATGTATGTATACACAGATGTACACATGCACTCACCTACCCCATGTATAGGACATACACACACCCTATAACCATGCCAACACCGGCAGTCCATCTGATTTAACTATCGTAGTAGAAAAATAATCTTGTAACTAAATAGACATACAAATACAGCAGCTTGAGTAGAAAACGTCTAAATTATTTCATCATCAAAATGATGTATTTATGACATTTCTAGGTTAGATGGAATGTAGTATGCTGGGAAAACATAACTTGGGAGAAGAAAATACTGTTTTATGTCTTGGTGAATGCTGGAAGTTTGTAGCTCAAACACTCTGTCCTTCCTTCTCCTGACACAGCTGAACATACGTATGGACCCTCCCTGTATCAGACCAATGTGGTCCTGGCCAGTCTGGGCTGGAATGATGACTAGAATCTTCCAGTCTGTGTCCTGTAGCTCAGAAGATTCAAAATGCGGTTTTGGCACGAGTACAAGGTAAAATGCCAAGTGACTGTGACAGCAAGTGCATTGCTGTGATAGAACACCATCTCGGATTGTAACAGCTTCCGTACCTGATTCTCACGTAGCATTTCTATCTATGAGCCAGTAGGAATGTTGCAATTGTACTAACATTGATTTTCAAGTTTAGTTAAAGTTTTAGAAAACTGGTTTAGAGCAATAATATTTTTATAGGAAAAAGTTATTTAGATCTTGATTAAATCAATTTTGAGGCTCACTGAACTAGAGCTGTCTCCCTGAGCCATATACTGCACTACATGCTTTATAATTTTTTTAATATAGCACTTGCTAGCAACTTGAGTTGCA
This sequence comes from Phoenicopterus ruber ruber, assembly GCA_009819775.1. NCBI lineage: Eukaryota > Metazoa > Chordata > Aves > Phoenicopteriformes > Phoenicopteridae > Phoenicopterus > Phoenicopterus ruber. Next base: position 20,893,212 of record CM020220.1, on the reverse strand, counting down.
AGTAACAAAACCATACATAAATAATATACTAGCAAAAATATCTTCCTTAAGTATACTAGCATATCAAGATGCAGAGAAGCCAAAATGAAAAAAATGGTATCACATTAAGCCTACATTTGAGAAAGAGACACAAACACCATGTAAGCAGAGACCTGTTTTTTTCATCCATGTAATTGTCATAAACTGCATTTATCATACCTTTGATATCATCACCATCAGTCAGAACCAGTGATCCACCTCTGCTATGACTATTTGTACTCCAGATCTCTAAGAGGCCAGCAAACAGCTTCCCTTCAAGCCAAGCACAAAAATTAAACGGTGGGGTTTTTTACCATAGAAATGCTCCTCTCGACTCAAGTCTCCCTGCTCTAGCTACTAAGATTATTAGCTACATTCCACTCAGAATCAAGGACACTTTTACAATCCCTTCTTGTGTGTGTCATTTTAATAAAAAATAATTTGGTTTTAAATGTTCCCTGGTGAAGAAATGAAAAACCCCATCCTGATGGATGCTACATTCACTTGCTTTTCCTCCACCTGTTTTCATTTTACTCTATTGCTTTTCTTCCCGTGTCCCTTGCAATCTACTTGTCTGCTATTCCCTGCAATTTTTTTCCTACACTCAGACTATTCCTTTTATAACGCTGCTCTCAGGTAAACAGGCCCCTCTTATCTGTCAGGCTTCCTCCCCATCCTTTTTTAAGCTCATGCTTTTCCACACATCTTTCATACTTCTGTCTCACTCTTTACACTTTATATCTTCTTTCCTGAAGTATCTGTCTTGCCTGGAGCTTATTTTGTTGCCTTTGATTTTAAGCCATTAGAGACAGACAGTGTTTGCAGAGAGCCACGTCTGTATGTGGTTTCTAATAGCAATGGGGCATGTCTTGATGCTTTTTTCAGGCAAAATTCATACCAGTTTGGGGTTGTTGGCTTTTTTTGTAATTGTTGAATAAGACCTTCAAATTGTGGCCAAATAACATCAACAGAAAGCCTGATAGATGATGAAATATCAGATATTAAAATGACAGTATTGTAATTTACAGATTCCCCGCCTCTGTTCCCTTCCAGCTCCTGCTGAGCTGGTCTACAGCTTCACTCCACAATGCCTCCTGTGCTGGGAACAGGGGAGCTGCTTTGCTCCATCTGATCTGACACCCACCTAGTCCAGTGTCCTATCCCTGGTTCTGTCCAGACACAGCTTATTCTTCCAAGAAAAACATAACAGCTCCATAGTCAGCAGATTTGGGACAACCTTTCTTTCTCACCCACCACCTCTCCACACCCACACAAGGTCCGGGAAAATAGCAGTACAGGAGACAAGCTGCCCAGCAGATTCCTGAAGGGTACTGAGAACAAGTTGTGATTTCAGACAGTTGAGGAGATCAGAGAGGAAAGGCTGTTTTGCATATTATTTAGCTTATCAGTTAATACTTCCTGATTAAGACAAAGGTGGAAGGTATACATATAAAACTGATCACAAAACAATAAAATTAATGATGCCAAAGAAAGCATGGAGTGGCAGAAAGAGAATGGGCTTCCAAAAGCAGATTTTAGTTGGCTTAGGGAATTAATGGGTGGGTAGATCTTTTGGAAGAAATTTAGAAGGAAATGGGAGCATAGGAGAGCTGACAGTTACTGAAAGAAGTGTAAAGGCAAAACAGCAGACTGCCCTGATGCAAAGAAAGCACTGAAAGAGAACAGCAAGGCTTCATCAGGAGCTATTTGATTAACTAAAAAACAGGAAGGAATCACACAAAAACGTGGAAACAAGAACAGATGACTAAAAATGAGTTTAAAAGAATAGCACACTCTCACAGGGAACAAATCAGGAAGGCTAAGAGGCAAACTAAGAAAGGACCTAAAAGCCAATAAAAGGTTACTTACACACGCAGATGCGCGCAAAGTAAGGGAGACAAAGGAAGGTCCAAATCCTATCTAACAAGAAAGCTAGCAAATAATGTGACATGGAGAAGACTAAAATACTCAATGCTTTTTTTGCCTCCTGTATGTGCAGAAATCTTAGCATCAGATATACAAAGCAATTAGTTTTAACAAAGGTCAAGAAGCACAGACCAGAAAAGGCAGGGAATGAGTTAAGTGATATTAAGACATGCCAGTTTCTGATCCTGCTAACTTAAAAGTGTAGTTCAGAAAGCAGTGGATAAAGCCTGCCTCCCTGTAACCTTGTGTCTTCTGTTTGGATTAGCCCAGAGCGAAAGCTCTGACTGAAATTTATGGCTGGAATATTCATAACAACGTTCTTCTGTGAGTTTTCCTATGCCTGATATGGTTTCATTTACAGAGAGTTCCTTGTTGCCATGGAGGACTCTCTATTTACCTGCTCATTTTCACAAAAACTGTAGAAATGTGGTACCTTTGAGACCACCACTACTCAGTCCAGTTCAGTTAGAAAGCAAGCAACAAGATCAAAAGGCGTGGTGTGGTCTGACTGGTCATACAGTGTGATCATATAAACTGTGTTTCCATAGGAAAATGTGCTAAAAATTACCCTGGAGCACTTAAAAAGATAAAATAATCTCTGCATGATGATTCTGGGGTTTTTGTGGCTTGGGTTCGTTTTGGGGGGGTTTTTTTTGAGAATTTGTGGAGTACAAGGGAGGTCCTAGAAGACGGGAAAGGATGAAAATACTGCCTGTCTTAGGAATTAGAGTTCCATTGACCTAACTTTCATAACTACTTCATTCATCTCTGAGGGATACTATCATAGGTTATTAGGCAGTTAGTGTATAGGCATGAAGATAACAATATGATAGAAAACAATTAAGCAGTAAGATGTTCAAATGTAATCTTAGGATCATTATTGTGTCAAACCTCTCTAATTTCCTTCTTAGGCAGGACAACAGGCCTACTGAATAAGGAGAAAGCAGTAAATGTGATGTCTGTGCTTTAACAAAGCTTTTAGTTGGGTCCTCTCTAATTTTGCCTGCAATACAAAAAATGGTGTAGATGAAATCAAGTAACAGTTGACACACAAGTAGTTAAATATTTCTCCCAAACAGTATTTATCAACAGTTTCCTGACAAAGCAGGATGGCACTGCAGTAACATCCTTCAGGGATTTCTCATCCATCCTATTCTATTCAATTTTTCATTGAACAGCTTGGATAATAGAACAGGGAGTAAACTTGTAAAATTTGCAAAAAATCTGGAAGGGGGTTGCAAACACACAGGAAACAGATCAGAATTCAAAATATCTAGATAACGTGAGAAACAGTATAACTGCAACAAGCTCATATTACATATAAAGAAACTAAATACTACTCATGACAAAAATAAAACAGTATATCAATATAATATGATGATGCTTTAACAAGGCAACAGGATTGCAGAAAGGGATAGGAAGGTTCGAGTGGATTTCAAACTAAATATGAGTCAACAACATGATGATGTTGCAGAAAGGCATTTCTCATTCCAGGATGTATTAGGAAGTGTGCAGTATGTGAGATGCAGGACCTAATTATTTTGCAATCTTCAGTGCCGCTGAGGCCTCAGCTGGAGCATTCTGTGCAATTTTGGGCAATGCACTCCAAGAACAATTTAAACGATTTGGATGGAGTTGAAATGAAATCAACAAGAATGATAAGTTATTTTAAAAATATGACTTGCAAGAAAAAGGTTGAAGGAATGGGGCTTGGCTTCCTCAGGAAAAGACTGGGGGGAAAATGCATATTTTAAAAGGCAGCATACAGAAAGTCATGATCAACGGTTCTTTGTACCCACCTAAATTATAACAAGTAATTGCTTAATTTGCAGCAGAGACTAGATTAAAAAATAAAAAAGAAACAACAAAAAAAATCCTTTCAACTTTAAGTCTAGATTAGATGGAATAGGTTTATGGATGTTGTGGAATCCCCTTCATTTGTGGTTTTTAACAGCAGCCTACACAAACATCTGTCAGGGATGACCTAGTTACCCATTTCCTGCCTCAGAACAGGGATGGACTGGATGACCTTTTAAGGTCTTTTTCTGCCCCTCTCCTTTTTTTTTTCCTGTAATGATTTCAGTACGAGAGAACCTGTTTCCTTTAATTTGGCTGCTATAGGTTAGGCAGTACAACTGTTGTAGGCAGCCAAGGCCTTAGTAAAATAAAACAAACCTCCATGTAAAATAAGAAATAATTCAGAAAATGAAAAAATAAAGAGTACTTAACTTTAGCAATTTTAAAACATAAACATGTCAAACCCACCCCCCCACCCCCCAAAAAACCCCACATAAATAAACCCCAGATTTTTATAATGGCAAATGCTATTAACATTTTTTTAGCCAGCTTGCACGTATATATCTTTGCAAAAGCTTCATGCAATACTCAGTATATTCTGTTAATAACAATCATAGATTTGACTGTCATATTGAGTGATATGATCAACCACATGGCAAAATTGACAGTGATGTGTTAAATTTAACTAAAAAAATTATTATTGATTAATTACATTATTTCTTAAAATACCGTTCTATTGTCCAAAACATCCATTTTATAACCATTAAGATGTCAAATTGAGATTTTGAATTCTTTTAAAATAACCGGGGTAGTAAAAGGTATTTTGATTTTAATTCTTAATTTTAATCTGGGTTTGTTTAAAGAAAAAAAAAAAAATCTATGATTTTCAAATAGAAACAAAAGTGACACATGAAATACAGAAAAACAACTCACAGAAAAATTGTGAATGACGCTCTGTCAGCACATCAGGGTTATGATGGTATCGTAAACCACACGAGAGCTTTTCTCCTGTGCTTAAGATGCTGTCATCAGAAACCTTCTGTGTTTATCCATGGTAGCCTTGGGTATCACTGTTACCAGTACTTAGATAATATCAAGCTATGCACATGCACAGAGGCACGAAGTGTCAAGCTATAGTTACAGTTGATTTGATGACGTTTTCATCCTGAGACCTAATGCAATCCCTTTTAAAGAAATAAAAACATCATTCATGTTGAAGTCTTTGTGACCACTATTAAACTTTTAGATGATTTCTAAGAGTTAATTTTAAAAAATACATGTCTTTTTCCATTTTTCCTAACTACCAAGAAGGCCTCTTCCAATTATCTAAGCATGAAAAAAATCTTGTTCCAGAATAACATTTTAAAATAGTTATTTAAAATTACTTTCCTAGAACACTAAAATGGTTATGTTTTCAGACCAAGCTTGTAGTTTACAAAACACAGATAGCATACGAGGGTTTTCATGTGTTCCAACCAACCGATCAAGAAAAGAATCCAGTTCCTACTACTGGCCTGCAGTGGGATAAAAGGAAACAAGTTGGTAAACCACAGACATCTGGTTCAAAGTATCAGATGTGTGGCCAAAGGCCGTAACATGTTATATATTACCAAGATCCCCATCAAAAAATCTGATCAACCTTTCCAAAATAGTGTCAATTATCAGAACTACACTAAATGGTAATTTATCCAAGATCAATGTAATTCTTATGTTTGGCTCTCCCGTTTCTGTAGGCGTGTTTAATTCTGTGTGTGTTTCCCAGATGCTGCTAGGTGAAAAAGACCTGAGAAGGAATTTACTGAAGTAGCAAAGACAAGAAAGCAAAATGCCCATTGCTTCAGTTGGTGTATGACATTCCTAAGGCAACTGAGGAGATCAGCTTTAATTTCCAGTCTTAACACACAATTGCATGCCAGGTTTTTACAATGCAGAAATGTGAGCAGGAGGACATTGCGGGAACACTGACACATACCAATGAGTCCCCTTCCATTTTCTGGATTAGATTTTTGATTGTCCTGCATTCTAAAATGTAGGCCTTTGTACCCCTTCCCAACCTTGTTTAAAGCACACAGAAGACATATGAACTATATAATGTAAGAATTAACGTAACAGTTTGGGAAGTACCGAGAAGAAAGTACAATGGCTGTGCCTGTAAAGGTAAGTTCTTATGCATGCAAAATACCAAACGTATACAACCAACTGTGCAGTTTCTACCTACAAAGTGAAAGTTTGTGCCTATAAATACATGTTTTTGTGGGTGCAATGTATGTAGAATTGCTTCTTTTTACACCAGCTCAAATTGAAATTGAATTTTAGGCCTTCCCATCTTTCCACCCCTCTGGTATAATACTGCATATAGAATGAATGGCATCATAAGGGAATTTGTATCTCATCTCTTTTTTTTCACCAAATTGTATTCCCAGACTGTTCCCAGCAGCTGTTCATCTAATTCATCAGCAAGAACCATAGAATTTATTCAACAAGATTATACTGCTTTCATTTGGTCCCTTCGGAGAAGCAGAGGAAAAGTAGAGAAGTAGGAGAGGTAGGAATGCAATATGTGAGTGTATAGGAAAACACAAAATTCCCACAGTCCTGCAACTCAGTTAGACCTTACTTGTAGGCAAAACCCCACAAACTGCCCTTTGATGTGTTAATTGAAATCTAGCTTTCCGTACGGTCCCATTATCTTCTCAACACAAGGGACACTAGCTGCTCTTGAGAAAATAAAAATTAAATGCCTGTCATATAGTTTTTCCTTGCTTACTTCAAGAACAAAGTGTTAAGACAGGCATTGAAAAAGCATCCAAGAGATTAGATAAACAAATAAAAATGCTTATGTATGTGTATATGTGCATATGATGATAAGACAATTCCTAGATATCTTTCCCTCTCCCCTTGCTGCAACACAGACAAAAGATGGTGTCGAACCTGTTAGGCCTCCTCCCTTTCTCTTCTGCTGCAGCTTTCAGTAGGCACAATGCTTATTAGTACCACAACAAACAGGGATTTTGTAGTTCAAGTGAATCACATCTTCTGGGGCGTAATCAATGGCTAAATCAAAAAAAAGAAGTCATAAGTTAAGGACTCAAACTGCAGAAAGTAACAGCAGATACTAAAACATGCCACAGTATGCAGAGATGACATTGACTCTTACCTGCACCTAATCAAAGAGGCTCGAAGATCAAACCAGACACATTCATCTCTTACTTGTAATTTGCTCTGTGGCAGCCCAGCAGTGTTTCATAGAAGTATTAACAATCACAAAAACTACAGATGGAAAAGAATTCAGCATGTCCTTCAGTCAATGCAGGATTTTTCATTTTGTATTTTTCACTCCTTGGTTCAGTAGAAGTACTGATAGTTTTTAGTGGTGGATCTGCAGCCTAGTAGCTCTCAGTACACTGGAGTATTCTTCATTATGGTCTGGCAATGTTAGCTTTGCTGATTTTTCTAGAAGGCAAGAAGAGGGGTTTTTGCTGCACTCTCTCATTAGCTTCCTAATTCTCCAATAAATATTAAGAGGGTTGGATTCATCATTGTTGCTAATTTTAGTAGGAAGCCGTTACTGTCCGCTAATGATAAATATTTATATTTGCAGAGTTGTTTTCTCTGTTATGTTACATCTTGACCCATAACTGTTCTTTCCACAAACAATCCGTATTTGTTGCATATTTGTAAAAGTCAGTATCAGTATGCAGATACTGTAGCATATTTTGAGGATGCCCTGTTGCTGTCTGGATAGATGTGCAATTATGACCTTATTTTGAGATATCCTCTATTTCCCATCTATGTTATATTTCAAGCTCCCTTTTTTAGATTGTCTCCAATTTGTTGGCCCCATTCTGGTAATGAAGTGTCTCTAACTGAATGCTTTCAGTCTGGTCTGACAGATGTATGCCAGGATGAATCGAGCATCATAGTTCCTATATTAGAGAAAAAGATCAAAACTGCGTCCTCCGCAACATTGATTAAGGGATAGCTTGAATCCGTAAGGCATTTCACGGCATACTGCTGAAGATACTGCCTGCAAGAATAGGAAAATTGAATCTATTGCACATAGTATAAAAAGCCAAACACTGGAGATACTCAGCACGTAGCCTGAAACACACTAGCATGAAACGAGGCAATGAAGTGGTCTCACTGTGCCAAGCTGAATATCTCAGGATGGTGACATCTAATACCACAATGCAGAACTTTGCCCAGTCTTGAGTAAAACTTCCAGTATTTTCAGACTCTAAAAGGACTCTGTGACGTCACACTACTGTTCTACTTCTTTCTGGTTTGATATACATCAATTTTTTTCACTTCATTTTTGGAAATTATTCAATAAAATCCTTTTCTTCCCTTCTTAAGTTCTCTCTACCATGTGCACACACTTCTTCAAGAATTTTCCTATTTGCAATCAAGAAAGCTCAAGTTTCTCAGGGAGGATCATTGCAAAGAAATTCCAGGGCCAGCTTTAGTATGAGTCTTGTTTTACCATTTACAGTGACAGAAGAATTCCCTAACATAGACAACAGCTGCTGCTGAGCTTAAAGCTACAAGACACCACTTGATCTGAGAGTCAGATGATTTTAAGTGTGTCATCAAATACAGGCAGGGAAAAACTGACTGATGTGTCAGAGCCTCCTTAATTCGGAAGAAGATATTACACAGTACACTGAAGCACCCATTATGGCTGCTATTGCTGCATATATGTATAAGCTCAGCAGAAGATGATCTCCATTGCTCTGGCAGGAGGCACCCAGACACTATTCAGAGAAAGAACAAGTGCTTCCATGTCATTAACCGAGCTGAGAGAAGCAATCAGAAGTACAAAGTAGAGATACAATTTCATAGGGAGAGGTTGAATTAAATTTCGGACTACTCTAACAAGTATCTGGGGAGCTGCAGGAAACTATTACGCAATATAATTTTATCTATGGGATTCATTCTCATGCAAACACATCAAGGAGTTATTTTCTTAGCTGACATCTAAACAGCCCTATCAAAAAAAGAAGTATGTTAGTCTTACCTGGAACATATGGAGCAACAGTCTTCCATCCGTGACTTGCAGGCACCATACTGGCCAAAGACCCTCTGTAATGTTGCTGATGTCCATGGCACACTACCTACTGAGCAGTGGGTCAGTGAATACTGGGGTCCCAATCAAGAGTCTCTTTCTTTCTTTCATGAGGTGCAAGATACTTCCCAGAAACATGTGCATGACAATATCTGCTTTACAAAAGGTAAGACCTGAGGATAGGAAGCTAATATAGAACTAGATAGAACCAAAAAAGAGAGCTGAAAAATTAAACAGTGCCTTGAAGGGCTTTAAAAACTTACTTAGTTATAAATGGTGTACTTTATTAATAAAAATCAAAGAAGCTTTACCACATCTGACATTCTTTGATGAATTTCAAAAAAATTACAAAAAACAAATGCTAACCACAGTTCCACGAAGAACCCCAACTTATCCTGAGCCTACCTCATTCAAGTACAAAGAAGATAATCTTATACAAACCCAGAAAGCTGGTGACTAACATTAATACACTGCTCAACAGGATGCTCGCAGCAGCTATTATTGGCTATGAATGTCATTCAATGTTATCCTCTTTCTATGCTATTGCATTGATGATGTGCTGGCAGAGGCTGTATTTTATATATTAGCTTTCCTAGGAAAGCACAACTGCACCTTAGGGGTAAAACTGTGATCCTACTGAAGTCAGTGGCAATGCTCTCATTGTTACAAATAGGGCTAGAATTTCACATTAGGAGTTATTGTATGGAGAGATGTACTAATCCTTTATTCCTCATCTGTCTCTCTAGGGAAAACTTATTCTCACTTTTGCAAAATCTTATATAAGACTCAATGCCGACACATAAAAGAGCATATCTATCAGACCTGACCACTAAAAGACAATGCATCTCATTTTCTGCCTTCCAAAGATAGATTCACCATTCACATTCAACTGTCATAGAAACAACAGTGAAAGCAATGCCTGTCTCGGATGATGGGATTCAGTCAAGGTTTAAGGATCCTAGGGAAGCAAAGGGAACATAGTTTGCTATTAGATATATCAAGTGTGTTTGTTATTCACGTACTTAATAAAGCTCACAGACCTCGGGAACAGCCAAAATACTTGTTTCATTGCCAACAAAACAACCTTAAAGCACTAAAATCAGTCATAAGACTCACACAGACAGCTTTGTATACAATTTGCATTTTTTTTTCACAGAAAGTCCTACCCAATTTTCGTATCAGACAATTCCACTTCAGGTAGTAAAGGTAAGTGCCTAATAACACACAGGGCTCCTTTAGGCTGCTTGCATGCTAACAACTAATATAATTGTGCCTAGCTTTTTATTTTAAATGGAGACTACCTGCTTCCCATAATAATGGTCCTTCGTTAGAGGACATATTCCATCACAATTTGTATGATACCTACCCAAGTTCCCAATGGGAGTTGTACTTTGGATAATAAATGTAACTTCTTTGTTCCACACGGATTTTGTGCCAGTTCTATCTCCTTTTCACTTATTCTAGTCACTATTTTGATCTTCTTTTTGATGATGGTACCACAGTACACTCATAAATTCATATGCCAAGTTACTAAAAAGTAAAAAAAAAAAAAAAAAAAAAAAAATCCAAAGTAGTTATAAAATATCCTGTAAAACTTGTTCCAAATCAAGTTTTTAGATCCTCAGGGGTAAAGGATAATCCATGGTCAATTGCACATATTCATTTATTTAGAACATGAGAGGCAAACAAAATAGCAGCAAGACATTTCTGCACATTTGTTTCTATTTTTTATTTTTTATGTATTTCTGTATTGTTTCCTGACCACATCTCGGGCATGCGTAAAGCAACACAACTGCTATCTATGCAGTTCTAAGATTTTGTCTGTGTGGAGCTGGGAAAGAGCAAGTCAGCTTGCTTTGTTTTGGAATTTTTATTTTGTTTTACACATATGTGCACACAAATATGGGTACTTATGTTGGAGCACACAACATTAAAAAAATGTTCCGTTTCTGTAACTTCTGAGACAGAGCTGAACCATTTCCAAAGCAAACTCTGTTCTCACACAGTCAAGCTTTGCTATTACTGTGGAAAGATCCATTGTTCTAGATGACCCATGTTTTATTTCTGAGCTTTAGTAGATCCCTTAAATAGTCCAAATCTCATTCTTGGAGTGCCTAGAGAAAATAGAGCAGGATAGTGATGCTGATTTATTATTCTTTGAACAGGCAGAGCAAGGAACAGAAGACAAATGGGCAGTATCCTCCATCTCCAAGAATAAGCAGCATTGTTCTACGCTAGCTGCAAGTATTAAGTACCAAAGTTACTGCTATGCGTGTTATCCTATCACCCTCACTCTAACGCACCCATGAGCTAACAATGAGTGAGATGAGATGATTATTCACCAGGATGGGACAATTTCTTACACAGCCTCATAACCAGGTACAGTTAAGCAGCTGTACTGAACTCCAGGATTGCAGCCATGCCCTTTTTGCTGATGTGACAGGTACAAAACATCCAGGTTGTTTGAGAATCCTTTGTGTATATATAGCTTTAGTGGCCCTTTATGATGGTCATTATCTTACCAATGGCTCTTGTTATTTGGTCCTGATGCTCAGCAATGGCAAACAGTTTACTGGGTAGCTTCTTGGTGTGGGATTCAACAATTTGAAAGCGAAGTCTACATAGGTTATTTGGGGAAAAAAGTTATTTCTCTTTTATAGAAGCTTTCACTTTTCAGTACTATCATTCCAAACTTTAGCCCTCTTACCTTCATGTGGTAAAGGGTAAGAGTAACCCTTTTGGCAAGGAATGCTGCAGGGCAGTGGAAGAAAAAAAATCCATCTGGGGACCAGGATGCCAATAACTGAAGCTAGCACACATTCAGAATAACTCAGGAGATCTCAGATTCTGGCTCAAAAGAGCAATTGCACTGTTATTGCAAAGTTCCCATAAAGAGAGTGCACGTGCAGAGTTCACAAAGACATTAGCTTTTTCCTGCTTTTCAGGATCAGAACCAAACTATCACCCTGCCTTAATACAAGCAAGTAGTTACTGCTATGAATAAACTCAGAAATGCTACTTACAATTTGATGTGTCTAATGCTGGGTATATTAAGTAGAATATTAAATCCCTAATCCCTATGGGTGATTATGGGTATTTTTCCACAAAGGACTTCCTGAATGTAATTCACAAACTAGATTCATGTCTGATTTCAATATGTTTTTTCTTTCGCATAAAAATCACAAACAAATCCCAAAACACTACAGGTCTCAAACACCTTGTTAAATACTACATTGTCCATAAACACTTTGTACAAGATACCTGAGAGATCTACACACAAGTGCTGAAATGGAAAGGGACTGAAATAGGTGTATTATAGAGGTCCCACATACACAGCGAGATTTCTCTTACATTTCTGACACAGTTTTTTGCCTGACCCCCAGGGCAAAATGTCTCACGACCACTATCTGCAGGAAGAATTTACTGTCAACATATACTGTACACTAGAGCTCAGACCACATTCACACCAACCCCAAAGCTCCTTAAGACACTCATTTTCAAAATATTTTTGTTCAGTAACATGAGCGTTGTTTCAAGTTTCTTTATGGCAGGTCAGTAGAATCAAAATGAAGGCAGGCTCACTAACCACTCAAAGCACTTGCCTTCCTTTTAATTTCTCCTGGGAATGAAAAGTATATTCAGCTTTTCCTCCTTTGGCAGCACACTCTGCCCTCGTAGAAGATTACTGAAACATGAATTTGTGAAAGCTGTTTCAAGCAGAAGCATGTTCCTATGTATAGAAATGATGTTAATTCCTGTCACTCTGAACATCCAAGCAAGATTGTTGTTAAAGCTGCTTCTAAAGGACCAAGGGAATTTGTGCCGTTCAGTTCAATGACTTTCATCACCTCTATTAGACTAAACACAAATGTAATATAGCCAAGCTAGATTCCAAAGGTTAGTCTTTCATCTAGGCAAAGTACTGGAGATGCAAAAGCTGTGCAGCATTTACAGGAATCTAACATGGATTCAATAAACCAATTGAACACGAAAGGAACATCCTTTCTAAATGCAAATTATTCAGGTGTGATTTGAGTTCCTTAAAGGTTACTCTTCAGTTCTCTCTCTCTGTCTAATAAACGAGAACACAGAACAGCCTAGTTTCCTTTTTCAAAATTCTTTGTATTAAGTCATCCTGCTGCTTCTATTACAGGCCTTTTCTGTAAGGAGCAGATACAGACTCTGGACTGCTTCTGTCCTGTGACTGCTGAACACCAACATTAATCTTTTTAGTAAAGCACTTCTGAGAAGAACTGAAAAACTAATTTTAAAAAGCGAGTCCAACAACGCAGCAATGCACAGACATACTCAAGCTACAGGATTTTCTCTTTGCTTTTCTTTTGCCAAAAGATTCTACATTTTCCTATCTGGAAGAGTAAAACCACAAATATCAAGAAGGTCCCAGAAAATGTAGCACAACAACACTTGATATTAAACTGGTCAAAGTGTCAACAGATCTACCTGAACAGGTATGCACAATAGCTGCAGATCCGACTATGACATTTCTTTATGATGAGACCTTGTCTTGAGTGAAGCCGGTAGCAAAAAACTTTTACTTGGTTCTTGTGGGTCAGAACAATATTTGTTTTGTCAATTTTGAGCTAGGGTCTTCAGAATCATGGGAAAGAAAACTATTACATTATATTAAAAATGTCATATTAGAAATGCTCTCTACAAGCGGGACTATATTTGTGCATAAATTAAATGCTGCATAATAGTAGCCACTGACTAGGAAGCTGTTGTGGGCCCTTCATGGCATTGGCACATTCATTAGAGAAATCCGCAAGTATATTTTATACACAAAATTTGCATTTTTTATGGAAATTTAGTTTCACCACAACTTATATAGCAGCATCTTCAGAATTAACAGGGATGACTGAAACTTCAGGGCCTTTAGACAAAGAAAAAGACTGAATGAAAATGGCATTGAATTCCACAAGAAAACAAAAACTGAATGATACTACCAGGAATTACTGCTACGTGGGTATAACTGGTTATATCTCACTGTTAAAGACACAGGGGAGTCACTCCCACTGGAGAAAAGAAGCACTAGCAGTTTTGTGGACACAGGAAGTATTTTGCATTTTCCATGTTTCTTTTCATACAAGGTTCAAATGAAACGTAGCAACTGGTCACACAATGTTAGATTTTAAACTGGAATTGTGGCTATATTTTAGACAATCACTAAGTCAGACTTCATCTCTCTCTCATCTCAGCTGCATTCTGTATTTTTCAATTGTACCAAGTTCTCATCCATTATATATTAATGGTAGCACACATGAAATAGCTAGCTTTTTGAATGTTGCAAGTATAAAACAGACAAATAACAGTAAGAAGTTCAATTAAGAAAAACAGACACATTCCGATTTGATCTTGTGCAAAGACAGCACCCAAAATAAAGAGAATTATAATAAAGACTGGTAATAAAGTCCCAAATCAATATCTTCAGCATACTATGCATAACTGAAAGCAGGATTTAGTCCTCTCCAAAGAACATGTTAAAAAGTCCCAATAAAACAGGCTGGATAACATAACATTTACTGATTTTTCTCCTAGTGGAATAAAACAGGACTTTCTTGCTTTCTTTACATCTATCACAGGCAGCAGAAATACACTTGTAAGTCACATACTAGGCATTTATCTTCTGGAGCCCAGAGATCTTGACTCCCGCTACATGCTGCTGAGAAACTCCATGAGTTCAGCAGGCATTACAGGGCAACAGACAAGAAGGCTACGGCTAGCAGCAGGCTAGTAACAATACCTTTTAAGACAAGTGTCAGTGCAGTCCTCCGCCCTAATTTAATCAGAAACAGATTCTTCTCATCATCCTGCTGCAATATTTTCAAGAAATCCCCTTTTGTTGTAAAATCGTCTGTCTTAGTCTTACACCAGTTGGAAGGAAACTGATAAAATTGGTTTTGAACTAGAAGCAAATAAAAAAACCATTCATTTCAAATTTTAACAGAAGTTGCTAACTCCTTGTGGTTTTGTAACTCACACACGGCTGACTAACTTTTAAAACCTCAAACTTTGCATGTTTTAAGTTCTCATAGAAAATGAGGGCACAGTCTCATTTTGAAGCTCACATCTTATAGTAAGGTAATGACTTCTTTTTCTTGACTAACCAATCAGCTGCACGTGAACTGCCACTGTACAAAAGCACTGCACGTTGGATGCAATGGCTAGCACTTTGTCGCTTAACATAGCTACAGGGTTTTTTGCACCCTGTTAAGAAGTTTTGTTCCCAGCTATTCCACCTACAAAAAATAGCTCTCGAAACACACTGTGGGTACTCAGGATGAAAGTTTGATACAAAGTTTGTAGAAAAGACTATTTTCCCTCAAAACAGTCTTCCCTCTGCTGCTATCCACTTGCTAGATATCCTTCCCTTAGTTAAAAAAAAAAATCACCAAGAGTTTTGCCTACCTGGACTGTAATCAATCTAAATAACGAAGCATTTGCTTCACTTGAAGCAGAGCCACGCACTGGCGCACCCCTGGGCCATACCTGGCCTGCCAGAACAATATCCATCAGACCTCACAGCTCGTTCAAGGACTCACTTTCCGGGAAGACCTTGGTAGCTGGGTGGGGAGACGGCACCTACGCTGCACGTGCTCTGCAGCAGCAGATCTGTGCGGATGGAACCAGGAGGGAGTCACGGCACCTCGGTGGCACCCAGCAGGCGCAAAGGCCTCGGCCTGCCCTGGCAGAGAGGTGCGTCGCCACTGGCGGCAATGTACGCGTTTCGCCAAATTGTTGATGCTAAGCGTTGACCAGACAGGATTTCTCCCTCCCTGCCCCACATTTTCAGGTGGCGAAGCACTCGGCAAGCATTTCCTCAGTTAGGATCTATGCAGAAGGTGCAGAATGCTGTCAAAATAAAACACTGAATCACCAGTGTAAAACCTTGCTTTTTTAAGAAGGAGCTCCTACTATATAATACTGGATTATACAAATTTATCTACAGTGAAAGTGAGAATGCCTTTTGTAATTCTGATTCTCTGTCAGCATTTTGAATGTCAAAGGTCCTATTTTGGAAAAGTTCCCAAACAAACCAACCGAAGTATGCAGAAATTCATCAGAAACAATAAAAAAAACCCACACCAACCCCTGTACTGAATGTTGGTATAATATACCAACTACAAAGGTAAGGTTAGTACAAATCTTCTTTAATAATATTTATTCAGAGAACTGACAATTTCCAGGCAGACTCCCACAAACTCACCCTCCTTACCTCCTGAACACAATAGCTAAAACCCAATTGAAGAGTCAAAATTCACCCCTTCTAAGGCTTAACGTAAGCTTCCTTCTTTAAATTAGGTGGTTGTTCTATTCCCTTCCCCAAAGTCTACTTGTTCCACCTCCTCTGCATAGAGTGAGAGCACATGAGCTATCCTGAGAGTTTTGATGCTTAGCAGAGACTGAAACTTGCCACTCTTCTATATTTCTTTTCATATTTTTTAAATTTTAATTAATTATTTTTTGTTTGTCATAGGAGCTACGATTTTCAGGAGTATGAGTAATACAGGCATAGCTTTGGTTCTGATACAAGCACTGTTAAGAATGAAATCGTTCAGGTCACCAAAGCTATGTACGAGTGTCCACTGTTCCCAGATTAGGGCTTTAAATGTTCACTTCTATATTTAGAAACCTAAAACCAAATGGCCAACTTTCCTGATGACTCAGCACCCATACTGACTGCAGAAGAATGTGGATCCCCAGCAGGCACCTTGTATAAAAGTGCTTAGAAAGCCCAAACATAAAAGTTGTGGCTTATACACTTTTCCAGACCAAAAACTGAAAGTCCATTAATAACTTTTCTTTTACTTCTCATCCCATACTACCATTGGTTTTAAGAAGAACTTCTAAGCATACAATGTTTCTCTTTTACCTTATGTTAAATGCCTCTTTAAAGAATTTCTTTTTTCTCATGCCTGGACTTTCCTTTAATTGAATGCCTGCCAATTTCCATTTCTCTACCTCCCAGCCTGCTGATATTCTCTATGCTCTCATTTATTTTTATACACACACACATACATGTATGTATGTATGTATGTATGTATGTATGTGTATAATGTAAGCCCTTTAGGCTTCTCTTTGGCAATAACTGTTCTGTTGTGTTTTTAAAAAAAAAATTAGGGAGTACTGAAATACTTGGCAGCACTCTCAGAGAGATAAAAAAGGTTGCTCTAGGCTCCCTTGGGGAGAGTTTGCATGTTCATTGCTGATCTCGCCTAGTAAGCTGGGGATGAAAACCAAGAGGCCTGAAGCTGTCACTGTTCATGTAGTTACACGTGGAAATTCATGTTAAACTTTGTATTTATTCACTTTATGAATACCAATAGTAATATTTAGATAATGTAAGTAATATGTAAGTAATACATACTTACATTCCACTTGGGAATCTCCAAAAGTTTTATTAACGTAAATCAGAAAGCAGGGTAGCTGGAAACAAGAATGTGAAAATGATATGAAGTATCACAAACATACATATAGTATACCTCTACTAAAAAAAACGCTGGTAACATAGTAGATAAAACTGTCCCATTCTTGATCTCACAGATGGCAGGAAAACCCACTGGAAACAACACTCAGTTAATATTTGCATTATCATCAACAATTTGTGGCTTTCAAAGACTGTTATTATTTTTGTTTTCTTTTTTAATCTGATAGACTGATTTAGGAAAAGGAGAATAAACAACTGTGAAAAAAATGGAAGCTCAAAGTTTAAACTTTAAGTTTAAATTATACTGCTTTACTGATAATACCGATATGCAAACTCTTTTGGTAATGGAACAACACAATTTCTATGAAATATAAAAAGACAGGGAAACATAAATATGCATTTTCACTTCCTGACAATGCATTAAAAAAGCTGGTTTTTTGCTTATTGGTTTTTTTCAATCTTATCTTCACAAATTTTGTTATTTGGACTTTAAAGGACTGTTAAGAATAGGTATACTTTCTCACAGGTACTTTCTCAAGTATTTGAGAGAGAAACATAGCAAAACTGAACATGTTTTAAGCATTTAATTGTAAATCACTTATCTTAATCAACCATGCTTATCTGGTTGGTTGTCAAGTTTCATAATACTTACTACCCATTAGAGAATGTCGTAGGATAAAAAATTCTGAATATCCTACACTAAAATATAAACACAGATATGTGAGCATCTTAAACCCAAACCAAATTTCAGCCCTTAAACAAAGTAAGAGTAGTAAACAAAGCTACTGTCTCTGTGCAATTGATTTTGAATTCAGTTTTTTAATGATTAATATAGATGTTCTTACTGACAGAATATTTTTGTGCTACTATGTTTGCATTTTTATTTTTACCAGGAATATTAGGCACCAGTTAATCTGGATTCTAACTGCAAGCAACTAGCTTATATCTTGAAGCGACTCCATAGGCTTTAAGAGTCTTCTGGATTTACCTTGGCATAAATGACATCGAGAACCTGGGTCAAAGATTCAAAGATTTTTTTTTCTTTCAGATTTAACCCTGAGGCCTTTTATTAACATTAATTGTTTCAAAGGAAAATTAATATTTAGTTTCTGATACTCTGCCTCAAGCCAATTGATGCAAGAAGAGTGTGGTTCAGTAGTTTGTTAAGTATCTTAAATGATAAAATAATACTTACATGCTTTGCAGATTGCATGCCATACAGTTTCCTTTTTCATCTGCTTTCATTTGTTATTAAAATAAGTACATGCAAAATATAAAGAAACTAAAACTAAGGTTCTTGTTGATCATATTGATTCCTTGTAAACTTCAGTAACATAAAATGTAGACTTATTGCCAGCGTGATTTTGTTGTTCTCTCTTTGTATAAACTAGCTCAGACTGTTTCCAATTTAAAAAATAGGCCTTATTTCACAGTTTGGTAACTATCATCAAGTGTTTATTAAACTCACTAATATTTGCTCTTGAATAACAAGATGAAATGTTTATCTAAAATAAGATTATGAGTGTGTTTGTCATAATTTTTATCTCAAAGCAAGTCATGCTCAGTGACAATCACAGCTTTGTCACACAGGTTTTATTAACACAAACATCTTTAGTTGTTAAATCACAAAAACTTAAAAAGGATTAAATGATTGATTTTGAACAGCATTGTGTATCATCTTTGGGTTTAGCTCAGCCCCTGTGTAAACAGGTTTAGCATTGTCATTGAGAATTACACCCATTTATGCCAGGGATTAACAGACCAGGGTCTCCCTCTGTGAAATCACAGCTCCATTCTAAAGATGCAGCTTCTTGCTACTGTTACTTTCTCTTCATTTTAAATAAATGCACAGTTAACTACAGGCTGCACTGGTAGTTTGTGGGGATGGGGATTAAACCTGAGGTGAGCGCAGAAGATTCAACTCTGCTCCACTTCAGAGTAAAAACTGTTTCTCAGAGGGATTGTCACCCACATGCAAGTGCTGGAGTGCAAACCTCCTCCTTGAAATGCCTCACTCTGTCTTTTCACTTCTCCACCCACCACTCTTTCTCATGCTCTCACTGTTGAGTGTAATCAATGTCATTGGAAACTAAGCTGCCCGATTCCTCAGAATGACATCTGACTACTGTGCTTAATAGGGTATGTAGCAAACAGAGCCATTAAAAATGGCAAAGCTTTTCCTAGCGTAGAATAAAAGACTAGTGGTAGGTTCAGATTCTCTAAGCCCATCTGCTAAATCCTACGCTGCACAACAACCCTTTTATTCAAGTTCAAAGATGCAGCTCCTCCATTTAAAGAGCACTTGTTATTTGGGAGGAAATGGAGGCTAGAGTGTGCCTGACACTAAAGAAAGAAAAAATGAATGTTGGCTCTGCAATGAAACCCTCCAATACAGCCAGTCTGACCCAAGCATAATTAATCAATTGTATGCTCTTTTAGCAAACCAATTACTTTTATTCTTTGGCTTTTGGCTTGTTCAAATGCCAATTTACAGTGATACTGTCATAAGTGACAGGAAAGTGTGGTAAGACTGCTGTCTCTCTCCCTCTCTCAAGCACTGTACTGAATTTGTCATTCTATATGAAATACTAACTACTGTATGATTGCTACAGGACTACATGTTGTCATGCCTTTAGTATGTTCTCCTTTTCCCTACTTTCTTTCCCCTCTATCTTTCCTTAATTCAGTAAACTGTGCCTGCTAGACCCATTTTGTATTCAGGTTTATTCTCCAGCTCTGCTGCACAGCAATGTTAGGATCTCACAAAAGGTGACATGAGAAAGGTTGTCAGATTGTTGTTGTTTGTTTGTTTGTTTTGTTTTGCTTTTATTAGAGGCATTTAAAAATCTTAAACAGTAAATATGCAGACTCTCCCTTTCACACATATAAAAATAAAAATGGAAAAAATCTAATATAACTCATTTTTGGTAACTCACCAACGTTTCAGCCTTGTGAACATTGTGATTCCTTGTGTTTTTATAGGGCACACTGTATATATTTACCAATGTAGGTTTGTTGCCTACCAACTTGACTAATTTACCTTGCTTTTTGTATCATCTAAAGGGATAAACTAGACCTTCTAAATACTAAAACATAACATTATATGCCATCCTCACATTGTCTGTCATTCACTTCCCCTAGCCTGCCTTCATATGAAGTTTCTTCATATCTCTAGGAATTTTCACCATCTATTTCTACTGCATCTTTCTTCTTTTCTGAACAGGATACACTACAGAGAAGACTATACACTGGATTTATGCAGTAGCTATACAGCATTCTATTTTTACATCACATTTATAACTACATAGCATTCTATTTTTACATCACATTTATAAATTTTAACATTTTGATTGTTTTTATAACTAGCAGCATACACCAAGTCTGTGTTTTTAATGAACTTAAAAGTTCATTTAGTATCAATACACACAAATGCTCAGATTATTCTTTGAGCATTTATTAAATTGTATATGTCATCAGCGGGTTTTAGCCATCATTAAACTAATTCACTTGCTTTCTTAATCTTTCACGTTCCCTGCAAAATTGTAGTAACCTGATCAATAAAACATCCTCTGAAAATGGGACTATCTCGTTGCTAACTCCCTTTTCACAGTAACAATTGACAAGATACCTTTGGCTAACGTTAAGTACATGAAGCTTCGTAACATGGATATTGGGTTTAATATTCTTGACAAGGTACATTATACCTCAAATAACCTAAATTTTCAGCCTCTTGGATGAGTGCTCCTCTGCAACTGTGAGAGCATTTTAAAAATAAACATATTCCCTCTCTAAACTGTTGTAATCCCAGATAAAGCCCAAAGATTATTCTGCTATTTTCCTTTTAAGTCATATTTCTAGTTTATACAAATTCATTTAAGTTCTGTTGAACAGATGCAAGTATAACAGAAATTGAGACTGGGAGGCACTTCAGGGTGATAATCTGCAGATATGGTCTTGATTTAAATGGGACAACATCAGAACATATGGAGTAAATTTAATTGTCCTACCTTGATTGAACACAAACGGGATGCAGACACTGCTGTTATTCCTTTGTATTTGCTTCCCAGGAGGTTAGGAGCGTAGCTTCTGTCACTATAGAGTTCTACTTGAAAGAAGGTAACAACATTGTTCCCTAAGGAAAAAGCAAAAGCAGGAGTATCATAAACCTGCCTGCACTGTTGCAAACACACGTGCATAGCACATATAAACTACGATAAATGAAACATTCCATCTTTGTAATAAATTGAAATACATTGTGCGCATATGGATGAAAGACAAAGCCTATAATATTCCACTAAGATGTGAAAATACAGTACCACTTGGGAGAAAAAGACTTTGAAGATAGGTCTTTCCACCTCCAATCTTTATCCCAATTTCTTTGCTTACCCAGGTTTCACCCTATTTCTGTGACGATCAGTCCTCTTTTTCCTCTTGCCTCCTCCATTTCATTCACTCATTCCTAGGCCCAACGTCCTCCTCACTCTGCCACATTGTCTCCTGTTATACATCTTCTCCCTGTATGGTGCCCATCGTGTTCTGTTCCTCAGTTCCCTGTTCAGTTCTGCATCTCATTCTTCTTGCTTTGTCAGTCCATTCAAGCTTCGTTCTTACCCCAGTTCCCAGAGGAAACACTCACTCCTTCTCTTGCCTGCCTTTGAGCTGCATCTTCATCTTCCTCCCCTCCTGCCTGTATGGCTCTTGCTTTCAAATCAGGCAAGTTCTTCTTTTAGCTGGCTGGTACTAGCAAAGGGTGGAGGATGGTCACTGGACAGAGAAGTCCCCTTCTCAGCTCAAAGCCCAGTCCAGGCATGACCTATATGCCTGGACCAGCAGGTACGACAAAGAACCTGCTAAGATGCCCATGGCAACCCATGCAGTTCTTACTGACTATATACTAACTGTAATTGCATTTAGCAGACTTACGCTTGTCCAATGTCTGGCCAATTCTCAAGAGGAGGGCAACTGGAACATAACTAATATAAAAAAAACCCCTCACCTCCAATCTTTGTTCCAGACACGGAAAGAAGTTTACAGATACTGAAAAGCAAAGTGACCTATATTATTAACGATAGCAATGTTTAGTATTTTTGTAATAGGTATACATGGTTTATTTCCAAGGTTGTTCAATCACCCATTATGAAGAAGAAATGGTTTATGTATGAACTGTCTACTATTATCACTACCATTACAAACAGCATACCCTAA
The DNA here is from genome assembly GCA_009819775.1 of Phoenicopterus ruber ruber. NCBI lineage: Eukaryota > Metazoa > Chordata > Aves > Phoenicopteriformes > Phoenicopteridae > Phoenicopterus > Phoenicopterus ruber. The sequence goes on along the minus strand of CM020220.1, from coordinate 20,870,755 downwards.
GGTATATTTGGCTTAAAATAATTTAAAAATACAGCCAATACCACTATATTAATTTAGCATCTATACAATTCATTGCATTCACACAAAAAGAAAAAGCAGTCTGTTCTGTAGAGAAGGAAGTAAAACTCTCTTTCTTCAAAATAGAAATAACCCAGCCAGCAAACTTTACTGCAAATGTTTATAGCTCCTGTGGAAACTGCTTAATTGTCTACTATGCACAGGAAAAAGGGGAAATGAGGGATATGTCAGCAGATCAAAGAGCACACCAGAGCAGTGAATAAAGATCACATCACAAATCAAAATGAAGTAACAAAATTTATGTTAAGTGATTTCCACTTGTGTTTAATACAAATTTCAGGATGGTTTGTTACAAATTTTTAGTCATTATTAAACAGCAGAATCTGCAGATTAGCCGAGTCGCAAGCAAAAGACAAAACAAACACAGCAGTTCCCAATAGAAGAGACTCTTCCCTAGTGTCACTAGAGTTCCTGCTGCCTCCCCGTCTGCCCTGCATTTTGGTTGTCCTCTTCAGATTCAATGGATTTGTAGATACGGCACAAGCACTTGCCTTGGTTTTGCTGGAGGGGGGGAAAAAAAAAAAAAAATCAACACTTTTTACATGAGTTGTTATTAACTAGATACTTCAGAATCAGTGTAGGAAAAAAGGTTGGTCACTTTCTTTACTTTATAGCTGTCTTGTACTTGCTTAAAAACTAAGCAAGGTCTAAACCAGTAAGTACCATTCTCATGTATCACTGTACATAAATGTAATGCAATACCAGTGGAGACGGGCAAAAAGTACACACTATTAACAAAGCAAGCCAAAGCCAATGAAGCCAAAGCTCGATTCTAACAAGATTATCTTTCTCTAATTGTCATTTGTATACATTCACAAGTCTGCTTTACCAGCATAAGAAGTCATGCTGAACAAAAAACCAAAAATCATTTGTAATTAACAATTAAAATGTTTACCATTTACATAATGTGTACTTCTATAAATTTACATAATTAGAGATTTCAGGTACATATCCGATTAAAGAAGTAACATCAGATTTCAAAAGTGAAAGTCACAGCCTTTTTCTATACTGGACACACTTCGTTTGCAATACCCTAATTTTTCTTTCCCCCAGAAATTAATTAACAATAAGTCATTTTAAACTCCATTTCCTATATAGTTGTCTGTGTCTCTCTTCTTTCTTTTATTTCAGTAGTTCTACTTGCCTTTCTTTCGCCAATACTGTAATATTAGTTTTCCCAATTAATACAGATTATTTGAAAGTATTTTAAAAACATGTCCTTGATCAAGCTTTTTGAAAACTGAAATCTCACGAAACCAAAATACAGAAAGTCCTACCTAGATTCAAAAGTTCTTATCAGGAATGATGTCTTTGTCCATTTCCCCTTCTATCAATCCTACAACTGTTCAGACTAGTTACAGTTCACTTTACAGTGGATATTCTACACTTACAAATAGCAGCTGATCTTATTACTTCTAAAACAGGCACCATTATTCTAAAAGAGGCAGCCAATACTTACACTGCAAGGTGTGGAAGAGAAACAGCCAATTTTGCTCAAGGCCATATGAGAATTCAGGGTTTGGTTTCTTCTGATGTCACATTTTTGTTAAACTAACAACACAGCATATTAAAATCTTGCCAGAATCAACATATCAGTATGAGAGCCAAAGCAAACATTTCATTAGCCTCTACACATGGAAAATCTGTATCACACACATGAATAAGACTGCACGATGCTCAAGAGCTTATCATCACCATCACCCCCCTGGAAAATTCTACAACTGAAAATGCTGTACTAGACTAAGAGCTCAGAAGTCTCGATTAATAGCACAGGGTAGCAACCTAATTAAAATATAAGCAGATATTTATTTACATTTCCCATGCAGATGCTACAGTCTCTTAAGACCTAGGGCTTGAAGAAACACAGCTACGTTTTAACCTTTGATTTACACCATAAGTGTTTTATTGCAGGTTACAATAATGCCATTGCTACCAAAGCTTCCTAAGCCACTTAATTCATAAACCAGTATCTTACTCTAGTGGGAGTTTAGAATACACTAGAAATGCAGGATCAGATCCTGCCTTCAAAGACCCCTTATTGCACCTCGTTCTTGAAACAGATCTGGGTTTATGGAAATGTAGCAGGTCCCTCATCTTGTGAAAGGGAATGAAGATATTTAGCATCTAAATTTAGATTTTTTTTTTTTCTAGAAGACAATCAGTTCTACTTAGCTTAAAAGCTAACAACTTGCAAAAAAAATGGGTTGTTAGCTGTGACATGCTTATCCTTCGGACTAAAACAAAAGCAAGAAAAGAGACTTTGAGCATGTCACTATATTAATGGCACTCGAAACTGCATGCATGTTATAGATTACATGCATTCTATATCCTTGAAGTAAGAGAGATTTATTTTATTCATTCACCGTTTCTTGTCCTCTCCTCCTTGTGGCTAAGTGATTGTAAAATTACATTTAAATAGCAGAAGTGGCATCTTTAAATACTAGCTCAGCCATCTCAGTATCATGGTCTGCATCTGAAAACAGTGTTTGCATTTTGGTTTTCTTCTTAAAAGCACTTCATGTACTAGTGTAGCCCTGTCCTTTTACTGTCTCTCCACGGGGGCAATACAAAAACATTGTGTGTTTTTTCTAAGACTCAGGCCCTAAGAAACCAACCTCTCTCGGTAAACAACAAAAATATCTCAGCTGCCACGTAGATCACAATTTTAGTGTGATTACAATACCCTGTAACGATATTAATAAAATGTACTCTGGACTACTCTTTTTGCTCCTCCCTCTAGCGTATCTGACATATAATAAAAATAATGCTTGTATTTATCCAGGCAAATGTTAACTATTTAGTTTCAGCACTGCTTTGGCATTTTGGTAATTCTTTTCTACATGATGTTCAGCTCACAACCTACGGCACTTTAAATATAATGTATGTGTCACTAAGCTGTTATACAAACTTGAGTTTGGCACATTTCTGATGAGCATGTAGATGGAAAGTGAAGACTTCAGAGGAGTAAGTCAGTCACAGTGGAGGATGCCAATCACTGACTAAACTGATACCTATGCATATCATATGCAGTTAGTATGAAATGATAACTTACATGCAAATCAGAAAGAGATTTTGTCTTCATTATTTATGCACAAAGAAATTTCCCCCCAAAGAGGAAATACAGTTGCAAGACACACAGTGGTTAAAAGAGACATGACTCAGAAATTAACACAGCACAGCTTGTAGTGATAGTGAGAACAGATATACTGTTTCTCTAAATCTCTGAAACAATTATGCTTCAGTCTAAAACTTTTTACATATTGTGAATTTCAACAGGAACAAGATATATGCTTATACTTATTGACTATTCTTATTCGAGGAAGTAAAATAGTGCCTGGTCACAGTTATGACTAACGCATATCCCTTTATTGCATATAAAGCAGAAGTCAGAAATGCTTCCCCCCCCCCCCGATCATTTTCACACACATACGTTTACAAAAAAATCAGGGAAAGGTTTTCAGTTTAATATATTTCTCCTTTTCAGTGCCTAATGCAAGATTTATAGGAAATATACGTACTCAAATTTACTTCAGTTTCTGGAGTTCACGGTACAATTATCTATAAGGATGCCTTTCGGTGGTTTCTTCAGGATTATTCAGAGATAGCAGCAATGGTTTTTGGAACTTGCTTTGTATCCAAACTCGCTGCATTTTCACTTTTTTCTTCCTGTTTACTTGTAATCGCCGATCAACTAAATTCTGTACTTCAGTTAATCCAGCCAAGTTGAACATGTTCCATACCTCATCTATTTTCTCATACGAAGAATTATTGTAATTAAAAAAAAAGATATTTGTAGAACGTAGTAATTAACAACCTGCAGTTCAACTAAAGATAGAACTAAATCTGTTTTGTTATTTGAAAGATCAAGGAAACTGCCTGTAAGAAGTCTTTTGTTAGAAATTCATTTTCACAGCTCTCGATTTATATTACAGTAAAAAAATGTTATGTTGAAGCCCAAACCACATTGGCTATTACTCATGGCATTCATAGATCCCCTTTCTTCAGAGGGTTCAGTATGCCAGAGTTGAGGAAAACAAATGCATGCCATTTGGTCACTGTTCGCATATTACTGAGATACAGCTATTTCACCTGCCAAATGACAATCCACACATCTATGCCAACATCATTATCCCCTTCTTGTCAGTCACCACTGGAAAACTTTAAGCTTCTTTGTCATGACTAAGCACAAAATAAGACACTTAAAAACTGAGAAGGCTCCTTGAATTCAAGTGATTTCCCATACATGTCCCAGGTCCTCCTTCTCACTTCTAAAATTACTCAGGCTGGGATAAATCCTCATCCATCCTGAATTGCTTACAGCCTAGGTTGTAGAGGGTAAAAAGAAAAAAAAAAAAAAAAAAAAAGGAAAAAAAAGTATTGTGATGCTCACTTTCACAATTTCCAGTAGCCGGGCTAAAATATACCAGTCTAAGCTGACTGTCAACAGAACCAAGTGAGTGGATGCACAAAGAGTAATAGTATCCATAATCAGGAATTTAAGTTTAACTCCTGTAGAAAGAGCAGCCTCACAGCTCAGATTCACCAACACAGCAGAACAAAATATCAGAGCACTGCTACCAACTGTCCTTCCAAGCATGTTTCTCTCAATTTTAAGAAATAAAGTACACCTTTAAATAACAGAATTTGAGCCTACAATTAGACACAAGATGTTTAGACAAAGAGAAATTCCAGTGATGTCTGCAAGCAATCTTGCAGGACCCCAGATGCAACAAGCGTGCACATAAAGGGAATTATTTTCATACAACAGTTAGCTTTGGGCTTTGTAAAAGCAGAGAATTAAAAAAAGCCATTAAAACCTTCTTTAAATTTCTGTTCTAAGACGAGCTTTTATAATCCAAATCATCTTGAGAGACACTCAACCCTTTCTATAAAACTATGCCATTTCATACCTTTGGTAAAGAAATATACTCTGGTTCCATCTCCTCGTACATAAAAATTTTCCGACAAGCAATGACCTAAGAAATTAGAGCAGTAATGAAAAAGGACATGTCACTTTTTTTCAAAAAGAGGTAAAATGAACAGTGAACTACAAAAGCATTCAGGAATTACCTTTTTTAAAACGAAGTTGAGCTGTATCGTGTCTTCCATAGTCTCGAAATAACAACATTCCTCCAGGTTTCAGTAGTTTAGCCAACCTATTTACAACCCCTTGCATCCTTAGAAAATAGATGGGATATTGGTGAAATTTGCAAACATAACTGTTTTTTTCTAGATGCTTGGAATATACATAGATTTCTGAAACTACAGTGAGAAGATGTGTCTATATTTACTATAAAAAGGCCAGGCACTAGTGAACAGGAAGAACTCTCTACAAAAAAGCCTCTAAACCAAAAATTTAAAAGGAACTGTAAGAGAATACAAAGTGGGAAGAGAAAAGGAGCCCTTTTCCTTCACTTCAACAGAATCTCAAGGATGGATTAAAACACAGTTTTTGAGTGTGTGGGTCATATGGGTCAGGCAGATATATGACAAAGAATGAATGAACAGTTAGCTATGTGCATTGGTGAGCTAGACTGAGCCTTCTCGTGGTACACAGCAAAATCAGGGGCCTTGAAGGCAGACAAAAAACTTACCTGAATTCTTTATGGAGGTACTGATCATGCACACAAAATCAGTATCTCCATACCTAATGGTTGAGGATGGAAAGAAGAATCTGAGTAGTACCTCAGGAGAGGAATCTGGCAGAACTCCATCTGGGGATATTGCTAATTAGAGGAGGAAAGTCTGCATTCTCCAAAATGCTGACAAGTTTGTGAATCTTGGTGGTGTCTAACATCAGCTCTTCCTTATCAAGATTACACTAGCCTGCTGTATGTATGATAGGAATAAGTACCATACACAGTACTCCTTCCCCTTCAGTAGACCAGAGCACCTTCATTCTCACTTTTTAACCTTACCTTGAAGCTTCTTATAAATACATTTGCATTACTGTGCAAAATACGTTAGTGATCAGTAACGGCTTGGGTTTGCCTCACTCTTTCAAAACAAACTGAAGGACTCAAGTTGTCCACATTTATGAAAGACCACAAAAGGCAGTCTGCACCTGGTAGGCTGCAAGGTACAAAAGTCCTCTTGCCTAATTTAACCCTTTCTCCCACAGGGAAGTGGATAGACCACACAGAAGATGTGGAGCCAGAGTGAATGCTAAATTAATGGAAAGGAAAGGCAGGGTGCTGTATCTGAAAAGAGCTAAAGAAGAGTAAGTCCTCCTTAACTATACAAAATCAGCATACCATTACTGTATACCAAGAGAACATCCTTACACCATCCCTGTCTCTCAGGTGGCCCTACCCCCTTGCCCCAAGAATGTCAGAAATCAAGCACTAATGCAATTTAGTCCTTATGCAACATCAGTGCAGGCATCTTACCTTGATTTTTAAGGGACAGAATTAGGAGGTAGTTCAGCAGAAAATAATATCATATTTCCAAACAAACAAACAACAAGAAGCAGCATACACTTTTTAAGCACGAAATTCCCTCAGAGGAAGCCAAATGCTTTAAAAGTTGCCCTCTTTGCTCGTGCTCAACACAGTCAACCAAGTATGCTGTCACAGACAGAACAGGCAGCACCACCTAAGAATAAGAGACCGTACAAGACAGGTAGCTGTGCACAGAATTACTGACTTTCCCTATATAGACAAAAGTTTTATGTACATAGGAAACAAATGTACATGCACAAAAAGCGAAAGTGCTTTGAGAAATGCCATCCCGTAGGACTACAGCACATTAATCATATAGCTTGAAGAAAGTTTAATACCTATCAAATTCTGCAACCAACTTTTAGAGGGGACTTCTTGCAGAATTGAAGTGTGTTAAAAATGGGGTACAAGAGTAGCAATTATCAAAAACTAAACACAACAGCCTGAAGAGAAATCACTGAGTAATAATTGTGCTGAATACAAATGTGGCCCCTCATGTATCTTTTCCAGGTCTGCAAAGTACGTAAGTTGTGCATCATCATTCTCTTGGTTTTCTTTTTCATTTCCCACTTTCAAAGTTTCTAGAAAAAACATATACTGAACAAGATGAATCTGGATTACATTTGCCCTTATGCAGTCATTTTAATTCTATGAGATGACAGTAATGACTAACAAATCTTTGGAAAGTGGGTCTTACAACACAGATAATTACACAGAGATCTTTATGTGTGTATACACATATACACAAAAGCATCCATGTCAGCCTTTGGATGCTGACATGGGGAGGGGGGGGGGGGGGGGGGGGAAAGACACACACATTTCTCAAATCATTAATAGGAAAAGATCTACAGAAATTCTGACAGAACATCTGATTACTGCTTCTACAGGCGAAGTGACTGAATGAATGCGTCTCTATTGTCCAATTTCTTCCTGGCAGCATCACCACAGTTACAGACATCTGAAATCCACTGCCTGAATTGTTTTTGAAATCTGGACCCAGGCTTTGCATGACTCATGTGCTCATCTCTGAACAAACAGGAAGGAGTAATATCCTATATGGGAAAGACTTCTCTGTAAAGCTAATCATTAATAACTTCGGCAGGGGGACAGGGAAACAGTTCTCAGACTTCGGCAAATACTGTTCTGTTTGCCAAGCCTATTTTAACAACATTCTTAAAGTAATAGATGTATTACCACACATACAGCATGTATTTCCCTTCATATGATCTGGTTAAATGAAGAGTCAAGGAGTTTAACTTACATGCCCTCTTTTGCATTTTTCCCATTAAAAAAGGGCATTTTCACAATCAGCCAGCCTTAACAGTCATAAAATTTGGTTCATTAGACATTGAGAGTCATTAGTAACAAGGCTAACAGCACTCAACATAACACTATGCATGAAAATTAGATCAAGTTTTCTTAATCCAAACAAGTTAGAAAATTCTGAATGCATTTTGGTTTAAAAGGCTTGCGTGTATGCATTTGCGTGTGGCTAAATCAGCAACCTAAGTCTTTATCAACATATTCTAAGGTGTTAAATCATGAATGTTTGGTTTTGATCACTAAAAATAATTTCCTTCTAGAAGACTAGTGGTCTATTTTTTAATTTGTAATTTTCCTGAAGCACTGTCACTTTTAATAGGAATGTATTTAGTTAGAATATACACCTTATATTTTGACAGAGACAGGAGGCTCACTAATGAATTAGTCTGACCAGCTTTTCTCTTGAAGCCTGAAAATGGGAAACAGCATTTAAAATACCTTGGTTTATATATATCGTAGCTTACTAAATAATAAATTAAAGATTCATCATCATCTTTTGATATCTTGAAAACCTCCAGTGATAAAAGAGATTTAACCCATTTGCTTTGCCCTTTAGTCTTCATTTACCTGTCAGGATGAATAGTAGAGAGCACAAAGACAAGGAGAATGACATCCAGGATCTCATCTGGAAAAGGATAGGGTAAAGCATCATCACACACATCATGAACAAAGGCAGAACACCAGGCTGAATTGTAGGACGAATGTGACTGTCAGGAAAAAGATGAAAAGAGGCACAGAGAGAACAGTAGTAGTTAATACGTTTACTGTGACTCAAGGAACTTTTTTTCTTCAATTATTCAGTATTGTAAAACATCTCATATAAAAGCCTATTCTGTCTGGTATCTTACTCAAGCTGAGAAGCAAGCTCACTGATGGTATTCATTCCTCTCTGCATAGAGTAAGACTTTGTTCTTTGGAATATTGAAAACTTCAGTTAAAAGTTGTCAAAGCCATCGCATTCTTTTTCATGAAGATGGCTTCCTGGCAGCCTCCTGAATTACAGGCTTATAAGGTACTCTAAAGAGAGCATATGAATTACCTTTACCAGCTCCACTGCTCCTGAAGCAAAATCACAACAGTATAGAAAGGTTCCAGGTGTAGTGCTAGGAAAACAAAACCAACATCAGTTAAAAAATTATTATTGTAAAAGATGAAAGTCTACATCCCTGTTCATGGAACTAAAGAGGGCCCTTTGGGGTTCTCCACAGGTTTGATCAAGCATGCCTTATTGATGTCTAGCACATGGAAAGCCACATAGGTTGTAATGAACCAATAGGGCAGACAAATTCAGAAGAATACCAACAGCCAGTTAGTATAAAAAGGAGAATTATAGCCTTGTCAGGGAGGAAGTGAAAAGGAAAGAAAGAAGGTCACAGAGGGCTGTCAGGATTGATGACAACGTCCCGGTGTTGTATTACATAAACGCACATTAATAGGTCACATTTTCTTACAGAAGCACTGCACTAAGTCTCTATCGTTAGCCCATGCATGCAGTTTAATTAGCGACGTGATTTGGGCAGGGGTGGGGTGTCGCAAAAGTCATACACAGTCCTGTAGAGGTTTGGGTTCCCATGTGCCACCTTGCTGTGCTTTTGATTAGATTAAGCAGTATTGGTTGTTTCCCTCCATCATCCCCTTTGTTTTGTAAGTCAAGATGAATAAGAATTTCCTGTAGCACTGTTTTCCCTTCCTTTCCCATCCAAGACTAAGCCAGCTGCAAATTTCCTCATACCATTTCATCAGATACTAGTAACTCTATGGAGAAATTTTTTCCACCTCCAAAAAATTCATTTAAGAGAAACTGAGCAAGCCTCTCAAAACCTACTGAGGGATGACCTCATGATCAACTCATGATCAATTAATCTCTCTTTAAAAATATTTGAGATTTTGGACAGACGGTTTCTTTAGAATGGGAATCAATAAACTCTGGCAGTCCCTATAAGATCTCACAGTATACACAACTGAATTAGTGACCTCTCTCTGAGGGCTCAACAGGAGAACCCTTGTGGACCAAAATATATACCCATCCTTGTTGCTGAGCAAAACTTTTATTAGCTCTGTGCCCACCATGAGAGTTGGTGAGTTTAGGTATTTATCATGGACGAGGACATGCAGCCAGACTTTGGACCCAGCCAGTCCTTGCGAAAGGTTAAGCTCATTACCTAATTGACTCATTAGGATGTTATTTCAATTTTTTTAGAGCAGAACAGGAGCTATGTAGAAAGTCAGCTTAAAACAAAGACACAGCTTGATCTGGATGGTGATTTCACGATGCATTGCATTAAAAAGCAGTAACTTAAATTTTAAGAGGGGCAGGAGGAAGTGGTTTAAAAGTTACATCACAAACCTAAGTGCAAAATTTTTTTGTAGCCAGGGTACACTCATACTTGACGCTGCCTTCTTTTTATAGGCATACAAAAGGCAATTTTTATATTATTAAATTCAGAGTAAAACCAACTGTTCTATAAAGCCAGGCCTGCTAAGAGATAAGAGACGTTTCCATCAGGTCGCATGCAAGACAAACGTGTGAGTTGTTCAATGTACCAACCAATGTGATTGACTGAAGGATTTGCATAAGAATAGAGATCTGCAGGAAAAATACCTAATGAGTGGATTCTTAATTATCAGAAATGCCAACCTATGACTAATGCCACCTGTGAGGAAAACACAAAAGTTTGTCTCATCTTTTTTAATACAGCCACATGGTATCTTTTCCCTATATAGTGTTACTTTCCAAACTTCTCATATGAAACAGGGCTCCCCTTTCATTATATGCTGTCTAAAGCAAAGCATTTGTTCTGGGATGAAGATGCATCGCTAACACTAATGGGTTTCACGTATGACACTGGTGCATCACTTGACGACTCCTGTCCTCTGTTTCCGTATCTGCAAAATGGAGTATTTTTGGATAGTGGTGATGCTAGCAATCAGAATTCATTTATAGAATAATGAACTGTGCCGTACTCAAGCTCTTGGAGGCATGAATAAAAAGAGATCTATTTCAACCCTTGGTACATACACTACCTTTCCAATAAAACCTTCCCATCTACTTGGAAGGGAGGATATGCTGTCCTAACAGCTAAAGATGGAAGCTAAGTGGATTAAAATATTTCAGGGAATTAAGTAATGCAATACAGGACTTGTGTCTTCCTTGACTCTAAAACCTGAAGCAGTATGACGAAGTATACCAGCCAAATTCAGAAATAATACAGCTTCTTACCAGTAGATCACATGCCATTATCTACTGTTTCTGATTTTGGCCTTTTGAAGAGGTATCTGGTAGCTTTACGGTGGCATGTAAGACAAGAGAATATTTCACCTGCCTGAGATTAACTACAAGAAATCAGTCTGAATGCACCTGAAGACAAACCTTGTCAGCAAATACGGTCCCTCCAAGACAAGGGTTGACCAGTATGAGGAGTATCTTGTAGTGATGCTACCAACATTATCTGTGGCCTGCAAGCAATCAGAATTTCAGGGCTGTAAAACAGTCCACTCAACACTTTCTGCAGCACTGGTCTAGCACCAACATTTGAAGAAAATGAAGATGAGAACAGAACTTTCAGATTTGAAAATCCAGCACTACATACCATAGAACTTTCAAAATAGGAAAGACACTGTTTCCAGCACCACAACCAACCTAAAATCAGAAGAGAAACAAAAAGTTAAAATAAGTGAGCAAATAAAACCTCATTTTTTAAATTTTTGTCTTAAATTAGTTGGTAGGTAGGACCCATTAGACTTGAAGGTATGTTGGACAGAAGAAGTATAAACAGCTCATACCACAATTTTCAAATCACTTCTATGATCACATTTTTCCTCAATGTCTTTCTAAAGTTAAGAGAGAATCCATCTCTCAAACTGCATAGGAAAATCCAATATTCTTGTCCAATTTCACCATTTAGCAAGAATGAGTCAAGTACTTGCACTTTAAGACAGAACTTTCCTTACAAAATTAGAAATCCAACCTCCAGTGAAAATGGAGTCTGACAATGTAGCCTTAATTCTGATTTGGGAGAAACTTTAAAGGGAAAACAAAGCCCAGGTCCTAGGTTTCTCTGAAAGTTTCTGCTATAAATGAATGTAGTATGTCAAATTCTAAATGTTTACTTTCTTGATTCTTACTAAGCGTCTTTATCAGGCTTTTGAGCAATTAAGTGGAGTTGTATATGATGAGTAGAACATTTGCAGTGCATTACCTCTAATATTCTGTAAGTGGCATCACTACCAGGGAAGGATTCTAGCCTGCCAAGCTCTTCTCCACAGTTTTTACCCTGAGGATTGTCAGCAAGAGATTTTGCTTGGTTTTTATTATATACATATCCTTGTACAGAAGTAGAACCACATCCGTAAATTTTCTTCCAATATTTTTCTCCTTCCTCAAACATTTCATTTTTGTGTGAAAAACTGTTGGTACTATTTATTTGTGTGTGTTCTGAAGAGCTTTCTTGTGTTTTCAACTCTCCTCTCCTTTTTTCTGGAAGAATTTCTGGAAACTCCAGAAACAGCCAATTGCGATCCTTGAAAAAGTTATTTTTATGAGTCTTGTAAAATTCATTCCAATATTTACTGGCTTCTCTCTCATATTTATCTGAAATTAAAAGAAAACAAAAACTTGGTGAATATGACCTTAGCTACAAAATACGGTAAAGCAACATGGAATTTGGACCCCAAATTTGCAGTTTAAAAATGCGTAGTTTCCCATATTGTACATATTTAAATAAAAACATATGGATTTGGGGTCTTACCTTAATCTGTGCTCAAAATAACTCCCATGAGGGTTTAATTAGATTTTATGTCACTTTGGATGGGGCAGACAGGCTTTCTGCATTTTTTTTTTTAATGTAGTGACATAATAGAACAGCATCACCAAAATAATGCAACTGTAAGTTTCTTAGACAAGCTTTCATGTCTCAAATTATAAAAGCAATGCATCTTTTCAATTAAATGTTCTCCATGTTTTTCCTATTTAAGAAATACTAAATTGAAATTAATTTCATGATTTATGAAACTCTATGAACAACTGCCAATTTGTTGGTAGCTGGTCATCTCTTAAAAAAAAAATCAACTAGAAATCCAGTTCTGTGAACTGCAGTGATAAATGCTACTGCTTAGCCAATAGACAGTAATTCACTCTTAGCCCCTTAACAATGCAGTTTTGACAGAAAATAACAATACAGAAAGAAGCAACATATTGGCTCTCTTACCTTCAAACCACTTCAGAGAGTCTTACAATAGACCTTTGTGTTAACTTTTAATTCACAAAATATTTTAACTGAATGTTAGAATGTCAAAGAATAGGACTGGAAGGGATTTCACCCAGTCAGGGAATTCATACCCCTTCTCCACAGAAATTTGTCCAATTTGTTCTTAAAATACCATCTTTTATAGGTTTGACAACTTACTTTCAGTAATATATTACAGTCCTTCACCATCTGTACGGTTAGAAATCTTTTCCACTACCTAACCTGAAATTTCCTTATTGCAATTTAAGTCCAGTAAGTCTTGTCCCATTAACCAAGCAGATAAAGCAAAGATTACACACTTCTCTTTGCAACACCTATTTACTTATTTGAAGTCTTTTACTACGTCTCCCATAAACAATCTCTTTTCTAGATTGCCTAAACCTAACTTTTTTTTCCACAGAAGTCATGATTTTTTTGACTTCTGATAATTTTCATTTTTCTTCTCTAGATTCTCTCCAATTGATTTACTATTTTTTGGTGTTGTATTGTGGTAAAGGCATTATCAACGCAGAGCAAAAGGAATATTTTATGAGGCTTGCAGGCTGTAATCCTGTTTATAACTCCCAGCTTGCCATTTTGCAACAGCATGACACTGCTGATTCAGCTAGTGATTCACCACAACCCTCAGATCTTCTTCTGCAAAATGACTACCTAGCCAATTGTTCCAGAACCTAGTATTTTTCTCAAGGAATTATTCCTAAGCAAAGTCTTCTACATTTATTTTTAGCAAATTTGTATCTTTCAGATCCCTTTTTTTCCCACCATTTGTCCAGATCTTTCTGAATCCTAATCCTGTCCTTCACCATACTTGAAACATCTCTTCACTTAATATAATCTTCAAGTCTCCTGTTTCCTGGGGTCACTAATGAAAATACCAAGCAGAACTCGACATGGAACAAAACGCTTCTCTGCACAGCACAGCCTTCCATTCTGAAAGGATCTCTCTAGGCATTCATTCACCCAAAAGCAGTTTCATTAGCTCTCGCTTGCCTAACTTGCTTATGAAAATGTCAAGTAAAGCAAGTCAGAAGCCTGACTAAGGATAAATTTCAGGACGTCTGCTGTTTTTTCCTTATCCCCAGGGCTTGTAACCTTCTCCAAGAAGGAAATTAGCTTGATTTTACATGATTTATTCTTGAAAAATATTTGTTGGCCAGTATTCATCTCCTTTGTTCTTCCAAACCCAGTGTCTGCAAGCTCTGGATTATCTCTTCCAGTATTTTTCCAGGAACTGAAACTAATTCTCTGACTCTTCTCTTTTACCACCTCCCTTTTTTAACAAGCAAATATTCTCTTTTCTGCTTTCTCAGTCATCCTATGGATGTACTTTGTAACCTGTTCTTTCTCAGTACAAGAACAAGATCTTTTCTCCTTCTCACTAGCGCTAATTGTGCTAGTGCCTGGACTGCAGCTAACCCTTTCAAAGGAAGGCTGATAAAAAGATAAGAATTACAGCTTTTTCAATGTCTCTTTTGTTGATGGTTTTCCCTTCCTCATCCCTCCTAAGTACAAAACCAAATCTTCCCCTCATTCCCAAAGCATTTACAGAACTGTTTCTTGTTATGCTTGACGTCTCTCGCTAAATGTACATCATATAATGTGTTGCCTTTTTTTTATTTTGTCCTTACTCACTTACACATTAATTCTTTTAATATAAATGCACAGAGTAAATATATGGTGGTTTGCTCATACTACTCTCATTTAAATCTTAACATACTATTCCTAAATTGCTACAGCTTTTCAGAGATAAACAAGGCTGAGAATTATCATTAGAGGCACAGACAGGCAGTGGGAAGTGGCAAGGAGGTGGCAGAATGCCTTGTCCTAGAAATCTGCTTAAATTTTAAAATTTAACATTTAATACATCCAATTGTATTACTAAAGGGCAAGACCCAGCCATGCAGAGTAGTTGTACAGACTTGTTTTATAATGTAAGTGCAGAGTTGACTGAGGTCTTATACACCAGATTTCAATAGTGTAAGTTGCACATTCATAGATTACTCAGCTTCAGTATAAAAAAGAAACGTTCTACTCAAAAGGTTCTTAAATCATTATCACCCCTTGCTATAGTCACTACTTTTCTACAGGTCTGCTCAGAACCCTTGTACTTAAGTTCCCATCAAGTTTTCCCAATTTCAGAATTGAAGGAAAGCAACGGCTAAAGTCAGCCTTTCAAATTGTATTAGTATAGTATTACACAGGTTCAAGTGAAAGAACACTTTACTTTCCATTCTTTCACTGGTCACTCCTGCACCACTGCGCATTATTATTATAATTTTTTTGTTTCATTTTGTATATTTAAGTAGCCTGACTACTAAATTTTCCAAAGCACATAAAAATGTCAAAACCAATAAATGTATAACCTTTTGAGACAAAAAAAAAAATCCCTACTTAGTCAACTGATTTTTCTCCTTAACAGAATCTTTCATACACTAGCAGGCATGCTGGAGAAGAAACTGGACATGCTAATAAGTAAATCAAATTCCTAAAGGTAGTATCATGAATTCCTTCAGTTTAACTTCTCTTATTTTAACGAGGCTCACCAGAACTATTCTGTTTTAGTGATATAATAGTATTGTTGAAATGTCTTGTCTTTTTCCCCTTACTGTAGTTTCTGAGGCCCCAACATAATCTGCTCGTTAGCTTCAGTCTAGTTCATTATTTACACAAACAGGCTAAAATGTACTTCCACTTGCAGAATGAAGCTGAAGCTTGCTGAAGGAACACTATCAGCAATGCTCACCTGTTCAAGTTCTAAACAAAGGGACATTCACAGGAAAATGTCCTTGGGTTCTTGTATTTCTTGGCAATAGACAAATGCCTGACTACTCCATTTCTCACCAACACAAACTAAGTTCTAATTGATTGTAGATGAAGAATGAAAGGTTCCATGAGCCACATGGTTACACAGTTCGCTTTTCAATTATGAGGTCTTTTTCAACTTTTTATACAAACCAAATGAAAATATTAGATGTCATTTTTGAAAAACATTGTCCTTCTGTATTTAGACAAAGAATGCGAGAGGTAACAGAAAAGGGCAGGATGACAATCCCAGAGCATTCAAAGTGATGAAGGGCACACAATCCAAGACACATTCACAGGTAATTCAAATTAACTCCAACACGTGCACTAGTTACATCAATGAAACTGATCGCAGGATCGTAATGACACTATCTAATTTGACAGGTTCAAGACACGCTAAGTAAACCGAGGCCCAGGACATCCAAGTAACTGTTTTCAGAATATCTTTCTAATAAAAGATCAAATTAAGAATCCAGTCTTCCATGTTACTATCAAGTTGATACTCCAGCTCTAGCATACATAACTATCCTAGAGTTCAGTCTAGGGCTTAGTTTGTCTGTTTGAACCTAGGGCTATCATTCTTCAAAAATGCAGAATACATTAAGTTTCCCCTCTGAAGACATGCACCAAATTCCTTAATCATTTACAAAGCAGTCTCCGCATGATGTACTGGAACACCTTCCACACAAAGTGAACACCCTGCTTGCTGAAGCACTCCCAGCTCAGCCTGGCCACGGCAGCAAGCTGGGACCAGCTGGCACCAGTGCAACTTTCAGGGCACTTAGCTGAAATACAGTGCAATGTACAAACACTAGCTCTCTAAACTAATCATTAAAAAGCATTTGAATATTGTACATGGGAACTTTCATCCCCAGCACCCTAGCTGGCTGCAAATTCATTCCCTTTGATAAATTAACAGTCCTGTGTAGTAGGAGTTTTATTCTGAAGAACTGCAAAAGGAGCCAGAACTTGCAACTGCACCATACCAATGTACTTGTTTTACATAGAGCCCATTGCACCCCCAAATGCAAAATTGCTCAAATAAGTAACTGAATTGCTAGAAAAACACACTTTGAGACAATCTTTTGAGGCAACAAAGGAAAAAAAAAACACCAACCAACAAATTTAGACATGAGAATGTAGAAATAAAAAGAATGTTCCTGGATTTTAAAGCACCTTGAAATACTTTAATAAATAGCATTAAAAAAGGAATTTTAAAGCCATTATGAATTTGTTACCTTGGTCTTCCTGTTGGACTTTCACAAGCGAGTTCTCTGCTGCTTTTTGCTTGGCATTCTCCTCCTCTTCTTGTGACCACTGCATGTGGTCCCTGCAAAAGGCAGTTGAAGAACCAGCCTTTAAATAGGATTTTCCATAATCTTTTTTCCCAGGGAAAACAGTCACAAATTAGCTACACTGTCTCAAATACATTTTCTTTTTGAATGCAAGCAAATGATCACAAGGATCAGGACAGTCAAAAACTAAGTTTCAGTGTATGATAGGTAAAAATTAATTACTAGTTAGTTAAAACTCAAGTGAAATGATTAAGAAAAATCTTCCAACTGCAAAGAGGCTGAAGTAGTATGCATTTTTTTCTTAATAATAGGATTAGCATATCTCTTGTAAATTGAGTGCATTTATAGGAATGTATTTTGAGTGTCCCATTAGAATTGTGTTTACCTGGATATAATAATAGACCTATCAACAAACACCCTGATGTAAGAAACTTCTCCCATTAGTAATGTTTATGATGAAAAACAAAGGTCATTTAGCAAAGGAATCAGCTGCTCCTGGAACAGGGAGCATAGTCCACCTATTCAAGTGGAACAGGTGGAATTGATGAACAGGATTTTACTTATTTGGGGAACAGAGACAGAAAATATTTAGAAAAAAGAAAAATGAGACATTCCTAAGAAAAGACAAGCAGTGCTGCAATGGTTCCATTGCATTCCATGGAGTCCATGCTATCTATATTTGTGTAAAGTGGTTCACTAAATGTTATATCAATCCATTAAATGGTGACAGAATCAAGCCAAGATCTGACCCTGATGACTAAACTGCCTTCCCTGCAGATTCTGTGTTTGGATCAGGCCACAATGGGGAGTGCTCAAAAACATGCTGCTGGCAGCTTTTAAAAGCTAATCAGCTGACCCTCCAAATCATCCAGTCTGAACAGTTTTAGAAATCAGATTAAATTAGATAATATAATTCAAGTAATCTGTTAGATCCTAATCCTACTGAAACCAATTAACTGAAAGCCTATGACTAAAATTCCATTGGTTACTATGGGAAAAGGAACAAGGTGCCAACTTGAAAAGAGTTGATTGTCTCTAAAAGCTAACGAGCATCTTCCTGTTCCATGCTTGGTGACATATAGGTAATTTAATTCTTAGACCTTCACTGTTCCTCTTTTGTTAATTGTGGGAGACTAATTGGTATGTATTTGTCTGCTTGCCTCAGACTTGATTTCCGCATGTCTACTGAAATATTTCTCATTATTGTCCCCAGCAGGTTGCCTCTCCCCTTCCTGTATTTGTTCGTATACCAAATGTTCCTGTGCAGTGTCAAGGCTCTGACAGACGTGCTGTAGCAGAATAAAACTGAATGACCAAAGCATTACTAGGCAGCCATCCTCTTGGAAAGACTTGCTTCCCTCACTGCTATCACCGTTTTTGACCTTGCCTATTCTAGCAAGCTGAAATCAAGGACTATTCAGATGGCAATAATATCTGTCAGGAGGACTGACTGTATAACTTGCTGTGGCATAAGCTTTAGCCGATGAATTTTAATCCATCATTGTGTATGTGTCAGAGCCCTTAAGGGCTCTATACACAAAACCATAGGTGCCTGAAGTCCTTCATCTTCATCAACAACTTTTTTTTCCTTTTGTTCCCCCTTGGAAATTCATAAAGCTGAAGAAAGATCTCTTGGCTTTTTCCTAGAAATTTGTATATGGAAGACTCCAAACAACAGGACTGTAGCAGCACTTCTTGATCAAAATCTGCAAAAGAGGGGACATAGTTCTTATGCAAACTATTTACATAGTTTGGATGCTTCAAATGAGGCACCTCCTTCAGCAACAGAAGCTGGCAGGAACACAGAATACAGAAGAATTCTAAGCACAGAAGTGTTTAAATACAGAAGTGTTTTAAGCTGAACATTGACAGCAGCAAAGCAAGCTATCCATTTTAACCACACCAGGAACTGTTAACATGAGTACGCCTGACAGGGGATCAAGCAATACTACTTTCAGTTCAGCTTATTCAGCTTATCCCTTTCCATTAACTTGTTTGCTAACATAGGTTTTAATTCTTTCTAAAAACTAAAATGTGAAAACTATGCCAACTACTAACCTGAATAGAAGCAGACATTTTTTGCTCCAATGTTTAGCATCATTCATTACTTCTCTCTCAAAATGACAGAAAAGCACCACAGCAAGTATCTAAAGCATTAGTTCCCAAATTTAATTTGCTTAGTATTCCTAGCAGCAATGGTAGCAGCTCTTGGCTCCCTGACAATTCACACACAGGCAAAAAGAAGGATGCCACTTTATGAAGTACCAAAGATGATGAGTGGAAAACAAAAGGACATGAATCCTCATACATCAATGCTAGGGAAGATGTATCTCTTATGCTCACCCTTGCATGATCTACTTAGCTCAACCATCACTCATCCTGATCCCCCTTACCTCCCTAGAGAGAACCCTGCTGCCTCAGCCAGCTTCAGATCTAAGGACCTCTCCCCACTTCATAGCCAGATTCTTGATTTATCAAGACCTTCGCAACTTCCATACAACCTCTGCTCCAGCTCAGTTTCACCTGTTTCCCCTTGTGAGCTACATGGATTCATCTGCAGATCCACTTTCTGAACAACCCTGTTCCTTTCAATCCCATCTTCACAATCCATCCCAACCACCTGCATCATAGTTTGATAACTCCGTACTACACTGTCACCAAATGCTAGCAAGAAAAACTGAAGCTACACATGATCAGTTACTTGGAAGGAAACTAAAAAATGAAACAAAACTTGAGTTTCATCAAGGTACAATGTTACAGAAAAAGGGTGGCCTTTTTCTTAAAATCTTTTCCTACCTAGACTATATAGCCTACATTTGAATCAGCATTCACACAAGTAAAGGATTTTTCCACCTAGCAGGAGCTCCTGAGTCTGGAAGATGATTAAGAACTACACCACAGATTTATGAAACACGGAGATAAACTTTATACTCTTTTAATACAATAACCAGCCAGCTTCCAGCTTCCTTGACCAAGGCACTTAGAGAAGTATAGATAACTCCAGGTTTGGCCTTAAGGTGGTATGTGTTGGGGACCATGGCTTGGGGACATCTAGTTTAGAAAACAGTAATAGGCGACAGATGTATTTGCATATCTTACTTCATGAGTTAAGCCCAAATTTAGAGATTAAAGAGTAATGAATATATTAGTTTATTAACCAGAAGACAATCTTCTGTGTCACATTCTTCCCTTAAGACCTTTTTATTCATCAGAATTTTAACAGAGAAACTTTTGAAATAGTTTAGATTAAAAAGTAAAACAGACCAATTAACAAACAATATGGACTACTAAAAAGAATAATAATTTTTAAAAAACCCAGCAAGTTGGAAATTTCATTTCAGAACAAAAGCTTGTCCAATAACTTCTCTGACATTTGCCAGCAGGAGACACCTCTGAGGAAGGTATAAGAACTGCAGATTACTTTTATGAAGTAAGCTTAAGCCCTGAAACTTGTCATCTGTTACTCCTCTGTTATGTTACCCATTGGTTATCATTACCCACATTCAGTTGCTTTTCTAATTTTGCTAAATCCTTGCCCTCAAAAATGGTGTGTGGCAGAATTCAAAAATCTATTTTAAGATTATGTAGAAAATAATTTCTTGTACAGCTTCGAAATTCCCCACTTCTCTTTTCATCAAATATTCCTTGTTCTTAAGTTATGAACTCTAGGAATAAAAACTCCTGGTCTTCCAAATATCTTAGATAGATATTCTTCTACTTTCTAGACAGATTTAGATATTCTTCTATCCTTCTAACACTTCCTGTATCACTTACTGTTTTGTATTCATCTCCATTCCGTGGTCAAAAATCCTAGCCTTTTCAATCTCAGTTTTCCCACTGTGTTGACTAGCTTTCTCACTCTTTTCTGAGCCTCCATTAATCACAAAATACCTTTTGGAGATGGAGATGTACTGCTGCAAATCAGGGCAATTCTTATTCTCGTTAACATTTACATGTTAATGTTTTCTCTGCTATTATATCGCTTATTTATGTCAAGATTTAATTTACTTTTTTTGACAATTGTGCACTGTATGAAAATCTCTGCTGAACTATCTGTAACATCTTCAGTATACCTTTAGAAGAATACAAGTAATTTACATGTTCCTTTTGAAATGGTGTCAATTTTAGAATACAGTCCTAATCCAGTATGCAATGTTATTGTACCTAACAAGTAACTTTCTGCCATTATAACATGGACTACTTATCCTCTACACTTTCTGTCTCCTAATTCATTACTGATCTAGAACAATATCTTGCCTTTCATCCATCAATATTTTGCCTTTCATTCCATGACTAACTAGTTGCTCAGCAGCTTTTTACGCAAGTCACTGAGAACTTGTAACTGTCAGGTTACTTGTGACAGTCGCAAGTTCTCTCTAGCACTACCTTTCAACGTCTATTCTGGCAGTCCATTGTGGCGTATATACACACCCCCCACTATTCATCATAGTAAATAATATACAAAAATACATGAAAATCAGCCTTAAAGAAGCATCTCACCACATGTTATGCTCAAAAACCTTAGAAGGATCAGTTAAAATCCGTGATCCAAGTGGAACAGCTGGTTGTCTACTACTTTGGTGCCTCTGTTGCATCTTGCTTTTCCTCAGACATAAAGCAGAAAGCCTTGTAATGAAATTCATTTTGTTCAGAGACCTGAAAACACAATTAGCTCAAATTACAGTTTTGCTGTAACTTAATTGTTTATGTCACTTACATGAGAAACTGGTCAAATAATCAAGCACCAATATCAACTTTGGTAATAATCTTTTACTATAATATCAATTTAAATGCTTTTTAGAAAATAGCAACATCTCTTCAGTGTGCTGAAAGCCAAAATAATCCCAAGGTAGGCTTCGGGAATGAAACCAGTTGAAAGATAAATTACTTGGCATCATTTCAAAGTCCTAACAGGCGGGGGTGGGGGCGGGGGGGGAGGGGGGGGAGAGAAATACACAGTAAAACAATAAACCAAGTTTGACACTGTATCTTTAAGAAGACAAGCAAGAAGTGATCAGTAAAGAAACCACTTGTTCTAGTGGGTACATACTGTCATTGAGATTGACATTTTTCACCCCACTCACTAGGTAACCGTCTTCAAAAGATTTCATTCTAGAACTGTGACTGTGGTTTTACTCTTTTAGACAGGAAATGAAAGATTTTTTTTTTTGTAAGTGTAAACATCATGCACCAGAAAGCCTTCCAAAATTTCTGCCATGTATTCTCCTGATCCCTGTTTAATGCCCTCTTTGAAAGGAATGGTTTTAAATGTCAAATTTCTATTCATGCAAATTATAAAGTGCTTGAGATTTTTCTATTACGTGTATAATTCTCTCTTATATTGCTATATTTTACTTTACTTCTTCATACAGTATACAGAATCTCTTCATACAGTATTAATAACAAAAGATAACAAGTGTGTGTACCTACTACCAGTGTTTTATCTTGTTGGGTTTGGGGTTTTTTTTGCATATTCTTGTTAATGTAGGCTTTCTAGGAGATGACTAAAGTGAAATATTACCCTGATGTGCCTTTGTTCTTTTTTCATTCATGTGCTCTGCATATGACTTTAAAAATTATTCTTAGACTTATTTTTTTCCTGCCTTTTTTTTTTTTCCAGTGTTGCTTCTGTATAAAACACACATACAAATTTAATGCACTGGAAATACAAAATGTAGTTACAAAAGAACAGGCACAGTTTAAATACAGACATTATTGGAAAACATTCTGTGCAAACTGGTTACAAAATGAAGATTTTTATCTTGAGGAAAGTAGTATTATTTGATAACAAGTCTTGTACTGTGAATAAAAAAAGATCAATTTGTACACATCAATACAAAGCCTGGCAAAGGAATTGCTTCAATTAAATGAACAATTCCTCATTTAAGGTGTACTTTTGAATGAGTCATGCTTTAAAAGGGCATTGTTTATTCATTTTAAGCCTACAGGGGGAAAAAAAAAAAAAAGGAAAAAAGGTTTAAAATTTCTTTTTATTTGTCAAAGATGAAATAAAGTGGGGTTTGCCTTTTGGCTGTCAATGCCAAATAAAACACTGATAAATTTTGGCTGCTGGAACTGCAGTGTTACCAGGGTATGGGGCATCACCATACAGTGAAAATGTAACATTTAGTCCTATTAAAAAAGTAAAACCTCTCCTAATGTTAACGAGTTTATTATGGCTCTTTTTTTTTTTTAATGTGGCTCAGCAACTAAAACAATTCCAGTTTATACTTTAATTACTATAAACTGTTCATGCTTTGGTTTTGAAAATATGTATGTATTTTTCATAACATAATGTATAAATATTAACATATATGGAATATTATGAAATAATAATTATGAGACATGAAAATTAACACAGCATGACAATTTCTGTAAAATGTGTATTTTCCATAAAGGCAACGTTCTTGAAAACAAAAGCAAGCAGAAAATCCCCCAAAACCCCAAACCACAATCTGATCTAAAATTATTATTATTAAATTATAGAAATGCCTGGATAAAGATTCCATGATTGCGTTGCAAACTGTACGTTTACAAATCCTCTTCCTCCTACAATCATTCAAAAAGACCTGAGATAGTATCTTGCATTTCCTGTGCCAGCATTGATATTCAACATAAAATACAATGATTCAGCTGCTAGGCTAGTCACATAATTTTTCTTGGCTTTCTAAATATCTCAGTAAGAACATGAAAAGATGCACAGATGGGAATTATAGTCAGATGACTAAGATGATCTTGCATCAGTAAAATCCAGAGATGCAGCTCTTTTTACGAGAATGTGATCCTTTTTGAGTGATAATTGCACAATTTTAGCTGATAAATTCTGAAACATCAAGAAAATGCAAGGAGAGTGGGGTAGGTGGGGGAGTTTACTGTTGCATCCAGTGTTAAATGTGAAGGAACTCCTTGGAGACACGCATGTATATCCCTGAGAGTTAGTGTGATCCACAGGTCATGAGATTAATGGGCAATCTGGCTACTACAAGTTCAAAAAGCATCCAAATGACTTGGAAGCCTAAATTACATTTTCAGAACCAAGTCATTGCTCGATTGTTTCTCTAATTGATTTTGTTAATGAAACAGGCAAACACCCTTTCTCTTCGTCAGATGAGATGATCGTACCCTGAAGCCGGGACAGTAAGAAATGCTGTTGTCTGAAAGAATTAGGAGTTATTTCCTTGTTCAGAACCACAGTCAGGAAGGCTTTAAGTTTGATTATTAATCAAAGCAATTCAACCTTCATTTTTAAGGATAGTATCATGAAACTGAATTCCATTAAAAATGCCTACATTTTGTGGCAGCGTAACTATTTTTCAGAAAAAAAAACTTTAAAGAAACAACACACTTGGTAACCACACTCAAAAGCAACATGGAAGATTTTTTTCCCCTGTGGAGCACTGCCTTTTAACCTTTACAATTTTGTCATTGTTACAAATACAGATCAGGTCCTCAGTTTAGTTGAGAAACTTTAAGAAAACAGCCTTAAAACTCCTCCCCTCCCCAAACAATCTAACACAGCAGCTTTACTACAGCTTTTTGAAGGTGGACATGCATAAGAAAGTATACACATCAACTGCCAGCTAGACCTGAAATAATACATTTCTAATTGATCATAGAATCATTTAGGTTGGAAGAGACCTTTAAGATCATCGAGTCCAACCGTTAACCTGTCACTGCCAAGTCCACCATGAAACCGTGTCCCTAAGCGCCACATCTACACGTCTTTTAAACACCTCCAGGGATGGTGACTCCACCACTTCCCCAGGCAGCCTGTTCCAGTGCCTGATAACCCTTTCGGTGAAGAAATGTTTCCTGATACCCAATGTAAACCTCCCCTGGCGCAACTTGAGGCCGTCTCCTCTTGTCCTATCGCCTGTTACTTGGGAGAAGAGATTGACACCCACCTCGCTACAACCTCCTTTCAGGTAGTTGTAGAGAGTGATAAGGTCTCCCCTCAGCCTCCTTTTCTCCAGGCTAAACAACCCCAGTTCCCTCAGCTGCCTCTGAGCAGTCGCATCCACAGAGGAAAAACTAGAGATACAGGAGAAAAGAACTGTTCTAATCTTGTTTTTTAAATAGTGAATTACATGCCAAAGCATACACAAACCACTTCATTGACGAGTAAAATCCTTCAGAAGTATCAGTTCCAAAAGAGATGTCAGAGGGAAAAAAAAAAAAAACAAACACAAACCCAAAACAGAACAGAAATAACCTGTCATTTTTGTCCGAGAATCTAGTTCAATGAACTTATTGGATGAAAATATTCCGACATTTGACTGATCTCCAACTACAAAGCTAACAACTCCTTCCATCTCCAATCGCTAAACCTACTTGTAGAGTCTCCATTACAAAGAAAAAAAATAGCCTATATTAGAAAGAGCATGTGAAGCTTATGTTACATTTCTAGACAGAAAAGTATTCTGCAAACAATGAACTTCATACAATTACTTCTTCTGCTTGGCACCTAGAAGCTTATCTACACAACATTTGACAATTAATCCCCAATGCTCTCCTGTAAAGTGTAGCTGATCTGTTTTATCACTATCAAACACTACCAAAACTCAGAACACCTTACACACAACAGATGCAAGTGGCAAACATGGACATAAAGTGAAAAATTTTTCAAGCTAATGGTAACACAGAAGGTATAACTATGAATTACCAGTGGTTATTTTAAAAACACATACATATTAATATTTCTTAATATTTCAAATCAAGGCGGGGGGGAGGAGGGGACTTTACTGTCAACAAGATTCATTCATTAAGTGAATGCTTAATGCCATTCTATTCTACCAAGTGACTAAACATGCCCTCTTGGGGCTTCATGATTAGTCTTCCAATGATATACTTCAAAAAAATTGTGCACATTTGAAACTATAGGATATTTCACAGCTTTTCAAACTCAGCAGATCTAAAGCTCTCAACTGTTTTTCCTTCTCATACATCATCACCAGGAATGATGCAGGCCTCCCTGCAGGCACACAGCGACTTCAGTGAAACTACTGCAGAGCACTGACTACCAAGGGAAAAACAAAACAAAAAGTTATTTTGATTTATTCTGACCCCTGTAGAAACAACAGAGTTAACATTAGTTAAAAAGCAACAGCAGATAAACAAACCAACCCCACCAGCTATGATTTTAACCACATGTACAGAAATGTTGAGTAAGAACAGCCTGTTCTTACACCACCTGCCAGGTAGCCTGTTAAAAAGAGTCAAACAAAGAGGAAATAGTTTATACAATGGTAGAAGGAGGGAGATAAAACTGCTCATTTACTGAAAACATTTACTTGAATCACCATACATCCAGGAGATCAGCAATAGAACTTGGAGGTACATTACTTGGGATAAAATAATGTATGTAGGCACTATATAATCACTTCTAAAAGTAAGAAAGCAGACAAACAGCTATTAGGGACAAGCAGAGAGCTAAAAGTCCTTGAGAGTTTAAAAAACCCCATTATTATTTAATTTCCTAATTTTGTATTCATTGAGAATTGTTTCTCAGCCACTATTCTCCATCTTTATACTCCTGTTGGAATTATTCTGCTATATAAACCATTTTTGCAGTATCTTATAAAACTACAGGTTTTATAATTGTATTTTTTTATTCTTTTATTTTTAAGAAGCAATCATACCATTCCTATAAAAAAGAGAAAATGTTCTTCAATTGAGACTATGAACTGCAACGTTAATTCTTGTTGGCATATGCATCTATTGATCTCGGAAGACAGTGGAAGCAAAGAAAGCTTTCTGCTCAGTACTAAGGGAATCAACTACACTAGTTAATATGTTTGTAAGCTAATGAAGACAGTTTGAAAAAAATGCAACTAAAGATAAAATAATGGCAACTGCAAGATCAGAGAGACATGAATGGCTAACAAGGAAGAAAGAAACAGTTACCTTAGAAATATAGATGTATTTTATTTACTGAATATTTAATCAATTAATGCAAACATGAAATAACTAACAAAAGCATTTTATTTGAATTAATTGTATGGATAAAATGAGGAGTTCAGTTGCTACAGGTGACTAATGTAATTTGTTCTATCCTAAACTAAACCTGGGCTCCTATTTCTTTTTTCACTTGCAAAGGCAGGTGATAAAACATTCTGACAGAAGCTCATCAAAAAATGCTGATTCAAGAAAATCACAGTATTTTAAAGAAATGTAGCAATTCTGATGACATTTTAATATATTCAAGCATTTTTATTATTTTTTGGAACGTTGAAAGATTTTGTTTTGATCAGGACAAGTGTTTTGTTGAAACTGCATCATTTCAATTTATAATAGAGATGTTCTGACTTCACTATCAAAGACTATTTTGCCTTTAAAATGAAGCTTCAGTAAATATTTTAACTGAATTCCAGTACTTCAATTTGTGAAGAATACTCTCATTCCAACTGAAGCAAAAACTGTATTTTGATATCCTAGAATCATTCTTGGAATGGAATTTCTACTTTTGTACTGAATCTATTTATAATAACATTTTCCGTGTTAATTGTTCTATTGTTACCTGTTTGTAACACCTACTAAAGGTACACTCAGAAACAGTGTAATTATAAATATTATTGACTAAAATAATTTGAATAATAGAAATTAAGACGATACCAGTCACTCTTAGTACAAATTTCTTAAATATTGCATAATGTAAAGAGGCAAATTCACAAATAACTCTTTAGGCTACAATCCTGTCAATACATTTGTTTAACTTTACGGACAAGTTGTCTTCCCACATACAAATAAGCGTTTGCAGGATGTGGGATTTAAACATGCAAGTATTCTGTGCAACCTTTTAATCTCCCCCCCACCTATTTTTCCATGAGGGAATTCATGTCTTTTCCTGTTATTTATACAGCAGAATACAACATGAAACTGATTTACTAAATTGATCTATTCACAAGTTTAACATGAAGAGGAAGCCATCAATGGTAAACATAGCTCCAAAACAAGGCTTCTTAGTTAACCTGTGCACCCTCTGCTGGCTGATGCTTACGGAGAAAGAAGAAGGAGGGCGGGGGGGTGTGGGGGGGCGGAAGCTGTGTTATGTATACATATACATGCACAGTGAATGTACATCTAAGTCTCTAAATACATCTTTCAATCACTTAAATTGTTTTTCAACCCCATTTTCTACAAAATACTGAACATGTAACTGTATTGCCTAACAAAAGATGATTTGTCTCAACACAAACCACATTTTTCTATTATTAAAGATGCTGAGAACAGAGATAGAACAACATGAATTTTACTGCTATCCTTAATTTACATTGAAGAACCTTGTTCATTTACATCCCTGCATGGACAAGATGCTAGATGTCCACATGAACTTTGCTTAGGTGCAACCTGCCCTGTCAGCTCTGAAGTCACTGGCAATGTTGCAGATCCACCAAAGAGTACGCAGACCATAGTGTCCTAACCCACTCTTCCGAGGAGCGACTGCGACCACCATGTTTGTGTGTTTAGCTCACTTCATCCAAATAACTGCAAAGCACTAGAAAATTACAGGAATCTGTCTTTTGTTACAGTACCAGTGAAGATTAAAGGTTCTGCTCAGAGACCCTGAAGAACAGACATGAAAACACATAAAAGATCAGCAGCTTCCACATTACCCCTTTTGGGCACTTGGCCTCTGGCAAGGAAGGGAAACGCGTTTTTCCACAGACTTCAGCTGCTCTGCTGGCAAGTAGCTGTTGATGATGGTGACAACTTTTGGGACATAGCTCTAAAAATATAAAAATGAAGTGTCATACATCTCAAGAAGTCGCTGTTGACCCTGGAGTTTTAAACAAATCCTTTAAAATTCCACCCCCCCCAAGTCCGGGTACACTCCATCCAACACAGCAGTATCCAAAATCACTCGTGGCCAATGCCACTAGCACGCTGTGTGGCTGATCGCCACTCGCGGAGCCCGGCGGCTCACACCGGGCGTGCCCGGCGGGGGGACACTGGACCTGCCGCGCCCCGTCCCGCCGCCCAGCTCCGGGGGGCTTTACTCTCCAGCAGGACAAAATTAAAAGGAAGGAGATATAAGTTCCCACTTTTCCTTAACTGAACTACCGCTAACAAAACTTTCCTGCCTTTATTTAAAAAAGCAACGGGCAGAATACTTCCATTTACACGCCCCGCATGCCGGCGCGCACTGCGCTTACTCCAGTCCCTTCAGCCAGGGCAAGGCAGCCGCAGCGCAGCCCGGCCTGGGGCAGAGCTCCCGGTGCGAGGGGCGGCTCCGCGGGTACTGGCGGGCGCCCACTGCCGGCGGCTCTCACCGGCTTCTGCGCGGCGGCTCTCCTCCTGCCCCGCCGTCCTCCGTACGGCGTTTCACCAGCGGCAACACGGCAGCACCCCCGTACCGGGGGAACGACCCCGCTCCCGCCCGCTGGCTGCGGACACCCACGCGGCCGCAGCGCCCGCCCCGAGCGACGGCTGCAGCGCCTGAGGGAGCAGGCGGGCTGCCGCGGGGCATGGCGGGAGATGTAGTCCGGCCGCGCCGCGGAATTCCGCCCGCGAAAACTACAGTACCCGGCGGGCCGCGGGGGCAGGCGGTGGCGGTGTAGGGTTGTCGTCGCCTGGCGTTTGCGGTACCTCGGCTCTGTGGCGGGGAGACGCGGTGCGCACCCGGCCGGGTGGGTGCCTGCGCGCGGCGGCGGTCCTGGCCCCGCCCCGGGACGGCGCGGCCGCGGCGGAGCCCCGTCCAAAGGCCTCGGTTTGCGTCTCTTGGGAGTCGGAGAACAAGGAGCCGCTCGAGCCTTTTCCTGCTTTGCTTCACCTCTTGCCGCGCAGGGCGGGGGGGTGAGAGAAATCCGGCGCGGGCCTGGGCCCTGCAAGGCTGCTCGCCCCGCCGAGAGCGAGCCAGAAGCGGGGGAGAAAGGCGAGCCTGTCCCGAGGCCCAGGAATGTGCCCGCAGGCAGCCGCCGGCGGGAGGAGGGCCGCCTCCCGGGCGCCTGGGGCTCACAACGTCTGCCGCCTCCTCACCCGCAGGGCCCACGGCTTTTACGCCAGAGATGCTGGTGTCGCCCACAGAAAAAACCTGGGACTCCTCAGGAAGATCATATGTCAGGTAATAGCGGTGCGTTCCGGCGCTGGCTGAACCCCTGCGTGTGCTGGCTTTCAGCCGGGGTGGTGTGAGTGTCAGTCCTCAGCCCCGGTGTTCGAGAAGTCCCTGGTCACGCTGACTAACAAGTTTGGGGGGGAAAAAGCTGCAATTTTGCTGAAGAGAGTTAGAAATGGTTAAATTTATTTCATGAGGCTCAGACCTAGAAATGTAGAGAGGACTACTACACTGTGGGAAAACTGCAGAAGCACTCGTAAATCTAATAATCATAGAAATAGCCACTTATTTCTTCCGCTAAGATAGCTTAATATTTAATATCAATATTAAATTCATATTGGTTTAGGGAGCATCAATGTTAAATTTGAATGGAGTTATTGCAACAAAATAGATAATCAGCAGAGGTGTTCAGGTGAACATACACATTCAGGTGACCCTAATGTGTCAGTGAAATTTATGTTATAGAAAAAATAGGAATTAAACCAATTACAGACTGAAGTGAACTTGATTTTTTCATCAAAACGATTACCATTCCCATGCAGTAGTTGATACAAATGCATTGAAAATGAATATGTGGAAGTGAATTGGCAATTGTGTTATATTGAAGATATATTTATTGGAAGTCAGCTAAGTGTCCACTTATGCAACTAGATCAATGGGCATGCAAGGTTTATTGGAATAAAAATGAGTACATCTGACTTACACAAATACTTTTTTTTTTGGTAAGACTGAGCCTTTCCTAATGGTATAGAGCTCCTGATGTCCCTAATGCGTGCAAGAAACTTTATGTGAGCAGTTTATTCCATTAACATTTCAAGCATTTTCTGCAAATAACTGTAAACACATTTTTCTACCTTTCACACAAAACATCAACAGCAGAATGGAGTCAGATGTTCAGTAAATTCAATTAATTACATATAAAAGAGTTATGTGCATATTTACACTCTGTGGAGTTTTGTCCTTGATTTTAAAAGTTGCCATTAAAGTTTAGTTGCCAGTTTTAATTTTAAAGCAGGCAAGTTAATGACAAAATATTCATTACCCACGCTGTCCATAGTAGCTAATAAAAAGATCATTTAATTAAAAAAAAAAACACAAACAACAAACAAACAAACAAAAAAACCCAAACAACAGAGTAAGATTTTCCATTTTCCTTTATGTATTCAACAGCAAAGGTTCAATTAAAGTTAGTTATCAAGCTGCAGGAGCCAAAAAATATTTTCCAAAAGCAAGGTTTCTTACGAAAGCCATCACTGTTACAACCACTGTCTGTTTCAGGAAAGTACTAAATTCAAGAACGTTTGGACAACTCATTCTGCATCTCCTATTGCGTATGAAAGAGGAAGAATTTACTTAGACAATTACCAGTGCTGTATTAGCAGGTAATAAATTTACAATTGAAAGTTACCCTGGCTTACAGTTTTAACACTGTGATTCTGTTTTAGACACGTCGCTAACTTTACTCATCCAAATAGCCCCTGTGAATTGAGTGGAATTTACTTATGAACAAAAAATAACCAGGTGCATAAATCTTTGTTAAATTACACTCAGATGCTGTTGTGTCTTAATGTGACACCTGCTTTGGTGAAAGAAAGTCTGATCTTACTGGTGCTGTATAACTTCAGCTTTCAGAGCACTTTAATCAGAGTGGAAGATTATCACCATTTTATAATTTTGCACTAAAAAGCAATGAACAGTATTTGTGATCTGGCAACTAGCAGTGTACTAAAGAGTGTGTCACAAAATCAGCATATGTTACGAGCTTGGTACTGTGTCTATGAATTCTGCATTAAAGAAGTAAATTTTGTTCATGTAAAAGTAGAGTGTGCAGAGTATTTGCTGGTTTTTGTTAATGTATTTTGCAGATCAGTTTTCTGATCTGATGTACTCTCCTGTTCCAGCAGCAGCAGCTGCAGAGGCACAGCTTAGGAGGCAGCACAAGGCAGGGCAGAGGACGGGGAGTCGTGCGTACACCAGTTCTGGTCCTCGCCCATCCCTCTTGTCAGGGAAGTAGCAGGGACTTGGAAAACTGTGTTGCGGAGTAAGTTGTGGTCAGAATAGTTTTGAGACAGTGTCATATGATACATAAAAGACACATTACTTTGTCAGTGTAAACCACTGAGAGTTAATTAAATTATCACTTACAGCAGAGATCTAAAGCTACTTAGCTGTGTCTTATTCCTACATTGTCTGAATGCTTTCCATTACTGGGTCAACCTGTCTAACATCTTTCAGGTTTATCTTTGTCTCATCCTCTCCCTGAGGGGAAAAGTGTGCACAGTATGAAGCTTTTATTCTAGTAGTAGGATTTTTTTTTAAAAAATCTGTACATGATGCCAGGCCTTTTATATTACGAAAGGCAGCACTGGAAGAGCTCGAGGGGGAGGTTCCAGGATGATTGTTAGTTTATGGAATATGCTTTCTTTTTAATGTATATCACTAAAGTAAGAATATTACTATTAAGTTTGTTATTTAAAAACAAAACAAAACAAAAACAAAACAAAAAACCCCGCAACACCAAGCTACAAAATATAGAAAAGGTTAGCTGTTAAATATTACATTATACTAACTATTGTTTATTAGGCCTTGTTTTGAGAGCAATTTCAGGTTATATTTACAAAGTAAAAATAAGATGTTTGGATTTCTGACCTGCCTGAAGAGAAGGCAGGATTTATAAAACTGTATAAAATGACTTGTTGATAGAAAGTAGTTTATAAAGTAAACTAATGATTAGCAATCATTTTCCTCCAGCATTGCACAAGAGCCAAGAATACTTTATCAAAAGCCAAAGTGTTCTAAGTCAGAAAAAATAGAAGATGCTTTATTATTGGAATGCCCACTGGTAAGATTACTTTTTACTAGAGCATTGTTGTGCAAAAAACCAAATTACTATCTTTCAGTGAAACATATTTAGAATAGAGCATTCTTTCCCTGCTGTTTTCTCAGTGTTTTTATGGAGTTAGGTCATTTAAGGTTTGCAACATGTGCTTATTTATTTTGACTGAACCTTCAGAGGTATACTTCTCTGAATTTCTCAATAGCTCATTCAGATGGTTTTTTTGTGAGCTTTCGTGGAATATTTTAAAAACAGTGCCTTTATGCTTATGCAACTAACTCGAATTCCTTACAACATAAATTCTGTTTAATTTTTTCTTTATTTTTTAATTAGCAAGGGCAGTAAGTGGGAGTTTTACTTTTTACCAGATCTGTTGACACAAAAAAAGGCAGATAAACTGAAGACTCATTAAAGCAACTCTGCCCAAAAGCTGTTCTGCTGTTTCTAGCTTATAGATTATATCGTTTACCTCCTTGTTGAGGAGTTTTTCTGTCATCCGGTGTCCACAGAGCTTAGGAATATTAGCCCCATCCTTAAGGTGCCTAAAAATAAAGCAATGTGAATACTGGTCTTAGCAGTTACTGTTGAGTTGCCACTGAATGTCTTATTCTGCAGTACTTAAAACGGTTGTCTCTTCAAGACTAGTATCAATTAGATCGATAAGCGGTTATACTTCATTTTTGCAAGGCAAGGAAGTTTTAAAGGTGTCTTTTCTAGAAAAGGTAACTGCCTTGCAAAAAGTGTGACAACAGATTATGTGATAGTCAGAAGACTGTTTGGCACAGACATGAGCTTAAGATCCTGATGTGATTAGCAGGCAGCTTTCCACCTTTAGTTTTTGAGGAATGTGTATTAACTTTTGCTTTCTTGTTACTGTGTCAAAATGTTATGTATCCTCGTGGTACGAACTTTTTTCCTGATAACCTTTTGTTATGTAGGGGGAAATGCTACCAAGCCCATCAGACTATAAATCTTCCCTGATAGTCTTGACAGTGCAGAACTGGCTTCTACGTCTCTGTGCTGATAGTGGAGAAATACTGGAAAAAATATACCTTGCTGGTTCCTGTTGCAAATTCAGGTATTAAACATTGACTAGGCTTTATATAATTAACAATCATTAGTACTATACTGGAGAAAGGGAATGATGTTTATTTCAGTACTGTCCTATGGCTGACTTCAGGTTTGTTAGTCTAGCACATTACCTGGACTACTGTTCCTGCATGCTGTTTTCTATAGAAGAATTTCAGCAGCTTAAGTATTATGGTCTCAAATTTGGTATCAACTCCACAAAAGCCACAAAAACTAGGCTACTATTGGCTTTTCTCTGACAATTTTACAGCCTTTAATATTGCAGTAGCAACATACCAGGAGAGGGCCTTTAAGAGCTGTAAACCAAACTTCATAAAATATAAGAAAAATAGGTTTAAAGTTTAAGCCATTTTTAACTTGCAAGCATTCTTCTCCATAGGGTAGCCATCTTGCTCTTTAAAAGCAGAGCAGTTACTGCTTCTGGTAAACTGCATCTTTTTTCAGTTCTCAGAAGAAATTATTTCCCTTAGGCTGAAGGATAAGAAAACAGTGATTTGTGAAGGGAAGGAGAAAAATTAAGACAGTGAATGTTCATACTTTCAGAATTTTTTTCACAATCCTGTATGAAATAAGCCGTTCCTAGTTCCCTGGGGTTTGCATTATTGCAAACAGCAAACATCTCAGGCACCTCTCCTGAATCAGATACTGAACAGTTTGCCTGGACACAGAGATCTGCCTAGTTATAGCAGGTTATATTTTATATGAAATAATGTATTTATTATTAAATGATTTTTAAATGATTAAGATAGGCCTTTCTTGTCACAAATAGGTATCTGAGCTGGGATACTCCTCAAGAGGTAATGGTTGTAAAGTCAGCTCAGAATAAGCTCCCTGCAGCAGCACGGCAGGTAAGTTTGTTGAAAAACTCTGTCATTCTTAAGTTTTTAAAAAATGTTTAAAAATTCAGTATTGTTGTTTCTTCCCAGGCAGGTATCCAACAGTCTGTATTGTTCTATCTTGCTGTATTCCAAGTTTTGCCTCTTTCATTCATTGGAATGCTAGAAATAAACAAAAAGGTAAGTTAATTCCTCTGTCAATCGTGATCTGTACTGTAGTTGTATGAGAGGCATAGTTTAGGCAATTGTCCCAGAATTTCAGGAGTCATACTTACAGCCGATAAAAGCATAGTGCCCTGAAACATTAATTAACAGTAATGTTGTTCTTGTGTCTGACAGGGGCGTTGGAGGGAGGATTCTTAATTCGAATGACCAGAAGAGAAAATAGAAATGCATTCTGCTATTGGGTTACTCTTTTGACATGTAGAAGGACTTCAGCCTTTACTTACAGCAATCATAGTGTCTGTAGACTTCTTTTCACCTCTTTAAAGATAGATGTGCTTCTGACCCACTCCTAGTAACAGTCTATGAATTGAAACAAATGTTTCAAACTTGTATTATCATTGATATTGAATGGCAAAATGTAAATATGTGTCTTGCTTTATCAGTCAAGAGCAAACAACCTTTCTGAGGTCGGTTTGTGACCTCTAAATAAGAGTGTCTATATTAGGAAACCCCACACCAGATGGCAAGTTTTACTGTTCTGGTGAAAAAACATGTCTATTTTAAGTGAAGAAAGCTCTGGATACAACTTATAAATGGAACAGTACAAACATGCAAACTCTGTCTTCAAAGCTCTGTGAGCTACAGTCTCATTTGGGGTCCAGACCTATTAGTGGGTTTTAGCTGGTGCTGTGTTGGGTTGAGGCTGTAATTGAGAGTGGGCTGACAAGTGAAGGAGTGGGGTTAAACATTTTTCATTTGGGCCCGTGAAAGTTTACGGCCACTGTGTATTGTTCTGTTCAAAAATAGTATTTAGGACTGGAAAAAAACAGTTGTTACCAGTATCAAAGGTATTCTCGATCTGATTAAGAATGGCATGCCAGATTTGTCATGGTCATAGGAGGCAAAATGTATAAAAGAGTACTTCTTCAGTTGGGACACTACTGAGTACTCATCAGAGTAATTGTTAACAGCTAGGAATAACGTCAGGGCAGAATTTGGGATTTGAGAATACACCCAGCAGAGGAAGCAACCAGTGAATGCAATGCCAAGCCTGATACAGATCAGTGGAATGTAACTGTTAGATTAGAGTTAGGATTAGGGTTACTGTTCAAGACTGCAGAATGCACCTAATGCATCAGCTTTTCTGAGATGGTACACCACAATAAATTCTGAGTTCAGACTAGCTAAGGTCTCAAGCATAGAAAGGAGAGTTTAGGTTGGAAGACTAATATTAGGGTTTGGGTCTGGAAGACACTGGGACCTAAGATAACAAATTTATTGAGAGAGCGCCATAAGACTAAATAAAAGGCAAAGTCTCAGGATTGAAGGTATCTTTCAGGACCAAACTGATCACAAGATCACTGATAGTATTAATATTTAGGAGTATTACAGGTTTTGGGTTGCTTTTTTTAAATTTGTTTTTAAGCCTGTTTTAACCGTCTTTTAATTGCTTTTTCACATAGTGATTCAGATTAAAGAAATGAAAACTCTACATTTCCAAGCATCTCTGTTATAAAAAAAATTACAAACTTCCCATGTTGTTATTCATTAAATATTAAGAATTAGTTTGTTGGGTTTTTCTCAGTGGAGATATGTTAAGCAGTGGCACAAATGAATACTGCATAATTGTTAAAAGGGTTAAGTCAGCTTCTCGTGTATGTGTCTAATTTGGATTCAGAGAGGATCCTGTACTGTGACAGCTGGATAATGTAGTTTTAGTACAGCTGTACACAGTCATAGAGCCATGATTAGACTAGTATTTTACCCTGGTGATGACGAAGAAAGAACAGAAGATCTGAAATCAGTACCTTTAGATTGAGTTGTTAGCTTTGCTAACATTCCCGTGGGATGCTGGGTAATATAATCTATTCATGTATTATAATAACTGGGTAACATGATATGAAGATATACTGAGAATTGATTAGAGAATGAATCTGCTTGCAGAATATGACTAATCTAACCTCAGGTGTTACTGCAGTGCAAAGTATTATAGAAACTCAGCAGAACAGAAGAGTTACAGAAAACTTCATGAACTAAAACACTGATCATAGGATTTGGTCAGAATAAAAAATCAAAGCGATTGCAAAATTAAGGACATAATGTCAGCATTTTGCATTGTCTCTCAATTATTTCTTCCCTAATAGAATATTTTTCTTTTCCTTTTTTTCCAGATATTTGGTAATAGCGTGACAGATGTTGCTGTTTCTAATGGAATCCTGATTGTAATGTATAGCACGGGTCTGGTCAGGCTCTATAACTTCCAGGCCATCTCTGAACAGGTCATGAAATACGAAATTTTTCATACAGTCCATGCTATTTTGGGGCAACAAATCATAAATATTCATGTAATGCCACATAAGTACATGGGGAATGTGTCAAAGGATAGAGCTCTTGCCTAAATCTGTTTACAGTCGGAAGATGCAAATGGGTACACTGTCAGAAAATTCTACCCACACCAGTTACAGATGGCAAAATATAAGAGAGAGAGGGTCAGACAGGCACTTAAGCACATATAGAGAGGAGCTATGTAAATGCTAGACCAGGGTGTGCTCTCCTTTACACACCTAGTCTGTAGTTACAGACAAAGGCTAGAAACTGATGGGTATGGAAGATTGATCTGAAACAGAACTGCAGCGAGACTGTTGAGTTTATATTCTTCCAATCAAAAATCAAACTTTAATTCAAAAATAAGACTTCAAGCAGTATCTAACAAGATAAAGAATGCAGTAGGAAGAGCAGTAAAACTAAACAGCAAGTAAATACACATCAGTAAAGCTAAATTTTTCTGTGTTATTTTAGTTCATGGAACAGCCGTTCAATTTGGGACATGAATTCAACTGGAATGGTCAAGTGGGAGTTGTAGGAAAGTATCCGTTTGGTCTTCCATGTAACATTAAAATAACAGGTATTTATGATCTTTGTATCATCTTGGCTGGTGGCTTTCATGGATTAATTATGACTTATTTCGCACCAAGAAAAAACATTAAATTACTGTACTCAAATTGTGCTGTAGCTATATTTCTGGGTTTACGTTATAGTACAAATGTGCTTTGCTTTACTACTAATTACAAGGATTAATCAGATAGGACTTACCTAGAAAACTAGTACAGCAAGTAAGCTATTTGAAAAACTTCATAAGCAATGCATGAAGTGGAAACCCCTTCCTTATTTCTGAGACGCAACTGCTCTTGGTAAAGAAGAAGGGCTAGGACAGCTGTTAGTAACACCCAGAAACAGTATACGGTATGTAAGCAAAAGATGTGAGAACATTTAATCTAACTTGCAGAGGGAATTCAAGGAGACAGAATATAATTTGTCTGAGTTGCATTTTGATAATTCCAAGTTGTCAGAAATGTGCCAGTTTCAATAAAATTAATTCCTGAGGAGAGAACAAATTATCTCTTAAAAACAATTCTTATGCCTCAAATCATTAACTTATGAATGTTCTGCTTTATGTACTGACTTTAATTTCTCTGAAACCAAACAATCATTTCTGTTGGTGCACTTGAGATTAGAATTCGGTGCTAAGAGTCTTAATGAATGACCAAAGCCTGAGACTTTCTTTGAAACTTTTTTTTACTTTAAAAATACCTTCTCACAAGTTCATGCTGGAGGCACTTCAAAAAAAAAAAAAAAAAAAGGTAGGTTTCACCAATATCAAATAATGCATACTTTTATTTCTTTAATTTTGAATGTTTCTGTATTAAATGGTTTTTTACAGGTGACTGTCCACGTAAAAAAAATGCTTTTGATCTTTATGTTTGCAAACAGTATCAGATAATAACAGGCAAACCAAACCAGATTTACATAAACCTGGGGAAATACACAAAGATAAAACACAGACTTAGACAGTGAAGGCTTTCAATTATAATGCAATGTTTTGATAAAACAAAGTGATAGGCTGCTATAATTGATGTCTCGGGTTCTGCAAAGGGAAATTTCTCCTCATTTTCCTCTCTGAGTCTGCAAAACCACTAATGTTAGGGGCCCTGTGGAAAACATGCTGTGGGAGCTTTAATAGGAAGCCTGTACCTGATTTGTTCTCATGTCTTGTAGATCATTGTAGTTTTTAGTTTTGAGATTTAAAACCAATGTACTGGGGAAGACATTTTTTGATCTTGAATCATGTTCAAGAATTTGTGGTTAGGAAGTTTTGAACTTAGGACAGACATTTGCCATGGCTGCTCTTTGCAGATAGTTGCATTCCTGTGGTTCTTGAGCTGTTTTCTTTTTAAGAATGAGATGGCTGGCTGACTGTTCAATGTAATGTAATGCTTCAGTGACTGAGATTTTAACAGTTTCAGACTTTAAGCCTGTATTTACTATGATTTAACTGTGTGTAATTTTCCTGCTTATTTAGTCCTAGCCTCCCTACAGAAATTGCCTGAAGGGATCACAGTTATTACGGTGCTGTTTTTATGGTTTGTTAGGTACCCAAGAGGAAGTGTATAGAGATCAAAACGCATAGGCTACCATGTACCTACCACGTCATTTACAGCTATTGACTGGTAAGGAATTTGATTTTGGTCACAGTGGAAGGAGTGGAAAAGGTACATATAAATCTTCATTATGTCACTTTCTGAAAGGTCCAGAACTTAAAAATGTAGTTTGATTTATTATTAGAGGATACAGTAATTTCATAAAAAAAAAAACAGAGAGGAAGATATTTTGCTGCCTTTTTTTTTTTTTTATATTTATAACACATTCTTGTTAGTGCTGCCAGGAACAATTTTATGGCTTTATGTTTAGATGAGGCTGGAGAGTTCTAAGGAAGTGAACAAAGAAGCTCAACTGGAGATTGAAAACTGGCAATGCTAGGGAAAGGACTTACAAACAATGAGAACAGGAGGTGTTGAGCAACAAGAGCAAGTGACACATAGCAGGAAAGAGGGACTTGAGGCAGCAGAGTCACGCTGTCACAGTGGTTTAGGTGGCTATGATCTTGCAAATCTTTGCCAAATGAACATAAAAAGAAAGGCATATTTTTATCAGCAGCCTGTACTGCTTAGGATTGATACATTATTGAAATGCATTTAAATCTGTCATTTAGTCCATCTACCAGAATTTTTGAGGGGCCTTGCTATATATGCTTTATTTAAAAAGAAAAAGTCAATAGGGTAAAAAGTTAACAAATTTTCTTGACTTGTTTTTCATTTTCTGACATTTTATTATCAGTCAGTCTTCTGCTTATGCCTCCATCTTCAACATTCTCTACATTTTCAGCAGATGCCTTGGTTTTTATAACCTAAACTTTATACTCCCATTTCCTATGCATTAGTCCAAAAGACAACTAGAAGACAGCCACTTTCCAGATTAGGAAATACTTCATTTCCATGGGCAGTAAACTAGTTCCTTTCAATCTAAATGGCTAAGTTCTTGGAAACATGAGTGAAGAAAAAAGAGAGAAGCACTATGTAAACGTAATTTCTGATGTCATGTGACAGCACCATTGGCTAGGATGTGGATAATTATCTAGACTAAGCAGGACAAGAGCAAGTCAAAATTCGGATGAGACCTTTGGGACACAAAAGTCCAGATAAGAACCTTGTTCTCCTCACAGTAATTCAGCTTGGGTTTTTATATTCTGCCTGTTTAAATGCCCCTTGTAATTGCAGATTTTCTCCACATTTTGTCAATTTTTTTTCCCCGTCACTTCTCTGTACTGTTAGAAAGAGATGATCTTTAGTCTAAAAATGATTTGGTTATAGCAGCTGTAGAAATAGCTTTTATTTAGCTAGTTGGTAGAAGTTGTAAAGCTCCATGCAGTCCATTTTGTTCAAAGATGCTTCTCTCGTTTAGTACACAGAAGACTTGTAAGAATGGCATATTACATCTGTATAATTTATCCCAACTGAACTGAAGGGAGAACTAGATACCTTTTGCCATTAATTACAAAAATTCCTAGATTTTTACTGATTTTTATGAACTCAGCTACAGATTGCATTCATTGTGGTCCACACTGTTTTGTTGTATTATGCCAAAGGAGAAGGAATATTCAGATTCAGGTATCTTTCTGCATTTACTTCTGTTATTTGAGATTGCTGCTGTTAGCCTGTTTCCAGCTATTTATCACTATTTTTCCCAAAGAATAGCGACCCTTTTGATATGCTCTTTGATCTGCTCATGTGTGTGTCCTCTCTCATTCAGATGAGCTGGATTAATTTTAATTGTTTGCTATGTCTTTGCTTATCCAGCTCATTTGGAATGAAGTAAGTCAAAGGTATCAGAAGAGCAGTTCACCATGAAGATCCAAGAAGGCAGGGACCTTCCACAGGGAATTGCAGATGTGTGCCTGGATGCTAGATGAGGTAGCATTGCTGGTGCTAGAAAAAAGATTCCAGCCAATGTATTTCCACTAGCCTTCAAAAGTTCTGAAGAATTAATAGCTTTATTGGAATTTAGAATTGTAAAGATCAATGGAATTATGATTGTTCTGCTACTAATGGTCTTAACATTACCCAACATTTGCAGATACCCCACCTTTGCTATTTGAAGCATCTTCTCTGGAGAATGCATTTCAAATTGGAGGTTACCCTTGGCATTATATCATCACACCTAACAAGAAAAAACATAAAGGAGTCTTCCATATTTGTTCTCTGAAAGACAATGCTTTGGTAATATATTCAGATAGCAGCTTCTCTGAAATGAATGTGTATCACGTTTGTCTTCATCTCTTCTTCTGAGTAGTGCTCGAGGTAACAATACCTGTGTTTTCCAGTAGTGTTACATCTGCTATCCAGTGGAGTCGTATAAAATTTTTTCTTCTGAATTAGTACTGCTTCTGATATTTCCTTCATTCCAATATAATCGTAGCACTGTTAGTGCTACATAGCACTGTATTCTCGGCTTAAAAGTTAAGGCTCAAGCAGAATCTCATTACTTCATTCCTTGCATGGTATCATCTTAATGCACTTCTGACTAGTCAGCCTACCAAATGGCATGACTAAAGAAACATTTTAAGTTTTAAGAAATTGCAGAATAAATTTCCTTAATGTTTGTAGTTTATCTTTGATTTGTACCTTCTCTTTCTCTCCCTAGAAGGATTTTATTACTCGGTTTAATCCAGCATTCCTGATTATGTTTGTTTATGTACTGTTCATTATATATTCTTTTGCATGAGCTCTCCATCTCAGCTTTTATTTTGGATCTGGATTTGACCTGAAAATATTTCTGCAATATAGGGAGCTTCTAGGCCTCATAGTTCAGGGTTCTTCACTAGAAAACTTCTCATTTGTAAATGTCGTCATCTCTTTTAGTAGTCTGATCCCCCTCCTATCTCTTATTTTCAAAACAGGTCTTTCACAACCATAGCTGAAGATCAATTTTGACTCAAAAGGACTTGTACAATCCTTTCTCACCTATTTTTTTCTATGTGGCTTCATACATTTGAAAATTTGAATGATCAGGGTCAGCTAAATTTAACAACAAAAAGCCACTGCCAGAATCCCAAGATTTTGACCAGCTTGCAGCTGAAATCACAAAACTGTCCCAGGCTTACACATTCCACAAATATTTACCCAAAAGAGGCTGAACCTGAGGTTTGAAGCTCAATTCAAAGTTTGTGCTAATGCTTTTCTTATGTCTTGACACATCTCATGTCTTTGACACTCAAATTGCTGGAATTGTTGAAGTGTTTGCAGAGCATAGGCTAAATCTTCATTTTGCTTAGTCTCAGGAGAGGTAGGATCATGTATAGCTGTGGTACAAGGTCATTGCTTATTGCATATTAAAAAAGTTGAAACTGTTCCATGGAATATCTTGAGAATTGGAACTGAGTATTATTGTTAATATTATTATTATTACTATTATTATTATTATTATTTCACTGCCATCCTTTCTGGTCATGATTATGAGCAATACTTAGAAACCTTCAGAGGTATGTGGAGAGGAGCTCAGTATTTCCTCTTTAATTAGACCTGTGAGACTTTCAAAATACTAATATTCTAAGCTTTCCCTTCCTCCTTCAGGCAAAAAATGGCATACAGGATATGAAGTGCTGTTCACTGGAACCTGATTGGATATATTTCCATCCAGATATGTCAGGTAGAATAATCCACGTGGGACCCAATTTGATAAAGTATGAGCCTTTTTTTCTCAAATCTTATTTTCATTACAGGAAAAATTCAGTAGTTTGATGATTTGCAGGCCAAAACACTCATCAAGCTCTAGAAACTGTAAAATTTATTGATTTGTTAGAATCAGAAGTTCTGGTAGAAACATCTGCAGATTTGTACATGATGAATGTGGGCGCTGGCAGGCAACACTAGATTTTAATATGAAAAATGTTCAAGGACCACTGTGCTAAAATTTTACCGATAAACATAAATTACAAAAATAATTTATTTCAATTTCAGTTATTTCTGATGTTTTAATATACTGGGTTTTTTAAATTATAAATATAGAAGTGTTGTAGTAGGTGGATTAGAATACGTGACTTATTTTGTAATTTCTGTTTCTTTTGTAGAGTCTTGAAGCTTAAGGAAGTTAAAAATAATACAGATCAGATGGAGATTGCAGAAGATTTTACGATTGTGGCCAACAGAGAAAACTGTGTGAGT
Source organism: Phoenicopterus ruber ruber (assembly GCA_009819775.1). NCBI lineage: Eukaryota > Metazoa > Chordata > Aves > Phoenicopteriformes > Phoenicopteridae > Phoenicopterus > Phoenicopterus ruber. The sequence continues at coordinate 20,827,036 of CM020220.1, read as the reverse complement.
TCAGTGTCCAAGATCACAATGTATGATTTTGAGCAGTATACAAGGGTTTTGTGTATGTGAGTAATCACTGTGTTTTATGGGCTTAATTCAAGTTTATTGAAAGACATTCCATATTTTCATTGGACTTCAAGCTGTATGAAAAAAATTTTGAAAACAGTAACACTTTCAGGATAGCTTTCTGAAACCTCCAGGGTTTTCTTTAGTTTTCAGCATTCTTTATGGTGTGCAGTATAACCATGTATCACTGATATAAAACATACTTACAAGATGGTGACAGGTTCCCTTCAAAAGAAGGTGCCACCAAGTGATAATTGTGTGCATCTCTGGTGCTCAGGTAAGTTGATCATACAAACGCTAGAAATGTTTTAAGTCTCTCGTAACCTAGGGGTAAGTCTTCATAAGACAACAAAGACAATACATTGCTTCCAAAAGTCTGTTTCTTTTCGTGGCTACGTGCATCTGTCACTCCTTTGTGACAGGTTTGGCATTCATCTAACCCTGAGTGAGCCATATCAGTGCACTTAAAACAATAGAATAATAACCCAGCAGAAAAGGTGAGTACTTTTTCTGCTTGCTTGGTGAGCTGAATTGGAGCTGAAACAGAACAGAACTGAATCATCAGTGGGTCAGAAGAGTGCAGAAAGGTAGAGCCAAGTGGCGAGGGGATGATCTGAACCTCCTGGTAGAAATGAGCTGTTAAATCACCTCAGTTGTTTCGTGAAGTCTTTTGTGACAGAAAATCACAAAGACAATCTAAATGTCAAAAAGGTCAGAGCACGCTTGTGAAGAAAATTTTTTGGCAGTGCCTGGAACTGTCATTTTGCTTCAGCATGGAAAGTTAAGTCTTACATAAAAGCAAGTTTTTACAGTTTATGAGTACTGTAGAGTCCCTGGAAATCAGCGATACTAATTTGGAAGCTTCTGCAGAAGAAAAGTTTGTGCATTAAAAGTCTGCACTAACTCGGGAATAACACTTCCATTGAATTCAGAAAGGGTAAGCTTTGTCATCTAACGACTTGCCATACTTTTTTTTTTTTAGGATTTGTTTAGATAACTTCTGTTGCAATAAGAGCAAAGAAATATGAGTTCTAATCCTGTCTGTGCTGTGCTTTTTCCTTCTGACTTCCATTAAGACACTGATAGCCCAGTTTTGAATGTTTCTGGTGTTAAGGATGCCCAGTGGAAGCAGCTGTGGTAGTTTAAGGTCCTACTTTCCCCATCTTCTGGAAGTAAAAGTTTAAGAAACAAATTGTGGTGACTTAGCTGTCTAAATTCTCATTCCAGCATCTTGGTTCCAGTCACTTCTGTTCTAAAAATTATGGTAGCTGAGAACCTTTTCCACCTCTACAGGACTGAGAACCTGTAAATATGAGTAAACATCAGTAATATCTCAACTAAAGCCACCGAGTTTATGAGCCCTCATAAAGAAGAGATAGCAGCACTAGGGCCATGGATAGCTAATGAGTAAAACAAGATCCGAGAGATTAAAACAAGGTCAGAAAGCAAAAGACATGAAATAGATACATTATCAAATAGATAGGAAGAAACTATAACGCTCCGAAACCTAGAGCCACTTTTTTCTTTTTCTCCAAAGGTCAACAACACTGTTACTGTAACAGCTTCTGGTCGAGTGGTGAAAAAGCGTTTCAACTTGCTGGATGATGACCCAGAACAAGAGGTAACTGGTGTAGTGAGTAAGAGCAGTTCATGGATTATTTAAGATGTTTAGCTAGCCAGAAGTCATTCTTGTTTCAGGTGCAGTGGCTGTAACCATTAGCTGTGTTAATCTTTGAGCTCTTTATTCCTCTTCTGTGGCTGTCTTTGTCTTCTTAACTTATAATTACTTCATTTCCCCTCTCTGTCTGTCGTCTTTTCTTTTCTCCTTGGTTGACATTTGCACTTTGGATAGTCTCTTAAGAACTGATTTTATGCCCCATGATACCATCATAACTCCATGCAACTTCAGTGGCACAGAAATGAGATGTTAATGTGACAAACCATTACTCTTCTCTCCATTCAAACATCTCCTTTAAACATTTATTATAAAGTATTTTATGAACTGAAAGAAACATATTTCTTTTTTTCTCTGCTTTACGTTCCTCTAGTCTTCGATACAGTATCTTTAAACTATATTTTTCTCTCCCAGTTACTTTGATTAGATTGCAGGATAAGGTATTTAACATTTTTCCTTTAAGTATCTGCTTCTTGAGAGTGAAAACACCACATGCCTTGGTGTTGAGTCTTCAAAAGGTTATGAAGAAGCTCTCTATCTAGAGCTGGAGCTGTAATTGACATAAGCACAACAGTAAGCACAACAGTTAAAATTCATCAGTTTCTGGCAGTCATTTCTGTTCTTTTTTCTGAGGAAACAGGTTTTACTATGGTAAAAATACAGGATAGTCCAATATAACCCTTGAGGTCTGCAGTTCATTTCTAGCTTTTTTTTTTTTTTTAAACATAATAAAAATTAGAGTCTGCACACTATTTTTTCTCCTGCTGTTACAGATGTTTTCCATTTTTTTCTATTTCCTGTATGATAGACATAAAATACATCTATTTGCACATTAGGATTGTTCAGAACATCACTTTCTTCTCTCCTATCTTAAGGAATTTTGCTGAATACATTGGACAGCTTGTGTTGGGAAAGATGCCTGTTGGGTATCAGGCTGGCAAAGTTTTCTTTATCAGACCAGAAGACTTAAGAACTATAATTTTTCCAATTCTGCTTTCACCTGAAATAAAAAGAGCTATGAAATTTAGGTAGAGGGGAATGTGAATTTATGTTTGATATATAAACTTGAGGTTTTGTTTTTCCTAAGACATTCAAAATTGTGGACTATGAAGATGAATTGGATTTGTTATCCACTGTGGCAGTTACTCAAATAGGAGCTGATGGAAAAGCGCACCTTGACTTTCATTGTAATGAACATGGGATTCTACTTAAGAGTATTCCATTACTGGAGTCCTGGGATGTGGTGAGGAGAATCCCTGTCTTTTTATGCTAACACTTCCCCATGCCCATTTTCCTACCATTTTTGTTCAGATTTGAAGCAGATATATTAATAGTGTTGCCAAGTGCTGTGGATGAGATTTGTCCAAAATAATAATCATAACTCAAAAATTCTAAGTATTCCATCAGACAGTGGAATTTATCTGAAAATTTCCAAAGGTGAACAACACTGTTACTGTAACAGCTTCATTTATCTGAAAATCTCCATGATTTGAAATTAAGATTTTTTTGGTGGTTGATTCGTTTGGTTTTTTGGTTGGGGGAGGGTTTGTCCTTAGCTATTTCTGAAGTATTTATCAACTTGAATACTCACCCTCTGGCTAGTTACATCAGCTTAACTTGGCAACTTGTAAATAGTCTCACTAGCTTAACTTGAACTACTCATGCATATAATTAAGCATGGACCTCATATATTTGGAGAGATGGAATGGGCTGTTCATACAGTCCAAGTTTAGGTGGACATCCAACTTTGATGGTCTGGCACCTTTGGCACCTCTTTTATCATTGACTGCACAGGCAACTTAGGATCTTAACTCAGATGCTCTGAATTGCACTTAGATTCCTAAAATAGGCATGTGGGAAACCTCTCAAAGTTTCAAAATTTTGTCCTTTGTCTGGAAGAGCAGTCTGTGTGTATCAACAGAAAATTCCTGTCTGATCATGGAGGTCACCAATGTTAAATATTTTTTGTTCCCCAAGGAAAATGATACGGGTATTAGCAAGTTGTGGAAATGGAGACTGCAATCAGATTTTTTTTTTTCTCATTTCAGACTTACAGTCATGAAGTTTACTTTGACAAAGACCTTGTGTTACATATAGAACAGAAGCCTAACAGGAGGTTCAGTTGTTATGTTTACCAAATGGTCTGTGATACTGCAAAAGATGATGAATGTTCAAGCCATGAAAAAACAGAGAGAGTGTTTTGTAAAAAAGGAGGGAGAATTTTTGAATATATTTAAGACATAAACAACAACTACAGAGACTTCAAGTTGGATGTTATCTAAGGACTCATACATATGAATTAGTACACTACTGTTTTTCAGGCAGGATTTAATCTTAATGTTTTGTACTACTACATGAGGTTTTATTTCTTTTTTTCTCTGTAACATTGTACATTTGTCTGTAGTCCATAATGGCTTTTCATGTATTCACCAGTTCATCATTAATGCTAGATGCAGTATTTATTGCTTCTCTTCAGCAATTAGATTGAAATACTGGACATCAGGGTGAAAGATGTGGACTTATTGATCATCTACCATCTGCTGCGGTCTGTCTTATGTAGCTTTACCTATGCAGCTTTAATACAGACTGTTAATTAAGCAAAGTATGTAAAACTGTATAGGATAAATTTTATATGTAGTATGAAAATGGCAGAGTTACCATTAAACCACTTAGACAAAATCCTTCTGTTGGTTTTGTGAGAGATGTAAAATCACTCAGGTTTTCTGGTTGTGTTTGTTTTGGTTTAAAGAGAAGTATTAATAAATTATATATTTTTACTGCCTTTTATATCTATCTTTATTCATATATATATTGTATACATATAAAACAAAGCAATTCTCTGGTTCTCCCTGTGTCAAGGGTCAGGAGTTGTTCAGTCTGAGCCAAAGCTACGAGATGCTCAGCCTGATGACTGTGTGCAGCCTGTCTGATGCATGGGAGTTCCATGTGGTATATTCAGATTCTGCAGAATGCAAGCTTTCATTTTAAATTTAAAAAAAAAAAAAAAAGAAAAACACAACACCAAAACACAGGCTGTAGAGTTCATGGTGATAAAGAGTGTTTCCAAATGCAAGCCAAAGATGGGCTCAGGAGAGTAGCTCTTCGAGGGATGACCAACATCCGATTTCTCACTACCACCACCATTATCATGAGCATGGTAATTCTAAACCCAAATATTTCTTTTCACTGTAAGCTTTACTAATGAAGTGTGGATCATTCTAGCTGATTCAACAGTGAAGAGCTCTAGAAGAATTATAAAAATTATCTATTGTGAGTTTTTATAAAAAGTGTAATGCAAAAGAAAAAAGTGAAATACAATTGTGGAAAGAAAAAACAACACAAAAAGGAGATCTAAGAAGGTAATGAAACAACAGTAGAAATAAATAGCAGCAGTAACACTTTACTTCCACCCTAACTTCAGTAAGTTTTCACTTAGTATCCAGGAAAGAGCACCTGTCCATTATCTGCTACTATATAAGTTATGAAGGTAAAAACTAATATGAATCTATACTCTTAGGCAGAAGATCCAACTCTTAAGCAGATATTGATACTTTATGCTCATTTCTGTTTGGATTATTAAAGCAGTTCCTCCCAGAGCAAAACAGATAAACTTCATTGTCTATTAAATAGTGCAAGTACTGCTCATGAAGATGGGCTGTAGCTTTCAAGAGTTTGCTATACTTTCCAGTGACTGTTATTTTTAAGTTATTGCAAACTTGTGATATTCTGCTAAATCAACCATTGTACATCAGTATCGATCTGTTGAAAAATGCATCAATTTGTAATGACCAAAAGGCAGCCCAGACTTTAAAGAAGAAGGTTATGGGCTTTGTGTAAGAAATTCTATCACTCTAAATACACAGTGTGTTGCTGCGCTACAGATAATGGCAGATGTTCCATCCTGGAAGATCACACACAGACATTTTCATTCAGAAACTGGAGAGATGTTTCTGTTTAATTGAAAACACCTTGAAAACTATTTAAGAATAGACAATCCAGAATGACTACCCCTGAATACTTCTATGAGTATATTCACAACCCTACTTAGGAACAGGCAGGGACACACCAGAGAAGCAGAATCACTAAATGCTTATGGGTTGTGCTTTTCAAGCTGTGAACAGCAGTGTCGCCTTCTGTACCTATGCAGAGCCCCAGAAAATTCTAAAAATAAACTTCTATTTAAACAGGAGGAAAATCCTGACCACAAACCAGTAGTTTTTTACATTGTTAAAAATAACCATGTATGCAAACCAAACACAAATACCCACATGCTTGGTGGCAGCCCACCTGAATCAACAGCTTTTATTTCAAGTTAAATTTTTAAACAAAACCCATCCACCAGAAAAAGGTAGTGCTTTACTTTGCTGGGAGATTTTATATATAAGCATTTTTTGGTCACTGTTGCTGGCAGGGCTGTACTATTGTGCAGTATCAAATTGATATGAAATTTTAATAAATGCATTAGATCTGACCTGTAGACCCACAGTTTGATGTCCATTTATGATGATTCTAGAGCACTTATCTTCCTCTTTTTCAGAATGTAAATTAGGTATTTGGAAATCTCTTACACAATTTGAATAATTTAGTATGCTAAAGAATAACAGTATTTGTAAAGTAGAGAAATTCTGAGGATACTCACGTGGTTTCCATTACAGAGGAAAAAATATTCTTGTGCACATGCCCAGCATAATTATCTCTGCAAGCACCGAAGTGTGACATTAGTACAAGAAAAAAGAAACAAAATTGCTTTGAAAAAACAGAAGTAACTTCTTCAGATGTAGTTTATTTCCCATTTACAAATTCAGAAATTAAGGTGAATAAAATACAGAAGACAAAGTATTCTTCACTTTTCATAGGCAGTAGCTAACTGCTTTATGATCAGGAAACCCATTTACTGATAGTTTTCTGTTTTACAAAAGTCGGACTAAGGAACTATTAGAGTGAAATTCTGAGTTCCCTTACTTCCTGTGTATTTCAGAGGGTGCTTACCACTCGCGCCATGGCTTCCAGAGTCTGCAAATAAAGTCTCGAGTAATTAGATCAAATGCAGTCTCCAGTAACTTGACCAAGTGCATACTTTAAAAAATTGAAGCTGGAAAGCTCATGCTTCCATTATTTTCACTAGCACTAGATGCCCAAGGAAAAAAGAATATATATACATATATATATATATAAATGTAAATATATATATGAACTGTTAACATGAGTAAAGATTCTCAAATGTGTATTTCAAACAGAATTGAAGGGATCTTAGCCGCTTTTGCCAACATTCCCAATTAGGTAACTTCACCCAAACTTTCTGCATTTTCAGTGTGGAGAAATGTTTCTTTCTTTTTTCTGGATATGTCCCGTTACTTTAACAGCACAGTTTCTTGCTCATTTTATTCTCATTTTGTCTTTTCTTTTCCTCTTGTTATTGAGAAAAATACCATTTATATTACTTAACAGTAACTGAAGACTGCCAAAAACTCACCAGCAATAAACTTTTTTTCCTTAGGAACTGTGACAGCTATCCCACACGATGGAACAGCTAATGAACAAATTCATTTGCTTCCCAGTTATGATAAAGATTGCTATTAGGAATACCTGCTAGAAAGGACACCTGTATAAGGTGGCATGTAGACTGGGTGTTTTCTTAAAGAACAGTTGTGAGGAACTGCTGTTAGCTGCTTAAAGCAAAGTCTCTGGGCACTCCGCCTGCAAAAGGGAAAATGTTGGTCTAGTCAGTGAAAAGGTCATGGACTAGTGAATTCATGTTGGGTTTCACTTAAGGTTGTTTTTGACACAAGCTTTCTGCCGTTGCTAGAATGTACAAAACCTAAATTATATGGGCAAAAAAGGGGAAGAGTAGTCAAAACGTGGTTTTCTAAGGCTGAACCACAAAAGAATTTACAGAACAGCGACTGAGTTCTTTCCTAACTGCCAAGTATTGCTACAGTCACCAGTACAAAACCTTTAAAGAACTTTTTTCTGGAAGGTGTGTGAATTGATTGGATATGTATGTAGCAATGCCTCACTAATAATAATTGCATAGCATATCTGAACCTTCTCTGAACCTTTTCTTTATCTCCATCAACTGGAGAAATTTAATTAGTCTCTGCTAAAACAAAGAATTCAAACACTTCCTGCAAAAATGTTACTTTTGAAGAATGGCTGAATAGTATAGTAATTGTCAACTAGCCGTATTCATACTGGAAGGAAGTTTTTGTGTATATCAGCATGAATTCCAGGTGTCTCTCCTGATACACAGACTGCATAGGTTATGAGTCCTAAAAGAAGGAAAGAAGTATTCCAGTATTTAAAATCAATGCTAGAGATATTTAAGGAAATGTCTTTGTTTTGCAGCTATTTCACAATCTTAGATTTTCAGAGAGGACCACTTGAAGCTTTCTGGTTGCTAGACTTGGCATTTACCCAACTATAACTTTAGCATTTATTTCTGCTTTACTGAAGTTACAAAATGATGACCAAAATAAACTTCAGGAACTCCAAAAGAATTTTCTGTCAATGCATTCTAATGTTTATAGACTAAATAAATTTAAAGTAGTCAAACTGCTTGCTTTGGATAATAAGAGATTAAAATGAACTGCAAAAATAGAGGTTTTTTTTAAATAAAAGGAGCTACATATCCTAGCAGAGTGAAGAGTTACGACGATACAATTGTTAAGAACTGCTTTGGTAGCTATAGCTTAACAACTTATTTAGTAATCTGGGGGTACAAATGCCTTATTCGCGCCTGAGTGGGGAAGGAATATTCTGTTCTTAGGAATATTGTATTTTTAGGGAGGAGTAAGTGCACATTCTTCTCAGGAAGAGATAAAGGAAGCATGGAAGGGGAAGCTAAAATTCACTGTAATTACTCCGCAGAGTGGCTCAAGAGCTCTGGCTTACTTGAGATGCTGCAGGATAAGCAATGCAACTCCACAGGATTGCAGGCTCACCAGCCAGTCCCCAGTAACAGCTGCTTGCCAGAAGCCAGATGGAAAAAGTGTTCTGTTAACGTGTTTACTTGGATGCTCCACATTCAGACTCATACATTGGCAGTTTTCCTGATTATCTTCTGGATCTGCAGTTAGCCTCAACTTTGGGTATGTACGTGTGTTGCCTGCCTCTAACACGCAACTTGCATCACGGTTTCAGCACACTTCCATGCTCTGGGGCAGAGATCTAGGAAACTCCTGACTGTTGACACCACGATCTTCCTATTTTAGCCCTTTATAATGCCACTGCCCCTTCTTTCTACTGCCTGGAAGCTGGCTTAATTTTATAACTGTCTTATAAACATTTGTTTTGTGGACCAAAGCAGCATACTTCCAGCATTTCTACTTCAACAAAATCACTTTTTCTTTTCCGCTTCACCATGAGGTCTCAATGATCAGCTACCTGGACAGAGAAGCCCTGGTGAGGCCGCACCTCGAGTACTGGGTTCAGTTTTGGGCCTCTCACTACAAGAAAGACACTGAAGTGCTGGAGCGTGTCCAGAGAAGGGCAATGAAGCCGGTGAGGGGTCTAGAGCACAAGTCCTATGACGAGCAGCTGAGGGAACTCAGGATGTTTAGCCTGGAGTAAAGGAGGCTGAGGGGAGACCTTATCACTCTCTACAACTACCTGAAAGGAGGTTGTAGAGAGATGGGTGTCAATCTCTTCTCCCAAGTAACAGACGACAGGACAAGAGGAAATGGCCTCAAATCGCGCCAGGGAAGGTTTAGATTGGATATTTGGAAAAATTTATTCACTGAAAGGGTTATCAGGCACTGGAACAGGCTGCCCAGGGAAGTGGTGGAGTCACCATCCCTGGAGACATTCAAAAGATGTGTAAACATGGCGCTTAGGGACATGGTTTAGTGGTGGACTAGGCAGTGATAGGTTAACGGTTGGACTGGATGATCTCCGAGGTCTCTTCCAACCAAAACGATTCTATGATTCTATGAAATGGGATTCCACAAGTGCTACTCCTATCTTTATTTGTATTTGATAAATGTAGGAGGAATTTCCCAGTCAGTGCCTAGGGACTGAAAAGATAGGAAGGACTGGCTTCTCTTGATAAGATTTGTTTTGAGCATAAAAAGAGCACACATCCTGTCTGTCTTTTGTCATTGAGTATATATTTACTGACAAGGCTGCTGAACAATGGGGAAGAAAATGAGAAAGCACAAGCCAAATAAAAAGTGCAAGCAGTAAAATTTTATAATCTTCCTTTGGCAGTTCCACTACTGCCCAGATTTTCAAAAATTGTTAGAAAAGACTTTATTAGAAAAATATTTTACAACTCACAGAAGCAAAATGTCTATTGAAGCACAATAAAGAGTTTCATTGCACAGGTAATAATGACTGGCCTATAACCAGTATAAAATTTTGGACAAAAGCTGCACTATCTACCTTATTCTATCTCAGTGAAAGCTCTCTCCAGGATGGAGAGTAAGTAAAGATTATTTCTAGGAAGGATCCCATTCAATAGTCACAATTTTTGCAAATATAAATTAGTGATGCCCTCAATAGCAAAAGTCAAATGGTTCTGCTGTTTAGACATGGAACTCAGTGCCAAAAAGAGTGAAAGGATCATTCTAGTTTGTTAGTGCCATTCAAACACTAATTACTTAAACTCATTTGTCAGTATTACTCCCGGTAAGATAACTTCTGAGGGGATATTTCTAAAGCTTCCACAAGAGTCAGCTAAATTAGCTGCTAGGACAAACCTGGCTGGACTATCTCAGCAGTTTTGTTTGTTTACAAGATGAACAGGCATCAGGCTTCTGAAAAACTCATCCAAATGCTTTGAGGGACACTGTAACTCATCTGGAATGTCCTGTTCTAAGGCTTGGATCTTCAATGACTTGTCCAGCATGGAAAAACAGGGATAAAGTTGTAGCTGGTAAAAGAGACTCTAACTTCACTCTAACTACAGCTCTGACAAGTCACTTACCGGTCGCTGGAAACTAGAAACACTTCCCGTATTAAAAAATTACAGCAAAAGCACAAAATAATGATCTATGGTGACATGATGTGTTGCTTAGACAAACATTCATGTACATTTATGTATAGGCTTAAGCTCTCAAAATGTATGAATGGTATAACAACAATGACAGAAGTTGCCAAGTAGCCATGTACCACAGGCACAATACAGGCAGGAATCCATTGCTCCCTCTTCAAAATAATCTGTGAATCTTTGTCTGTTTTGTAGGTCTTATTTTGTCCATCTACTTTGTAGGTCTTCCAGGTCTGAAGTCAGTCATCCTACTCCTACACCTGGCAATGCAGCAACCCAAAGAAAGAAGTGCACATTAGGTGATGTCTGCGCCGAACTGCTAAGAGGGAGCACCACACCGACAGAGTTGGTGCTGTACTGGAAAAACATCAACGTGCTCTAGGAGACAGAGGCTCTGAGAAATCTAGAGATTACAAACTGCTGTGGCACCCATCCACAGTAATGGTTAACAAAAGCAGGTGTTCATTGGTCTGAGAGACTTGAAAGCCCCATATAGACCAGCTTCATTTTTATGCCAGTGGGAGTTTATGTTCCAAACAGATTATCAAATGCGTAATTCAGCCCTCAGCAGCCCGCTGTATGATGTCGAGTTCCCACCCTCATGTAAGCATGCAATCCCCTCGGACATCATAGCTGTGCTAAAGATTGCTTCTGATTCCATAACAATCTGACAGATGTATCAAGTGGGGCAAGAAGAGGTGGAAGAATGGGAAACAAGGAGAAATACAGGCAGGAGTTACTAACTGTGCTGCCTGAAATCTCTTCTGCATTATAGATGTTCCATAAAGTACATTTCACTTTGTCTAACAACTTATTTTGCACTTTGTTCAGGTTTGGTTTATTTAACACTCTGTAAGCTTTCATGTTTCTTCAATTTTATTTTAAAAACAATTTGTTCAGGTTAGCTGGCAAAACTGGGCTTCATTTTTCAGTTCAATAAAATTCTGTGTTTGCTCTTGCTATTGGCTGCTTTAACAGGGTACACTAGTTTGAGCTATAGGAATTCATGGAGGTCTTCTGAGAGACAGAGTTTTAGGCATGAGTAAAATCCACTTGGGTAGAAGGTCCCTATATGGGACTGTCGGGGTGACTGGATGTAATCAAAGCTTGTGGAAATCAGTGGGAACTGGAAGTATTTTGCAATTTGGAGATTTAGGTTCAGAGAAGGTAGATTAAAATAAATATTTATTTTATGTTAGTTTGTAGGCTTTACGGAGACAAAAGACATTTTATTAGACCAGCTTATATAACTGGAAAGAATGGACACATTTTGGGGCCTATGAATCCTTCTTTTGGAATTACATGTAATAATTTTGCGATTTCCTGCATGGAACTGACAAGCACTATGAAACTGATGCTTTGCGATCTTTACTATTTCAACAAAAATCTGAAGGTTTTACGATACTCTTTAACTAAACACTAAATTTTTGAAAACATAACAGAGATTATTTGATTGTTTAAAAGACGATGAGTAAAGGATTCCAGAGCAGAGAAAAACATATTTTTAACAGGTAAAAATACCCCAAAACTGATCACGTCTAAATACTATGCTGTTTAAGCCACGTGACATTTTTTGTGCATAAGGAGGCAGATTTACGGTTTTATTATATGCTGGTTTGCAAGTAAAGAATAGAAAGATTCCCTTCACTTAAGCAATCCACAGAAAATTTAGTAAAATTTTTATGAACATAATATTGAGATGACCTGCTTGCCTCATGAGCTAATGTCAATCTGGCATCCCTGGAAGTTCATGCATGAGTGCATTCATCAGAAGATTCAGGGCTTAGATCTTCACTTCTCTTAGATGCTGTGACTTGTGAAACATAATGATAATGATGTTGTAGTTACCTTTGTCACTAGAATGAGTAACCACTTAAATCCTGAGAGCAGGTCACACCAAATCCCTGCAAATTAAAGCTAAACATCATTATACAAGTGATGCTCGAGTCAAGTTTTTCTTATGTCAGAGCCCAACATCTATTTTTAGGAGATTAGAGAAAATAATGAAGAAATATATTTGCATCCCATTCCAATCTGGCTTGGTCTTCACGTCTCTACGTAGATGTTTCCGACACTTTAGTAAGTTCTGGGTTTGAATTGGCAGATACTCTACTGAAACTATTTTAAGTTCCATAAAACTGTTTCCTTTCATTTTTAAGCCTCAATTTGAACATGAGATATCAGACAGCTCAAAGACTAGCCAGAGTGAATAGTATTTTTTTCTCTCAATCAGTTAATGAATTTCTAACTCATATGTATTTTGACACTACATATGTATTTCAAAAGTAAGCTAATCAGATACCAGAACATTAGTGTTGAATATATGTTTGGGCATATCCTCCTACTACATTTGACAGGCTTCAGAGCCAGCTGGATGTTCTACAGCAAAGGAAAAAGCAATTAAATAAACAATTTGACAAAACTGGTCTAATCTATCAAGTTCTATTTTTAGCTAGCGCTGCCTTTTGTCTCTTTTGCAATTCTGTTTTGTTTTCTTCTGTTTTCCTCTCTAACTTCCCTGCAATGGGCCTTTCCATACCAGTTGGACTTGTCTTAAGGTTTGTGCGCTCCCTTTCTTAGCCAGTGGACATTTGATATATTTGATACTATTCAACAGAACAATGCACAAATACTCCCGCATACTTAGGCCAGAGTCCATATATGAAACTGGTTAGTAACTGTTTTACATTTAGAGCACTCAGTGATCCAATGGGAAGTAAAGGGGATGATCACAGCAGAAAGTGTGCTCCAAGTACAGTCCATCAGTGTCTTCAAGTGTGCTCCTACTCCGCATTTTCTGTATGCCGTCTGCCTCTTCATCATTGTAGCGTTCCTGCTTATCTGTTACTGCTTATGGCTGTGTTGGGTTATCTTTATGGCAGGTCTGTAAACTCCTGTCGCCCATCGGTGTCCTCGCTCGCCACACCCACCAACCTCCACTACAACCACATGCACAAAACCCGCAAACAGAACTCCCTTACTCCAGTGCCGGGGGGGAGCGGGGAGGGCTGGGGGGAGCGGGGTCGGCGCCCTGGCCGGGGACAGGCCGACACAGAAACGGCTTTTCTAAGGCGGAGTTCTGAATGCGAGGGAAAGAAACTCTCGGCAAGCTTGTAAAAACTGCTTTAGAAAAAAAAAAAAGCAACACCCTCCTCGTGAACAAGCGCGGCGCTGAGACCGCCGAGGGACGCCGGCCCGACGCCGGGCAGTGCGCAGGGGCGCGGAGTGCCGCGCTGCTCCTGCCCCTGCGGCGCGGCGGCACCGCCGGGCGGGCAGCGTCCCCGCGGGGCGGCACCGCCCGCCGCTCTGCCGGCCCGGGGCCGACCCCGCCCGGCCGCCCGCCCGGCCCCTCCTTCGCGGCGCTCGCTGCCGTGCACGGGGCTCGGAAGATGGAGGACTACGGGCGATTCTTGGCGCTGCTGGTCTCGGCGCTGCTGGTAGGCTTCGTGTCGGTCATCTTCTCCCTCGTCTGGGTCTTCCACTACCGCGAAGGGCTGAGCTGGGACGGGAGCCCGCGGGAGTTCAACTGGCACCCCGTCCTCATCATCACGGGCTTCGTCTTCATCCAGGGCATCGGTGCGTCAGGGGCCCGGGCCCGGGGCTGGCACGGAGGGGGCCGGGGCGGGTCGGAGCGGCGTGGAGCTGCGGGGGAGCCGGGGCTGCGTGGGGCCGGGGCGCGGGGCGGCGGGGGCGCGGGGCAGAGCAGCCGGGGCGGCCCGCGGCCGGCGGCGGGTGGCAGCGGGAGCGCGGCAGTGCGCGGTGTGCGGCGGGAGCCGTTTGGGAAAGCCGGCGCTCCCCGGGAAGGGACAAAGAGTCCCTTGTAACAAGCCGAAACTGCTATAAATGTTTTTTTTCTGCAAGCACTTGTTTACCCTGGCCTGGGATTGCCTCGCACTTTGAGTAACGCTTGCGAGGTGTGTTTTCCTAGTCAGCCTGAATTTATGCAAGTTGAGAACCGAAATGCCAGAAATGCTGCCCTAGGAAAGTTTCTCTCTTTTGGCTCCCTCTCTTTTGGCTCTCTCCCATGTCCCAGGAGGAGAAAGGAAAGTTCAGTACCACTGAAGCTAGATCCAGGAACGGGGTTTGTGCCAGAGAAAATGCAGCACCATAAGCATCGTTAAAATGCAATTCATCAGCCCAGACTTAGCATAAATTATTTTGTAAAATGTATCTTTTAAATTCATTCTTAATTCTGTTGCCTAAATAACATACAATGATTATGATGCAGTGGTGATTTTTGGTTTTTTATAGAGTGTGTGAACTTTTGATTGCATAGAGTTCAGCCTTGGACTGACTTTTAAATGTTTCCCATTGCACTTAGAACATGAACAGTATCTTTTTTTCCATCCCACACAATTAGTATGTTAGGTCTTAAGTGCAAGGGTTGTTCCTTGAGGCCAACAGGAATACTGGAGTTTGAACTGTGTTTTTGCTGTTAGCTTAACTGGCTAATTCCAAGAAAACAACTAAATTGGACACACTGTAGGTGATAAACAGTATCAATTTGGGAAAGAAAAATACAATGCTCTCAGTAAAGTTTAAAAAGTAGATAATGACAGAGCGCCACAGATGTGCTTATCTAGCCTGTGAATATGTTTAAACTAGAGCTAAATATTGCAACTGGACTGTACCTTAAAAATCCTGAAATTTGGGAGTGTCAATTTATGCTAATGGGAATTAGTATAAAAACTAATGGGGAAATTTGACAGAGATAACAGCTTCCAACAGTAATTTTTTATAAAGTCAATGACAAAATTCTTGGTAGTTTCAATATAAAGAGAACTAAGTGAAACATTAGTACTGTCTCCAAGACGGGCAAATAAATACTGCAGAGAACAGTGGAAATTCTCCCACAGTTTTACCACTGACTTTTGGGGGGAGAGGACAGGCAAGATTTTACTGTTCTTAAGTAATGAAGAACCTCTGGAGACTTACAGTTTAAATGTAAGCAGGAGTATTTTTTCTTTGTAATAGAAGATAAACTCAAATTTTGTCTAGACAAACTTAGAATTTCATTTTTAATAACCTTATTTACATTTGCTTCACTGCTGAATGATATATTGCATTCATACGGCCAGAAAACTTGTCCAGCACATCCGGACGTTCATTCCAGTGGAACATGTTGTTTGCATCACACATGTGCTCGCTCTTCGGCAGGCGCCCAGCCAGTCAGAGGTTGGAAGATGCAGGAGGAGTGGGTGGCTGTCTAGTTCTGGCTATGAAGGGAATGTTGTGATTTGAACATGCACTGCAAATTTCATTTTTTTCAATGGGAGTGGGGTGTGTTCTCAGCCTTGTGGCTTCAAGTCACAAATTACTATTGAGCAATAAACAGTATTTTGAAGATGTTTTACATAATATTGCTCAATAGGAAGTGTAATTTCAGGCTATAAATAAGCAAAATGAAACTTCATTCTGAGTCTCTGAGGTGACTTCACTAAGATCTATACTACTTACTATGATCAACCTACTGTTTTTTATATAAGCGTAGACTTTTTGAAGAAAATAGGGGGAGGTTTTCTGCAGCTTTTTCCTAAGCATTTTAATTTTTTTTCCTCTGAAACTCAGTTTTTCCCTGTGTCACAGAATAAGGATGTTGCCTCAAGCCTTGTGTAGGTAAGGATATAGGTAAAGTAAATCAACTTTACCATAGCTCAAAAAAAAAAAAAAAGAATTAATTGATAATAGAGCATTATTTGGGGAGGAAATCCTATTATATGACAAGAAAAGCAAAGTCAGAGACTGAAGAACTATTGTAGTAAATCAGATGAAATATCAACAGATAAGATACCACTGTGAATCTGATTCAAATTTGGCTGACAGAAGTCTGCCATTGAATTCAAAGTAAGACTGGGGAATAGGATACCTCTTTGCACACATACAAGAAAAAGAAGTCTTTAAGTAATTAAAAGTAGAAAGGAATAGCTAATAAATATCTTGGTTAAATTTGTGTGGAGGATTTGAAATAATAACCAAATCAAATGTTTCTTGAGTTCATTAAAGTCTATACAAAGGATAGAAATGTTGTATCGTTGGTCTGTAGGAGGTAGAAGAGATGACTGTAATAATGTGCATATTGGGAAGTAGATGCGCACTGATAAAAGTGTTGTATATATCTTGTCAATCAAATGAAAAAGCTGTAGGCATGTTAATATTAATACTTACTATTTGTGGATCAGCACCTATAGGTAAATGATACCTGACAAAACACTGTCAGTGCACAGTAATTGTCCAGATGATTTTCTAGACTTAAAGTGGAAAAAATACAGGCAATAAAAGTCTGTGTGCATATTAGTACAGCAACATTTTTTTAAAAGAATAAGATAGGAAAAAAACATGAGGAAAAAGTGAGTTTTAAGAAGGGCTTGAAGGAATGGTAGTGTGATAGAATGAGTTAAATAAGTAAATACGGAATTCTGTCTTATTTTACATGTGGAAGTGCTGAACAATGACTGTAGACACAGGGCATGCTCCAAAGGAGTATTTGCATGCTAGTTCGTGTTTGGCCTGCAAATGATAATGTTTGGTTCTCTCCCAAAGGACTAGTTAAGAAATCAAGATGCATGAAGATACAATGCGGAATAAATGATTTTTGAGGATTTCCCATTACTCACCTAATAAAAGAATATTTTTTTCTGCAGAGATGTGACAATCTCTGTTGCAGACTGAGGAGCAGCATGGTGGTTTTTGGGGTTGTGGAAGATTGAATAAAGAGTGAGTCAGAACAAGGAAGGTGGGGTAGTCTTTGTCTCCCATCCTCAGATCAGTCTTCTACTGCTTATGAGTCACATGTAAACTCTATACAATAAAGTTGTAGGTTGACACTGTAAATCTTGGAAGATGCTTGCACAATTAATATTCCTCATCATATACGATTTATAAATACCATATAACTTGTATTTTAAACAGGCTTAAAACATGAGGATGTAGCCTAACGTCAGCAGTATATTAATAAAGGAATACAACAGGAATGTTACTTAAGAGTTCTTACAGAGAAAAGAGAAGGAAAAATCCTGGTCTGCCACATAACCATGTAGTGTTACAGAGTCAATTAATGACCAGCTGGAGGGCATGGAGCTCCGCCTGGGGATGGGTGAGGAACCAACCAAGAGCTTATGAGTCAGGATTAAAGGGAGGGCAGCGACAGGTGACGTTATAGTGGTGGTCTGCTACAGGCCACCCAATCAGGAAGACCAAGTGGATGAGGCCCTCTATAGACAGATAGGAGCAGCCTCACGTTCACAAGTCCTGGTCCTCATGGGGGACTTCAGCCACCCTGATATCTGGTGGAGGGACAACACGGCAGGGCATCCTGGAGGTTCCTGGAATGTGTTGATGATAACTTCCTGCTCCAAGTGACAGAGGAACCAACGAGGAGAGGCTTGTTCTCCCCAACAAGGTGGACCTTGTTCTCACCAACAAGGAGGGGCTGGTGGGGAATGTGAAGCTCAAGGGCAGCCTTGGCTGCAGTGACCATGAAATGGTGGAATTCAAGATCCTCAGGGCAGCGAGGAGGGCACACAGCAAGCTCACTACCTTGGGCTTCAGGAGATCAGACTTTGGCCTCTTCAGGGATCTGCTTGGTAGAGTACCATGCGATAAAGCCCTGGAGGGGAGAGGGGCCCAAGAAAGCTGGTTAATATTCAAGGATCACCACCTCCAAGCTCAGGAGCGATGCATCCCAAAAAAGAGGAAGTCAGGCAAAAACGCCAGGAGGCCTGCATGGATGAACAAGGAGCTCCTGGACAAACTGAAACACAAAAAGGAAGCTTACAGAGGGTGGAAGCAAGGCCAGGTAGCCTGGGAGGAATACAGAGAAATTGTCCGAGCAGCCAGGGATCAGGTTAGGAAAGCTAAAGCCCTGATAGAATTAAATCTGGCCAGGGACATCAAGGGCAACAAGAAAAGCTTCTATAGGTACATCAGTGATAAAAGGAAGACTAGGGAAAATGGGGGCCCTCTCCAGAAGGAAATGGGAGACCTGGCTACCCGGGACATGCAACAACTTTTTTGCCTCAGTCTTCACTGGCAAGTGCTCTAGCCACACCGCTCAAGTCACAGAAGGCAAGGGCAGGGACTGGGAGAATGAAGAACCGCCCACTGTAGGAAAAGATCAGGTTCGAGACCATGTAAGGAACCTGAAGGTGCACAAGTCCATGAGATGCCTCCGCGTGTCCTGAGGGAACTTGTGGATGAAGTTCCTAAGCCACTATCCATCATATTTGAGAAGTCATGGCAGTCTGGTGAAGTTCCCACTGACTGGAAAAGGGGAAACATAACCCCATTTTTAAAAGGGGGAAAAAAGGAAGACCCGGGGAACTACAGGCCAGTCAGTCTCACCTGTGCTCAGCAAGATCATGGAGCAGATCCTCCTGGAAACTATGCTAAGGCACATGGAAAATGAGGAGGTGATTGGTGACAGCCAATATGGCTTCACTAAGGGCAAATTGAGCCTGACAAATTTGGTGGCCTTCTATGACAGAGTTACAGTGTTGGTGGATAAGGGAAGAGCAACTGGTGTCATCTACCTGGACTTGTGCAAAGCATTTGACACTGTTCCACACAACATCCTTGTCTCTAAATTGGAGAGACATGGATTTGATGGATGGACCACTCAGTGCATAAAGAATTGGCTGGATGGTCACACTCAAAGAGTTGCAGTCAATGGCTCGATGTCCAAGTGGAGACCAGTGACGAGTGGCGTTCCTCAGGGGTCGGTACTGGGACTGGCGCTGTTTAACATCTTTGTCGGCAACATGGACAGTGGGATGGCGTGCACCCTCAGCAGGTTTGCTGACAACACCAAGCTGTGTGGTGGGGTCGACATGCTGGAGGGAAGGGATGCCATCCGGAGGGACCTGGACAGACTTGAGAGGTGGGCCTGTGCAAACCTCATGAAGTTCTGCACATGGGTCGGGGCAATCCCAAGCACAAATACAGGCTGGGCAGAGAATGAATTTAGAGCAGCCCTGAGGAGAAGGACTCGGGAGTGTTGGTTGATGAGAAGCTCAACATGACCTGGCAATGTGCGCTTGCAGCCCAGAAGGCCAACCGTATCCTGGGCTGTATCAAAAGCAGCGTGGCCAGCAGGTCGAGGGAGGTGATTCTGTCCCTCTACTCTGCTCTTGTGAGACCCCACCTGGAGTACTGCATCCAGCTCTGGGGCCCCCAACAGAAGGAGGACATGGGACCTGTTGGAGCAAGTCCAGAGGAGGGCCACGAAGATGATCAGAGGGCTGGAGCACCTCTCCTATGAAGGCAGGCTGAGAGAGTTGGGGTTGTTCAGCCTGGAGAAGAGAAGGCTCCGGGGAGACCTTATAGCAGCCTTCCAGTACCTAAAGGGGGCCTACAAGAAAGCTGGAGAGGGACTTTTTACAAGGGCATGTAGTCATAGGACAAGGGGTAATGGCTTTACACTGAAAGAGGGTAGATTTAGATTAGATATAAAGAAGACATTTTTCACTATGAGGGTGGTGAGGCACTGGAACAGGTTGCCCAGAGAAATTGTGGATGCCCCATCCCTGGAAGTGTTCAAGGCCAGGCTGGATGGGTCTTTGAGCAACCTGGTCTAGTGGAAGGTGTCCCTGCCTGTGGCAGAGGGGTTGGAACTAGATGATCTTTAAGGTCCGTTCCAACCCAAACCATTCTATGATTCTGTGATGAAATTACCTAAGTGGGTGAGACAATCTAACAGCTCACTGTGGCTGAAATATTCCTACTTTCTTCCTCCACTTTTCCCTTTCAGCTTTCTCCTTGACTCAGACTTCATCTTCCTCCTGGTTTCTTTGTGCTGGCTCTGGTCCTTATCAGACCCATAAACTGAATTAACTCAACTAGCAGAAAACTAACACCCACCCACTCCAAGTACAGTTTTTGCCAGAATAGAAAGTTGAATTGCCTGCACAAAGGGTCTCAGAGGTGCCATAGATGGGAGAAGGGAGATAGTGGACAACGTGCAAGAGCAAGGAGGAGGAGTGCAAATCTATTTTAAAGTAAGCATAGTCTTTCATCTTGAAATCACATCTAAAGATAATGCTTGCTCTGAGTTATCTGACAAACATGATTACCTCTGCTTCAAACATAACATCTGTTCAAAGGAAAAATAGCTAATTGCTGGAGTTTCTAACATCCAATGGGCTGCAGAATTCTCAAGAATTGGAAGGGCAAATGATTGCTGAGCTGTAAGGGTCTCATCACAGGCAACTTGTGAAGAGGCAGCTCTCTTGATGAGCTTAGTTTGAATCCCTTTGAAATCATAAATGGGCACTTGTCCATTCTGGTGTTAAAGCGGTTCCCAAAGAATCTAGTGGGCATTCAGAACTTGCCAAAGGTAAGCAACAGGATCAGCCAAGAAGGAGCAGGAGAGGAAACAGGAGGAGTGAAGAGGAACATTCCTTTCTGGCAGCTGTGAAGTGCTGTGCAGTGCACCCCCAGTGCACTCACAGAACCACTCTGTGTGCCTTCTCAGGTGGAAGGCATCTCATGAGCAATCTATGACACCTCCCTACAGGACATGAAGCACGTGCCAGTCAGAAATGCTACAGAGCTAACTGTAGAATTTTGCTTTGTACATTTAGCAAAGAACAGGCGTCCCATGCCACATACAAGATATTGCAAGATCATTCTGCCCTATGTGACATGCTTTAAAATCAGAGCTCAAAACAGGAGTGAGATCTGAGTGAAGAAGGTGTGTGTAAGGATGCCTAGACTGTTAAATCTCTTAACAGTAATAGAGATGCTGCACCTAGAGAAAGTTTTTCACAGGACTGCTTTAGCATGTCACCACTAAAAATGCTGTAACTGTGTATGTGCTTTTAACCCATGCTATTTTAATTTTGAGATGAAATTACACATCACATCTGAGTCAGTTTTTAAGAGCTTGCACCACTGACAGCAGAATCTTTCTCCTTCTCTCCCCTTTGTTCCCCAGATTGTCTTGCTTCCTCCTGCTGGTCAGAAAAGCACCAATTATGACAAAGGCAGTGGAACAAAAGTGGTGATGGGGAAATGGGACTGTGTCTTTTCACAGTTGATAGACGGTCAGGTCTGCTCAAGTTGCAACGTATAACTTCACACGTAGCCCTCATGGACAGAGGAGTAAACCAAATTGTACTATCACGCATATGTCCTGGGCTGTGGCATGTAACATGCTAATGCATGGTATTGTTAACAAGTGTCCAAACCATTAGTCTATATTCCTTGCTTTTCTATCATACTGTTTATGGGAAACAACCCAGAAAATTCATGGCCCAGATGGAGATCTGAGACTATGTGGATGACTGACTAAGGAGTTTGATAATGATTTTGGAAGTTAAATCAACTAGATGACAGCATCTTATGCACGAAAGAAAAACGTTATACAAAAATTTTAGCCTGGACTTGGCCCTCTGAGATCAAAGACTGAAAACTGAGACCAGGACCTATCTTCAAGATATAGAGTTCAGTACTCTGCTGCACTTGGGATAAATTATTGACAATACTATGGGCCATATGGTAAGATGGAGCAAGGAGGATTTACTGGGAGTATACTCATGGGATGTTGAGGCTTGTTTGGGGCCTTTTGGCATACCTGCTTTACAAAATTAGAAATCATAATCATTAGTACTAAGTTAATTAATAATAGTCTGATGCAGGCAATTATTTCAATATTAACAAGATATAAGACTATGATATAATTTTTGGGGAACTGTTGGAGGTGATCATAAGCTTGGTGTGCTGAATCATACCTATGTCCTATAGATTCATTACTGTCAAACTGTCTTAAAAACAAGGCTTTTATCTTCCTGATTTTGTAGGATTTACTATTGTTACTTTTTAAAAGTAGAAAGCTCAGAATTACCTAAGTGCTGTATATATTTAAATATTCTAAGGGACACTTTCATTCCAGTATTATATTTTCACACAGTATGTAAAAGCATACATTGATTTACAATCTGATCGTAGTCTGGAAATTTCACTTGTGAACAGTGTTTTCTTTGTGAATTATTTAGTGCAGTACTGTATTTCCTGGCATGCATCCAAGTAAGAAAAAATGTGTAAATAGAACTTTGAAATTAATTTGTCATTTATTATTATTCATCACAACATACAGAATTAATATCCTATTTATTTTCCATAACCTATGCTTTTTGCATAAAAAGGTAGGGTTATGGAGAAGTAATGAGTAAGGCATATGAGAATCACTTAAGTAAATTCTTAATCTTTGCATTTATTGGGGTGTGTTGTGTTTTTTTTTTCTGGTGCACATCTATTTCTTAATGTTTGGAACAGGAACTTTTTAAGAAACCTGCATATATTCTTATTCTTTTGTTTTAGTATAGCTAATTATATATAAAGATTTGAATGTAATTTCATAAGCAGAAACCTTAAATGAGGATGTGATGAATCAGATGAATGGAGCTCAGTCTTTTGCTCAGGCAAGACATTATGGATGTGGGCATTAGCCTTTATTGGTCAAGTGATCAGGTGTCCTCATAAACATTTGTCCCCTGTTATCTGAATATACTTACATGCTGTCACACATTCGGAATTACTACCTAGTTTGTAATCAGATGTACCTGGGGCTTCAGTGATCTAATCTGGTCTCTGTGTGTCCCCTGTGGAAAGCACCTGGGTCATACGACAGGCAGGGGACAGTTGTGGCAGGGAAGGAGCAGTGGGGACCTTGAGGAAAGAGCTTGGCAAGAAGCAGCTCTACGCTAAGTTATTCTTAGGGACCATCTGGAGTTAGATCACTAGAAATTGTTGTTTTGTTCAGACTGGACAAAAGACTGTCTGCTAGAGTTATTAATGCAAATATAGGCAAAACCCCCTTACATTCATCTAACAGTGTTGGAAGAGTTGTAGTTGCCAAATCCTTTTGTCTCTTAAGAGTCAGATTATGATTCCCTTATGCTGAGTAGCATTTTCCCATTTAAAGTAGTCCTATTAATATCAATGCAATAGCCGTACAAATATCTACGCAATTAGAGAATAGCATTATCCAAAGTTGGCAAAGGGAATAAATATTAAAAAATAATCTTACACACTTTCTCAATAGGTGGTCTTCTGGATATAAGAATTGGGCCCTATTCCTCCAATCTGACTAGTAGCAGAAAAATCAAAATCCTGTGCAGAATCCCTGTTAGATCAATTTAAGGAATGAGGACAAGATGACACAAAGTTGTTTACCAATCTTTTTTTGAAACACACTTAAGTTTTTTTAAAATTAGGAAGAAATCTCCCTAAAACCTATATTTAAGCCTCAATTGTATATTTGGAATATGTTATGCTATGTGTAGGAGACAGAGCCTTTTAACAGACTTTTTTAGAGGCTTAAAGGTTGGATTTTCTTGTAATTTGCAGTGGAGCTGTGTGAATGATGCATGATTATTAAAACCTAAGAGAAGTTACCCTATAAGGCATAAAATCTTGTTTCTGTTCTTTCTTCAGCTATTATTGTGTACAGGTTGCCCTGGACCTGGAAGTGCAGCAAACTCCTAATGAAGTTCATACATGCTGGATTAAATACCATAGCTATGATTCTTGCAATTGTTTCTATGGTAGCCGTGTTTGAATACCACAATGCCAGGAACATTCCTAACATGTACAGTCTGCACAGCTGGATTGGGCTCGCTGCTGTTATATTTTATTCTCTGCAGGTCAGAATCTAACTGTATTTATAAACAAGTTGTAAATTTAAGAATGTGTTGAGTAATTCAGGCACAATAGGCCCTCACTAATACACTCTAACTACTGGGATACCCATTTTACATTCTGTGATTTGGCAAATTAGCATGTAAATGTGCAAATACTGGATCCTTGACTTCAAAGAAAACTGTATTTTAAAGCATATTTTGTTTATTTGCTGGGATAATGGCAGTTTATTTACTATTCAGTTATACAGTAGTGTATTTCTAAGTTCTATAAACTGCTGAAGTTAAAGCAAGTGAATTGGTTTGTTGGCAGCATATTTAAATACAGTTAGAGCTTTTATTAAGGAATATAAGGAATTAATTTATTTTTTTATTCAAATGAAGTAATTGTTTTTCTTTTCTTCCAGCTATCATAATTTTAAGTAGTCACTTCTTGGCCTCAACACTTTTGGTTATCAGCAGAACAAGTGCAGCAGGGAGCAGTGCAGATCTAAAGGATCTGATATTTGAATGAGCTACTACTGGCTAACCAGTTTTCCTGACTCAGCAAAACTTTGATAAATGTTCATGTGCATGCTTTTAACTGCTCCTATTGGCAGAGAATTAGAGTTATCGTAATCTAAAATGAGCTTAGTATGTTTTTCATTTGGCATAGAAGAAGAGCAGGCATGCCCTGACATTTAGTGTACACATACAGGTGTGATATTTCTGCATATACATTCTGAATTCCCTATATCGTGTTATTACACTATGGAAATTTATTTTGTTCCTTCAAATTGTGATTCTTAATTTTTTTACCGAAACACTAAAAAGAAAAAAATAAGACTTAATTATCTGGTGATCAAGCACAGAAAATCCTTACCTGAGGATTCTGGACTTTTGTCCTTCACTGCTCAGGCTAGGAGGTGCAGGAAATAGTATTGAAACAGTGTTCTTAACACTTAGAAAAAAGAAAGCATATTGCAGCATTGTTGAGTATATTCTTTATAGTTGAACAACAGCTAATGAATAAGAAGGAACAATGTTAAGATTTTCCTTGTCCTAATAATGCAGTTATTTCAGGGAAATCTGTGTTGCCACTATACTGAGTATAAGCATTTTTTCTAATGGTTAAGATAAAGAATTGTAAGATCTTAATTCTACTTTTCATTTTGCTGCTATAAACATGATCAATGGCACTTAATGCCTTGCCTGTCTCATCAGTAGAACTGTGGTGGTACTTCCTCCAAAATGGGATATAAGTCTCCAGTCAGAGACTGATGTTTGTTAAGTGATTGAGCACTATTGTTAAAAAATAGTCATAAAGTAGTATCACTGTTAATAGAGAAGACACTTGGCATTTGCCAGAAATGGCATGTCAATCTCAGAACTGAAAAATGATTGAGGGGGGATGCTCACATAATACTATACCTACAGGAAAATTGGTGTAAATATATTGTATTTAGGCCAAATGTATGTTAATACAGTATAGCACAAGGACATAAATTTAAGAATAGGGCAGAAATGTAAAATGGAGACTGTCTCTTGGAAAGCAATGTCTCTGGAAAGAAGACTCAAAGATATCATGATGACATGAAGCTCAAAATGAGTTCTCACAATGCTGTGACAACAGGAAAAGTAAATTCTCTAATAAGAGATTATCTTAACCTCCATATATGGCATTAGTGAAACTAATATGAGATACTATGGAATACCTTTTTTAAAAGATGTAAAAATAATGAAAAAAAAGGAAAGAAGATCTGGAAAAGTAATTTGAGAGCTGGAAAAACTATCTTCCAGTGAAAGACTTAAAAAGCTCCAACTGTTTAGTAGATCTAAAGAAGATTAAGAGATGACTTGATTACGGTGTATTAAAAAGCTTCCCAGGGAGAAAATACCAGGGTCTTTAATCCAGCGTGGAAAGACAAAACAAGGACTAAGACCGGAAATTAAAGCAAGATGAAATACAAATTCATGCACTATTTCTAATTTAGCAGCAGGGGTAAGTAACGGTAGAACAAACTAAAGAAGGGATGCAACCTCAATATGACTGGGCAAGCCTGTGACTGCAACCATGTGACATGATGGGTTATCTTCCATCACAAAAGGAGCACTAATGGGAGGACTCATGTCCCCTGAATAACTTCACCACACCCACACATATCTTCATTCTGTAAAAACCAACTGATTGATACATTGAGAGACCATTGCCCTTCTAAAGACATGTACTTTAACTAAAACTCTAACAAGGTAAAATTATTTAGTCCACTCAAGTCAGAAGATTAGACTGCCTTCTGATCTTCATTTATGTGTAAATCTGTAACAGAAGCAGAAAACAGGACTTGAAGAGACTGTAAAAATGTAGCTCCTCACACCTTTAATATATTACTGAATTAGTGACACTGAAGATTTGTGTTTCCAGTACTTAGTTTGGTTGCAGTTTTAGCACTACCAATAAGTTTGGACACTGATATTAGGTGAGATTATTTATAAAATATTTCATGTCTGCTTCTGAGGTGCTAATCCAGAATTACTGTTTTGGTTTTGAAGGGAAACACATTCAGAAATAAAAATGCCAATTTTGTTCAAATTTGTACCTGAAGACATCTCAAAATGGAATTTTTATGATGATTTTTATTCTGCTTGAAAAGTGCAACTTGTTTCTCATATAGCTTTAACTATTAATCTGTTTTGTGTTTAGCTTTTCTTGGGTTTCGCTGTCTTCCTGCTCCCTTTTGCTCCAGTCCCTCTCCGAGCAGCTGTCATGCCAATACATGTTTATTCGGGTCTTACCATCTTTGCAACAGTGATTGCAACAGCTCTCATGGGAATCACAGAAAAGCTTATATTTTCATTGTAAGTATCTTTTTCACTTCTTTATTAAGGTTATTCATTGCAAACTCTACTTCCATTTGCGCAGAATAATAACCATCTAGTATTGGGACATATTGTTGAGGTTTGTTTTGTTTTAAAAAGACCTCCTACCTATCAGGAGACTGCTGGTTTTAGACCATGATTGCCTTTAAAACAACTGACCTTTTTTTTTTTTCCCTTCCAAAGGAAAAATCCTGCATACAGTGCATCCCCACCAGAGGCAACTTTTGTCAACTGTCTTGGTCTTTTGCTTGTCGTATTTGGTGCGCTTATTTTGTGGATGGCAAGCAGGCCCCATTGGAAGCGCCCCCCAGAAGAGAATGCTAAAGTTCTGCGGCCCATTGGAGGTACTCCTGAAGGCACAGAAGCAGAATCCACAATGGCAGATGGTAGTAATGCAGATAAATCTGATCTGAGGATCAATAGTGAAGCAGCCAGAAAACAAAACCTCAAACTTGATGAAGCAGGCCAACGATCAACTATGTAAAGAAAATACACAGAATAACAGTACTATTATACTGCCAACCCCCTCTGGTTCAATTTAGTTATATTGATATATAAATAGGTTGGGGGGTTTATTTTCAGTATGGCTTGCCTAAAGATACTCAAGTTTTCTGCATATGAATTTAAATTCCAGTAAGTCACAAACATATTATATTGGTTCATGCTCAGTCCTCATTAAAAAAATGAGAGCGTGAATGACATCACATAATGGGAAAATCACATAATTGGAAAACGTTTTCCATATCACTTCTTAATTTAATGCTTATATGTCTTATAGTAATGAGAAGTTAACAAGATTCAGAGGACATTTTGCTCTGAGTGATTTTGCAGGTTATGAATCAGAGTCACAAAGTATACCAGAGAGCAGAATTTAGTCGGTCACACATAACTTTTCTGATAATGTTCACTTTTTTAAAGCCCTGATTTCTCAAGCTGATTACCCCCCTCACCAGCTGCTAAGATCTATGGGATTTGAGGTCATTCAGCACTTTGCGAGTTGCACCGTAAAAATGTTTAGCGTAAAATTTTGAATTCAAAAAAAGAAATGAGAGTTTGCCTGAAATCTTCATTAAATGCCATGTTTCCTTTAAAAACTTTTTTTTTTTTTTTAATCAGAACGTATCTGTTGACTTTTTAACCAACTCTACCAAATATATGATATACAGACAATATTTGGCTTTGGATTATGTGCAATCATTACTGGAATCTAAGGAAATTGTAAGACATCCAAATGCAGAATTTGTCTTATTTGGAAAGCTATAGATACACACTTAGAAAAATATGTATCACTTAAACCAAGTCTTCCTTTCATCCCAGAAGGCAGCATTTTACTATCTTTGATTGCACAGTTCTATTGATTTATGGCACTAGACTAGAAATTAGGAGGTTAGAAACCAGAGAAGACTGCTAGCAGTCTCACAGAAGAAAGGAGCTTGGAGTGAGAAATCCTTCCTCCAAGAAACAGCTGAGCTTTGCTGATTTGATTAAAACGCTACCAGTTAACTGAAAGCCAATTTTAGTATCTCCACACTGGTCTCAAAATCATGATCGTCACAGGCATGAAGACATACTTTAGTCTATAAGCAAACTATATAAACTCTATGACTTTTTAATTTGACATGAAAGTGTTAAATAATGCAGTTTGAGTCTCTACTAGCACTTTTTACTTTTATCGCTCTTTCTAGTAATCGGAGTATTAATGTATTATGCTCATTCATTATTTTCACAGATATAAACAATACTTATATTTTTTACTACTATAGAAGAATAATTATAGTAGATTATTTTGATTGCACATGTCCAAAATGATTAGCCTTTCTATTATAATCTCTTGTAAAAGCTGCAGAGCCCACTACAAGTCCAAATTTACCACTGTTCGTGTTGCAATATAAACAGTTTCAGACAGCATATACTTTCCTATTTTTTTAAAGACTACATAAATTTTTATCCACTTCAGCTTTTTAAAATGTTTAAACACATTAAACTTCAGCAAATATGCAATTTTTGTAGTTCAGTGTTGCGTTAGTGTAAACAATTTTGGTCATGAGTTGTTTTGCATCTCTGACAAGAAGCACCTCAGTTCCTGTTATTTGATTTGTAGTAACATTTAATTACTTGGTGGATGCAGTATGGAAAGCTAGCATAGTAAATTATTTGAAAAACTTTTCTGCTGTACCATTTGGTACTCAAGGATTACATCCCAGAGTTCTGTGTTTTCACTTACATATGTTTGTGGATGATTGGGACCCACCTAGCATTCGTGCATTGTTTCATTTGAGAAAATACCTGTTTTTAAATGCCTTAGTGTGGAATTCAGATATGACAGAAGGAATACTAGCCTATTGTGTGAGCACTCCTCTGGTCCCACTATGTACAATGGATCAGACAGCTTTTTCCCTGTTTTTCAAGTTCCACACAATTACCTGTCTTCCCTAAAATTGTTCGGTGCAGCTTCAGCATAAAATCCAAATGGTACTGATAGCAGCTTTCTGAGAGAAAAACGAGCACTTGTTTTACATGACTTTAGTGCTCAACTGACATGACATGATTATGTTATGCATCCTATTACAAATTTATATATTGAACATTAAGTAGGAAGAGGGATTTGCAGTAGCTTTTGGAGAACACTAAATTGTGCTGTCTTCTTCTGCTCTTGTTATGTTCTGCACAACAAGTCTGCTTTTTGGTGAGATCAGTGAGCATCTTACAGCTGGTGGATGCACATTTAGTCTTTGTGAGAGATGCACTGTTAATACTTTTGAAGTATAACAGATGAAGTGAATAAAAGAACTCAACTGTTCTAGTAATTTACTATGCTAGCCTTCTATACTGCACTCACACAGGCAACAGCATTTTAAGTTGGTATGCATTGGCCTGTTACTGTGTCTCATCCGCCTGTGAAAATGAGCTCGTTCAATCCTTGCATAGTACTAAGTCATCTAATAAAGGCGTGTGTTTGTGTGGAAGGTAGTCACTTGTCTAAGGATTGTTCTGGAAGAAACTCTGACTCTACAGTATATTGGGGAAAACCCCACAAAATCTGTGATTCCTTTTGTTATAACACTGACTTGGATGTAGTGAAATCAACAGCTTTTAGGTGAATGGTTCTATATGCTGTTAAAGTTAAGCTATATTAACCAGTATGCCTTCTGTTTTCCATTTTATTCCATGTACTGTTCAAGAGTCATGATAATTGAAAAAGAATGGTGGCATTTCTTTACTTCTCTATTCTGATGATACAAAACTAATTGAAAATCAAGGATTAGCAACCTTTTGAGGGTAGTCTGCCAGACTATATTTTTGTTTTTCAACTTTGAGGTTAAACGTGATAGTAGAAGCTCAGTGGGAGCTGGAAGATTCCATTCTGAGAAATTATCATAATCAGTGATATCTCATGTGTATGAACTGTGGGCTTCTGGCTGCTTTGGTCTTTGGAAGGTCCCCATGAGATGCGGTAGCGGTGAGCTCCTAAACCTTGCTCAACCTTGGTGTGTGCAATTTAAAACAGACTCAACATGCTATAGATTTTTGGCTTCTGTTCTAAACTGATTAAAAAGGTCTTTAAGTATCCTTGCAACATATGAGGTTAGTTCAAGTGCTAAATAAAAACACATAGGACTTTGGAGAGTAATTTTCTCTGGAAAAAACCTATTCCTAAAGCTGCTTCTCAAAGTGGCCTTTCATTAACTTCCCTTTCATGCAACTTTTCTTACCTTTATTTATGTGTAATAGTAGCAGCACGGGAAATAAAAAGGTATCTTTTCAAAGATAAAAATGGAAGGTAGAACTCTAGCTTTTTTATCAGGATTTTTCTGCATGTTTGGAAATCTTCTACATTGTTTTTACAGGGATGTGATTGTAGAGCTTACATTCCAAATTTGGATTCCTATAAAAAGATGGGAAGTTACAAAACCTAATATTAAAAGTGCTATTTTTCAAGATGCCTGAAAAAAAAGGGATGGGGGTTAATGTATTTACATGCTGTCATGCAGTACTGCGCACAGAAGCAGAACAGTGTTTTCTCCAACATTAATGAAACTGAGAAATGATGGTGCATATTAGATTTTAAAATTGAATGTACAGTAATTACATGTACACTTCTTTCTACATGTAACCAAGAAGATTGCATATGATATTGTAAATATGGATTACTTGTTTACATGGATATTTTATTGAGAGACTAAAAGATATTGCCAAATATTTTCTATTTCAGAAGACTCTCTCTTTTGCTTCTATTTCAGAAAATTCCTTCTTCTGTTCTAAGTTTTCACAAGAACTTAAAGAATTATTTATTGTTTTGTTACTTGCGGTACTTATTTGTAGATGAAAGCAAATGTTTAATTACAATGTCTATTTTCCTTATTCTTTTTTTTATGTTAATAAAAATGATTTTTCAAGCTTACGATACCACTGAGTACAGATTTATATTATGTTACTAAAATACAACTTTCTAAATTTGGAAAAACATCTAATGGTTCTTATGATTACTTTTTTGAAAACAGGAGGATAATTGTACAAAATTTCTTAACTATTTCTTAATTCCAAGTACTCCTGATGAAATTTACGTACTCTGTAGTGTTAGAAGGATAATCAGTATGTAACGGAAAGTGAAAGAATTCACTGTATAAAGAAAGAATCTGTATTTCACCTTCTGATCATAATAGAAATTCCCCATAGTAGTTGTTAGAGGGGAAAAAAAACCCAAACTATCCTCAGTCATGAGATTGCCATACCAAATAAGGGAAGATCAAAAATTCTGATGTATGACAGTCACATAATGTGCTGTAAGATCCAAATACCCTCAGATAAATAACAGCCAAACTGAATACAGAGCAAAAGTTTTGACCCCATGGAATCTTCTGACCCAGATTTAACATCTGCACATCAAGTTACTCATCAATAGGTTATTGATCATAAAATGGTATAAATGGCAAAACCATTTGTGTGAACATATCTGTAACAAGTAAGAATTAAGGTGAGTATGTTCTTGAGCTTAGTAAGATTAACTGGAAACTCTTCTAAAAGTGCAAAGCATAAACTGATTATTCCTGAATATTATACAGCTGTTCACTAAAACTTTCCAACATCATCGTCATCACGGAAGAGTAAAAATTACTGTTACAATCACCAGTATAACAGAAAACTTGATGTATTCAAACCTGACAATTCCCTGTTGCTGGTAACTTCTCTTAACTGCCTCCTGTAGGCTTGATTTTTTGGGGAAAGATTTGGTAAAATAGTCCATATTTTTTCAATACGTTGATTATTACCAAAATCAATAAAAGCTCAATTGTATTCACACTTGAGAGAGGGGACTCAAAGTTTTGGCAGGAGGACTGCATTTGTGTGGAGAAGTGTTTTTTGTAAGTAGTTGACGGAGCCCTTGTAACTTATGTACAGATTTTTGCATTATGTTATGGTATGAGCAACACTTCTGATCTCTGCAAGACTAGTGGGGAGTAATGAAGGGTAAATGACTATACAGAAAGAGACTGAAGTCCAGGTCTGAAAAAGGGATGAAAACCATTCCAAGCAATGCAGCTAACGGAAGAGAGGAGGTAAAGTTGAGAAAATCCAGTTACTACTGTACACAGAACTTTTGTTGTAACAAAAATGACAAGGCCACAGCTAACTCTAATAGAAGATGTAGAAACAACTGGTATAAATTTCAGTGAGCTCACTTACGTTTGCCAAATATGGTGGTCACAGACTACCAACCAATATATGTTAGCTTGGGGCTTGAGTTTACATTTGAGTCCATGGCCATGTATACTAACTAATCACTGGCTCTCAAATTCCATCTTTGGCCTATCGCCAAGTCAAGCAATAGCTATAAACAGAGCTATCAGAAAATGGATAAAAGTTCTGAAAATGTTTGCAATTTTTATTTCAATTTTCACTAGCATTTCATTCCAACAAAAAAATTTCCATCTAGTGGTACTCAAATTAAATAGTGTGATTAATAAGCAGCTTTTCAAATATTTGTGTAGCAGATGATCCTTCTAATATCTGTATACAAGCAGTAATCCACTAGGTGGCAAACACTACCAAAACGGCCTTTGGCAGATGCTAGTCTATCATTGCTTTAGATGATACAATATGATGAGTCATCTGCCGTAAAATAAAATTACAAAGTTAGTAGATATGAAACACACAGTCATGTCAGAATTTATATATTTAGTTTTATATTCTTTTAAAGGGCCCACTTAAAATACAGTATTTCTTCATCTCTGATGTTGGAAATCATTCTTTATTGTGCTCTACCTCAGACTTCTTAAACTCCTGTTTGTAACTTCTGTGCGAGTATAAGCTTGGTTAAAAGATGCAAAAAGGAGAACATAAGAACATGAAAGGTTAGAGATAAGCTCATATACAAGAGATGACAGTAGCAAGAATTAGAAAAAAACCAGGAACTTCCAGTACTTCTGCTATTCGATCTTGTAGTCTCACATAAAATTTGACCCTGAAAAAGTGAACATTAGTGCCAATTTCAAATAACCAAAAAGTAAAGTTCTCCCCTCTGATACATGCTAACAGCTTCTGTTCTTAATTTACTCTATTTGTGGATCCTGACTTTGTAAGCGTGTTTTCTCATATATTCCACTGAATATACTAGTTTCAGTACTACTGAAAGCTATTTTGTACATGGTATGCTAGTGCTACTTCTTGATCTGACTTGCTTACCTGTCCTCTCAGGCTATACTGGAACATATTTTGTCTCCTATAGCTAACTGTGGCAGTGATTTCATGGTGTTAGTGGGAGTACTGATGTAGACAGGGCATTGTGGTTTTTCCCAGAGCTTAGTATTCATGTTTAGGTCAACAAAGTGGTAAAATTCAGTGTAATTCTGATTCTCCAGGACATTACTCTCATTATTGCTATGACTATTGGATCTGGTAGAAGTACCATGTTAAAACACCTCCAGTATAGGTATTATCCTAGCAATTCAGCTTGAGTGCTTGATCTTTTTGTTAAGAACATCAATTGCTGTTGCAGTTAAGGTATAGCTCATAGATCGCTGTGGCAATGGGAGCACTAATACTGTCTGGCTACTGTTTCTGAGCAGATATAGAGAATGGGATTAAAAATACAAGAAAATTTACATGAGTGTTCATTGCTGTTATTACTGCATCTGTAATGACGAATTTGAACAGTTCAGTAAGAGACAGCCCCTGAAATCGTTTTAGTCTGTCCCAAATGCAAGACTTCCAATGGATAATAATTTATATAATGTTACAATTGTCAGGGGCCTGAACACACTAATAGGCCTTAATGGCCCTGACCAGCCTCACCTGGGACCCTCACCCACACACCCCTGCCCATGAGTCCAGGGGCTCAACCTGGGTGCTTCAGTCCTTGCCTGTGCCACATTGGACCTGACGTCCTGGCCTGCTTCCTGCCCGACCCCATCACCATGGACCTGCTCAGTGATCACAGGACTCTGACCCTCAGTGGGTCTGGCTATGACCTGCAGATTGACTTTCCAGCATGCCTGTCGACCTGCCTCAGCACCACAAACTTGCCTGATGATGTTGAACCTGGTTGCCGTTTCCATGCCTGCCCTGCTCCCAGCCAGCCCTCATTGCTCCCTGACAGCAATCTTCTTGTACATTCAGCCTGTACTCTGAACTGGATAGATCAGTCTTCATGGAGTATTTGCTGTAGATGGGCAGTGGCTTCTCCATTTATAACTATTTCTTCTCTTCAAATGGCTTTATGGAAATACTTTGCTTAAAAAGTCTTAAAGTTACATTTTAGTTATAATTCACAAATAAAGGATGAGGCGTGTGGAGTGAACAAAGATGTTTGCTGGACAGTTACTCAGTAAAAAATAAAGCTTTTTTTTTTTGGTGTCTACACAGTGATACAAAATGATACCATCACTTCACAGTTCTCCATACCTAGTAAGAGTGGCAGCTGGAAATGTACGAGTATGCTTCTTAAAGTTTGGAGCAATGTAAAACAAATGATAAATCTTGTCCTCGCTTTATTGCATACTGTAAGCAGAAGTTGGAAAGGCCTCGCAAAACAAAACTGCAGCAGCTTTCAAAATGCTGCTGTAGACTTCCTAGCTCTTTTGTCTGTACTGACAGTTATATAGCTGGTGACTGAAAATAATGACCACTGCCCAGCAAAGAAGGCACCGTTATACATGGATTTGGATGAACTGTTCTCTGCTACCAAGCAGTGGGACCCTGCCAATGGCACTGCAAAAGCTTGGGAAGAATTTGCCTATCCACAAGACTGTAAGTGTCCAACCAAAAGCAGTATTTGGCTCAAAGAATTTGCATACGGACCTAAGCCCTGCTATCCTATCCTCAAATAAATGAAAGTTCACAGGCAATACAAGCAGTCAGCCATTCCCACACAAACAGGCGTTCAAATCCCCCACAGTAGTGTTACTCCACTTTGAAAAAAGGTATCTTTAAGTAAGAGTTGCTTCCAGAATTTTTAGTGGACTTCAGAGA
The DNA here is from genome assembly GCA_009819775.1 of Phoenicopterus ruber ruber. NCBI lineage: Eukaryota > Metazoa > Chordata > Aves > Phoenicopteriformes > Phoenicopteridae > Phoenicopterus > Phoenicopterus ruber. The sequence goes on along the minus strand of CM020220.1, from coordinate 20,791,359 downwards.
CAGCAGAGTTCAATGTTACTCCAATCTCTGACTGTACCTGTACTCTGTTTGTACCTGCTTTTTTCTATGAAGTCAAATATTCTGGCACAGAATTACATACAGTGCTCATTTTGATTTCTTCCTTTGTAAGCCTACGCCAGTCATCAGGGAGTCTTATGTACTCTGTTCTAGCCTCTTTGTAATTTTCAATTGTTACTCAGGCACTAATGTAGAAATGAATATAGGAACCTCTATCAGGGAATATACCCATGGTTTGAGCTCTTCACAGCAATGCCCTGGTCTCCTTCCTAAGTTAAGAGGTGATTACAATCCTGTGAAGACTTCAGACATTTCTTCACATTTTCCCTACAAATTGCATTATTTTGCACTTACTAATATCAAGCTTTCCAAGCCACTGAGTTACATGTGCTCCATTCACTAAAGAACATTTCTTTCTTATTCCAAGCTCCCTTCTCCAGTTCTTCTAAGCACATTTTATTCCTAACTCTGTATTCCCTGAGTCTCTCCTCTAGGAAACAAAATCTTTATATCTCTGAGTATGTTTTCTCTGTTTTATAACCCTGGTAATCATTCTCTCATTTTGGGGAGGGTAGGTCAGTTGCGTATGAATAAGACAGTTCTTCCTAATCCTTAAAGGACTAATTCACTCTGAAGTACGCTCTTGTGGAATGTAATAACTGGATATAAAGACATTTTGTACATCAGTCCAATATGTACAAATTCAGATTATATTACAAACCACACTTTTAGTTTTATTATGTTGTCAACATGTTTATGTGATAGCTACTTGTATTATACTTAGTCTTCCTTTGCCTATCTCTAAACATTTAAAATACCCCTGACCAAATTACTAATAATATTTTTGAATATGTAGGACTGTAATAATAAAGAATACCTTGGGGTTTTGATCTAACATATTGAATTTTCAATTAAAAATATTTTTTGTGACTTTAGAGTCAGTCTGTATGTAAAATATATAAAATCCATTCCACCAGCTACATCCAACAATTTTTGGTTACTTTAAATCTATAATTTGAGGTCTGACTCATTTTGAGAGAAGACAGCTTGTGTAGCCTCTATGCAAAATGCCAGGAAAAGCAGAAACTTCAATTTGTTCTCTTTATAGATTTGTTTATTCAGAAAGAAGCTTTGAAATAAAAGGCTTTGAAAGGCTGGCAAGCTTGCTGAACAATGAGTTGTTATTCTTTGAAGGCATATTATCTTAAAAATTACAAGAAAACCTGAGTGTTCCTAATGAGTAGAACTCTTATTTTTGAGAGAAAATAAATGTAAGAGTTTGAGAGGATGGTTTTTGTTGTGTTTTTTTTCCTCCTGGGGCTGCCTGTTGCTCTTATGTGGAAGTTTCCTGCTGATTTGACTTTTTATTCTGCTGTGAGACTGATGCCAAGATTTACATGATTGCTGTGGATAGGAACTGGATTTAGCATAAGGAAGATAACTGCTTTTCCCCTAGGGAGAGACAGAAAAGGGAAACAGAGTGGGGCACATAGACAATACTATCTGAAGCTATATTCTTGGTCAATTATTTTATTCAGCTTCTATTTTAGATTATGCTGCAACTAATAAAAGGCAGGAAAGCTCCTGGTCTCAAGCCAGGAACACAGATAAGCAAAGAAACTATTTTGTTTTAATGCAAATGTCCAACTATAATGGAAGCAATATAGTGTTTTTATATAGAGCTGACCATAGTGCATCTTGTAACATATGTGTAATTAAGAAAAACTGTCATTAGAATTTGCCAGATGGACATTTGCCTTATATGCAGGGTTCTTCAGTAGAGAGAAAAGGGTGATTGTAGAACTGTGTACCACTACAGTTATTTTAGCAATGCATTATCTGTATAGTCTTTTGCGCATTCTTTGATTTTGAATTACATGCTCTCAACATTAAAACAGGGGTTAGGATTTTTGCTTATAATGCAGACTTGTGCAACATGAAATCATTTACAGCCAGTTGTCAGACTGTTGTCTTTTGTTAACCTACAGTACCTATGGAAAATGCAATGTTTTGAGATACTGAAACATGTTTGCAGGGAACTTCAAAAGCAAAGCAAGACTCCACAGTAAGCAGACAATAAATACTGAGGGCAGAAGGTAGTTTGAGGAAGTTTAGCACTGAGAGCATATAGGTTTTCAAATGTAATTGTTAACAGATCATTTAACAAAATTTTAGTAATTTTTCTCATTAAATCATATACACTGAATAAATAAAATTAAATCCCATAATTAGTCAGTAATTAAACAAACCAGGAATAAATATGATCTACTTGGTCTAAAAGTTTAAATCGAGTAATTGGAAGACAGTATCATATTACCAAGGTAAATATTCTGGAGTTCCTGAACTAGTTGTATATAATAGAAAATTGGGTAATTGGTCATTCCCTTTTCCTTCAGTTAGTTGTATGGACAATAGTTTATCCTGACATTAATATCAAACTAGAATGACTGATTTTATGTTTTTGCATCTTGTTGATTGCAGAGTGTGCTGGTTTTGGCTGGGATAGAGCTAATTTTCTTCACAGTAGCGAGTATGGGGCTATGTTTTGAATTTGTGCTGAAAACAGTGTTGATAATACAGGGATGTTTTCGTTACTGCTGAGCAGTGCTTGCACAGAGTCAAGGCCTTTTCTGCTTCTCACCCCACCCCACCAGCGAGGAGGCTGGGGGTGCACAAGAAGCTGGGAGGGGACACATCTGGGACAGCTGACCCCAACTGACCAGAGGGATATTCCATACCATATGATGTCATGCACAGCATATAAAGCTGGGGGAAGAAGAAGGAAGGAGTGGACGTTTGGAGTGATGGCATTTGTCTTCCCAAGTAACCGTTACGTGTGATGGAGCCCTGCTTTCCTGGAGATGGCTGAACACCTGCCTGCTGATGGGAAGTAGTGAATGAATTCCTTGGTTTGCTTTGCTTGTGTGCGCAGCTTTTGCTTTACCTATTCAACTGTCTTTATCTCAACCCATGAGTTTTCTCACTTTTACCCTTCCGACTCTCTCCCCCATCCCACCGGGGGGGAGTAAGCGAGTGGCTGCATGGTGCTTAGTTGCTGGCTGGTGTTAAAACATGACACAAAGTTATTATTATCTCATGAAATTTAGTTATTAAGGATAACTGATCCTTTAATTAATCTCCTGCTATGTCACATTTTACTTTAATTTCTCTTTCATGGGGAAAAGAGCACTATGGGGAACAATAGGTGCCTTATTTCTCTCCTCTCTGTTTTCCATGGTTGGCTAATGAGATTTCTATCGGCGAAATTCAGGGCAAGAGGTCTTACCAGGAAGTTCAGAGAGTGTGAAGTCCAGCTCCTGTGAACTATTCTGACCTCCTACAAATCCCAGGTTGTAGGCCTTTAATCAGTAATTCCTACATCAGTTCAGAAATTGTGCCTCGGGCATATAGAAAAAAAAATGGCAATTAAAGAATTTAGATGATAGAATGTTCCTCCTACCCTAGATACATTGTTCCAAATTGTAATGAATCAAATTTTTTGAAGTACCTAATTAATATTTTAAATTTACCTACCTTCAACTTTTGATCATTGAATTTTATGCTTTTATGTGGTAACTAAAGGATTCTCTACTATCAGCTGTTTTCCTTCTATATAAGTATTTATAATTATGACCAAGACAAGTCATTATCTTTTCTATGAAGCTAAATGGGGAGTCTGCATATCAAAAAGGTAGACTGTAAGGAATAAAATGTTCATTCTTCTGTCCAAAATCAAAGAACTCACCTCACAAAATTGACTACACAGAGGAGGATCACTTTACACTCTTACACAGGGCTATAACCAAGCTAAAATCTTTAATAGCTCAAGCTTTGGCTTGTCACTGCTAGCTCAAACTGTCACCATATTCATTATGTTCCAACTGAGTCCAGCGGGCTCAGTGCAGAGCAGAGCAAGTTCACATTTATTCCTGCAAAATACAATATAAAACTATCCTACATATGACAAAGGTGTCTTTAGGACTTCTTTGAGATATATGTGCTCCCATAAATTTTCACAATTTCATCTGAAAAATAAAGTCTTTTTTAGTTTTGTAAAGATTTGGAATAAAACCGAGTTTTGTAACAGGATAACAGCTCACTTCCTTTCCAGTAGCTCTTTTGGCCATTTCATTCATTCATACGGTTCAGTGCAGGACTGGGGCAAAACTACCAGCAGCTGACAACACTTCTTTGCCTCAACACTTTTCTACACTTGCAGCACAAGTCAGGGAGGTGACATTATGAAGATGAAAGACAATTCATCAGATTGATCAGAAAGACAAAACATCAGATCCTATTACCACCCAACACACAAACCTGTACAATGAGATTTTTTAAAAGCAACCAACTGGCCATGATTACAGTTAGCAATATAACCAGGAGAGCCTTTCTGAAAGGAAAGGAAAAAGTGCCAATGAAAAGGAAACAGTATATGTAACTATATATACACCACATTGGTGGAAACTAGCTAGAAACATAGTGCTTTCCTATAAAATACGAAAAAAAAGTCAAAACTCTTAAATATATGTGCAAACTGGACTTCAAGCAGAAAAACAGAAGCCTTGCTGGCAGCTTCCCAGCTTTCCAGAGTGCTGCTGTTTTAGTAACTGAGTCCTATTGAGCTATTTTTGCAAAATGACAAGCACGTTGTTCCTATACTATATAATAAAATATATATAAGTATATACGGCATGGATATTTTCAAGAATATTACTGCATGTTGTTTCATACCGGGTAAAAAATACCTGGAAGGTAAACATGAGTTTATAACGTTATATAACGCCGCCTTCCACTACCACCATCATCTATATCAATCATCTATACAATTGGAAATTTAGAGATGTCAAACGATGCTATATCAATTAATTATGTAAATGTCACTGGTTAACCAAATCATTCCACATTAGTTTTAGGGCACTCAGTTTTGCTTTGTATGACCAACATATCTTATCTCTGGCAAAAGACTGTTTGTTTTGACATAGTTTCATTTGACAACTCATCAAATGGCTCTTGATCACTAGACTCTGTCTCATTTTCCTCTTTCTCTGCCTGGCTGTAGAGGTGGTCTACCAGGAGGTCTACCTTTGTCCGCTGCCAAGTTCAACTGAGTATTCAGACCTGGACTGAGAAGCTAGTCTAGTTTCTGGTAGACACACAAAATGGGCAGCAGAGATAAACCACTGCAGTCTGTGGCTCCATATATATTCCCTGATATACTTGATTTGGGTACACTTTCTTCTGTATTTGGAACACACAGATTTCTGCACTGCCAAACAAATACTTATGTGTCAGAGATGCTTGGAGTATGTTATTAATTTTTCATGCTCCTCAACTCAAATGTACAAGCATGGATATTCTCACAAAACAAGCTTATTTGCTCATTGTGACTTAGTGGATTTTTATAAAAAAGTTTTGCAATTAAAAAGACACAGCTGAGGTACTCAAGCAATATGCAACCCTATCTGTATATAGGCAGGTGGTCTTTGGATAATCCAGAATGACACGGAAGGACAATGAAGTGAAGAAAAGTAAATAGGTAGGCAACTTTTACAGTTGTTCTCGTTCCAGAGACTGCTACTCTCTGAGATAAACACTGCTTTGGAGTGTCATGATCACTTTACAATTCCAAAGCAAACTGATGATCAATACTTGTAGGAAAGTCTTACAGGATAAGTTAAATGTACTATAGGACACTAGAGGAAACATACAGAGAGCAAGGCAGGTACTACTTTTTAGACTGAGATTTCCAAGTGTTAAGATTCTTCTTCAAGTGGAGTTTTAATGAAATTCCAATTACAAAACCTCTACCAACATATTACAATAAACTCATCTTGTAATATAAAATTCAGGCACCAAAAAAGACAGAAACAGATGTTTTCTAGAACGTGCCCTAGGGTGATAATTTCTGACACTGACTAACCTACCAAATTTTAGGGTATCTATAAAACTATAACGATGCAATTCAATAAAATTTAGCTTTTTATTTGGAAGCCAAATGGACTCTAGAATCATAGAATCATTTAGGTTGGAAAAGACGTTTAAGATCATCGAGTCCAACCACAAACCTAGCACTGCCAAGTCCACCACTAAACCATGTCCCTAAGCGCCTTGTTTACACATCTTTTAAATACCTCCAGGGATGAGGACTCAACCACTTCCCTGGGCAGCCTGTTCCAATGCTTGACAACCCTTTTGGTGAAGAAATGTTTCCAAATATCGAATCTAAACCTCCCCTGGCACAACTTGAGGCTATTTCCTCTCATCCTATCACTTGTTATGTGGGAGAAGAGACCAACACCCAACTCTCTACAAACTCCTTTCAGGCAGCTGTAGAGAGCAACAAGGTCTCCCCTCAGCCTCCTTTTCTCCAGGCTAAACAACCCCAGTTCCCTCAGCCACTCTTCATAAGACTTGTGCTCTAGACCCTTCACCAGCTTCGTTGCCCTTCTCTGGACACGCGCCAGCACCTCAATGTCTTTCTTGTAGTGAGGGGCCCAAAACTGAACCCAGTACTCGAGGTGTGACCTCATCAGTGCTGAGTACAGGGGGACGATCACCTCCCTACTCCTGCTGGCCACACTATTTCTGATACAAGCCAGGATGCTGTTGACCTTCTTGGCCACCTGGGCACACTGCCGGCTCATATGCAGCCGACTGTTAACCAACACCCCCAGGTCCTTTTCTGCCAGGCAGCTTTCAGCCACTCCTCCCCAAGCCTGTAGTGTTGCCTGGGGTTGTTGTGACCCAAGTGCAGGACTACTTGACTTCCTCTGCATTTGAGGCTGTCTCATATCTCTAGTACACAAGAAATTAAAGCCTGACTCCAAATATTAACTTAAAGAAATGGAGTTACTTCAGAGTTTATGGATATAAGCTCCTTAAACATGACTGTACTTCACAAGTAATCAAACTATCAATACAAAATATGAAGAAAGAAAAAGAACAAACGTTAAGTGAAGTCACATATTTCAATAGTTCCTTGACTGTAGGGAAATATTACACTTTATTTTTTCCTTTTACACATCTTACTATGTATCTAGTTTTTGTTGGTTTTTTTTTTTAAAAAAATTATAACTAGCTCCAACAGCCCTTTATAGCAAAATATTTCCCTTGGCTCATGTAAGTTTTTTGGTAGTAGAAATTTTCCACTTTTTGTTGATCTAGGGATGCTGCAGTAATACAGTTATTTGAAAAGGAAAATTGGACAGCTTTGCATTGTATGCAATATTTGCATACCTGAGGTTTTTTAAACTGATTCATTCCTGTGAAGAGTAGCTAAAGGAAGGAACTCTGCCTATCTACTTTGAGTTTAGACATCTTTTAGAACAAATGAATTAACACAGAGCGGTGCAGGTACATACACACACAAACACACAGGCATATGGACAGCTGGTGCTAGCTACTTTGTAGGAGACAGACATACATTCTGAAGCCCAAATTTTTCAAAACAGCTTCTGATGCTGTGTAAGTAAAAATCTTGTAATAGGCTATACACCATACAGGTGTACATAAAATGGCAGGTTTTGCCCCAGGCAGTAGATAATTTATCTAAAAGCTAGCATTTGAGCCTACAGTTTGTCATGATCCAGAATTTATGGATTAACTTTAACACCTTAAAAAAGTTATCTATAAACATAGAACATGCTAAATCTATTATTTTTGCCAAATGTCAAATTGTCTTTTATTTTGGACTATTAAATTACACATCTAATAGTGGCCTAATAAATCACCTCCTACTGCATAAACAACTGTAGAAACGCACAGGTAGCTGGCTTTCACAATGTCCTGGTTTCAGCTAGGATGAAGCTAATTTTCTTTCCAGTAGCTACTGCATTTTGGATTTAGTGTGGGATTTGGTATGTGAAGAATGTTGAGAATACACTGATGTTATTAGTTGTTGCTAAGAGATCAAGGACGTTTTCCGGCTTCACAGGTTTTGCTAATGTGCAGGTGGAGAAAGCTGGGAGGGGTATAGCCAGTACAGTTGACCCAAACTGGCCAAAGAATGTATTCCATACCATAGACATCATGCCCAGCATATTCGGGGGGGGGGGGGGGGGGAGGCGCGGGGGGCTGCGCGCCTTTCGTTTGTTCCCTCGGAACTTGTGGTTCTGAGATCGCTGCTGTGGAAATTGCTGTTCCGAGATCACTGCTCAGGATCATTCCGAGATCACTCTCAGTTTCGCTCCGTTATCGCTGCTGGGGATGGGCTGTGTCAGTCATCGGGTCGTTGGGCAGTGAGAAATCGTGCATAGTTCGTTTTGTATATTCTATTATCATTATATTTTATTATTATTATCATTATTAATATATTTATTATTATTATTATTATTATTATCTTTTTTCCTTTGCTTTCCTGGTGAACTGCCTTTATCTCAACTCACGAGTTCTCCTTTCTTTCCAATTCTCCTCGCCACCCCACTGGGGAGGCGGGGGAGGAGAGTGAGTGAGCAGCTGCGTGATATTTGGTTACCGGCTGGGGCTAAACTGTGACACACAATTAGAGAGTTCTATTCCTCTTCCTTGACGCACAAAGTTTTTTCTTTAATGTGTATCCTCCTGACCGATAGATAGTACATAAATAGCTTAGAAATGGTATAATTCTGCAGACTGAAGGTTTTTCTGAAAAGGAAGTGCCTTGACTACCGAGTGTGTGTGTGTATGCAGATATATACATACATACACACACTATGGTACATATACTGTAGAATCCACACTTTGCTACAGTTGTTCTTCCACTGAGTTATGTGGAGACAGGAGTTCAAGCAGTGTTCTAGCCAATTGTCTTCTTAGACTTTCAGATGAAAAGATTTCACTTCTTAGACTTTCAGGTGAAATTACTAAAGACGGGTCCTAGTTCAGAATGCCATGCTCCACTACTGTCTTTACAACCATACAACCTTAAGAAACTGACTCAGAGACGCCACTGTTCACTCTCTTACCCCTGTCCACAGTTCGTGCTGCCATTATAAGTAATTTTATACAATTGCAGCATTGTGTGGACTATCAGAAGTTTGAATGTTTACATTCAAAGTTACACTGCAGCCACAGAATATAACTATTAGAGCTGTTACGAAGTGCTAGTTAACAAAAAAATTAAGGACATTCTCCCTGAAGGTACGTTTGGGTTTTTTTGCTTTTTTTCCTCAATTGTATTAGAAGGACATCTCAAGATTGTTGGTCCAAAGACAATATAACTATTTAGGATTTTTTTTTTGCTTACTGCCACAGTTATAAGATAAATGATATAAGCTGGATTTCAGCATGCATTTTACTCTGAAACAGGTTTTTTGATACATTGAAGTGCAGGTGCATTTTTCCTCTGAAATAAAGGCATAGAAGGGTTGTATGAATACTGTCCATATTTCAAAGACTTATAAATCCAGTATGTCTATTGTTTATGTAATAAGATTTTTTCCCAACAATTCACCTCAAGCTTGACTTAGAAACTGAACATTAAACACATTTTTTTCATATGAATTAACTAGCAGGGCAGCTTTTCGTGCCATCATTTTGTTTGCACTGATGGAACTGACTGTTCTTCTAAATGGAAGGCAGTAATTAATTCTGGATGCCTTAAAAGTATAATAAAATCCAACTAATGCTCATTCAAAGATGTATCTACACTGGAAAATTACTGCATAATGAGATATGGTAAAAGCCAAATACCCAAGTGCTACTCTGCACAACTGCCCTTCAGGTGTCTTTAGTGTATATTTAAGCATGGGTTAGCTTCTGCCAGTTTGAGAGGACTCATCCTTGTATTCTATTTGTAGTAAAAAAGCCAGCCAAAACATATAAACATTTGCCACAATTTAAGTGTTGCTTACCGGTAGACTTATCATCGGTTGCCTAAGCAGTTATCTAAGCTGTTGGGATCCAGTTTTGCCAGTTCTCTGGAGCTCTTCCCTTAAAACTGTCTTGTTCCATGATGCTTACCAAAACTTGACAGTGCTTCAGTCACTGATACACTGAAATCGCTATCTATCATACTAGCCAATATTGTCTTGGGTTTTTTAATACTAAACTGTCTACCTCTGTCCAACCTATTTTATACTTGGATTATAGGACCCGTCAGTGAAGAACCATCTTTTTTCTTTTTATTTGTATAGCCCATTGTACAGCAAATTCTTTGTTCCAGACTAGGGCCCCTATTTATGTCAGTAATACAAACAAAATAGTAATAAGAAAGCTTTTCACTGAGTACAGTAGGTAAGGTCTGAAGTATTGACTTCAACTGAGTTCTATGACTGAAGGTCTAAGGGGATCAGGCCTACATTTCTACAGTAAAAGTGTCTGTATATCACCCCAAAGATGAAATTATGAATACTTCTGCTTTGCTAGAAATAAATACACTTTCTGATGAGATTTTTCATTAACATTCCACAAGTCAATGTTGTTTATTACAGTGTTATCACACACATGCAGCCATTTGTTATAGAATAAACAAAATGAAAAATCTTTTATGTTTCACTGGGTCAAAAAGCACTGGCAAAGATGTGCTGCAATGCATTACTATGTTACTGGACATCTAGCTTTCATAAACATGAAGCTTCCTTTCTGGATATATAATGAAATCACATCGAATTTGATGTCAGAGAGCTTATCTAATTAGTTTTCATTGACTTGGATATATGCTTATGTTTCTTAGGTGGTGTTGTAATTTTTACAACAGTGTTTTTCATTAAAGGTTGGCAAAAACATTTAACCATATCTTAACTGCACTCTTCTGCACAGTGCTGGTTGCTCAGATATTCTGCTAAAACATCTTGATTCTTCAGAACAGTTTTGTGTACGATAAGCCCCAACCCACTATCTTTATGCAGCTGGACACAGGATTGAAAAAAAAATTCCAAGTTACAAAGGCTTGCAGAATTAACAGAATAGTCCTAATTGTGTATATTCATGTTCTCTATGGGTTCACTCAATGAAACGTTGGTGAAAGTCGATGAAACTAACATATTCTATCTTACAGTAAGGATAAGATAAGAATAAGCACACAGACAGAAGAACTTCCATGACCTCCTGCCTCTTGTTCTGACTCATAACTTCCTCCTCCATCATGATAATGTAAGTGTCAGCAGGGTTATGTGGTGAACTGTATTAAAATACTGATCCAGTTCTTCACATGATCACACAACCAACCAGCCCAATTAAGAGAGGAATGTGGGTGAGAATGGGTGTCCACAGTGAGACCTACTTTAGCCAGGAGAATTAATGAAAGAAACATATATGTAAACCATATCCTAAGTTAAAATGACATATCTTAAAGTAACTTGGGGGATTCTGTAAAAGGAATCTGCACTTTTTCAATTAAAACTGAATTAAGTTTTAATTAAAAGTTTATTTAGTTAAAAATACTTTTTAGTGCAAACAAAGCTTACAAATAAAAGATAATGCAAGGATGACTTGGATAAAATCGCACTCTTTACATTGGCAAAGTCAATCAGGGAACAGTGTTTAAGACAGAACTGCAACACTGTGTTTCTAAAATTAAAAAAAAGTATATCACAGGTTTCCTGATCATATGAGAAGTATAACACACTATAGTGAGCCTGCCAGCTGAATGTGTGGCTGGAGAAATGCAAAACACAAAGTTAAAAAAAAATCCATTAAAACTGTAAAGTCTTTTGTAGTATTGATTTTACAGATCACATTACCTCTCGAGTCCAGAGACAGACTCTCATAACGTGATCCTTTTCCAAACAAAACAGGTATCCAATAAAAGACAGCTGTGCTGTTTGACCACAGTTTTCAAGGGGACTGTTGACTTTGCAGGTGTCTATTTAAGTCTGTCCACTTGAGACATGTTAGGACTTTTTTTTAGAACTGTTGGACATCCGTAATTGAGAGTTGAAGTCATTACAGTTCTTGTTGTTCATTTTAGCTACAAAATTAAACCCTAAAGTAATACCCCTTGGTTACCAAAAATCAGTGTCACTTTGAGAGAAATAACAACTTCATGATTTTATCCTCACTTACTTATCTCCTAGCTCTTTGACAACTGTTAAAATATATGTTTTAAATTACTACGCTCAAGGCTTCAAGTACAAAAGCTTTTTTGTGGCAGGCTTTATACATATGTTAACATTGTCTCTGACTCACATAGTTAATAATCTTGTTAAGAGTATCCAATTTGACATTATCTTGTTCAGAAGTTCTTTTCTATTACCATATTAAAAAATGTATATAAAGATCTTTTCTCTCTTCAACTCATTATCCACAGATAATTTCTTTGCTCTGGCATGGTCTTAGCGTGGTGTTCTGGAAGTTGTTTGAGACATATGCAATATATGTAGGATGTTTCTGCTTCAATATATTCTGGCACCATAATTTTGGCACGTCCTTCAGTACAAAATCAGTTCTGATTTATACCTAACAAATACCTTTATTCTGTGGCCTCAAAAATTTCTTCCTCCACACTTCCCCAGTCTCCTGACACTCAATTTCACAGATCTGGTTCTCTTTCTCTTATTTGCTTTGGATAGTCTCTTTCCACTTCAAGCTCAATATGGAATAAAGTATTTCTCCTTAAATGCTTATCCTTTCTCTTTTACTGTTGTTACTGTTACTATTGCAAGCTTGCACATTTGATAGCATTTTAGAACCTTCTATTTACCATTCAAGCCATTTCAGAATATCACAGTATTTTTGTCCTTATTTTAGAACATTTAGAAAATCAGAACTTCTTTCTTGCATTTAAATGCAAAGCAACAGCAAAGAGAACCTACCTGTACTTTTAAAAACTCAGAACACCAAGGTTTGATTAGTACTCTGAAAGAAGTCATTTAAAAAGGGAAATCTGGGGAACGTATACTTTTGTGCACTACAGTACAGTGCAGATATCTTTGGCATACTGATGACAGAATCTGCAGATTCCCTTTTAGCTCTCTAGGGAGTCCTACGAATTTCAGATGCAGTAGTCCATGGTTCAATTTCTTGCTGGAATGGATTCTTCACAAGTAGGGATAATCCTTTATTTGATGTTTACTCACTTGGATACATTTCTGTATTCCACACTGGCCATATCAGGCTTTGCAACGCTTATTTATTCTTGCCAGAATGCACTCCTGCATTAGCTGATTTTATTACACTTATATGGTTGAAATGGCACTTTTATTCTATGACCTTCTTTTCATTAGCTTAAAATAACTTTTCAAAACAATTACCTCTAGGCCAATACTTCTCATGCTTGTTCTCAGACTAACAGTCACATTTTTACCGTTTTTAGTTTGAAGAGGATGCATTCAGTAGTTTTTGAGAATCAGGCTTTCAAATATATACAGATAGAGTTGGTTTTATTAAATATTTACCAATTACAATAGTTCCTTATTTCCATTCAAATTTGTTGGTTTTGTCCCCTTCTAATTATAAATAAGTAATATGTAATAACTCCTCAAACAACACATTCAAACATTTTTTGTTTTGAAATTCCTTCTGAAGTTATAAGGTATCTCTAAGGTATCTAAGGCATCTTTTGACTTGACTCACTATCTGAATTTATTAAATAAAACTAATAATAACCTCAATATCTTTATTATATGAATTATGCATAAGTTAATATATGTACTATATGTATGTATTGATATATTACCTGCATTACATAATTGTAATTTATATAATCATAAATATATTGTATTATAATATCTCAATTAAAATGTATCTTCATTACATAACATAGATGTTTATGTTGTAATTTTAAATCTATAAAAGCTATATAACCAGCTAAGATTTCAAAAGAATATGCTGTTCTCTACGTAAATCCAGTACAGTGTAGCATAATATATAACACGACATTATATGATTGCATGGTCAATATAACATTTAACAATAATGCAGTTTAAGGAAACAGATTATTGAGCCTGAAAGACAGCAAATGAAGATGAGAGAAATGAAAAAATTAGCTTTATGCAAACCTTATGCTGTATCACCTGCCAGCTTGTGTCATGTACTCTTCAGCCATCACTGAATCTCCTGTGAACAATGGAAGATTCAAAATAAATTCAAATCAGAATAAGCCACAGTTTTTACAGTAAAAATTGCTTAGTCTTCCTTAATGATTATATTTTGGGTTATCCACTATTACTGAACTGACAAATTTAGTATTGGTTAAGAAACTTCTGAAAGTATTTCCAACATTTTCTTAGCAGACACGGAATCAGAATTTTCAATTGCTATGGTCCCATATAAAAAGTCTATTTAAAATGTATTTCAGTCCAATGCCTGACATAGCAATTTCTCATCTCTCAGCTTCCTAGTACCAGCACTATTCTTTGCAGTGCAGAAAAAATTCAAATACACGAAGAGTCACATCAGCATTCTGTTGAGTCCTACATGTTTCAGCAAATAAAACAAGGTGATTTGACAATTCCAGATATAGCTTAATCTTTTTTGATAAATAAAAAGACAGTAAATGAAAGCATTTCCTTTCATTTTACACAACATTGTGGAATTTATTTTAATAAAATGAACTCTGATATCTAATTGATTGGTTTACAACACTAATTTAGAGAGAGATTTTCAAAGCCATGAAAGCCTATTAAGAACGCATCTGATTTTCAGAAAGAGTTGAGGACTTGATCCTGCATACACTGCAATCGGCAGTGAAATTTCCATCGATTTAAATAAGAACAGGTTCATACCTGCAGAGACTAGCTGCTATTTTTGCCTTTCACACTACACCTTCCATAGCTAGAGATCTTTTCCCATTTTTTTTTTCACAAATAATCTACACACTTGATGTGAAGTGAAGATGTTAAGAGCATATATTCATGTCAAAATAAAGGAGGAAAAAATACTGAGTTTGTACATACACTCGGTATAATTTACCTTATATTATAAAAAAAATAACAAGCCACATTTGCAAAGAAAGGTAATGACAGTTTTAACACTGAAGATGAGTGAACACACTGCAACTACCATTCAGTTTTATGGTGCCTCTCTTCACTGATGTCGATGGGCTTACTTATGAGTACAACCACCACAATGTTGAACACATAGTTTAGTTTCTAGGCATTTAGAAGTAAATAAGTTTACTCAAACAAGTTTGAGTAATTATACATAGAACTATTGCTCTGCTGCTGCAAAAGTGAGGAAAATGTTACCAAATATTCAATTCTATCAAATGATCAAATACATTATCAATAAATGAAACATTGTGATCTTATTCTGTTTTATTTAGTAAAGAAACACAACTGAATATTTAAAATGTATTACTGTCTAGGGAATAACTGGCTTTTAAGAGAACTGTCACACTGATATACGCAAAGATCAAAAAGTGGCAGTAGTGTTAGCATTCCAAATTCATCTAGATGAAACAATAAGATAATTAGGTGTAAAAAATTCACTCTTATGTTCAACACAGTAAAGGATCAATTTCATCTAAAGGCAAGTGAAGTGTACACCGTATCATCTGATCCAAAGTAGTGACCTTGATTCAAATGCAAAATGCCTATGCCTATTGCAGACGGGATTTACCAGGACAAAATGTTCAATAGAAAGATTACGTTTCCAGTGGGGCAGAAAGGTATTTGTCAGTGTCTCATTACGGATTTGATACAAACATCTTGGATTTCAATTAGCTTTGAGACAGAACGACAATAATCCAGTACTGAGACTACAGACAGATCTTTGTTTCTTACATCATTACATGTGGGTTTTTGTTTCATTTGCAAGAAGATATTGTAAGATTTCCAAAAGAAAAGACTAGAAGGAAATAACATTCCAGTCATTTTAATGTCAGAGATATCACTTAGTGATGTCTGTCTGATAACTTTGCACTAGGAGGCGAGGGTGACATCATTTACATTTTTTCCAGCATAAATGAAAAGTGCTGAATTCCTTGAACCGTAAGCGTCCCATCAGTTCTTCTACCCTCACTGCCCCACCTCCTATTATTAACATACCATATCCACTCTGATGCTTTTGATCCTTTTCTATGAAAAGTAATTTGCCTTCTCAATGAAAATAAATATGAAATTTGTGTTAGTAATATCAGGAGTTCAAACAATGGCCCATAGAAATATCCACCCTATAGAGGTCATCTTTTAACTTTACAAATTTAGAATTTGCAGTCATTTAAAATATTTACTTCTAAATATTATTTGATATTTAAGAGAACTACTATGTTCTTCTGAGTTGACTGTGGAACTAGGAGTTGGAAGGGCAATTTTTCACTGTCACTTGAATATCTGTGACTGATTTTGAGTTAACTCCTGTAAAACTCTGGGTAATATTTGTCACCCTTACTTCATACCTGTGTCATGAGGGTAACTCTGTCAGCTTATGAAATGTGGCAGGAGGAAAAGCTCAGAAATCATGCAGGTATGATTCAGTTGTTGATTTCTTTGTTAGTAAAGAAGTTGCGATCTATGCCATGCAGATAGGATTTTAATAACACTCAAAATTATATATGGTGCCTTCTATTCAAAAAGCTTCCTTTCCTATATCAATTCACATAGCTTTAGCTGTAAGAAATATTGTTATTGAAATAAATACGGTTAATTTGACACATTAAGAAACTGAGACTAAGAGAAAATAAAGATTTGTCTGTAACCTATGAACCAGTGGCAAAAACTAGTGGTGGCAAAACACCACTTTTCCTCCTTTGGTATCGAGGTGAAAAAGACATAACTTACATCACTTGCCCCCACAATTCCAGAGCAAGGACAAGAGCTGGGAAAATGGTCACTTTTAAGATGAATTGTTCTATGTACTAGCCACAAGCTTCTTTCTGTCAGAGAAAGAAATTCTACAAAATGCTTGATTTATCAGTAAAGGCAAAAATTATAAACATAAAATTGTAAAGTCTAATGGATCTGTATTTTTTACTTCATCTTGAACTCTAAATGGCTCTTGTAAATATATCACTACAGTTGGTCAGTAACTGTTTGCGGACATATACAATGAATTAAGCAAGCATCTATAATGGATTTTTTCCTCACTCCTGAACTGCAGCCATCTTTAGGGTAATGAATAGCAAGAAAAGATATAATACTTTATAAATATAGTGAAATGAAAAATAATTTTCCTGATTAATGACAGTAGCGCTTCAATATCACATATTTCCACTGACTTTAAAACCAGCTGTAAGTACATTTTGCTCCTACATACATATCTGTATTGGAGTTTGCTAGCATCACTAGCATACACAATACTAACAAAAATAATGTTGTTTAATTTTTGTCATATCACTATAAAAAAATCAGATTTAACACATTAGACTGCTCTGTATATGTAATGCAGAACAAAAACTGTCAAATCATACATGTAGGTTTTTTTCAAGAATATCTGAACATATTCTATTTCCTATAAAATAAATGGACTTCCCCAGCTAGAAACATATATTTAATATTTTATTACAATGAAATGAAATTTAAACCTGCTTTAGCAGAATCAGTGTACTTTAACATATAATAGTTGTCTAATCTCCCGTTAAAAATATCCAGATAGAAGAGATTCCGGTAGCAAATTTAACGAAACAAAAACACAAACTGCTTTCTCTGAGACAAACAGGCTCATATCTTATAAAACTTTTTCTGACAGAAATGACAGATCTGACTCCATAGAAAAATGAACAGAGAGCCATCAAGACCTGTGGTGATGACACCTATGGTTAAAAGCATTTATTGGCTAAAAATGTGCCAGTGGTAGAGTATCCACTTATACACATACATACCAGCAAAATATACCTTATTTGCAGGAAATGGTATACTTCTCCCAGCCTTTAAAACAAATGAAATCAGCTGTTGTTTAAATTTCTAACATTATACAATGTGTGTATTTCATTGTCTTATGGTTTTCTTGAGTCTTAAACTCATGTGTCATGGGAAAGATGTACACTTACTTGTCCATACAAGTTCACACATATATATTCCATTTACAAGCCCTACAGAAGGCCTTTTGCAGTTTTTTCTCTTTTTTTGTCTTAATACAGATGCACTAATGTAATCAAGGGCATTGAATGATGTACCATTCAAACCTAAACAGATGACTTTTGTTCAAAATGGTTTTTTTAAAGACAAACTACTTGCACAGAACAGACTATTTCACAAGAAAACATAACCCAAAACACTTGTCAAATAGATTAAATAACAGGATATTAATGTGGCCAAATTCTGTTCAAGCAAAGTAGAAAGATCAAATTTATCCTGATTAAAAAAAAAAAAACAAGCCCAAAAACAAACAGGTTAAGACAATATGATGTGTTTGTCTAGAAAACCAATCTATAAATAAAACAAAGGAAATCCTGTTTGTTCGGAGGATATAAAATTAAACTAACATTAGCCTGAAAGTAGATGGGT
This sequence comes from Phoenicopterus ruber ruber, assembly GCA_009819775.1. NCBI lineage: Eukaryota > Metazoa > Chordata > Aves > Phoenicopteriformes > Phoenicopteridae > Phoenicopterus > Phoenicopterus ruber. Next base: position 20,773,039 of record CM020220.1, on the reverse strand, counting down.
TTAGCTATCCAAATCATGTTTACTGACATTATATATGGTTTGAATTTAAAATTTTTCTGTCATTTTTTCCATAGGAATGCACACGAATTTTGTTGATTCTCAGTTACTGATTTTAACATTTTTGAAATGCAACAAAAATCTGAATCAAATTCAAATACAGTCTAGCTGCAACAGTCTTCATTGACAGCCAACCAGATTTTCAAAATAGAAGTTTTCTTGCATAAAAACTGTTGCAAGAGCCACAAGAAATCCCCTTACAAACTTTCCAAATGATATAAGGCTTAAACACCACTGTTAGCACATGTGCTGGTTTTGGCTGGGACAGAGTTAATTTTCTTCACAGTAGCTGATATGGGGCTATGTTTTGGATCTGTGCTGAAAACAGTGTTGATAATACAGGGATGTTTTGGTTATCGCTGAGCAGTGCTGACACAGAGTCAAGGCCTTTTCTGCTTCTCACCCCACCCCACCAGTGAGGAGGCTGGGGGGGCACAAGAAGTTAGGAGGGGACACAGCTGGGACAGCTGATCCCAACTGACCAGAGGGACATTCCATACCATATGATGTCATGCCCAGCATATAAAGCTGCGGGAAGAAGGAAGCGGGGGGGGGGGGGACGACACATTGGGAGTGATGGAGCCCTGCTTTCCTGGAGATGGCTGAACACCTGCCTGCTGATGGGAAGCAGTGAATGAATTCCTTGGTTTGCTGTGCTTGTGTGCGCAGCTTTTGCTTTACCTATTCAACTGTCTTTATCTCAACCCAGGAGTTTTCTCACTTTTACCCTTCGGACTCTCTCCCCCATGCCATTGGAGGGGAGCGAGTGAGCAGCTGTGTGGGGCTTAGTTGCCGACTGGGGTTAAGCCACAACAGCACATTACCTCTGTGAACAAGGAGGATGAAGTTCTATCACACTCTGGTAAATATTCAGCCAGAGAAGGGCTACTTCCAGTTTGGACCAAGTCTCTATAGATTTGTTCGGGACATGGAACACATCCCTGTTATCTTGTCCTTTCTCACTGCATTTGCTCTGCCAATTGTGATATGTTCCAGCAGGGTGCTTGCTATAAACCAGATGGCTGCAGTAATTGTTACAGGAGATTTACTATGCCATCTCCTTTCTGCTCAGGTGTTTCATAAATGCAGCCTAGGAGCTTGGGTTCTGCTAGTAATAAATACATTTCCAACTATCTACTGTCTTGCAACTTACGTTAAAATTGAAGATTTTTTAAAGTTAAAAAGTAGGAGATATTCTGAGAAAATTTTTATACTAAAAATTGCTGCTTATGTGTTTGCTCTATAGTTTAATTCCATGTAAATTTTCAGACCTTCTTCCAACACATTAACAAGTTTCTTATTAAAGACCCAAAAAAGGAACAAACTCTATTAACATTGCTGTTAGCAGCAAAATGACTCCATGGCACCAGTCTTTACCAAATAGAACTGATTCATGCTGTGAGTCAGTGACTCAACTAATTCTCAAAAGACTGTGAAAACATGAAAACTGTTACAGTTAACAATTACAGAAGAATAAATATATAATAAATTAAGAATAGAAGACTGGAACCTAGGAATCTTAAATTCCAATCCCTATGGTCTTGTCACTTCGTCTTTTTAACTCTCTTATTTCATTTGTAAATAATTATGGAGTACTTGATATGGGTAATTATTTAACATTTCTAGAATGAGATAATTTGATGTCACTGGATGAAAAGTGCATTCAATTTTAGTAAAACTTAGTATTTTAGTGTGCCTTTGTTCCTATTAATTCTAATCTAAAATATACTTTAAGGTCATATAAGATACCCCTTTTGCTTACATACAGAAAAATAATTGAATTCTTAATGAAAAGTTTAAAAAAGCCCCTGAAAAAAGTGAGCACTTTCTCTCTCCTTATTTATCCTATTATCTTTTGGCTAATAATGCTAATGTAATACATTGAAAAGGAACTCTATTATCATCTTAACAAATATTCGAACATATTCTCCCTTTGATCAATACATAAAACTTCCATAAAGGTTAATGGGAGATAGGTGCACAAACTGAGGGTAGAATATAGCCTGGCACACAACATATTTGAAAATAGTTCCTTTTGGCTGATCTCCTGGCAGTTTTCACACTCTCTCTTAAAACCATTAGAACTAGTGCAGGTTTTGGTGCATTACAGGATCCCTTAAGAAGCTCCCATTATCTCCTCTCTTCTTAACCACATAATAGAAAAAAATGACAGTACCGTACACAGAACACACCGAGGAAGGAGAACTTGCCTTGAAATTTTTCAACTGGTAAACCTATTTTCTATAATGCTTAGTAGTGAATCACTCTTAAGTGCTGGACCATTCACTAGTGTATGTGTTTTGTGCCAAAGGTTACCAGATTGCAAAAGTATTCTTATCTCAGAAAGGACCCATCATTCACCATCACCTTATTTTGACACAACAGAAAAAAAAAAAACCAAGTCCATCTAGCAGGAATAGGAAAGGGGGAAGGACAGAGAGAAACCTATATTAGCAATGCAGCAAAATTTCTAAGGGAAAAAGCACAGACTATTAAATGATACTAGAAAAGTTGTATCTCTATATTATGGGATGAGATCTTCCTGATTATTTCAATTCCAGTAAGTCTGTAAGAGGGCCTTTTAATTTTCCTGAAATATGAGAAAAAAAGAAAATTAAAATGGAGCCTTAATGGAGAAAGGTAGGCCAGCTGCCTTTTCTCAGTCTCTCGTACTGCTAGAGAGGACAGCGCAGCAGTGGCAGTTACTTGAGAAGGGAACTACCCTCTCCAGCATAGATCTTGGGTTCATGCTCTAGAGCAAATCACTGTTCTCCAGCAGCACAAGGAGGTGACAAAGTGAGGTGAGGGCCCACTTGCCTCTGCTATCTACCTTTCTTCTGATTCAGGCAGCATGGAAGTCTAATGGTCTCCAAAATACAAAAGTAGAGGCTCTTCTGAATCAAATGATTTCTTCTTGTGTTTAGTCTGGATTCCTGCCCATCTGCAGCAGAGATCTGATTCATCTTTATCATTCCTTTACACGTCTCAAAGTAACTTCTCAGTGATACACTAATTCTGTTTCTGTGGGTACACAATCACTGTTAAAGCTGATGTTCACATCTTAACCAAGCCATGTTCATCCTAGACCCAATGCATAGATGGGTGTATAAAATCCCCTACAAGCTGTTTTCCTGGTCCTAGAGACAGAAAGGGTCCACCTCACAGTGTAACTTCTCCACATTCTTAGAGACCATTATAAAATTGGGGGTCACTATACTGACAGATACTGTCACCAGGAAGCTGAAGCCAGAAGAAAACACTCACTTGTGAACATCTACAACTAGTATGCTTTCTCAAACCTATCCTCCCACCATATTCCTCATGAACCTTCCAGCTGATGAAAAATGTATCAGATTATTCAAATTTAAACTGCTATTACTTGTGAGATCAATGACTGCTAAGAAATCACGAATGTGTTTGTATAGAGTTTATCATTCCGTGTCACTGCTAAACTAACCCAGATAGAGCTATTTGAAAACTATAGCTATCATTTACAAAGAAAAAGGGGGATGGCAGTGCTGCAAAAATCAGCTATTGTAGTTTCTGTGTTTTAAAATGAAGGACTAATGTAAAAAATAGTAACATGACCTTCAGCAGATATATGTAGGTTCAGGACCAAGAAATACACTTGAGTGTTGAAGATCAATTACCAAAACCCAATTGGCTAAATTCATTACAAACGTGAAATATCTGGCTCCTACATTCATAATTTTAAATGTCAACTTGAAAAATATTACAGGAAAGCTTCAAATACAAAATTAATATTTTATGGCCAAACAAGAAGCATATGTAAAATATAGAAATAAAACACACATTCCTGTTTTGAGGTGCACACGTTATTCTAAGTTACATTAGACAATTCTGGCAAATAAATTCAAAGACGACAGCTGTTTGTGGAAGTTCATTACTATCATCTTCATATTTCCATCTCTGAAGAAAAATGCAACCCCTTCTCTTGCACATCATACAATTTTCTCTGACAGTTTCACTTATAGTTTCTCTGAATGGTAACACCCATACTTCTACAAAATGCATGGGGGTTATTCAATGATCAGAAGCCTTCTAGACAACAGACAGTTTTTCTAATTTTTCTTAAGGTATAGTATGAACCCTGACTCACATGGAAGACTGCAGAGGAGTAAATAATCAACATTGATTCCTGTAGCAATTGAAGTTCTCCTGGGAGCTATCCCAACAAAGTACCAACCAACCCATTCAGTTTATGATACATAACAGGATTGCAGCCTGACAGAGCTTGACTGCAAACAGAGTCTTTTTCCAGTGCTTGTCAGCAGGAGTTCAGAAGATATACTCACCAAACATAAATGTTTGTAGATCCAGTGATTTTAAATAAATTATTCCAATTTGTAAAGGCAGAAAATCTAACCCTCTCTGAAGCTGATAGTTACTGCCTGTGAAAACTTCCTTTCATGAGTGTTGAGAACACATGCTCCACTTGAACTATACGAGTTGTCCGTATTTATTCTGCTTTGGTAAGCACAGTCTTGGAAGATCAGCACTCTGAGGAATCAAGCATTTCATTGAGATAGTAGTCAGTAGCACTAACTCAGCAGTTACCAAAAAAAGATAGAAAAACTTGATATATGCTTCCACAGGATACAAGTGGCAATATACTTATTAATTCAGGATGACTGGGAACAGCAGTCACTTACTACCGGTTGGTGCATGTATCAAAATGAACCATGTAACTTCGTTCCCGCATGATGCTCATTGATGCAGTCTGGGTTTGGCACAGCTTTACCCCATTCAGCACACACAATGAAGCAGTCTGCTAATGTATAACGTCATATCAACCCAACAACCTAACTCCAATTGCTGACATCCACGCAAAGCAGATTTAGCGTGGGTAATTTTGTCCCTAGCCTGACACTCCCTGCAAATCAGGCTTTTATATATTTTATCTTCGGGTCACTGAAGTGATTATGGCTACCAGCCTGTCTAGCCAATGATTAAAATCGTACAGTTCAATCAACGTCCGCATCGGGCTGACTCCTTTCACTGCATGGCTGCCGGCACAGCAGTGGCCAGCGTGGATCCTCACTCCCCGGGAAGCCAAACCGAAGGAGAAAGCGAAGCCCCGCACAGGCGTCCCGCCTGGGCCCGCTCTCCTGAGGGCCGCCCGCTGCCTGGAGTGCGAGGCGCAGCGAGGCCCCCGTGAGGAGACACCGCCACACCCTGTCACGATCACCGCCCACGCGCTCCCGCCGCCGCGCGAGCCACTAAGCGGCCGCAACCAGCTAACCAAAGCAGACCGCGCATGCGTGCGTGCGTGCGCGCGCGAGGGCGTGCGTGCGTGCGTACACACACTCACTCGCTCGCTCGCTCGCTCGCCCGGCCGCCCCCTGGCACGCGGTGGCGCTCGCCTGCCAGACCCCGCCGCCGCTGGTCGCTGCCTATGTGTCCCCCCCAAAAGACCACAGCTCCCATCATGCAACGCGCTGCCGCGCCACACTCACGCCATAGGGCGCTGAGGACGAGGCCGGCCCAGGGGGGCGCGTTGCATGTTGGGTGTCGTTGTTCTCAAAGCAGCTTCACCAGCGCTTCACGGGAGCGGTTCGGACTTAAGCCTCGGGAAACACCCCATCCCCGCGTCGCTTCACGCTCGTTCCCTGTGTGAATTCCTTTCAGGTCGCTCCCTCTGACGGTGCGAACGAGTGGGGTGTTGGTGTCTGAGCGCACCGCGGTCCTATACAGTCCTCCGTGTCCTTCCGCAGTTCCTGTAAGTTCCTGCTCATACTGCAACGCGATCGGAGTTGGTTTGATCCTCGACGCCCGCCGTAGGCTGCTGCCTCTCAGCTGCCGGCGCCTTTGTGAAGCGGCGGAAGCGGAGCGGGGCGCTGTGGCCGAGGGGCGGTTGGAGCAGAAGGAGGTCCCGCTGCCAGGTGCGCGGGGGTCCCGCGGCGGCCGAGCTGCGCCTGGGTCCGCTGCCCCTCCCGGCTCTGCGCCGCTGCCTCCCGGTGGGGACCCTCCTTCTTGCGGCCTCGCCCTGTCGAGTGAGGGGCGCGGCAGCAGGGTGGGGCCGGGGCGCGGCCCGCGCCGGGGCTTGGTCCTCAATAAGGGGGAGAGGGTACGGGTGGGCTTGGGGGGGGGGTTTGGCAGTGCTGCCTTCTCCCGGGCCTCGGGGCGCGGTAGGCTCCTGTCAGGGTTCCCTCCCCGGTAGGGCCCGTGTGGGATTTGGGTCGGGAACTTGCTCCTGGCGGCACCTGGTTCGTACCGCTGTCATCTTAAGGTGGGGTGGGGTGGGCAGGGCACTCCTCTCGGGGTGGCTCGCCTTGTGCCGCTTTGCTTCCCTGGCTCGGCATTAGAAAGGCGGGTGGGGGCGGGAATCCGTGGTGTGGTGACAACGCGCCTTCTTAGTGCTGTTTTAAAGCGACACGGGAATGCCATTTTAAAATGCCGACATTAGATTATTTTAATTTATTTACTAGCACTTAAATGTTTGCAGACAACATGGAGGAATACGTATATTTGCCCCAGTGTACATACCACCAAGTATATTGGGGTAGATGTATGAGGCTTGTATCATTTTGCATCCTTTTCTGTGCTTAGACATGCTATGCAAACACTTGCAGGTATTCTTGATTTTGAATTAGCAAATAGTTGTATTACTAATGCTTAATCTGGTGTCATTGTTATCAACCTTAGTGTAAAGGCATTCATAGATCCCTCATCTGTTGTAGAACCACTTCTGCACTTTGTTTACTGACTTGGATTTGCTTAAAGCCAGTAAAATCAGCTTTTATTCACTCAGCCCATTCACACAGTTTTTCATACCTGTGTTCTAAATCTTTGTTAAGTTCTGAAGTGGGGGGGTTTTTTTCACCTTTTGTTTGTTGTTGATCTTCTTGTCTGTATTTGAGTTAGTTATGTAGTACAACTTTTTGTAGAATTTTTGTCTGTAAAAGATCCACCATTTCTTAGCAGTGTACAAATGTTTGGGGAAAAAAATTGATAATGCACGTATTTTACAGGTTTCTTTAGTCATCACACTTGTACTTACTTTGCCTTGCAATTCATAGTAATCCTACTAAATCTTTTAATAAATCTGTATTTTGAATCCTATGACTGTATGTAGAAGGGTATATAGTTTACATACTGCTAAGTTATGGCATGCCAATATTTAAGTTGTTGAAGTGAAAAGTAAAAGATAGACATTGTGTTGGTACTCTCCTTGCTGTTTTCTTTCTCATAGTTGGCTCTGTAGCTGTACAGAATCCTGTGGCAAGATCAAATAGCCTCATCTTCGGTGCCTAAAGCAGTTCCTTCAAACAGCATCAGAACTACCTTAGGAATTGATGCTGTCACCATATCATAGTTCTGTCTGTTTTAAATCAATCCTTTTAGTATTGAGAATGTGTTGTGAAAGAAATGTGGAAATAGGAATGTGATTGTTTAATTGTTATTTTAAGACTTTTCAGAGTTCTGATTTTAGTAAGCTAGTGTAGTTCCTTTAATGATAGCTTCTTTAAAGGAAGGCAGCTATCTTAAAAAAAAAAAAAAAAAAAAAAAAAAAAAAAACCAAAACCAAACCAAACCAAACACCCACAAAAACACACAACCCCCCCCAAACCAAACGGTGGTATGATTTCTGTTGGTCAGTGTTTCAGCCATGTCTGACAAAAGTGAACTGAAGGCGGAGTTGGAGCGCAAGAAGCAACGCTTAGCTCAAATCAGAGAGGAGAAGAAAAGAAAGGAGGAAGAAAGAAAGAAAAAAGAAGTAAGAAATAATTTTCTCTTTGAAATTTGACTGTTTGCTTATGTAACTTGCCCAAAATTTAAGGTAGGTTCACTTAAGCATTTGCTACATGTTATTCAGGGAGCATCTATTTAATGGTCAGTTGCTGATGTAAATGTAGCACTTTTGTTTTCTGACAACAGTAAACACCTACTGTTTTCTTTAGTTATCCATATGGTAAGTTAGATTTTTTTTTTTTAATTAAATCCTACACTTGCATAAAGTTTGGATTTCTGAAACTACTTGTGTGCATGGGACATCGTCAGTCAAAACACTGTGAAGTATTGTACAAAAGCTCTGCTTAATGAGTTGTGATGGTGTTATTTACAGAACTCATTTCTGAAGTGCAGTTCTGAGGATGTCCATGTGAATTGTCTGACTGTCAGTGTTATTATTGTACAAACAATGTGCTACATTCTTCTGCTCTTTGATTCATCTCTAGCCTGAATGTTAAAATCAGAGCAACACTCAGGATGTATATGCTACTTGTGTGTCAGACCTGGTTTGTTAAGTCTTCTGGATTTCTCTCTGCTGAAGTATGTGACAATCAGTGATTTATTGCTATGTTTTTCCTGAATGCAGATTATACCTCATAAATGAAACTTTTGCTGGAATGTTTTGGGGTAATTTTTCAAGACTTCTCTGTGTTTTGGTTATGATCTTGTAGGTGTTCTAAATTAGCCTATGACTGAAGACTGGGCAGCTGCTAGCTACATGATTCAGACAAAAAGGAGGGGGAAATGTCTCAAATTACGTTCTGATGATGTGTAGCAATGTATTGCCTGTATCTGAGATTCCACATGTGATGCAATACCTTATCAGTTGAGAACTTGCTCTAAAATTTGGGAATTGCTTTTTTAAAAGGAATTGTGCAGTAAATTAGAAGCATAACATGCAGTCATGTGAGGAGCAATTAGTCTTTAATCAAGGCATAGGGATACAATAGCTTGGTCTAGACTTTGCTGCTTCTATTAAAGACTCGTATCATCAATTTATATTTACAAAAATATTCACTTGCCAATGAGTGAGTTGTGAACACCTTAGGCTATGAATTATATTTCTGTAATTGAATGAGCAGTTAAATGAGTGTGGAAAGATATAGAGTGTTCAGCATCTTTCACAGTAGAGCTTGTGTTATTTCTAAATTATGAGGATCGGGGTGTACTTTTTTTTTTGCATGAAATCTAGCAGATAAAAACACAATTTAAAGAAAACTACTTAAAGGCCCTGTAAACTTGAAGTTACTGTGAAGTTTTTTAAGACTTTCTATTTTTTTTGTGAAACCTGAGGTTCAAAAGAAAGCTTTCTTGCTAAACAGCTTGTTGATGGTTTTGTTTTAAAAAATAGCTTAAAATGCACACTTAGACATTTGTCACTATGATCACATCTTATACATATTTTCATAATTGCTACATGCTTTAGCATGTGCTCTGTTTAGCCAAGTGCCCTAATACTTTCTTGACCAAAGAGGGGTGTCTCTTACTGTCTTTCTAGCACTATGGTGTTTTCTTTGACACAGTTATTGTCATTTCAAAATCGGAACAATATGACTGTGCCTTTAAAATACTTTTATACACAGATACATAATACGTGTTTTTTCAGTCTTTGCATTTTACACTGCTTAGCATTAGTAAAAAAGGCATTCTTGATCTCATGAAGTGTCAGTCATTTTGACAAATGAGAAGACACTTTTTCCATGTTATATATGTTTTAAAGACTAGTACCAAAGCTACAAAATTCTGTGATTCCTGTCCCTTGTTTACTTTATCTACAGAAAGGACCATCAGAATTACAAGAGTCAAATATCTAACGTTATGATGATAGGTTTCAGTAGTGTTAAAAAACCTATGAGATCTCAAAAAATAAATGAAACAGTTTTAATACCTGTTAAATGCTATAACTTGATTATTGAATTATTTTTAGACTGATCAGAAGAAAGAAGTTCTTCCTGTACAAGAAGAATCTGATCTTGAAAAGAAGAGAAGAGAAGCTGAAGCATTACTGCAGAGCATGGGGTTGACACCTGAGTCTCCTGTTGGTAGGAATGTTAATATTAGTTTGAGATAAATGTTCAGGGTTTCTTGTTTTTTGGGTTTTTTTTGGGGGGTGGGGGTGGTTTTTTGGTTGGTTGGTTTTTTTGGTGATGGTGGGGTTTTTGTTTGTTAGGATTGTGGTATTTATGTAACTAGCATGAAAATTCTCTGGCCACTATTTTTTGGGGTATACGTGTCTGGGTTTTGTACTATTTTGGCCTGCATAATCTCTGTTATAAATGTCTAGTGATGTGCTTCAGTCCACATTACTAGTACTATTTTGTAAAAGATATGTTTTACACTTAGTGGATTATTTGGAGTCTTTTAGGTAAAATATATAAATATCATGTATTTGTTGTTCTTTTTTCCCCCCCCTATTTTCCCTGCACATTATTGTTCTGTACTTTTTTCTTTCTCTTTTTCATAATGCCAAATTTTAATTCTGATATTTTTGTGCAGAGTTGGCTTGTTTCCTTTCTGCATCTTTTACACCCTAATTTTCCTTATCTCAAATACCTGACTGACTTTGTTGGAGTAATAGCAAGGCTAAGTATAAAAGTTAACTGTCAAGGATGATGATTCATATCTGTGCCACTCTTGGATGGGTTAGCATATTGGTTGTTGCTTTTTGCCTTTACATAGCCACATCTCTCTGGAAGATGAAAGCAAAGAGGGTAATAATTCAACTCCTCTTTTTGTCTCTAGCTCTGAAATCTAAGGGTTTTAAAACTTATTTTTCAGTTTGGCTCAATAATGAGGGTGTATTTCAACTGGATTTGCAAATAAAAAATAATAATAATAATAATTTGTTATGGTTATAGTATATGTGTGACTACATCTTCATAATTGCTTTTGCATAGTCTTCGAGTGTTCAAAAGTGAATGTGGAATAAACACCATTATAGCTGCTCCCATTCCAACAGCCACAGCAGTCATTTTTAGTAGTTTGAACTGTTCTCACAGTTTAGAGACTGCATTTGGCCTGTGTTAGCACCAGTGTACAGCATTTTAAGTAATCAGTTCTTACCTACTAGAGATTTTGTTTGGCAGACTAATAGTTGAATACTTTCTTGTGTGAGGTTTTGCTAAGGCAGCTGATGAGACTCCTGCAGAAATGCATATGGTCATTGTTGGTGGTTTTTTAAATCTGTGAGAGAGCATCTAAAAACCACAGGATAGTCAGTCGTCAAAGCAAGTCATTGCATAGACTTAGAGTAGCTGTTCCTGAAAAGCTCTTTGAGGCGCTGGTAAGACCAGCGCACACTCCTGGGAGTGTTGTTTTTAATTCCATTGAGCATCTACTTAACCACACCCTTCAACGTACACAGATTCACAGGGAATTCATGCTGTTGCCTTTCAAGATACCCAGCTCTGATCTGGATCCTAAATCAAGCTAAAATGTCCTACTCGCTACCTCTTAGTAGCATATGAGGCACAGGCTTTGTGGACAGACTGGGTACTCACAAAGTGTGGTAGTAGAGAGATCCTATGCCTGAACTGAAGCGAACTCACAGCTGACCAGCTTGGTGTGCAGATAGCTTGAGCTCGCATTGTCGGTGTAGGTGGATAGCTTCAGATTAGATTCCTTCATAGAAAATCATACCACAAATTCCTAAGGCAATTCCTGTCCTGTTAACTGCCAGAGAGAGGTAGCTCTCTTATGGGAGAAGGGACCTTAACAATGTAAGTATGCTTTTGATATCTACCATACTCGTTATATAAGAAGCCATAAGTTAGTGAACCAAAATGAGTTTCAAGAAGGTATTGTAGTTTCATCTTCTCTTGGGGCAGGTGGAATTTTACTTGTTCTTTTCATAAGACTGTTGGCCTTTAAATAGGTTTCACCTCGCTAATGGGAAGACTTTCTGGAAAACAGTGTGCCCCACAAGAGGGCACTGTAGCATCAAAACTGACCTACTGAATTCTTTCGGCCATGCTTACTGCTAGGTACAGCTGACTGACTTTTGAACATGGTAACAAGATACGTTTGTAATGTCACCTCTTCAGTTAAGAATGGGTGACATTTTAATGTCATCCTTTCTGGTAACACACAAAAATAACATAGGAATATAAAGGCCTATGGGCATTTCCTTTAGTATAAATTATTCAGTAGATGGCAATGATGAGTTGAAGAATATATATACACTCTTACATATACACATATACACCCACATTTATATAGATATATGTATAAAGTGTAAGTGTATGCATGTATGAATTTATGAAATATAACTCTAGACCTATATCAGAGTATTTTTAATAAATTGAAATATTCACTGTGATTTTGTAAATTTAGGGTAGAAATTTTGTCAACCAGAGTCATGTCTCTGTTTTGGGATGGGGTGGAAGCATTCTTCAGAATTCATAATATACTTGTGATTTCAGGAAATTCTCTAGAAATGTTGCAGATCTAAATTCAGAATTCTCCCTTGCCTGACCGCTGACAGAGTGGATACCAATTTATATACATAACTTGTGTTCAGTTGGTTAAATGTTCTTTTTAAGGGTTGCTAAGGAGTGAATGTGTTCTATGAATGTTTTACATATTGCTGAACAATGAAGCATATAAGGACCTTCAACACACACCCTGATTCTTAAGCATAAACCGAAGTTTCATTAAATAATGAGTTTCACTGTTCCTAAAAAGAAAAGTTGAAAGAAATATCAAAATAGCTTTGTGTTTGTATCAGATTGCATGATGTCATTCACTATTATGTATCAGTTCCAAAAACCATGTTGCTTTTTAAGCAGTAATTGCAATCTTCATCTACATGCTAAAAATGAACTGACTTTTAAGAAAAAGTTTCAGTATAACAGTACTAGACTATTTGTCAAGTAAAAAGAAAGAAAACACAAAAATCCCCCAAAACACAATGCTGGAAACATTGTTCTAATACACAGGCTTTATGTTGATTTGATTCAAGCTAGAACAAAAATAACAGTATGCTGTATTAAAGCCACTTTTTTTGGACCACGCTTTGGTGATTATATATTTTGAAACAAAATTACCAGTTAAATACATTCTATGTCTAATTTTTAAGAAAAACTGATGTCAAAGCTATCTTCCTTTATGTTTAAGCAACATGATTTAGTGGAAATTACCCTTTGAAAATTGATGCCATCATTTGTCAGAAGTTCAGTTTAAAAATATATCTTCAATTCATTTTCTCTTAAATGTCTTTCCCTCCATGTCTTTTTGTATGCACCAGATGCATAAATGCCAAACAATTGCATGAAAGTCCAGCATGAATTGTTAACATTGTCTTTTCCCCTCTCTTTCTGCTGTTCATCTTCATCCATGTATTTTTTGTTTGCCATCACTTTTTTTTTTAATACTTCATGTTAAATTAATTTGAAAACATCCTAAGCTGTGCAACCTCTGCGAGTAGTAACAGCGGATACCTGTCTGTTTCACTATTTAGTCCCTCCTCCTACCTCTCCGTCTTCCAAATCTGTGAGTACACCAAGTGAGGCTGGAAGCCAGGACTCTGGTGATGGTGCTGTTGGATCTAGGTATGTCGCTTTCCTTGTCATATTCCTTTGCTTAATACTCGTATTCTGAATAATTAAGCTTTAAAAGAAATCAAGGTTAATTGCTTGATTATAATATAATAATATGAGGTTACAGTCTTATTGAATCTGTGAACAGTGACTGTTTTACAGAAGTACTTTAAAATTTGAAATGCAACTACACATACTGCTTTGAAATTGGCAACATTAACATGGAGTTGTTTAAACTTGCAAGTTTAAAGTAAAATGAGCCTGAATATCTTGTGGCAATGTTGTTGTAAGCATGAATGTCTCAGGACAATAGAAAACTGGAAAAGTCCAACTTCTGGGCTCTTCCCAGTTTCTTCTAAAGGAGAGTGTGTATGGATGATAGGCTGTTTCCTTTTTACCTCTATTCTAGTTGGCCTAATAAAAGATACTGTCTACAAACTTTGCCTTACTTCTGATTTTTTTTTTTTCCTTATTCAGAACAATATTTCTCATTATTTCACCTTGCAACCATCCCTGTAACAACAACTATACCACTCACAATCTCTCTCATTTGGCCAAGACATAGTACCATGTTAGTACGGCCACAGGTTTTTTTCAGTTCCAGTACTTGCTACATCTATTTGACCATTTTTTTTGTACATGACAGTTTGAGAAATGATGCTATAAAAAGAGTTAGACAAATACTTCTGTTAAACTAGGAATTCAAATTGGCAATATATGAGTGATAAGGTGGGAAACGCTACTTCCAAGCAGTATTTCTACTGTTTCCCATGCACAGTCTGCAAATAAGGGCAGTATTTGCCTATTAGTATTGCTAACTTATATTTTCTCAGCAAATTAAGTTCATGTACTTAAAACTTACTGAGTATGCATTGTGAATGAAGTTTAGTTAAAGCACAGTTACTAAAGCAGGTATCATCAGTTACTTTTGTGCTTATATGAGTATTTGCTTTGGAGAAAGAGTGAATACTTACACCACTTTGAAACATCTTTTAAAGAGACTGCAGTAACATCTTGTATGCGTGTGGATTATGCATGCATAACTATATACAATCTTAATCTGGAAATATTCAAGATTTTAATGAACTGAATAAAGGTTACAAGGTGCCTATTTCTAAGTAGCAACCGTTAAGTTAAAACAGAGAATACATCAGGCAGCAGATAGGAACCCAAGCGCTCTTTTTTTTTTTTTTTTGACAGTGCCCAGGTGTGATCTTGTGCATAACTTATTGACTATGCAACTGAAGTTCACCTGTCATGTTAATAAAGAACCCATATCATTGTTCCTTAACTGAGTAACAAGCAAACTTTAAATTATTTGAAATCTGTGATTATTGCTTATTAAATCCTCATTTTATATTTAAATTTACTATCTAGAAGAAAAAAGAATAGTTATTTGATGATGACTTTTAAAAAAAAAAATCTTTCCGTTCATACATAGTTTAAATTCAATATGAAACAATATGTATAGGCCACATATCTGTAATTGAATGCCATGTTGTGTACTGAATTTATCTGCACCTCCTAGGTGTACTGCGCTCTCCGTATGTTCCTTGGACATAGTAACGTAATGTTGTATGCATACATTTTCTTATGAAGCCTTGAGAAAACTCATATCCTAAACCTCTATAGCCTCATGCATTTTCAAACTTTAAAACTGAATCTGTCTCTTGACAATTTCCCAGACGTGGAAGCATGAAAAGATTGTGGTCTTGAAGGCATGGAGGTATGAATGTATAGCTAAATTGAAGGCTATATAGAGTCACTGCTAGAGTCCCCTTGCTTATTCTCCAACCATCGGATAACATTCTTCCCCTCCCCCAGTAAACAGATGTCTATATCCTAGTGTATTAGTACAAGTTTGTACAGCATTCCTAATGTACATATACACTTGAACCTGAAAGTTAATGGGAAAAGTTGGACTGTGTGATATCCCTTAGCGTTATACCTGGCATTTCACAGGTGACTTTCATATCAACAATGAGATATGTTGGAAAGCCCAAGTTGTTCCACTATGCTTGATAATCTTAAAACAAACCCTTTCATATTAGTGTATTTTTTCAGTTCTTTTTTTTTTTTGGTCCATGGCCATTTGTTGTCTGATCATGCTGCAACTATACTTTACAAAAGTGATCTCCTTTCTTAGTTTAGTCTTTTCTCCTCTATGATGCTGAATCTTGCCAGTAACTTTACTTATTTAGTAATTAGTAGAGCAATGTTCAGACTGTGTTCCTGCTGCTACTTCCATCTGTCTTGCTTTTTTTTCATCAGTAAAGAGTTTTGGTTCCCAGGTTGATACTGTTCTTTCTCTTTTCCTCAGTTAAGAGTATAAGTTCAAGACTGGAAATTAATACGGTTGGTTTACTTTTAGGTTAGGTGGATGCTTCATAGAATTAGTTCAAATGCAGAAAATATTTTGTAGAGCTATACGAAGCGTTAGGAATATGCCTGGATACAGAGAAGTTCTTGCGTATGTGGAAGAATGGGAACTTCTGTTCACTGAAGCTTGTAGATAAATTCATTTAACTTAAGGCATAACAAACGTCTCGAAAGCAAATGGAACAGTATTTTACATCATTTTGGTACACATATATTAGGTGAATTTTATCTCAGAATGTTACCTTTATTTTAAAATAATTTCTCTGAGAAAGATTCAACTGCATATCCTGTACTGCTTGTTGACTTGAACTATTTTAAAAGGCAGACTATCCCTGGTACCACTGAAGCAACAGTTGAAAGTTAAAAGAATACTTTGAAAGCAGGAAAGCAACCTCAGTAAGGGCTAGGTCTTAAGAAGGCACGAAAGTTAGAGCCTTTTGAATTCATAGCCCTTTCCCCGAGTTTGTCTCAAGTGGGATTGAAAAAGTTGAGAAAATGTTTGACAAGTATTGTGGTAATGCAGCATTTGGATCTGTAGATAAGTCATCCTTTGCAGAAGCAACATGAAGGTTGGGGTGGTGGTGGTTTGGTTTTGGCCCCCCCCCCCCTTTTTTTTTTTTAAATGCATGATTGAACAACATACGAGCAATATCAAGCTTGAAGTCTCAGGCACCAAATTAAACTCCAAGCTTAAATCTATTTGGTCAAGAAAAATAGCAGGGAACTAAAGAATAAGTATACTCAAAATAATTAGCTTTATGGTAAAACAGTGTATTTTCTGAAGCACAAAAGATATGGAAAGGTTTTAGAGATTTAGGTATTAAGCTATTGCTGTGGATACAATGGCAGTTACGTAGAATGATTTGCTAAATATGAAGACAGTGGATTTGTAATTCTTAATTAAACTATAATTATTCTTTTAATGCATACTTTCTACAAGAACAAGGTAGTGCATGACACACCCATATTTATGAGTTTTTATGGCATTGCCTGTACATTTTTGAGATCAACTTTATCTTTAGGAATTCTTCACCTGGTTTATAAGAACATTGCTATCTATGGGATGGAAATGGAAAATTATCTTTTATTGACTTAACATAGTTAAATATTACATAGTCTTTATTTTTTTTATTTGTTATAAAACATGATTTAAAAAAAATAATAGCATCTAAGAACTTCAGAAAAACCATGCATGTTCATCTGTTAATCTCTCGTATAAGCTTGTTTTAAAATTCTGCCTAAGCCTGATAGCAGGCAGTAGACTAAATGAAAATTTGCGGAGAAGAGATGAAGGGTAAAAACGAAGGGAAAGGGAAGATTTATTTCCCCCTTCGTATTTCTTCTGATACAGAAGTGTCTTGAAATGGATCTGTTCTGTTCATTATTCCACATGACTTTGAAATGTGTTATTAATATAAACCACACTATTTCTAAGAGATTTAGATATCTTAAATGGAGTTGGCTCTAAATCAGATGACACTTATAAGCCCAAGGCAGTGCTTAACCCATAATTACTGCAATGTCACATCTTGGAAACTCTAGGAGTTCTCTATCCCAGTGGAAATGCATTTTTGCCCCTCTACCAAAAGGCTTATGTGTTGACTCATTTCCTTTACCAATATGACAGTTTCCTCCACATGTTTACTGCTCTGGGCAAGATTGCATTACGTTAACAAATCTGTCTTCATATGACATGAACAAATCTGAACAGATTTTAAAAGGAATTTGAAGGTTTTAATGGATTTTGTCAGCATTTAAAATATTTTTATTTGCCTCTCATAAAGGCTACGTTTGTTTGCAGACCTTTAACTTTCAATCTTTAAAATAATTTAAGTCTTTTCTAATAGCTCTGAATTCTGTGTTTGCTTTTTAACTTTTGTATTTACTGCATGTATTATTGCACTGAATGGTTGCTGAATTTCCCTTAACTGATGTTACATTGCTTTATTTCTTGTGAACAATGAGATAACTACAAGCTTACTGTAACTCTAGCATTTCATAGTGTGTATTTGCTTCACTAATCTCTGGCCTTTTTTGCTAATGCTGCATGGTTGTTCAACCTGGGGTATCAGGACGCTGCATTGGGATACTGATCCATCAGTTCTTCAGCTCCACTCTGATTCCGATCTGGGGTATTGCATAGATTTCTTATATTCCCTCTTTCATGTACTTATGGATAATAAGTATAAGAGTTTATTTTTTTCTTTAAGACTTCGAGTTGTTGTTAAGAGACTGTTCTGTGAGTAACAGAAATTCACTGTCCCTAGACTTAGTGCAGTTTGCTTGCAATGGGAAATTTTTATATTATTTAATATACATAAGATGCTTATTTCTAGTAACATAACTTACTTATTCATTTGAGTCTTTCTTTGGCAAAATGTAAACTTTAAAAAGTTATTTCTTTAAAATAAAAAGCTTAGAATAACTATTTAAAAACAGAGTGACTCCCATCTTTTCTTACAAATATGTTTATAAAAGCTGTAGCTCATTATAAGCACTTACTAAAATCCATATCGTGCTGTAAGAATTATGATTCTGCCCACCGAAACCTTTTAAAAGGGATTACTCTTGTTCTTTCACTTTTATCTTAGGAGAGGGGTGGATAATAAGAAACTAAATTTGATATAAGTAAATTGTTGTTGGATCATTGCAGTATTACTACAATACATAACGAAACTAGCTTTTATAGGAAGTTATAATGACTGAATTAATGTTATGTGGTTTTTGGAAGTACATTATGCATTGTAGTTTGATACTAGTTATATCTGCATTTATAGGATCTTCCATAAGCTAAAGTCAGAAAACTCAGAGGATTTCAGTATCGTATTCTGGAGTAATGTATTACGGATAAATCACTTGTCAGTGAGTGAGTTTCAGATTAGATTTGAAGTTCTGCATTCTAAATAGTATCGTAGAGGCAGACAAAAAAGGGCAGCAAAGTTAAAAGGACTAGGAAATGCTTTTTCCTTCACAATAACTAAGCTGGTTTTTTAAGCTTTAAAATCGTACAACCATTGCTGTACAAACGTGACTCACGAGCAGATCTGTTCCACTGAAAATAGGGATATGTCATATATGTAGCAGTACCCTAGTCAACCATAAAGAGCAAAACTTTAAAATTATATCCTATAATCCATATATATACACACATGCATACCTTTCTTTTGGTCACAGATATATAAATTGCTGATTTTAAATAATAATGATAATAAAATATTAGTCATAATCATGGCACTTCTTCAGAGTTAAGCTTCCACTGGATTTAAGTTTGACTAAGCAATGCTGTGACATGATAACTTGGGTATTATTCTAGGCAAAATGTGAAGTAATTCATAAAGTTAAATATTTTTTCTGATTTCTCTATTAATTTTATTTAGACGTGGACCTGTTAAACTTGGAATGGCCAAAATTACACAAGTTGACTTTCCTCCTCGAGAAATTGTTACATATACAAAGGAGACGCAAACACCTGTAATGACTCAGCCAAAGGAAGGTGAATGGTTAACTTATTACTACCTAAGTTATTTTTCTTTTCCTTTATTATAATGATGACTGACTGAACTAGAACCAGCACTTGTGATCTTGAAAATTAATAAGGTAGAATGAAGGTTGATATGTGAGATAATTGATATAAATTCAATTGTTAAATTCATACAAGTCTTGTTTAAGAGTGTTACTGTCATTCTGCATCTTGTTTAACATTACTTTTATTACTGATATATGGTATTTTCTCACTCCTATAAACGTTCAGAGTAGACACCAAGTTGCTTAATGAGCTGATGACTGATAAATAAAAGTGGGATATATCTTGCATTTATGACATTTAAGAATCCACACACAACTTATTTGAAGGCTGTGTATCCTTACAACAAACATAGCAATTAAACCCCTCCTACTCTTTAAGAATTTGAATTTTTATACCTCGAGCTTATACCTTGAGTCTTAAAAGAAACTAATTTCTTTATTAACCCATGCAGTTTCTGTTCTCAGCAATTGAACATAGGCTTTCCTTCAGTCATGACTTGTTTGCTTTTCAGAAAAGAAATTTTTTCAAAGAAAACATAGTTGGCTAATAAATTTGCTTTTTGAATGTTGAAACACTTGAATTTAGCTGCAAATGAAAATACTAATCTTGACCTAGTTTGTATGTAGTTCTACAAGAAAATCTCATAGTTGTTTAATGTGACTGACTTTGAGTATGTGTCTTTGCTAGCAATTTAAGGACCTAATTCTACATTCATAATTTTGCATTTTTCTGCTCTTTGGTATGTGAACTTTTGAGTGTTTGTGTGAGGAGATAAAAGCACTTTTTAAAACATGAAGAGAATACTCAACCGAAACCTTACGCTAGTGTTTCCAGAAACTGTATAAATTACCTGAAAGTGTAATACAGATGGTATGGAGTGTAAAGTGTAATACAAGTGATGCAAAATTGTTGTTGCTCCAGTCTACATCAATATGCTGCTTTTGTCTGGAGTGTGTCTTGAAGTCTCTTTGGCAAGTTTAACTAGATGCAAATGACACTATGAATGAGTTGGGGGGTGGGGGGGGGGGGCAGGGGGAAGGGGAGGGAAGAGAAGAGAACAGAGTCAATTGCAACAATACTTTGTGTTGAGAAGTTTCTTCCCTTCTTATCTCTGGGTATCCAGTATGAGGGATCGATGTGTCTTCAGAACACAAACCAGATCTTTCAAACTCCATTATTCGGTGAGCCAGAATAACAGAGGATATGCTTTTTCTCTAACTGCATTTCTCTTCCATTCTGCATTTTATCTGTATTCTTGCACGGATAGGTGTTTCGGGTTTTCCTGCTTTCGTTTCTCCCATGCCCTTACCTTTTCCTTTCTCTAATCCCTCAGCTTTTTTTCCTCCCTTCTGTCAGGTTTGTGGAATCTGAAGACTTAGTCCATAGTTTATGTGCTTGAAGAGTTTTACTTCTGCTGCCTGCCATCAGTGGAAATTGCCTGGGATTGTATGATCTTAGTTTCACACTCAGTGGATAGCCTGTAGTTGAGGTTTACTGTAGTGGAGTTGGAAAGATGGGTCATCTGTATTTCTGCATTTACCAGAAAGCTGTCTCAATACAGATGTCTTCTGATCCATTCCACCTTAAAAATAATACTGTTTTCTTGAGGGCCATCATCATTATTTTATGTATGTGTACTTCACAAAAGTCACTTACAGATGCTTTTTCATCATTTCAGTGTTGAGAATCTTTTTAAGATCTGTCTTAAGACTGCGTAAATACATTCATAATTAAGCTCTATGTTCACAATTTAAAATGACATCTGAAATAGGACATAGGTTTAAAAAAAGAATCATGCTGCCTCCAAAAAAAGGAGTCACTAGGTGAGAGATTTTTGACTATGGGAGAAAAAATTTGAAGTCTTTAAAACAATTGACAAAAGCAATATGCTGAATTTTCAGAGTGTAATTAGATACATTCTACCTAATTCTAATTTCTCATTGATTCTTATTTCTTCTCACAATCTGAGTTGTGGTTTTTATTTATTTATTTTAGTATAGTGTAAACTAAAGATAATCTTACAAAGTACACTTGAAAGTTGAGCTTGCAACTGAATTTACACATGCAAGTAATCTTCAGTAGCTCCCTTGTACAGCAATAAGTTGCATCTCAGCTAGGTCAGATCCAGTGTTCACGCTTTCTTGTAAAACAAAGTGGATTGGACCTTTCTTAATTACCATATCTTGAGATTTTAAAATGCTATTGGAGCTATGCTTTTGAACAAAGGAAATAGAAGCAGTTTTATTAGATATGGCTGTGTGGTCATTCTGCAGGTTTACATCCACTTGTGCTATAGGTTGAATTATGCTAACACTGATTTGGGAGGGGGACCACAAACAAACAAACAAAAAAAACCCAAAAAAACCAAACAAAAACCCACACACAAAAAAACCCAACCCACAACAAAACACCAAACTAAAAAAAACAGTCCTCTTTGTTCCACTTCTGTGTGCCACAATGGCTATGTAGTTATATTGTAAGCTGAATTGGGAAACATTCAGACTACAACCAATCTGTCTGGTGGGACAGGTAGGAAGTAGAAGCAAACTAGTTTTAAACTAAAATGGTTCCTAATTGTCATGGAAATATTTATGGCAACACAAACAAAATGATAGTTACGTAGAGGAGATTTCATGTCCTTAACTTAAAGTTGGCCTTTGGAGATGCCCATTTTGGATTCAGTGTAACAAACAGTTACATTTAAATAATGAGTACCTTTCACCTGAAGAACTCTGGTTTTAAAATACGAAGGTCACTTATCTCAGAAGTTGATAGAAAAGACTGCATTCAGTAGCTGAGAAATCCAAAACAGGAAAATTCCTTAGTCAACCTCCCTTCTCTAAGTAAGTTTATATGTTCATGCTTCTGTATAGTGCAGACATGTTGCACCATCCTAGACAACATTCAAGTATGAAGTAACTCCCCACCACTGTCTTGCAGATAGGAGGCTTCTCGGCTGCAACTGTTTTGAGCCAGTGATCCTCTCTATTTGTAATGAAAGGGTGACCAGTTTGCATGCAGCCTTGGATGGTAGAGCTAGACTGTGACCTCGGTGCTAGTGGCACTATAGCCTCTTTATGCTAAGACAATAGCCTCTTTATGCTAAGACAGTATGTGTCACTGCTGGAATTATAACTTTTCCACGTTTCTTCACCCCCACCCCTTTGAAGTGTTGTATCCAAAATAGTAGATAGCCTTTTCTTTCTCTTCTACAATGCCCAGCTCTTAATTTTGAAATGTGACAGCTTCGTTAGGAGACGGAGGCATTTAGTTTGCTAACAATTCTCACAACTTCCATTATTTTCTTGCAGTACTAATATGTTGATTTATTATGACCTCAAAGTATTTGAAAAACTGCCTATCTTAGGAGGATTGATTCTTTTTATGATACTGTAAAACAATAAAATCAGGATCTCTCCTAGAAATCAGTTTCACTCTGTGATTAGAGACTGAGTCATCTTTACAGCGCAAAATATTTTGCCACAGGAAGTCATTCACTGTATTCTGAACAGTATGGAATATTAAATTTCCCCATTAATTGAAGTTAATAAACATGTTTCACAGTTCTTACAGGAAGATGCCCACATCCAAAGTAGACTTAGAAGGTAAATCTGCAATACTTGTTTTATGGGCTTTTTGTATGATGGGTGCAACCCACAGCCGCTCTTTCCTCAAGGTCCCATTTATACAAATAAATGACTAAGGATATAGAAGAAGAGAAACACAGTAAGAAATGGTGTTGAAGTGGCAATCTTGGTGCTCTCAAACGTCTTGCTTTGATGAAAATACTGAGACATGTCTGTCTTCAGTACTACTCTCTTCTTTTTCCTTCCCCAGACTTTTGGGTTTTTTTCCTCCAGAATTTTCGATAGCCTTAGTCTTCTAACTCTACTGTTTCTGTAGCAGCTGTATTTATTATGTAAAAGAAATGAAATGAAATCATGAAATGGTTCATTGTTCTGAGGAATATAGCAGAGAAAATACACCCTTTTTTTTTTTTTTTTTTTTTTTTTACTTGTTCTCTTGGCACATCCTGTTGCTGGTTTTGGGGTTTTTGTCATTCCGTGATACAGTAATGATGGCTATCTTTTTTGTTTAGGGACCAAACAAATTTATTTTGGCTTGATAAGTGTTGTGCCATACTCGGTGCTGTTCTCCCTTACTACATAACTAATAAGCCTAAGCGTCTACATCTCTACACCATTACTACACTTTAATAACTTTTGTCACCATCATAACATGAACATCCTGTGTTTAGGCTGCTCCATTCCCCAGCATCCTGTTCTGCCATCCCCTTTTCTACCTATCCAAATCCATTTCTCACTTCCCATGATGCTGTATATAACACTGCTGCCTGCTTCCCTCATTGTCCAATTTTGGTGGACATGTTTTTTAGTTAGTGTGGCCAACTGGTTGTTAGGGCTGTTATTTAGCCTCTATTTGGCATGCTCTATCAGGCAGCAGATTTTTCAGATCTACTCTCTGAAAATACATTTGGAATTGTGTTCCCTTCATACAGTCATTTCTTTCTAGTAGGCTGCAGAAGCAGTTTCAGCAACAGAGATGCAAGTCAGATGCGAACTCTGGTATATGTTTTAATGTTCTGGAGGCTCCATGTTGGCCACCACGCAGAGTACTGTAACCATTGGTGCTAAATTTTTTTTCTTATCTGTACTTCTTGCTACACTGGTCTCTGCTATACTGTTTGATGTCTTCCTTTGTGATTTGCTAACATATGGTTCAAATTTGCATGGAAAGAAATTAGTCACTAGTATGCCCAATAAATATGTTATGAGTCTGGAAGTAGTTAATCCAAGATAGATAGCTATAGGGGAATATGATTCTGCTCAGCTGTCACAATTAAGGCTTTTCTTTGGGCTCACGGGATACTTGTTATTAGTGCTGCTGTACAATATTGTGCATGTGCAATCACAGCTAACTGCAGACAGTATTATTGCATTAGCTCCACTCTTTGAGGAGTTATTGTCTGGTAAAGGCTCCCAAGACACAGAATGAAAATATAAGCATTTTTGTCCTTTAATTCTGACTTAAGCAGAGTAATAATGATTTGGTGTATAGAATTGGCTTCTTCAATGCTGTTACGGTGAATGTAGCATTTTTACATTTTAATATTTTAAAAATAATAATGGACCCTTATACATTTATGTATTGTCTTGTACATGCCTTAAATGTACAGTGAAGTATAGATGGGAAAACTTGATATCAAGACATTCGCCTTAACAAAAGCCACCCATTTCACAGATGATTTAACTTTGATTAACCTACTCTGCAGCAACAGATTACTCAGACAACTGGAACTTCACTCTATAATGTTAAAGCTAGGTGCAACCTAATTTATAGCATTGCTTTTCTTTCTGTCTTGCCAAAATAAATCACAATTTTGATGTTAACTGAAAGTAAAAATTCACTGGTTCATTAAACCTCTTTTTAGCATTCATTGACAAGAAATTTGTCACTATTAAAGTAGCTGCTATTTTTATCCAGTCTTTACTGCTCAGTTTGTAACCTTAGATCGCCTGTTCCCCTGTCAGAAATAACACGGATTTAATCCTTTAGCATATTATAATGAATATTCACCAATATGTTGATGTGACATAGAGTCCCATTTCCTGTCTTCATGGCCCTACTTCTAAGACTTAGCAGCCTTTTTTAAATGCAGACTTGTATTTGGTATATTGACAATTGGAGTGGCATAAAATGCCAGTAGGTACAGTCAATAATGAATAAGGAAGATGAAGTTAGACAGTGCCTTTAAGGTTTCCAAATTTATGTAGCTGACTTGAAATAAATGCAGTACACCACTGTATCATGGGTTCTTGACTTACTAGATGTGGAACTTTTTCAGAAATAATATGTCCAATCTTTCAGTGTTCGGGTAATATATTATTTTTATGCCAATTCCTTGCAAATACCAGCACCTGGCCTGTTATTAAATAAATTAAAGATAAAGGAGAGACAGGAGAAGTAATTAAAACAAAAATTTCTTATCTCTTTTGTTGTCCAACAGCTTCGTGATTGTAAACTTCTGTGAGAAAGCATGCTAGTTTTGGATAATGAGGTCAAGAACTTGTGTATGTGAGGGGTTTTGTTTTGTGTTGTGGTTTTGGGGTTTTTTTGTTCTGCTCTCCAGATCCCTTAATGAGAAAGTTTGCGTATGACTTTTCTTTCTTTGCAGAGAAGTTTTAGATTTATGTAGCTACAGATAAATCGCAGAGAGATGACATGTTCAATTTCAAGTCTGATACTTTGAGAATATTAAAATAAGTGCTGTATCCTGCATTTAAATGCAGTAATATCAGCTGGCTGTATGCAGTGAAAGTACTATGAAGGAATTTAGATCTCTGTATAATATATGCCATTTATGATTCAAACATTAAAAGGCAGGAGCAATCAACTATATGATCTTTTGAATAAAATATGTAGATTAGAAGGTCACTTAGCACTAAGGGGTTGACCATCTGCATTTGACAAGAATTTGACTCCTGTCACTGAAAATGGTACTTAGAATCAGTGTAGTATGACTAATGGGGGGTTGGGCTGAAATATCTAATTTGGGACTTTCAAAACTAGAATAATGTATCCAGGGTGACCCAAACCCAAATTTCTAAATTTGAAGGCATCATTTAAATCTACAAGATTGATTGGCAGGGCGAACACGAGGGGGATTTTTATCCAAGTGGCTGTAATGTGAATATGTGGTCCTGTATTTGTTGTTCTCAAAATCATGTGTGTTAACTCATATTACATTTTTTTTAATTAATCAGTGTTCACACCTATAGTGATTTGACATTAACCATTCCCTTATTTAGAATTGCTACAAGTTATACGGTTTTCAGATTACTAGTCCGCTGTACATGTGAATCCATCTAAAAAGGAGCAGTGTCTTTCTGTTTCTCTGCGTGATTATTTTGCCCAAAAAAGCTTTTATTTTTTTTTAAGTAGCACAAAAGCTGTAATTGGCATGCTTTGTAAGGAAGTGTCAATGTGCAAGAGAGTGGAGATCACTAAGATTCTTTTACGCGTTCTTCCCCTTTGCACCACCGCCTCCTCAGCAGGGTCACTGAGATCACTAGCTTTTCTTGAAATGGCCATTTTCACTGGCAGGTGCATTATACCCTGTATTTTCAGATTGTTTTTCCATTCTGAATGTTTGGCAGGTTGATTGCTCTGGCTGCATTGACGGAGAAAGGGCTGACAAATGCGGTTGGGCTGGCTGAAAAGACAGTGATTACTGTTTTCCTTTGTGGCTGATTGAGGCCCTTGAAAGGAAAGATTTTAACCTTCACCATTTGGTTCAAAAGTATGAGCATATATTGAAATCATTCATGCCATTTATCCTAGTTCTGTAAACTTGTCAGAACGTAAAAATCGCTCAATTTCAAGTAATGTAGGATTGGCATACGTCATTATCATTTTGATTAAGTTGGAGTTTGTATTATTGTGTGCATTATACAGTGTCATTTAAAGCTTTCTTTCCTGCAGGTACAGTTATATTTTTATTGCCTATACTATGGAGTTAGAAAGATTTTCAGCCCTCTTTAAACCTATCACTATGTGTGTGGTTTGGCAGCTGGTATGGCCTACAAGCTGTATTTTGTTTGCAGGGTAAAGGCTTGTCTGTAGACCTCCTGGAGTGCTGGTAATTGCACAGGCTTGCCATTGGGGAAAGACATGATTGGAAGCAGTCAGGCAGAAAATGTTGTGCCATCCATTGCCACCTCATAGCAGAGAGACAATCCTAGCGGTACCATCTGGTTGTTGCTATCTAGTCAGCTGGCCTGGCTGCTGGGACCATGGCTTGGCAGCTGGTTCCCATCCCTTGACCACCCTTTTTTTTTTGTGTGTGTGCATGTGGATTTTTTTTCTCTTTAATTTATTTTTTGTTAGAAAACTTTGAACATGGGTCAGGGAGATGGCCGCAACAAACAAGCCTAGTCCCTGTTGAATACCGTCTCGTTACTTGTTACGAGGCATGCAGCAGACTCCTGCTGCCATTCCCTTGTAGACAGGTGACATAGCTGTTTAACCAATAAAAATAGTCTCTTCGGAAGCTTATTCTAGAAGGTGGATGAAGAAAAGCCAGGAAATGCATATTCCACAACACCAAGTAATTTAAAGTTATTTTCTGGTTTACAGTACTCAAAGAATAAAACGTAGAAATGCAAAAAGTGCTGTAAACCTTGTCAGTATTCCTGAACATTAACATTTTATGTTATTCATTGCAATTAGGGAAAACACATTTTGCTGTAAAGTTCTCATTGCCAAACATGATACAGATAATGAGACTTGCATTTAGAATGACAGAAAAAATGTAATCTCCCTGCTATTATCTTTAGCAAAATTTGCCTCTCAGAATAGCAACCTGAAAGCTATGTAAGCCATCTTCATGCCATGTGAAGACCCATTAGACTCTGATGGTTTCAGATCACAAGTAAGCAGCTGCTTGTAGACTATTTTAGACATTTGATTTTTCTTTATTCTGCAGCATTAATGTGTCAGTATGTTACACAGAACATGCATCCACCACATGGTTTGTGTGGAATCATAAATGCTTGTAAGAGAGATTTCCACCTTTGGATTCTTTACAATTTCTTGTGTCTTATTCAGTTTATACACTACATAATTTAGCGCAACTAAAATCCAGGTGTAGACAGTGTTCCAATGATCTTTGGTTGAGATATGTTATCCTGGGGACTACATTTTACAATATAACCATTTAAACTAAATGATACCGTTTTACATCAGCTTATTTGAGATTCATATAGAACGTTACTGTTCCTCTTTTAAAAACATTGACAGTCTCACCATAATGTTTCTGCTTAGATGAGGAAGATGAAGATGATGTGGTTGCACCAAAACCATTAGTCGAACCTGAGGAAGAAAAAACATTAAAAAAAGAGGAGGAGGAAGAAGGTACAGTTCACCTCAAAGACATTGAGTGTGCTGTAAAGAAAGGCACCAAGACATTTTTAACTTCTTTCCTTAAGTTGAAATTAATTTGTTTTACATTTTAACAATCATCTAGCAAAATATAAAAATGTAAAAATGTATTGTAAAATCTGCTCATGTTGGGAACAAATTTTCCAACATCATGATAATACTCTATTTTTCTTTCTTGGAAAGAATTGGTGAAAGTATGCAGTCCAGAGAACGTACATATAATTCTTTTCCAGCTGCCCCTCATGAACTTACAGAAGAGGAAAAACAACAGATTTTGCATTCTGAAAGAATTTTAAGTTTCTTTGACCACTCCACAAGGATTGTTGAAAGAGCCCTTTCTGAGCAAATCAACATTTTCTTTGACTACAGTGGAAGAGACTTAGAAGACAAAGAAGGGTAACGTGAACGTTGAATACTTTACTGTGAATGTGCAATATTTGTTATTGAAAAAGTCATCTAAGATTAATATCTGCTAATTGCCTTTATAGAGAGATTCAAGCAGGAGCAAAACTGTCCTTAAATAGGCAGTTTTTTGATGAACGTTGGTCAAAGCATCGTGTTGTCAGTTGTTTGGACTGGTCATCTCAGGTAAAAAATAATGCTTACGTTAAGCAGCTATCTTTGTAAATTCTTCTAGTTCTGTGTGCTTGACCCTTCTATAAGTACAGTTGATACAGGCTGTATTTCTAAATGTGTTCCTTACATGCTCCGTAGTTTGCAAAAAGTAAACAGAGCTGTTAATCTTTTGTGAAAAGTAGCAAAAGGTTTGTATTGTGAAGAAAGTCTTTGGCATATTTGTTTCTGTTTTATGGACTACTTTGTAGAGGTAACTGTTAGCTTCACTAAAAAAAGCTCACTTAAAAGTACTGGGGTTTACATTTAAAAGCAAGTTATGATGAAAGACAGAACAAGACTCTAATGTGTATGTTAATGCTGGTTTATGAGCTAAATTTGAAACAATTACAGTTTTAACTGACGATTTCTCATTTATATATAATGTAAGGTGGCTCTTGGTTTTCTGGTGTTTTTTTAAACCCTGTTTTGGTAAAAGGAAACAAAGATTCTAGTCATCTTGCTTACTTTGAGTCTTTTTCACTTATTTTACAGTACCCAGAATTACTTGTAGCCTCTTACAACAACAATGAGGATGCACCTCATGAGCCTGATGGGGTGGCCCTTGTATGGAATATGAAGTACAAGAAAACTACGCCAGAGTATGTCTTTCACTGCCAGGTATGATTCTGTCTCAGGCGGCTAAAAATTTTATGTTGAGGAACTTGGATGAGTACCTTCCTTCTGCTTGTCAGCATGATTTCATTGGGCTGGCATTCACTTTAACCACATGTATTTGCAAACAGATGTTGATAGGTAGAGATTTCAGTTTAGAAACATTATTCTGTTCCAGAATTTCTGACATCGTTCAGAATTCAGTCTTGTTTGAGAACTCATTTTCTTATTTTAATTTATTTAAAAACCAAAAAACCTTCTTGTCTAATGGTTGAACCACAAAGAAGGTTTGTGTGTAGGGGGATTGAGTGGGACTGTATACTACTAGAGCTTAGTTTACTGAATAAAATGAAGATGGCCTGAAGAGATGGAGCAAGGATGAAAACTAGAAATACATGCATGAAGAAAAAGGCAGATGGAGGTTTCCTAGTAGTTTTCTGAAAGATAAAAACATGCAAATCTCTTCCATTATGCCAAGCCTAGGATAGCCACTTTATTTTCAAAATGCCATAATTCTGAAAAATTACATAGTTGAATCAAAATTTAATCTCGTGTTGTCAGATTACTGTCAAAGCCTGGATTGCAAAAGTAACTTCATTGTATCAAAAGGGATTTGTATGTTCTCTAAGAAAATGACCACAGAATATGGCAAAACATTATTAAAATTTTGTGCATTACTAGGCCTTCCCTTACTAACAAACTATGCTAGCAGGAATACAAATGTATACATATGAAAGAAAAGAGGAGGAAAACTGCATTTTATGAATACAAATTAAAAGTCTCTTGGGGGTTCACAAAGGGTTTGTGAATCCTTAAGTAACTGGACAGTGAAATAGTGTATCAAATAAATCTAGGCAAAGAACTTACTCTGATATTTGGTCCCATTTTCTTTAGTTTTAGACATAGCATTGTTGAACGACAGTTTTTTGTGTATTTTGTTGGGTTTTTTCCTTTCAGTCGGCAGTGATGTCAGCTACATTTGCAAAATTTCATCCCAATCTGGTGGTTGGTGGCACGTACTCAGGCCAAATAGTGCTATGGGATAATCGCAGCAATAAGAGGACCCCGGTGCAGAGAACTCCACTTTCAGCTGCTGCTCACACGGTAGGGGGTGAAATATCTTCAAGGACTGTTCCCTGTTGAGATGTATTTAACCTCTAGGAAACTCTGTCCAGTGCACTTGATTGATAATGCTTAAATGTTTGTCCATATTTTGCCAATGCTATCACTGAAGAATCGGGCTATTCATAAAAATCAAAGTGTCAGAAAAACAAGTATCAGTTTTACAGGGCAGTATTCTTTGTACCGTACTGTGATCAATCTTTTATGCTTTGTTAAATGGTGAAGTTATATATTTACTGTATATTAATTATACTAGAATGGGTTGTTACTTGGAAATTCTTTTTTTCTGATAGTATTTTACATTTCTTAGCACCCGGTGTACTGTGTAAATGTTGTTGGGACCCAGAATGCTCATAATTTGATTAGTATCTCAACTGATGGGAAAATATGCTCTTGGAGTCTGGACATGCTTTCCCAACCGCAGGTAAGATAACTTTGGATATATATAGTATCTATTCCAGATGAATATTTTGTAAAAATTAATGAATATAAAAAGCCTTAGTAAACATTTTCCCGACACACAGAATTATACTTAAGGTAGCTTGATAAGTATTTGATAAAATATTTCCCTACTCATGGAATCAAATATTGTCTGTGATCCTCTTGTATATTTTTGTTGCACTTGTGTTAGTGGTGAACACAATTTTAACAAGAAATAATTTTCTTATTCCTGCCCAATTCTGTACAACTAAAATAGAAAAAACCCCCAACAACCTGCTATTGAGAAATCTAAATGACTTTGTAGATGTTAGTATTTCTTTTTTTTTTTTTTTTTTAAAGTAAGTTGCTGGTATTTTCACTACAGGATAGCATGGAGCTGGTACACAAACAGTCCAAGGCTGTGGCTGTTACTTGCATGTCCTTCCCTATTGGAGATGTCAACAACTTTGTTGTTGGCAGTGAAGAAGGCTCAGTGTACACCGCGTGCCGTCATGGCAGGTGAATACAAACTTTAATTATTCAAAGGAAATAAAAATAGTGAAAGGATGAGTCCCTGCATGCTTTACACTCCTAAAATTATTTATAGTGCATATTTACTCCTTTGTCTTGAAGGAGTTCAAAATAGCTGTACCTGAATTCCAGGGCGCACTTTTTCCTGAATAAGAGCTTCATTAAAAACAGAAGTTGGAATATTGAATTGGTACTATGCTGCCTTCAGTGACTAGGAGTCGTTTGTGTTGATGAGGGCAGTGTAGGTCACTGCGGTTTTATTCATTTGAATTGTAGCAGAACAGTACGGTAACATCACGCACAAAACTTAAATTGGCTAGCTTTTCTCCTGCTGTTCAATCTATTTTGAAATTGTCTGACTGTATCTTATCAATTGCTTTCTTAAATATAATTGAGTGTCCAGGTTTCATCTCAAATACGCATCACCCTTGCTACACAGCTTTTTGGTTCCAAAATGCCCAAAATTGTATCACTTTTGTGTAACATCCTTCCCATCTGTTCCTCCCTTCTTTTTCATCGCTTCTGATAGGAGACTATTAGGGATATATTGTTACTGTTTTATGTCTGAACCCTGTGTCCATAAGGTACCTGCAACTTCTCTTAAGTCAGCGGGAGTTTTATGCTCGTTCCTGAGGACTGGATTTTGTTCTTTGTATGAATGGAAGTTTTAGCTATTGCTTGGAGAACAATGCAGTTAAATGTGTGGACTGGTACCTGCTGAACGAGTCTCTTCTCCCCATGGTATGTTTTGGCACTTAAGGTTAGCAGAAAATAGACGTTGAAGTTAAGGTCTGTATTCTAGCCTGGTCTTCTGTGATCCTGTGGGTAGCATCCATACAAAGCAGCAAAATCTTCTTGTGGCTATAATTAAATTGCATTTCAGTCCTATCTCTGTCTGCAGATGTATGGTTTCCAGATAAATTAACCTTGGTTATATATTCTAAAACAGCAAAGCTGGAATCAGTGAGATGTTTGAAGGACACCAGGGACCAATCACAGGTATCAACTGCCATGCAGCAGTTGGACCTGTGGACTTCTCACA
Organism: Phoenicopterus ruber ruber; assembly: GCA_009819775.1. Classification (NCBI taxonomy): domain Eukaryota; kingdom Metazoa; phylum Chordata; class Aves; order Phoenicopteriformes; family Phoenicopteridae; genus Phoenicopterus; species Phoenicopterus ruber. The sequence goes on along the minus strand of CM020220.1, from coordinate 20,740,485 downwards.
TCTTTTTGTCACCTCTTCTTTTGACTGGACAGTAAAGCTTTGGACAACTAAGGTAACTTAGATAGTTCAGTGGTTTTCTTCGTAGTCCTTGACACAAGGTGGTGCTATAATGTAAGCTACTTAAGAAACTTCAGTAAACTGAAGTCAAATCGCGTGAAGCTCTCTAGGTTCCTAGCAGCAGTCCTGCAAAGAGGAGACAGCCGATGAACAAAACTATAGTTAACAACATAAAGCTTTGCTTTCAGATTGTACATCATTTGTATACTTCTGATCCATTCTGTTCATCCTCTTGCCCTTTGTTATCAACAACGATTACAATGTAATCAAAATATAAATCATGTTGTAAAATCAGTTACTTCATATTATGCATAAGGCAAGTGTTTTGCTACAATTTTGTGGAGGACTAAGGGACAGCACCAAAACTGTTGTCAGTTAAACTCAGGAGGCTCACAACTGACATACGTAGCATTCCTGTTGCCACAATTCTTTCTCTGTTAGTTTGATGCCCTGAGGAATGCAAAGCAGAGGAAGCAGCGTTAGAATCTCCCAGTAGTAGTCTGAAGTGCTGTCACTGAATTATCATTGGCTTGATTTACAAGATTCTTAATGCATTAAATTTACAATCTCTTACAATATTGGCTTGCTACTGATTGTTTTATAGTAGCAGCCAGCAAAAAGGCTGCATGCTTTGGAAAGCACGCCTTTAATAAAGGCATTAATTTTTCACTGCTTTTTGCAGAGGCTTTTTTAAAATTAAGTCAAAATGTGAATCACTTTTTAGTTACTGCGGATAATGCTGCTGAGAAGTTCTGTATTTTGCCTTACCCGTTAGCTTTAGAATTTTGAAGTGCAGAGTTTGGGTATTGCATTGTTATGTTTGCTTTTTTTCAGAATAACAAACCTCTCTACTCCTTTGAAGACAACTCAGATTATGTTTATGATGTGATGTGGTCTCCAACTCACCCTGCCTTGTTTGCCTGTGTGGATGGGATGGGCAGGCTTGACCTGTGGAATCTCAACAATGATACTGAGGTGAGGCAGTCAGGTTAACAGTCAAATGTAGCTGGAAAAGTGTTTGTACACTTTGAAAAAAATGGCAAGAGTTTACCATAGCGTTTTGGTTTGGTTTTTTGTTGTTGTTCTTAAATATTCTGTAGTTCCAGTAGTTTCTGTGTAATAGATACCATTCTTTGATTATGGGGTTGCAACTCAAATGACTCCTCAAAATGAGTAACAGCGGTAATTAAATTGTTTTACCTGTAACAAGAGCGCAAAACATCTGTCTGTGTAACACTGATCCACGTTGTGAAAGTGATTACAGACCTCCCCCAATGTGGCTTTGGCAGCCCATGAACAGTACGAACAAACCTGTTACCCACACACCACTGTTGTTCCTATTGCCGTAGTAATACTGCAGTGAGGTTGTAATTTGTTTCTAAACGTAAAGAATTGAATGTTTGGGTTTTCTGGTGTGGGTTAAACTTGATTATAGTATAAACCTTTTCCGAGACTTAAACTTATAGGAGGTAGGCGAGAGGAAAAACCTGACAGATATTCAATACTTAACTTTTACCTTCTTAAAACTGCATGTAGAAGAAAGAGCAGTTCTGCAGGAGCATATGCCAGCCTATGGCTTCAGATTGGAATTACCCGGTTCTAGCCTTCGGACAGGATTTGACGTGCCAAAGCAGCTGATTTCATCCCTGCCCTCTTGTCATAGTCTTTCTTGAGATCCCAGGGCTCCTCCTTGCTGTCTGACTGAATGCATGTCTCTGCCCTCTGTCTCGTGACAAGAGTGCAGATGTGCTTTTTGAAGAGGGTGTTTGTACTTTGGCCAAGGGACAGAAGATGTGTGGGTTTGGTCCTGTCACTGGTGATGGCTTAAGGGCACTGAGAGTCTTTGAGATCTATGTACTCTGCCTCAGTTGAAACGCTTTTAGCAATGTGTTTTAAATGGATACAGGTGCCAACTGCAAGCATTACTGTGGAGGGCAATCCTGCTCTGAACCGTGTGAGATGGACACATTCTGGGAGAGAGATTGCTGTCGGTGATTCAGAGGGACAAATAGTTATATATGACGTGGGAGAGGTATGTATACCATGTTCTGTAACGTACTTTGCACAATACACTGAAGTTTCTTTGACTTTTACTCTTATTTAGCAGCTTGCTTTTAACTTTTTTCCCCTGTGATTAGAGGAATAAGGTTTAATTTTTATTTTCAAATTAATGTTTCCTTTTTATGTCTATTTTGGGTATTCTAGGATAACTTTTTAGCGTGCCATCTGGCAGCCAATCAAAAAGTAAAAACATTGTTGTAAGGCTGGTGAAATAAGATGAAAAAATCAATGGTTTTGTTTGTAGAGATTTTATCTTCTTTGTAACTGTGGCACATGTGAATTCTGACCATAGCTCGAGAAGTACTGAATAAAAAATTTTGCAGTGAAGCAGCCTTGACTTCATTCCTAAAGGGAAGCTGTTGCTATTGCAAGTATGTGTACCACAGTAGTACGTAACTGATTGGATGAGGACATGGCGTTAGTATTCCCCTTTGGAGGCTGTTTCTCAGATGGAGACGTACCATGAAAGCTTGTAATAGGACCATTACATACTTAAATTCAGGATTCTCAAATTCTGCTTCTTTTTATTAGTTAGAGCTTTTGATGTTCAGACTATTTTAAGTAAGTTACACTAAATAAAGGCAAGCTTTTCTGTTGGAACCTCTTCTGAACATTACTTAAGCACTCTGCTGTTCAAAATAAGCTCAGTTTTTATTTATCAGTAGGTTTAAATAACGTTCTCTTTGTCAACAGCAAATTGCCGTTCCTCGCAGTGATGAGTGGACTCGATTTGGTCGAACACTGGCAGAAATAAATGCTAACAGAGCCGATGCAGAAGAGGAAGCTGCAACCCGCATACCGGCGTAGATCTTTAAAAATAGGCAGCAGTAGTAGGCTTGCGAATGATTTGATCCAAATCTTAAAAGTGTAAGCATGTGTCAGTTCAAATAATAGCTTAAGGGAGGAATATATGGATTCAACTATGGACTTTGAAAATGTATTAAGATCACTGAAAATCAGATCTTGCATTGTCACTTTTTATATATAAATTACAAGCACATTCTTGGATTTGTGTAACTTTTAATACAGTTAACTTTGACTTTGCAAGGAACTTTTTTTGCTGAAACACTAACCTGGTGTAAATTTGCTGTTGGGCTTCTGAAATTTCCACTTTGTAACAGTATCTCTTTCTGAAAAGTAAAAGTTCTGTTTCTAAACTAAACTTTCTATATTACACAGACTAACCTTCATTAGGTAGTAAATCTCTGAAGCATTCTTTAATTTGAACTATTCAAATTACCCATGGATATGCATGCATATGTTCCAAGTAAGTTTCATTGCTTTATATATAGATAAGCCTCAGGCTCTGGTAGTGGGTAATATATGTGAATAAAAATTTGTCTGTAGTTACAAACTCATTTGATAATTGGACCTGAATGAATGAAATACATATTTAATACCAAGTTCTCTTGTTTGAATTGGTGCATTAGAAGGTGAGACTGATTCGTAAATAAATATTATACGAGCACTTGTCAGCTGCCCTGTCCCTAATCTGTGTCCCTTCAGTAGTTTGAGGGCAGAAAGTTCCTGGGAGCTGCTGCTTTCATTTTACTACACACATCACAGAGTTGTTTTCTGCCCCCAACCTCCACTCCCTACCGTGGCAATCAGCCAAAAGGAAAAAGGCTACTGTTGGCAAATTTTTCTTTTCCAAAGGATAAGAAACTAGATTTCAACTTAATTTCTATAGCGTGACAATTTGCATTCCGTTAACTACAGACTTGCTACTAATTTTCCATATTAAGTTAAAGAAAGATGTTTTCATTGCTTTTCAACATTTTTATTGAAACAAAACCTCTCAATGGCTTGTAACAGAATGGTTGGAATTTCTGTTAACCGTTAAATTTTTTGAGTACATCTTTCTTAGGACGTTAGAAAATTTCCCATCAAGACTGGTTTGAGGTTTCAGGGGGTTGGGGTTTTTTTTTAGTAAATATTCTGACTTGTAGTAACTAGGCACTAAACCAGTATTGGTGCCTTTAATGTAGGACACTAGGTTTGTTTCTGGTATTCTTAATCTGCTACAGCTTATCATTTTGCCACCAGAGCTGGTTTATAAGATTAAAAGTAGGAAATAGGTTTATATTCCTGCTTTATCAGCATTATGTCCAGAAGTATTCTTACTGTTTCTTCATTGTTTGTGTTCTAAGTTGGTTTTTTCTGTTTCTCCTTGTCTCAGTTCTGTTACAAACAGCTCAGAGACACAGGCAGCAGTAACAGCAGTTCTGTCTTCAGGAGGTTCTCTTTTTCAGTGGGTTTGAAAGTGAAATGTATTTAGGCTTCCATTGGTGTTGGCTTGTCAAAAGTCCCTCCCTCTTTTCAATGCAAAGTCATGCTGTTCAGTTTGACATTTGCCTTGTATGTTTTCCTCAACCTTATGACAGCACCTATCTGTTCAGTGGAGAAACAGGTGAACTATACAAAGAACAGGCACATCATGTGATGATTTTTGCCGTTTCGGCACAAGAATCCTTAACAAGCAGAATGTTCTGTTGTCGTGCTGGTTTAGGGGGGGTTTGTTTTGGTTTGTTTTTTTTTTTTCTACTGAGATTGTTACTTCTCACTTAAAAATACATTTCCGTCAGACTTGTATTTTCAGAAATCCAGCAGATAAGGCTTTCTTTTAATGGATTGTGGCATAAGCATATAGGTCATATGGCATTAGTTTTACATAACTTCAACCTTTTAATAACTTTCAACAAAACTATTCTGTATTCATTCCTGCTTGTGTTTCTCCCTCACAAAATAGTTGAGTACAGGTTAAAAATTATGTAAAAACCCATACCTGCAACATCAGGAGACCAACAGTGATGCTAGATACTGTAAATGATCATCCTGGGAGCCACACTGTCCAGTTTTGGAGCTGTAAGAAATACAAATACTATCTTGCATCGTAAAGTCTCCTAAGGCCTTGATCAAGTGAGTCAACAAGCTGTGACTAAGATTAAATGCCAGTGGGTACCTACCATTTTTGTATATATTTAGAAAAGCACAGAACAAAATACATAGATATGGGAGAGAGTTCCTGGGAAGCCTGTCTCTAGAAAACTGCACAGAACCGATAATTCTTTAAACGTGGGGGGGGACACACACGGATGGACAGATGGACAAAACGTCCACAAAAAAAACCCACAACACAAAAAACCAAACGAATAACGACAGGAAACCTTCTCATGGGGTTGTATATATGCATGTTGCAGAATAGTGATCAAACTCCCAAGTTCAATGTATTGTAACCTCTAGCTCACTAAATATTACTCAGTGCCAGAAGATATTGCATCTTGCTCAGAGGCTAGAACTGAAGGAGGGCTCATCTGTGTTTGCAGTGTTCCGTTTTTAAGAAGCCGTTTTTTCATCAGCTGACTAAACTCTTCATATTGGCCTGCTGTCACCTGAGCAAGAAAATAACGGTTTATACTGCTGGGATACACTATACTCCAGGATGTTTAACCCCGAAAGAAACATGTAAAGCTAAAGATTGGAGGTTGTCATTCTTCAGTAAGCAAGGCTGGAAACCCACCCCTCTCGTCTCTGGCTCTATGGGTAGTATAACTACTTTTCCTCTAGAACTATAGAAATCTAGACTCCCCTATTTCCTCTGACATTTTTGCATTTAAAAATTACAGCAGATAAACTTTTGGCAGACATTAAGCCAGAAATAGTTCAGGCTTTTCCTTTCTCCTCTCCTTCTACTTAGCATTCCCCTCAACTGGAAGTCTAAACAATCAGTTTTGCATATAAAAAGAATATAAAGCAAGTCCCTCCTTTTTTTCTTTTTTCCCCCAGAATAACCTAATCTTTCAATGGTAAAACAATCTAGAAATAAAAAGCATGCCTTCAATTTTGTTATAAAAAGTTTTCCACTCTGAGTAATCCTGTAAAAATTCTTCAGTCTGCTAATAACTGGCAAGTATCTCATTGTGTTTTAAATATGCCACTGCAGAGGTAAGATCTATTACACATTTAGTATTACCATGTATTTTGAGGGAATTCCTTGTTACAAAGCAGTGCTGCAAAATAAAATATTGCCTGTGCTCATCTAATTACTGTGTTCTCTGACACTTACAAGCCAGCACATTGCATTTTAATACCTTTGCTGTAACCAGCAGTGAAATGCATTCCTTCAGAGGCTACGTCCTGGACTGTACAGTCATTAAATGGGTGCATCTAATCTTTAAATTTAATCTGTGATCCATATCTGTGGAGGGGAAAAAAAATAATCACACTGGACAACTTTTTCTATAAACACAATGAACTGACTTAAGTGTTTTAAATATTTTATTGTCACATGATTGTTAACAAAACACCTTCAAAACATTCTGTATCATTTCAAACTGTTTTTGAACTGCAATACCCATTATATAAATGTATGTGTAGAGATGCTGTGATGTCTCTGTACAAAGATGTACAATAGTACAGTAACATTAAACGCAAGCTGTGCAAGGCAAAGTCTAGGCTACAGATTCATGCCACTGGGTTAGAACAAGGCATAGAACCACAGCTTCAATCAGTTCCTGTGTGCAAATAAACAAATAAATGCAGGTATGTGTTAATATTAGAAAGGAGTAATTAGATTTGCAAGCTCAGTTTGGCTAGAACAACATGCAGCTGACTGGAAGAAATAGAGTACTAGTCTTGTGAACTTTTTGCACTGCATCACTTTGTTAGGTTGAATCATCTTTTCAGGGATTCAGCTGCTACTTTTTGCTTGAGCTGAGGCGATGCAGATCGAACTTGGAAGATATCAACCAAATTTATTTTCTATACCAGCAAATGTAGCTGTAGCAGTCTGTAATCCACCTATGTGATCAGGGTTAACAGGAGGAAGATCTGAATTCGAGTTTTGGGGTAGGTCTGATCCAGAGGTTTGCTGTTTTTGAAGAAAGAAAAAAAGTCTTCCTTAATTTAAAGCGTTTTCTTAAGCCTGAATAACTATCATGAAATCTAGACTAAATACTTAAGGCTTTTGTCTAAGTATGGAAGACTGTTAAAGCTGCCCTTAATTAATTCAATTATATGGTCAAGTGAAGTGTGAGTTCAGTCACTACTTACGGGAATCAAGGCCAAAAACTGACGTTACATTTTTACTGATAGCTTTGTAAACTCTTTTAACTTCAGTGACACGGGGAAATTGACAAAATATCTTGCTACAATGGAAATACAAATTTTATGTAGTGTATTAAAATAAATATGAAATGGCTCTTTATCTCCTCATCTGTTTAGAAGTAGCATGCAAGTTTCCCTCAATTATATAAGGATGGGGCATTTTTTGCATACTGCAATTTTAGTACAGGTGCTACAAAGTCACCAAGTTTAACTGATCCCATGCGTGAAAAGAAGATAGTGGGTTTTGGTTTTTTTTAACTTGGGCAGGTTTTTTTGTGCAAGCTAAAAAGCAAATATTTGACTTACATGCCTCCAAAATCGACATAAAACCATCTCTGCAGAAGTTCGTAAGTGACCAAAGTAACACCGAACTGTGGCGAAGATCTGAACACCGAGCTGTTAAATATTACAAATCATAGTGTCAAACGAAGAACAGAGTTTTTCAGGAGCAAGACTAAACATTTTTAAAACAAGATACTATGTTTTTCAGATCAGACCTTGTAAGTACTGCTCTACTTTGAGTCCTTAACAAAGCAAGTGCTTAATTTGCAGATTCGGGCTCAGCCTTAATATTCAGAGTGCATTTCTCACCTCCAGCTCCCTTCCAAAAAGCCGAAGGGGCCTTCTTCCCTTAGAATCTTTCCAAAGCAGTCAATAACTCCGCTGTATGTTGTCTGACCAGCGCGAGCTGCCACTTGCAGTCTTGTCTTGATGACATCAGCAGGGGTTACCAAGAAGCAGCAGGCACACCTTTTAGAAGAAACCACATTTAATTTGCACAAAGATCTTGTAAAAGTTGAAACACTTCTAACTGAAAAATACAACTGCCAACTTTAATATTTTTTGCAAGAATCAGACATTACTAAAATGCAAGTTCTTACACTTGATAGTATATAAAACTGTTGGTGTAATCCTTTTGAGTTTCTTCTAAATTTAAAGGCTATAACTGATAGTGAAGAAAATAATAAAAACTATCAACAGCAATTCTCTCTCAACATCTTCTAGTGGTCTGTCATTAACAGCAGTTTCAAATAGATAAAAGAGGCATTTTTCAATTCCCACATATGCTATAATGCAGTAAGAGATATCCATGACAAAAATCAGTTGTGCAACCTTACTGTATTTGCTGATAATCTACAACATATTTTGCAAGTTACATAGATGATTGATTTGGGAACTTGAATCCTATGCATCCATTTGTTAAAGGTGTTAATAAGAAAACTACTACTTAAAACACCTGTTCGGACTGTTCTGTAGGAGAATAGATGCTGCTTACTTCAACAGGCAAGCCATAAAAAGACTGAGGACAATGAAGGAGTTTTACAAGTCTGCTTAGTACCAACAGCGTGATATTAGCCAACAGTGAGGGAAGAACAAATCTCCACTTCCAAGGCACCACTCTCGGCTTTCTAGTCAAAGGAAAGGAGAAAGTTTTCAGAAATGTACTCCACAGTATTTAACTGTGTTATCTGAGATATTTCTGAATACTTCTGAATACCGTAAAAATTTTAACCTCTTAAAAAGAGGAACCATCTTCTGACTTACAATTTTGAAATTGATTTTGACTTCTGTTGAACTTCTACTATTGGTTAACATTAAATTAAAAGCTTAACAAGTCACTGATTTGCATAGGTGATCGTAAACTCTCAAAAGTGTCACTGATCAATTCAGGAGGCTTTAAAGGAAAACGGAAGCAATGGAGTTAAGCCTACAAGCGTACACTAATAGCAACCATATGCATAGTCTTCTGTATATGCAGATACGTTCAGACTGTATTGTTCCCTGCTGCGCATGCATAACAGGAATAGGTCAAGCAATCGGGATCTTGAAAGTTGCAATTCAGAAAGGGAGATTCTGTACGCGCTATAAAACTAGGCCTACAAGATTTACACACGTTTTTAATAGGGTTCATCACTTAGTATGAGTGACCTAGAACACTAATCAAACAAAGAGAAGCTGTGAAGTTTGCAATCTAAAAATAAAAGTGAGTCTTTACATGAGATACAAGTTAATAATATTTCTATGTGTTTCTATGAGTACAGTAAGCTAAATAATTTTCCATTTCTGCCAGCTCTGCCCTACTTGAGAATAAATGGGGCTACAAATCTGTTACTAGTTTCCTAGCTGGTCTCTCTCTTCCCTCTGGCACAAGGAACACACCAACTGGCAAAGAGCAGGTGCGGCCAAGCTCTGTATCAAGTCCAATATGGGAAACTGCTCTTTACACACAGATGGCTCGTATACACAGACTGATGTATATATAGTGGTTCCTTATGACTGTAACAAGTAACAAAAGGTCTGTTCAGCCCATGATGTTTTCTAAACTGCACAGATTCCAACACTGAATCGTTCATGATGGACAGGCTGCAGATACCTGGTTTTCATCCTAGTGATGTAATACTCAGCAGTGCAGAATCTGGCCATCGGTATCCGCATTTTTAAATATCCACCACTACAGGTCCTACATAGTATTGTTATACCACTTGCCATTAGTAAAAACAACTTTTTATCACAGCTGCGCCTTCTCTTTATAATAAACATTTTTGAGAAGCCTTTAAAATATTTTAAATTTCAGAGTATGATTTCAGCTTCTTACAAATAATGCCTATTTTGTAGCCATTACATTTGAACAAAGTTTCTTCTCAGTTATTCCGGAATCCAAAACTAGATAAGTCATTTTCTTCTTAGCTCTTATGATACCATCATTTTATGTTCATCAAAGATTCAAATTAGCCTTCAACTGAGAGCACAGTAACAAGTAAAAGCCCCATTGAGACAGACAGATCAAATTTGACTACAAGTTGCTGAGCTGCATTACGCTGTTTATCCACATTATGCAAATGTAATTAGCTCTCATCAAAATTACATTGCCTCCCACTAAGGATAACAGTGATCAGAATTTAGATTAAATCATAGACTGGTACAGTACCTCTTCCTTTAATGGGGCTACTGAATGAATATTAAATAGACTCACTAAAAAAAAAAAAAATACTTCTAGAAAACATCTGCAAATACCTGCAATGGCTTCCAGCTGCAAGGAGATTCCCCTCCACCTGGCAATTTTCATCAGCAAGCATCAGTTTACTATCTGAGCATAAACAGGAAAGTAGATTGCACGAAAAGGGAATGTCTCTGAGGAAACATGCTTTGGCACCCTTCACACAGAAAAGAGACATAATACAAATAAATTTGTAAAAAGGTTAAAATTGATATCCAGCAAGCAGCCTGAGTCCAGGAATTACCAACTCTTTTGATCTACAGGTAAATAAACACAGAAAATAAAATGTCTCGGAAACAGTAGATTAGGGTTGAACTGAAATAAAGAACAAAGCACATCTAAAGATTGTTCTAGAATGAGTAAGATTCAAGTTTAATTTCGGGAAGCCAATACGTGGACACATCATGCTGACACATCATTACCTAGGATAAATACCTTTTACATATGTGTCCAAATGCGATGAAGAACGTGACAAAGGTCTGTACTTACGTCTTGCTGATAAAAACCCACCCAACCACGGACAAGCACAAGTCCTTGCATGCCATTTTTTCCACCAAACACAAAAGCACTACTAAAATACCAGTAAGGACTGTAAGACCTCATACTGATCTCCACTGATCGTCATCTGGTTGACTGAAGAAGCTGCACTGGAAGGCTAGCAAAAAGAGGGAAACCGCCGCAAAATGGGAGGCGTTTAGTAAGGGGAAGATACAGGAGACAAAACTAGCAGCCTATGACAATACTGCAAGGAGTAGCTCCTAGCTGCAAACTGGCATTGAAGAGTTCCTTAACAGAACTTTGCATGCTGTAAAAACAGTGGAAGAGTCATAATAAACATATCTAATATTCTTATTTTAGTAACTTCAGTCATCAGTCTGTTACCCAGCAAAGTAACTCCTTCTGTTCAAAGCTCCAATAAGCACTTTTATGTCCAAAAATCTCATTTGCATACCCTGAATGCATGCATATTACAAAAACACCACTCCTCGCCTAAATACGCAACCAGTATACTCCCAAGCCAGCAGCCTCCGCACAATGGACCCACCTGAGGCCAGTCACACAGTAGTTATATTAACAGACAGCCCACGTCATTGCAAACACTACGTGGCTTAAGCAGAAGACCTGATAAAGAGCACTTGTTCCTTCAGTGATTTTCACGCAGATACATTACGCTTTACAATGAGTTCTTACAGTTAATCACAAATGATAATGCAGTTCTAAAGAACAGCAGAATTTTTATTAAGCTCAATTGTTTAACTACTGCAAACAGAAATGGTAATTTTGTCCCATGTACCAAAACACCTGTGATCCTTAGGAAACGTAATGGTCATGAATCTCTTTTACCGAATTCAAACAAAAGCTTCAGCTCGAAAAGTAAATTTGCACATTTTTATAGTATTATTGCAGGTCTATGGACAAAGCACATAAACCAATGTTTTGTAAGTGCACAGCTAATATAACTGCTGAATTTACGTATTACCCCTTGCACGGGCAGAAGATACAAGAAGAAATACTCTGCCTTGTTTAAGAAAACTAATAGCTTCTGCTCCATTACATCTGATCTGTAATGATGGCAGTAAGTATACCTGCAGGGAAAGAATCTGTTGACTGGCATTCTGCTGAAGTACAGTGCAGTATGGGCTTTTTTCTAGTGGAATTCCTTATTGACAAATCCCACCACTTCTTAAAAATTTGAATCTTACTAACCTCCACTACTGTTTCACTCTGTCAAATTATTAAGACAAAGAGAATATCCCGCTGAAAAGATAACAATAGAGCTAACAGAGATTCAAAATAAACGTAAGAAAAACACAGGGAAAGCTAACGAAACTTTTCACAAAACCCCACCAAATGAAATGATCAGTGCCAGAAGCCAGCAGGGCTGCAATACAGGACTCCCTGTAGCTTGGTATAAAAGCCCAAAGGATAGAACGGGTAGTATTTTTTTGTATCCCACTGCCATTAATATAGAAGTGGGTTTTCTTCAGTTTTCCACTGTGGGGCTACCCTGCAGGAAGAGATTGGTTTTAAATTCAAGAGATTTCTTTGTTTTTAACAGTTCTTGTTTCAACAACGTAAGAATTTAGCATAAAACATAAAACGATGAAGCCAGTCAAAGCAGAAACATACCTTATAAAGACCAAGAAGGCCTAAATCTTTTATAACAGAGAGGGCACTGACTCTGGGTCCTGTAGTAATTTCTCCTGCTACCTGCAAGCGAATCTTTACAATCTCCAGAGGATTAGTGAAGATGACCTGGGAAGCTCCTGCCTGCAAACCCAAAGAAAAAGAAAGTAAATTTTAGCGTTACTAGAGCATGTGGCTACAGGTTGACTTTTGCAAGGTGCTAAGTGCCTTCACTTCTCACTGCATTGGCTGATATTCTCACGTAAAAATATATGAGAGATATTTCATAAAGCACCTGTCTGGAATTTAAAAGCCCCACATCAGAAATTATGGTTTCGTACAAAATATTTTTTTACATTTATATGTTTATATTCCACAGAGGTGGATTAACTCAGTTTGTCCCTGCTTTTCTCCTTGACATCACTTGCTAAAAGTCATGGCTGTGTTTAAAAGTCTATCAGATATTACATGAAATACTAAACTAAAGTAATTAGACTTGTGCTACTAGAGCATCAGACACATGTAAAGAAGTCCTTATGTTTATTCAATAATCCATCACCAATGTGTAGACATGTTATTTGCATTTAGTGGTGATGCTGTTTAAAAGGTAAATTTGCATTTAATGGTGTAATCTTAAATTATTAGAAAAGGTGTTTGGAGTTTTGTTTAGCAGCCTTTAATTGTTCCTAGTGGAAACAAAATATAAAATTTAAATAGGAAGAGTAACATTTCAAAATATGATACTAGATAGAAATGGGAGTCATATCTTTCTCTGAGCTGAGCATGATAGATTTTACATGCAGGCAATTTTCCGTTAGCAGTGCTGAAGGACTGTCTTGCATACTTCCTAGCAATAGTGTTGCAGAGCTGCTTCAAAGTCTACACTTTAACCAAAGACTTTCAAAGAACTGCATTTCAGATTTGAGAGAGATTCATTCTGACAGTTCTGTTTCAGAAGCATGTAAACCTATTTAAAATGACATGTTTAGATTTCTCCCTGGTTTGCTGTAGGTACTACCACTCACTTCTGGAGAAGTGTGTGGTTCATCACAAAACAGCTAAATTTTACTAAGCTTTCTTTTTCCCCTCTTCCTAAGCCACCTTTTTTATTTAAAAATTAAAACACTTCCTTAAAATTTATGGCATATAACCACTTGAACACAGCCAACTTTAAAAAGCATTTCTTCCACAATCTAAAAGCTCCTCTTAATCCTGATCTGTTCCTCCAACCCATCAAATTTTAGTGAAGGAAAAAGATGCAGAACATCTGCAGTTAAAGCTTTTTTCCACTTCTAAATTGCCCAGGAAATAAACTCTATTTGTGATGCTGGGGGGGGGGGGCGTGAAGGAAAATCAATAGTCTGCTACAGCACCTCCTGGACAGCATGCGTGGTGTTCTTTTCTAAATGAACACCAATCCTGTCTGCCTATAGCACAATCTTCCTCTCTCCAGCAGCAGGCAGAATAAACTTGAGATTAGCCCTGAAGCATGCCTTAGAAGCTGGTAACTTGAATTATTCTAGATGTGAGACAAAAGAGCATTGCAAACCTCAACAGCTCTTCCTGAGAATGACCAAGCACTCAGGTAGTTATCTACGGGATAGAGGGCATGAAGCATCAAAATCTTCACCGACCAAACACCCGATACTTCACTGAACCTTTACTGAGCACACTGCCATGCTTTTATTGCAAGCCCCATTTATTACTTCACTCAATATTGATATTTAAAATCATCATTGTTATGGCTTTACTAAAGCACCTTGACCCAAACAGTGGGAGATCAACCCCTTCTTTTGATTAATTATCTCCACTGTAGTAGTTACTGTCTTTAATACTTCCCACTCAAATAACCGGTGTAGGTTGTTAATCTTTCTTTTATTCCCTCACTTCTTCACCTCTCTGAAAGAAAATCAACGCCTACATTTTTGCGGACATTTATTGCAACCATCAGGAAGATCACTAGAACTCCCAGACCAGCCAAACTGATCCCATCTTCTCTGTTCCTTGGACTTACTGCATTGTGTTTACTCAGTTACCTGACACCACTCATGTCCAAAGCCATTCTGCAGACTCTCTTTACTTCCCATCTCACCTTTTCCTTCCCAGTTCATACACACCTACGCATGCAAGATGAAATGGCTGTCCTGCCGGCAAAGTTCCAATCTAAATAAAACTTACAAAATTTGCATCTGGCAAGTTCTGTTAAACAATAACCATTTTTTTTGTTCATATTGCATTAAACAGAAAACCAATTTCAAATGTTTATCATTTCCCTACATCATTTTTAAAAATAATTTTGGTAGATAAAACATTAAGCAGAATGTTCTTACTACATAATACAATGCACCACACAAAAAACTGAAATAAATTTAGACACTAAGCTAGAAATTCACTCCTTCTAGACAATTACCAGCTACCTGCCTATTAAACATGCATTCTTTGTTTACATTATATGTGAAATTCCATTTTTATTTTTAATGTTATAAATTAGCACATCCTGCAGAGCAGCCAAAATAACTCTTCCTATTTGCCTAACACCCACCAGAGAAACACAAATAGGCCAATTCGTAAACATTTCTGTTTTCTACCCTGAATTCAATCTTCCTGCAATTAACATTCTCCTCTCCTAGGTGCACAACTGCCTACCTTTCTGTTAAAATCAGCAACAGCCCTCTTCTGACACAGAAATGAAAAGAGAAGACTCTCTAAACACAACACGTTTTAATAGTTTGGTAGCAATACTAATTACATATACAATGTTACAAATTGTATATTGTTAATACAGAATTATATATTACAACAATATTAAGATTAAAATATGACTTGATGATTGGGTTATTGAGCAAAATAAAATATAAGGAAAACCCTAACAACATATGCTTGTATCATCAGTAGAAAACCATTTGAAAAGCTCTTTAATTACATTAACACTTTGAACATTGAGTATTTACAGTGTTGGCAAACTTCTCAACAGGCAGCTTTCTCAAAAAGAGCTGTAACTGTCAAGATACCCAGTTAAATACTCCCTATTAGCAATATGTACTTCTATCCAAGTCTTGACTTTTCATACAGTTATACTTGGAGCTCAGCAAACTTTTCTGCACAGCAGTGATTTGATTCGCACGGAGCGGGGCACTGAGTGAGTTAGGTCCTTAGACATATCACAAGTACAGATAAGAAAAGCATTGACTTTAATACAGAACATGTAACACAAGCAAACTCACTTTTTTCATTGAGTATTTTTTTTTAAATGAATTTGAGGCTTGGTTTTTGTTTGTTTGTTTTTCTTTTTAAATGAATGGTTGCCTAACTATCTGTTGAAGAATGTGTGAGGCAGAGGAGAGCGCTGCCTGGGGAGCAGAGGAAGAGCGCTCCCCAGAAGAGGGTGCAGAGGAGAATGACACAAAGGACCTCCAAATAAAAACGAACTGGCAGTGTGCAGGTTTGCAATACAAATCTCCATGCTTCTGTGCAAATCATTGGCAATCATCGTCATTCTTTTTCAAAATCCCTTACTTCAGCTGTCAACTATGTACGTTAGATACACGTGCACATGTATATACACACACAGAGGTATACATTGCAGTCCTTGAATTTCTTTTGGAGAAGGTGCACTAAATCTAGATTTTCCCCCCATAAAAACCTCTCTTCACACATAAATTACAACAGACACTTTAAAAAAGGTTGACAAATTTGTTTCTGAATGGAGGTTATTCATACACATCAAAAATACCAGTAATAAAAGCTTCTACTTAACCTTAATGTCATGTAAAATAACTCTACAAGGAGCAAATAAAGGAACTAAATCTGACAGCAAAGGTTATGAGAGAAAAGATGTAGTTTGAGATCCCACAGCAAACGCCCCATGACATGCCAAAGGCTGAAGGAAATACACAAATGACCCTGCAACATGAGACCTCTTGCCCTTTCCAATTCCACCCGAGAGGCATATGCTACAAAAGGGGAGAGGCCTATTTCAAGCCCTTCCTTCCTTCCTTCCTTTTTGAAACCACCACATCCTGGACCACAACTATGTCCCATACAAGCGGCTAAAATAAGATGTTACTTAAAACAGTCTGGTTTAAAAACATCAAAAGAACTTGCACTTCTTTCTCAAGGCAAAGCTGTCATTGTTCATGCACCTACAGTTAAGCTTACTGTCTCTTTTACAAAACAATAATTTTCTCCCTAACTTTAAATGTCTGCAATCGAGATCAAGATAAAGCAGTAAAGTTTAATTCTGCTTCTAATTTTATCTGTTTAAAGTATATTACAAAAAGTAGAGTATCTTCAAGATTTTGAAGGAAAAGTACCGACAGCTATAATTCTATATTTTTGTGTTTGTTAAATAAAAACAGTAACATTTTAAATTATTTTTTCAAAAATAAATATTTGACACATTCCTATTTGCCTGATAAGCCTATATACATGTTTGTGTATGTGTGTATAAATAAGTCTGAAAATTATTTTTGCAAATATGCCAAAATATTTAGACTAAATGTTACATTTAACATTTAAATGAGTTTTTGTATCAGTGGTAAATTTGGACTTCTATGTGTATGTATGTGCAAGCACCCCCCCCCCCCCCCCAATCATCAACAGATGCATTGCCTACACCTCCAAGAAGGGTTCTTAGACCCTTTCTGTCTGACACCCCACATCCTCTTCCTCCTTGCAGCATGAATTGGAAATGTCTTTCTGATGAAACAGGATTCATCCACTCAAAATGCTAAGCACCACGCACACTGCATTGATGGGAAGAATCCATTTTTTTCCTGTGTAACTCGTAGGAATTACAGCTTAAAATCACAGCATCTCTGTCTACTGTCACCGTACTTACGAATCATTTACATAGCATTAGATGTCTACTTCAACATCACTTCCCAACTGAGGATGAACAGTTGCCCTTCACTATGTACTCACATGCATCATGTGTGTAAGTAACTTCCTTTGAGAAGCACTGTCCATATCAGGTATGCACTCTCTGCTTCCCCAGCCGCTGTCGGGATAAAGGAAAGCATTGCCGAAGCCTCACTCAGTCTCCTGCAACTCAAAGCTAATGGTAGCTGAAAACTCCAAAGGCAGGAGAAATGCAGGCTAATCGCCAAATTACAATGAAATATAATTCAATTACAGTAACTGCAGGGAAAGAAATCGTTGGCTCTGAACGTGTGCAAGTGTGGATGCTACTGTTGATCATTAACAACCAGCATACTCTGAGAAAGGTAGGAAGATGGGATATCAATTTCATCCATCAGGGACCAGAGCCCTTTCATTGACAGGTATGACCTGACCGCTGTAACTGAGCTGCCCCACGTAGCTGTTCTGCAGATTTCAAATGCAGCTACAGCTTGGGAGCTGGGAATATTTGGGCTCTGACAAAGCAGACCCCACGCTTCCCAATGACATTTACATTGCCCAGCGGCTAGCAGGTAGGTTTCAAGGAGCACAGGGCACAGGCTGCCTGCGGGAGGTCCCTGCCCTGCAGTAAGGAAGGAACAACCGACAGGCAGCTGACCATATAAACAGGGCACTGCGTGGGCGGATGTCTTTGTTAACGGCTATGAGAATGAAGACATTTCCTCTTACTGGGAACGGGAGTTTATTCCATAACCTTACAGGAGCTGAGAATAATTGGAGCCTGAGAAGTAAGATTTTAGCCAAAGAGAGCCAGTCTCTTGGAGTTACCGTTTCTGGAGGAGGCACGTGTCTGTGGGTAGTCCCTTTGCCGGATGGTATAGCACTTCTTGCAGACACTCCAGAGCTATACAGCCTATGCAGGTTCTTTTGAATCACTACTGTCTTAATGTCAAAGGTTTCACCTGTCCTCATGTGTAGGTCTTAGAAGACTGTAAGAACGTATGTAGGCTTTGACACGGCACTGCCATCCAGAGAGGAGAATTTGCTCGGTCTGCTGGAGCCTTTCCCAAGACACTTCCACTTCCTCACAAGAATTTTTTTTGTTGCTGGTTGAGGACTGTGGCATGCACAATATGCTTTTGTACGGCTCGCAAGAGGCTGGGCCTTCAAAGGTCAGGAAGGCCTCTGCGGTAAACTCTATAAAACAGCTGAAAATATGGCTTGCTCATCTTCCTCATCCACTACCAGTTCCATACCAGAAATGATGAAAAAGTGCATTAATCCTGTTAATCAGGAAAAGGTTCAACACTGAACACTGGCAAGTGATGGTCAGAGATAGTAACAAGTACATCTCTGAGAACTACATATGGGTATAATGCTGTTTCTTCTGATGTTATGACAAGGTGAAAAGCATGTTTTGAATTTAGCCTATATTTATAGTGTACTATTAGCAAGTAAGTGTTGAACAATAAAGAAAAGCCACAAAAAACCCCAAGTTACCCAAATCCAGATGCTGAAAATAATTTTGCCATATATAAAACCCAAACAGTCGCACAGTAACCATCATTTAGGACTAACAGAGAGAAGGAATAGAAAAAAGGAAAAAACAAAGAAGAAAGGCAGCATCACCCAAACAGAAAGTTTTGCATGCCCCTGCATGTAGAAATGGACTACGCTTACTTGTGGCACTTCCTTGGATGTAACTGCTGGTTATGTCTCATAATATTTTGTAGAAAACCAGTATACAACTAACACCAGAAGGGCGAAGATCAACACTAGTTCCAAGCAAGTCAACATAGAAAAGAGCTGTCACAGTAAGGATGAAAAGGCCTGAGGATGAGAAAGAGAAGACTAACATATCAACTTGCTACCTGATACTTTCAGACTTTTAGAATAAACTTTATAGGCTTGCTAATAAAGACTCTGGTATTTAGGAAGCAGTGAAATTGCTAAAATGGAACTATGCAGCAGTACAGACAGAAAAGTCATCAACTGGTAAGATATCAGATGATCCAGAGGAGGCTACAAAGAAATGAACATCCCTGAGGTTGCTGAACTGTGGCCAACTCCTCTCCTACAAATGCCAACTTCGTTTAAAATTCTCCCAGATTGAGTGAGATAAATATTATCTTGAAAAAGGAGATGAGAATATCATCTAAAATAAGCTAAAACAGTCAGCTAGAAGAAACGGTTGTGTTTGGACAGATTATAAATCTGCTCAGCTTCACAGAAACATCCAAATTTCTGAAAGCTTATGTGAAACTCAGATTTCTCCCCAATGTTCACTACACTAAGACAATAAAGTTATTTTGAAAAAGAAGTACCCACCAGGAAGTGGAAAAGCCTCTAATGTAGATTGAACTTTATAGTATGCATTTCAGTACAAAAGAATGAAAAATAATAGAACTGCTTATCAGATGTTTGATTTTAATTATGAATTTAAGCACAACACAGAGAAAAACACTAATGAACTATATTCAATTCTGTTAAAATGACCTGTATGTGCTTTCTGTGTTACTGAGCTTTCCAGAAAAAGGTTAGTCTTTTGCTAGCTATACATCACAGCTGCTTTCTCACATTTCTCAGAAAATAAACTTTGTACACTGACAGGTGAAGACTCAAGCATGTACCAGGCTGCCAAATTCAATCAGGCAGAACTATAAGCAGCCTCCCTTCAGGGCTGCTTCTTTGAATTAAAAGTTTGCAGAGGTCAACAACCTTTCTGCCCCAGGTTTTGTTGTAAGCTGAGGAGGTTTTATACCAGCCTGTCAGCCTACTCAACTGGAAGTTATTAGTGTTCTCCACTACAAAAGAAACCTAACTCAAGCCTTAAACATTTTACAGGGTTAACAACTGTTGAGAATCCCACAAATGAAATTAGCCAATGTGCAAAACCAAAAAAAAAAATCTATCATCAATATCAATTCAAACCACTTACAGATTGCTAAGAGACCCACTGAATTACAGCCCTCAATCTCAACAAAAACACAATTTGGTTTTGAACTGTATTTAGATGATGGATGTAGTTAGTGTCCGGAATAACATAGCTACATTTTATACGAAGTCATTTAAACAGAAAATTCACTCATACCTGTTATCTGAAAGGTAAGACTACACTGTTCAGTTTTTCCACATTTTCACAAACAGAAAAATTTCACCGATAGCAAGTTGAAGAGTGTATTTCTTTTCCTTCTTAAAATCTTCAGCAAGAAACAGACTTTTTAAAATGTTCTAGACTGCACACACCCCACCCCCCCCGGAAACTCAAACATGATCTCTGTAATTCATTCTCAAGGACTACCTGTATCTTTCCAAACTAACCATGAATGCCAACCCAAGTAAAAGTATGGAAAGGGAGAAAAAGCACCCTCTCTTTAGCCTTCTGTGAATAAAACCACTGCTGAAACTGAAAGTTAGAAACTGGGCCAAACAAAGTTGATCAAGCACGTAATTCCAAGGGAACTCAACTCAGAAGTATGCAAAGCTTTCCAAACAGAAAAAGTACTTTTTTTAGTTCTTGTGACTGGGAGAAAAAAGAACAGTTCTGTTCAAATGGACAAAGCACACCCATTAACTGTCATTCCAACTATACTTCACGAGACTGAGAATCATTTTTTCCTAAGAATACAGAACAGATACTTACACAGCCTCCAGCAAGGACCTCTGCGGGGAGTGGAATAGAACCATCTTTCTTAGTAAATTTGTCTCTGACAAAGTCATTAACCTAATAAAGATACAATACATATTACACAATATTTTAAGTTACTTTTTGTCCTTACTAACATGTATCAAGTACATCTGTAACCGTATATATTAGAGTGTTTGTAAGTGGTCATCTTTCACACATTTTAGGAAATAAATCCTGTGTAGGTATGTTAACAAACAAAAGGACGCCAGGGGAAAAAAAAAAAAGATACGTACAGTTAGCTTAATAGCCTTTTCTGGAGCAACACCTATCAGCTGTGGTAACAAGCCTATAGAAACAAAGACACCATAAAGCAACATTATCTTCCTAATACAGAAACTAATATTTTATAGCTCTACAGAAATGCCTTTCTGCACATGGGATATCCTTTGAGGTGGATGGCATTTATGTATGTGATGCTGCTAGAGCACTGCATATTCATACTAATACAATTTTGTATTAAGATTTCTGTTGAAAATGGTAGTAAAAAGGGTGACCAGATCTGCCTTCCACAACCACGTCAAGCCTGATGCTGTTGCTGTACAGAAGGAAAAAAAGGGTAAGGACTGAACATACACCTTGGATACGTCTGCTACATACGAATTCATTTGACTTTTTTAGCGCCTTAATATCATTTTCCCATAAAGCTTGCAATTACTTTTTAAAATAGGAGAGTAATTGTGAGATATACACATGACTATGACAAATTATCAACCTGCTTCTACTTGACTTACTAACCTGCGTTTTCTGAAGGCTCCAGTCAACGAAGGATATAAAGGATTTTCTCTTGTTCAGTCCAACATGGTAGCATGAACTTCTTTAAACCCTATTACTATTAAGTATTTTTTATCTCACCAAGAGGAAGCATTAGTGGACAGAAACCGATTTTGAAAAGGCCCTTGCTCCTGGAAAATAGCTGCTATCAAAATGAACTGCCATTTGACAAAAGCACATACATTTTCCTAGGAACTAATAGGTTTAAGAAAAAATCTGTAGATGGCAGTCTTAACTTCCTAACACACAATATTATAACAGTACCTGTTACTTTTAAATCCATTTTCTCCACAGTCATTTTGGCATATGTATAGATTATAAAACTTGAAAGGCTTATTTATTAGAAGTAGTCACTTCCTAATGTCATTCCATGGTTAGGAAATATCAACTTGTCAAAAGTGTTTGCCAGTTAACTAACAAAAATTCCCATGCTAATTATATCAAATATCAGCAACAAAACTGTATTGATGAGCTTTCCACTATCCGTTAAGTAAAAAGCATAATAGCTAAAAATTCATAAAGAATGTTCAAATTCCAAAAAGTACTCAGCCTACAGAATTTTTATACTACTTCCTTAAAAGGAAGCTCCGAGCAAATGCACCTAAATAGAAAGCGCAGCAGTTAATATATGCAGTGTAGTGTTTTCTTCCAACATAGTACTTTCTGTGCGATTTACAGACTTACTATGCTGAGGAAAGGTAGTTATTAAGTACAAAGAAAGGTTGACAATAACAAAAAGAAATGCTGCCCTCCCAGCCTGAATCACTGATCTACCATGAAAAGAAAACCCAACTCTGCAGTGCCTACATTTTAAAAACCCAAAACTACCAGACAAAACACCACAAGACAATCCCCCACCCCCCCCCCTTAATGCAGCTGAACTCATTGGGCACACACATTCGGTGTGCCAGAGAACCTGGGACCCTGCATGGTCTAGTGAGGGACCTTAGAAGACACTTCATTAGTTCTGAAGTTGGATGCCAGGATTCAAAAGTGTCATAATTTTTTTGACCAAAAATTGTAAGTTTTTATTTAAAAATACAAACTTTTCAGAATGCATTCAGATCTATTTTTTAAACTGCGGCAAATGACTACATTGTACCACTGTACTACAATACAATTAGCATAATCCAGCTCAGGAATATAAGAATCCAGTAACAGACCCACAGCCAACTCCATAAATGTTTCTGTTGTTTAGTTTAATATACTTCCACGGACCATCTAATTCATTGAGTTCAAGACCTTAATAACGTGCTGACCATTAAGTGTAACATTTTCAAAACAACTACATGAACTTCTTATGCTAAACAATCTTAAAGACAATTATTAAACAGACTATTAAGAAGTTTAACAAGCTGACATTCTTTCAAACAAGCACATTTTTTCTCAAGTGTAAAGCATTGCTTTTAACTCATCAATGGAATCATCCTTGATTTCAAAGTGTTTGAGTAAGGTTAGAAAACAAAAATAAAAATAACAAATGATGAATTTTAGAAGCTGTGCAAAACCATGTGGTTGCGAGGGCGGGGGGGAAGAGAAAGAAACAGTACTGTAGAACAGCACTGTAGAACTAGTC
This sequence comes from Phoenicopterus ruber ruber, assembly GCA_009819775.1. Taxonomy (NCBI): domain Eukaryota; kingdom Metazoa; phylum Chordata; class Aves; order Phoenicopteriformes; family Phoenicopteridae; genus Phoenicopterus; species Phoenicopterus ruber. Next base: position 20,717,241 of record CM020220.1, on the reverse strand, counting down.
TCATAAATGTAACTCAAGGAGTAGTTGCTTTTGTGAAAGATTTAGCAACAAAAAAGGAAAACAATTTACCAGTAAGACGTAATTTACGGAGATTGCAGCTATTTCATTAACATTTTCACTGACATATTCCTCCCTCTACTCACTTGCATAGCAAAATCCTGCAAGATTACAAAAAACTCTTTAGCCAGAATCCACAGACTTTCACATGCAAAAACTTCTCAGATACTGTCCATAAAGGAGGCTGTGACCATCACCGAAGTGAGTGACTTTGCTTCAACGAAAAAAAAAGTGTGCCAATTAATAAATACCTTACTGATCCTTATGAAAATTGTGCACTTTATTAAGTTATGTGAAATGACAGCTAAAAATAGAGAATTCAACTAAGTATCCATTTCAGAGGACTGGCTAGCCTGTACCTTCTATGGAAGTCTTCTTATTGATGTGATAAAAACCCATTCAGACTCTTCTAAGCTAAAACAAGATATAAGATAGCTTTCAGTCTAACTGATAAAGCTGATAAAAAGTTACTTTGAATTCTTAACCTGTATTTTAGAGAAGTTTTTTTCTTTTTTTAAATTACAACTTTTATGAGTTCCACTGTTGATATTTTAAAGTAAAATAGAGCAACATAATACAACAGCAGGATGCAATTTCTTGTCCGCAGGATAAATCATAAAACCAAGTTCCACTACTTGCAAAAGTATGAGGCATAAGATCTGGCATCCAGTTTAACAGGTACATTTCAAAATGACTGTCTTTTGTCTCTTTTAACAGAAAATATTTGCAGTAAAATGGATCTTTATTCCTCAGATGCTAATCTGCTGCTGATGTTTGCCCCCAGCCAAAAGTTACAATCCTCAGTTTGTAAGATAACAATCATGTCCACAACACTCACACCCCAGAAATTAGGACTCTAAGCAACCTAAGCAGCAAGGAGCAAATCAGTAACAACAAAAAATGCCCAGTTTTTCCCAGCAATTGTTTATGATGAACAGTGCTCAAGGTAAGATAAATATTCAGCTCTACGAAACAGAAGCAAAATTGTACATATCATGTTTCCCGATTTTCCCATAAGAAACTAGCTGTTGAGGTATTAAAAAAAAAAAGGGGGCAGAAAATCCCCAACTCAAGATACATGTATTTTTTAGTCACGTACCTCTGTAAAGACCAAAAAAGCCTTCAAAACGCAAAACCTTTTTAAAGCAGTCAAAGCTGTTTTTGTACATCAACTCTCCTACTGAACCAGAGGAGCGCTGATTCTGCATACGAGTTTTCACCAGGTCTATGGGATATACCGCAGTAGCACCAACAGCTGTAAGAAAGCATTTGGAGTATTATTTCTGCAACAACATTGTTAGTGTACTATATAATTCTTATGACGATTTTCTGCAACATTTATTTAAACACAAAGAATATAAGCTGGTAAGATCTCTGATATGTTGGAAGTAACAAAGGACAATACTGAAAGTCTAGAAAAAAGTCTCAATGAGAATGGATTACACTATTACATAAAACAAGGTGCGCGGAAGAAAACCAATCTGCATTACCAGTAAGGAAATTCGTTACTGGAGTAGAGTTTCAGAGGACTGTGGAGGGATACCAGAATAGAAGCGATAAGAAAAGAAAGGGAATGGCACAACGAAAAGTGGTTCCACCCTCCAATTCTTCACGTGTATAACCAAGAAATGCACCTTACGTGAGACCCAAGTAGTCTGGCAAGGCAGCGTTAAACTAACCCAAGCTTGAAAGCAGAACCAGAAATACTACTCACCTCCAGCAATTGAGCCCAAAGTGAACCTGTAAGCTGACTCAGCTACCTGGAGCCAGATAGGCCTGCCTAACTCTCCAAAAGATTGCTGTGTGAGGAAAAGAAAGAAAAAAAAATGCTTGAAAATCTGCATGGGAAAACAAAGATGCCTGTGAGCTGGCTTTTATAACGTTACAGAAAGAATCTGATAAAAATTGGTAGCTTTATGTTAAGGAGGAAAAAACAAAAAGAAATCACTATATAATTTCCACTACGCCTAATGAATGAAACACATTTTCAAATATTCCTTTCAAAAAATATTCTTCCTTACGTATTCCTAGTATAATTGAAACAACTACGGTCAAGAAAAGTAGACAGGAAGTCAAATCAACTTTGCTACTTTCTATTCTGTTGCCTTTGAATTTGTAAGGCATGGAACCCCCTCTTGGCTCAAACAAATTCAGTATCTCAGAAGGAATTCAGTATCTCACAGACAGCATCTATCAGCATGGGATATATTTTAAGATTACATATACATTAATACATAGCATAAGCATGACATTTCATGTCTTCAAAACAAGCAAAGAGTCAATTATTCCCCAAAGTATTCTCCACAAGACTTTTTCAGGCAGTTGATAATTTACAGACACAATGATGACCTCACTCACTTCAATCACATACACTACTGTAAGTGTATTAGTGTTTTAAATAAGTCTGCACAGAAAATATTTGCAGAGACTCATAATCATATTATTAGAAACAAGGTAACTGGTAAACAAGACGTAAGTGTTCACAAACTTGCACTATAAAGTATGCAAGATGGGCCAAATTTTCTTCCAAACAAGAATAAAAGGATTAGAGAAGAATTTATATATGCAGTATAACTTGCCTGGGTTATGTAAGTGGCCAAGATTACCTGTTAAATTCCATATTAAAGCAGATACTAAAGCCTATCTACAAAACACAAACCTGTTTTTCTTAAAAGCACCCTGTATCACTAGCAGATGTGCTCCTGACCGCACAGCTGGAATGTATACAGACCGCAGACTGCTACAGGAGGCTTTGGTCTGATGCACATTATGAATTCTCCACAAAGATTATCACATGCACATTTCACAGCTAACTCACCAAGGCTAATTAACTAAGTTATATTCAGCTTACTGAAGCTCTGGAACGTGGGATATCCACAGAAAGACAGCATGTACCTCAGTGTAAGATACTCTGGACTGGTATTACACTGGATGTGCAAAAACCTGCCTTTATTGCATAATGTTACACTGTATGTACACAATGTAGGGCAAAAGCCTATGAGATTAAGATGGGATCATTACTTGTAAAAAACCCTGAATTATATTTTATACAGGTTTTCCACAAAAGAAAAAGATACAGATACCACCATTTCCTCCCACAAGACATTTTCCTCCCTCAACAATATAGCTTAACAGAGAAGAACAGAGAAATTCTGGATAGCACCAAAATTATAAACTGCACATGTGGACCAGCATAAAAAAGTATAAATCAAACATATTGCCTTTACAAGCAAATAGAAACATTAAATCTGAAGAATGTCCTCACTAGTTTCAAAACAGTAAATTTTCCTGATGTAAAAAAAAAAAAAAAATCACAATAAAACCAAAAACCACAAAAATAAATTCTAAAATACAGAGATTCTCTTTTGAGTCAGTAACTAAAAGACACCATGCAATAATACTGCCCCAAAAAGGCTTAGAAACAGGGCTGGTTCTTCATTCCACAAAAAATTTCTCCTAGTTTAGCACACCTGCTTCCTTTTAGCTGTTTTAAGGTTATTCTTTTTCTTCTAAGCTCCACAGAGTTCTCATCAAAATCCAGTCATTACACTCAGACATTAAACTTAATGAATATGTCACTGGATGTTAAAAATCAAATTCTTTGTGAAGGAAATGGGACTTTTATATTACTAAATAAGTGTCCACAAAGTTTGCAGTTTACTTGTGTGTTCAAATGGATATGTAAATGAATGCAATTAATGCTATAGCTTTCAAATCATGAATATTTTAAACAGAAAATTACTGTAGCTGTCATCCTCATAGGATATTCAGCTGCTAGGCTTTAAGAAAATCTTACACAATGAAAAAATTGACAATAACGTAAACATGGTTGAAAGCAGGCTAATTTCCATTTCCCCAAATCTACAAAGATAGACTGAGTTTATGTAAAAATCTAGATTTTCCTTTAAGAAGGAATTTTAAAATCCCATGAAAGTGATTACAGGCTTGTTTTCATTTTCCAGGGACAGCTGGACCTCACTGGAATGATATTCTCTCTTCCAGAAAGGGACATCTTTCATTTTATAAATGCAGTTAAATAAGGTAATATAATGTTAACTTAGGATAAGGTCTAGTAAAAGACTGTTCCTTACAAAACAAAGAAAATGAAATTACTTTGCTTTCTGCTGTGCTCTCTTAACACAGAATGTAGAATAGGATGAAAATATAATGTATTACTCCAAGAGTGTGAAAAGAGTATATTCGGTTCTAGTGATGAGTGAAACTTTAATCAACAGCTCATTTATAACAGTGCCAAGCTACAAAGGTAATTCTGAAGTGTAAAGCGAAACAAGTTAGTATTTTGTCTACTTAGAAAGGTGAGTGACACAAAGACACCAATTAAAACCAAAGTTGGCAGTTCGGAATGTAATGACAAAAATTCATCAAAAATAGTCTGGATAAATATTGTATACATATTTCTGCATCAATCCGTTCCATCATTCTTGTCTTGAGGAATCCATAGGAAGGCTGTTACCATTAAGTAGGTTTTGGACACTTATTTCATTGGCTCAGGTATGTCTGATTGCCTAAGGACGACAGAGTAGTAACACTGAGAACAGACTAGACACTGAGTTTCAGACCAATTGTTTGAAAGAGAACTGAATGATCAAATCCACCTGTAATAACAAACCAAAATACATTCAAAGTCCCACATATGGAAGACTTTATATATTCCGTATAGGACAATTTTTCAACCATAGCAGTTGAACTAATTCAAGATTTCCTTCACTGATGCATATCCTAGATTTTGTAGTGGATATAATGCTTAAAGGAACCTCTTTTTTCAGATAGACTCCTGGCAGATAGACTCCTGGGACCCTCCACTGGCAAATAGAGGACACTCACATGGTGAACAAGGCACAGGCAATTTTGTCACTGCACTGCCACTTTATCTCAGACCCTCTGCAGCAGTACTGTCACTGGCATCGCCAGGGCAGAGAATCTGAATTTCACTTTATGGGAGACAGTGTAGCTTGGAATGGCTGGCAAAGTTATTGCTGCAGCTGCATGTCCTCCTGCCCCAACAGCCCAGATGGCTGAGCTACTTGGGAATCAGTTGCTGAATCACTGCAATTCAGGAGCACCATTTAAACGCAACTCATCACCAGCATCAGATTGCCCTAAACGCTGAGCTGCAAGATGTGGCCGTTCAGCAGCTGATTCCTAAGACACTCAGCTGCCTGCGTGCCAAGTGAGGTGTGGGCAGCTGGGAGCAGCACCCAGCCCAAGCTAGGCTATGCCCACTTGGGAATCAGAGCCCTTGGATGTCTCGATAGGCGCTCCATAAACTCTTAACGCAGATTGAAAGAGAGAGAATTGGAGGTTTTTAGACATTGTACGAGAATGGGAACCTTCAGGATGAAAAATTATATTTATCTACTGAGTACACAAAGATGTATTTAGTCAGAACTGTGAGATATGCTCATACAAGATCTTAAGAATTACATCCTACTTCCCTTTGTACATTGCAGAGGGAAAGGGGATGTGGAGACATCCTTGGGGCAAAACGCACTGGTTCAGATGAACACTATTGTATTTTCTTGTAAAGCTTACGCAAGAATGTACAGCTTTGTGTGGAATTGCAATTTCTCATGAAGTTCTAACAGTAAAGATAAATAAAAGACTGCATATCAGAAACTTTTAAGATCAGATCCTTTTTTGTGTTTGTTTTGCATAATAAACACCAACATGCAACCGGCCTATGTATTTTATGATTATGCAACCATGTAATTCACCATGTATGTATGTCTTCCTTTCTGAATCTGCTGTGTAAACATTTCAAGAATTTTCCTGAGTGCATTATTATCTTTACATTATTAACAGTTTAGTTAATTCCCCCGAACTACTCTCATGAGAGAAGGCACCTACAAAATGCTCCAGAAAGAGGATTTCCCTAGAATGTATCTGGAATGGAATGGAATGAAATAGAACAGAATATTTCTATTAGCAGCACAGCAGATGCCTCATTATGTTGTGAGCTTCAGTATTAGCAGTACTTCAGCTTCAATCTTAGATGAAGGTTAAGGTAAAACTTAATTCACAACTTAACTAGCATTAGACAGATTTGCTTGGAAAAGAAAACTTCTCAGATTGTATGTTGAACCAAAAATATCGTGAAGATAAGTCCCTACAATCTAGATTTATTTTTAACACAGACTTGCAAGCTGTACTCCTGAAAGTGAGCAGTAAAGTACCCAGTAACTGTGGTGGAAAGTCTAAACTTAAGCTAAACACCTGCATAATGTTTGGTCCTAAATCTTCAGTTCTTACAGCAGTAAAAGAGCCATCGAAGTAAGAACCAATTTATATTCAAAATCCTACTGCACAGTCTGGGACTCTTAAACATGTATATGTTTAATAAGGAAACTATGATAAAGGCAAAGCTAGCAAACATGAATGTAAATGTTTAACATTCTACTGCGGTATTTTTCATCTGCTAATTCTACCCTTTTCATAAGTCCCAATAAATTTTAATTCCCCTTCTACTGTCTAGGTCAGATAGCAAACAGGTACAGTAAAATTCAATGATCATTTTAGATAAATGCTTAAGCTAATCATTTCATTCAATTTTTCAAAAAAGAACATATTTATAAGCCTTGCATTTAACACTTATATTTTTTACTAAAAATAATTTTATAATTACAGAGTTAGATTACTTAGTGAAGTGAAAGGCCTTTTCAAGAGTGAACAAATGTATTCACAGTAAGGAATCCAAGTATCTATGCTCATATCTAAACAGGCCATCCTTCAACATGACACCTAATATCTTGTTTAGACGCATACTCAGTAGTCTGCCCCATTTCTATCCTTATAGCAATACACACAGCATGTTTCACTTGTTAGGAATCTGTTTAAAGTGTATTATTCTTATTTTTCATTGCAAGTACATGTAAACATTCACTTAACTTCAACAATTTTGTTGCATCTATCACTTCTACCTACCTGCCTCTGAAGTTCTGCCAAGTTGTAAGGTAATGCACCTTCAGCCAGCGGTGCTATTCTCTCAATATCTGCCAAAGTTAAGCGCCTTTATGCAAGGCAGAGAAAAGCAAATTACTGTTAGATAAAACATCAAACACATTCAATACAGTATTCCTGGCCACACCCCACAGAATACATCCTGAGTTTAAGAAAAACACCTGTCATATTTGAATGCACATCTAAGGTCTGCTACACTGCAATAAAGAATCCTTGGAGTTAGAAGGGCATTTTCTTCTTGTAGCTCACAAGGGGAGATAAAGGGATTTTGGATTATTCAGAAGCAAGTTCTTGATTACTAGTATTAAAGGACTTAATACACAAATTAAACTACTTCTAGATATTCCTACCTAAGATTTCACATGCATTAAAGACAAATGCAAAACATCATCATACTTAAAGTTAATAATACTGGTGTATTGTAGCCTTTTGGGACTACTGTAATGTATTTTGCTATTTTATATGTATGCCTATAATGTGACAATTAATAATTGTGTTTTACGTACACAATCCACTTACAAAACCCATGCATACACCAAAGTCAGTTTACATTGAATAAATTACTGTAATGAAATATAACGGAACACACAACTTTTTAAAATTAAGATGAAAATGAGTAGTTTTCACACAGAAAAGAGCAAAATAATGATTGTAAAATGATAAAATTATGTTACCCAGTAACACTGTATAAATCCGCAAGTTGGTAGAGAATATCTATTTCCAGTGGTGTAACTTGTCCAAATCGGATTGCAGAGTGGGTAAATTCCTCTGGATTTAAAAGGGAAAGAGAAATTAAGCAATTGTATTGTCAAATTTCCTCTTCAGATGCTCACAAATACTTCAATATCATAAAAATGAAATCTATCACCAAGAAGCAAAATCCATAATGCAAAGGGAAAAGATATCTTTAGGAGAACATCTATCTTGAAACAGGCCTTTTCAACAAGAGCAAGTCTGACTCCACAACTCTGATTTACGGTAAGAATTCATCAAAGTCAACAAAAACCCTCATATTAGCAAGCTTTATAAAACCACACCCACAATTTGTGATTCTTGTTTCTGAAGTTCTGCAAAACAGAACAGAACAGAATGGTCCATTATTCACAGCTTTAAGGGCAATTGACTCATCTGTTGCCATCATGTCCACATTTCTTTCTCTGCTAGCTGTGAATGACCCCAAGCTTAGGTATTCATCTAGCCAAATTACATGACATGTTCATGACATAATTGGCAAGCTACAGTAAACAAGTCTGAGCAGTGAAAACACAGTAGCTTTTTTTCACAACACAAATCCAAGCACGATGTATTTATGCATCTGCACCAAAAAACATTGCTAGGCAATTTGTTAGCACAATTTGGAGGACAGGCATTTTATGCTTTCCTTTAGGGACAAAGGTATGCAGAGCATACGAACATAAGCCAAACAAAGAAGAAAAAAAAAAAAGGAACGTGGCATGCTTTTTACCACACATGGGCTTGGCTGGTCCCATCCATACAGGTAATAAAATCGGTGATAAAATCTGTCATAAAATGACTACAAAAGCAATCCACTCATGTCTGTGGCAAGACTGAAATATGGCAACTTTTCATATGCACAGGGATAAGCTATGTCCTAACAGACATGAACTATATATGAAATCACTCAGGCAAGTAAGCACTAAGAAGTTATAAATTATTACCATTTTTCTAAAGAAGATTTAATCATGGATAAAGTAACTAGAGCTAAAACAACATGAAGATTACTAATGATGGATTTTCAAATTTAACCCATTCTATCACATTCCCTAGGAACTTTCTATCTCTAAGCAACCACACATCCCTTTCAAGGAGTGGTAAAATCCTCAGTAATACACTGACTCGCAGTTATCCATTCAAACTAAGAAGGTCAACATGGCTCCTGCCAGAATCCCAGTTCTTCTCCTTAATGAGCTAGCTGAGAATCATTACTAACCTGTAAGGATGAAAATGACCCTTTAAACACTTTCACAGTAGCCCCAAGCTTGCATACTATTGCAGCTTCTGACTTGCCTTGACCCATATGCAACACCAGATTACAAACTGGACACAACTAAAAGATTAATAAAATGTAGGAAATATACTTTACCTTTTGTGACTTCAACATCTTTTCTTGTACCTGCTATATTACTGTATATCTTCCTAACAAGATCCATGTTATTCAAAAGGCCGTTAAATGCATTGAAATAGGAGAAGCTGACCTGATGTGAAACAGTTCCACCAGCTACCTTTAAAAATTGAACGAATGCAGTTAAGTGCCTTAAGTCCTTTTACAACATCGTATCACAAATTACAGAAACATCCATTTGGGCAAATAAGGAAAGAGTTAAAGATATTATTCTATTCCTGTAATTTTAAGATATTTTAAAATAGAAACATGAGGGAGAATTATTAGACAGGATACTATTTTTTGGTAAAAATTAAACATTAGGAAATGATCAGGAAATAATCATATAAGTAGATTATTATTCCATTTATCTGATGCACACACTAAATAAGTCACTGAGTATTTTTCTAATACTCTCTATTTCTAATAGAGAAATGCATGTAAATGCTACTTTAGATAAAAGCACTAAGTGGCTTCTTGCATCACATACAGCAGTGACTATTTATTTCAAAGTCTAAAGTTAGTAGATACTATAAATTTTACAGAAGACAGTATGCCTTATTAATTAGGCAAGGCAAGATTTACAGGTAAAATAGGAAGATAAAAGTTATTACTTTATATTTTATATAACTTCCATTATTACATAATTTTGTATATATATACTTTTAGTTTATAACTTCTATGTCATTACTTGACCTACAGATCTTGCCAGACTATCACAGCTGTAACCATTCTACCTCTAAAATCTACATACTGATTTTCCAAATTCTGATCTGCAAAAGAAAAGAATGTAAGAGTATATAAAAGGACAAAACTGTAAGTAGGCTCCATCTTTCGAGATCTGTCATATATTCAAATATAAAAATTAGATGCTTTTGTCCTAAATCAATGTTCTTCCTGTGCCAAGTACAGTTTGCTCTGCTTTAGTGGAAAGTATAGTAGACCAAGTCAAACCGTTTTCAACGGCACTTTAAGCATGTAAACCAGACTGCCAAACTTTCCCGCTACTGCAGCCAAGAACTGCTGCCATGTTTCACCCTGCCCACTCTATTATGAAGGTGATAATCTCTAGCACCAAGGCAATGATAAACAGGTAGGAGAAGACAAAGTGGGAGAAGCAGTAACATCTTAAAACATTACACCTATTAAACGCTGAATTCAAGGCACTTTTCTTTGCACTTACTGAAACTAAATTTTCTTCCACAAATGGAGTTAGCATATGGGAGCGAAGGGTAACCATGATGTCATTGAAGTCCAGCCCAGTTATCATACCACTTTTATTTTGTCCTTCAATGCAAAGGCTGTCTTGCAGGGGCGACTGCAGCTCCTAGAATGAATATTCAGAAATAGCAGATTAGAAGCAAAGTCTGTAACTCACAGTTCACAAAACTCTAATTTAATATTCTTACAGCATGCCTCAATTCATCTGTGCGCGCAGACCACAGCACAACTGCAGTTTAAACTTAAAGGCCAGCTCAACTAAAACAAGAAGTCTGCATACTGATTCTATCCACAGATTCATTCCTCTGTCAAAGAAAAGCTTCAATTCAACTGTAAGGAAATATGCACTTTCACTAAATGACTTGAGAAATAAACTTCACATACCCATGTCCTGTCTGCTCTCTATTCCTTTATTAAATACTTAACTGTTAGAGAAACTTCTGATATTGATCTTGAAGACTCAAAGTGAGCTGATCTCTTACACATCCAAAATGAAATATGACTGGGCTATTATAAACTAACTCATCGAAAAGTACTTGAAAATAAACAGGAGGACAGCGAAAATTATATAATAGATTTAGATTGCCCCCAACAGCTACCTCCCATAATGTCAGAAATGGTCACTCATTTCAGGCAATTTAAAACTCCTATACAATCTGTAAAAACCTTCATATAAAGCACACTGGAGTAACCTAACCTCAAGATAATAATGATGGTTGTAAATTCTATGTCCAGAAAAAGTTGTTTCCTTCTATTCAAGCAAACAATAAAGCACATTCAGCTGTCATTCAGACTTCTAGAAGCAGCTAAAATAATAACCATGTTCTGACAGACAATAAGAAGAGGGCAAACTATCTAGCTTGTATCACCTTTACAGTAATTTCTCAAGTCTTATAACCTCAAGATCAAGGTTTTCTAGATCAGAGTGCAACAAGCCTGCTCTGATCCAAGTCCTAAACCTCACAAGATGCTGTTAGACCAAATAACAAAACCAACCTGATCTAAAAGGAGGGACAACAATATCCAGCTTGTGTACATATTGAAATTACCCCAGCCCATACTACCCTTCCCTACTAAGGGTTTTTATTATATGATGACAGTAAGAGGTTACTGTATCTTACATGACAGTATCTTGGAACAACAAACATAAAAACAGAACAGGTATTTATCACTTTGCTCTGGGTTCCCAACAAAAAGATTATTCTCGCTACCAATCTGGGTTTTTTCCGCACTAGTGTCCTGAATTTGTGCCTGCATCACTTAAAATATGTAGTATCAAATGCAGGACACAGTTTATTCCTTGAAAGTAACATCAAGTTATACCACAGCCTTGAAAGACTGTGCCAAACTCCAGTATCTCAATTTACAATATAGACTTTGGATCCTATCTAGTTAGACATGTTTTTCTTGAACATGCTCTAGATGTAGGTAACAGCTCAGTACAGGAAAGACATGGACCTGGTGGAGTGGGTCCAGAGGAGGTCCACAAAACCGATCAGAGGGATGGAACACCTCTCCTATGAGAAAAGGCTGAGAAAGTTGGGGTTATTTACCCTGGAGAAGACAAGGCTCTGGGAGACCTTATTGCCACCTCTCAGTACTTAAAGGCGGCCTAGAAGAAAGATGGGGACAGACTTTTTAGCAGGGCCTGTTGCGATAGGACAAGGGGTAATGGTTCTAAACTAAAAGAAGGAGATTTAGACTAGATATAAGGAAGAATTTTTTTTACAATAAGGGTGGTGAAACACTGGAACAGGCTGCCCAGAGAGGTGGCAGATGCCCCATCCCTAGAAACATTCAAGGTCAGGCTGGACGGGCTCTGGGCAACCTGATCTAGTTGAGGATGTCCCTGCTTATTGCAGGGGGGTGGACTAGATGACCTTTAAAGGTCCGTTCCAACCCAAACTATTCTATGATCTGTGTTTATCCCGGACAATAATTACAGATTATATCAAAGCACACCTATCGCTCCCTACTTTTAAGACAGTATGTCCAAACCTATTTTGTACCAAAGGCCAGCTCTGGAAGTGCATAATCTATTTTTCTACAGGTCTACTAGACAGAAAACTGTAAGTAATATCATGAGGTGATCACGGCATGTTAATTTATGGAATTCAGTGCAATTACCTACAATTCTGTGAACTCCTTTCTCATGAACTATAATGTACATTTCTCCTACTTTTCTCTTCTTCCATCCTTTATAACAGATGTCTTCCTTTACTTCCTTCTAGTATAATGTTCAATTCATAATACATTTTTACTGTAACTTTTTGGCTTAGGACAAAGTCCAGTTCTAGGAATGAGATCCTTTAAAGCCTGATCCCTAGAGGGTGCTTCAGCAACATCTCAGGAAAGTAGATTGCCTCCTGCAAAGTTGGCTGCATTTAAGACCAAACTCCCAATTATGTGTGGTAGCATGCATACCAGTGAGAGAAAAAAAGGGTAACTATTAGGATAATGTTTATAAAACTAAAAGAAGTGTTAAAGAAGCCAAAAGCTTTATATGGGAGGTTATATGGTTATAACAACTGGTTATATTAAGAATGCAGTCTTTCTCTGGTAGAGGTTAATTTTGCTACTAAATTTCTTTGACAGAAAAAGTAGACCTTCAATCCAGTTTAACAAAAATCAGTAAAACAGTTAATTTCATAAACAGTATATTTAGTCTCATTCTCTTATAGGATGGTATTCAAGTTAAAGCACAGTGAGTACACACTGCTTACAGAACTGGTATGGAGAAATAACAGTTCACTTTAACTGTCAGGATTAGTATCAGATAATGATTATCACTACCAGAATAAGCTCAAAATTTTTAATGGTGTTAGTGTAATTACAAATGAAAATGAATTTCAGTTCTACTTTGGAAGAGGGTTAATACTGACCTGAAGAAACTGAGTGAACTCTGAATAGTTAAGATGCTTCTTCCTGTTATGTCCAAAATGCAGTCGAATGAACTCACAGTCCCAGTTGAAGGGGATTTGAAGATGAATAATAGTTTGTTCAAATATTTCTTTGACATTTGCTTTGGGGGGGAAAAACAACAAGTGAGCTTTGGGGTACAGTAAATCTACAAACATTCGAGGAAGGATACAAACAAATGATGTTTTAAGCAGCTGTTTAAGAAGTGTTTTAGTTTGTTAAGAGTAATTGCTAACTGAACCTTTACAGATCTGTATAAGAACACATTTGCGACACAACGTGGTATTTTCTGTATTACTGCATAAAAACTTCAAGTGAGTGTTTTATTTAGTTTTAATTAAGAAGCAATTTCCCTCATACATGACAAATAAGAGCTATTTTGCATTCTGATATAAAAATCAATAGTGGTTCTCCGTCTCTGCTAGGAGTCAAATTAAGCCCTTTATCAAGAGCACGAATACCTGCATTACAATCTCACGCAATATTTGTCACACTAAGTATGGTTTGATTGAAACTTGATTATTACAATCACACTGTCTGAATATGTCTACTGAAGATAGGTATAAGAAATGCCATCTAAAACATATCATTAACTCAGCAGAAAGCACCTTATTAAAAGCTTTTGATAAGGCCTTAGCACAAAAATCAAATCCTATAAAACATAATTGGTAGTCTCAGTTATTAAAATGTTTTAAGGTAAGTGAAGATAGAGATGTCCTCTTTTAAATGAAGAAAAGAAAAAAACTGTCATTTCAGAATATGGAATTCTCTGTATGTATACTGTACAACTGAAATCTCAATGCCAAACGTATTATCTGAAAAAAAAGCATGCATTATTCATACACAGCATTACCATGCTGCAAAACAAGCCTGGTTTTTGTTCAGATTATCCAACCACATAAACAGTATAACTGGACATCTATCCGTACCATGTGAACACTTTTCAAAATCTACCTCAAAGTCTTTGCATTGATTTGTTTTTATCAACTAACCTAGAACTTGCTAACAACCAAAATAAAATGTGGCATATAGCTTAAATTTAAAACAAAGTACAAAGTATTTTAGCTGAAAACACACCTCTTCTTTTATATGTTTACTCTAAACAGTCCTGCTAAAAGACAAAATGCAATGAGAAGAACTTTAATATCATTTGATAACTCTATCAAGAGCTATTTACTTGGAGTAAATGTGTTGCTTTCTCTATGTTAAAGGACTACTTGAGTCATTCATTCTTTCAGTTCTACAGCCATTCTACTACTTTCTAGATCAAATCTAGGCAAATCACTATATGGTTTTATCCTTTCAGTGAGGAAAGGAAAGGGAATGTTCAGAACACATCTGTCTCAGAACAGGGACATACAAAGTAGGATTCCTTGGCTAGATCACCTGCTTCACAGTTAGTTTGGGATTACATATTCAAAGGGCAGATTATGGCTAGTAAGTGATTTAACTCTAATTTAGCCCTTACTTAAAGGTCAAACACAGGCTATAGTCAAAAACTGCAATTTAAAGCATAGTTTCCACTGCAAGGTAGGCTAAAGGAGTTGTTCGGGTAAACAAGAAACTTAAAAAACTACCCTGACTACTTGTAACTGTCCACTCGTATCTGTTCACTGGTATCAATACGCAAGGGGAGGGTTAAGAAAATGAGAGATAAAGCACCCAATAAATAGTGCTAAACTATTTTACTTTGCCACACTTTTCCATTGAAAGTTTTGTCTGTAGTACATTTATTCATCATCACTAGAGATCAAGGAACCAGGAGAGGTAAATTTAAATTCCCCACCTACCACCGATTCACTCCAGCTTCTGACCAACCTACCTAGAGTCTTCATGTACTACAAACACAAACAGGTCAGTGCAGCTCACTGCTGAGCTTGCAAAACGGCTCTGAACTGTGAATGGACCAGAGGACAGGCCTGCTTAATTGGATCTATTGGCTTGGCTACTAATGTACAAACAGGGTGCCAACTAGCAACTACTTACACATCTGTAAAACTGACTTCTAATACACACCGAGTTCTCCTAATCAAAACTTAGGAAAGAACATGCTGAAGCAGCCAGAAAATTTAAATTGTATTTCAATTGTTTCCAATGATTGCTTCTTTCAACCTTAGAGAAAGGTTACAAGAAAGTCTCACTTCTTTTCTTAGAAGAAATTATTCATACATGCTCATATAGATATAATCGTCCAATTATTTTTAATGAGACTTAAGCCCCTGGTCTTTTCATAACTCTCATTCAAGCATTTAATTGTATATTACTTAAACAACCAAGAACCCATTTCCTACACTATTGATTTTTCCTTCTTAAAACGTTTACAACTAGTCGTCAACACCTCACAAGTCAATATTCTTCAGCACATAAAATAATTCTAGTAAATGAATTAATAAATTTATATTCAATAGCTGAGTGTATTGGTACTTGAAGAATGCCAGTAGTGGCTAACTAGCTTTTTAAAAATGGTATCCAGATTAGCCTGTTTCTTCTCTGAAAATTGAGGTGCCTTATCCATTTTTCTTCCACAGGCAATCACTCACAATCAGTATGTATACTGCATGTATTACAGTAGTCTGGGTTTCAGGATATGGTGTTGTATGTAATGCTTAATTAATTCCACGTTGGCTTTGTTTACGAAACATTTGGGGTACAGGAGCAAAACCATGTACCTGTTGTGAATAACTGACAAAGTTAAAACCATTGAAACTCTAAATACAATTTTCCAAAGCCATTTGGGATTCTCAAACATCTTTAGATAAGCACTAAAATTCACTACTTCTACCCAAGAGTAGTGATGCTTTCTTCACAATATCAAGAATACCTTTTTAATCCAATTTGTTGGCTATTCTCTTATGTTAAAGGAAATAGCCATTACCACAACTAACAACTCGTGTGATGAGAAGCAGCAAACGGACAATCACATTTCAGAACTTATACATAATGTGATCATCACCAACACTTTCACCGCTTTTAATTATGATCAAATGTCTTATTTTTAATTTTTTTTTCACAGCAGAAGCAAAGCACTGACAACAAAGAAAACAGGTAACATTAAGGTACAGATGCTGGGGGGGGGTTGCATTTTTTTTTATCTCCCTCAGTCAAAACCCAGTAATGCTTCTAAATTAAGATAAACTACAAGTACTTCAAATTTCCAACAGAGCTATTCTGCAGGGGGCAAACAGTAAATTATTTTTAAACCCTTTCATTTTAGTATGACATTTTACAGAATGCATTCATTGTTCCTGTCAATACATGTTGCTCATTTACTAATGTCTTCTCCTACTCTTTGCTCACCTTTCCACAGTGGAATTCTTTCCTACTGAGCTGATAACTTTCTTTCCAGACTTATAGCAATGCATTTTCTTCTCAGATAGGCATACAAGTCAGCAGCCTGATGACATACTCAACTTACCATCAGCCCCAGGAACAATAAACCTACTACTCTAGTGCACTAGTACATTACCTCCAAGCCGACACACATTCTCTCAAGATTGCTTCAGAATTTCCCCACCCAATCATTTTAAACAAATTACAGATCCCTGGAGCAGCTATCTGCAGGCAGCATACACATGACTGGCTCAACCTCCATCAAACACCATTACCTATCAGGCTCAGAAAAACGATATAAGAAAAACAAAGTTTTTAGGCAGTACTGAATTTCATAGAAGGAGAAAGAATACTTTAAGTTATAAACACTATGATATCTTGTTGATGGCCCATGGTGGGGATGAGCCCAGTACCCCAAATAAGCCTTGAGGTAGTACCTATTATTTTTTTGACTTATCAACTCCCCAAGATGCAGAGTGGAAACCTCACACAATTCCAGCGCCATCAGCCTGTTAACAGAGTTTGCCATTCCCTCTCACCAGTGATGGAACGTCAGTCATGCTTGTTAGAGACACAAAAATATAAATGTGGTATTTTTAAGTACTAGCATAAGTATGCTAAAAGTTTGTTAATAGTTGGGTTTTTTTATATCTGTCTACTCAGTCATCTACAGTCCCATTTGTATATATTTCAGCCTTAATGTACATAATGCATTTTAATGTATTGTGTTGCTATTTTTCACTATTTCTGCTAACAGCAAATTTTACATATTTTCACTTTCAAGCATAAAATAAAAAATCACAGTTAAAGGCAAAAAGACTTTTTTTGTAGCACCTGATGCAACAGAAGTATATTAAGAGTGATCCAAATGTAAATAATACAATAATTACTTTAACAAGAGAGCAAAATGACAAGTGGTAGGAAAAGTGAGAAAGCTAAACTAGAAATAGTTACATTGTATTTCTACTCTTACATTAAAAGGATTAGTGATTCTGTTTAAGGTTGAGATTAGTGAAAGCCGTAACAACAAATTGTCAATGTATATAATTTTAATGTGGAGTCCTCCTTTTCCGTTCCCTCTTGCTCAACTATGGTTTTGAACTTAATGCTATATTATTATTATAAAAAATAAGGAGGGACTCCCATCCTGCACTGCTCACAAGTGTTTAAAACTGTGGTTTAAACCTGAAAGAATCATACAACAGGAAAGAAACAAACAAAAAAACCCAAAAAAACCTAAGGACAAAAGAAAATCATAACATAGTGTTGTTTCCTCCATTATCTGCATGTGTTAAGCAAAAGACATCTTGAAAACAGGTAACTAACGTATGGCTACCAGGAAGCCAAGAAAAACAGCAGTTCTAGTTTACAGCACGCTTGATAAAAACATGGGTGTTTTTCTTATATCCTCAGATCTGTAGCCATGTGATTATGAGATTTTTTTTCTGTTTACATTTTAAAAGGTTTCCAGCCTTTACGGTTGCAAATAATATTTTATAAAGCAGAACTCTTAAGATTAAATCCAAATCCTAGCATTTTCAATCCAACTGCTCTTTTGGAAATGGTGGAGAAGTGAGTACTAGGAGTGATCCGTTTCCTGAAAAATAATACTCAAAAGGAAAGAACTATAAAACTATATTCAACTCCTTTCTCTTGTTCTTCTCACTCACCTTCTTCCAGTGTTCTCAAATTCTATGTCCTGATTAAGGGAAATCTGAACTTTCTCTCCCAGATTAAAATTTGTTTAAGAAAATAGATGGACAAGATTTCACTATCACTGTATATCCAGCTTCTGAAACTATTATATTGATGTTTATTATTTCAATTCACCAATATCATGGTAATTTTCACATAGTTGCATTACTAAGTATCCAATCCCCTTACTCCTCCCAGTGCCTTTAATGAAGAGGTCATTATGCTCTGCAAAATATTTTAAATTAGATTTTGAGCTGCAGGATGTTTTTAAAAGCCCTATGCTCAGTTCCATAAATATTTTCCAATTATCTCCAAAATAATGTAAAAATTCTGAATACAGAAGAATCACAAACATGAAGGCAGTAAAAATGTTTCAAAATCTCATTATTTCAGCTCTTTCTATCCATACCAGCATGGGTATTTAACTAAAAAAGTGTCTCTGAAATTCCCAGGTTTATCAGAGAATGGCTTTCTTTGTGGTGACTCTACAAGGAAGACCAGCTGGAAAAAGCCTTGAAATTGTACATTCCAATTAAAAGTGATACAGTCCAGACCATTGTATGGTTTGCCAAAGGGATAAATTACAGAGTACTTTTACTTCCAGTTAGACAACCTATTTTTGAGAGAAGTTTCAGCGATAGTCACAGACTTCACCTTTTAACCACAGTAAGGATTATCCGCTTCAACATCGGAGCAAACCAAATAGCTTGAGCAGATTTAACATTCAAGTTTGCTTTAACCTGAATTCAGGTCAAAAGACCTGCACAGAATAGCAATAAAAAGAAGTTTCCTTAGTACAATAGCATTAATTTTATGGAGTATTTTTAAATATTTCACTCATGTTAAGTAGTTTAGTCAATTACACCCCATGATCAAAAAAGCAAAGTGGTTGTCAGTCTTCTCTGGCTACAGATAGCAACCCATAACAAGAAAGACAATGCATAGGGGGAAAAAAATCACTTTTCTTTATCAGCTTTAGCTGTTACCTTTTAAATATTTTACGGTTAAAGCAATGTTGTAAGGGCTCATCAGCAACACATTTCCCATAAAATATTCACCTAGGAATCATTTATGAAGATGTGCAAGCATTTGATCAGGAAAAGAAATGCTTTTTTCCTATTTCTCCATGATTAAAAAGTCATTTAAACTACACTGTCACTTGTATCAATGGGTTATTAAAATAGTCATTTTATTGCTTTTTATTCACCAAGCTGACAACAAGTACAGTGCAGCTGAAACATGTAATGAGTACTGAGCATGCTGTACAGTTTGCTCATACAAAGTAGGTCCAATTTCATGTTCTTGCAATGGACCTACTATACAAATATTGCAGTGTACTATCTGCACCTTTACGGCAGTCATTCATACAGGATTTCTGGATATCCAAAAATCCTGGAAAAATGTCCCAAAGCAATAAGAAAGTAGATGACATTAAAGTGACAGAAGGCTTCCTGTTTCAACAATCCCAATTAACACATGATATTGCATAAAGACATTGATTAGCACAGCATAGCCAAGAAGTATTTCCACCAAATAGTTTCTAAAGAATCATAAACTCTTTGTCCTCTTCCATTTCTCAACTCATAAGACAGAAGTTCTTCTGTAATACAATTTAATTATAGTTTCCCCATCAGACAGTTGGAAGCGTAAACTTTGAAGAGACAAGTGGCAGATGGAGGCTAAAGAGGACCTGCCAGAAGCTGAAGTGCTCAAGTATGGTCCGAATCCATGTCAATAAATAAATCCTAAAAAGGAGATGTGAACCAACTAGAGCAACTTGCTTTCAAATACAGAGCCAGCTTCTAAATATCATCAAGTACACTTAACTTTCTCCAGATAACTGAAAATTTGAGTGGATCAGGATATTTTTTGAAAATGCCACACAGTCATACCCAGACGATTTTGAGACATGATCTCATGTCCAGCAAGGCCAGTGTTTTGGTTCAAGTTACTGGCCTAACAGACCCAAGTTGATTCTGTGTTCCAGTCTCCAGCACCTCCACCCCTTGATCCAGATGCACAGTGCAGAAAAACCTCCGTAAATCCACGTCACTTCTGGCAAGCCTCACTGGCTTGAGTTAGCTTTGGAATCAATGCAATCACATCCCCATAGCACTGCATCTGAGCTACAAAATCTTGATTCACGTTTGCTCCCATAACCAACATTGCTTTATCTGCAGACTGGATACGTTACAAACTCGTAAAAGAGAGCTGACTTGTCTGATAGCAAATCTCACACCGACTGGCTAAACTTACTCCATTTCAGTATATTTCTAATAATTTATTACAACTTCTAACTTTAAGACCTAATTTATATATTCTCCTGTTTTCACATGAAACTAAACTTTGTGCCTTTCTGTTTATGTGGTGTGAGAGTGCAGGACTCATTTATAAACAGCCTCTACAGGCCACAAGACTGACTTGGGAAATTGACCGCAGAGATTACCAAATTCTGAATATGTCATATAACATTATTCACATTTTTTCCACATGCATTTATTTGTATGATATGCCTATGAAGTAAAAATAAATAGCCCATGTTACAAACAACAACAACAAAAAGCAAAAAAGCAGCAGTAAATGTGGGAACTGTAGCACAAAATATGTACCACTGATATGTTACAACATACTATTAAATATTAACAATTGCAACATAATTAATTTTGTAAAAACACAAAACCAATAGTAAATTTTAAATTCCTTAAAGAGTTTGTAGTCAAGATTTATCAGCCTTAATAAAAAAATCTTCAGTGAGAAATATATGGAAAAAATTGTGCAGTTTTTCTGTTTTACAGTTTCTCTCGTTTGTGTTGTTCTTTTAGACTTTAATATAATGATGTGCTCATAAAAATAACAATCCTCAGTCTGATTGAGGAATCTGTATACAATCTGAATTACTTCTTGTTCATTTATGGAACCAGCTATTTCAAGTGTGTTCATGAGAGCTATAAAGTGCACATCCCCGTTTTGTGAGATTATTAAATATACCATCATTAACATGGTCACACTGATTGCAGTAGTTTTGTCTACTTCCTAATGACTGCATTTACTGACTTCACCTTTGCTTAAGTTCTAAAAGATTTTCTTTTCAAGATGTTGTGTATCCAAATTGCTTAGTATTGACCCTTCAGTTAACGATGTAATTTAACAGACATCATAAGTCAGCAGTTTGTTTCCATAAAAGACCCTTGCGGGTTTTTTTTCAACAAGTTGCAACAATTTTCATAAGAATGAAATAGTACAAACAGTAAGTGGTTACAAATCCAAGCATAGTTTGTATTTTCTTTATTGAGAGCTTTATTCTTTTGGATAGAAATAACATTTAATTCTCATTCCATTTATTAAAATCCTTAGCATTGATTTATCTAATTCTCATAAACATATGAAGTTTAAAAAATTAAACCTAGTCCTCCTTAAACTGCAATGTTAATAACAGTTACTTAGCAACATCATAAAGCAGTATAGTTAACCTAAAGAATTTTGTCCAATTCCTAATTTACGTGAGTAGGGGAAAAAAAAATAACAAAACTTAAAAGCCATATTTTCTTCCTAATTTTCAAGTGTATGATCTAGTTGGAAAGTTACACTCATAACATTAAAGTAAGATCTGTTCCTCAAGAAAAGGAACACTAAACTAGGAATTCAAAAGATTAGACCTCCCTCATTTCTATATTGAGCTGTTACTGTATGTAATGACAATTTTTCAAAGATATGTGGAGATCCAGAACATCTTTAAAAATCCCTCATCACTGAAGGAGTTCAAAGTCCATGACATAAATTTTACTTAGGATGACACTGAACAAAACAGCATTGTATTAACTACTTCAGGAACATGACAATCTTGATTCAAGAAGACAAAGCAAATAATTTTGTTTCTGTGTATTTCTTAAGCTTGTATCACTTGAAAGAAAAAAAAAAATGGTTTACTCATGCAAACTCTTCGGAAATCAGTACAATACTGCAGAATACGCATTTCTATGCACTGATGGTGATGAACCATTATTCCGATTTCTACTATTATAATCACTTTCTTAAACTGTTTTTCTTTAGATATTCTTACCAAATGTTACTTCTCCATTGCCACTCTTGTCAAATAACTGAAAAGCAACAATGAATATTGCATCTGGAGTACACAAAACAGATTCAAATGCCCAAAAATTCTTGATAGGAAATCAACCTACAAAGGAAAATATCGACGTTATAAGATTTCAAAAAAAATATTTGCAATACCAATGATATCTTGTGTTTGATGCTCTAGAAAACTGTATAATCCAATTATTAAAATAAAATTCTAATATAAAATACTTAAGACTCAACACTAGAAACTGAAAAAGTATGTTACATTTAAGAAGTTACTTAACCTTTATGCAACTCAGTTTCTTCATCTATAAAAGGACTGAATTCTTCATATCCATCAACAACAAAATATAATCAATTCTCAGTGAATACCTATGATTTATTACCTTGTAATTATAAATGTAAGCAGACAGGACTTCAAAATTAAGACATAAAAAACCCACAGATATTTACCACCATGAAATTTACAGGGCTGTTATTACTAATTTATATATGTATTCTACTGAGAAAGAAAAGATAAGTTTAATGCAAGTATAGGAATATACTATACAATCTAGGTATTTTCTTAAAACAACATATAACATTCATAAAAACAGATTCAGAAAAAGTTATACTTTACACTGTATAGAGAAAAAATCATACACTTTAAATATAACGTGAATCACAAAGTCACATACTTGAGGACAAGAAAGAAATAAAGAAAACTATAAGACATTTGGACATAAGGACAGTTAGACATGACCAAGGCAGGGAAGGACTTGTGTGTAACAGCAGATCAAAAGATTCTGAGCTGTGTATGCAAGTCACCATACAGAAAAAAGCAACTTAGGATGCATTAGGAAAGCTGTTTCTGTGTGAGGTAAGTAAGCAGCAGTATCCCCCAGATAGGGTTTCCACATCTCTAGAACACTTCACAGAAATCCAAGTCGTCGTGTTCAACACATATAAACTCAGACCTGAATGTATGCACAGGTGACTTATTAGGATAATCATAAATAACTTTTCTAGAGGAACTCAGCTTATTCTGACTAACAGAAAAAACATTTAGAAGGGATCCTAATGCTCTATGTAAGAACAGCTGCAGAAAGATAAGCCCTAAGCCAGGAGAAGATAAAGGATAATGGTGGCACAAGAACAAAATCACATATCCATGAAAGATATTTAGAGCAGGCATATACTGTGCCCTTTCCAGAATACTGCAAGCAAAAGCCTTAGGTTTTAACAGCAAACTTGGTTTATTATAACTGCTACGTGGTTTCATCCTTGTAAGAATAGGGGACTTAGCTTGATGACTTAGAATATTCCATCCAGTTACAAGTTCCTGAGCTCAGTTTATAGAAATAAATGATGGGAATATTTTACCATCAAATAAATTATCAATGGGAATAAGAATTTTAATTACATTTTTTTAAACTAAACAAAAAAATTAACTATTTCAGTAGATGCTGTTAAAACATAGAATATCACTGTAGATGGCACATTCTCCTGGAAAATGCACATAATTGATCTGAATTTAGTACTCTTCATAGCAGATCATTAGCTCATAGTGATTACTTCACACATACACTGCTAACTGCTAAAGAGCCAAATATAAATTCTGTTCCTTACAGAAAAAAAAATATCAAGCCACACTATTCATTAGTTTATCTAGTCTTTCTCTGTCAAAGTACACATAAAGCAGCATTGAGATACTTCAAGCAAAGTTACATATGTTAACATTCTTGCATATATGCATTATACAAAAAACACAGAAAAAATGTAGTGATTTTGAAAGGAATTAAGATATGGCAAATACAGAATTACTATATTAATGTGTAACACTTTAGCCACCAAAATCAGAGATGTGGGAATGGTTCTTCAGATGCAAAGTCTATTCATCCAAAGGATGATCTTGATAAATAAGGGTTTAGTATCAGAGAAACACAGTATCCTTTAAATAACTGTAGATACTATCATTTCAAAATATACCTCACATACAAGCATAAACTTGACAGACAAATTAATTCCTAACAGGAAGCTTTATAACTGACAGAATCAAGTGACGATCTCTGTAGAATGCATTCGTGGAAGCCTGAACCTGAAAGAAGACGTCTTCAGAGGTCTCACTTTAACAGTGCCTACAGCAAAAGGAGATAGACACATTCAATTTCCTTTCCATATATTCAACTTGCAATGCCTAAAAGCAGGGATATCCCCTGTGATCCTCCATTATCCATTAGGGCGGAGATAACAGGAGTTGGATTAAACAGAATGATGGAGCTTCCCACCCAGTCGCTACTCAAGAATCTTTCAGTGAACTCGCTGCATTACACAGTCTGTAACAATACCAAATTACTCACCTTTCATTTAAACTGTAACATTTTAAAAAATTTCCTTTCCTCTTATTTCTTCTGTACTGTTACTCTTCAAAGGCACACAAAGTGAACTGTGTGTTTATAATTCTTCTCTATCTTTCCTTTTTTCCTACTACAACTCTTTGCTCTTTTTTTCCCACACAACATAGCTTTTAGACATTATGTATAGCTCTGTTGTGACTCTCCATTATGTGAAACATCAACTTTTTCAGCACTTAGCTTAAGAAGAACACATTTCCAAACATTAAGAACAATATGCTGATAAGCAGAGTAGACAGAAACAAGCATTAAAATGAAGAATTTTGAATGACTACTGTGAAATTTTGAAGGTTTGAAGGGAGAAGAAAATATTTTATTTCAAAACTGGAATACCTACTAATATTAATTAACTCATGTAATTAGGAAGCTGGTTTGGCACACATATACAAGTATATTATTCAGAGAGGATATGTATCCTAATTGCAAAAGTAGTGCCTGCAGTCTTATGACACAGGAATGCTTACTTACAGCATCAGTGAAATCCCATCGTATTAACAGATAGCAGACATGGCAGTTGAGGCCAAATTCTAATTTAGACCTCATCACATTAATTTCTCAGAATATGCATTTGTAACAACGAGGAAGAAACACTTTGAAAGTGAAGAGTTATCAGTTTAAGGACTACCTTACGGAGTTTCCACTAAAGCAAACCAGTCTTGTACTGTAGTAGTGGAGAAGGCAATAGTACACTGGAACAGTTAAGTAAGGATCAAGTTACCACCAAGAAGAACTAAAATACATTTTTTTAAACATATGCCTACGGATAGCCAGTTTCAAAATATGCTTTTTTCCTAAAGTGCCAAACTTAAAACAAAATTAAATAAAAAATTATTAACAAAGAAAAGTTACTAAGAACACTTTGCCTATTTATTTGAAGGGTAAGCAAGGCTAAGAGAATATGATAGCAGATACAGGAATAAAATTTCCTAACAGAACCCAAAGCTTCTCAATGACTTGCTGTGTGACTTTGGGCTGTAATTTAATTTGCAAATGTCTGTATGGAATAGGACTACTGATACTTCCTTGGACTTCATAAAGTAACTTTAAGTCCTTGGAAAGATGTAACGTATTCCGGAATTCAGTTGGAGATTACAATAATTATTCATGCTACAGATTAAACTCTCTGTGCAGATGATATAGGTATTAGAGTCCGGATTTTGATATATTACAGCTCACTACAAAAGGAAGAACATGAATGTAAAAACAAATAAATAATCCAGTGATGATTATGGGGGTATAACAAATTCTTCACATGAAACACAGAGTAGAGATAAATATAGTTTAAAACTTTTAGGAAAATAAGTTTCAGACAAGCATCAACAGGTATTCAGACAGACAAAGATTCTGTATTGCAGACCATATGGTAATAATTCCCATTCCCACTGTTCCCATACAGAAGTAGATAAAGCACTTACCCCTATTTGATTATCTCACTTCAAACGTTACTCAGATTTTTAAAAATAAGTAAGTAAATAAATAAAAACCCACTTTATATTCACAGAGATAGCAACAAAAAAGTGATGCCTCAAGGCACTGTAGCAATAAAACAGATTATTGATTTCATAATATAAGAAAAATCCTTTTATAAAACATTTTCTGAGGAAATGCACACCATAAAAGATAACCAACAGCTTTCAGAGAAACAAGATACTCCACATGTTGGTTTACTAGTCATCAATTAGACTATTATTTCAACAGATACATACAAAACAGCATTTCCAATCCATAACAATGCAACAAACTGCAGCCATGTATTGCAAACAGAGAGACAGGTTATTTGGATTTATCAAATGTATGTATATATCAAATGTATTATCAAAATGCTGCAGCTTTATAAAATAAAAAAAAATGTGTAACATTACATCAAACAGGAGATCCTACATTTGTCGTTTAGTGTAAAATGTATGCAGCATATACAATTTATTTGTAAAGCACAGATACTGTGCAAGCTGCTCAGGATACTATGCAAAAAACTAATAAAATATTCTAAAGCAGAACACAAGAAAATAAAAATATTTAAGTGATGTCAAAGGTCAGATTTAGACTCACAAATCCAAGGATGTTAAGGGGCTTTCAAATTTAAAGTAAGTCACACCCATATATTTACAAATGTATTCTATAATATTTTAAAAGCAACTTTCTCTCTTCTCTACAAAATACCCACTCCCTTCTGCATTCTTGACCTCTTCTCTGATCCATCCTAACCTTTTCACTTTACTTTAACAATGTCCACGCTTCCTAGCACAATCCAAGGCCAAAGCTAGAAGCCTACATAAAGCAATAGAAAAGGCTCATTTGAAGACGAGTGGGTTACAGGGTACTACCTCAGTGGAGTGGACATTTTGTAATTGAGTTTCAGAGAATTGTCTGAAAGCAAGTAATACCATGTGTAAGCAGAGTCGGAAAAGCTTTATGTGGTGTGACCGTATCTTGATTAGGCAAACACCTTCTTCCTTCATAGAGTCATTAGTGTCTCTCTTTCCTAATAGCCAGCACTTTAAAAAACTCCTCAATGGTTTGATTTGAATTGCACACTACAGAAATAAGAAAGCTTTTCCATATTTCCATGGTACTAAAGACTCTACGTAATATCTAATCATGGACATGAGTGTACAGAAAAGAACTTTTCCAAGGCAATCATACTACATTAAACTTATTTGCAGTTCAACTTCCTCTCCATTTGTAGTAATTGTTAAAACTCCATTTAAAAAAATCTTAATTTAAAAAATGCATGTTAAACACCGTATTTTTCCCCAATTTCCACAAATCTATAGTCTATTGTACTTGAGAAAAAACTTATCATCTAAACAAGCTTAAAGTGTAATAAAAACAATAATGTATTTTAGAAGATTAAATTATCAAATTCGTTCACTCACGCATTTACCAATGCATTACAAGCTTCTAATGGAAAGGAAAATTCTCACCCATCCTTAGTTTGATCTGCCACTCCAGCCAACAGCTGCACTGTTTTAGGATTGTAACGCGGATCTGTATAAAGTCCTAGGTATTTTTGCACAAAATCTTCTGGGGTCATGTAATGCTCACCATCTTTCTCAACACTGGCATACTAGAGTAAAAAAGAAAAACAAAACCACACAAACAAAAATTAATCCATTTAGATGCTAATTATCTGTGATTACCAAACTAGTATCTTTACTGAATATCACTTAAAATGGTACACAACTGTCTGCACGTAACTGCTGTAAAATTGAAGGGCTTGATTAAACTAATAGCGTTACTATACTAGTTGGTTACCACCAACAATCAGATTATCCTTGTAGAACAGATGTGTTCACATAATGACCAGTATCTTCTAATAAAAAGACAATTACATATTTTCAGAAACTGTCAGGTAATTGCACAAATTTATAAAAATTACAGCCATGCTGTAGCTTTCCATTTGCAGCTACACTGCGAAAACACAGCACATCATAAATTTTCTTACAATTTCTAGTAGCAGGTATCTTCTGAATAGTTGTTCAGTAGTAGTAGTAGTAGTAGCAGTAGTAGTAGTAGTAGTAGTTTGGAAAATATGTATTATTTCTTTTCTCTTTTTGTGAGAAATAAATTTCCAGAATAATTTTTATTCTGAAAATAATGGTTTTGGCATTTTTCAGTTAAGGAGAAATTCACACACACAGACAAAAAGGATTTGAGTCACTTGAAATGTTTTAATTTGGAGTTTTAATTTTATAAACAATAACTTTTCAACTAAAAATCACAAACAAATTTTAGAATTATAGAATTTAAATATTAAGAAAATGAACTAAAAATAAAGTAACCAAGTACATCTTTATTAGCTGTACACCAAGACAACTGCCACATGTCTGTATCAGTATTCTTACTGATTACTTTTCTGTTTCAAATCATTAATCACTGGTTCTTATCTATAGGTCAACTTTAAATTAAAAGTGAACTTTTTAGCATTTCGTAAATTCCATGCCCTTAGCTGTCCAGTTATGCTGGGTAATACCAATCTTGAACTAAGAACATGAGGAGGCAGGAGTAGAAAGCATCACAAATGATGAACAAAAGGGAAATACTTTATGGAAGTTCATACCTCTCTGATCTTGTTTCAAGACGGCAGTGTAGTTGCAGGAAAAATTTCTTGTCATTTATTTATGATATGACAGCAAAATAAAACGTAAGTTTTCAGATTGCAGAGTCTATATTTGCATCCTGGAACACAGGAAAGTAGCTCACAAAAGATTTCTACTTCACTGAACTACTGTGACCCAAGCCAGTTTGATGACTGAGTTTGTTTCTCAGCATTTGTGCTCAACAAAACCTGTAAGCAAGCTTATTTAATAGTTTTAAAATCCATCTCTTCTGTTCACTCTCTACTGTACAGTCTGCTTGTACACACAATGATTTAGATGCAGACCTTCAAACACATACATAGAAATGTGCTCTTTCTGAGAAAGTGAAGTTACAAAACTACACAGCTGTTTCATTAGACTTTTGATATGCAATAAAAGTAGTGATTTTTAATTCATTTGTAAAAATGTCATTCACCTTTCTAGGTTCTACTCATTAAAACATGACTACATAAGCGTTCTCTGCAGAAAAGGAAATGGTAATGTCCCCCAAGACCTATAGTGCAACATCTATGCTAGTGAATCCAAACTTCAATTAATGGCCTTATCTGTGATTTGTAACTTTTCCACTATGTACTGCAGTATCTTGATTCAGCTGACACAGCTTTACGTGAAAGAGTAACAAAATGGGCCCTTAATCTGCCAGGGACCCACAGGAATTAGAATATTAACAATAAGACCTACACACAATACCTGTTAAGGTGTAACACTCCTACACGATAAAGGGGATCATTCACATGTCTGATGCTTGTTTCAGCTGTATGCAACCCAACCAGTTCAGTCAGGACACTTTTCAGCGTAAAGGAGCTTGCATCAGCATCAATGCCTGCTTAAGTATCTCCCATATCTCTTCCACAATACCAGCCCCTCACATCACCTCATCACCTCTCCCTCTTCCACCCTATAGCTGTGATGACAGCCGTTTGCAAGACTGCACTGTAAACCAGATTAATGAACTAACGCAGAATTAAAATAGATGATTTCACAAAAATAGGAGCACAAAGCAGTGGACAGGAATCCTTTAATTCAGCACTGCTGCCAACATGACAATATAATAAAACTGTGGTTTCACTGAATCAACTAAGAAAGGTTCTCTTCTCAGTCATATACATAAGCAACTAAAAAATGCATTATAAAGCACAATTCTGCTGCAAGACATGCAATTCAAAGAAAGTTTTATGCATGAAGGACCATCCAACATGCAGAATACTAAGCATACTGTATGACAGTTGAGGGCGTATCAAAGAGTCAAAATCTAAACGTCTTTTTTCTTCAGACACCAATTTATCCGAGTTTATTACAAATAGTGAATTGTTTTACAATAAAAATGGTGTGGTGGAAGTTTTGTTACAATTTTTTTGAGACAAAAATAATTAACTGACAGATACATTGAGCTCCGTATGAGAAGGTCATGGTATTTTGAAAGAGCTTGGCAGCGAGCCAATAAATTAAGGCCTGACAAAGTAGCTAGGCTATTCCCTTTTGGCATGTATTTACATTTGTCCTCAAGTTACTTTTTCACCATACAACTTCAGTCAAGAATCTTTTAGCACAAAATGGGCAATTGTAAATTATATCTTAATTTGGATATAAAACATAACACATCAATTAAATCTGTGTTTTCCTCAGTCTTTAATTATATTGCTTTAAAATACAAAATTCTTACTATACATTTATAGACTGTTTCAGGCAAGCACTTGATGAATCTGCATGAGACTTCTTTTCAAACATCATCACATAACATGAACACACAAAAACTCTACTCTGTACAATATGGGGTTAGGTATCACCTCACTTTCAGAAACAAAGCTTGCTTTGAAAAATTGGTTAGTTTTCAATTTAAAGGGGTTTTCTATCCCAATTATTTTATCTGGGCAGAGGAGAAGGAAGTTCCAAAACAAGAGAGACCTATGGGTACTCTTAACTTTTTTTTTTTAATTAAGCTAAGTTATGAGCAAGAGATTCAGGACATTTTTAAGTGTGGGTGGGGAAGTTTCCTGTATTAAAATTGGTAATTTGTTTTTGCTTCTTTCTCCACCTTGCTGGAACAGGTACCACTTGCATTCAGCAAGCAGGGAATAATTCAGCCATATTCCCTGAGTGCTGACTGTGTCTTGCCTAAGAATAAAATCTGCTAATAACTCTTTTATCCTTCACTGAATTTCTATTTTGTTCTTTTATGATTGTTACTGAAGTCAGTGGTTAGCAAACACCTAAGAGGTAACTTATTTGATGGTGTACAAACATGAAATCTCAATGCCTGCATTTCACTGTTACAGGATTACACAGAAATAATAGTACATCCTTTTAATACAAGTCAAACTTAAGATTTTTAATGGTTTAAAATAATAAAAAAAATACATAGCAAGCTTCAGAAATTCTAAGAGAGAGGTATATGTCAAGCATCCACTAAGATACAACTTAAACTGGATGGACAGAGGACATGTATCACATTAGATGATACACATGAACAGAAGGAAATTTAAGTACACTCTCTATGAACAAGGTGGATGACGAAGAGGCCTAGAGTTCACATCTTTCCTTGTGCCCATTTCCAAGGGAAGCCAAATTTAGGAAGGAATGCACGCCCTTTAGCTGAAGCTCACAGAACAGGCCAGCACCCTCTGCAAAGAGCACAACATATCTGACCCCTGATGTGTGCAACACCAGCAGTATTTCATAACAAGACTCTCTACAACTTAGTCTTGGAAAGAGTGGGTTCTCCTTTGATTTTTTTTTGAAGTTTGCAACTAAGTTTGCTTGCTACCTCTCAAACAAAACCCACAATTTCAAACTCAATTATAATCAAATATAATCCAAAAGCAATAAACTCTCTTTCTATGCCAGAGGTGTCTGTGTTGTCTTTTTTTACTGCAAATCTCAGATACTCAAGAGGAGAAAGGAGAGCTTTTGTATTTTTCATTCCTCAGAGCACAAAACAATCCACAACTTAACTTGCATGTTTCTCTGAAGATTGTAAGATAGGCATGGAAGACTGTCTGCTTTTTAGGTCAATAAAACATACATTGTGACAGAGACAATTTCAAGAACCAGTTGTACAATGTTCTTCCTCTACACTTTTCCCTGTATGACCAAAATCAAGGACTTCAAACAATTTACTTATTTCCAGAAGTAAGCACTTCTACTGACTGGAAGGCAAGAGTCATAAAAAGTCCACATGTCCAAGTTGAATGGAGTATTTTGACACCACATTTCACTTTTTTTGCAATCAAACATGCAAAAGTGTCTTACAAAAAAGTTGGAAGAGCTGTGTGATGTTCTAGAACCACACATTTTTAAATGGTATTAATAATATATTTTTTAAAAATCATATTTTCATGTTGCTAATTTTATTAACATACTCTACTGTATTCCTTATCTACAAAAGCTAAATGTCATGTCAACAATAAATGAACCTATGATTGAAATTTTTTTACTAGAAACTAAATGCTGGGCTTTCACAGTTTGATTCCAACATTCTAAGTTTTAGCACTCAAGCAATGTTACCAGTGTAATCCAGTATGCAAAAGCAAAAATCTGCCAAAATTATGGTTGAGATATAACTTCTCCCTCTCAGGCAAAAAGGTATCCCTGTCTACTTATCGTATGTGGAAACTTAGATAATATGGTAGGCACAAAAGATACATGTTGAAGATGAAATAACAGATTTTATTATTTACAGTATTAGCTCTAATACTTAATTTTATATTCTTTCCTTTTTCATACAGTAAAGCTTCTGGAATATACTGTATAATATTCAACATAAAGGGAAAGAAAAAAGGTATTTTAGTGATTTTGGAAATATCAGCAGTCCAACTATGGACCTAAAACATAGTTGTTCTTCATATTCTATCAGCCCGATTCAAACCTTATCATCAAAGTTTTAGAAATGACTCGATTTTCCTTTTAGATCGTGCTTCACCATAACTAAGGGGAATGAAGAAAGCTTCAGGCCATTATTTATATATGTTAATTCTAATGCCCTACAAGAGATAATATTATGAAATACATTAATCTTAAGAAATCCATTTTAACTTCTAAAAGCATTGCCAGTCGTTCATCCATTTGTAAGGGAAATACATAAAAACCCCAAGAACTAAACATACAGCCATGGAAGAAGAACTTTTCAGAATCTTGCAAAAGTGTATTTAAAAAAATAACAGTACCTAGTTATGGTTATAATTATTTGCTTTATAGAAAATTAGAAAATACCTCATAAAATTATTTAAGATTATAATTTGGAAATGGTTAATCACGATTTGTGTCAGGAGCAGTTTCTCCTCAGCGCTTGAAGGCCCCTTCATACACTGTGCCTGCAAAGTGAACTTTCAAGCGTCCCACAAGCACGACGCGCACATGATGCCATGGCAAACTGCCGGAAGGGCAAAAAATACAAGTCTCTCAATCAAACAACATTAGCCAGATCTTTTTACCTGCAAAAAAATATTTCGTAGTTCAGCAGGATCCGCTCTTTTGGTTGATTGCACCTGTAAACACAAGCAAGTTAATGCTTCGCTAGCCGGGCTACTGACAGAGTGCAGAAAAAAGCCGCCGCGTGCGCTGATAAGGGCAGCAATAGCAGGTCCCTTATCTACCCGACAGGGCGAATCTCACACATGACCCCTTTGTGCCCGCTGCGGGACTCTACAGGAGTCCAGGGCCGATGACAGCTGTCAAACTCCGGGCCGCCTGGAAGCGGCGCGGCGCCCCGGCCCCACGCGACGCCAGCCGTTACCGCCCGGCGGGCCCAGCCGCTGCCGCCCGCGCGCGCCAGATAACGGCCCTCCGCCCGCGCCCGCCGGGCCCTCGGCCCGCGTTCCCGCAGCCTCGCCGCTTCACCTCAGGAAGCGGAGGCAGGGCAGGCTGCGCTGCTCCTTCCCCGGGGCCGCCCCGCCATCACCGTCCCCGCCGGCGGCTTCCCCTGGCCCCCCGCGGTGCTCCCGCAGCAGCGGCTGCCTCCTCCCGCCGCCCGCCTTCCCCCCGGCCGCCCCGCGCGGGCAGGCGGGGGGCTCGCCCGTCTCCTCCTGCGACAAGCGACAGAGGGGGAGAGTCACCTTGACCGCCATGCTGCGCCCGGCGAGAAGGAGGAGGAGCCGCCCGCCACCACCCACCCGCCGCGCCGCCGTAACAGCCACCGCCTCAGCGCAGCGGTAATGAGCGCCCTGTCCTGCCCTGCCCGGCGCGGCGCGGCCCGCTCCACTCGGCGGGCTCCCCTCAGCGGCTGCAGCGCCCGCCGCAGGTCTCCGGGGGCGAGAGGAGGGGAGGGGAGCGGAGCGGGGCCCAACAGCACCGCCGCCGTCCCAGCCCGGGGCTCACCGCCCCCTCACGCCGCGGCCCATGATCCTTGACTCTGGCGGGGGACGAGACAGCCGTGGCACTACCGTTGCCCCGCCGGCTCTCGGCCGAGCTCCTCGGCGGGCGCCCAGGACAGAGGTGGTGTCGCTACCCCTTCGCCCCCCGCGTTAGCCGCAACCCGGACCTACCGCGGGCGATGTTGGTTACCCGCATTAGCGCGGTTTGGACGGCGTGTCACCCGCCCCACCAAAGGCACCAGGAGGGCGGTCGTGGGTCCTTGCCGGGGGGGCCGCTCGTGCAAAACTGCTCCATAGTGCAAAACTGAACTTTTTAAAGTGCTGCTGAAACTCATTTCTGGCTTAACAGATGCAGCCGTTCCCTTGAGGGTCAGCAAAGCTATACCTGTTGATACCAAGTGCTGAAACTGTTTATAGATCAATATTCTGTCAGCATGGCTGCAAAGTGGTGGTAGCCCCATATTTCAAACAAAGCAACAGAGGCACAAAGTAATCGATTCTGGCTGGAATTCGGTAGCTTCTGACAGACTCTTGTAACACTTTAGCAATAGAGCACGTTGACTTGCTTTCTACCTCAAAATGAAAAACATGTAGGCCATAGCCTCAAGAAAGGAGAAATTTATACTTTGTTTGGACAGTTCAATCACAGTAAGTGCTTATAAAACCTGACTTAAATAATAATGCATGTTTTGTCTTGCTGTGCTACTTCAAGGGCCCAACAAGATCTCTTTTTATTACGTCACTGGAAAACATGAAAAGAATGGCTTCTGTTATACCTCAGATAGCACAGTGAGATATAAAA
Organism: Phoenicopterus ruber ruber; assembly: GCA_009819775.1. Classification (NCBI taxonomy): domain Eukaryota; kingdom Metazoa; phylum Chordata; class Aves; order Phoenicopteriformes; family Phoenicopteridae; genus Phoenicopterus; species Phoenicopterus ruber. The sequence goes on along the minus strand of CM020220.1, from coordinate 20,682,238 downwards.
CTACAGTACGGTAGTTGGGAGTTTATAAAGGTAGTCATGAAACAATGACTGTCATCTCTAAGTTCAAAACGACTAATTTTCTAGAAAGCAGAACTTTTTCTGGCTATGGGTCAACGAAAACTTCCTGAAGATAACTTGGAGTTCACATACCATGTATGTGCCTACGTGCCAGCTGACAAGAAGAAATGATTTTGCTATAAATCTGCCTGTTTGGTAAGTATTTGACCGCTAAGCTGTCTTGTTCAGCAAGTCCATGCATGTGCTAGTTGTGCGGTAACAGTGAGCATCAGAAAACAGACCCTTAAAAGAAAATTGCAGAAATTCCATGGTCCTTCCAGCAGTGGCTGTACCAAGTGGCTAAGCATATAGCTTTCTTTTTTACTAACAATAAAGCTCTATTTTTTTGCTCAGGTGAAGCGTAACAGTGGCACTGAGCTGGGAGGTCTGTATGTAAAGAAAGAGCAGAAGCAAAAGAGGTTGCTGTACCCGCTCCAAAGCGGGAAGGGAAGATGTTGTATTTTAGGCCCCTTCACAAAGGGTTAACGTTCTGTTTAGCCCACAGGTTGGGGCCGGGTTAAACTGCCCGTCCAAAGCGCTCAGCTGTGCGAGGGGCAGACACTCTTACATCCGAAACAGAGGTGACGGTGGGGGCCCACGGGCCCAGCCCGCCGCGGCCCGCTCCCCCCGCACGCTCAGCGCTGCGCGGACTCGCGCTGCGGGGCAGGTGCGAGTCCGCGGCCAGGAGCACTGCGCATGTGCGTCGGACAGGCCGAGTCAGCCCGGGATCCCGGCGACGGCTCCCTGGGGGCGGGGCTATGCAAATGAACAATCGCGCGGATGCGCTTCTTAAAGGCTCCCGTCCGGACGGCGCGACGCTCGGGGCAGCGGTGGGCATGCGCACCGGCTACGCATCTCGCACAGTGCAGCTATTGGCTCCTCGCTGCGTTTCGGCGGGCGGAAGCGGAAGTATATGTGTGTGCGCTCACTTCCGGTGAGTGGGCGCGCGGGTTGATTCGTTCTGCCCGGGTGACTCGGCCGCCGGCGCTCTTCGGAAATGGCGGGTAAGTGCCGGGGCCTGGTCTGCCCTGTGCCGCCCGCCTGTGCGCCGAGGCCTGACAGCGCCTGCCCTGCCACCCTGATCGCGGAGGGGGGAGGCGGCGGCTTGGCCGCTGGGGGAGCAGGTTTGGGCGCTGCCGGCGCCTCTCCGTGAGGGGGAGTGGGGCACCGGCGGCGGTCAACACTGTTCCTTGGTGCCGGGCTCATGCAGGCGCTGGCAGGGCCCCGGTGCCGCCCGCGCCTGGGAGCGCTGTGACCGGGACATGGGGCAAGGAAGTGGAGCGTGAGCTCGGGGCGGCCGTGGCGGGACTAGCGGGTGAGGGTGCCGGTGAGGGCTGACCGCGGTGAGCTCGGACGACCGGGGAATCGGGTGTCTGGGTGGGGAGCGCGGCTAATTTTCCGCTCCCCTGTTGCTATGGGCGTGCTGCCGCTGGGCAGGCAGGCATCCTCGGGCTCACGGTCCCCACGCTTAGTAGTGGTAAGCTAGAGTGTACCTTCATGTCCACTGGTTTAGTGGGGGTGTGGAGCGATTCAAAAACCCAAACTTGTTTTTACTTAAAAGCTTACTATTTGAAGTTAGAGGAAAAACTTTCTGATGAGACTTCTGGAGTGAAGGAGGGGCTGGATTTGTAAAGTGCTTGAAAAATACCATGATAAGTGAAACATGTCTTCTGTGTTGGATTATGCTTTGAAAAACAGACTAGATGCAATTTGTTTGTTATTTCCTTCCGCATCCGTGCTGGAAGAGGAGTGGTAACTACATAATTGTTGGTGGTATACATGCCACTGTAGTTCATGAACATCTGTTTGTGAAAATGACTTAATGTAAACACTTGAGATGCTGTGAAACATATTACTTAACATGTTCTTTAAAAGAAACATCTGTTAGACTGAATTCTTAATTTTTACTTACAGCTTTCAAATATGTTTTATTGGTAGTAACTTAGAACATTTAATTATTTTTATGGTAATGCCCTTAATTCTCAGAAACTAAAAAGAGAGATACTTGTGGTCAGTTTTCTAGTTCTTGTTTCTAGTTCCAGAAAAGCATTTGAGATAAATCTCTTTATTCCTTTTACACATTGTAGCATATTGTAGCTTTTTTGATCTAGTTGTTCAGTGATTTTGGTGGTTTTGTTGTGTGTTTTTTCTGATTCTGAGAAACCTTTTCTAAATATATATGTTCCTTGAATAATAGTGATGCATAGATTGTACACCTCTTAACTCTTTTTTTAAAAAATCTTTTTCTTCAGGGCTTACTGCTATGGAGAAGAAGCTGGCTGAATACAAGTGTAATACAAATGAAGCAATTCAGCTGAAACTAGGTAAAGTCACTTTTTAAATATTGTGCATTTGATCCTGGAATATTTTAGTACTTTCTTAAGAAACTTCCTTATACTTAAATCCACCCAGGTTTTAATATGTACTTATTAATGTAAATATACAAACACAAGAATAGGAATACATAGTCTAGTTTTGCTGAGATTACTACGCTTAAAGTACAGCTATAGAAATTCAGTCCTGTCTCTGTGTAATAGTGTCATCAGCAATTTATTCACATGTTGCCAGAGTGCACTGGAATTACATCTTGTCTTATTTTCTTGAAGTATTCATTACGTTCTTTTAGTTTCCCTTTCTTCTCTAAACCCTTATGCTATGGTGCAGTCCTAAGTATGTGTCTTCTTCATGGTGACCATAGCAACAGTACTCATTTCTTTAGGGTTACAAACATGTAATTATATATATTTTTTAATATCTTTCCCTTTCCTCTTTCTTTGAGAGGAAAAAAAATAAAAGCAAGAAGGAAGACTGAAAAATATTGTTGGGTTGGTTTTTTTGCTGCCCTTCCCCCCCCCCCCCCCCCATCTGGATTACACAAGACACTTTTCATTAAAATTGTTTAAAATCTGAGTAGAAAAAATGTCAGTCTTTCGAGAACTGTTTGTTGCTCCCTATAGCTAATTTCCTTACTAGGACACCCAGAATACAGACTGAATTACTGAACTCTTGATGGACTTGCTTATATCTCAAACTTACATGCAGCAGTAATAACTTGAAGAATAAGGAATACCTGTCTAATTTTTAATCTTTCCAGCCCTTCAGCAGTTTGTTCCCTTGAGCAGTACAAATACCATAATTATTAAGAAAATAAAAGTAATGAACCTGTTAAGCACTCTTCAGAACTACTACTAGCAATCTGTTCTGTATAGTTTAGTAGCATTTTAATACACAATCACCTTCGGCTTGTGAGCCAAAATGGCATTATAACCAAAATACTTAAGTTTTTTAAGCCACTGTAATTGTGAAGTATTTCTCTTCCTCTTAAATATTATTTAAAATAATGATTTTATGACTACATCTAACGTGGTTTTTTTTCCCTCTTCCATCTTTCTAAAACCAAAGAAAAGAATGAGAGATAATGACATCTGAGTAAATTTTGTCTAGAAATCTGAGGAGCTACTATATCAGGTTTCAGGTAGACTGCTAGAGGGTTTTTAATTAAGGTACCCATTGCCCATCTCAGCTAATAATTTTAGCTTCCTTTTTTTCTTTCAGAGTGTAGATGTTCCACATACAAGTTATATTAAGAGAAAAGATGAGAAGCTACAAAGTGGTACCATTAAAAAAAAAAGCATGTATTTCCAATGTGCATATAAAAGCAGTTGTACACTGTCCTCTTCAGGGTCTTAATTTCTTCCATGGTGACAGTTCAGAATTGCTCTTTAGTTTTTGTTTTGTTTTTTGGTTGTGTTTTTGGTGTGTTTTTTTTAACACTACTACTTTGCCTCGAATCTGTTGCTCTGAATTAAACCTGAGAAGACAAGAGCAACCATTCTCCTCTGCTTTTGAGAGGGCCAAACTTTTATCTTGTCACTAGGACACTCCTTGTTTGCATTTTTCTCTTTGAATGATTCCTTTCTAATATTATCAGAAGAAACTTTTTTCTTCAATCTGCTTTTAGTGGAGTAAAGCAGCAATGAAGCTGTAGTTCAATATTCCACATGCTTTAAAAAGAAGCTTTAATAGCAATATTAACTCCTACAACATTGCATGCTCATGCTAATGCAATATTAACTCATTCAACATTAAAAATGTGTAACTGTCTTGAGCTACTTGTGCCTTGTTAATGTGGCTGAATTGTCATTTTAATGCCTAAGTTAAGAGTTATATCCCTTCCAATTGTAGGTAGTTTTTTTAACTGCAAATACACAGAGGATGTTTGGGAATCAAGTTTCTCAGTCTTCTAAAATTTTTCCTAGAAAATCCTACTTTAATCTCTAATTTCACCCACTAATCATAAATCATATATTTTATGATGGAAGAACTCCTGTCACAATTGCTGTGGAGCAACCGCTGTAACTCCATAAGCATGAATAAAATGCTTGTTCGGTAAGTTACTGAGTTTCAATAGATGCCATTATAGTGAATATTTTTACATTACTAGAAGAGACCTTGTTTAATAGTAGGCTTTGAGGACAAGTAAAGAGTCAGGAAAAAAAATCACTAATAATTTTGGTAATATTGGTACTACTACCAGTATAGTATTGGTGCAACTCTTTTGGAGAATCAGCATGGATATACAAAACTTTGACATGAACATAAATGCACATAAAAATTTCTTTCCATTCATCACTCCTTGAAAACCCGCTACAGTGAAGTGTCCTCATCTGCATGTAGGAGGAGAATGGCAGAATGAGAAGGCAGCATTGATTACGTGATTGATCTGACTTACTGTGGGAATACCCAGCTGGGCAGTGTCCTCAGTATTCAAGATGAGGTTAAAAGCAGTAACATTCAGGAGATTATATATATAGATAGATATACATGTATACATCTGTGTCAATTTCTCAGTTTTCTTCTGTTTAATGATTTGATCTCCTCAGATCAAATGACACGTATCTAAATTGCACAAGATGTCTATTTCATTTGTATGCCAGCTTAACGTAGATGGGTTCATAATTGAAGTCGTTGGACTTTGTAGTGGAAGAGTGCGTGAACGTCTAGCAGGGCATCTGTGGACAAATGAACTGAAGCTGATAACTTGGGTCTGCTCTTCTTTCTCTTTTCTTTTTTTTCTTTTCTCAGTCCGCTTTCCTGAGGATTTGGAGGATGACAACACAACGTTTAATCCAGAGTATAGCCATCAAGTGTTTGGAGACGAGTAAGTTAAAGTATCCACAGTTCAAGTTAATAGGTCCAAAAGGGGAAGGTTGCTTCCAAATTGTTAGAAAACAAGAAATCCTGCTATACCAAGCTATTTTAAATGACACAGCAAATACTTCAGTTTTATGAGTGAATAGTTAAGCAGTGGCCTTGGTGCCTAGCTCTTAGAGTTTGAGCTTGTAGTCATTTTCTATGCTATATTTAAGGTAGGTTAGCAGAGAATGAAATACCTGATTTTGCAGTCAGAATTACTTGTTTAAGTGGATATTGTGTTCATGGCATTTTTCTAAGATTAAGAAAGAATTATCAATTCTTGTAATAACTTTCACAGTAATGTGTACAAAAAAACCCTTAGTAACAGTATATCAATTTGGTTTTTACTATTACATGGGATTTTTAGTGAATAAAACATAGAAGTCAAGTATTAACTTAAACTCCCATTGTTGGCTGTTCTATATCGTTGAATGTCAACTGTATTGAATTCAGGAGTTTATTTTCTCTAAGAGTTACACTTGTAACCAGTCAGACATGCAGGGGATACAGAAACCATAGAAAAGTATTGTTTCCTTTTTTCCAAGTGTGCTGACTTTCATTAATATTGTAGGGAAGTTAACCACTCTGTCCCTAGTGCTAAAGTGTCATTTGACATAGAATGATGTTCCACAATCTGGCCATAGTTTAAAAAACAAAACAAAACAAAAATCCACGTGTGCCTATCTGTGGAATTCTTGAAGTAGTTAAGCTTCTTAATTTCCAATTCCTTTAAAAAGCATTCTAAGTACTCCAAGTAGGATGAACTACCTATATTAATTGAAATAAAACTAATTACGCTACTACACATCTACTGCAGCTGTCATTGACAATAACTATACTTTTAGTAATGGGAGAACTCTCCAATTTGTCAGTATAGCTAATAAGCAAATTCTTGTTCTGGTACTTCAAATTTTAAATTATAAATGTGCTACCATAAAGGAAAAATCTCAGTAAAAAAAATTAACTATGCATTAAAATAACAAAAAAAGGAACCTGTTTCTTTGTGAACATTACCATTTTCTGCAGTTTAGTGTTTTGCCTGAAAAGAAATTCTCCATACTTCACAATAATATAGTGTTTATGTTCAGGCAACTCATATTTTCAAAGTGTAAAAAAAGCTTTTGTATTCCATACCTTTTTTTTGCATTTACTCAGTTCTAGTTAGATTGGATAACTGTATAGAAACTGTCCACCAAAACCACACTTGTTGCTATGACTGGTTTTCTGTCTGTGTTTTATACAGTATAAAATGCAGTAGTGTATTCCAAAATATTATACTACACTGCAAAGTAAGTTTTAAGAGATGTTATTGATCAATTAATAGAAATAAATGTTAATGCGTTTAAGATGTTGAAAAACGTAAAAGCAGTATTAGCTATTTCAGGCATTCTTTCTTGAGCTGTCACAATAAGGGCACAGACAGAACATGTTCCTGAACTCAGCAAGGCACCATTTCTCCACTAGAGGAGCAAAATAACTAGTAGAAATAGTGTAAGGCATTATCTCTGTCTAGATAGTGCACATCCAGTTTGATTCCCTTTTCCTATTAGAAAGCTTAGTATACCTCACTGGGAAAGATGATGTGAACTTCAAAGTGTATTAAATGAAAGCTCTGTGTTGTGAATGTTTTGCTGTGTATAGAGTTCCTAATTGTTCTTTTCTCCTTCCTCAGTGAAGTTGCTTTTGGCTACAAGGGACTGAAGATCCTCTTGTACTATATTGCTGGTAACCTGTCAACGCTCTTCCGCATTGAGTACACGTCTAAAGTTAATGAAAAATTTGACTGTGTGGAGGTAAAGACGGAACCAGGCCTGCACTTAAAATATTATTGAGGAGGTTTAGTTGGGATATGGACAAGAATTCTAGGTTTAGTAATTGCCCACCCAAACATGATTTACATTAAAAGCAAACAAACAAAACTTTCTTTTGCTAAGCTGAAAAAAAACTTTGAACTTCATCTATACATTTTCCAGTTGTTCCTCTGACTGCAGTACCATCAAAATTGTGTCAAACAGTACAGTCAAATATGAGGTGCTAATACCAAAGCCAGTTCCACAAAAAACACAGCAACTTAGCAAGTCTGTATTGTCATGTTAACTGTCTCCAGGAAGAGGACTAGCATTGCTGGTTTTTTATATTGAAGAGAATTCAGTAAGAAGGAAAAGGAGGTTTCTGTAAACGCTTCCTGAGGTAGGATACTTGACTGTGTCTCTTTAAATGGCAAATGTGGAGAACAAGTAAGGCAGAAATGATATTAGAAACTTCTGGTTGGGTATCATGTGTGCTTTGCATCTTACCAGCAGGATGTTTTGTTTGGCTTTGGGTTTCTGTTTTGGGGTTTTTTTTTACTTTTTTCTCTTTTGCCTAGAGGTTTTCCAAGCTTAGAGTACTTGTAGAAAAGCTTTTTTTTTCCTTCTGCCTATATGCTCTCAGAATGTTTTTGAAGTAACCCCACAAAAGCTAAGTTAATCGGTCTTTCAGCCAACTGAAGGAAGTTATATGGAACTTAGGAATAAAATAACAATGCTTTTAACTGTTAAACACTTGTATAAGTACCTGTACAGTTATTTAGAAAAACTCAGTTTTTTAGAGTGATCATTAAGAAAACTTAGTATCATCTGAGTTTTACTTAGTTACAAGGAAGAACAAATTGAGTTGACTTCTTTCCGAAAGAGCTATTGATACAGTTATTGATGAATCTTTGTAATGCTCTGTAGTGTGAAATGACTATATATTTGCACTGACTTCAAATTACTCTGCCTGAGAAAAGCTTTTTTTAAAAAAAAGTAAATATCTTTATGACTTCAAGCTGTGTTTTAAGTTCCAAATTTCAAATTCATTGGAGTTTAAATATTTTCAAGTCAAGGCCTATTGTAAAGGAAAAAACATTGGAATGACTTTGTTAAATGAACTTTAAAGATTTGCCCTTCCTTGTTCTGAAGTTGTATTAGAATATACTTAGTTCAACAGTCTAAGTGCCTGGTCATGTCTGAAATGCTTTTGAGGCTAGGACAACATATCTTGGGAGTGAAAGGTCATGCTCTTCAATCTTGAAGGTTTTTAGAAATAAGGAAAAAAGGAAAGCCTGTTGACAAAGTAGTAATCATATTAAAATCAAACAGTCCAACCTTTCACCAATACAATTTCAAAATCACGTCGCAACAAGAATCCACACCACAGCACCTTTTTACTAAGTCTTATCTATTTTCTGTACAAATGGCAAAGCCACTTTACTTTTCTGGAGGTATGAGCAAGGTAAACAAGGTCTGTCTTGCCCTAAGCACACTCTGCAACTTCTTTGATTGCTCAGAATCCTTGCTTCTTTGAAACCCTGTTTCCTATACTGAATTATTCCTCCAATTGCTTAAAGGATTGAGATGGGGACAAAAAAAGAGGATCTTTTTGAGTGAGGCTTCTGTATACTTTCCAGAGTATTTAGAAGCTTTGACTGAATTGGAAGAATGTGGTAGCTTACCCTGTGCTTCCCTTGGTATTATTAACACTGTACATCCAAATAGGCTGTTCATGTGGCTATATCTAAACCTAAGTAGGAAAAAAGATTATGGTGGTCATCAATCTTGTTCTGCATTTGTATTTGCCATTAGTTTAACCACTTTAAGATATGAATGCATTTGCAGAGATTAAAACATAAGCTGTCATTACAACAGGGTGTTAATTTAAATGCATATTAACATTTACTTTTCTAAGTTAACTGTTTGGTTGCTGATCGCAGCTCATTCAGGCTAATCATACTAAGATGTGGACTATCTGCCATAAGTGACAGGTAATCTTTGTGCTGTGAATAGATGGTGTTTAGGAGAGGACAGCAGTTTCTGCCTTTAACATAACTGGTTATAAGTGAGAAGTTAGCTTTAATACTCTGCAAAGTTATTCACAGCTTAGGATTTTGTATCTAAATACCCACACAAGCCTGTTCAACAGCAGGTGGTTTTAGTCTATGATGTTAAGTTTGGTTCCATTATTGCTAAAGCAGCTGCTACAGTCTCTACTAGGGACTGACAGAAATATTCATCCCAATACCACTATTTTTCTCCAAGATCTTTTCAAACATGAGGTAAAAGATAAGATCCTGAAATGTCAAGAGCCCAAACTCCAGTCATATTTATGCATCTTAATATTATCTCCCTAAAGATGGATCTAAACCATGTTAGTGGGCTCAGCCAAATATGATCATGTTTTGAACAGAAGTTGGCACTTCATTTAATGAAAATAGACAGAATTTATCCCTTGGGTGGAGTTGATTCTTTCCAATATCTGAAGAGAGGCTGCTTTCTTCTAGTGTAAATATTAGTAGCATTGACCTCCGAATTGCCTGCTGCTTTGAGATTTGCAGCTGTTCAAGTATTTTCCTTTTCATCTGCATTTTATGATGGGGTGGGGGAAAGTATTTCACTAACCTCTGAAACAGTCTTTACTATAAATGTATTTATCTTGCTTTGCAGCTGGTCTAATACATTTGCTCTACGCAAAAGTTAATGAAAAAGTGTAATTTTAATATTGGGCATCCTTTTTTTTTAAAGTAATAGTACTGATCACTCCATTACTCCCCACTGGAATTAGTACATATAATTGTTAGTGAAATTCAGCTTTCATATATGTTTCTGTAATTATTTTAAATTAAGTCACTTTGAAACAGCATCTACATGGCATACAAATGTCATAACTGCCTGTTAGTACAAGAATAATGTCTATATTAAAATTATCTAGAGTCAAATGCAATGTACAAAGAGACACTGACCACTTAAGTAGTCCTACTACAAATCAAGTTTAGTTACAAGCCTATACCAAATTCCCCATCGTCACCTCACATGATTCAGATTATGAAGGTAATACATTACAGGCAGTACTTCCAGGAGCCATAAGCTTAACAACTCTTGTGGCTGACTTCATTCAGGTTTTTGCGTGCTTCATTGTAAGTGGCTTTGCCTATGTTTAACACTGCTGCAGTACTCAACTAAATCGTTTTTCTGAACGGAAACTTGTGTGTCATCATGTGCATCCATGCCAATTAGTAAGATATGAGTGCTTTGCTCTGATGAAAGAAATGCAGAAGGGAAAGGCAGTAAGCAAATTTTGGTAGCTCCTTAGAGTATGAGCACCTCAGAGAAAAGTGTTTGGAAAGTGCCTACTAAGTAATGGATGTTTCCATTAAAAAGTACAGGTATTAATGAAACAAATTATTTGTATGCTGTTGATATTTCAAGATTCCAATATTCCACAACTTACTAACTGAAAAGTGGATCACTTAAGCTTATACCACCACTCAAACTGAGGATTCTGGGATTTCCTCTGTAAGAAAGGGAGATTTTGTTAACCCTAAAAGTAACTGAAGAATATAGTTTCTTTTCTTAAATTATGTCAGGCCTCATTTCAAGGGGAGAGAAATTTTAGGAGGCAGTAGGTGAAAATGTTGTAGTCATATAGAACTAAGAAGGATTACCTACTGCTTTATCTGCTAAGCCTCTGTTCTCATGATTTAATTCTTTCTATTTTATGGAAAACAAGATTTCTCTGTGGTGGCAGCCAGTGATGGATGCATTATCTTACATGCTTTCAGCAGGTGAAAGTTTGTGTTCCTTCTTACCATTAATGAAGAAACTTACAAATGTGAGGGGAGCAAAATTACTTAAACATTATTTACATAATACTTCATACTGCATATTCACCCTTTTTAGGTATCTTCCACATAGTCCAAGTTATTGAACTGATGCTTGGAAGTATTGTTTTAATTCTAGATTATTTTTACATGCCTTTTTCAGATATATAAAATGAAAGTCACTACAGATTCTTAGTTGTGGTTTCCTACAGCTTTGTCAGTAGTGCAGACTTAAGATCTGTGTAAACAATGCACTTACACAGTTTAAAAAAAAAAAGGCATATATAAAAAGTGTTCCTTACCAATGCTTTTTCTTTATGTAACTCATTGATTCTGAAAAAAATGGCTGATTTTGTGTAATGCAGTTAAATCAGTAAGTGTAAAGAAAATGAATTTAATATTGCTTTAAGAAGAATAGCAAAGGTTCCAATAAATGCATGTCCTTTGTTTTGAGAATGAAATGGATGTAAAGATTGTACATGTTTTAACTGGGTTCTTACACCAAGTATCGTAGAACTATATTTTAACTGCTTAATAGCGCTCTCTACAAATATAAATATAAATGTTGGTAGTACCAAACCATTAAGAATAAAACTTGTTTGTGCTGAACTACATGCATCTTTCTCTACACTAAAAATGTAACTGAATGATAAAGTGCTATTCATTTGCAGGTGCATTGCTTCTACTTAAGGGACTGTGGTTGAAAGGACAGGAATTAGTAGCATGTTGTATTAGCCTTTTGTAGTGTATTTTGTTCTAAGCATCTTAATTTCCCTGTTTTGAATGCTAAGTAGCAAGGGTCTTGGTTTTGAACTAATACCCATCATGCATGTAAACGGTGTGAAAGAGCTGCTTAGTAAGTTAACACAAAGTGTTCTTGTGTCAGTCCTTGTGGAAATAGATACAATACAAACATTACAGCTGAACTCACGGCAAACTCCATTAAGTAAAAACCTGGATTCATTGTCCAGAGGAAAGTTTGAATTGAATGTAAGCTCATTTTGTTGAATGTAATGTCAGGCTTTTAGGGGTTGTATTGAGGAGTACGGTTTTGTTAAGTTGAGACCAATTCATTAAGTTTTATTGCCTGGTGAGAAGCAGTAATACGTTATTGTGAAACTTCATCAAATATTCATGGTTAAAAAGAAGTAGTAAATGTATTCAATCAAGTGGTCTTTTTGGGATCTGAAAAGGATTATGAAGTCTGCTCAGCTGATAGTCTCTAACTTTCACTTTGGTTATTTGAAAAGAGTAATTTTAATCTCTGAATTGAATTTTTGTGTCAGAATATTTCACCTTCCCCAGTGTGTTAGACTACAGGTCAGATTTGCTGACAGTATCCTTAAATTATATTTTTATTCTTTTATGTCAAACTTGGTTTCCAAAATGTTCTTTGATTAGAATGCAGGATGTTGTCTTCTGAGTTTAATGTGTTTTGCAGCTGATCTTATAGGCAGGCATTTCAAGCAGGGAGACATAAGAATGCAAGAGTGTGCTCGTTGTCACTTTTATTCTTTGGGAGGTACCATTTTTGGTATTTGTCCCTTTTCCTCCACTTAGTTCTGCACCACCTAATACCTCCTGTGAGCTGCTTGTTTGGGAACCTGAGTTTCACCAGGCTGTGTAGCATAGTCTTGAAGAATTGCTGGCTGGAAAGTCTTAGCTTCTGAATATGCTGCACTTTCAGAACAGCTATCAACACTTTTAGATTTTACTTGGACAAATGTAGCAGTCTCTAAACATAAAAATGTTCATGAGCTTATGCTGCAACTACGAGCTTTTTGACGCTTATAGCGGCTCGATTGTGACCTTTCTGTATCTTGTCGGTGCAGCTCCTTTACTTGCTGGAAGGTCACTACTGAACCACAGGAACACTTGCTTTTTCTTTTTCTTTTTTCTTTTTTAGATTTTTCTTTTTTTTTTTTACATTACTTTTAAGGCCATAGCATCTCTCATTCATTTCTTATAGCACAATAGTGACATCAATGCTGTCTTTTTCTAATCTTCCACTGATCCTGCCCCCTCTTGTAATCTCCAGGCAGATGATGTTGAAAGTAAAATTAGAGAAATCATTCCTCCTGGTTTTTGCACAAACACAGATGACTTTGTGTCTCTGCTGGAGAAGGAGGTCAACTTCAAGCCCTTTGGAATGCTGCTACACACATATTCTGTCCATAATGAGGAAGCTGGTGAAGATATAACATATCAGATATACAAGGTATGAAAAATAAGTTAAACTTCTGCTTTTGAGCAACCAAATTAAATTTTATTTTGCAGTGATGCACTTTCAGTAATGTTTTGACTATAATATATAAATACTATCACTTTACCAGTTTATTAATCATTATAAACATGCTTTTTTATATTGGAGAATTTAATTAGGTTTTGCATATTTTTTTCCTCTTAAATCTGTGATAGGTTTCACCTGACTTCTCCTGGCTTTTTCCCTAGGCCGACATGACATGTCCAGGCTTTCGAGAATATCATGAAAGGCTTCAGACGTTCTTGATGTGGTTTATTGAAACTGCTAGCTTTATTGATGTAGATGATGAAAGATGGAACTACTTTCTAGTGTAAGTACAGTTCTAAAGCAACAGTGGACCTTATTACCTCCACAAAGCCTGCATTTTAATTGTGGCTGGCCAATTATTGGAGCAGTATAATGATATTTTTCCCAGGAAAGAAAAACCATTGTTTATGGGGCTTGAGTTTTCCTCCATTATGCTTTGGGAAAGCTTGAGAATAGAGCTGAATTAAATGCTGTTGTCCGTTAGAGCCCTGAATGTAGGCTTAAACAGTAAAATGAGCTTTGCCTGTGTTTTCTTTTACTTGCCACCTATTCATCGTTACAATAGGCAAGTGCACTGAAGTGCTGTAAAGAGGCCTGATTTATCCAAGTTGCTGCACACCAATTAAGTGAATTGTACATTCAGAACATAGCAGGTGTACCCATTGGGCCCTCACAGAGTAGCTTGCTGACACTGAAAATTCAGTTGGAGAATGGAAAGGAAAATGGACACTGCATGGGAGCGCGACTGTAATTGACCTGCTTGGCTTTCTGTTTTATCTGCAGATTTGAGAAGTATAATAAGGATGGAGCTACGCTCTTTGCGACCGTAGGCTACATGACAGTCTATAATTACTATGTGTACCCAGACAAAACCCGGCCACGTGTAAGGTAATTGGCGGCGTAACTCGTGCCTTGCCTTTTATTTCAGAAGAGGGAACTGCTGAAGTTCCCAATACTTGTTTATAATGGTGTTGATTTGTTTAAAAAAATCCCCATTATTAGCTGGCTATGCACTGATTTATTTCATTGTTCCCTTCTTGAAGCGGAGGGAATCTCAAAACAAGTTTTGAATATTTAGCAATTTTAAGACTCCATTAAAAATTATATTTTAACATAAAGATTGCTACATGTACTTTAATCTAAAACAAAACATTTTTAGCCTTTACATTATGTTTGCAAATGCATGCATTTGAATGGAAAATACATTCCTTTGTCTGTAGCCAGATGCTGATCTTGCCACCATTCCAAGGAGAAGGCCATGGTGCTCAGCTGCTTGAAACAGTTCATAGATACTATATGTCTTCTCCTACAGTACTTGATATAACAGGTTTGTGTTAAATTTTTAACTCGGTTCACCTGTTTAATAAGCAACTTGTAGCATTCACAGGTTGTTAGCCTCCAAACTAACTTCCATGTTCATTTGTCAGAATTAAATGGCCTTTTGAAGATTTAGCTTCAGCTCAGTTCAGGATTAATAGTACCCTGGTTTACAGAAGAACTGTATATAATGTAGCTCCTTAAATCCTTTACTTAGAGAACAGCACACCAGGAAAATTCAATCCCTAGCATGAACGGATTACCAGCTAATTAGCCATTTTATTGTGAGATACACAGCTGAGTTTGCCAAGAGATCAAGCTTTGTCAAATTCCTTGTTCAACTTACTCCTATTAGCCAAAACTCAAAATTGAGGGGGTAGAGGGACCAAACTAAAATAGCATATTAATACTAGTGTGCAAGCCAAAATTTTAGACAGTAAAAATCTGTAGAGAATTTGTGCTCCAGGAGCATGTATTGCTGGCTGAAGGCACCCATGATATTGGAGGTGTGTGCACAAATACCTAAAAATAAACAATTGAGGAAATGGCTGAGGGGAAAAAGAGTGTATGTGCATAAAAAAAAAAAAAACATTAAAAATGGCTACAAATATGCATCTGTCCTGTGGTTTCAAATCCGATATAGGAAGAAATGCAGTTCAAACACATGACTTGACCATTCAATTCTAGGTGCTGTCTCAGACCTCATCTTAAGTTAGAAGTAACTCACCCATTCTAATTAAAATACAATAGAACGCTTGCTTTCATAATGCATTGATGCAGGATAATCCTAATGTAAAGTAATCCACCTCATAATTTTCATCCAGTTCATAGGAACCTAAGGAAGTATAACTTTGTTTATGCAACAGGAAAACAAGTGCATTGTGCATTTACTTTTTTCTTTTTCCTCTTAATAGTACAAAGCTGTACATAGCTTTATAGCTGAGGATAAACAAAGTCTTAACATGGTACTGCATAAATCATGAGACATGTTCATGGCTCAGTGCCTTAAATGCAGAGTTGTAGAAAACAATAAATGTGCACTAAAATAGGTTTTAATGTCTTTATGGAATAAAGCAGGAGAAAGCTTGCAATATTCTACATGGCACTCAAGTTACAGAAATTAAGGCTTTTACAAAATTATCTACTGTCCCTTTCTGAGGGGAAAATCAGGCTGGACAATCTTGATATGGCCAGGATGTTTAGTTACGTAGCATCTAAAGTTGTGAAGTAAAGCCTCTAACCTTTCTGAAAAGAGGAAATTAAAATCTACTTAACCTTTTTGAAAGAGCCAATGCTTTAAAAAAAAAAATTACTTTGGAGTTTCACATTTATGACAAATATTTTGTTCTGCTTATAACTCGGCATCCTAACTGACATAAGCAAAATGTAAGCACGACCAGCATACCGTACAGAAACTGCCTTGTCTTTCTTTTAACTAATCTGAGTGAAAAGGAATGCAATTAATTAACTTTAGTACAGCTTCTTCAATCTCTTGCAGAATACGTGCTGCGAGACTTATCATACAAGACTAGGCCACTTGTGCACGAAACTTTAACTGATACAATCATCATAAGCATTCTCCAATCCAAAAAATAAATTGCCAATTGTGCAGTGCTGCATATACACAGCAAAAACTTCTATCCCAGTCCTTCTTGGTAACTTACTAGCTTTTGATCATCCTTAAACTGCAAATTTCAACTATTTACAGTGG
Organism: Phoenicopterus ruber ruber; assembly: GCA_009819775.1. NCBI lineage: Eukaryota > Metazoa > Chordata > Aves > Phoenicopteriformes > Phoenicopteridae > Phoenicopterus > Phoenicopterus ruber. The sequence goes on along the minus strand of CM020220.1, from coordinate 20,666,050 downwards.
TCCTCAAAACTAAAGAAAAAACACGGCTGTGATACAAGCTGTTTAGTAATAAATTTCACAATGCTAGTCCATGGAAAAATGAGTGTTGCAGGGGGGAACATGACGCTGCTACTTATTTGTAGTAAGCCTGTCTAAACAATTAAGGAAGAAATATATTCACAATTTTGTAAGCATTTTCCTTCTGCATAGTTCAGAAGTGGGAATAAAGTTACATATGGGACCATGTTGATGTTCACTGAAGCTAGTTCTCAACTTTGTCTTTTCTAAAGCAACAGTTTTGATAGTTATGCTACCATTTTAAGCAAAATGGAAGTAACTTGAAATTATGATCAGCTTTTGCTTAGGTCCTTCCAGCCTTTTCATTTTGGATAAGCTTATCCTTTGGGTCCTTGTACCTTTCCCTGTCTTCCTTGCTAACAAAGACTCTAACTTGTGGTCAATACATGTCTCCAGCTAGTTTAGTTGTATACAGTAGGATAGTTTCATCAGTCTTTTTCAACATAATTAATTTGTGTTCTGGTAGTTCTACCACTCTGTCAAATATAGAATAGAGGGAACACACAAGAAAAAGGGTTTATACATAGAGTAATTTTCTTTTCCCAAGGAGTTAAATTGGATTAAACATGTATATTGTCAGTGTCTTAGAAATGTGTATATAGTACTGTACAGTCCTGCATACACAAAATATTAGAAGTTTTTCTTTCTGCAAGCTCTTTAACGTCTACTGTCAAACACCTAAAACTTTGATAGCAGTACTTATGATTAAGCGCAGTTGTTCATATACTGATGAATACTGTATCTGCTTTTGTTTTCCATAGTTCTTTGTAACTACATACCAGAGATGAGGAAACAAATAATGCTGATATTAACTACATGTGCTTTTTTATTCTTTCTAGCTGAAGATCCATCTGAAAACTATGTGAAGCTAAGAGACTTTGTTCTTGTAAAGCTCTGTCAAGATTTGGTTTGCTTTTCCCCAGGAAAGTTAATGCAAGGTTTCAGTCAAGAAATGGTGATGGAAGCTCAACAAAAACTGAAAATAAATAAGGTATTAAATCAGAACAGTTGTAGTTAGACATATTCTTATCAAACTAGTAGAATAACAATTTAAACATAGAGTGGAGGCGCTGTCTTATTTCAACAGATTTTTAGGATGTATCTGGAAGGGAGATACCTAGCCTGTGGTTTTAGATAAATGCTTTTTTTACCTACTAATTCTGTTGATGTAATAGAATTTGACATAATTTCCATTTCTTTCAAGTATATTTATACAAATAACAGGTGCTGTTTTGGGAGTGCAGACCACTAAAGTAGCAAACAACTGCTACTGTGGCAGCTCTAAACACTTGGATAACTGAACAGTTAAATTGAACAATTAAATTTGCTAGTAATCTCCTCAGTAAGTGATTAAACTCATTAGTGAGTATGGTAGTGAAAAGCAGAGTTGCTTAATTAAAAATGTATTTGAATGTGGTTTAATGAAAACTTTGAGTGTTGATGCAGGGGTGTGAAGCCATATTCAAATGTGTTCATGAAAATGGTATGGCTTGTATAAGGAAACTAATCTGCAGCCTTCTACGTCTGGTATCTTAAACCTTTCGGATAAATAAGTTCAGTTTTTCTTTTGACAGTGTCTAAACATGTGCTAGTGTAGCAAACAAACCATCTTATTTTTGTTCTGTTGCTCAGCCAAAGAATACTTGGTCTTAAATTCTGTTTTCATACAGATGCAACAGTTAATAGTAATATAGTAGCAACGTTTTTTTTCTTCCCAGATGTGATACTAGCTGATCCTGGTTCTAAAAGCACTTTATTTTTTTCCATTTACTAATTCTTTGATTTTCCCTAGTAAACAGAAAACTTTACGTATTGTTGTTTCACTCTCATATTTAGAACTTCCAGGGGCCCTTGTGAAGGACAGTAGGTATATGGAGATTATTAAAATTAGCAAAGTAGATACTGCTTAGTAAAATATTGCTTAACATCGCTCTAGTTCCAGTCCTTCAGTTCTTTGAAGTATTTTTGGATGCTGGCTTCTGGACTTTCTGCTGCTCATTTACAGCAGGTCCTTCAAGCACCTCTACAGCTGGTGCAACACTTTGAGAGATCAGACACTGGCTGTGTGGAAGAAAATGGTTTTGAAGGAAAAACAAGAATGTTTATTCATTTAACCTACCAGACAGGAGGATAGGTTTCATAGAATCGTAGAATAGTTTGGGTTGGAAGGGACCAGAGGCTTTGTCCATGCCTCTGACTGTCTTCCAATAAGCTGAGGAACTACTCTAATATCTCAATTTCTCCACTTTGAGTCCTATTAAGTGACCTCTTTATTCAGACATGGTTTTTATTCTCCTTTCTGTTCATTAGCAACACACCAGACGAGTTTATGAAATTCTCCGATTGCGTGCAACAGATATGGGTGATGCAGAACAGTCCAGAAGCTATCGGTTGGACGTTAAAAGAAGACTGATTGGCCCCTATAAGGTGTATATGACTTAAGTATCATTTAATACTTATTTCAAGGCTAATTATACTTGATTTTACTTTCATTTCCATAAATGTAGTTGATGCCAATTATGTTGCCAATCAACTACTATTAGTTATGCAGTGTTCAACTGACATATACAGGTGCAGAGAACATTCATACATAGCAGTGCTGAAGATCCTGTGTTTGGCTCCTGACTGTTTCCTGCCCAATTCCAGCAGGAAGTTACTACTAAGCTTATGTTACCTAGCTACAAGTGGCATGCTCAGGTAGGCTTAAGAGGACAAAATGTCAATTTCTTGAAAAGGTTAAAAATATCTTAAACAGAGAAGCTAAAAATTTGAGGAGGTAAATGCTGTAATAAGTTTACACTGCAGACTAGGTATAGTTTAGATTCCTGTTCTACTTGTTAGCTAGGTCTTAACAAAACAGCTTGCTAGAGGTAATTGTGCCATGTCAACTTAGAGCTCTATGCAGATGGAATATAAAATAATTTCAGCAGTAAAGTTCAAGCAAGTACTAAATTTAGTGCAAAGTAATTTTCTTAGTTCCTATTAAGTATGCTTCTCAATCTTCAATATAGTTGGTCCATGTGGCATAAACTGACTCTTTGAGACACAGATTAAAAAAAAAAATGCTGGTTGCTAATGGCATCAGTCTTTGTATTAAGAGTCAAAAGACCACGCAAATCTAGGTTTATTGCTATAACTAGCATGTTAGCTACTGTCTTCAATTAAGTACTTGCTAAGCAAACCAAAACCCTGTTGGAAAAGTTTCACAAAGTATGAGAAGTATCTTGATTAGCTTGCAAGCCTTCCTAAAGCACTTACTCTGTTATACCAAAATAGCAAAACTTTGATTGTACTCACGTTGAACTTAGGAGGGCTGTTAGCAGAAATGAGAACTCAGCACTGTATTAAATACTTGCCTGATCTGAAGATAACACCATGTCATGCTGAGTGGCAGGACCTTAATCAAAACACTTTCTATTCTTTCATGAGTGTCATCTTGTCTCATTTGCTAAATTTCACTCAGTGACCACTACAAATAAGGTCATGATTTTTCAGCTAGCGGGACTGTTACATGGTTTCAGTTCATTCACTCAGCACTGAAGTCCTATGGGGGAAATCCAAAATTCCATAAGCAGCTTCAATTCTAGTACTTCTAGCAGTCATTTCCACTTCAGTCATTGCATGCAATAAATGCATTAATAATGAATGGATTTTGTATTGCTAGATATGCAGCATTGCTACTTCAGAATATTGGATTTTTAATTTTTTAGTTATTGCAATGAGGATTCAAAAGAATCCTTAAGGCAGCCAACATTCTTTCCCTGATTTTAAGTTTCATGTTCTGAAATACAGCCATCTTGTTTATGGTAGTTCTGCCTAGTAAACAGCTTACTCATGCACTCGTTTTAAAGAATATTTCCAACGAATTTTAGTCATGGTGCTGTTTTCAAAAAACTTTTTAGAACTGCAATTAAACTAACTTTATATTTTTTACATATATATATAGTAATTTGAAGGAGGGGGAGAAGGAAATTTTAATAAAGAATCGGGAATATTACTGCACACTCTATTGCTGGTATTGTTTTTTTATATAAAGCACTTGATAGCTTCATTTGACCAGTGCTGTACAGATGTAGAATACTTCTAGATAGCCACTACTTAATTTGGCAAAAATGGTATTACATCTTGCAGCTATTTCCTGGCTAGCAGTAGCAGAAACAAAACTGTATGTAGACATTCCAGATGAAAAAAACCTAATACATCTATTCCCCTTGAAGTCTTCAAATTTAGCAAGGAGGCTGTTGCTAAAAATACTTAGATTTTTATGTATATGGCACCACTAGATTCGAATGACTGATACAGCCAACGATGTTGCTCTCTGTAGAAGTACCACTAATACAGGAAATAAAAGATTAGGTATCTTAGTGAACAGGGCATCACTAAGGTAATTCAAAGGGTGAAAGCTTGCGAAATTTCAGTTTCGCTGTGGCTTCCCCATTTCTGAAGAACTCTGCTTTTTATGCTCATTAGTGGACTGTGCTGGTAGACATGTCTCCTTGATCGTGTCTTTATTCCTTCATGTCATCCCTTTTGGAAGTAAACACCACTGCTGTGCTGCTTTTCTTAATCATAATACTTTGTTTAGGTTTGCTACTTGAACAGAATAAACTCTTCTGCCTAGCCCAATAACTTGCTCCCAAAGAATCCTCTTGAAACTGCCTGGGTAAAAGGTCACTGACTGCAGGTTTCAGAACCTTGTGTAGCTGGATATGCTGCTAGTATATTTGGAGGGAAATGGATATTGAAACAACTGGTCATCTGAAACATGTGGAGGCAGTTTGCTTTTTACCTGGAATCTGGAACTTAGAGATGGCCTGACACTACAGTGTCAGACATAATGGGCGTTTAAAAGCAGACACCTTTTTTCCAGAGCTAATATTTATAATCTTAACATATATTCCTGTTAATTAAGCAGATTTTGAATTAATTCTAGAATAAGACAGAATAAGGAGGTTTTAGTTTTTCTACTAACAGAAGCTTACTCAGAAGATACTCATTTCTGGTTTCATTTGGGCAACTCAGCATGTGTTTTGAGTATCTTACTCATTTTGATTAGATAGAGCTAACATGAATCTAAAATTTGAACAGCTATGCTGCTTTTGACATCCTTTCTACAAGGAGATGTTTCTTGATTATTGGCCAGAAATGTGCCTGGAGGCCTCATCAGGACTCTGATACAGAACCTCGTTTTCTGAACTGAACTTTGCCTATTTATGGGATCTGTGGGAGAGTATAAAAGTTTTTGTGATCTTACTCATTTACAATTTACCGTGGTCTCCAGTCCTTCCTCCTGACCCTCAGCGTCAGTCATAGAAAGAAAACAAATTTTCCTTTGAGAGATAAGTGTAAAATTAAATAGAGTACAGAAGGGCTTTAATTTTGAGACTGATGGTAGAAGTAGAATAGTTTGGGAAAATGCTGTCATTTTAACAAACTCTGCAATGCCTATGGAATCATAAAGATTTATTGATAAGATACCAGGCATACATAATGCATCTATTTCTTTTTTTTAATGAAACGTTCAATGACATTCCCCTTTTACAAAGCGAGGGAAGACTGAAGAATGGAAAGTAACTAAGGAACTGAGCAGTTCAGAAATAGATATCAGCTGTATAAAAGTATATCTGGGGAAAGGAAAAACACCTCAAAATACTTTTGCATTTAAGAAACAGGTAAAAATGTCACATATGTGACACAGCAAGGGGAACTCCTCATTTTCTTGCTGTACAAATATGTTTATGCTTGCAAATAATCTTATTGCATTTCAGTGCTGTTACTGCTAATCCCTGGTAACTTTTGAATAGTTTGTAACAACTTGTGAAATGTTTTCAGTGTACAAGAGGCTTCAAAAATTAATTTTTGATAGTCAATTATGGGGAAATCAGTTGGCTGAACAGCCACATAATGGGACACCAGTGTGTTTAATGTCAGCATAGAACTAAATATCCTGGTCAGTTTTCTACAGTCTACTTTTTCATGCCATTCCTCTTCAGTAGAAGTACCACCATTAGACCTAATCTGTTTGGTTAAGGAGAAACTTTGAAACCATTTTTCACTTCACTGGTTCATTAGTAGTACAGAAACTATGAGGCTTTAGCAGAAAAGATGTCCTAATCAAACACTGGTACTGTTTCTTAGTATTAGGCACATCTTGAACTAGATACTGAAATTGAATAAATTTAATCAAATACCATATTCCTGATGATTATTGGTTGTGTTCAAACTACTATTTGTTTGATTGCTTAGAAAAAGCAGAGAGAACTTGCCAAGATGAGAAGGTGTCTAAGACCAGAGGAGCTGACGAATCAGCTGAACCAAATAGACCTAAACATGCAACATGAACAGTTAGAAGAGAGCTTCCAACAACTTGTTTCAGATTACCGAAGAGTCCTAGAACGACTTGCACAAGCATGAGGATCCTGCCTGTACAGGAAACTTGCGAATTTCTATACAGTGTTGTAAAGCACGTCCTTAATTGCCACTTAACTGCAAAAAATCTCATGTGACATTTTAATCACATTAAAGGTGACTTGTGTTTCTGTGCATTTTGAATATTTTCTACTTTTGTGTTGTAGATTTTTAAATGTTGTACTTTTAGGTTTGGGGGCACTTACTGCTGAAATAAACAACGTAGATTCTCAGATATAGTATCACTTCAATTGTATGAATTTTCTTTTACCCTTCTGTTTTGTCTCACGACTTAAAATAGATACCTGAATAGCAAGTTAATACATAAATCTAAGCAATATAAATATTGTATCTCTTAAATTTCTCCTAACTTGATCCTCCTCGTGCTGTTCTACTTGGATCCTATTGTACTGTGTAGGTTTAATGTCCTATGAGCAGGTTACAAGACTGGTTCTGTGGTCTGGCTGGCATGCTTCCTGAGTACAGGCTCTTTACCCTTTCTTAGCTTACGGGAGCAGGACCCAATTCTATCAGACCTGCTCTACTTAAACCTCTAAAGGGCCTTGAGCCTGTGGTGGTGGTTTTTTTTTTTTTTTTTCCCAAACCTCCAAGTTTTCAGGTTCCTGATTTCAGGAACATACATCACAGTTGGGGAAATAGTCAAGACTTTGTAAGGACTCCAAAAGCACTTCTACTAGTATAAGAAACATACAAATCTGTAGGAAGCAAGTGCCTTTGTATAGTTCCTTGGCTCTATTCTGCTATCCATCACTTCTCGGACTTGAGGTTAGTTCTTAAATATTCTGCCCCTCCTCTCTGAGGAAGAAATTACATTATCTTTTCTTGTAGTTCAGACTTCAGAACTGATTTGTCTTGGCCTGTAATCAAGAGGACTTAATCTGAGTAAGGATCATTGAAATTTATTAACCATGTTTCATGGTCCTAGTGGGATTCAGGTCCAGCTTTCAAAATTGGAGTTTGTAGATTGACAGTTCTCTACTACCATCTGATAGGATGTGGGGAAAAGTGTCATGTTTTCCAAATATTTAAAACCTCCTGTGGATTTTTTTTGTATTTTCTATTAAATTCTTTTTAGAAATTTTAATTCTTCTGGCTAGGATATCTTGTCTGTATGATATGTCATTCATCTACTGTAGTATCCAAATATATTATACTCCTTAATTTTTAAAAGGCTTCTCCTGATTGTAGTAGTCAGCCTGAAGGTAAGTTGGGGGATTTGGGGGGTTGGGGTAGGGTTTTTTGTTTGATCAGGTTTGGTCTCTTATTGAACATGTTCAGGTGTTGGTGACAAGCCAGAAGAGGGAAAGCTGAACTGAAGAACTGTGCTTAAATTTGGTTTCTGCATAGAGGTCCAGGATATTTCTTGTGCTTCTGGGGAAGTCTACACTAACACTGCCTGAGCTTTTGCATTACTGAGGCTGAAGCCACTCATGAAGAAGCTTAAGCCTTTTAAGAAATTGTAGGACTGACAAGGAAAAGACACTGCCTAATGGGCTGTTTACCCACTGAGAGTTTGAACATTGTTTCCCTCTCCAGAAGTTATTTTTCTTGGGGTGGGAGCATAAAAAGGCAGAGTCTGGCATATCTGTTCCTCTCATCCTTCTAGTACCTGATGTGGGATGGGAAAGGAGGTTTGTCTGCTGTCACCCCCAGGTTATATGGATGTCCCAAAAGGGCTGAGAAATGTTGTGAAATGTAGGCTTGATGCTAGAGGTAGCAAAGGTTGCCATATTCAACTGATGATGCAAAATGGATATGAAAGAAGCTACTGAGCCAAAAGGAGGGAATCTTTAGATGTTCCTTAAATAGTGAAACTTCTCTCACACAGTGATTAGGGCAGATGAATCTTTTCATAACCTGTTGGAATATTTTTTTTTCTGTTGACACTGTTAAAAGAGGTGAGCTAGTGCCTCCACTCCTCTTAGTGGTGAAAGCGCAGTCTTGGGCTGAGCATGGTTTCTCGTACCAGTACGGGTTGGGAACACTAAGCTGTTGGGATGTGCATGCGGACAGCAAAACTTAGGACCTGGTTTACAGGAACTATCTTGTTACTAATTCTTGGCACCAAAGCTATGAATAAACAGCCTCTTGGAGATCTAGAAACTGAATCCTGCCATCCTGCAGGAGATTACAGCTTCTGCAGTACTGCTGCCAGGAAAGACCATGTGAGTACTCCCTAATCCATTACAGATAATTAAGCCAATTATCTGAAACAACCTTCATCAGCAAATTAAACTGGCCCTGCTGACTTTGCCTGAAGTGGTCTAAGAAGTGTCTGGACTATCCGTTCCCTTGGCAGAGAGAAAGAGGCAGTAATCTCTTCTGTAACAGCTACAGATCAGTGGTAGTTCTACTGACAATGCTGCTTGGGGAGCGTATGCCAAGTAGGGTTTTGGGGTAAGTCTGTTCAAACTAACGTTTTAGAGACTTAAGCATTAATGGGAAAGTTGACCAAATACTCAGGTTTCAGTGGATGCTACTAGACCAACTCCTAGCTTTCTGACTTGCCCGTCCGGATATTTTGTTCCATGATTTTCAACGAGACAACAAATTTCACCTACAGGTGAGCTGCAGGATCCTTTTCTCTGAAGTACACGCAGCAGCAACTCCAGCTGTTCAGCAAGTCATATTTATGAAATAAAAAAGTTTAATACTGTTTATAAAAGTTCAGCAAGTTTTGTGAAACTCCTGTTTATATTCCTGTATTAATGTAATTAAGAACAGGGACCTCCTACTATATTTAAACAAATACTTACTAGCATAGTATAGAAAATAGCATAGCTCTCACTAGTATTGTCTGACTCCTGCATGCTGAGAGAGGACCTGTGAACTAGTTACAGCTGTCTATAGAGAATTGCAGTTAGACACTGGGGGGGATCCCATTTGGTGGATTTGTGAGCTGACAACTGAACACTGAGGCTTAGCAGCAACTTTTCATTTCTAGATGTTAGGAGTGTAGGAATTGGATAGCTGCAGCCGTATGTTCTTAGAACTCTCTCCTATTCTGGGTACAATATGACAGTAAAGTAATCCTGGATACAAATTATTTTTGTTCAAGTATATAATCTGTTATCCTAGGCTTCTTATCTTAAGCTGCTATTGTTCTTCTTCTGAGTTACTACATACTAACAGGAACTTAGAGCAAACACTAATAATAGGTTTACGTGATTTAATTTATTACTTCTTTCTGCATTTTGACTAAATCCAGATTCTTCAGTCACTTCACTCAAACATCAAACGAAACTTTGCATAACATACTGATACAGCATTTTAAAGTTTTGTGCATTTGAACAGTCTTTTCAGAATGTACATAAGATCTGTAAGTATATTTAAAGTAAAGTATTGAATTTTAGATGCTGCTGGCATCAGGCTGCTGGTTTGCCCTTCTCTCACTTACAAATCCAGTCACAGCAACAATGAATCTACTTTAAGGAAATTTGGTAGAGTATCTAAAATGGTGAATTTAGTTCAACTGGTAAAGACAAATTTTCTTTTCATGCAAAACTATTGTCAATGGTGCTAATCCAAGATTTTGCCCTAAGAGGTAAATCAAGCTCTGAAAAATATTTGTTTAGAAGCCTCAGTCAAACTGTTCCCTCTCATGTATTTTGAAGCATAAAAGTTAACTACTGCGGGTACTAGGAAACAACTTCTAGCTCAACAACTAATAACCTGAAGAAATTCAACAGAATACCTATAGTTCCAGAACTGAGAAAGCAAGCTACCTGAAGCTGCAGGATTTGAAGGACACTTTAACTGCCGTAGTAGAGGGAATAAGGTCTACGTAGCTGAAGCAGTACCTTGGGCAGTACATGTCCGTGCCTCCTACGAACAAACGCACAAAGCTGCTATGTGGCAGTTTAGGCAATTCAAGACTGACCTATTGTCTCCCTCTGCAATGTCAGCAGGAGGGTAAGCAGCCCATAATATCTGTACGAAGGATTTACGTCTGCTTATGTAGATCATTTTTTCAATTCCTTTTTGTCTCTCACTGAGACTTTGTTGCTCTTTATGCTTTTCCTTTATCGTATTGTGTGACTGTCAGATACTAGAAGGCTTGAAAATCTTAGGCTGTATATTTTGCCATTTTACCTTTTCTCCCAGTGTCAGTTCTGACCTGATTTCATCAGTATCAAACTGTTAGAGCTAGAAATACCTGTTATATTCGTAAGCCTATCACTTAACAGCTTGGAATCTCAGCTTTCAAATTGAAAAATATTATTCTCTAATGCTACTGCTTTGTGAAACATTGCTTGCTAGTGTAATTTGGACTTGAAGTTGACAAAAAGCATGGTCAAATATTAAAATCTGTATCATAAGCAAGTATCTGTGGCAGATATTTCAGTTTTCTCCTAAAAATCAACTTAAAGTCATGGGGAACATATTTTCCCCATGCCATCAGTATTTCCAGCTGTTTTACGCTGCTAGTTCTTCCTCCAGTGATCAGAAAGATTTCAATCGAACCCTGAGTTCTATCTATTAAAATGTTTCATTTACAAAAGGCTGTTAGCCACACCAGTGGCAGTATTTGGAATTGTGAGGCTAAAAATTTAGTGCAACCAGTAAAAAAGGAAGGCTATTACACAAAGCTATACAAACAGATGCAAGCTCTGCTCAGGCAGGGCAAGCTATCTGCCATCATAGTGGCTTATATCTGTGGAAGAAAAAATGTAGGAATGGGCTTCCCTCCCTATCACTCACATCTTTTTTACGATGTAAAAAGAAAAATAATGCAAATACCAATTTCTACTCAGAACTACTCAGGTTCTTTGTTCCTTGCGCTAAAGCCTTCAGTAACAGGCATGGCAACAAATGAGACTACAGGCTCTGTTTCTGAGCTTCCTTTTAGACCTATAATGATACAAGCAAGTGTAAAAAGGATCATTAATTTAACAATTTGCAGATTTCCATGTTCAAAATATTTTTTATTCTCCAGACTAGAGAAGCAAAGAGAAAAGGGGGAAAAAAGGTCCTCCTTCCGCTCTTCAAAGCTCATTTCAGATACAAGGCTCCCACCCAAACTGAAGGAATCTCAGGTAATGACATGATGAAGACAAAGCCTTGGGAAGAGCATTTCAGAATTCCCTCTTTGCCATTGCAAAAAATCTATCTAGCAGGAGCAGTACTGTGCACTGTTTTTTTCTGAGAGTAGCACTAGCTTCTTTCTGCAGTAAATAAAGAACATGTAATGCTGTAAACATTCCTCAGATAGGAGGTATGTGCTCCATTTAAGGTTGTTGCACAGTTTGAGCTGAAGAGATATAAAACATAAAGGAAATCTAGATCAATGGGAAGAGAAATTTTGCTTTCCCTAGAGCTGGGATGTAACAGTTCGGTGTAGCTTTGTCTGATTAGGTATATTCTGTATCACTGACATAGGAGGTTTTTGGTTTTTTGCAAGTTTAAGACTCCAAACTATCTCACTGTGGATCAGATGAACGCCAGCCCTGAGAAAAGGACACCTATTTGTGATTAGAGCAGGACCCAAACAGCACCAGCCTCATCAGCAAAAACTGCTGTGGAATTAAATCATCTTTCAAGACAATCTTAGATAGGAAAGTCTAAGCAGCCTAAGCCTAACTCTAAAAGTATCCAGCTGCTATATTTAAACTGGAAGCATATTTCTATATCATTCTATATAAGATTTCATGTATACATGAGGCATAACTCTGTTGTTTTATAGACTGTTACAGACTGCTTTCAAACTTGCATTTAAAAGCCTAACTTTATGTCTCCCTCAGCACATCTTTTGCTTATTTTAATATCAGCCTGCACAATAACTTGGGAGGAAATAAAGTCGAGATTCTACATTTAGAACATACTGACTGACAGCACAGAGCCTATCCAAGTGAGATGGGACATGAAAGACCTTGAAGAATAGAACACACAGACGTGTTAAAAAAAAAAAAAAAAGTGATTTCTCCAAAGCTGCCTCTCAATCTGAGGCTCAGGACAGCTTGAGACATCAATGTCCATCTTAAATATTTCAGAGTTTTTGCCAAATGTAAACAAAAAATATTATATACATGAGGAAAAAAGTGATGTATTTTCTTTTGGTGAAAGAACTTGAACATGGCAAGAGCATGATTTTTCAGGTTTGCTGTGTTAGGATATGGTGTATCTCTCCTTTTCTGAGACACTCATCCTAGTTTTACTGGTATAAAGCTCCTACCAAACCTGTATCTGTTACTTATATTCCTTAGTAAAAGGAGAAAACCTGCATCTAAACATAAATTAGAGAATACTGAATAACGACTATTGTTAGGCTTTAGATTCATCCAGAGACTGCAAAAATTACACAGTTGTTCTCTTGGAGTGTAATCGATTGTAATTTGATTGATCCCCTCTTGGTTTCCGATACGCAAAAGGAATTGGTCCAGTCTAACCGCTAGCGCATACCTACAAGTATTTGTGAAATAACCTGAGGCTTAAGGACAAGGTAATTACAAAGATGGTAGCAGCATAACTAGTATTGTCTCCAGTTCCTGCATTTTGTTATGCCATCAACCAGTTTTCAGGCTGTTAGAATATGGAATTTTGGTCTTACAGCTACAGACAAAAGCCAAGCGTCCACTTCATTTTCTCTAACAGTGGCCTCGCATTCCACTGAGTAGGAAATACTTACTGACTCACGTAAGAAAGGTGAGACTAGGCTACCTTAGTTTCTCTCCTTTAGTGACAGTTCAGGAAAAGATGGTGAATTGCTCATCATACATGGCTACTTCTATGTGAAGCGTGCTGTTCGCTTTAGGCACACACAAGCACACCCACTCCAGCATACACGTAGTTACTTACGCCAAGCAGCAGTAACGTGCCATGGCTTTACACTGTACGTTCTTGTCATAGAACCAATGGTTGGGTGTCTGCGTTCCTAAAGCCTTTCTGAGATAGAAAATAAGATAAAATGATGCCTGATGAGATTCAAACCCCTGAAAGACCATACTATGCTGCAGAATTAGGAAGGAGGTGAAGACATGTGCTTTTCTGCCCTGCAGGTGAGATGTGTGCATACCTCTCACCAGTGAGCAGCGGGTGACGATGCCCACGAGGTGTAACTAGGCAGGGTAGCAATGCTATTTCTTCATTTATTTCTAGCTCTATTTTTCTTCTGCTAAAATCCTACCATTCTCCCCTCACTGAGTAACGATGATGAAACATGTCAGTTGGTGCAGAATGTGGCTATAAGAAGTGGATTGTTTTATTTTTGGAGGCCGTGCAAGATATTGTATTGATCTTTAAACTGCTATGTGGTCTGGATATAACCTATATGATAGGCTGCCTGTCACGCTGTGGCAGCTGATTAACTGATGCACTTTTGCTAGCGATGTCTGTATAGGACCACTGAGAGGGTCACAGCACATTTTTTTTATCAGAGAACTCTTAAATTTGTTCCTTAAAGGAAGAAATACTTACAGTGTAACTTTCAAGTTCATACATTTTGGGGGCTTTTTCCAGAGTACAGAGGAGTAAATAACATCAGCGTTCCCATCTGCCTTGGGCTTTGAGTCTATTCTTGTTAACTAAATTATAAAATTTGTACATGTGAAGTTAAAAACTACTGATAGCTATACCAGGAGATAAATAAATCTGGAGATAAACAGCCTCTGTTCGCATTTGAGAATTTGCTTACTTATCCCACAGGTTACCAGTGTGTGTGTACACGCGCGTGTCTGTAAGGATCCAAAGGTCATTACATGTGTGTAAGGATATAAGAAAGGATACTTATATAACTTCTACATTTTGGTTTCTTCCCTCTACTCTTGCAACCACTACCCTAATGCTTTCCATTCATCCTTTCACTTGGCGATTTGACTCCTTTAGGTTTAGTATTTGCCTGCCAGCTGTTGGATTTATGTCCTGTAACAGTGTTTCTAAACTCTGATCAGCCATAAGAACATAATTTCAAAATGTGTTTAATTGTTCATACAGGCAAGCCAAATGCAGGCAAGGAAACAAAAAGGTGGAAAATAAAGATGATAAATGGACATTAGAAGTTTAGTTTGATTTTTATTTGACTGCAGATGAAACCTACCACACCAACACTGTGTAAAGATGGTGACATTTCTTTAAAGTAAGGCGATACCTATACCACAAAAAGGTTAGAAAGATGTTGCTCTACTGAAAAGTTTGCTCTTTTAGATCTTTTCTAAATGCATGAAGTTCGGCTGTGCAGATGAAATAATGAGTGTAGCTAGAAAAATATGTGAGTTTTACAGTTCAAGCTTTATCCTTCAGATTCTGCATAGGCCTTTACAACAAATGGAACAGCAAAAACTTAGTTCATAAAGAGTAGTTCATCTTTTTATTCGCAAAAGTCAAAAAACAGTGGTGGTGGGGATTTTTTAAAAAAAAAAAAGGGTGAAAAGAAATTATGAGGTAGCTCCAGCATGCATGGAATAGTATGGTTGCAACTCTTCTGAGACTGACTCCCACTTAGTGAAGCGCTGTCTCTCTGCCACGTCTCTGGTGGAAACAGTACAGTCTCCGAGCCTGCTAGGCACGTTAGAAAGCTGAGCAGGCTGGAGACTACAGAGGAGGACACTTCAGCAGTACTTCAGGGGAGCAACCACCTGAAGATCGCCCAACATCCCACCGTCGGACAGGCCGAGGCTGCCACTAACGGCAGGGCGGATCAGTACTGACATTTGAAGGCTGTCACCTGCAAACCCCGTCCGCGGGGCCCGCGGCAGAGCCCGTCATGCCCCACGCCGCCCGCCCCGCCGCCTCGCTCAAACTCCCGCAGCTCTCCACCGTGGGAGAGCGGGAAGGGGGCGCTCCCACCCCGCCGCCGCGCCACAGCCACAGCCGAGGAGCAGCCGGGCCCCGCGCCCGCCGGCTGACGGGCTGCGCCCTGCGAGGGCTACGGGGCAGCGAGGGAGGGCTGCACGGAGGGGACAGCCGCCGGCTCCGGGACGCCGCCCGGCTCGGGCACGGTGCCGGCGGTCCTGAGGGGACGGGCTTGTCACGCACCTGCCCGAGACCCGCGGGCGGGCGGGGCGGGGCGGGGCGGGACTTACCTGCCGGCACCCGCCTCCGCCTCAGGCGGCGCGCGCACAACGCTGCCCCCAAGAACTGCCGGCGCGGCCGCCAGGCGCGAGGCGGCCTCAGGTCCCGCGCGCGCCCGGCGCGAGGCAGCCAGGGCTCCCCCCCGCTCCCGCTCGCCGGCCCGGCTTGCTTCCCGCGGCCACGTGACCCCCCCCATGGGCAAGATGGCGGCGCCCAGAGCTGTCAACGTGCTGCGGAGCGGAGGTGAGTGCGCGCCGCCGCCGCGGGGGGGGGAGGCGCGGGCCCGGCGCGGCGCTTTGCCCTCCTCTCGCCCTTCCCGCCGGCCGCCGCGGCGCCGCTGTTGAGTTGGGGCATGCTTTGAAATCGAGGAGCAAAAGGACCCGCCGCCGCCCTAGCGGGGAGACCGCCGCGCCTGCCGGGGGCGGGCGAGAGACCGCTCCGTCAGTCAGAGCGCCCGGGGCGCGGGAAGGTGTCCCGGCGGGGGGGAGGTTGGCAGGGCAGGGCCTGGGGAGCCGCAGCGGGGTCCCACAGGAGGGGCCGCGCAGAAGTTGGAGGTCCCACGCACGTACGGTAGAGAAGCGTGGGACAGGCGGTGTACTCCTGCCCTGCCGCCGCCCCGGGCGCGCGGGCTGCGGTGGGGCTCCGGTGGGGGCAGCGCCCACCCGCCTTCCCCGGGAGACGGGCGGCGGCCTGAGGCTGTGCGCCATCCGAAGGGAAAAGAGGGGCCCCGTGTTGGGCGCCGGCCCTGTCCCGTGGCAGCTGTCAGGTCCGCGCTGCTTGCGCGCGCCCCCCGGGCGCGTGGCGGGGGCTGGCAGCCGCCGGGGCGGGGCAGCACCTGCTGTCCTGGCGGCCGCGGGCCGTACGGGTAGGCCGCAGGAGCGTTGTGCTTAGTTTTGCTGTGGTAATGCTTGCTGTTAAGTGTTTGACAGAAAAAGCAATCTGACGTAAGTATACGTGTTTCTTCTACCAACTCGTTCAACTGCAGGACTTTTTACACGTTGGCGCCTCAGTGTACGTAGTGGCTTTTCGGGTCCCGTCGCCCCTCCTGCTCCGAGGTCCTCCTAAAACCACCTTTTCTACCACATAACCTTTCACAAGTGAATCACTCCCATATGTCTTACTGACTTATTAATACATAAGAACAATTGTACAAGATGCTGTACTTTGCTGAAAAATGCATTATCTTATTGGTATAATGTCATTTACCTCTCATTCCTTCCCCTCAATGTTTTATTGTCTCACATTAAATAAGATTTGAAGCTCTTCGGGCATACCATTCTGTGAGTGTTTCTTTTTAGCACGTGTTGTAAAATCTTAAATGTGTGAACAGAAAGAAATACCTCACAATGATCTTGATGAAAGACTTGTATGATTTTTTTTTTTTAAAGACTGTTAAATACTTGGTGTAGTAATAGGGGATAGAGTGTTCCTAGATTAATTTTAACTTAAACATTAAACTGAATGCTGTGTGCTTTCGGCTAAAACATAGTATTGCAATGCTTTACACCTGGCATAACAAAATTTCAATCCCTATTCTCATGTTATTGATCCTGATCTTCTACTGTACTTTCATTTTTCATTCTATCCAACAGTCTTGAAAACCATTGGAAAATGCAAAGGCCTTTTCTTCATAGTTAGTCCTGAATTTTGCAGGGCAGAAGTGCCACGTCATTTTTTTTTTCAGTGGTAAAGGCTCATATTCATAAGGAAATTTCAGTGTAACTGGACTCTTGGAATCTGAGCATCAGCTGGACTCTAGGAAGAGCTGCAATATTGGGCCTTCAGAGTCTCCTTTTTTTTTTTTTTATTTCTGACAGCTGTCAAAATCTTCACTCTTTCACGTGTGTGGAAGTGAGTGGCACAGAATCAAATTTTTTAGTATATAATACCATGCAAACAATGGGGTTTTTTTGTTTGAATCTCAAATGAACTGAAATTTAGTGTGCAGCTTCATACTGTTCTTCATTATTTGCTTCAGCAGTTCTGTGTCTGCAACCTTCTTGTTCTGGATATTGTTTTGGTCGCGTGTCCATGCCCAACCACTGCCTCCAGCCCCCTCCACACCTAGAAACCTGATGTCTGTCATCCAGTTAAAAGAGCCAAACCGTTTAAATTTGTTAAGCCTTCATACCTTCCCTTCAGGCGTCAAACCTTGTTCAGCTCCCCTAGTGGATATGCATTTCCAGAAGTTGAAAAAGCAAAACTGTCATAGTTCAGACAAGACTAATTAAACTAAATCCAATTTTCTCTGAATTGGACAGTTCAGTATAATTTAATTTGCAAATACTGAAAGACAGAAGTGATTTAAATTAGATTTCTGTTCACCTAAGGGAATCTATTCTACCTAAATTGAACAAAAATTACCTTTTTATAGCCTCTTTTGTGATATTTTTTCGTATGTCTGATGTTATGTTTTTATAAATGATGAAAGGAAAAATTTCTTTATTATGGAACTGTTTCTAGATAAGTGTATTTGAACAGCAGAGATCTTGGAAGTGTGTATACTGGTTAAATACTTCCTCCACATATCAGAACGACTTCAGCTAGCCTAAAAAAATCTTTATTATATTTGAAAAAAGAAAATAAGTTGAATGAAAGATTGTAGGAAGTTAAAAAGATAGTTTGTGCCTTTTCAGTAGGCATATGGGGAATTTATTTGAATAGTCTCTGCCTCACTAGTGTCAGAATTACAACACTGTCAACCCAAGAAGAAGGTACCCAACTTCATAGGAGTGTGAGTGGCTTGCACTAACCTTTGTGAAATTCTGTATGCCCAAACACTCCATTCCAGAGTGGCCTTGCAGTGGGTTGAACTGCATTTTAGCTGCCACCCTTTCTTGAAGAGTATTTGAAAAGAATTTTACAGGTGATGCATAGAAGTGCAAATTGCATTTACCGTTTTGTGAAAGAAAACTAAGAAACATCCAGAACCCAGACACATTGAATCAGTATGTCATGTCGTGGTTTGTACTTACAAATAGTACGGATTATATGGTGATTCATTGGCTTGTAAATGGTCTAATTACATATTATGACAGTTTCAGGTATTACAATAATTGCATCTGTGATACTTCGTTGGTAATAAAATAAAGTAGAAGCCATCAAAGAACTGCATGTCTACAAATACGACTTAGATGGTTTAAGGCATAGTAGTTTCTTATTGATTTATTCATTTTAGGCAAGTAAATTACTGTAGAGTAGGAGCCCCTAATTTCTTGTAATGAAGTTTCAGGACTTTGAGCCACAGGAAAATAATTGATGAGAAGACATCCCTTGTAAAATGAGTTACTTACTGTATTAAATACTGATATAACTGATTTTTGATCTTGCTTCCCTATCTCTAACTATGAATAAGTATTCTGTAATAATCTATGTGACGTATTATTGGACAGACTTTTAAAATTAAGTCACTGTAGACTGATGGTGTGTGATACATCTCTTAGATATGTTGTGTGTGTCCCCAACAGGCTGTCTGTTTGCTTGTACGCCACCTTATTAAGCCCCTTGCGGAACTGGAAATTCATATGCAGTCTCCTAAATGGGTACCAATAAATCTGGGAACTGCTCTCAGGTAGAAGCTGTAGCTGTCTCCAGCACCACAGTATGTGAGTTGTTGTGAGATACTTTTCTTCTGCAGATGCAGAACCTTTTAGAAATGATTGTTTTCAAATTTTTTCTGGGAATGTTACTCTTTTCCCCTCCGTTAGTAAAATGAAGGGGAGATACATAAATGTGTTTTTAAACCTTTTTAAAAAAAAAAGCAGGGGGCCATAGCTGGAGTTTGAGTTTGTTGCAATACAGCTTCAAAGCCTCGTGCTTCCAAGTTTGGCTGGAAGTGCTGACTCTCATTAGAAATCAGACTTTTCTCTCTCTCTCTTTTTTTTTTTTTTTTTTTTTTTTTTTTTTTTAATATTACAGAGCATTCTTATTTGGGCCATATAGATCACAAGTTTTGTTCATGAGTCTCGTCAGTAATGTATGGTTGAGTATTGTCTATACTGCATAGTTAGTCGAGGCAAAATTGAGTATTCCAAAGGAATAATAAACTCTTCTCCAGCAGGGTATTTATATGAAAATCATCAAGCTATTCTGAAGCATTACAGAAGTTAGAAATATTGGTTTGGACCCTGCAGAGAGTGGACTAACAGAAGAAGGTGTAGCAAGTGGCTGAGGCAATATGAAGTGATTTGCTTTACATCCTTTAGATGGAGTGCATATATATAATTTTCTGTAGTGTTTTTCTTTGTGGTCAGACATGGCTTTGCCATTTAGGATGGTAAAAATGGTAGTCAACTTTTAAATTACCATTTTATGTTGAACTCTGCATGTCAGTGTACAGAAGCGTGCTATGGAGTCTCCAGCTGGGAGGTGGTTAAATAAATAAATAAAGTGCCTGCTGTAAATCTCTTCAAATCTCCATTTCCATGGCTTTGTGATTTCCAGAAACATGGTCAAGATCAAATCAGTTACCTTACTGAATAATATCTATCCAAAACCATTGCAGTTTCCACCACCTGCAAGGGGAGAGGGCTGTCTTCCCTCTCGGAATCTTTTTTGCAGCAGTTTCCGATATCCTATTGCTGTTACTAACCCACTTCTTCCGTAGGCGGAAACCTGGACTGGCTGACATGTCACCTCCTCACCCACACAGCCTGCTACAGAGAATCTAGCATCTGTCTGAATAGTTAGCAGAATCAGCATCTGGACTGAGTTGAGGCATCCCTCCCCCAGTGTGCTTAGTTTCCTTTCATTTTATATTTCTTTTACTTTTATTCATGAAATATTTATTCATTATCCAGAATTCATCAAACACCTGTGGTCAGCTTTGTTTCATGAACGCAGCTGAGGGTGCATACTGGTCCTCGGGGAAGCAGGGGACACCTCTGTGAAAAATAAGGTACTGAACTGTATTTTAGGGACATGTAGTTTCCATTGCCTTAACCTTAATTTGGAGTTGATCTTTATCATTGTCGATATTTAGCCATTTTGTGCATTCGATCCAAATGGGAACCTGTTTTTTTCACTTCTGCATTGGAATTCGAGTTGACATAAAACATTCAACCAAGCTTAAGAAATTGAGTGAATTTGGGTTAGAAGATGGAGCATTAATGACTGTCTAATACAAGACTCCTATATCTTGAGTTATCCATAAAAACTTTACTGAATCTTTTACTAAACTGTATTTCCGATACACATGGCCCATATCTTGCATTTTGTTAGTTTGCAGCCCTTGATAATGCTCATGGTCTCATGAAACACAAACTTTTCAATATTTTTAAGAGGAAGTGAAAGAAGGCCGCAAAATAAGGTAATTTTCTTTTTTGCTGAAATCAAAGCGTGCGTGCCAGATTTTTTAACTGCCATATGCTACTGAATCAATCTGTTTCCATCTTTTTGATGATGTGTTTTGAAATAGAAGTTACATTTATTTTTAAAAAATTGTTGTAGCTTGCCCTTTGATAAGTGTATTTAACCATAAAATTCAACATATGTGAGATTATTCTCATGTTAAGAATGAATCATAAAAATCTTCTTAGCACTATTCTTATTCAAATGCTAAAAGTATTTCTTCATCCGTATCTTCATCACCAGAAACTTAGAAATGTACAACTCAAAAAATTAATCCTCACCTTTGCTAATATTTCAATACTTTTAAGCGAATGCTTTTTAAAAAATTAATCATGGTATATACAGATAACAGTTTTGGGGAGACCTGACGAAACATTTCCTGGTATTCCAGACTGATAATGAAATATGTCCTGTAATTCTGAGGTTTTTTGGCAGATGAGAAAAAGTGATTGAAAACTTTCACTAGAGAGTTTTCAAGATCAAATGATGCTTGGCTGCACTGTGCAATATATGAGCTGGGCAATTAGCTGGAAGAAAATATTAATTCACATTTTCCATTAATTTGTAGACAGACTCATGTCTCCAGAATTTAACCTTAGCATTATCAGCTGCAAATGATGCATGGTGGAAGTTCAAAACATTTGATTGTAGTACACTTTCAACATTTTTCAAATGATCCTAAGGTAGTTTCATCCCTGTCTTGAAAATAATCAGGCAGACGAGGAGTTATTCCCATTTCAACAGTGCAGCAATGAGTAATTCTGGGGGAGACATGCACTTTCATGGTTTTGAGGCATGAGAGGAAAAATATTCCCCTTTCAATAAAGTGTTTAATTGTTCTCTTCTTTTAGTTGAGAGGTAATGTATTGTTGGCAGCACACAGCCCCTTTGTTCTGACAAGATCTATCACTTCTAGCTGTGGATGGATCTGTAGGGTGTGGTTTCTCTGTGATCTTAGGTTTCTCAATCAGCCAGCATTAGCTAAGATTGCTTTTAAATGAAGGAAAGTCATTCGCAGATGTCCAGCCGTGGCATGATTTGGATCAACTTGTTGATCTACCTGAAAACCAGCCGCAGCAGTGGAGCCTGCGTTCGGGTCGGCAGCTTCCTGGTCCAATTTGATGTGGGAGGGAGGGTGGCATCCCTGCTCCGGGCAGCAGCCTACAGCCAGGCTGGCACAGCTGCCGGCTTATAAAGCAGCAGCGTTTTCATGTGCAGTTACATTTAAGTGATCTGTATAAGTGATGTTAGGCATTACCTGAGTGTTTTTAGTTGGTGGCTAGCTGCTGAGACTTGACGTTTTCTGCCACTCGACAGCTTTCCTGACCCACGCCTACTCATGTAGGCATTCATTCCCGTACATAAAATGTCTTTTCTTCTTTGTAGGAAGGTGCCCATTGACCTGGTGCTGGAGCATCACCATTGCAGTTACAACTAAAATCCACACAGAGACGAAATTCATGACAAGTTCCTGAAGAGTACTTAGTTTCAGCCTTTTGTGAATGCTTTCTCGGTTCTGCATGCCTTGTATCTTGGGTGGCCGGGTCCCAGGCAGTGACCTATATCTGCCAGTACTTAGCCTGTGATAAATATATTGGATAGGTACATTTTTAGATACCAGAAGTTAACTGAGGTAAACGTAGCTGTAATCCTTCAGGCAAAATTGAACTGGTTTGGAAGTGTATTTTACATGTATCATTTTCCATTTTGCAGAGTTTTCCTTAAAGCTCACCTGGACCTTTCCCTAAGCAGAAAGGAGCTGCTCTCTTTCCATTCCCATCACAGAGCTCTGAAACTTCTCCACCTAATGCAGCAGCTCACCACCCTGGTGTAGTGATTCTGTATAAGGGCTGGTGTCCAGCTGCATGCATAGGCTACTAACCCTGAAGGAAAACACCAGAAAGCTCTGGGAAAGCCTCTACCAAGAAACTGGGATGCCCCATCATAGGAACTTGGCTTGCTGCCGTGTTTCCGAAATAGGTTTTACAGTGCTCTCTCAGTCTTCAGAGTTAGACATGGGGACGCCGATGAGCAAGGAGTGCTCCCTGTTTGCATGCACTTCTGCATCGCCTGCCAGAGGCTGTTGTCCTTGTCTAGCTTTTCCTTACCTGGCTTCAGGCATAGAAGCAAAGGCTCAACATAATACTGTGTAATAGGGTGGAAAGTCTGAAACAGAAAGTCATGTCTGTGATTTTAATTCCAGATTGTGCAGTTCAGTACTGGCTTTGGGCAGCACAAAAGGCAAACTTTGTCTGTTACGGAAGGGGTAGGTCTCTTCAGGCTCACAAACGCAGCATTAACCAACACGCAAATCTTAGTGTTGCTCTGCAAAGAATGAAATGACTGATTTAACCTTCTCTATACTTACCCAGCAAATCAATGAAATAAAGGATACTGCTTCACAATCTCTAGGGATTAAATTAAAGAAAAGAAAGATACAGGCTCTTAAAATCCATACCAGAAGATGGCCCTGCCAAGTCTATGTACAGGATCGAACTGCAAGTGAAGTCTCTGGTTTCTTGGTTCTTGCATGCTCTGTTACTTAAAACATCACCAATAGTGGTATCGTATATTGTAGGTCTCCGGTGGTCTCTAAGCTTCTTTACTGTAATACATCACATTTGAAGAGAAAGGATGAAAGACTAAATCATCCCTAAAATCATCACATCAAATTGTGAATTATATTGTATTTTAGTGCAGATAGCTCCTCTAACCAAAATCACAGTATCAGATGCCGTATGAGCATATAGCATAACATTTTTTTGCCTCCCAGAGCTCACAGTGCAGGTAGCTATAGTGGACAAAAGGGACTGAAATCGTGAGCACTACCTGATGGATGGAGAAACTGTAGCGCCGAGGGAGTAATTTGTGGAGGGTCTTGTGGCAGCGCAGCATCGGCAGAATGAAATGGGGCCTGGGGCTGCCCCAATGCCTGCTGCTTCTAAGGTACCAGGCTAACACACAGTTTAACGGTGGACATATGTGAAGTGGCTTTCTACATTTAGATAATATACTCCTTTTACTCAAGCTTTTGCACTGAATTACTCTACCTAGACCAGAAGCTGGATTTAAGGTGTACATAAAAACAGCATACCACGTGTCTGTAAAGTTTGGGAATTGTGTGTCGTGGGTGTTCTCTAGCGGTGCAGGGGAAACTGAACTGAGCCAGTCTGGCACGCTTCCTGTCATTTCATGCATGGTTTTCAATGTATAGCTAGAGTTGGAGTGTAAGGTTTTGAGGCTACCACAAAAATATTTCTATAGTGAAATGGTATTTTCTTGTTTTATTCTGAAGAGACCTGGGTTTCTGCTGAAGTCACATTGAAGACAGGCTACTTCTGTTTCTGTACCTGTTCTGATGCTAATGTTGCAGCAGAGGTCTGTGTCGTGAAATCTAACCTGTTTTTCCTTTCCACGATATTCAGACACACTAGACATGATGTTCTGGTTGTGACGGTTGTGAATCATGAGGAAATTTCAGCGAAAGCTTAGGAGTTTTTGAGCCAGTCTTCAGTGACTGTTCTGCTGGTCCACTGCAAACTGTGATTTCAAAGTAGTGCTTGATTGTGTATGCAGTCTGCAAAAGGCCTTTTCTGTGCTCAAACCACCTGTAGGATCCCTAGTTACAATGATTGTCTCAATTCGGGATTGTATAATTTTCCCTCTTTTTTTTTTTTTTCATTCCTCCTTCCTTCTCCCCTGCTTCCAAACAAGCACATTCCTATGGCGCTTGGAAATGCACCTCTGGCGAGACAGACTTGCTGCCTCTTTTTCTCTTTGACAGTTTGATGTGGTGATGTGCCAACCCTGGACAGCTTGCAGTGCTTCTAGACACCACATCCCAGTGCTGTTGATCTAGCAATATTTATTAGCATTAAAATTTAATTTTAAAATATTTTGAAGTAATGAAGTGGGAGGGGGAGTGGGTTACAGGGCAATTGCTTTTTTTTTTTCCCTTTTTTTTTGATGTTGTGCCCGTTCAAGCTGCATGCATTTGTCACAGTGGTTTCTTTCCCAAGTATTTCTATTTAAATCAGTGTTTGGTAAAATATACTTGTGTGCCTGGTTTAACTTTCATATTACATATGTGAAAAAGCAAGAGAACATATACAAGGAGCGGTCTGTACGTTGTACACTCTCTGCCTTACAGTTATTGCATCCTGTAGAAAGAGGCTGTTTGACTACAGCAGTGTTTTAATTTCATTTTTTAGTTTTTAGTTACACATTTCTGGAGTCTCCCTGACCACTACTGTTACCTGATGGCGCCTATATTTCATCAAGTTTAGACAAGCAGTCTACCTGGACTTAGGCCCAGAGGAGCTGCTGTAACTGATGAACATGATCCCCTCTGCCTGGGAATCCAAGACCTGTAGTACCACAATTCCCAAGGGAATTGAAAGAAAACTGTTCAAGCCTCGCCTCCTGCTTTTTTTATTTTCTTTGTTGTTTTTACGTAGTATCGCCTTATACTGATGGGTAGCACACCACACCACAAGTAAAATCTGATATTAGTTTGTTGATAATTAGGAGAAAAAATTCTTTTTAACCTAGGCTGAAAACAGAAGCAGGGAAGAGCACAGGCAGTGAGAGAAGTTACTCTGACATCTCTTGATTACTGCTTGCAAATAAAGTGACAAGTTATTAAACAAAATAACAAAAAGTGTTGCAGCACTAGTGTTATCATGTTGGGGTTTTTTTTACAACATTATCATTTTTAGGCTTCCAGAGTTTAGTGGATACAATTGCATGTTTTAATTTTGTTCTTGCATGTTTCTCTTTAATCTGTTTCATTCTCTTAGAAAAGCTGCATTATATAAACATTGTATGTTATTTTAGCTGCAGAATATTATCATGGTGGATTTTTTTATTTAGAAAATGTTTTTAGAATTTTTTTATGATTGCAGAGTGAGTCTTAGTGTTCAATCTAATTAAATTTAATTGCTTTTCCTGTATGTTTTATTTTTAGTTTGCTCTTATATGCCTTTATTTTCATCAGGAGTTGTAAATTTGACATATTTTTTTTAAAAAGCATGGAGTTGGCAATCAGAGACAAGCCCACTTTAAAACAATGAAATTATTATCTTAAAATTCTTCTAGATGTGGGGAACATGTAGTTTCTGCTTAATGATCAAGAGCTGTTTCTTCATGTTGTTTTGGATTGTGTGACCCTGTTAGTTTTTTCTTTTGTAAGTTTAAAAAATTAAGATGGGGAAGAGTAATTAAAAACTGCTTCTTTCTTCCTATTCTAGCTTTTATGTCTAGGTCAACTGGACAGGCAGGCAGAACATGTGAATTACTCTTTTAGCCACATACATTTTTGTCATTGTTCGTTTATCTTTTACTGCTCATATTTACTTAACTAACATGTTATATCATTGCTTGTAGAGAGATTTTTTTCCCCTGGTATCTTAAGAAAAAGTGTGGGAAAAAATCGCCTTCATCTATTTCTTATTTTTCTGGGTTTTTTCTGTTTTTCTATTGTAACAGTTTGACTTACTTATTTTTCTAAACATGAGCTGTTTACGCTGGGAGGAACTACAGTGGCTAGAGAACTTGTAAAGCTCTGGGATCATGAATATGAAGACTGAACAGATAAGGATTCTCAGATTTACTTATTTAAATCTAGTGACTAACAAACATCTGAAATGAAGATGTCATTACTAAAAATTCATTATTCTTTTCCTCTGGGTAAGGGAAGATAAGGTCTGCTGTAGCACAGTACACGTACTATGTTACAATTCACATCTTCCAGGCTTCTTATCTGCTCCAGGTTTGACATTCCTGGTATTGCTGAGGTTTTTTAAAAAAAAAGCATGAAAAAAAAAAATCATATCAGATCTTTTTAAACCTCAAAAAGGTAAAAGTATAATCACGTGGTATAATCACATTAAGAATTTTTTTCCAGTCACCAGCAAGGGAGAGAGTTACTGTTCTTGCTAGACAAAGTTCATTCTAAGTTTTTGATGGTTAGAGGATGCCTGAGGAGTGAAGATGAAGTTGTTTTCTTGCGTTGTGGCTGTACTCAGAGGCTTCAGGATTCTGTTGTCTGAATTGTGGGA
This sequence comes from Phoenicopterus ruber ruber, assembly GCA_009819775.1. Taxonomy (NCBI): domain Eukaryota; kingdom Metazoa; phylum Chordata; class Aves; order Phoenicopteriformes; family Phoenicopteridae; genus Phoenicopterus; species Phoenicopterus ruber. Next base: position 20,639,150 of record CM020220.1, on the reverse strand, counting down.
GTCTCCTGCCCCAGAGACTGTGCAGCAGTTTGCGAAATAAATAAGGGAGGGAGGCAGAGGCTCTTGCGAACACAGAGGCTTTCTCAGCTCACTGCTTGGTGGCGAATCAGTTTGAGAACCTATGTCGTGAGTCCCACCTTGTCTCGTGAACTTCCCGCTTCCTCAGATCAGGGGTCCTGGTGGGAGCTAGTGGTCCTTGGTAGCTCACCTGCTTCAAAAATGGGAGGCTCTCCTGCTAGTCTGCTGCCATCCTTCTCACAGTAAGACAAGTTCTTCTGTAGCTGCATGGCTGAAGAGAAGGCATGATCTCAACACAGGATGGGGCTCAGGTCCATCATGGGACTAGGAGCTAGGAGCCAGGAGCCAGGGATTTTGGGGCTAGTGGTGTGCATGGCCATGGGTAAGCTGTTGAACTTTCTGTGTCTTTCTACACCTACAATGCAGATATTTATCTACCTTGCAGGTGCGTTGGTTGAGATTAATGAGTTGTTTGTAAAGCACTTTGAAGATGAAAAGCACTATAAAAATGCTAAGTATTATTATGTATGAGCTCTTGAGTGCATAATGGCTGTTTGCCTGCCAGTATTTAAAGCAATTTGTTGCACGCTAAGTATGAAAGGCACTGTATGAAGTCAAGTTCTAGTTTCCATTTAAGAAAAGTCCCTTGTATTTTGTTTTCAGCAGTTCAGGTCACACCATTGGTCTTCAGTGTTATCTAGAGTGAAAACAGACTCTAGAAGATTTTTTTAAGAGGAACTGTTTCAAAACTTTTAAAATCAAGTTATTGTATATTAAGGGTTTCTTCTCAATCGGTCATTTCTTACCCTCTCTACATGTCTTGGGTTTTGTTTGCCAAATTCCCAGATCTTCTACCTTCTCCCATTTTGCCAAATGCCTCTTCTGTCCCTTCTTACGCTTCTGTCTGAACTGCCATAACTTTTCTCTCCCCAACGTTTTCATCCGTCTCTGCAGTTGTCACCAAAGCTCCCATTCTTTGCACCACTTCTGTTTCTTGCCACGTTGCACAGGTTTCCTCAGTCCTTTGTCTACCCGTCCCTCACTTTGGTCATTCCTGCACCCAGGCTTCCCCTGCGCTCCTGCCCCGAGGAGTCTCCCGCCCCGGGTGCTCGCTGCCAGCCAGTGCTGCACGGTGTAGTGCTCTTCTTGAGGATGCGTCTCTGATAAACATCAGAGTGAACTGCCTATCAGACAGGCAAAAACATCCACAAAAGGGGCAACGTTCATTGGCAAAGGGCTTTATCCGTATGATAACTGGCTGTTCCTCAGGGGTAGTTACTACAGATGTTCCTGGACAGGGGAAGTTTGAATTACCATTTTTTTTAAATTCCTTTAAGATAGTTCATATTAAAAACATTATTCGAGTGGAAAACAATCTGGAAATGTTTTATGACATAGAAATAAAATATGGAAAGTTTGTTTGTTTGTTTTATTAAATGACCGATTCCCTAGGGAGTTCTCCTTTTAGAGCCGTTGTCCTTTCCAAATCAGTAGATGTCTTTCCCTTTACTACTTAATTTCTGAACAAAGAGGAAAATATTGGAAACCAATTGTTCAACAAACTGCCCTGCTGCATGGAAGCCTTAGAAAAGGGGAATAAAGGGCTCTTTAGAGCTCCTCAGAGATCTTTTGGCAGGCATACTCTGTAGCGTGCAGCCTGAGAAAACTTTCATGAGTGTTTTTGAAAGTTTCACTGTTCTCTTTCGAGTTTAGATGATAAATAACCAGCCACTCTAACCAGCTGTATAAAGTCTCCAGCTTTCACATTTTAAAACTGTTTACTTTCAGGTATTTATGGTTAAAATACCTGTTTAAAGTTATGTTTCAATTTTAGATCAAGCTTATTTTGAACCATGAAGGACTACTGCAGTAATGAACATGATCTAAATTTATACATTAATACTTATGGCATATCAGATGTTCTCTAAAGGAACGTATACACTTCTCAGATTATCTGTTTCATGTTTAGTTGTACATAAATCATGTCCTGGCTTATGTATTTTTTTAAATTTTGAAAGTCAGCAGATGTGGCATAACATTGAAAGAAAATGGCAAAGAAATTGTTTCTCACATAACTTCCAGCTGTTCAGTCTCAGATTTTCTGGTAGACACAGGTGAAGATGGAGTTGGAAAAAAGCAACCATGAGGTCCTAACCTCCTTCCACAAGTCGTAAAAATGAGGTGCTTTATGTAACAGATGGTGCGGTCACTGCAGATATGCTTGTATGCTGCTTGGGTTCATAGCCTTTGAATGCGCTTGTAAACTCATCTAGAGTTGTTGAGTTGAGGTCCTTCTCCACTGGATAAAGTAGATAGATAGTCATCTTGCAAAGACATCCTGGTTTGACACTGAGATGAGGTGTTGCCCACAGTGGTTTGTGCAGGTCTGAGAACTGAGTCACACTCTTGCATTGTGGATGAAATGGTAGGCAGTGACAAGGCTTAATTTCATTGCCATGTGCTTTCTGAACTAACACCTGTGAGGTGACTAGGCAGGTCTCACCTCTCAGAGCTATTTCTGGTTGTTCTGCACTGATGATTATTAACATACTTCTTATGGCGTATGACAGAAACTGAAAGAAAATGGGTGTTCTTTAAAGAAATAAAGTAGTAGGACTTGTCTGGGTTTATAAAGATTAGTTCATGCTCTGGCAGACCCTACTAATTCAGCAGAAGGTCGGCTCATGAGAAGAGTTCTCTTCTGGGAAAGCTTAAATAGGTTCCTCAAAAAGATCAAGTTGTACCAGCAAGAATTATTTTGCTGGGATAGCTCTGTCCCAGCAGTTTTCTGAGTGGTATCGTTACATTGTCTAAGAGTTTTGGGTTGTAGGGTACTCTCCTTAACTAATACATGTTTTCTGGCAAAACTTTAATTGCAGAGCAACCCAAAGACTGCAGGAGAAGTGGCTGTTTCTAAAACCTGCTTGATGAAGACAGTCTTGCTTTTGTTCATTTGGGGTCTGTATTGTCCAAATAACTCTTTTATAAAAACTGTTTCACAAAATCAGGTGTAGAATAAGGTAGTTGGTAGACAAACGTTGGCAGCTTTTGCTGCAACAGTATCCCCAGCTGTGGGACCCAGCTGGAGGTTGCAAACCGGTTGGTGGGAGGTTGCCAGCTGGAAGTTCAGCCAACTGAAAATGTGCTGGGGTGACTGAGGTAAAGGCACCGCTTCTGCCCTGTGCCCTCTGGTGCGACAAGGGGTGATGATGGACTACTGACACACTGCACTGCGAGCAGGCATGGTGGAGACATGGGCACATCGCTTCTGCTGACTGTGCCATTGCAGCGGGAGCAGCCACGGCAGAGTCGACTTCGCTGTAGCTGCTTGCTCAGTGAATGCGAATCAGGAGCCCTGATGTTTATAAAGTTGTGGACAGGGCCATAAGATTCGAATTCATAGTCACATCACTTTGCAGTAAGCCATGCAGGTGGATTGAAATGTACTTTGCATTTTCCACAATTAAAATATGCAGCAAGATTCTTAGTGTATAATTGACTGAATTAGCTGATTTGGGGATGACTTTAGGGTGAAAAGGAGTTGAGACCTCCTCCTGTACATGTCTCGACTATGATTTTTGTCAATACACATAACTTCTGTTATCACATCTTTCATATATTTTAGCGCCAAAGCTTCTCACTCAGAATTTATCCAGGCATTGGACCAAAGTCTTCCAAGAGACAGACCAAAGATATGAAGTTGAACACGTAAGGTGCCTGGTTCTGTGGCTGGGCTTCTGCAGAAAGCTGTAGGAGCACCAGTGCTCGCTCCAGAGTTCAGGCTTTTTTACTCTCTCTGTCCAGCTCTATTTTATAATTCTCAGAATAATTTATAGTACATCATGAATCACATCTGGATAGAGGTTTAATGAACAACTTCACTGACCTGATTTTTTAATTAGAAAAATAGTGCCTTTGCAGCTGAAATCACCAGTAAAATGGAGACATCAGTGTTTCCCCATGCAAATCTGCAGATTTAGTCAAGCACTGTCAAGATGGGTCTGCACTATCATCAGATTTACCAGGGGCTGCCAGGATCACTGGCCTTTCTTAATAGCACTGATGTGTACTTCTTGCCACATGCATGGCTTTACTACTAGCCCATTTTTTAATTGTTTTTCTCAGTTCTCCCCATGAGGAATGCAATACATGCCTATGTCTTGCATGACACAGACGGCTATGCAGCCTTCTCTTGCAGTCATGTTAAATTTTACTTAGAAGTAAAAATGCCCTTTTTTGTATCAAATCAGATGGGAAGCCTTTGCAAAATTTTTTCTTTTTATGCCATTAATATCTTTACGAATTTTGTCTCTTGTGTCAGTTCTGCTTCCAGAGCTCTTTCTATCTAACCAAAGCTTCAAATAAATAAATACATAAGTGAGCTGTGTTCTGGTTGAAACTTTTCCTTGCTTGCAAGCAGCTGGCTCCTGTCAGAGCAACTGGGGAATCCAGCTGTGGGCTCAGGTTGCTGCCCACACCGGTCTGTGTCTCCAGTGGGCAATACTATTGCAAATCTGTATATTTAAACCACAAACCTGTAACAAGAACAAAAAAAGAGAGTTGAGGTGGATGTTTTACAAATCATGCAAGGCAAACTAAAAGTTCTGAGTTGAGTTTGCAAATTAGTAATTGGTTAAGTGGGGTGTCCCCATGGAGAATTTCATGGATTGCTGCCCAGCTTTGCAGACAAGGTAGCTAAGCCTGCTCTGAAGAAATGCTTGTAATATTTAGCTGACAAGTTAGATTATCTTCATCTTGTGGAAAGCAAAACATTTATTGCTTCTTATAGATTTACTATCTGTGCAGAGAAGAGCTGTGTAAATCCTTTTCAGTCTAGAAAAAGGAGTTGGAGACCTAATCTCTTGCGAAGACCCTTTGCTTACTCTGTCTATCTTAGAAAATCAGATGGTGGAGTAGTCCAATAAACTGTACAAAGTGAGTGAATGGCCTGGTGAAGATAGTTTAGAAATGATGTATTCTATTTTTTTTTTAAAGTCTGCTTGTGTGGGGAGTGGCTGTCATGGGCCTTGCCGTCCCCATCCTTGGAGCACCGTATGTGGTAGGGAGGTGTTATGTGGGTGGCTGACATCTGTAAAGTGTATCGGGAGAAGTGACTGGGAGCAAGGTCACGATTCGATTTGGAGGTGAGAGGCACTGTCTTAAGTGCAACTGGACTGCATGATCCTCTCTCTAGGGGTTAAGCAGCTACTATAATTTGTGATTTATTGTTTTTGTTTCAACAAGACAAGTGCTGCTTGCAGTTCCTCCAGGAAATCTCTTGTAGCAGTAGCTGGGGTGTTGACCATGGGGTATGGGGCCGTGGAGAAACCCAGAGGTCCTTCCTTACCGCTCAGGGCTCCCAGCTAGCTCTTGGGATCCAAATGTGATGTTTTCTCACTGGAAAGCAAGGGGCCAGATAGGCAAGGCTGGAGCCAGTCCCAAAGACGTGCTTTAGAAACTCGCAGATGTTGAATGTCAGTTGTCTTAACTCCTGATGCATTACATGGGACAGGGCACAGGGCAAACGAGTGTGCCAGATACTGACCTGCACGTGGGTTGTCACACCATGAAATATGCTAACTTCTCCTCTATGTTCTCGAAACCTAGAAAAGGTCATGGTGAAGACTGAATCTTAGTCATCATAGTGGTGGTTATTGTTTAATTTACTGTAAATCAGCCATCAGGTCAGTGCCCACGAATGCCTTAGCTCTTTGCACTGAGCAGTTACCGCATCCAGTTAAGGTTCCTGCTGTACCCAGCTGTTTATTAGGTACTGGTGAAACACTTGTCCAGGGCATGAGTGTTGCAAATGAAGTCTTGTGAGGTCAGAATAGTTGGAAACTTCCTGCTCTGCCATATGTCGATTAGTTTACTTTAAAAGCTGAAACTCAGGTCCTACTCCCCTTCATTTCCATCTGTGGATTGGAAGAGGAAGCACAGTGAAGACTGTCAGAGAAAGCTAATAGCCAGTGCTCAAGCCATATTATTGGTTTTCATATCTCAAAATCAGAAATTTAGGATTGTGTTGGCAAGTGAGTGGCCAGCGTAGCTTCTGGAGAAGAGATGTTATGTGTGCTGTATCACTGACACCTACTAAGCAAATAACAGCTACTTTCAACAGTAACCAAAGCCAACATGTCAGGGATTTAAGTTTTTGTTACTAGAAAATAAACTGAAATATCAATGGCTGTGCTGATATCAGCGTGTCTAAATAAGGATGGACGAGGAGAGCGGTGGCGGGTAAAGCCACCGTCCAGCAGCGATGAGGTGAGGAGTCCCACTGCCCGCCTGCCCGTGGCCTCGCAGCCTGCACATCCCATCTCCGAGAAGCTCAGACGTCCCCTGTGTTGTCCAGCAGCATCTGACCCGTGGTATGGACAGAGTGGGGTTTCCCAGGCAAGCTCTGCCAGCCCTGTTACACTGTAATATAACCAAATGTGTCATCTCTGCCTTTATAGAGATTTTGTGCCGTGTCAGTACTTTGTGTTTGAGGGAATCTTGATCGCTGCTTTTTTTTTAATCCTAATTTTATATTCATTGAATAAATGAATCTGAATGTTTGGCACCTGATCCTCCTGTACTTTCTGCCTGTTTTGTACTTACGTTCTTTCTCTTTAGCATTTATTAGAGCAGCTTCCCTTTCCACAGAAGCACTATGTTATTTATAAATTACCATTTTATTTGCAATATGCCATATATGAAATGGGCCGTAGATGATGGTTACATGGCTTGAGAATAGAGCCCTTAATTTGGATATGTTTTATAAATAATTGGCCTGATCCTGTGTCCTTTGACTTTAGCGGGAGTTTTCCAACAAGTCTATTTACGCAAGAACAGCCCGGCTGCCAGCGCGGCGTCAGCGGGCAGCGCGCCTTTGCATTCAGCACAGTTGCATGTCCCTGTGCCAAGAATGAATTTTGCCGATTCAAATTTGCTCAGTTTGTCAACACACAGCTCCCATTGAACTTCGCGGGACAAGAATCATTCTTGGCACGGGGCCGCGGGCAGCCCGGGGAGCGCTGCCCGCTGCCGGCACCGGCTGCGGCGGGAGCTGTGCACCGGAGAGAGGAGCAGCGCCCAGCCTTGGCTCCCCGGTTTGCGAGGCTCCTGTCTCCTGCAGCATGTGTTTGCTGTTGTTTGACTAGTGGGAAGAGTCGGTGATAAAAAGAGATTTCCTAGGTTAGTTTTCAAGGCACTTTTTTTTTTTTTTTTTTTTTTTTTTTTTTGTGGCTGTCTGGATGATTAATGTGAATAGGAAAATACTGTTGACCCATTTAAATCATGTTAGACGACATCCATTGCTCATCTGCATAATGAAATACACACTGAACATTATAGCCTAAGTATAAGAGCCAGTGAACTACAAAAATAATATTTTACTCATTTAGATTATGAAGTAAAATATAGGACATTAGCACTAATCATAGTATTAAATTTTAAGCCATGCAAATTGTAATTGTCAGTGAAAAAGAACTATAAGTTGAAAAGGCTATTAGCATTTCAGCTTTAACAGTTAATTTGAGTAATCTTTTTTTTTTTTGCTAGTGTGCAGCTTAGAAAAATGTATATGCAAAACATTTAATAGTGAGTGCAGGAGTGTTTGTTTTATATCATTATTTAATTTCAATCGTTAAAGAAATGTTAGAAATATTAATTTTGCAGTATTAAAATGTATTAACACTTTATATTACAAAGAGTAAACTGTCATCTTTACTTGGATAAAATCAAATCTAAAAGTAAGTGAGAGGTGAAATAATTTAAAGCATTTATTTAAGTACCAAAGCAAAAACGGAAGCCTTTAAAAAGATGGACTTCGTCAAATAGAAACATCATTTTCAGCATTTTAAACTAAATACAAATTTTAAAGTACTGAATTTAGGCTGTCAGGTTTCTATGGTTACCTACCTTTCCAGCAGTTTGGTGAGATGTGTAAATAGGCCTGTGAGTCACTTGTAATTATTTGTTTTTTGTTTGTTATAGTTGTAATTCTGTGTTCAGTTTGAATCTAATATAGTTCACACCACATGCTTTGGTTTATGTATATTTTAGTGCATATGATTGACAGTGATTGAGAACTTCTTATGGAGTGCTTGTTTTTTTTGTCATAAGTGATGTATGTTGGTACTTCTGAAAATGTAAACAACTTCTTCCTGTATCGCTGTTTGATAAACAGGGACTTTTATGATAAGAAAGACGTCTTTGTAAATGTTAAGCAAGGAGATAAGTGAAAGGTATTTAAAAAAAAAATTAAAACAGCTCCCAAATATTATACCATACTCTTCCAAATTCAATCCATAATCCTGTCATTATAATTCATTCAGTGACCCAAATGTCACATATTTATGAATAAGCTTCCAAGTTATGCGTTAATAGCACATACTAATGACTGACAGGTTTAAAAATAAATGTTTTAATAAGGATGCTACAAGTTACCTGCAGCAAGCTCTTGATTGGAACATCTTTCTTGTGCAGAGCATCTTCTTGAAAAAAAAATAAGAGCTTGTTTCTACCACCACCGCAATAGTTTAGTAGAAACAGCTGTAAACTCTTACATCTCTGTGCTCATATATTTTGAAGTCCGGGTTATAGGATGTAATTCCCCAGCCTTACACTCTTCACTCTAGTGAAGGACACGTACGTGTTTTCTTAGTAAAAGCTCACTGTCCTAATGTAACTTGTGTTTTCATGTGAAAACAGGACAATACAAGTAATTAACAATATTTAATACAAGGCAAGAAACACTGCTAGCTGTCATTTTTACCAAATGAGTAGTAATGTAATCTTATTTTATTAAGGTATTCATCCCAAAATTGCTAGCAATATACACTTTTTTAAAATTTTGAGGTAAGATTGGCTTACGATTCAGGAATCATCTTGTATCCTTAGAGATTTGGCTGCAGGTGTATTGAAAATAATTTTTGCAATGGGTCTTGTATTTTGTATGGGGAGTCCTGACTGCCCATTCTCTTCCTGTGTCTCAAGCTATGCAGAAAATCCTCATACAGCGTTCAGGAGCACTCCTAAATTTTCTATGCAAAGGTTACTCTTATTTCAGCAGCCTTGCTCACCCACTGAAAGGGTTTCTGTGGGAAACGTTTTCTGTGGTGATTCAGACATATTTTTTCCATTTCAGGTGGAAATTTAAGAGGTTAAATTAGGATTTATTTTTAACATTTAATACTGTATCAGGCGTGTATATGGAACAACCATGCCAGTTGAAAAACAGTTGTTTCACAGAGCACCTGAAAAGATTTTATCCCAGTAGGATTCAGTGAATGTTAAAGCTGTGGGTGGGTGCATATTAACAACAAGATTCAGTAGTGTGTGTGTGTGTGTGTAAGGACTATTTGAATAGCTTATTATTTTAATCTGAAACAACTCCTATTTTTTAAACTGAGTAACTTGTTCCAGCAGTTGTTACTTCCCTATAAAATCAAAATAACGAATACAATAACCAGTCTTTCAAGCGAAAGTAATTCCTCTGATCTTTTAAAAAACCTAAAGATAGATAGAAAGTGATTGAAAGATGTATTTAAATACGCAAACCTGAGCAGATAAGTTTCTCGTTCTGATTTATTCACTTTATGATAAATTAATTTACTCGATACAGGAATGCAGTAACATAAGAGGAATGTTTCTCCTGCTAGTCACAGAAGTTGAAACTTGCCAGATGCTGTGATCTGGAGCCTAAATTCCCCTGATATTAACTGTGTGTGAAACTCTTAATATTGCTTCGTCCAGCTTTTGTACCTGATGTCTTTCATTTTGCTGTGATACTGCTTTAGGCAACACTTCCTTTTTATTTTCTACTTGTGCTATTCTATCGGAGACAGAAAATGTAGTAGAAATACCACTAGGATGGAAGGCTCTGTTGGAGGACTACAATGCCCTGTTCCCAAAGTTAATCCTGTACAGCCCAGTCCCATTTTCTGTAATAGACAATTAATTTCCTTTGGTATATGAATGAATATCATTCAGATATAGTTAGATTGTACTCTATATTTTTTTTTTAAATCCTATAATAAAATGTGAAAGTGCTGTTTAATGATACCAGAATTTCTGAGTCACTGAATTTATTTCTTATACTGGCTTGATGAGACTCTGTGTGTGTACATATATACAACTGCTCAATTGGATGAAGGGGTTTTTAAGGAGATAAAATTAATTTTTCCTTTTCTTCTTGTTTGATAAAGTTGCACTGTCGGTTGCTGCTGATAAAAGGTGGCACCGAGCCAGCTTCCTGAAGGAGCTATGGGGAGGGTCATGGCTTGTCATGACCTGGGCACCATTACTTGAATGTTGTTATTATTGGGATGAAGTACCCTTAGGCTGTCATCCTTCCTGTAAATAGAAGAGGTTCTGATTGTCTGTGGTTTCCCAGTTTACCAACTTGTAGAACAGCTATTTTGTTGGCCCTAAGGTTGACTGAATAATGAATTAAAAGAACGGCACTATTCCAAAAGGCACTGATTCATCATTTTAGTGTGCTGGTCTAGACTAAGTCATAATAAGTAAAGCCAAACAAGAATGTATTTCTATATAGTTTATAAATTTACACCCAATTAAAAAACTCATTTGTATTAGCACCCAGCAAACAAATTGCCCGGTTCCGCTCTCCGTGAAGTAGGGACCAAATTTTAATTAGCAGGGAGCATAACTGGTCCTGAGGGCCAAACTTGACTTTTTCCAGTGTCACTGAGGAGTCCCAGTGGTGTCGGCAGAGGGGCTGACACTGCTCCCTCGGAGTCAGTCGGCGTTTGGCCATTGCCTTGCTTTATGGGCTCTTAGGAGAGTAATAAGAACAGCAAATCTGTTAATGCCTTTATTAACTAAACAACTTCTGTCATTAATTTCCAGTTAATTTCAATAATTAAATAAACCAATGCCAATTAGAATATAATATTTGCAAGATACTGGTCTGTGTTTCGGTTTATCAGGGTACAGTCATAAGCATGCTGCTGTTGAGGTTTTCGCCAATGTGTTGCTGTTGTAACTGAAGTCACATCTATCCTGATGAATATTTCATTTCCCCAATCATGCTATTAAAACCAGAGTGGTTTTACCCTTTCATTTCTGTTTTCTCTTTTCCAGTACCGTCATGACAGCTGTGGCTGCGTCCTGTTTACAAATTGCTGCTAGTCACATTTTCAGTAGTCCTTGTGGGTTTTGCTTTCCCCTAATATGGGCAATTAGGAGGAAATATTTCTCACGAGCATGGACTTGCTCTTCTCCTTATAATGACATAGTCCTGCAATCCAGGAAACAGTGCTGCATGGTGTCCATGTCCACGATTTCCTGATGTGGGAAAAAAGTGTGGAAAGCATCTGGAGAGGAGGAGACCCCCTTTACCAGCTTGTTTCCTGTAAGCGAAATTGGAAGACCTTGTCTGTGCAAATAGATTTCAAAATAGAGTCTGCCCTTTGACTGTCTCCATAATTACACAGCGCTCTCTGTATTTTATTTGGCTGCCAGAGCAGTTAACCCCTGGAAGTAAGGGGCTGATGATGGCGTGACCAGCACGGGTATGCAGACATGACCATGTGAATACACTCTTGTTTGGAGAAGCCTGTCGTTAAGACCTCATTACAATATACTTTTACCAAATTTAAAAATTATTTCGTGTTGGATTATGTTGATTAAGATATGTTATATCCTTAATGTACAGAAAACGTGGAGGTATTAGTTGCAAAAAAGGAAAAAAAAAAAAAAGAAACAGAAAAAAAGTTCTTTCGTGGCTTTGATGTAATCAACATCTGTCAACAGAATGAATTTGCTTTTGTTTAATTTCAAGGGCTCTTGTCCTTCTACTTTGCCCAATCAGTTTCAACTTCTGCCTCAGGCATTTCCCTACGTTGTTCTCCCCCCCCCCCCTTTTTTTTTTTAGCAAATGCACAGGTTATTGCTTGTGAAATGTGAGCTGCTCTTCTGCTACACAGGTTACACAGAGTTGGAGAGAACCTTTAATCTTTCCCATCCTATTTTTGAAGCTTAGAGGTACCTTTGCAACACAGGGATTACAAAGTCAGTGTTTTACTAGAGAGTTAGGATTACAATTACAAGTAAAGATCTTTCAAACCACAGGCATAATTTCGAATTGAAAAATGGGAACATTTGGTAATTAACAATAAAAAGCTATATATTCTTACCTGGTCGCATTGGTTGGATTCCACATATTATTACCTATAGTGATTTTTAATACCTCACTTTAAACTTTATTCCTCTGAAGTTTCAGCAAAGTGAATATTTGCACAAGAAGCAAAATTATGATATAATGTTAAAATGACCTGACAAGCCAAATTAAAGATCTCTAGTGTTTTACCCTCAAGTGCATATACACTAAGAAAATCTCAGTGGTCATTTTTTTTTGAAGTTTTTTTTTTTAAAAAAACAAAAAAAACCCAAAAAAAACCCCACAAAAAAACCCAAACCCCCCCCCCCCCCCAAAAACAACAAACACACAAAACCTAAATCACATATTTAAAAATTAGTTATCTGAACAATGCTTTGTTGTTAATTGTCATATATATTAAGGAAGATTTACTTTATCAAGAGCAAGAAGTTGATTTTATTTCTAAATCAGTTGAATGTAATTCTTGTAATCCTAAATAATTTTGGTATTGTGCTTCTGTTGGTACTATGACTAAATTATTTTAAAATATGTTAATTTTGTTTCTTGGCTCTTTTAAGAGTGTACCCTTGATTTATTGTAGCTTAGAACTGTCATGAAGTTTATCCTTTGGTGACATTTTGCTAATTGCTTGGAAATTTGAAGTCTTCATAGATAATACAAAAAAAAAAAAGGTTGCTAACAATTACTTGATGAATCGTGTAGAGGAGCAGTTTTTTGCATGGCTACCCACACCTCATTCATTGAAAACATAGCTGACAAATTGCTGTATCTGTTAAACAAGAAGCATTAGAAAAGGGCTTATGAGAGTTCATTTCTAACATCTCCCTTTAAAAATACTTCTTGACCAGAGGAAAATCACATTTAAATGACTAAATCAACTTAATTAAGGGTCATTAATAGAGATACACATAAAAAAAACTCTTTACTCTGTGAGTGAAATGGGAGCATTTCATTATATAGTGTAGCATGCATGAACAGATAACAATTAAAATAGACCTAGAGTAAAAGGCTAATAAATATAGGGCACATTGTGCTGCAAAATCAGTCACTTAAAATGCTCCCACCCATCATCATACTTGAATTCTATATTCAGCCCTTTTGGCTGACTCGTTTAAAAGAAAAAGAAAATGTAATCTCCACACAAGATAAATTCATCTGGTAATCACAAAAGCTCACAGTGCATATTTATATTATTAATACAAATTAAGGTCTGGAAGGTATGCTGAGGATCCAGCGGCTCCGGCAGGACATGCATGCATACACATTGCACAGTGTGATTCACTGTCGAGTCAGAGGAGCAGTGGTCTGTAATTTTCTGTGCTCGGTACGTCGTATCTGCCTGATGTGATTCAGTAACGCTGGTAATAATTCTCCTTATTGCAGCTGATAGTAAATACTCTGTTATTCGTGGCAAGTGACATAGCCTTGGTGTTGAGGGAGAGAAGAAACACGTAAAGGGTCAACTTTGCATCCTGGCTGTGCTGGTGGGTTACCAGTCTACCCGGCTTCAAACTCTGGGCTCGCTCCGATGGCTGCAGTTTCCCCTGGAAGCTGCACAAATCCCGCGCTTATGAACTACCTTACGTAATTAATATACACAGAAAGCTTAACAAAAAGGATGCGCTTGAGCGCCAGTGTTGCAGAAGTAAATAAGGCACTGAGAAAAGCTTTGATAGGTGTAAGGCAATGGGGAGGAGGGGAATATCTGAGCCAGACTTGGAGAATACAGCCAGTTGTTCCTGTCTCCAGTGATTGATGATGTTGCTATATCGAATTAGCTGTGAATATGGGAGTTTAAAAAATAAAAGGAGCCGTGGAGACATTAGGAAGGCCTCCTTAAGAAGGAAGTGTGTGGATGGAGTCCAGATTTTCATTATAAAACAGTAACTTCATTATATTTTAATGCCACTTTATTTCATTTTATTTTTACTTTGTAGGAGAATGTTTTCTGTTGTAATTTTTATATTCAAATAAAGGTGTAGTTGTCCTGTGTTTATAATTCTTGCGATTGTATTTTTAGGAGTCGTATTATACTATGGTGATATTTATTTGGTTGTCGCATTTCACCCTGTTCAAGTAGTAGATATTTTTGTATGTGTCTGGTTTATAATGAGCAGTTAGTAGAATAACAACAGACTACAGTACCTTATTATCCTGTTATCTTGTGACAACACTTACAGTGTATCTTTGGGAGAATAGAGTTAAATTTTATTCCAAATAAAAAGGTATTCCTTCTAAATGTGGGATAGTCAATAGGCATGCACCCATGAATATAAACTGGTTCAATGTATATAAGAGTGTGTATTTGGGGACATTTGGAGTTTTATTGTTGAATAATTGACAAACGCACTTGCACCTTTTCTTCCCCAATTAAACTTTTACAACTGTAGACTAGGTGCCCAGGCAGCATGCCGTGCGTCAAGGAGAGCATTTGAAATACACGTTCGCATATTGATGTCCACATGGACTTGAGCTGACCACATCAGTGAGTGTGGGTTTTCAATATATTTATAATACCTTCAGCTGCAGTAAGAGCAAGAGTACTTCCACTACACTTTGTAAAAGAGTACCTTAGCTTATGCTGGTGGACTGACTGCTACTTCTGAGGGCCCAAAAGTTGCTGCCTCAGCAGATTCTGTGCTTCCAGCTTCCAGAAACGGGTGCAAACTGTCCAAGGAGTTTGTAGGATGCTTTAGGTTCTTTGGATGTACTTATATGTTGTGCAGGTTAGATGGCCCAGATTTTTTTTTTTTTTAATTGGACAATGTTTTTTTTCTTGTAAGGATACCCTAGGAAAGCAGTACATCATAAGGTTGTTGATTGAATGATAATTAAAACATCACCAAACTAATCTACCCTCTGTTAACTGGGCAGCTCCACTTCCATGGAGACACTTGAAGGAGGCAACTTCTATTGGGGTGCCTAGGTTATACCGAGAGCTTGATCTAGCCTCACTCTCCAACTCTGCCTTATTACTTATAAACAACATAAAAAACCAGTAAAAATTTGCTTGCATTTAATTAAAAGTCTACAACTTTGCCAGTGTTAATACAAATTCAGATATTGGTAACTAAACGGTAGCACCGACCAGTGTGCAAAGAGGCAGTTGGAAACACTTGTAAAGCAAACCCCATGCAACTATTTCTTTCATTCTGGGGTTTGGGGCTCCAAAAAAGGTGCATAACTCAAATCTCCTGTATATCATGGAATGCTGTAAAAGGGCTGTCTATGAAGCCAAGTGTGCATGTGGAAGGATATTTCTGCATCTGGACTGATAAATGCATCCAAAGGAAGGAAGGAAGGTACAATAAAAACATACAAGACAGGGAAGAAACTCTTCTTCTGGAAAAAAAAAAAAAATATATATTACAAGATGTGCAGTAGATTAATTTCTTATTTCTTGTGATATAAAAATGTTTAGTTACTTCTGTTTAAACGAAAACACTTTCTTTTTACTAAAGAGTAATTATTCATATGGGTTACTTGCCATGAAAGATTGCTCTTGTGTTTGTATACATATGACATTTTTCAGAAGCAGATTAACTATTATGTGAACTTATGTTTCAAAAAAACCCTCTGTTTAGGATTGTAGAATGTTTGAGTAATGGAAATATGCACTACATGTAATTGTAGTTTAATTGGGCAGTGTCCAATAATCCTTTTGAATTTAGTATATTTCCTGGTTTTGATGCTGGCATTGTCTTTTGTGATGCATTTTTTTGGTTTGATGTGCTCTGGACAACCTTTGGGCCTCAAGGCACTTTTTTTTCTTTTTTTTTTTTCTTTTTTTGAGGGGGGGGCAAAATGTGTCATTGCCCAACAACTACGTTTGAGCAATGAATACTCTGATGAACTGTCATCCTGAATTCCCATGTGAATTAAATGGAAATCTGATTTGAATATTCCAAGTCAATTACAAATTTTAATCCCTTCAGTTGCCTTTAGCCAAGATTAAAAGTATCTCTTGAAGTTTGTCCTGTTGCCCTGCTAGGCAGGTCAAATTGAGCCCCGTTCCTTGTGTCTTGGCGCAAATGACGAGAGCAACATTAAGTTGGTTATCTGTGACCAGGTCAGCAAAAATGCAGGTGAAAATATTGTCTGAAATCAACATTAAAGCATTTTTTCTCTCCTCTTTTCTTGCTTGTGTCCCTTATTCACCATTTCCCCAAGCCTTGAACAGTGCAGCTTCTAGCCATGCAAATTGCTACAAGCAGGGGCTGGTTGGTGCGTCACTCCTGGCTGTAAGCTTTGGAGAATTTACCCATGCTACTTTTTAATGCATCGAACCAAAATAGGTCTGGTGTTTTGTAAAGCTTCGATGTATTGTTTGGGGAGGTTTTTTGTTCTCATTGCTGCTTGGTGTTAATGCTCTTTCTTAACAGTACAAGATTTGAACAATTTGAACTACATGAGTTTGAACTACTACATGAGTTCTGTGTTTCTTGTACATGATGCCCTTCTTTTTGCATACTTTCCATTTGTGATGTGGTAGAAAAAAATGTTAACCATTTTAACTTATCTGTTAACAGGTTATGTGACTGGCTGCCATGTAAGCTTTTCTTCGTGCAATCGTATCTACCTGCACAGGCAGTCAAGCAATCAACAGCGAAGATGCTGCTTTTTTCAGGGACAAAGAAATACTGCTTATAGTATAGTTTGGCCAGCCACGGTTTCTCCAGCTCACCCAGTTCCTAAGGTACTGCAATTTCTATTATCTAATCTGTTCTTCAGTCAATATAGAGTTTGACTGCAGGTGTGATCAAGTGTACTCGTTGTCCAACAGCGGGGGTTTCGATCACCATCCTGTGGCTTGCTCTGGTATTTGAAATAGAAGCGCTGGTGAGAGAAGTTTTCAGCTGCTACCATGTTAAAACACAGTGGTGTATCTAGTTATTAGGGAGTTTAAACCTGGGGTTTGTTCAGTTACGGTAGTATAAATGTGGAATATTATAATCATCTGTCAGCACTTAACACTTCTGGGTCCAGATTCTCATTTTGGACAATTACAGGCAGCCCTACCAAAAGTCAGTAGGAATCATTCATGATCATCTGAATCCTTTTCTGTATAAATCTCTAGCCAGCTAATTATTAAAATATTTTACTGAAGTTTTGTTAATTGGTTATGTCAGATTTAGGAAGACAACATACAATACCTGCTGGTAGCTGCCCCACAACCCCACTGCACATTCTAAACTCATCTTTGCTGTCCCTGAGTGGTTTTTTCCTTGCAAATATACTTTTATTTTATTTACTTTAGAAACAAAAGGACCTTGTTCATAGCAATTTTAATACTTAGTCCTTTTCTGGTTTCCTCCCCCCCCCCCCCCCCCCCCCCCCCCCCCTTTTTCTTTCTTTTTTTTGCCATTTAATTACAGCGTACCAATTAACTGGTTTGTATCTTTCGTTTAGCCAAAAGAAAACCAAAGTACCCTTTCTGAACAGTGCTTTTCAGGATGTGTATTATTACTTTTTTAAATTTTATTTTTCATTTGATTATAGATTTATTGTGCAAAATATAGAGTATTTCCATAGGCCAGAAATACTAAAAAGTTGTTAGACAGGAAAGCAAATAAGGATGCTGTATGTAGGGGTCTCACACCTGAGAGGCTGTGGAAGCTCTGTGTGCAGGGAGAAAATAGGGTTACACGCTTTATATATTTTCAAAGGTTTAAAAATTTTAGAACTTACGAACTTTTTTTCTGTGTTTAGATGCTTCTTTTAGGATAAAGAGGGAGAAATATGTTGTCATATTGAAAAGTTGTCTTCACAGATCTCAGAGTTCTCAGACTGTCTAAAAATCAGTCCAATTCTTCAACTCTGAAAACTTGAGGGAAAAGTTATTACTTTATACAGAGTATGCCAGAAATCACATTGAAATAACATGGGTTTTTTTCCAAGATGTTGATGTGAAACTGTATACATAGACTTGTATGTACGCTGCTTTGGGCTTCTCCCTTAACCGATCTTACAGGTCAGCAGGGTCAGGTCTCAGCAGTTATCTAGAAAAGTGCCCTCCAAGGGGAAAGCAAGGGTGCTGCTGGGTATGAAGTTGCTAATACAGCGAATGTTTTCTTTTTCTTCTAAATTAAGTCCCAAACTACTGCAACAGGATGTTGTTAGGGTTGATATGCCATGAATTTGAATGAAATGTAAATCTGAAATTCTGTTGATGTGAATCCACTACAGATAGTTTCACTTTTCATCAGAGTAGAAATGAAATACCCATAGGAGTAACAATAGTCTTTCTATTTAAAGTCCCGCTAGGGCTAATAGGTTGCACCGCTCTTCTTTACTCCTACACCCTGATGTTGTATGGTCTTGTTGTGTACAGCTCAAGTGCCCACTTTGGTTTTTGCCTGCCAGCCTAATTCTGTATTTTGTGAAGTCAGTGCAAAACTTGCCCCACGGCTGATGTGGCAAAGAATCAGCCTGGTTATGGTGGGCGAAGGGACTCTTCCCTAGCCAGTGAAACAGCCTGTGAGCCTCTGAGAGAAAGTGCATTTCCATCTCTGTGCAAGACGTTACCATTATTATTAGTTTGTTGTGTTCATACACTTGTCAAGAAATTATTGTGGATTTTAAAAAAATCAGAAGTGAAATTTCACCTCTATGAGAGGGCTGAGAACTTTGTGTGGGAAAAAAGAAAGTTTATTACACTTTTCTTGACACAGCGAATTGGGATACCCTTGCATAGTATTGTAGATGGGCAGCATATGAACTAGATTAATAAGTAAAAACTCTAAATCAAAATAAGTAAAATCCTAAGGTTCTTAGTCAAAAAAACAATCTCATGGAAGTTAACAGGAATTTTGTCTGAACAAGAAACTAAAGATTTGATCAGTTTCATATTTGAGCCTAATTATGTATATTTGTCCTGTCAGTTCCAGTGTTTAGATGCCTTTTGTAGAAGATGTGCCTCTTTGCAAAAGAAAATAAAGAGGTTTTTAAGTCTCTTTCTCACAGTTTTAAAACTTGCGACTGCCTGTGCTGGAAGTCGGCTGCAGTATCTGGGGTTTCAGCACTGGAAGGTTAACAGACTGTATAAGTCAGTAGTAACAGGCAATGTTAAGTTCAAAAGGGCAGTGGAAGAAATACTGAGGCAGCCTTGAGGGTTTGCCCTGATGGCTTAGGAAGGTCGATACTACGACAGAAAGGGCAAGCTGCCATGAAGCAGGAGGCAATATCTGAGAAAATGATCCCATTGTCATGCTCAGTTTTCTGATCTTCATTTTCAATCCTTTTTCTCCAAGCACATAAAGAAGCCAGACTATGTGACGACAGGCATTGTACCAGACTGGGGAGACGACATAGAAATTAAGAATGAAGATCAGATTCAAGGGCTTCGTCAAGCTTGTCAATTGGCCCGTCATGTCCTGCTTCTGGCTGGAAAGAACTTAAAGGTAACACTTACAGAAGTCCCACAACAGCTTGGATATCTTTTATGCTTTCACTTACTTGGGGTTTTTTTCTACTTTTTTTTTTTACTATTCCTTAATGTGCATCCAACTTTAAGTTAGATCCTGAAAAAAAGAAGGATTTGTCAACTTCTGATTCAGACCATGATACGCCTGTTTAATTATTTCTGGATTTTGGACCTATGTAGTACTTAGAGTGAGTTGCTGGCTCAGGCATAATATCTCTCTGTCTGTAATCTCTCTCTGTTCGGATTGTGCCACATCACGTGAGTTTCTCATAAGGCCCACGCTACATTTTTTCCTTTCATTTCATGGCCCATCTTCCTCGTACGTCCTGCTTTCCGGCTCTGCATGAGTGCAAGTCCAAAGGGCTGGACTGCCTCCTCTGTTCCCGTCCATCCTTCAGCCCCGCGCTGTCCCACAGGGTCCGGCACAACACAAGTCGTAGAGCTGCTGTTGGAAAAAACAGCTGCCAAATTCCACACAATTTTCCAGAGTGCATCGATAATAAAGCCTCGTGGTTTCCAGTAATGTTTCTACAGTATGCTTTTTGGGATACCTCCCAAGTTAAAATGTACTGGGAGGAGCCTGCTACAAGGTTTTGCAGATGAAGGAGTGCTTTTTTAGCCTTGCCATGGTATTTCATGTAATAGCATACCGGATAGGGTAAAATGGGTTGAGTGGCTATGAGATGCAGAGATAGATGGGGACTGTAGGTCAATGCCATTGACTTAAAAGGGGAAAAAATTACCAGTTTACCGTACATTTTTCTTTCAGCTATCATCACACTTTCACAGAGGTTTAATTCTGGAGCGGGGGTGGCCAATAACAAAACTGCCTGAAGCTTTACTCTTACATATGCTCATGCATGTTTAACTTCTTTATGTGCAATTATTTCCCAGTACAGTAAAACTTACTCATGTAAAGTTAAGGGCATGTATGTGTTTCTGAAGGATCAGGGTGCAATGTGGGTTATGAATGAGAGCAGTTTTTCACTAATACTCTTTGGTTGTTATCATGTGTAAAATACATATGTATGCAGTATGGTGTAGCTTATGATGCAGTTCATAGTATGTGCCAAATCATACATAATAGCAAAATACTGCGTACATGTAACAAACATTTTGGAGCAAGAAGGTGTATAAGGTAAAAATGAGGTGAGCGGGAGCTGTGGACTGGGAGGGAGGTGGCACTCGGAGTTGCAGTGCTGAGACTGCTGCCCAGGTCAGCTGCAGACAAGGGGTGAGCTCTGTTTTACACCAGTAAGTGTTTGGCCAAGGCTCCCCTGACTGGGAGAATGCTCCAAAACCCTCCCTCATCGACAGGGAGCATCTTCTGCTTTCCAGCCTGATGCTACGCGTGGCCAGTTTATACCCATTTGTTCTTGTGCCAACACCGCTCTTTAATTTAAACAGCTTCCTGCCTTTCCTTGTCCCCTTCATGTGGTAATAGAGCTATTACAGCTTTCAGTGCGCCAGACTAAACAAACTGAGCTCTTCTAGGGTATTTTCATAAGGTAAACTCTGCATTCCTATTTTATCTGAAGAGCTCCATCCCTCCACCTGTTCGTGTTGTCTTGCTGAACCCACCTTGCATACAGCCCTCCAAAACAGCTCTCGCCTGTGCTTTAGCTAATGGCAGTAACGCCCCCCAGTATAACAGAGATGCATTACAATGTATGGATGCAGAGGGACGAAGGTTGGGCTGAGTGTGGTTTTGCTATTACCATTTACTGCCCATGGGACTTAAAAATACAACATGGTATTACATATGATAAGATTTACTGGGTTTGAAGAAAAGATTTGGGAATAAAACAGCAAATTCTATGACATGGAAGTATTTTGTTAGATACCATCACGTTGCCCCGTCCCAAATAAGGGATGAGGTGCACAGTAGGTGCCTCCCCAACATTGCCCAGCTAGCAAAATCTCCTTTAAAAGTAAAGCAGGTACTGTTACAAGCAGAACTTTTCACAGCGTGTAAGGCTCCCATGCAGAGAGCACAGATCTGTCTACTGAGTGTCCAAAAGCCACGTTGAGTTCCTTGATCAGAGCAGCAGCAGACAGCACCCAGTCTGGTACATAGCGGCTCAGTTTGTCTGTAGGCTGAAGATGGTAGATGGGCGAGCGAAGGCAGGAGCAACAAACCTGTATTTATCCAGAAACAGTGGCTGCAGTATCCAATACAGACAGTGCGCCAGGGCTGCGGCTGCCATCCCGGCGCAGAGGCTGCAACAGCTACTGCAAAGTAGGGGGGTTGCACAGTAACCCCAAATCCTGGTCTTGAGTGGGTTCATCGCTCTTCATCTGCCCACCCATGTTTTCATGCTGAACAAGATACAAGCTGAGCAAATAGACCTGGCTTTATCCTCAGCACAGTACACGAGTGCACTTTGTTGTATTCACCGTGCGTGATCACTGAATATTTCAATATATGGATAAGTATGCCTCCTGCGCCACAGCCTACCTATATTCCACGTGTTACTAAAAAGTCCTCCAAAATCACAGCCACTGTAGTGTATGTGTACGAAGTATGATTTTCAAAGGCTCAAAACTCATTCAAATCGAAATCAATTTGCACAGGAACCCTCAAAGGCACTTCTTCTCAATGAGGGAGGTTTCCCTACCAAATTTCAAATTTCAGCTCTAACCATTCCAGAGACAGAGTCGATCCAAAAGAAAAGTGAGAAGAATGTTATTTTAAGCGTGTGCATTTTCCACTCCATCGGTACTCAGAAAATGGCTGAATGATTTATAAGAGGGTTTTTTTTAATATGTAAAATCGTGAGAAAAAGATGAATCTAGAAAACGTCAGGCATAAAAATGAAGATTTCTAAAAATGATGGATAAGCGCTTGTAGATTCACTGTGATCATCCAGGCTATGGCAACTTTAAGTAAAATATCCTCAAGATATGAAGCCAAATATTTAAATATTTTATAAAATTAAAGAATACGTGGAAAGCAATTTCATGAAGTGCACAAGTACATTATGATGAATGCACTGGGCAGTTAGAAGAATCAAGATCCTCTCTTTTACAAATAAAAAGACAAAGTAATGTTGTGTTTTAAAGGACTGAAAGCATTGAAACCAGACATTTCTATAGTAGCTACTGAAACAAGATGTCATGGAAAACTGGAGTCTTTGAGAAAACAAATGTGGAAAAAAGAACAGCAAGGAACTGACAATATTTTAGGTTTTCTAGGAACCTTTGACTGCTCCTTTCTACTGCATGCTTTATTTAAAACCTTTTTCTCTTTTAAAAAAAAGTCCAATATATCAATAGAATATATCACACAGTTTAGTGTTTTGTATCAAAGCAGCGTATTTGAAACATCCAGGATTTCATTGAAACTCTTGGCTGCAATCACATTCAGTAAATACGAGAAACTATCTTTGCTTTTTTAACAGGATGTTATGTTTGATATTTTAGGTTGGCATGACAACTGAAGAAATAGATTCCATTGTTCATCATGAAATAATCAGACAGAATGCCTATCCGTCACCTCTGGGCTATGGAGGTTTTCCAAAATCTGTTTGTACTTCTGTAAACAACGTGGTATGTCATGGTATTCCTGACAGGTATTTCCCCAATAATATACATTTTACCACCGGGAATGAAAATGTTAAACTGAAATTAATAAATTGTGTTTAATATTGAACATACTTCAGCTTAACTAAATGTCATATGTAAACCTATTGCAGATGCATATCATGTTACCACACGATGGTGATAGATGTTATAGAAATGTATATGAAGCAGAAAAAAAAAATTATACTGTTTGTCCCGATACTTAAAAAAAAAAATAGCATAATGCCTTTAGAGTTTAGTGTGTGGAAAAAAAAAAGAGTACAGTCTGATTTTTTTTTTTTTTTTCTCCAGCAAAATAAGTATAGGGTAAGGAATAAATAGATTTGAATTTATGTGTGGGGTTTTTTTTATTTGCAATACATTCAGCTACTCACAAAGTAAAATATGAACCCTAGTGAGAGGAAAAGAATAAATATAATGGTAGATTTTTGTTTGCCTCTGCCTTCCTCCATCACAAAATATCTACCCCCTGATTTTTTATGTATGTGTCATTAGGTGTTTATTCTTATACTCCCTTTGTTGGGAACTGTCTGTCACCCTTTTTTTTTTCTTTTTTTTTTGTTTATGTTTCAGTCGACCTCTTCAGGATGGAGATATTATCAACATTGATGTCACGGTGAGTAATTCATATAAAAAAATAGTCTTTGATCAACTTTAGAATCGCTAGTAGCAACAGGAAGAATAGTGGATTGGAGATGGGGGATGCACAGATGGATGTGCTGTTTACTTCTGAGCCAAGGCACAAGCAGCTGGTTTCCTTTTTTGTTTTTAACTGTGTGTTTATTCCAGCTAGACCCAGGCCTGACTTGAATTTAGGACTGGAATCAGATGCACTGAGATCAATGTTGGCCTAAGTGAAATGTCAACCCAATCCTGCTATGTGTCATGTTTTTGAGAAGGTGTAATTGTTATTGATCCACTGTGTAGTTAATGCAGAGCACCACAGTACTGGGCAGCAGCTGAAGATAGATATGTATGAGATGAGCTAACATGAAGAAAGCCAGCATTTTTCCTTCACTCTGCCAAGATTGATCTTCCTCTTCCTGCTGATTTTGAGTGGGGCCTGTCATTATCTTACTCTGTCATTAGAGGCTACATTGGCCTGTGTATGTCAGTCTATTTGGACAGCAACTCTTTTGCTAGCAGTGTTCCCTACATTTATTAAAATCCCCGAAGGTAGTGTTGTGTTCCATTTCTGGTATAAAAGCCCTGAACCTTTTGCGCAGAAACAGAAATAGTGTGATATAACCGTGACTTAGTATTTCCAGAGAATGGTCAATTATAGCTATTTAAATAAACACTGGCTGGATTTTCTTAGGAGCAAGAAAGTACGGAAACTGGAAACCTAATTCGCGTTTCATTTATAAAAAACAAAAAAAATATTATTCTCTTGCAGAAGCTTTTTTTCTTTTTTCTGTGCATGTTTTTATTTTCCCAAAGTGCAGTTTATTTCTAATATGAACACAGACGTCTTTTGAATCCCACCATTATTTTGCAATAATATGTCACACACAAGGGAGTAACATCTCATAAGAAAAAGCTTTTTTTAATCATTAGAGAAACTCTTGGTAACTTGATACTATTTTCCATGGGCCCAAATTTCATACTGGCAGAAGCGAAGAAATCTCCAGCAGACCTACCTCTGAGCATGACGTTCAAGCTTTCTAAAGTATTTTTTCTATTAATATTAGGGTCAGTGACCTTTTTCCCATGGTATACTCCTGTGTGATCCAGAACTGGGTTTGTTGGGTTTTTTCTCAATCTTACTCAATTCTTCCTCATCTCCATACTTCCCAGTTGTAGAATTCTGACCATCAGGTTTACACAGCGTGCTATATCATTTTTTAAATATATTTTTGGCCTAAATTTTTACTTGGTGAACTGGTGTAGCTTTGCTCCTTTTATTAGACTAAATCTGTTTGCAACAGCGAAGGATTTAACATCTGGTTTCTTTGTATTTTTTGTTTGATTTTTTTTGTTTTGTTTTATCTGTCAGGATAATAATGACTCCGTAGATTGGAAAAAACCCTATAGATTCATATCACAGATACTTTCCATGATAAACTAAACCAAACGTTTTTGTATTAATGTGGTGTGCATATTTTGTCCACTCTGCTTTACAAGTAATGTCTGACTAAATGTTAGTGATCTTTTTGAAGATACATTTTTGTTTGTTTTCTGTTTACCCTCATAAAATAAAATAAATCATTAAGTTTCTGTGAATGTGAAGATTCCTGCAAGGATGGGAATTGCTGATTATTTTTGTAAAGATTTTTTAGCATTTAAAACTGAACTGTGCTGTGTTTGAGAATTGCTCCGTTCCAAAACACCTGAGGAAAAAATATTACTTTGCAGCGTTGCTAATTATATTTTAGCTTATCTTTAATGAGCAAAACTGGGATGTTTCACAGGTGGACAAAATAAAAATCAAAGTAAATATTTCACAACAAATTGTTTATAATTGTGTACAGGTTCTACAAAATGATTAAATAATATTCTGGTTATGAAGTGTAAACACTTCACACTATGTACAAATTATTTGAAGAAAAAAATCCATTTTTGCACAATTAAGATGGTAGAATTTCATAGATGAAATACAAATTTTATTGGCTTGAATCATGTAACCTTTAAAATGTATTTTAGTGTAGAAACAAAAGCATTATCCATCACTGGATCCTCAGCATAGTGCAATTTTCAGCCTGCCATTACCAGGTTAACATTCCTTACAACTTGATTCTTTCATTGACTTCTAAGGAATTAGTGTGTTACAGTTGCTGTGGTTGTAGCTTATTAATGTCAAAAATATGTAATTGCAGTTGATGGGCTGCAGTAAATATTATTATTATTTTTAAGCTCTCCTATGTTTTAAATCTGTATTTGCTTTTCCAGGATGATGATGTTTAATGCCGGGGTTTTGTGTGTTGTACTTGCTAGAGCTAAAAATTAACTAGTTCAGTTTAAATGTGAACTAGCCAGATTAAAACCTGCCCAACGGGCATTAAATTATAAAAAAAACGATTTAGTGGCAGTCTGCACTGGCAGAGGAAGGTGTAGAGCAGGGGATCGCAGCCGCTCTCCGACGAGCAGTGGCAACACATGGTTGGGCCCTGCTGGCACTCACCTCTCTTGAAAACACCCCTCGCTCCTAATTGCCTGCACTTTCTTCATGTCTCAGCCCAAACACAAACGTGGCCTTGGGATAAACTGTCTGTAGCCAGGTGGTTTTTTTTTTTAGTTTGGAATCGACCAAAAAGAATGTGAGTCTGTCTTTCACAAATAGCTCGCCAGTGGGAAAAGTTCAGTGCTTCGAGCTTGGTGAGTTATTAGTCCTAGAAGGATAGTTGCCCACTGTTGAGGGGGAAAAAAAATGTTTTAGAAGATCAAAACTGTGCACCATTATAATTTGTCTTTCTGTAAGGAAATTTGGCTTGGTCTTACAATTATGTGCCTGCCTGCCACACTGCAGAGCTGCAAACCCCATTTTAATGGGGTGTTGCAGATCTCCATAGTGCAGAGCCAGGATTTCCTGTGCCTGGCAGAGAATTTCTGGAGAACGGAGGTTTAAAACCTATGAAATGTCAAAAAAAAAAAAAAGACAGTACGTAATTAATTCAACAGGGTGCTACGTTTTCAGCACATGAAACTTTGTGGTGCCAGAATGGTATGTTTATTCTCTTTCAAAATTCATCTCTGGAAATCAGAAATAATATCCAACATTAATGCCATGTTGTAGTTTAAAAGTGAGATTGAAGAAAACATGCAGGGGTGGCTGGTGGGTTTGGCCCGTGCTTTCCAGGGGCTCCCTCTGGATGTTGGCAGCAGGGTACACCTCTCGCCCAGCTGCGCACAGCATCACCTCAAAACCCCACCGGGGGATGCTGGCTGCGGAGGTATGGGTCTCCCTGCCAGCCGCCGATGGGCCTCCCAGTGCCCACAGCCAGCACCGGGGCTTGACACCCTACCCCTGTGGGGTGCGAGCAGCTCCCTGGCCCCAGAGGTGGGCAGCCAGGGCAGGTGGGCATCAGACGGCCCCGAGACCCCCTTCAGCCCATGCATGGCCCCAGCCCATCTTCTCGCATGCAGCCCAGCTAGCCTCATGTCCTGGAGCTGAGCAATGTCATCGTCTGGTGCACTGCTGGGCAGAGATGCACAACTTTGGCATTTCTTGAATTTTTAACTGGCAACCCTTGCACACCTTGCAGTCTTTCACACTTTTTTTTTTTTTCTCTCTGTGCAATGTTTCACTTTTCCAGTCTCATTCTTGCAAATACAGCTTACCTGTGGTCTATCTGTTGCAATATATAGCTCGTTCCTAGAAAAAGTGGATTTAATTAAGGAGACGATCTGTTTCTGGATGCAAAACGAGAAAATGTCTTTACATTTCTGCATATGTTTAGGTGTATTACAATGGCTACCATGGTGACACTTCTGAAACCTTTTTGGTGGGCAATGTGGATAAATCTGGTCAAAAGTTAGTGGAGGTTGCCAGGAAATGTAGAGATGAAGCAATTGCAGCTTGCAGACCAGGGGCTCCCTTCTCTGTAATTGGAAACACAATCAGGTAAGCCTTATATTGACAAGTAAAGGGAGGGCTGGCAAGTGGGACAAAGGTTATTGGTGGTTTGGTATAAAGCTGATGACATGTTTTATGATTCAAAACCATCATTTCAGTCTGATATCAGTATGTGAACTGCCAAGCTATAATGTTGTTCCTTGGGTAAGAGAGATTTTTTTTTTTTTTTTTAAAGTGAATTACAGTAGGGTCAGCAAAGATAACTGTAGAAAGAGGCAAAGATATTCATAAGGTAGATTTAAATTAACAGATGTAATTTGCAGTGGGTTTTTGTTTATTTTTTATTTGTGTGTGAAACTACACCACATCTGTCTAACGATGTAAGAAGGTTAGAAACCATTGTTTTTGTTGTATAGCAATAACAAATGTTACAAAGGAATTAGTCAACATAAATAAGTCTCTTTGTTTAAAAAGTACAAAAATATTTAACTCGAGAGCTTCTGATCCTACAAAGAGCAGTACATGCTAACGTCACAGGGAAAAAAGAGCTCACATTCAGAGGTTTTTCCCTATTTTGCATCTCGTCTAGCCTTCACATAAATGCAGTCATGACTCTTCTTCTGCTGGTGGTTTTGAATAAAAATACGGCTTAGTTTTTCGAAGGTACCTATGGATTATTTTAAAATGTTTGCCAAAAAAAAAATAGACATATATCGTATACATTTCATTAAGCAATACTTCTCTGGACTATTAATGGTCCCAACATGCTATTGAATACATTCTGATTACTTAAAAGCTGCAAGGCTTAGTCACCTTGAAAGGATGCTGCTTTTTTTCCTTTGTAAATCTTCAAATACTTTAAGGAAAAAAGAGAACAGCAAAATATCAGTTAGATGTATTTATAGCTTTAAAAATATTGTAACAGAGTCTGAATCAAACTTTAGTAAAACCTCTTTGGGTTATATCTGAGAAGCTTTTATTGAAGACTTTGTATAAAATTGTGTTTTTGACAGTTTTAAATTATAGGCTAACTAGCCTGGAGAAAAAGGATAGTGTCTTTCTGTTCTTTCATAGGAAATGTTGAATCAGACCCCTACTGGGAAAAGAAATTTAATGCATATCTCACTATCTTACTGTCCATGAATATAATAGAAGTGAATTCAAAATGTAGTTTTATTTTTGCAAATGGGATGAGTCGATAGATGCACCTCATATTTTTGAACACCTAGGGTTCAACAAATTTACTGGTGGTGCTCTTGCATTTTAACAAAATTTATTCTTGAGTAGAAGGGGGCACAGAACACTGGATTCTTATTCAAGCATTCTATCGAGCTCTGCATTCATGGCTGTGTCTAAAGGGCATGTCAGCCTTTGATTCTCTCTGAGAGGTAATTATCCTTTTCCTGTCACGGAACAACAAATGATAGCTAACTACAGAGGCACATTTGCAGTAGTCACATTCATCAACTGCAGAAAAAAAAATTCAATTTAATTGTGCAACACAGCTGCACATAGGCTTTTTGAGCATTTCTGTTGTTCTCCCTGTCTTGCTATTCCTCCCTCCAGATCTATTTTTTAAACTTTTTTTCTGGTTATTTTTTTCCCCCTTTTTGTCTCTTCTTCCATTTTTACTCTCTGTACTTTCTTGTTAAAGTAATTTTCCTTTGTGGCTCTCATTCTTTTTTCCCCATTGAAGGCTATGAATGTAGAAAATTATCACAATTACTCATATAATTGAGCCTCTTTGTAGCAAGTGCAACTCCAGTAGCCTTTCTCCATCATGAAAATGGTTTCATTATAGGGTTTTTCATATTCTCTGACACCATCTACACAGAGGAACAGGCGTGCAGATGAGATGTACTAGGAACAGGGTAGATCAGTAAGGTCACAGTAGGAATAATTAGCTCTGCTATGGAAAGAGCATCTAGGCCTTTTACTGCTACATAAATGTACTGTCCGTGGCTTTTAGTCACAAAAAAACTTACTAACAAATGGAGCTCCCGCCTA
Organism: Phoenicopterus ruber ruber; assembly: GCA_009819775.1. Lineage (NCBI taxonomy): Eukaryota > Metazoa > Chordata > Aves > Phoenicopteriformes > Phoenicopteridae > Phoenicopterus > Phoenicopterus ruber. The sequence goes on along the minus strand of CM020220.1, from coordinate 20,609,477 downwards.
CTACTTTGAAAAAAAGATTTGTATCAACACTACAATTTTCCATCATTAAGACTAATAACACAGAGCCTAGTATACATCAAGGGGAATAAAAAGAAAAATCTCACATTCAAGTGGCGGCTGGGTGCTGACCTTTGTTCCCTTTTTTTGTGTTCAACTTAACTCTTTACAAAAAAGAGCCACACGCCACACCAACATGCAGGTGAACTCCAGCTAGTGCTAGCAAAGCATGGCATTCAATTGGAAAATCTGATAAATCTCCATGCAGGATAATGCATTTCATTACAGATTCACTACATTAATTCTAGCTGTATTAAAAAAAAAAAAAAGACGATGAAGAAGAAAAAGAACAGAATTGAATGTGACATTGGATTTTTGCTGTGTTGGTACGGAGGTCAGTTTACTTGCAAAGTGTAAATATATAGTCAGCGCCCCCTTTGAAAAGCAGATTAATCAAAGCTAGTAGCTGTTCAAAACTATATGTGAAATAGCAGGTCATTAACTTTATTTCTCAAGATTTTATCGTGTCGACGATTTAAATGTGCTGATTTGTTTGGAACTACTTTAACACTGCCTCTGCTGAAAGATTGCCTTGCTTTGGTGAAGCTGTGTGTTTCTGGTAATTTGTTGTTCGACATTTGCATGCAGACAGATATACATAATACGTACATCAAAATCTTAAGTTTCAGGAGAGCTAGATATCATAAATACCTGAGAACAAGCACCTACAAGCTGAAAACATTTAGGCCCATCAGAATGGAAATGTGTCTAGGTTTCTTTCATCAGTATTTCTATGAAGGTGCTCAAGTGATATGCACAGCGTATCTTAGGCACAAATAATCAGAATATTTCCTTTCTACAATAGGTTTGGGAATAATTATATCACAGAGGTAAGTTTGCATTCAGTATTCTAACATAGTCTTTGTTATGGAAGCTCGATAGCTGACACTGAGTATTTCATGGGTAGCGGTTCCTTCTCCCATTAGCTACAAGTTGCAAATAAAAGATTGCATGGGTTCGTGAGTTACTCTGCTTAGAAAAATTTGAATCTTTGCTAACCTGTTCTTGTTGAAGGTGGTGGCAAAACTGTCGGTCAGCTCCAGTGGAAACAGAATTGGGCCCTGTGTTCCATTTTCTTCTACCATTTCTGTCACTTCTCTTTCAGACAGAAACAAATCTAGTTTGAAATCTACTTTTTAGACGGTGAGTTTAGGGACGTGGAAGTGTTGTGAGTGTAGAGAGCTAAAAAACATAATCGTAATACTGTTAAATAAACCAATTTCCAACTCCAAGGAGAAAATAGTAGTGATGAAAGTATTAATAAATGGTTTAAAATGTTTAACTCGTAAGTATATGTTTTGATATTAATTTAGAACAATATAAAGCAGATTTTAAAAAAAATCTGTTTCTATCAGATTATGCACATTTAAACAATAAGTGGCTCAGGCAAAATAAGTCATTTTAATGTCATCTGTGATAGATTTTCCTTGACAGCTACTGTAAATTACAATTACACTGCTTCTCTCTGCACTTGAAAGTAAGCATTGCAATAAATTATCTTTTATTTCAATCCATCATGTCTGCTTTCAGAAACAGAGAACCTCAAATAAAAGTTCAGCACTATTGTAAGAAAAATACAGTAATTTGTGTTCCAGTTTGAAACTAAAATGTACCTTTCTTTCAAAAAACAATTGTTGGCTTTCAAAAATATTACTAATTATACCTCAACATTTATTGTCATTATAGGGAATCCCTGAACTTGTGCATTCCCTCAGTCTAGGATTACTATTTAAGAGAAAAATACTTTAATATTTTCCCAGTAGAATTTTGTAATTTCTCAGATAATATGGTACTATTCAAAATAGATATTTTTATCACAAGCAAATCTAGTTTAGGCTGATGCTGTTTTCAGGAATTAAAAAAAAAAAAAGCTCAAATATGCCATTCAGTGGTCATTTTGCTAACAATGTATCTAAGAAAAACATGATTACTTCTAATTTAAAAAAGGCATTCATACAGATCCATAAGTAAGAAAACAATTATCATAGACCTGTTACTGCATTTAGTGTTTCCCGAGTGTGTTCACTGCCCAGAAGTGTAAGAGAGATTTGTTTAGCAACTTCAGCCACTCATGTCATGCTGCTGTGCAAGACCACTGTTGATAAAGTTTCATCCCTGGGGAGAGAAGCTGGCACTGCGGGGGAAGCGTCCCTAGCTGGGAATCAGTTCACTGGGATGTTCAGCCTGGGTGGTGAAGCAGTCTGTGCTGTCTTGTCTGATCAGCCAAATTCTTCCCTTGTGCCACCAAGAGCCCAGAGAGGCAGTCGCTATCAATGCTGAAAATGGGATTTGTTTCACTTTGTTTCTTTGGTAAGGGCTTAGAATACTGGACCAAACCTGCCTTGAGGAAAAACTGACAAAATTTGGTAAAAAGAAAAGAAAGTGCAGGTTTGGGGGGGGTCGTCCCCGTCCCGTCCGTGTCCCGTCCACCCCCCCGTCCACCCCCCCCAAAAAAAAAAAAAAAAAAAAAGGGAGTTCCAGTCCTAAGACTGAGTGGATGTTTTTTCCGGTGGAGCTGGGATGCCTGTTATCCCGTAGGCGCTCCTAGAGGCTATCTGCACAGGGCCAGCCCCCTAAGGAAATTCTTTCAACCTGCTTCTCAGCTTCTTAGCGGGAGAGATTTATCCCATTCACCCAAGAGCTCCTTCCAGGGGAAGCTTCAGAGTATGGGGGAGAGCTTTGTAGAGAGTCGGTCCTGCCTGTTGCTGCTTTGTGGCAATTTCCCTGTTGGGCTGGTGGCAGGATGGCAATGCGTGTCTTCACACTCATCCCTCCTTTCAGAGAATTAGCTGTTGTCTGGCAACATGGGAAGAACATGCTCGGGAGGGAACTGACACCCAACTCTCCTGTCTCTGTCCACTCTCAGAAGCATGATGCCACCATATGAGAGGCTCTGCCTATGGCTTTAGGTGGACAGCCTGGCCCTCGGTGATGTTCCTTTACCAGCTGGGCCGCTGCTGGTCCATCCTGATGCCAGACACTTTGCCTGGCTTTGCCATCTGCAAAAGAGGACCAGCACTGCAGGTAGTTTTGACTCCGCAGCCACTGGGCTGAAACACACGGCAGCAAAACATAGAATCAAGTACTGGGCTCATTAAATGATTATGCTTTTAATCCTGCCCAGTTCACCTCTGCCCAAGCATGCAACATGGCTCAAAGAATGAAACGTGTGATGGTAAATGTCAATGGATATTTTTAACAATGATTATTCTGAAGAATCTTTTTTCCTTTCTTGATGCTGTCGGTGCAGCGTGGCTCTGCTGCCCCAGCCTTTGCTCTGGAAGTGATTCGGCATGCCCCACGGCCAAGGGGAACTGGCAGACTGGCACATCCACGCAGTGGTGCAGCTCTCCTTTCCCACGGCAGATGCCAGGCAGCCCAGCTCAGCCGTGCCGACTCCTGCCTCCCGCCTTCGCTGCTTTCCTGCTTGCAATCAGGGCTCCTCCGGCTGCCTGATCTTACGCTGCCTGTCTGCAAGGAGCAGCGCATGGAGCCGGGGCTGCAATCTTGTAAGGCTGCCTTCCAGGGAAAGCTGGAAAGAAAGGCCACCACCGACAGGTCCTGAGCTGGGCAATGAGGCAGCGAGACCAAAATGTTGAGCTGTTGTCAGCAGCAAATGGCAAACTCATGAAAAAATGCTCCTCTCATGGCATCCTGATTTTTTAATCAGATTCTACAACCTGGGAATCCTGGAGGCTGGAGAGGCTGACTAAGATCAACACTTCAACTCACTCTTCTCAGAGCTGTTTCAAAGTCCTCCCTGCCAGCGTTTACAGCCAACATGTAGATGTACATTTACAGGATTACCTTTGCAAGTTGTAGCTGGGGTTTAGTAGCTTTCTTTTTTAATGAAAGCTGGGTGTTTTGCTATAACTCCACAAGGATGTAAGAGCTCACTAGGATTTTTTAAATACTGCAAAGTAAAGCTAGTAGTTGTGGAATGAAATTCCCTGTAAGGTGCTTCTGAAGCACGTGCAAATACTCAAACCAGATTGGACATGGCTGAGTTTCATACCTGCAGCTTATTTTCTCCACAGGTTTTCTCTGTGTCACTTCAGGTTCATTGGCCACATTACATTTTATGTAAAGAATACCCAAGCTCTGTATGTAGACATTATTAAGTGGGAAGGAGGGGGGGCACAGGCGTCTGTCAGTGCAGATGTCAAAGCCCTGCAAGCTCAAAGATCCCCTATTTTGATCACAGACAGTAACCACTGAAGTACTGATGCCAACAGAGTTGTTTTCAAGCTGTTTGGCAAGAAAGTGGCAGAATTCACCATTGAAATGCATGAGAACCACTTCTTTCACCGCGTGAGGACAGGATACTGTCTTAACGCTCCCTTCTGTGTGCCCCGGCGCTCGTGTGCCCGGTGCCCAGCATGCAGCTGCTGCTGCTGCCAGCCGCCTCGGCACCAGCGGAGTGCTGGGGTGAGAGCTTCCCCTGCCCACGGGAGAGTATGTAGCCGTGGCACCTGGGAGAATAGTTGCACAGAGAAAAAGGTTTCTGTCTTGCTACAGAAGATGGATTTTCTGGGAGAAAAATCCTGTAATAATACAAAACATCTCAAAAAAATGACCCTGCTCTTTCAGTGGTCAGAGATTACCATGAATAGTCAGTGGGATTGTTTATGCTTTTACTAAAAAACTTGCAGAAGAAGGTGAAAGAAAAGCTTATCACATGTTGCATGGATCGCTTCTCCTATCTCTCTTCAGAGAATCACTTCACCCATATGGGAATCATTGTCTGCATTGCTCTGGGCTTGGTCACCGGAGATCTTCCGTTTCATTTTGTGGATGTTTCTGAGTAATCTGGTTTTCTAACTCCTCGCCGTTGCCTGTGCTTCTTCCTTGGCCTTTAGCATTGTCATAGCCAGCAGGCTGTCTCTGACCCAGACATGGGTGACGTGATAGAAAGGCATGGGAGAAAGTCTTTTCCAGTGCTGGTAGGACTTTTCGCTGCATAAACCTTCATGATTTTTTTCTACATAAATGATATATAAGGTGAAAACCTGGACTTTGAATACAACCAAATGAAGCCCAACTTGTAGCCCTATTGGTAACCCTCTTTGGCAGTACTTAGGAGTTTGGGGGCAGCTAAACTTGAAATTTCCGTTCTTCTCCAGAGTTAATGAAAGAAATGTGATGAGTCTTTGTATCAGAGCAATGGGTAGGTAAAAGCTAATATACAAATCCTGTTAAAACGTGCTCTTAAGGTCTGAACACTGCAGCATTATTAACCATTGACCCGACTCTCCTCTCATTGCCGTTTCGCTGTGGTGGAGCACCATGTCCCTCAATTGCAGTGGCATTACGGTTCTGGAACTGTGACCCACGGGCACTGGAGCGAGCACTGCAGGGTCTGTGCAGCCTGGTGTGCAAAGGGATTACTGCCTACAGCAAGCTGAGGCCACTTTGCACCTGAATAAGAGCCTCCCCATGGGGTTTAGCATGCTTTAGTTTCTGTGAGAGCTTACACCTTTATTTGAGTTTCTTAACTTTCCCAGTTTTCCGCCTGCAGTCAAACTCTGAGAAAGCATTTGTTAGGGTGTAAATATAGGCAAACCTAAAGTTTGTAAGTGCCTACCTTGATTAAAAACAAACAAACAAACAAACAATTTAAGCTTTTAATGTTGTAGGTGAAATCTTTTCAGGCTAAGTGCCTTCCTGTCTTGGTCCTGTTTGCTTTTAGAAATAGTGTGGGGATGATATGCAGGGACAGGGGTAGCTTCCTAGCTTCCTTGTTACTTCTAATCCACCTCCAGGTTGCCCCAAATGTCCACACATTTCTCTTTCGGATGTGGGCAGCCCTCCTGGCTGAGCTGCCTCAAGTCACCACCTCCACCACTGCTTGAGTAAGGGCAGAGCCTGAGAGTGAAGCCTGCAGGCATGGGGTGGCCCAGCAGCCAGAAGACACCCCACATTTCTCCAGGTCCTCCAGTTTTTAGGGATCGAGATAGGACTTTGCTTTTCCAACATGGGTAGGGATCAGTGCTGGGCTGTGTTCCTGCAGGCAGCTCTCGGAGACGCTGCTCCCTGAGGCAGACCGTGAAGGACAGGACAGATCTCCCAGGCAGAACTGAAATGCCATAATTGTTATGATTTGGTTTTGCTACTGTGGTGATGGGTTCATTAGAAATACGTTGTTAATTAGCAGGAACAGATTTGCTGGAGTTGCAATACATGTTGGTATTGAATGTTTGCAGTATTTCAAAAGGGAAGCGGTAGGGCTCTTAACTCTCCCCATCACCAGCAGAACCCTCTTCTGCAGAAAGCCCAGTGCAGGCAGTGGGTGCACGGCCCAGCATGGGCTCTGCACTTAGGGAGGACTTGGCGAAGGCTGCGGTTTGCTGGTGTGCTGGGGCCTCGGCTGCGCAACTTGGCTGCCATTTAGCTGTCCCATGTTAAAATGAGTTCCCAGTGAGCTCATGGAAAAGGTTACCAGACAGAGAGACAACATACTGCCATCTTGCTTAGACACAGGAGCTACCAGCCTCTCCTGGCAGGCATGTTAACTCTGAAACCTAACAGTGGCTCACTGGTGCTAGCTCCAATGGCTGCTGTCTTTCGGAGCAGGCACAAAGTGGTGACCCGGTGCTGGGGCGGAGGTGAGAGCTTGCGGGAGCCGGGTGGTGCCGCTGCCGGTACCAGTGCGGCGGCAGGGGCCAGGGCTGGGGCCAGCTAGCGGAGGTGGTGGTTGGGGCGTGCTCCCTCACGCTGTCCTCTTTGCCCCGCAGCTCCGTGGTGCAGCGGGGCGGCTTCCAGGTCTGCCCCTCCTTCGTTGGCCACGGCATCGGGTCGTACTTCCACGGGCACCCCGAGGTGTGGCACCACGGTAAGCGGACCCGCCGGCCGGACCCGCCTCCCCCGCGCTGGCTCCGCCGCCGGCGATTAAATGACTCCGGGGGAGGGGGGAGGGCAGTAAAAGGAGTAGACCCCCCCACACCCACGCATGCTGCCAGTCCCGGCGGGGGTGCCGGGGTGGCTTTCCACGCTGGGAAGCTGGAGGGCAGCCCCGGCCTCGCTTTCTGAGAGTCGCGCCGGTATTTTTGAGGACAAATCGCTCGTTCAACGGAGTTGTCGGGGCAGCTGGGCCCCGCGGGCCGCCCCCCCCGCCCCGCTCCGGGCGGCAGCCGCCGTGTGCCACGTCCTCGAACCCCCGCATCCCGCCCGCGCCCGAACCACGCCGGCAAAGTTTGTCACGGGGCAAAGAAAAATCGCTGCTGAAACGTTAAAGTCCCCGGACCCGGCCTGGAAGGAGCCGCCGTCGGGGCGGTCCCGCTGCGGCCGGGCTGGGATCGCTTTCGGCGGGTGCTCCGGTTCATAGCGGGGACCGGCGTGCACGGTACCTGCGAGCCAAAAAGGGGTTTAAACCAAGTGCTGGTTGCGTTTACAAAAAAAAAAAAAAAAAAAAGCCCCACGGCCATAAATGCGTTTTTATTTTCTTTTGTAGCCAATGACAGTGATTTGCTAATGGAAGAGGGAATGGCGTTCACAATAGGTTAGTAACTCTCTGCTATGTTTTTTTTTTTTTAAAAAAGGCACACAGAGCAGCCCAGATCCGTACCATTTCTTTATTGGGATGTAGAAATATCCATGCAGCTATGGGGATGTCGGCGACACTGACCCCTTAGGAAGCAGATTAAAATACCATTTTTAAAAACAGCATTCAGGAACCAATTGGGTGAAATAGCTTCCAAATAATAATATTTAGAAAATGGAATGTCTATTATAAACCTTATTAAATGACATATTTGACGCATATTTTTGGCAAGGCGGAGACTCAGCCGGCACACTTGGACTGTGGAGGATGAGAAGGATGCGATGGTGTCCCCGAAGCCGTGGTTTACCAGAGAGCAGCCTGGTGGCTCTTGTGTCGTTTGCTGCCTGCCAGAGCTGCTGTTTGGGTTTGGGGACTGCAGCGCCGATAACCAGTCAGAGCCTCGCCCCGCAGACTGAACGTGCTAAATACCAATCATGGAGAGCTGGTGGGGGAAAAGCCCTCTTTCTCACTGTGTGGCTAAATGGCGCGGCAATTAGAGGGAAATAAGAAAATTGTTGTTTTGCTGATTTAATGAACATTTTAAGCCTGTTTAAAAAATTGAAATATTTAAAACTATCTGCTGTTTGTAAGTGTGGTTGGTGCTTTGGTTATTATCCACGGGGTCTTAATTAAAGCTTGATTAAAATTCCCCGCTTTTACAAAAGAGGAATGGGTAACTTCCTACCTGGATATTTCGTCTTCCTCTTTAGTTCACATTTTAGTGTTGCAAGAGAGTGCCGGCCCAGGGAGGACGGGTCCTGTGCGGAAGGGGAGCTATCTGCTGGGATGCCCCCCTTTCTTGCTTGCCTCACAGTCCGCACCAGAGTGCCACTAACTGTAGAAAACATTTTTTGTTCTTGTTGCAGAGCCAATAATAATGGAAGGATCCCCCGAATTTAAGATTCTGAAAGATAAATGGACTGCAATTTCCGTAGACAATAAAAGGTGCCTGATTTTATTTTTTAATCTTTCCTAAGCCGTGGAACTGATCACTGACAGTCCAAAAAAACAGGTGAGTTTTACGAGCATAGTGGCCGCGTTTGCCCCCTAATAACTAACTGCTAAATGTACGTTTCAGATCAGCGCAGTTTGAACATACCATTGTGATTACCTCAGAGGGAGCAGAAATCCTCTCTAAACTGGTGGAAGAAGCCTAAAGATGGAGCACGGAGTGCAGGGACTCGCTGTGCTTCTGGGATTTCCACTTTCGCTCAGGACAGAGAGGAGGTTTCTGTAATTTCTGTGGGGAATGGGTGCTGTCAAAGTTGCTGCAGGGGACAGAAAAAGCAGCTTGAGGGGTCAGCTCTGGACATAGTCCTTTTTGTGTGTTACCTGGTGAGTATTTAATAAAAGTCCCTTGGCTGTTTGTGACCCTGGAAGCAGCCGTGCACAGCCTGCAAGTGCGAAGGGTTTGGGTTATTTGGGATGAGGGGCAGAGAGCGGGTCCCCTCTCTTTCAAATTCTATGCGAGACAAACACATATCGGATGACTTGATCTCAGTGCAGCTGAGAGGACAGAGGAACATAGTATTTTCCCTTTATAGCTGAGCTATGGAGTCAATTTGCCTTCACTGCAATTAGCACAATGCTATTTCCCAGGCTGTAACTTCTGCTAGGATGGAAAAAAGTTTCCCGAGGGTGGCAGGCAGAGGCGGCAGCCTCTTCCCCCGCAGCCATCCCAGCAGCTCTTCCCCTTCCTGCCTCAGCTAATTTCTCTTTGCCCAGCACAAAAAGTGATTAAAAATGAGATGCGAAGCACGCTTCTCTGGAGATCAATAATTGCCCTGCTTGAAGAATTAGCCGGTTTGGGGTAATCACTGCTCTGCGGTGCTCACGTTAGTTAAGGGAGAGGCACTCCGCAATTGAAGCGTTTAACAGAAACGGAGCAGTTTGCGGTCTGGAGGATGAGCCCCGGCTCCTGCCCGGGGTTTGGAGCTGATGGTCCTCATGAGCTGCGCGTCCCGCTCGGCCCCGCACGGCTGCGGTCCTGTCCCGGGCCTGCCGGGGGTGGAGGGTTTGATTTGAAGTTAGCCGGTTGCTGACCGCCCCGTCGGGCCGGACGGGTCTGGCCTTGGTACTTAGGGGCTACCGGAGCAGGACCCGGGCCTGTGAAATGCGGGGTAGCCTTGGAGATAAGCAAGTGACATCCAGAAGTGCCCCAGACCCGCGGCAGCAGCGGTGCGGTTTTGGTACAAATAACTTGCCCTTAATTGTAGGCAGATGCGGTCCTGTGCCGAGGGCGGCCGGCCGCGCACGCTGGCGGCCGGGGCTGCGCAGCGCCGGCTCCCTCAGTGGTTCAGGGCAGAAGTAAGCCGCTTTCTTACAGCTTTACTCTGCTGTTTGTTTTCACTCGAGTACAGCGAGCTGTCAGCTCTAATAGTTTCTAACAGCATCTTTTCAAAAAGCAGGACCCCCCCCAGAACACGGCTGATACCGCGGGGCAGCCGCTCAGCTCCGTCCTCCCCGAGACGAGCTTGGAAGGCCTTAAAACCTGTAAAAACAAACGATGCAGCCAACAAGTTTACAAATACGCAGAGGTTAAGCAGCGCGCTGCGGCCGCGGGAGGCGAGGGGCACCCAGCACTGCCCGGGGGGGATATATTTTGTTTCCTAACACCCCGCCGCCCGGCGCGCTGCCCCCTCCGAGGGGCGCCGAGGGCAGCTGGGGTCCCGTGCGTCCCGGGGGCGCACCAGGGGCGCGTCCCGCGGGTTTTGGCCGCGCCGGGAGCCCCTGGATGGCACCGCAGGTGCTAAGCGAGAAAGGTGGGAGCAGACAACGGCTTCTCCCTGTCCCCTGCCCCTCCGCCGGGCCGCCTCCGCCTCCCGTCCCGCGCTTACCGCGGCGTGGGGTGAGGCGGGAACGGGGCAGCCTGGAGCAGGGGAACCCCGCAGACCGCTGTAGGGGGGCTGCTGGCAGCTCCTGGTAGTCGCTGTTTGCTCTGAAGTCCCCCCGGTAACTCTGACGGGACCGCGGGTTTTACCGGCCGTTGCGGAGCGGTGGCGGCCAGGCGCTGGCATCGATGGCGCACGTTTGTAATCCTAATTACGAACGAGACTAAAGAGATGCCTCGGGTGTGAAGGGCCAGCCAATGCCTCGCACAAGCCCTTCGGGCAGGAGGTCTTGCCGGGCAAGCACGACGAGAGCCCCGACGGGGCGATCGCCCCCGCGGGGTGGGGGCGTCCCGTGGCCGCGGCCCCTCCGCGCCCGCCAAAGCCGCGCTGCCCGGGTCCAGCGTTGCACGGAGGGGCGGCGGCCCTGCTCCGGAGGACGGGTGTGAGCAGAGCTGCGCCGTGTGGTCCGCGGGGTTTTGGCGGGGCCGGCGGGACTGTGGTTCGCCCCGGGACTGCCAGCGCCCAGATGACCGGAGGAGATGGCGGCAGAGCCGGCGAGCACGGAGCAGCCTCCCCTCCCCGCAGCCGCCGGGCTCGAGGGCGGCGAAGGTGCCGGAGCTGCCGGGGCGCCCCGTCCCCTCCCCGGACAAGCGCGCAGACCCGCCTCGGGCGGTCACTTACATCGCCAGGGGGGCAGAGCCGGCTGCCGGAGGATCCGTGTGGGGACACACCGCCACTGCCCCTTCCCCAAGCCGCGGCGATTTTCTGAAAATGAACTTTGCGCATCGCGAGCAAAACAATAACAAAAAAAAAAAAAAAAAAAAAGGAGGGGGGGAGGAAGTAAAAGAGGCGTTAGGAAATGGGCAATTAAAACCGACAGAGCCACTAATGAAAGAAAAAGAAAAAAGACCGGGAGCAGAGGGGCTCGGTCTTGTCAGCTTTGCACAGGCATGAGCCGGTTGCTTCAAGGACCGTCGCTGCCCGGAGGAGCCTGAACAGGGTGCGGGCGCTGGCGGGGGTGCCCCGGCCGCGCTGCCGGCAGTGCCCGCCGGCGGCGGCGGGGGAAGGCAGGTCGGCGCTAACGCCTCTAACGACATCAGCACCGCGATTTGTTTTGAATGTTCACTTTTATTGGTGTTCTCCCTTTGCCAAAATGTGCTTGATTACATAGATGTGGTGCCGTGATAACTGCGCACCCTAGACAGCCTAGGTGTAACCGGGAAAGTTCAGCCCAGGCCAGATCAAATCCCAGGCTGTTTAATGCTGAAAGGCTGCATGTTGCTATTAGTGTTAAATATATGGCTAATTATGCGTATGAAAATTAAACATCAGTGTTATGCTAATGGGGCCGCCTTCAGCTGTGGATCAGAGCACTTGAGACTAGCATTTAATCAAATGAATCAGTAACTAATACATCTGCACGTGTGAACTTTCACAAGATCATTTTCCTGTTACAGTCACACCGCTGAATTATGAAAGAAATAATTATCAACACTTTCTAATTATCTAACAAAGTAATTTGGGATTCATCGTGGGCTTTCTGGGGAGGATCTCCCAAGTCCCACCTCATTTACCGCTCACGCACGCGGAAGTTTTCATTTTAAGCTCAGATGCGCCGTTTGGCCCGTTCAGGGCGATTTTTGTGTCGTTGGCTTTTTAGCTTTGGTTTGCGTTTTTTTGTTTTGTTGGGGGGGGGGTGGTGGTGTTTTTGGTTTTGGGTTTTTCCCTTGTAAGAACAATACCGGCAATAACCGGGCGGCGCGCTCCGGGGGTGCGGGCGGCGCTGGGACCCGCGGGCCGGAGCGGAGAGCCCCTGCGCGCCCGCGGGTGTGCGCGGCCGGGCAGGCGGGTCCCGCCGCCGTCTGCCGGAGCGGGGCGGGGAGCGGGGCCCGCGCGGCGGGCCAGCACCCCCGCAGCTCGCCCGGGCCGGCGGAGCGTGGCTGCCGTCCCCTCCGCGCCGCCTGCGCGGCGAGGGGCGGAGGAGAAGGGCGGAGGGAGGTGCGCTGCCTCCTGCCGAGCTCCGTCTCGGCGCCCTCCGTCGCTGGCGGCGGGAGCGGGCGGCCCGCGATGGGAGCGGGGGTCCCGGGCGGCTCCTCGCCCGCGGCCGGCCGCCGAGCGGTGGTGCCGGCAGCCGGCGGAGCGGGGCGGGGGCCGCCGAGCGGTGCCGCCGGTGCCGTCGGGGCGTGCGGCCGGCGCTCGGGGACGCGCGGCGCTGCCAGTCCGGCTCTCCGCGCTCACCGGGGTCCGGGCGAGCCCCGAGCGCCTTGGACCAATCCAAAGCGATTATGCAAGACGGCGGACCAATCAGCTCCGCCAGCTCATGAATATTCATAGACTTGGCTGAGTCAAAGCTTTTAGGCGAGTTTGTGTAGATCTACAGCATCATGCTTAGACTTTTCAAAGAGACAAACTCCATTTTCTTATGAATGGAAAGTGAAAAACCCTGTTCCGCTTAAATTGGGTTCTTTCCTGTCCTGAGAAACACAACAGACCCCAAAAAGGCAAGCTGAAGAGAGAACACACACACAGACCAAGCGACAAGAAATGACCATGACTACCATGCCAGAGAGTCTAAATAGCCCCGTCTCAGGGAAGGCTGTCTTTATGGAGTTTGGGCCGCCCAGCCAGCAAATGTCTCCTTCTCCCATGTCCCACGGACACTATTCCATGCACTGTTTACACTCCGCGGGCCACTCTCAGCCTGACAGCTCGTACAGCACAGCTTCGTCCTTCTCCCGACCGCTGGGCTACCCCTATGTGAACTCGGTCAGCAGCCACTCGACCAACCCCTACATCAGTTCAGTGCAGTCCTACCCCAACAGCTCCAGCCTGACTCAGACCCGGTTAGAGGAGACAGGTAGGTGCACTCGGCTTTGGGGAGGGGGGGGAGGGGGGAGGGAAGGCAAGGAGGGAGGGAGGGTGCTTGTATCAAAAAAAAAAAAATCTATCGGGGGGAAAAATTAAATTAAATTACAAAATATTAGTCAGGAGAGGCTGAGGATCACAGGGGAGCAGTACACAGAGCACACAATGCCCGGCTGGAAAAGAAATCAACCCAGATGTGCACGTATTAGTCTTCGTAATTATTTATTGCGTAGCGCTATAAACAATGTATGCAATTAAGGGTAATTAAACCTAAACTGCAGCCTGTAAAAATAGCAAACTTTCTCTGGGAAGAAGCCTGGGCTGCCATAATCGCCCGGAGCCTTTGTTAGCGTTACTCGAGCTTCACTTTTCTTCCTCCTCATTATTGTTATTGTTGATGTTGCTGCTGTTATTGTTACTATTGCTGCTGCTATTGCTGTTACTGCTATTATTACTATTGCTGCTATTATTATTATTATTTATTCTGCATCGTTTGTGGTTTGTAGGGGCCGAATCGGAGAAAAGCACTGTGGTAGAAGGAGGGGAAGTTCGCTTTAATGGGAAGGGGAAAAAAATCCGCAAACCCAGGACTATTTATTCCAGTTTGCAGCTACAGGCTTTGAACAGGAGGTTCCAGCAAACACAGTACCTGGCTCTCCCCGAAAGAGCCGAGCTCGCAGCATCTCTGGGACTCACCCAGACCCAGGTACAGCTCCGACTGAGCCGGCCCTTCTCCTGTGTCCTCTCCCTGTCCCCACCGCCAGCGTGGGAGACCCCACGCGTGATGCAGACGGGTCACAGCCTCGGGCAACGGGGCCCGGCGCGACGCCCGCCCCGCCGCGGAGACGCAGCCGGTGCCGCGGAGGCCCCGTGGGGGCCTCCGCGGCACCGGCTGCGTCTCCGCGGCGGGGCGGGGGGGGGGGGGTGTCTTGCCGGCTGGTTTGGCACCACAAAATGGCAGCGGGCACAGCAGCCACGGGGGGGGGGGGGGGGGATAAGCCGGGGGACCGTCGGACCCCCGCGGGGGGGGGATGCTGGACCGTACCCGAGGGATGCTGATCCCTGCCCCGTTCCCGTTTGCAGGTGAAGATTTGGTTTCAGAACAAGCGCTCCAAATTCAAGAAGCTGATGAAGCAAGGAGGGGCCGCCCTGGAGAGCAGCGCCTTGACCAACGGCAGGGCTCTCTCGGGCAGCTCGCCACCGGTGCCCCCGGTGTGGAATACCACCTCCGCCTCCGGTAAGGCCTCGTCGGGGACCCCGGGCACCTACATCCCCAGCTACACGTCGTGGTATCCTTCGGCCCACCAAGAAGCTATGCAGCAGCCGCAGCTGATGTGATTATAAACCCGTTTTCCCCTACTGCAAGCACTATCGGTCCCGAAAAGAATTAAAATTATTACGGGGAAAAAAAAAAAAAAAAAAAAAGAAAAAAATAAATTGAGTAAAATGAAAGGGGGAAAAAAGGAAAAACAAAAGAGAGAGGGAAAGAGAGAGAGAGGAAACAAAATACAACAGAAACCCAAGCAAACAAACAAACAGGAGGTCTCTTGCCCATCCAGCCATTAGGACGCTGCACCGTAGCTCGGTGCAGGAGAGCACAGATGTGATGCGGGCCGGTTCCCACCGCTGACAGCTGACGGAGCGGCCCCGAGCACCGCACAACAGCCTGGGAGCACAGCGAGCGCCGGCCGCGCCTTTGTGGGACAATCAGAAAAAGATGTTTGGGGGGGGGAAGCCCTCTCCTCTGTCCTGTCTGTCTGTCTGTGTCTGTTGAAATGTAGGTCATTTATTTACTACCCCGATCTGACGGTCTCTTCAATTGCAAGGGGGAAGGAAGCTGTACAATTTCCAGAGCTTCTTTCCCTCGACATTTTCTGTACCTTTCACTATCCATCTGTATATTTTTTGTTGTTGTTAAAAGGGGAAGACAGGGGTTTTATTTATTGACTTAAATTACCACTACGAGAGTGCTAGAAACAAACGGACAACCCGGCTTGCTGAGTGCACTGCTCGGACGCACAGGTTACTTTAAGCAAAACCACACACGGTCCCCCGGCCCCGGCCCCCCCCCAGATAAATCACCACAAGAGAAGGATGCGATTTTTAACTTTTACGATAACTTTTATACTTCGCTGGTGTGGAGAGGTTCGGTCCGAACGATTTGCATTTCTCACGTATTTAACAAAGGAAATAAATGCACATTGTTTGGTACTCTGAAGTGGAATCGCAGCAGCTGCCGAGCGCTTTGCTGAGGTGCAGCAAGGCGCGGACGACGGAACGAGAGCCCCGAGGGCGGCGGCGGCGGCGGGGGGGACCCGCCGGGCGGGCGGGCGGGCGCACCCGCGCAGCTCGGCGCAGCCCCGGCGAGGCTTCCCCGCGGAAAGCCGGCCCGAAGTCGAAATGCACAAACCGACGTGCAGGAGCTACTCGCTGTACATATTTTATTCTTAATTATTATTATTATTATTGTTCTGTAAACATGTTGCACAAATTTAGCCTTTTTTTAATTATTATTATTATTATTATTATTTCCGTTCTGTTTCGTGTGGCTGTAAAACATGATGCTTTGTGTACTGAGATCTTGACATTTTACTTGTGAAACTCGGAAGATGTGATAAACTGAGCTCGGCTGTGTTTAGTGTTCTATATGTCAAAGTTTAGTTTTATATTGAGAATGTTAACTTATTGCTTTGTATCTGGGGAAGGAAAGGAAAAAAAACCACACAAATCTTTGTACATAAGTTATAAAGTTTCTTTGAGACAGTAAAATTATGGTTTGGAAAAAGAGACACGCGTGCTCCCTGTCTCTTAGCGCGGCCGGGAGCGGGGCCCGGGCCAGGCTCCGCGCTCCGCGGCGGGACGGCGGTCGGCCCGAGCGGGAGGCGAGGCGGGGGTGCGCGGGGGCAGGGGGCGGCGCGGCCCGGGGCGGGCAGCCTGTCCCCGGGGGCGCCCGGCCGGACCCAGCCAGGCGGCGGCGGACGTCGCGATGGGCGGCTCCGGGACGGGGGGGACCCGGGAACAGGTCCCGGGCGGGAAGGGGATGCGTGCGGGCCGGGACAGCCCCGGCCACCGCCTGGGCAGCCAGGCCGGCTGCCTGGGCCGCACATCCCCTCGGCGGCGGAGCCGGCCCGGTGCCGCGCCCGCTCCCCGAGGCGGCCCAGCACCGGGCGCAGCCCGCGGCCGCTACTGGGGGGTAAAGCGCTGCAGAGCGAAGGGGAGCGGGGAGCGGGGAGCGGCTGGGCTTGGCCGGCTGGCCGTGCGCGGCTCTGCGCGCAGGTTCCGCGGGGGAGCGGGTGTGCCGCCCGCGGGGCAATGCTCACCCGCCCCGAAATACGCCGCCGCACGCACCCGCTTCCCAGCGGCGGGGCCGGCGCGCAGCCCATGCGCGGCAGCGCAGCATCCGCCCGGGAGCGCACACGCGGCGCGGCGGCCCGCGGCGGCGCGTCCAGGGCGGCCCGCGGGGCTGCTGGATCCGGCCCGCAAAATCCTTCCCAGCGCGGTATTTCCCGCGGTGCCACGGCCCGAGCCCGGCCCCGAGCAGCCCGAAGCCCCGCGCGGAGCGGCAGCGGGGCGGCCCCGCGGCGCCCCAGGACCCGCGCAGCTCCCGCGGCAGCGGCAGCCAGAGACCAAACGCCTATAACCGGACAGGAATGGGGTGGTCAAGCGGCTCGGAGCGCTTTAAAGATATATTAGCTTCTCCTAATTCAATAACGTCTTGCTAACAGTTCAAATAGAGAAATTATTAGTTTTCTCTCAGCGAGGCGGTCTTGAGTTAGAGTCTATTGTAATTGTACATTTGTAAATGTTAATCTCAATACAGGCCTAATTAATTCTGCCTTGTTGCTGACAAGTAGTTCATCAAATATCTGATTCGAAGATTTTCATAATGAGGATATTAATTAAACTATGAATAATCCAAAGGTGCTTATATTGAAACAATACCTCATTACAATGATTAAGTCCTGATTTCGAATATTATACCTTTAACAATTGTCACCCCGCAAACACAACCTTATGGATGAGCCTGTAAATGGCAAAACGTAATTTTGGGATATATTTTTTCCTTGTGGGGAAAAAAAAGTGCCCCTCATTTTCAAACACTTCTGAAATAGGTTACACACAGCTTAATGATGATCAAAATGACTCTTTTCTGCAAAAAAAGACCCCAAAGTGCGCGTACAGCTGCAAACCCAAGAGGGTCAGCATCATTTCACTGTATTCTCTTCTTGATTACAAGCCGAGCCCATCAAACACAACATAATTACAGTAATTTCAGGTTTATTTATTCTAATGCAGTTTCCCCATCTCTCTGGTAATTATGAGCAATTTTTTCGCCCAGGGAATCTTTTTGCATTAACAAAAGAGATAACGCACTGAAAGCCAAATTTGCTGTGCATTGAGAAAAGCGAAGAAAAAAAAATAAAATAGGTGCGAGCTGCCATCTCTGCAATTCTCCTATATTGGAGCTCTGCAAATTGCTTGCAGGTGTATGGAGCAGAGCTGTCAATAGGAAGGGGCTTCCAAATTAGCAAATGCACAATGTTGAAGTAATGAAGACAGACTTAGCAAAATTGCCAAACAACAGATACCTCTTTAATATCTTCCACCCAAAAAGAAAAAGGAAAAAAAAAAAATCCCTTTGGAGTGTCCCTGCGAACCCCCTTGAATGGCTGGGGATGTTGTACATGTGTCAATCTAATTGCAGAGCACAGAGCAGCCCCTGAAACTAGAAAAAAATCAAATATCAGAGCCCAAGCCCGTTTGCATTCGGAATTTGCTCCCTTCGTTTGACAGAGGCGGATAAGAAATCCCCGCCGCCGCCCGCTCCGCACTCCCCGCCGCCGGCCGCCAGCCCCGCTCCCGCCACCGCCGCCGCTCTCTCGCCGGTGACAAAGTGCCATGTCCCCCCCCGCGCCGGTGCCCTCCCCTCCCGCCTCCCGGCTCCCGGCCGGGAACCGGGCAGTGACGCTCCCCTTTGCAAGGAACCGACAAACGCACCCTACGAAACCACCACCGAAAATGAGCGCGCCCGGCGGCGGCAGCCCCCGGCCCCCGCGGAACCCCGGGCGGCGAGTGCCCCCGCTCCGCCCCGGCGCCGCTCTGCCCGCGCAGCGCTCCGCGGCTCGGCGCGGCGCGGCCCGCGGGATGCCCCGGCGCGGCGCGGCGCGGCTCGGCTGCGCCCCGCATCCCCGCCGCCCGGCCCGGCGCCCCGCTCCCTTCCCTCGCCCCGACGCCGCCGGCGGGAAGTTTTTGCGGGGAGATTGGGCCGGCGGAGCCGCTGCCGGTGCTTCCCCCCTCCGCGGCCCGCGCGGGGCATCCGTCCACGTCGCGCCCCGTGCACTCACCTACCCCCGCGAGAAAGGAGCCTGTGTCGCCACCCTTACCTTCCGCCTCAGTCCCTGAGGCTCTGGACACAAGTCTTTGCTTTACAACAAACCAAAGGACCGAACGCGGCTTTTTGCTACGAAAGTTACAGGAGCGAAAGTGTGAGAGACAGGGAGAGGATCGGGGAGGGAGAAAGAAAGGGGGAAAAAAAAAAAAAAAAAAAAAAGCCGAGCACAATAATAATATCCTGAGAGTGCAAATGTGGATTGAGATCCCCCAGAGATGCACATGCCTCTGAGCGCAGCAGCCTTTTTGCAGCTCTGCTCTTGCAGAATATGACTGAAATTTTCTGCTATATAGCCTCTGTCTTTATAGCTGATGAAAAAAATTGCAGATTATTAGCATAAATGTTTACTCTTCATTACGCTGATGACATTGTGCACTCGAGATCTTGGTAATCTTTGGGAAAATTATGAGTAATTTTTAAAAATTTTAAAGCAGCAGCAGTTACCATGCAATTCAGGCTAATTCTGCGTAGGCTCCGAACGGATATAATTATCGAGGAGTCAAGATGTTATGCTAAAAACTATGCATTGATATTCCCATTTATTATGTACATACAACTTTGACAATGTTGATGCTTGAAATAGCAGGAAATTGTCTTGCGCAAAAATTACAGTCCATATTAGGACATGTGAAATTGCGAAGAATTATATAGTAATTGCAGGCTTTCAGATGGGAGAGCCAGAATGCTCAAACTAGTGCAAATGTGGATAAAATTACAGATCAGAGCAAAAATTAGGGAAAAAAGGGGTCTGGGATTTTTCAAGTTGGCTATAGGATTCCGGAAGTGTCTAATGCCACATGATTGCTGCAGCTTTAGGGGAGACATTCATGCCTCAAATAACTCCTTGTGCCAGAGCCGCTTTAATTGAATTTCTCGTGCTTTTTCTTTTCACCGGGGCAAATGAGTAAATTGCCTACCCACGGCACAAGCCCGGCCGGCCCCGCCCGTGCACCGGGGAGGCAGACGGTGCCCCTCGCCCGGGCGGCTGCCGGGCCGGCCCCCCCGGACCGGGCTGGCCGCGGAGCCGTCGCTTACCCCGGGGGTCGGCCCCGCTCAGCCGCCCCTGCCCGGGGCCGGGCCCGACGGGGGGGCTTGTCGGCGCTGGGACGTGGGGCGGAATCGGCCCAGCCCCCCCCCCCCAACCCCTTCCCGGAGTGCTGGGGGGGCAGGGGCAGCTCTCGCCCCTCGGCTACCCTCCTCCCCGCGGCTCCTCCCGGTCCCGGGCGGCCGAGCCCCGCGTAGCTGCCGCCTTGTGCGGGGGTACATGGTTCACAGCGGTACCTGCCCCGTCCTATCGGACAGGAAAAGAGCATGAGAAAACAGATTACAAGCATACACGTATCTATACGTATGCGTCCACGGTGCGTGCGGCGGTGCAGCGCGCCTATGCATCCGCTTGCCTTCGCCGTCCCCGGCACGGCGTGAGCCGCGTCCCGAGCCCGTGCGAGCGGCGGGCGAAATGCGGCGCCTGGGAGGGCTCCGGGAGCTGCGGGGATGCTGCAGGGGTGAAGCACGAACACCCCCACGCACACACCAGGTGCGGGCAGCCCAGGGAGAGCTGCTGCTAGCGGCCAGCAAATAAATACTAATAAATAGATAATAAACCAATAAATAACTAAATAGGAGATGGAATGCGCGGAGGAGAGAGAGGCGGCCCGCGGACTCCCCCTTCCCGGGGCGGGGTGCTCTGCTCCCGCACCGCTGACACGCGTCCGCCGGCTGGGCAGAGCCCCGCCCCGGGCACCCCACGCCGCTGCCGGCATCCTGCCCGACCCCACGGGGCCGAGCCACGCTCCGCACCGCACCGTCACACTCGGCTGGAGCCGTGCTGCTGGGCGAGGGGGGACGGCGGGGAGGGGACGGGGGCTCAGGTGTCTGGGGGGAACTTTAACAGCCAGAAGCGCCTGTAAAAACGACGGGGGACGGGGGGTATCTGTCCCCGTCCCGCGCCCACGGTGTCTTCTTGCATCCCGGACGGGCGGTTTAGCAAAACTTGTCACCTGGCGGAGGGGTGTCCCAGCCCCCCTGCATCCCCCCGCGGGGGGCCGCGAAGGCACCTCGCTGCCAGGAGCAGAGCCCGTGCCAGATTCCGGGGACGGGGGGGGCTCCGCGGTGCTGCTCGCCACGCGTGCCCTGTCCCTGGAGGCGGCCCCGCTGTCTTCCCCCGCCCGACCCGCTCCGTGCCCGCCGTCTCAGCGCTTCGCCGCCCGCCAGCGGGGAAACTCCTTCCCCCCGGCCCGAGTGGGCGGCCGAGACCGCTGCCGCCGGCTCTCCCCGTGGCCGGCGGGGGGGGGGTGACGCGGGGGAGAGGTTGCGGAACGGGCCGGCCCCGCTGTTTCCTGGGGCAGCTCTGGGCTCTCCTCCCTGTCCGCTCCGCCGGGGCCGGCGGGCAGCTGCCGTTTCCCCCTTTGTCTCTCCCGCTCCCTCCTCTCGCCTCCTTTGCAGCCGCCTCTCTCGTCCTCCAACACCCCCCCTCCTTCTCTTCTCCTCACTCCTCCTTCGCCCCTCTGCCCACCCCCTCCCCTCGCCCCCAAGCTTTCCCCAGCTCTCAGGAGCAATCCGCCCTCCCCGTGCCCCCCACTCTGGCGCGTCCCCTGTGGGGCCGGCCCCCCCCGCGCCTTCCCCGGCCCCGCCCGGGCTCCTCATGCCAAGGCCTGTCGGGAGAGTCCTGGCCGGGCTGCACATTCCCTGCCCCGGGCGAGCTGGCCTGGGCC
This sequence comes from Phoenicopterus ruber ruber, assembly GCA_009819775.1. NCBI lineage: Eukaryota > Metazoa > Chordata > Aves > Phoenicopteriformes > Phoenicopteridae > Phoenicopterus > Phoenicopterus ruber. Next base: position 20,588,078 of record CM020220.1, on the reverse strand, counting down.
TCTTCATCATCTTGTCTCCAGCAGGGTCCTCCGCTCTGGCCCCTCTCCCCCCGCACCCAGGCTGTCGGGGCTTCTCGGGGCGACAAGAGGCAGAGACCCCCCCCCTCACCTCCCTTCACTTCTTCCAGCTGCCAGGACCTCCAGGGATGCAGCCCGGAGGGGTACACCCCTCAGGGTTACGGCTTGGGGGGGCACAGCCAGGAGGGCTATGTCCCGCGGGGAGCGGCTCGGAGGGGTGCAGCCTAGAAGGAGGTTCAGCTCCGAGCCGTGTAGGGAGGGGTACGGAGCCTCCCAGAGGGCTACATCCTGGAGGCGTCCAGGCCTCGAGGGATACATCCCAGGGAGGTGCAACTTGAGGGGGTGCAGCCTGGAAGGGGGTTCAGCCTGGAGGGGTCCAGCCCTTGCGAGGTACATCCCAGCGGGGTTCAGCTATGAGGGGTGAAGCTTGGAGGTCTGCATCCCAGAGGGGTACATCCTGAGGGGTCCAGACCTCCAGGGGCACATCCCGGAGAGGTCCAGACGGTGCCTCCAGCCATTGAAGGGCCACCGAGAGCGCGGGGGAAGCCATCAGCTGCGGCCCAGGCAAAGCTCCCACGCAGGGTACCGGCCTGGGTGCTACCGACGGGGGGGGGGGGGGGGGGCGGGGCGCGAAATTTCTCCGGGGCAGGGCTGTTCCCAGGGACCAGCTGCAGGCGTACGCCGGTCCCCGGACACGGCCCTGCCCCGAAGCCCTCCGGCCCGTCTGGGAGGCTGGGAGGCGGCAGGAGCCAGTCCCGGGCGAAATGTCGCTGGCGCCAGCAGGCGGGGGGGGCGGCTCTGGGCTGCTGCAGGCAGCGCTGAGTGATTCATGGCCTCGCCGACAAGACTGGCAGGGGCGAGATTTTATTGTAGACGGGAAAGGAGAAGGGGGAGAACAAGGGGGGAGGTTGCCGGCTTGCGGCAACAGTTGCAATGCGGAGGGGGTGGAGGGGACGCAGCTCTCCCCCCAGCGAACGCTGGGGTCCGGATCGACACCCCCAACCTCCGCCATCCCCAAAGAAACTCAGCGCGGGCACCATGGAAACAATAATTTATTTAAATAATCTCTGCTTATTGTAAAAGAAACATTAAAGAGTGTTTAAGTTTTCCATAATAAATAACCAAAAATACCCTTTTTTTTTGTTTTGTTTTCTTTCACGGCTTTGGACATCAAACGGCGCAGGGGCAGGACCGGTGGCTGGGTTGCCGGCGGGGGGGGGCGGAGGGGAGGGCTCGCCGCGGCTCGGCGCCCGCCCCGGGGAGGCCCCGTCGGGGCACGAAACCCGCCCGGAGGCACCGCGCGGGCGGGAGCCCCCCCGCCGAGGGGGGCAGAGCAGCCCCGGCTCCGCCGCCTGCGACCGGCCCCCCTCGCCGGGAAGTTTCGTTCATGGCTAGAAAGATTAACTTAAACACGGGAGGCTCTCGTTTTAAATCTACATATAAAAATTATCTTTTTTTTTTAACATTTTATTATTTTAATCCCCAACATCAAAGTGAGGTCATCCGCAAAGGCACCTATCAACTTTAAAAAAATAAAAAATAAAGTTAACCAAAGTTCTGCACCGATGGTTTGATGAAAAAGCCAGGGGAGGAGGAAGAGGGACGGAGGGAGGGGAGGTGGGTGCTTGTTCCGCAGCGTGGTTATTTTGGCGGCGGGAGGGCGGATCCCACGGGGCCGAGCGCACACGGGGTCCACCGCCGACGGCGCGACGGGACGGGACGGGGCGCGGAGCGGTTCCTCTCCGCCGGGACGGCCGGAGCCAGGCTTCACCAAAACACCAATGCTGCACCTCGGTGCCCCGCGGCTGCTGGGCACGGCCCCGCGGGCTCAAGTCTCTGCGGCGCCTAGAAGATGCCGCCGCCGTGGTGGTGCGGGGGCTGCGCCGGCTGCGGGAGGGGGGCAGCCGCCGGCAGGTGCGCCGGGCCACCGGGCGCCGGCGGGTACCACGAGTAGCTGCCGAGAAAGGCGGCGGCGGGGCTGGGGCTGGCGGTGCCGGCGCCGCCCGCCGTGCGCGGGTGCGGAGCGAAGTCCCAGGCGGGGGGCGAGGCGGGGGGCGGTGGCGAGGCGCTACGGCGGGGGGGCGGCTCCGCCGGGATCTCGCCGCTCTTCCACATCTTCTTGAACTTGGAGCGGCGGTTCTGAAACCAGATCTTCACCTGGGGGGAGAGGGGCGTCAGGCGGCTGCAGCCTCCGCGGGGCCGCCCCGGCGCCTGGGCCGCCCGCGGCGGGCCAGGGACAAACAGCTTTCGCAGCCCCGAGCGGTCCCGGCGCTTCCTCGGCGGGGCGGGCGCTTCCCTCGCCTCCCACCCCGGGGCCATCGAGGCGCCGCGGGCTGGGCGCCTCCCACGCCCGCATCCGAGCCTGCGGCCCCGCGGAGGGCGAGCGGCCCCGACGGGGCGGGACGTGCCCAGGGGCCCGCGGCGGGAGAGCCCTACCTGTGTCTGGGTGAGGCCGAGGGAGGCCGCCAGCTCCGCTCTCTCGGGCAGGGCGAGGTACTGGGTTTTCTGGAAGCGCCGCTGCAGAGCCGCCAGCTGGAAGCTGGAGTAGATGGTCCGGGGCTTCCGCACTTTCTTCGGCTTCCCGTTCACGATCCTGATCTCCGGCTCGCAGTCTTCCTTCTCTGCTGCGGCAGAAACAGCAGCCCCGGTGAGGAGAGGCGCCTCAGCCGCCCCGGGTCCTGCCGGCAGCGCGGCATCACCGCCCGCCCCGTCGGGGCGGCCCGCCGGGGATGAGCGCCTTCCCGGCCCACCCCGGGTCCCCAGACCCGACCGCCTCCTCGCCGGGCCTGGAGGGGCCGCCCAGCTCCTGCAGGCTCCCCCGAGCCGCCCCCCCCCCGGGGCTCGGACGTACCGGAGTCGTTGGCCGGAGAGGCCCGGCTGCCGTAGGGCCCGTAGGAGCCGTAGGCGCCCGCGTAGCCCAGGTCGTAGCCGGCCTTGGCGGAGTAGGGGGCGGTGCCGCCGCCCGCGTAGGGGTAGGAGCCCACCGGGCCGTAGGGCGGCCCGCCCGCCGCCCCGTGCTGCTGGTTGGTGTAGTAGCTGCTGTCGGTGGCCGTGGAGACGGGCAGCGTGGGGGACTCCTGCGGCTTGTGCAGGCCGCCGTGCTGGTGGTAGCTGCCGGCGGAGATCTGGCTGGCGTGCATGTCCGGCACCAGGCTCTCCAGCACCCCGGTCATCCCGCGCCCCCGCCCGCCGGGGCACGGGCCGCCACCGCCCCCGCGGCCGTCCCCACCGGGGAGAGGCGGTCAGGGCCGCGCCACCATGCTCGCCGCGCTGCGCTGCGCTCCGCGCCCGCGGGGCCGGGCCGGGCCGGGGCGGGCAGCCGCGCTCCCGCCGCCGCCAGCGGGACGGGCTCTGCGGCGCCGCGCGCCGCCGGGACGGCATTTAACACCGGTCACGTGGCGCGGCGCACGTCACCTAGCAACGGCCAATGGGGTGCCCGGCCGCGCCGTATCCCCGCGGGTTCGCGGGGCGCGGGACAGGAGCGGCGCCGGGCGCGGGCACGAGCGGCCGCGGCGTCGCGCCTTGCGCGGGGCTGCGCGGCGCCACGGACCACCCCGGCGCCGGTGCTGGGACTGAGACCTTCCCCGGCCCCGTCGTGTGGCTCATGCCGCCGCCCCTCGCCGCCGGCGCGGTCCGACGGGGCGGTCCGACCCCCGCCGGCGAGCGCTCAGGGCTGCGGCTCGGCCCGGTCGCTTCAGCCGCGCTGTGCCCGGTGTGTGCCCCCGCCCGGCTGGCGACCCCAGGGAAAGGCCCGCGGCGTCCATCCCCCCGTGAGGGGCATCCCCACGCGGGCGCGGCTGGCGGCGGGCGCCGGTAGGACAGCAACGGGCGAGCGGGTCTATGGGGGCCGCGGTCGGGGGTCCCTCCCGGGTGTCCCAGCCCGGGGGAATCGGCCACGTGGGGGGAGCGCTGCCCCCCCCCCCCCCCCCCCCCTTCCGTGCCAGGGTCGCAGCACTTTCCGGGGAAACCTCCACAACGTTACACGCGGGGGCATGACATTCCGTCTGACCGTCTGATACACACACACGCGCGTATTTTACACAGCAGTTGCTGACGGCACCCACGGGACGTCCTTCCAAGCGGCAGCCGGTGACCGCGCGTTGTTGCGGCCCCAGCACGACTGCGGTACCGGCGGTGCCGGGCACCCCCGAGCGGCCGCCCGTCTCCCTGCCCCGTCCCTGCCGGCTTGCGGCTGCACGGAGGACGGCTCGGCCGCCCTCTGCCGGGGGCAGCGCCACGGGGCAGCAGCAACCTGCGTGACGGCCGCGGGCAGCTGGAGCGGTGTCTCAGAGGCGCAGGGAAATGGCTTCAGAACCGATTTTTATTTTATTTTTCTCGCTCGGCTGTCCCGCCGCGGAGCGGAGCCGCTTGTCAGGAAAGGCGTTTCTTTCGCGGGGGGGATGTTAAAACGCGGCGGTCCCCGCGCCGCCCGGGGCTGCGACGCGCGGGTGGCCGCGTCCCTGGAGGGGTCTGGCGGCCCCAGCGCGCCCTCACGAGCCTCGCGCGTGCCAGTCGCGAGCCCCGTGCCCCGTCTCACAGGCCCCGGCGCGTGCCCCCTCAGGACCCCACCTCGCGCTCGCCCCGCCCGGCGGGGGGGCCGTTCCCTCACGGCGCAGGTGTCGGTGCCGGGCGGCTCCCCCGCGCGTCCCGCCCTCGCCGCGGGGCGGCCTCGCCCCGGCCGCGGTCCCGCTGCGGTCGCTTTGAAGCGGGGCGCGGCTGGAGCCTGTCCGTCTGTGTCCGGGGGGACGGCGGCGGCGCTGCGGCGGCGCCCGGCGAAGGTGAGCGGGGCCGGGCTGGGGCCCCGCGACGCCGGCGGCGTCAGGTGTCCCCGGGAGCGGGGCCGCGGGAGGCGGGGTGCTCGTCCGGGCCGGCGTTAAGCCTCCGAAAGAAGCGACGTGCCGAGAACCCAGGGTGACGCTGCCGGTACCTGGTGCCCGGCCCTGCCCTGCAGGGGCGAGCGGAGCCCGCGGGGTCCCGAGGACGGGCCGGGAAAGGGCAGCGGCGGTTACGGAGGGCGCACGGCGCCTGTACCAGTGGGCTCGCGTGCTGCCGTCTCTCTCAAACATAGTATTTAGTGCAAAAGAAAGATGGTTTATACAATCCGCAGTCTGAGGTTACTGCTGTCCCAAGTTACATCTTTGTACAACTTTGACAACTTTGTACGTCTTTTGTTCGTAGTCCGTTGCTGGGTGGGGGCCAGCAGCCTGAAACAGCCGTTGACTGGCACGGGAGAGAAGGGGAAAGGCAGACAGCGTTTAGTGATTATAAGCAGAGATCAGGGCAATCAGCTACTCTTCATTAGTCACGTTTTGAAGCATGCGAGATAGTTTTAAAAAAAACCTACAAAGGAGAAAGGACATGTCACCTTATATTATCCCATTTTGAGGACTTCATAATGCAAAAGACTTTCTTGGGAATTTGTCTTGCTATGTGGCAAAATAGTGCATGTGCATGGTGATTTACATGAGAAGTAAAGGTCATGGTTTTGTTTACTTCAGCTTATATGAATAGTCTTTCTCATGGAAGTTGTTCCTCGTAAGTTAGTGCAGGGCTCACAAATTTAAGTGAATTGTTACATGGTAGCTGCTCCGGAGTCTTATGGCTTTGTTCCTGCAATTTTTTTTTTGCCTGTGTGGAAGCACAGGCTCCGCTGGAATGACCACTGGAGAGTTACTTATGCATATATTCACATGGCTGATCTTGTAGATCTGATTTTATTATTTCTCATTTACGTGAACTTTGCTCATGAGTAAGGTGGTTGTTTTAAACACCAACTTATATAAATAAGGGCATGACTCTCCAGGCCATGAAGGTGAACAGGTTACAATGCAAGGAGGGAAGACATCAGGCAGCCCAAACGAAGGAGGAAGGGTTGTACTTGGCTACCATTAATGTTTTAAAACACACTCTTCTGAATCAGTCTTGGTATTAGCAAGGAGTTTAAAAAAGTAATGGCATTAGGCTGGTCCATATTTATGTGTTTTCATGTTCTTATGTCTAGTTCATAATTTTAATTCTACTTTTTTTGTCTCTGCTTTGGGAATTGTGAACGTTGTGCAGATGGGTAATTAGAAAGGACTCAGGGAGACTGGGGTGTGAGGTAAAACCTAGAGGAGAGGAGTGTTTTGTGTGCCTGTTATCACTACTTGGCAGTCTTGCTTGGGTTTGGTGTAATAGATCATGTGTTATTATTTATGTCCTGTGAGAAGGAATGTTTGGGTGATCCAAAATATATCTCTTATGGATGTTAGTCATTCATTTGCACATGGGAGAAAGATGCTTGCCTTCTTATTGCAGAGAAGTTCAGTGTTCAAAAGTTTTGGTTGTGAGGTTTATATAAATGTACAGCACTTACTTCCAGAGGCTGCAAAACAATTGAGCTGGCTTTGTTGTTGTTGACTTTTTTGTTTTAGAACCATCCTCATGCTGCTAGGACTGTGGACATGTTCTGTTTATCAAGTATATGAAACATAGTGTGTACAAACACAAGAAAGGACCATCAGTCTTCAAAATCATCATCTCTCCAATTGATCGGTTTGTATTAATTTTTTTTTTTTTTTTTTAACAGGCTAGTTGTATATGACTCATAGAAATGGCTACAGTAACTCCTGCCTGGTATGTTTTGTTTTATTTTTTATTAACTATTATTTCTATGATTCTCTTCCTAAAACAGACTTCATCTAAGAAAAATGTGGAAGCACTTCGAGGCTGGCATCCTCAGTCTTTATATATGGTTTAGATTTAACCTAGGGATCAACAGAGCAAGTTGTTCCATGATGTTTTATCTCAAGTTTGACTTGAAGAGAACCACACTCAGCATTAAGAAAGAGATTAATTTTTAATCTGCTGTAGTTGTTAATATTATTTTATCCATTGTGATCCGTATCTGCCTGAACCATTCCACTTATTTCAGTGGGAATGTGGTGAATCTTGGGAAATGGGCCTGTTATTTATGGTAATGTCACGAAAAAGTAATTGGACAGTAGTCTCTACTGCAGTGGCACATTAACAAGTACGGGTTTCTTTTCATGGCTGTGGGAAATGCTGTCCACTGGATTTATGGCGATATAATGCATGGTATAGTCCTGAGCATTTGTCTTCATAATAGAAGGGTCATTTAAATCATGTGCCACATGAAGCCACGAGGAGGGTTTATACTTGCATTGTACCTGTGAGATCTGGTATTACACTTTGGAGTAATGGTAACAGTTAAATCTTCCTTTTCTGAGGGATTAAGCATATCAGCTTTTAGGAAATTGTATGAGTTTTTTCAACACCCATCCAGAAGCTTGCTACCTGCTGTGCTTAGTTTCAGAATCCAGTGTTATCGTTTTCCTCTCTAAAACTGTTTATTGTCTCATCCATCTGTGCATCAGATTACTTCATTCCAAAAATCACAAAACTCTTCGGGGAAGAATATGCCCCCTTGCGTGGCTCCCCGAGGTTTTCTTTCTTAGCCCCTTGTTGTAAACAGCTTATACAAGCGTGATAGGAGACGTGAGCTCTGTAAAATCTTTCAGAGTTGTTTATTAAGCTGTCTTGGCCTCAGATTATCTTTCTCAGTGAAGATTCCCTGGCAGCTCGGCATCTTTCTTCAGTGGAAACCTTTGCAGACTGGAGCACAAACTGTGACTTTTAATAGTGGATTAGTCCGGTGTTATTTAGCACAGGTGTTTCTCATTTGTTTCCTTGTACTATATTGAGGAAGTGCACAGCCTGATGCATTGGGGTGAGTGTCTAGTATCAGCACATTCTTGGGTCTAATTATTGCTACAGATGTAGGGGGGAAGGAAGGTCTGTGTGCAGAATGTGAAGGCAGTAGAACAGCAATCGTCCATGTGTGGCATGTGGGTTTTGGGAATAAAGCAGAGCACGCCCAAGCAGTTCCTCTTGCCTCTTTTATGGCTGTGAAATCCCACCCAGTGCTTAAGTAGGGCCCATCAGGCTGTTCTGACCACTTCTTGTGTTTCCAGATTTTTTTTTCTTTACCAGCTGTATCATAAGTAACAGCACTGACAAAAGCTATATGCTTTTTTCTTCTATAGAAGGGATAGGTAGAACAGCTAGAAAGTAATCTTTTTAATAGTGTTATATGGGACTGTTAACTGGCCACAGGCTGGGCAACCATGGTTGCAGGTACAGGTACGCTCCGGAGCAGGTGGGTCTGAGCCCACTTTATAGTGGGTTTGAGCAAACTCAGGTTCAGCCCACAGGTAAATCTTTGTTGAAAGTGTTTTCTGTGTGAGTATTTAGATGGAAAAAATCTAGTAAATCTAGTAAGTCTACTAAAATTTAGTAAGAGCATGCAGGAAAAATACTTTCAAGATGAATCATAAGATAATTTCTAATATTGCTGTAGGTGACAAGTATGACAGAAGCTAAGAGGCGTATTTTGTGGGAGCAGATTTAGGCTGAGTTGATCATTTGTGTCATTATGAAATCTCATTTTGCACAGGTAGTGGAGAACAGATTTTTTTTGCCTTGATTGTAACATCTGTACAACCTTTACCTGTGCAGTTTAAGCAAACTGTTCAACACGGGGAGCAACCTAGACTGCTTTGGTTTTAGTTTGAGTGTGATTATTTTAAGGGTTCAATTTAGTGGACAATGGTATTTGAAGCTGAGAAACGCTGTATCTCCTCAGTGTGCTTGGATGAGTTTTGATTTGTAGTGCCAGTGAATTGCCTGAGGCGTGGAGTGCAGTTTCTCCTACAAAATGTTGCTTGAGCTGATGCCTCCTCTGACTGGCAAATAACAAGGTCTGTTCGTGCTGGAAAACATGAATGTCTTGCTTGGAAGGATGGGATGTTTGTTTTGCTTTAAAGAAGATATGCTCAAGAACAGACCTCCTAAGTGGACATACAGCTGCAACACACTTGGAGCAAGTCCTAGATGGCTGCATTTCCATCTGGAATGCCACACTAAATGGACTCAAATTGTGGGCCATGCAAACTGCAGAGCCTCTTCATAACACTTGGACATACACTGTGGGATTTGGCACTGGCTATACCCAGCCTTCATAGGCAGCTTAAGTAGAGACAGTGACTTGCTTGAAGATGTTAATTTAAAAGAAAATCTTCTTTCCTGTAGTGAGGAAAATATGCACATACAAACCACAAAAAAATAATTGTCCTTGAAGTTCATTTGCTTTTTGTTTTTAAAAGCGGTGAAGTCAACATCGTCAGAAGTGAGTGAGTTGAGATGATCTTGACTGGTGAAGCCACAGCTGTCCCATGAACTGGGACCTTTTCCTCGAGCTGTATAGCTGAAGTCCGTCATGTAAGTATGAAAACAGAGAGAGTTTCAGGCAGTGAGTTGTCTGTGAGGAGCACTCAACCTCACAGTCTGCACGCATATCTATCCTGAAATTGTTCCTCCCTTGGAGGGAGGGGGATGAAAGGAACTGTGTTCAGATTCACAAGACTTACTGGCCTTTCGTTTTCTTGTGGTTGCTTAGCTTACAATATTGACAGGTGCTTTACACATGTATTTCATCTGATAGTATTTTTCCTATTGGCAGAATGCCTAGATCTGAGAATTACATGCCTTTTATGAACACTGCTATAAATCTAAATAAATTAAATTAGAATGTCGATTTTGACTTGTATGCATGGCTGTCTCAGGGGTTGTGTTGCCACTTAGATCAGCTCAAGCTCCCTAAATGTTCTTTTTTTTTTTTTTTTCTTTCTTTCTTTCTGACTTGGAAACTATATAACCCAGAAGAGGAGAGATAACAGAAGATATTGAAAACTGAGGTAGAGCACAGCAGCTGCTAAGAAGGATTATATAAAGTGGTAGGTGGGAAGTTAGCTAAGCAAATTCTACTGCCTTCAGGCCCTCTTACATTATTAAGTGACTTTGCATCTAATTTGCAAAAGTGGTTGAGCAAATGGATTAAAAATAATAATGGGAATATTCAAGTGTAAAGAATCCAAGTGGCCACAGGATGTCCCCACTGTTCCATGCTGATGCATCCTGGTAAGCCATTTATCCTGTTGTACAAAGCTTGACACATTTCTTAAGTGTGGTACTTTATATGTTGGAGGTTTAGCATTCATTCTCATATTCCCAATGTTTATTAATTGACAGGACAACCAACTAACATCTGGTCTGATAGAGGGAGAAGGGAAAAAGGGGAATACTTTTCTTGACTTGCTTGCTTTAGATCTGAGTTCTCTTTTAACTTCCAAAGATTGGGAATGGACAAGACTTCATTTTTTTGAAGTAACAGTTATTCATTCCATGTGAATGCAATTTGGTCGCTCAAATTACAATTTCTGCCTACTTTTAAAAGCCTACTACAGTTGGTTTGCATGTTGAGTAAGAAAACAAAGGGGCATACTTATCTAAGGACTTGTCTGAATAAGGCTGGTGGCATCGAATAAACTAAGGTGTGAAAATAAAAGTAATGTTTTCGGGCTGTTAGGGTAACCTACTATGGAAGTGGTTTAATTTAAAGAGAAGAAGGGCATTCTGCAAAATAAATGTATCCATGCAGGAAGCTGGTGCAGAGAATAGCTACAATGATAAAACATACACCCTGGCTTCTGAATAACATATGTGTCCCAGAACTCTGTATGTACCATATGGACCAGATTGTGGCTGATGCTGCGCAAGGGTATATGCAGGGAAAAGTATAGAGCATAAGGAGCTCTATGTTAGGGCTGGGACTTTATGTGAAAACAGTCTCCCGAGTCCAAGACTGTGCTGTTACATGTAGGCTATGGCGACTATGCTTTCCTTAGGAATTCTTGATTGCTACAGCAACTATATCCAGTTGCTTCAGATTTTCAGCACCTCTGAAAATCTCAGCCTGTGTTTTGAAATCACATAGTATTTGACATGAGGAACAATAACATTTTGGGTAGCCTGTTGTGCCTGGAAATCCATGCAGTGAGGCTTTGCGTGCTGGGTAGACAGACATATGTCCACGTTCATACTTTTTTTACTTGCATGTGGCCATTCAGCCTTCTGGGAAAGCCTGAAGTGGATACTCTTCTTCCCCAAGCAACTTGTTGCTTTTGATTGTCCCTTCTGCAGCGCAGGAGGTGGGAATTATGTTTTTGTATCAGTGGCATACTTGCTTTTTCTTACTGAATTGAATGCTGCAATACCAGCAGCATTCTGCAGTCTTGTTTACCTGGTAGCTTCCAGGCTTGGATTGTCTATCCTATTTTAAATAGCTCTGTAGACCAGACTTGTATAAATAACTACAGTAATTATGCTGCAAACAACAGATAACTGGCATTTCACCTAGAGATGTTTCCTTGGGAGTTAGTGAATGTGAACTTACTTTCCTAAGAAGAACTACTCTAGAAGTAAGCTTGGAGTGCAGGACTGAGTTAACATATAAACTAAGTCTATTCTTGTCCATGAGGATATGCTACCCAAATCTATATGATTGTATATGCTTTTATTATTGAAAGGGCTCGGGGGGAGACAAATGTTTTCTCTTTTCCAGCAAGCTATGCCTTCTGGGTGTTCTATGTAGAAATATGAGTTAGCTCTTTTCTGTCTATGGTTTTCATGACCAGTGCGAAAGGGTTTTTATAAAGGAGACACATGCTATCATCCACTTTACTATATGCAAGATTCCCACCGGACCAGATTCATACTACTGCTACCACTGCCTGCTTAATCAGTTGGCTCATTGACATCAGACTATCAGAAATAGTTTTGCATGAAAGACAAAACTCTAATGGAGTTGTTAGTGGGGCTAGCACTGTTCCAAACAATGGGACTCATGTATCCGGAGACTGCAAATCTTGACTCGGACCTAGTCTTTCAACTCTGACGTTGACTGATGTGAAGTGATCCAATGATGAAAGCTGATCACCAAGTAGGTAAAACTTTTACAGTGCTTCTGGAACTGAAAGGCTGGAGTTGCAGTGCAGTGTGCACAAGTTACCTGTAAGCTGGGAAGGTGATGCATGGGCAACTGGGCTGCTGAACTCGGAGTGGTCAGGTTTTGTAAGGAGCCTGCAGTGCTGCTAATTGAGAATCCTATTGTATGGATCTTAGTGCTGGAAGAGTAACTGCGTTACTAAGTGCACTGCAGCAAAGGGAAAGGCCACCTTACAAGCAGGGGATTTTTGTGCTCTAATTGAAGAACTGTAAACAGTTTCTCTTGAACAATGCGAGGCAGCATGTATTGGAGGAATAATTGCCCGTCAGACATAAACTATACAGTATATGGGTTGCATGCTTGCTTCGTAATACTTTTTATGTCCCCTTGGCTGCTGCCTTCCTCTTTTCTTCCTGCATATGCATACCCTTCTGGAATGGGGAATAATTAGTGCAATTTTTCAGTGAGAAAGCCAGCTGCCCAGAGGTTATGAATTCTCTCCTTTCCTCATTCCCTAGCGGGAATGAAGCAGGAGATGACATTCCTGCCTGGGTGGGTTTAGGTCACCTACTACATCTCATTCTGGCCCTGTGCATGGTTAGGAGAAGGCAGCAATAAGAAATGTGATCTCAGACCCTCTACCTATAGTATGGCATTGCTGGCATGGCTCTTTTGGCTCTGTGTGTGTATCTGTGTGGCACAGGAATGCAGCGGTGCTGTGGCTCGAGTATAGCAGCTCCCAGATTGCTGTAGCGATGGGGATTTGGATGTTGCCATCTCTGACCAGAAGAGATGTGTGCCATGTCATCGGCCAGCTTGACTTGGGGAAAGAAAAACAGCGTGGGGAACATTGCCTGTCTGGGTTATTGGCCTCTATGTTAGCTGGTCCAGTCTTGAAAAAACCCAGGAGCAGAGACAGATAGGAAGGTGTCCTCATAGCCATATTGTCAGGTAAAAAGGTTTCTTCCAGGAGATGGCACATTTCCTCTGGGTTTGTGCCAGCACATCTGTGTTGGCTCGGAGACTTCAGCCCCCTGTCCAAGAAGGAAATTCTGTGTTTTACCTTTCATTCATTCAGCGATGAAGCCAGACCTTTCCTGGCAAACTCTGGAGAAGTAAAATAGGTATGACAAGAATCATTCCTGTAACTGGTAACTAGCTGTGGCTGCCAGTTGGTACTCACCTAGCATACCTGTAAATGTTAAATTCTGTTGCTATATCAGTGGTTGGGGAGCTGGGGAGGGGAGAAGAGAGTACTACCGAGTATGAAACTTATCTGGCTCTGGAGGGGGAACAGGAAGGAGAGAGCACTGTCATCACTCAAGCGGGTTGGGGGAACAATGTGTTTTGCAGTCCAGAGATTTGCTTTTAATTACATAGAGCATAAACACTGTTAAGTTGAACCAGAGCTTGCTTTACTGTTACTGAACTTCATTTTTGTTGTATGCGAAGAAGACACTAAATATTTTTGAATTCTAAAAGTGTCATCACTGTTCTGGGGAGAATCAGATAGAGATAATTTAGCAGTTTGTAAGAGTATCTGTCTTTAAGACAAAAAAGTGTTTTTGTTGATCCCTGGTTTGCATGACCTAGTTAACTAGTTAAGTTTCTTAGAGCTCTGCAGAGACTTAATAATAACCTTGTGTTGTAATTAGCAGTTCTTCAAAGGAACACCAAGCTTCAACAAATGTATTACCGTTGAGAATTTGCTCAGTGAACTGATAGCAAGGGTAAGCAAATAAGCTGCTGTGCCAGCTTCTGTCCTGTTTGCCTGATGTGCTGCCCAGCAGTTACTTAAGCATATTATAGGGAGGTAAATAAATTGGACCTTCCTTTTTTCAGGTGATGTGCCTGACAACTAGCTGTTTTCTCGTTGCTTCTCATGCATTTTCTTTTTTGACAGCAGCTCACCTGGAGTTGATGTGCTGTCTTTAACACAAGTCTAGTGTCTGTTGTTAAGCCAGGAAGTCAGTGATGCATCATCTCTTGAAATTCTGTTAATTTTTAACTCTCATTGCTGTATCCATTCTTTCTTATATTGTTGTTGTTTTTTTTTTTTTTTTTACTGTAAGGGTGGGCTGCATTCTCATGGGACTTGTTAAGGAAGCAGTTAAGTATAACATGACATTTTAAAAACAAATGTACATCATATCTGTTGCTTAATTACACAATGATATATCACAATACTCAGTTGATCCACATACACAAATGTGGGGTTTGCATTGACAGTTTTAACAAGAGGTTCTGGAAACTTGGGCTTTGTCCCTGGTGGTGGTATTTGAAGGTGAAAAGTACAGCTGTATACTTATGAAAGCTGGCAGAAAAATGTCTTCTGCGGTACTGGTGGTTATACTCTTGCATCCTTACTGCCTCCCATTATGCACTGTTGAAAATGGATGACTGAAGGTTGGAGTCAGTATAAACCACAACAGTGTTCATGAAAAATGTGAAAAATAGTTTTATCAGTTTTGCCAAGCAGCTTTAAACTGTGCGTAAGGGTAATATTAGGACATCTCAGGCGATCCTCTGCAGAACCTGCAGAGGGAATAGCAACCATCTTGCAGACTTAATGCAGTTCCTTCAAGAGGTTGCCTGAAGGTAGTGTTTGGACTTAATCTGCACACAGCATTCATGAAGAGAAACATCCCTGGCTAATTCGCTATTTGCATCAGGTATTTGCACTCTCCTTACAAGGAGAAGAGCAATGCCTGAGCTTTCTTCTGCATGAAACTGAAACTTCAAAACAGTGTTGTTACCAAATGTGTCTGGTGTGTTTGTATTTTCTGTCTGTCACTGGACTGTGGCAGCATCTCTTGCACAAATATCACTATTGTGACAACTGATTAATGGATAAGTGCTTTCTAAATGTGTCCACTTGGCTGCACTGTAGATTTACAAATGTTACCTTAAAAATCCTCCTCCTGGCTCGTTTCCTAAATTAGTACTTCACCTGAGCTTGAAAAACTTTTAATTTCTTGAGATGTTTCCAAAGTTCTGGCATCAGGTCTTCTGTGAGAACAAGACTTTGGAAAATCATCCTGATCATAGCGTAAATGTCTACAGCTTACATCCTGTGCCAGATTTTCATGTCTGCTCTTATGTAACATGTTGAATACAGAAATTGTGAAGTTAAATGGTTTTGTTGGTCTGTGTGTGTGTCATGTTCAGCATAGTTTTGGGGCAAAAGCATTTTTTTCGGTGCTAAATCAGCTCTGGAGTTAGGGTAGGGGGTATGTGAGCTGGGTACAGCCACAGGGACTGGCACCCCATCCCACCCGGGCTTACCTTCCTGGGGTGCCGCCTCTGGCCCTGGGTGCATGCATTGCCTGGGCAGAAGCCATGGTAGAGCCTCCCACCCAGCCAAAACAGCTGCAGAGGACGGCTCTGCGCCATGCTCCCTGCTCCCCAGTGGGGCCAGCTGCTCCAGTGTCCACCCTGGCAGGGCACTGGGCCTATGGGCACAAGTGGGGCAAAGCCAGTGGGACTTGTGCACTATGGGGACATTAAGGATGGGTGAAAGGAGGTGAAGAAACCTACTTGCTTTGTGACGGTTGTGCAGGCTTTCCCTAGTCTCCATCCTTTTCCTCCCCCTTGGTGGTTTTCTGCAAAATCTACTGCATTGTGTGAGATGTGGCTGATCTCCAGTAGCCTCATAATGCTACCACCTCTTCTGAGGTACGGGAAAATTAAAACAAGAGCAACGCACTGTCACAGATCTCTAGTATGATTTCTACCGATGGATTCCCAGGCAAAGATCTGCACCCCACCTGATTTGAAAATTATTTTGATTTGATAGGTCCTATCAAAACCTACTTGTTTCGTAGCTCTAGCATTGAATATTGTAAATCGGGAATTACATTTCAGTAGAATCCCTTCTTAGGATAGCAGAGCATAGCAATCAATTTATGGATTACTTCATTCAAATATTATCTATTATTATTTCATATTGCTTTATCAAACACAGTATTAGCTTTAAAGACCATGCATAGAGGAACAGTGTTTAGTAATGCATAGCATTAACAAGCAGCATTACTTGGCAGCCTGACCACCCAGCTTATAATAAAGGCTTTGGCTTTCACATCAGTGAGATCTTTGTATTGCTGCCAGCATGCTTTCCACAACACTGCTTCATGGTTGTGTAAAAGTTCTGAGAGGAGAAGACTTATAGAAATAACAGGCTACACCATTGTGCAACAAGATTATATGCTGCTTATCATAGATGAAGTGCTAAGTACTGGCTGAGTCATCAAAGAGATTGAGATTGATGTGTGTGTGAGTGGATGGCTGCATGTTTAACTTCTTCCTTGTGTTCTGTGGTGTAATATTGTCTTAGCTGTTGAGTCTGAGTACTTTCACTAATACTTGCTGTGTTTAGCTACTGCCAATTTTGACTAAGCACCAGTCACAACAAGGAGCAGAAACTTTCTAAACTTGTTCTTCCTCAGCTATCTGGGATACATCTGCCAAATTCCTTAAAATAAGTTTTATCCTTCTTACCTGATGCTTCCAGCTGTCCAGTACACATAGATTACCTGGATTTATACCTTCAAAATGTGCTTGATCATGATTTGAGAGTGATGTTTTTTACAAATATTTTAATTCAAAAAAAGTTCCTTTTATACAACTAAATGGCTTCTTCTCTATTATATAGATGTATAGCACTTTTCCCTTTTTTTTTGTGCGTATCAATGACGTTTACTTCAAATACATCTTAGTTATTGCAATGGAATCAAAGACCTTACAGCATGTGTCTGTATATCTAGGCAAAACAGTGGCTTGACTTAAAGCCAACAATAAAATAATTAATGACTGCAGCTATAAAAACTTAGAACAGTAATTTCTCCAACACACTTTATTCTGTCTGGAAAATCAGGAGTCTGTTTTACAAAATAGTCTGGAGCATTCGGGAAACTTACAGGTGAGGTCATTCAAACACTGTAGTGCTACTCTGAGAACAACCAGAGTCTATGACAACTTTATCTTCCACCCCACAGTTCTTATTATCAGTGAGCATTAACACCTTTTATATTAGACGGAGAACATTAACATTGTAATATTACAGAGGAAGCTATGCAGCAGAAAATAATATCTTGCTATTTCCTGTACAGCTTAAAAATAGATAGTGGTAGCACGTATATTTAATTATGTGCTGTAGGAGCACTTTCAGTTTAACTGTACAACAGACTTTTTTGGGCATGTGTTTCTTTGTTTAGCTGCTAAGACTTTGTTGGGATTTTTTGTGTTGCTGATAGTCAGTGTTCAAACTGACAAGCAGTACTCAGCAGTCAATAAGCTTGCTTCCAAGGATGACTGAGGTGCTAGTAATAGTGTTAGGCAACCACAGCTGCTGTTGGCTGAAATGCCACAGTTTCACATTGCTTTTTGGAAGGTTCCTGCAAGCCTCAGATGAGGTCACTGCATGACTGCAAAAGAGCAATGAGTGAGAAGCAATGAAGTTCTGGATCCTAATTTTTTACACTTTAAGGAAATAAGGGAATCCGTAGATCTGCAACAAAAATGTGGAATGAGAGCTGAGAAGAAACGAAGATGCAGCAGTAATCTGAAAACAGCAGCGAGTGTACGAAGAGCTGCCCTTCAGGGTTAGGGGGTTTGCTGACTTTTAGACCTCTGCCTATTAGGTCATTAGTGCCTGGCTTCAACCTTTGATCTTTCTGCAATTCTGGAAGCTGTCTTCAGTTTTTTCCAACACAAGGCCAAAGTTGTGTGATTACAATGAGGCCATTGTACTAAACATCCCACATATGGATGCAGCACAGAAGACTCAGAGAAGTGGCTTATGTTGCAAGAATGCAACAATCCACATTGTACAATGTATATTCGTCTCAAACCAGCCTTTATTAATTGAATAAGGCCTGATTGTTTTTGTTTAAACAGAGCTTTTTTGCAGGAGGGAAGATGAACCTCAAGACAAGATAAGGGATGGATAATCTAAGCTCCCCTGTGACACACTAGGCAGAGAGGAGGGGGCTGTTTGTCAACTCAGAACTGTTGGAGAGCAAAGCTCTTGGGAGAGAATGAGGAGCAGCAACATGAGACTACAAAAACTCAGGGCCAGCAATGCTGAACTGTGTTATAAGTGTAATGAAACTTGGACACCTTTGCTGTAACTCCTAATAACGTTATGCCTGGAAAAACACCAGAGTTGAGAAGTTCTGCGCAACGGATTAATTAGAGACTTGACTAACTTGAAATTACTGGTATCTCAGGGAGAAGTGTGTCCTCTGGGTCAGGGTGGGAGATGTTGGATATATGTATTCCTTAAGAAGGGTTCCTCTGTTTAATTTTTAGGAAACATTTGTTTTTCCCTTGGTATTTGGGTGAGTTATGTAGTAGTGTCTCTAGTGGTTTCTTGTGATTGCCATGCATGACTACCTTCCCTGTTGATTTTTATGGGCCAGATTCTTGGCCATTTGGGGATGTCACTGACCGTTCAGGAGCGTCACTGACCATTCAGGAGCATCACCGTAGATTTGGGAGTACAATGTACAGATTGGAAACACCATGGCTTCCCCAGTGTCTTTGGGGTTGTTCGGGTTGGTGGAGTAGGGCCAACCTGAGAGCTCTAATCTCTTTCCCTAGGCTGTGAAAGAAAAGGACTTGGAAATACCTGTATCACCTGATTACCCCAGGCTGCTCTGTTACATATTTGCTAACACGTCTCCCCCTTCCTACTTCTAAGGAAATGCCTGATTTTTCTTAGCTTTGCTTTTCTTGTACTCCACCACCACTGACAATCTGGACTATGGGGCTAGTAAGCTAGTGGTTCCCAGGAGCACAGCTTTCAAGCTACTTACAGCAGTTTCTTTCTTGTTTGTTACAGCAGCAGTTACTTGCTTTTGGTTACCAGTTAGCTGTGCTAGTGCTTACCAACTCTGTCTGAAGCACATCTTGTTGGTGTTGCAGCACCTCTTCATCTTCCTCCTCATCCGTATCTAGTTGAGATGGGCCCCCTCCACGTTGCTCAGAGAGTCTGCCCAGGAGTAGTGGGTGAAGCACTGAGTCATGGAAACAGGAGCTGCATGCGCTGCACTGGCAGCGTCTTAGAGCATGTTGGGGCTGACTCCAGGACAGACTCATTCAAGCTCACTCTTGCCTCTCAGGCTTAACCACTGGCAGGCTCTGTCTTGTCCCACATACCAGCGCCCGGACTTGCATGGGGTTACAGAGGAGAGTCCCAGGATGTCTGTGCTGTAAACAAAGATGTAACTGTGGAGCCAAATACTGAAATCTTTTGAAGGTCTCAAAGGCTGGAAGGGCTGTGGAGTGAAATCCGTTTTAGCCAGTTCAGTTCAGTGACCTTACATCTCTTTTTTTTTTCCCCCGTTTTTTAAGGATAAAAAACAAAGGGAACCATTAGATCATCTGTCTTGGTCACTATCTGACACTTAACTTAGCTACCAACTTACTTTTAGCAAACAAAACTGACAAAATGTGTAACAACCTATAATTAGAAGGAATCCTAGGACTAGTGTAGGCATTAATAACAATAGGAAAGTTAGGGACTCGCATTGTAATCAGAGGACGGTGTCTAAAATGCTACCGTTTAAAAGAATAACAAAAAAAAAAAGAAAAATCGTCTTGATTTTTCTCTTTTCTTTGAGATCACTGCCAAAGATTTCTCTATTTGGAAATGATATGTGTTTCCATTATTAAAAAAGGAGCATGATGGCACAGCTAGGCTTCCTGTTGAGATTTGGTATCTTCCTACATGGTCAGTAGGCAGAGAGTATTTACCAGGAAATGACTGAAAATCTTTCTGGAATATTGCTGTCCAGACCCAGCTGTCTCTGACAGTCCTGGTAGTGGCAGACTTCTAATAGAGTTCAGTAATTCAATTAGTGGCAGCCCTCCTTTTGGCTTCAAAGAGCCTGACCTGCTGCTGTCAGTCAGAGCACTTAATTTTACATCCTGTATCTTGCTGTGTTCAGTCTGAAGAGTGAAACTGTTTGTTTCATGTTGTTGTTGTTATTTAAGCACTATCACTTAAGCAGCACATCACAGTGCCTGACAACATGGCATTAAAGTTAAGGTTCTTTAATAAAGTAAGGAACCCGCAGCCCCGTGAATTTGGCTTGTCTTGCTGCATCGTTGCTGTGCAGCTGTGTGTGCTTATCCTTGGCTACACTAGGTTTGGTCTGTGTGGGTTTGCGGAAACAAATAGCCGGCTCAGGGGGATCAAACTTCTTGTGGAAATTGGCTGCTCTGTTGTAGTGACTGCCAGTTTTGTTCAGGAACAGAGGAGACCCACGGAGCTGAGCATGGTAAAGATCTGGTTGGGAATGGTCTTGCATGTGCGCATTGTTAAAAGTTGATTGCGGTATACAGAGTCCTCGTTAGAGCTCAGATGTAAAAACTACAGTCAGCATGCCTTGCCTGTGCTATTCAGAACAGGTAAAGCAAGGTGGGGCACTGGAAACCAAGAGCGGGCAGAATGTTCCCTCTGCAGGAAGCGGCATGCTCATTGCTCTTAAAACCCAATAACTTGCATTACTGAGCCCAGCTAGTCTGCTGTGTGGGTGGGGAGTTGGAGCGATGGAGACACTGGAGGTGACGTTTCTCTTCTTTTTTAATTTTTCACTGCTTAGCAGTGCAAAGGCACTTTTCCATATCCTGAAGCTGTCAGGGATCTTGAAGACGTCACAGCACTGTGTTTGTACTACAAAGGGCAAACCTGCCCAAGCAACCGTAAAGTCGTCCTGATCGTTTGAATCAGTAATGAACCAGTGCTGAGGCATTCCTGCGTGGCGTGGGGAAAGGCAGCTGGACCCCAGGACATGGCCCAAGTGTTCAGTCCAGGCTGTCTGTAGTGACGGATAACTCTCCCAGCGTCACTGCTGCTCACCCTTGCACGTGGGGCAGGCAACCTCAATTAGCCCATCTGCTCCTCTGGCCTTGTATGGCTCATTTCCACCTCATGTTGTGCTTCTTGTACACTTGAGCACAAGACCCAGGGACAGTTGAAGTCTCTCACAGGTTGGCTGCAGTCTCATTTTCACCCCTGAACTCTCCCCAGGACCCATGGTTGGGCCTCTATGGATAGCTGAGGCTGCACTAGTGGCTCCAGGGCATATTGAGAAAGCTTTAATAAGTCCCTAAAGGAAGTCAAATGATGTGAGTATGTTAGATAATCCAGCTATTTTCTTTGCCTCTCCTGGTCAAGTTTGTCCTTGCACACTAACACCTCAGGTTTGTGGTCACATTAGCCTGGCAGAGGCTGGCACTGTGGCTGAGAGAGGTGGTCCTGCTGCCCCTGGTTGCTCTCCTCTCTGCTGTACTGACCCCTTTATGTGCTGGCGTAAGTGTACTTGCGTACAGTAGTGTGGCTTAATAGTGAAATGACAGCCTAGGTGCCCTTAAGTAGTACATTT
The DNA here is from genome assembly GCA_009819775.1 of Phoenicopterus ruber ruber. Lineage (NCBI taxonomy): Eukaryota > Metazoa > Chordata > Aves > Phoenicopteriformes > Phoenicopteridae > Phoenicopterus > Phoenicopterus ruber. The sequence continues at coordinate 20,566,826 of CM020220.1, read as the reverse complement.
TCGTGTGCAGTTGCCACACACGGTGTTACGTAAACCTTAAGGTGTGTCCAAGAAGCAGAGTGAGGCAATTGTGTGGCCTGAGGCGTAGGACTTAGGTTTGAGAAATGTGTTGTAAAATTTCTGAGAGGGAGAATTGGCCTTTCCCCGTGCCGCCGCCCCCCCCCGCGCTTTTCCCTGTGACTTGGGAACACAGGTTTGAGCTGTAAGAGTTGTTTTGAAGATTTCAACACTAGGCTCTTTAAATCTCACTCTTCATGCACTTTGTGTCTCTGGAATGACAGAACTGGGGATGGATTTTTCTTTCAGTAAGGCAAATGCAAACTCTTTCTAAACAGGGAAGACATTTTAATACTCAGAAGCATTTTTCTGTAACTGAAATGCTGCATCTCTTGCATCTCTGGTATTTGTACCATTCCCTGGGTTGCTTGCAGGGGCGTACAGGAAAGAAGTATTCAACAGCAAGGCGACTGTCATGGACTCAGGAAGATCTGGAAACAAAACCAGCTATGTAAAAATTTAAATGATCTCTTTCTCTTCCCTGTTTTTTGTTCTTTTTACAAGATGATGGCAGACAGTGGCTTGCTGGACTTCTGTTTCAGCTGCATGTAATATATTCCAGAGTAGCATAAGACACAAAAGCCATTATACTGAAGGTGTAAATTAGCTTGTGCTCGGGACTGTTGCCAGATCAGAGGACAGTGTGTGAAGCATACGAAATGATAGAGCTGGGTATGCGGCAATGATAATCAGTCTAGAGAGAGGCTGCCACCTTTTTGCTCCAGCAGTATAAGAATTGGCAAGGAGAGAAAGTGCCCCATCTTGGAGCTATTCATGAAGAGGAGAGAAAAGGGCATTAAATTAGCATTTAGTGTCTTTAGCTGCCAAAATGTCTCACTTAGGTTGCATATGACTGCAAGGCCACGTACTTCCAGCAGCATGTTTCTGGAGCCCAAGGAGCCTGGGGAGGAGCTGGGAAGCACCTGCCATGGTGCACTCCCAGGCTGTGGCAGCATGTGAAGGCAGGAGGTGGCTGCCAAGTGGTAACTTCTGCTGGATAGTTGAAGCATCCAACCCATCGGTGGAAAGCTGCCTGAGGTGTGTATGGAGCTAAAATGAGTGACAGAGTTCTAGTTTAAACTTTAGCTTCCAGCTCTGTACCAAGATTGAAGGAAAGACAAGAAGTGCAGGTTGGGCACGCTTAAATGTAGGAAGGAAAATTGCTCTCCAGCTGAGCAATGTCTTCATCCTGTCCCAGACAGAACTACTTGCAAGCTATTGGCGCAGAAATGTACCACCTTCAGACATATAAGACTAGCAGCCAGTTGAACAAGGCTAAATTGCCTTGTCTAGAGTTTGAGAGTTTTTATCCACACTCTGACATTGTACTGGATAGAAAATAAGAAACAGAAGCAGCAGAATGGTGTGAAACACAGTGGTATGGGAGCTGCAGCTAAACCAAAGCTCAGATAACTATTGTGTTGTCCATGAGCGACTGGCAAATGAAATTCAGGTATTCCCAAGAAGACTTTATTTTGTGTGTGTTGAAGACAGAAATATAAAGACTCCACAACAAGAAAAGTCTGTTTCCCTTTGTAATAATTTAATTTTTAAAAATTGCATTATCCTGACACCTCAGAATCTGTTAGGGAATCTGGTCGCATTGTGCCAGGTCAGATGCAAGGAGGTGTAGGCCATCAGTAAATAGCTATTGATGAATACAGTTACCTTAACTGATTTGCAAAGTTGCATTGCCCATTTTTAATTTTTTTTTCTTTTGCAATAGTTTATCAGAAGTTTCTTATTAAATAGCCAGCTATATTTATTTTGTTTTCAAAAGCTGCTTGGTGGATCTTATTTTGGTGCAGGCTGGTCTCATTTAGAATCTATGTTGATGGATGTGAGTAGCAATAAGCTGCCCTTAAGATGCTGGAGTGTCTATTAGCAGATTATTACCCTTAGAGTTGTTATGTGGATTTTTAGGTATGCTTTAATCTCTTGCTGCCTCTTCCCTGGAAGATTGATTTTTAAGTAGCAAAGCTGATTCAAGCTTTTTAAGTTTTGGGTTTTGTTCTTTTTTTTTAAAAAAAGAAAAGGACTGTATGCACTTTTATCTCTTAACCAGTGTTCACCTAAGATGTGAGTAACTGTTTGCTCTTGTAGCTTAAAATAAAGCCTTTGTGTTAGTGACCTGTTCCACAATGTTCAGCTGTGACTCTGGTGCTAATTTATTTAGTTAATCATTAAAAGAACAGATTTGCTGACCAGTGACTAAGCAGAGTTTGAGACTGAAAAAAAACTGCTGCACAGGCTTAAGGTGGAAACTGATGTAGGAATAATAGTGATAGACCACCAGCTGGGTAAAAGTTGGCTTTCATGTCTGTTTACTTTTGGATGTAGAGGGAGAGAGGAAGAAAAGTACTTCCTAAATCTTTACATGGTATGAACTCAGTCTGACCTATTTACTATGATACCTAACATAATCCATTTAATGTAATGCATTCTTATTTACCTGCACTTGCTTAAAAATGAAAGTGTTTCTGACACAAGCATGTTGTTCTGACCTTCCATGTTAACATTAATTGCATTTCCCAGTATCCATACTCTGAATCACTACTGAAAGACCTTTGATTTATAATGATGTTAATAATCTCTTTCTGTTTTCTGGGTTTTGTTTGGTTTGTTTATTTTTTTCTTTTAATAACTAAAAAGTTCACAATATTTAACATAGCTACATTTAGTAGTGATGGCATAGAATTCATCCTATTGAACAACAGTGAATACTGGAAGAAACCTCCATCATATAAGAAGTTGGATTTTGTGGCTAAGGCTATAGTGGGATCTGGGTAGATGAACTGTGATAGTCCATTTTGCAGCTGAGTTAGGCAAGTATTTAGTATGTTCTGAAAAAAGCTACTTTCTTTTTCTTTGCCTCAAATCTCCAAAAGCTAAATGTGGTGGAACTTGCGCTTGACGATTTGTCTGTTCAGACTGAGAGTGTTCCAGTCTGGTATCAGTTTGGAGTACCATCAGAGTGTTTAGCTTAATGGGGGGAATCAGAAACCATTTTGGCATGGACACTAAGGTCATTTAGAAGCAGCCTGTGCAATGTGACAGATGGACTTTTGCAGCCACTTAATCTGGTTTAATCTAAAACATGAATTAGGGATGGTGACCGGAGGAGAGTGTTGTAGACCAGCCTGGGGGAACTATCAAACGTTCTCTTTTCCTGGGCAGCTCAGCTTTTGTTTCTTGCCTTCTGTATTTAATGCAGTTTCCATGATTCAGCAAGCTCGCCATTGAGAAAAGTGCCAGACTGATGTCTATAGGCAGCCCTGTCTTCTATGTCCCTTCACTTGTGTCTGCTATCCATAAGTGTGACGCTGCTTTACAGAGGTTAGAAGTACCTCTTCCTGCACATGCCATCTTTGGATCCTTTTTCCTGCGTTCACTTTGTATTGCATGTTTATAATGTGTGGCCTAGTGCCACTTGTGAACTTGCTGCATGGTGCCCTGTCTAGAGGTCCCAGCTGATGCAGTGTGCCCAGGCCGCCGGCAGCCAGCTTCATCTCACCGCCTGGGTTAGAGTCTGGGTTCATCATTCCCAACTGACCCATGTCCCAGGCAGTCAATGCAGTTTCTGATTAAGTGTTTTGTGGTTGAAGAGTGCAGGTGCTGTGCTTAGCTGTTGATGGGGAGGAAGGCCAGGGGATGCCATGCCTTGTTCTATTACCTGAATGGAGGGGTTACTGCAGAAGTGCCGAATGCAAATTAAGTGCAAGCAATGAATATGGCCCAGTTTCTTGGTACAGCTGTTAGTAAGGGAATACTGGCTATCTCAGTCAACAATTTAATGACTGTTTTCTTCATGCTAAAGGCACTGAAGACTTAAAATTGCTCTCAGAGGGTACTTCTCATATATGCTGTGTGGATACAGGATAATGAGATTTAGAAAACCTCTAAGTAGCCTCCTGAAAGAGAGGCATGAACAGCTGTAAGTTTCTATGGATGCTGAAAAGTAAATGTGCTGAAAGGAAGGCTGAACACTAATTTGGGAATGGTCATGGGATGAAAAGGCTTTCATGGGTGCTTTCTCCAGCAATTACCAGCAGCAGATTGGGGGAGGCATGTAAAAACAAAGTAAAGGAACTACAGATTGCCCCTTCTGTGTTCTCCAGTCTGAAGCAATCAGCAGCTGAAAGAGATCCTGTGGTGAGATGTTGCATGTCAACTGCTAAGTTTTACTAGCTACTGATTGACTTACTCTCCAAGAACATGTCTAATCGCTTTTTGAAAGTATTTATACTGTTGACACAGGATACCATGGAAACTTAAAAGCTTAGAAATTTAAATATTCTTTACTGAAGAAAGCCTTTCTGTTTAAGTTCTGCCACCTGATGAGAATTAGTAGTAGTGAGTGAAACCATTTATGAGAAACCAGATAGTAATTTCCTACACAGCTTCTGCCACCATGTCCCTTGGTCATCTTTTGAAGAAGAGAGGCAAATTTTACTTCTGGTACTACAGGCAGTGATGGCAGTGACTGAGGAAAGACACTCCAGCTCTGTATGCCATCAAAAAATTAGCTTTTTGTGCACAACATAGCAATGATGAGTAACTGTTGGAGTGTACCAACAATTTGACTTCACTCTATAAGGTCCTCTGTATGCAAAAGATGTAGGGTCAAGGGACAGCTGACACAAGGTAGTCATAAAGCAGCTATTTATTGGTGACCATCAGCATTATTAGGGATAACACCGTATCCTGTGTGTAGGATATATCCTACATTAGTGATGCCTTATATTTTCTCAGCCATAAGAATGCCAGCTGTTACTATCTGTTTCACAGTTGTAGACTGATGGGACAATCATAGTTTGACCCATTAGCGTGAAGAACCCTAAAGGACCCACAATGCCTGCATCCTAACCATTACAGCCCCTTCATCAGTAAACTCATGGAAACAGAATATTCCTTCTGGTATCCACTTTTATGAGAACAGGGATGTTTGAACATATTTTGGACTATATTTACAAAAATGTTTCAGGTACAGAGACATCTGCTTTTATTCCTGAAAAAAATGAATGCCTGACTTAGCTTTGATACTGTGAGCTCCTAATAACAGTTCCAGCAGAACACTCTTATTCAATAGGAGATTTTAAAAAATTATTATTTGAGGTTAAGTAAAATTTGCACTTGGACTTCTTCTGTGGTCCAGAGAAGGAAGCGGTGGTCATATTGTGAGAGAAAGTCTTAAAGCACAGGTTGTCTCATTGCCCTGTATTTTGATTGTGAAGGGAAAGACAGGATTCTGAAGGACCGGAAGCAGTTATTGGGAGGTTTATAGGGAAAAGTCTTAATAATTGCTTCAGTATTTTCCCATTGTTCATAAATGACGCAAACCTGTCTGCATTGAATGAAATATGCCCTTGCAGCCTTATCAAAAGAAAAGCTGGAAGTGAAGTCCTGTGAACATTTGCCTTCTGGAGGCTGTTTCATATGAAGCAGAACAATTTACCTCCCTCAATTATGCCATTTGTATGAAGAAAGTAGTGGCTTACTCGCTGAGCAACTTGTTACTCTCAGTAAGCTACCTCAGCCCTGCGGCATCTGCGGGCTGGTGCCCACTCTCTGCAGGCTGGGATGCAGAACACTTGACTTGCTACAAGCTGTACCTTGCACCTTAACAATTTAGATGAGGAAGCCTGTCCTTAATTAGTTTGTGAGGCTTTTGGTTAGCAACTGCCAGTTGCCTCTTCCCCTCTGGGAAGAGGAAAGTTTTTTGGCCAGCTCTACAGAGGAGAGGGACAACTGCTGCTATCTCCTGGCATGGTAAGACCAAGTGGGAATGGCTTGAAGGAGGAGCAGGCACACTGTAAAGAAATGTAATGCCCTTGGCATAACACAATCTGGCATTAGTATGTAGCTTTAAAAATAATTCTACAGGGAGGTGAACAATACTATCGCCAAATAGTTGTTGCAGCATTTCTGCCAAACTTAGCTTTTCAGCAGCAAGATTAGTTTAAGGAATCCTTTCCTTAAGCAGCTGTTTCTTCTGATTTACACTTTAGCCACAATCGAACTTCTCCATGGTTTTATTTAGTTTCTGAGTCAGACTTCTTCTTTCTCTTTTTAAATAACAACCTTCCTAGTCTGGGAATAGCAGTACTACTGTACCCGCCAGTTCCCCTCTTCTGCATGAACTCTTGTTGCCCTACATTGCATAGCGCTGCTGCCCTGCAGCGAGGGGTCCAGGTGCAGCTACAGCCTGTGAAGCAATAGCCTGCTGTCACACCTGTCTAAACACAGCTGATTCCTACCTGCTATGATATCACCTCCAAGTCCTGGATCAGCTTCGGGTGGCTGAGGAGGTACTCAGGAGGCTGTTGGGGACACCCACCCAAAGCTGACTTCCTTGTTTGAGAGGGGAAAACAGTCTAGGGGATTATAAGATCTTTTGCTGGTCCAGGTTGCTGCTCTGCAACACTGTGAGTAAGAGCTGTGCTTTTGCATGTTCAGGAAGTCTACAAGCACAGCAGCTGGACTTTGGCTTTGGTCTCTGTGTCAGGGCTCCATCTCATCCCCTAGTTAGGCACGCGGGCTGGGAGAGCACTGCAAGATGAGAAGCTGCTATGCTGGGTGAATGCGGTATAAATTTAGGATAGCTTGAGTGTGCCCTAGAATGAAATGAAAGCTTCTTTTTTTTACTAAAGATAATATTGTTTTCTTTGTTTCATTTGTGTGTCTGAACCTAGAGAACTGGCAGTAGTTCCTTCAGACCCTTGCTCTTCCTTGCTGGTTAGCATAGCCAAAATATCTTAATAGTTTATGAGACAACTATATGACAGTATGGACCTTAGGATTCGATGTAATATATGAAAATGCTGAGTCCCTTCTACAGATGTGAGCATTACAAAATTTGGGAGTACTTGATATAAGGCTTTGAGTTTTGCACTTTAATGGTATGGTATATTGATAGGATATTAATATCTATTTCTTTTACCTTCGTGTAGCCAGGAAGTGGTGTTGTCATATTTGAATGAATCCTGTAGAAACAGAAAATACCTTTTGGAGACTAATGAAGTGTCCATAGCACTGCTTGGCTGGGACTGTGGTCTCATTTGAGCAAAGGCTGGGGTCACTGAGCCAGCACAGTTAGGTTTATTGGCTAACCAGCCAGCTTGCAGAGAAACTGCTGTTGTTTTTGATAAGAAATAGCACATTATTAGCACTATTTTGATGTGGAGGAGTCATAGTTGCTGAGCTTGTTTGAAATTTTCCCTTGGCTCTCTTTTTTTATTTTTGGCTTTTTTTTTTTTTTTTTTTTTTTAAATAAAAATGTAGTAGTGACTGCATGCTGAAGTGCTTACTTTACTCATGGCATAAGAACACTTTTCCTGTGCTGTGTGTGCATTTTGAATATGATCCAGAGTCCAGGAGTGATTCATGATGCCCTTGCAACAGGCATCTGACTCATGTATATCAGGATGAATCAGCTTCCTAGGCCTGGAGGATGCTGTTCTGCGAAAGAAATGTTCTTTGGGCATGGTACACTGTGCAGGCGCACATTCCTAGTCTCTTTTGTTCTGCGTTCATCCTATCAATGACTAAGACTGTAAATCCATGTCTAAATTGTCTTACTGTTTATGCAAATTAACATTTCAGAAAACCAGTATTTTGCCATTGATTCAACATATTGTATGGATAGAAATTCTTGGGCTGCTTTTACAGAGCCTCAGGGTGTTTTATTCCTTCCATTGTGACACGTTGCTACTAGCCACCTCAGTGGTAGCTTTGTCCTTGCATCAGAATGGCTCTGCAAAGGACAGATTTGCAAGCGGAAAAGTGTTGCAATATAAATAAGACTTTCTAAAGCTTCAGCTTGAATGTAGTAGGATGAAGTGGAAATGAAACAGGAGAGTTTAGCTTAGGAAAAGCTACTTGTATTTTGGAGAGTTTCTTAAGATTAAGCTGACTTGATTCTTAAAATATTTTAATTAACACTTTGTTAACCTCTGTGTTTGGAAGATTGAGTATGATTTCTCCTCTCTCCCCATTGGTGCAAGGAGAATTTGTGTCTGTTTGCCTTGAGCTATATGCTAGACATTGCCATAATGTCATCATTATAAGAATGAAATATGTGACAAAAGCTACTTCTGAAAAATGGCCATGGGCAGATGACCTTTTGTGAAATGTGAACTAAGCACAATTTTCTGTTTGCAAATGCACTTCTTGAAACTGATAGTGATTATCATAGGATGTGATTTCTGAACAATGAAATATCTTAAATAACATAAAAATTAAAATTGCATGATTTCTTTGAAAGTGAAGTCAAGAATATCTAACTTTCTGGTCAAGAACAAGTAAATTTTTTAGTGCTCAGAATAATTTTGTAGGTGCTTTGTTCTTAACAAATATGATACAGGCATATGTTAACTCATGTTCATTATGTCATGTGCTTTGATTTTGGGTGTCTGTTTTTGATCATGAAGCATGAGACCTGCAGTACTAGTCTTCAAAGTGTGCGAAATACAGGAGTACTATATGCAATGTATATACTTGTTTTAATAATAGAACTGACTGTATTGCTTGAAATTAAGATTTTCTGGCACTTCTCTGTAAAAGATCACCTTTCAGATGCTTATAACTTTACCAAATTTTAATCTTTCGGACTGATATTTTCTATGTTTGATCTGTGCCTGAGGGTGAAAATTTACATGTATAAATTTTAGGAAAATTGTTTTTCTGAATGATGTGGCTTATATTGGTTCCATATAATGGAATTTAGATTTTTTTTTTTTTTATATTTTTTTTTTAAGAGTTAGGAAATCATATCTGAAGAAATTATGTTAAAAGAACATATGTTAAATGCAGAATGAAGCATGTTTAGGAAATAGCAGAATTAAATTTTTCTATGTAACTTGTGTTCAGTAGTTTAGATGGAGTGAGTGACAGAGGTATCAGCTACATACTTACTGCAGAGAATAAAAATAAATACTGAATGCTCAAATACTAAATGAAGGAGTGTTACGGAGAAAACAATGGTCCAACAATGTAATTAGAGACTTATAGCCTAATGAGTATGCAGAGAGTCACCTGAGGTTGCACATAGAACTTTTCTTTGGGTATGTCTGCAGTCTAATCAACTTTTTTTCGGTGAGTCATTTTATTAGACATAGTAAACCTAAATGAACATAGATGATTATTCTCTGCTTCAACTTTTGGGCTTCTGTAGAAATATGAATAAGAAACAGCTTTCATTGTCACTTTGTACTATGCAATACAATTAGCCCTTGCTGGTATATAAACCTGAAACAATTGCTTGGATATAGTGAAATATTTTTCTATTTCTCTCTCTGTTGTAATGCATACTGAAGCTTTTTAATGTTGTTATATTAATATGTAATTGCCAGTAAGGTGTCCTGTTCTGGATTTCATATTATGCTTCCAAAATGAAAGTAGCTTTTGTATACTCTGCAAGCTGTATGCTTGCAACAAAAGATGAAAGTGATTGATTCATAGAGAAAAGACTGCATTTACATTGAAGTATAACCTGGAATATTCTATTGACTTATAAATGGGAAAGAATGAGTGCTTTATATACATTCATCAGGTGTATAGTAACTTGGAATTCTTGAACATCATGATACGATTTCTATACCATGAACATGGTATAAAGAGCTGTCTTAAACCTGCCAAAGATCTGCATGCAGATATTGTGTTTATAGCTAGGTACTATTACTACAGTGGTAGTTCAGAAAATACTACATCTTTGCAACTTCTCTTCATCAGCCACCAGTTTGGAGGCACTTAGTGGTAGAGGAGGCTGCTGCTGGGCAGCAGATCTGCCTGCAGCAGACTGGCTGGGGTATGTGCCTGAGACTGAGCACTGGGAGCAGGAGTGCTACCTGTCTCGCTGCTTCTGCCTTTTTTCCTTTCCTGAACCTGCATTTTTTACAGGAGAACTGAAATGTGAGAATGTCCAGGCTTTTGGTGAACTTGTAGTCTCTAAGTTCATGTGAATTTTTAGATCTTTGTTTCTAAAGTTGTTTAATTATGAATAAAGAAAAAGTACCTCTAGCAGTCATTTGTAGTTGTGCCTGCTAACATGGAAGAAACTGCCCATAAGCAAGGTCAGACTCTCATCAAGAAAATAAGATTCAGCAAAAGGCAGCATGAAATAAGCAGGATCAGCTTCTGTGACTGCCAGAAGCAGAAGTTCCTTAAACAGAATTTAAAGTTCATGTGTCTGTGATTGAAGTAAGAAGGGGAATCAGATTACCAGTTCTGAATAGCGAAAATGTCTCTCTAGCACATCACTTTCTGTTGATGTGAGAACATAACTGAGGAGAATATTGGAGGAGGCTGGAATAATTGTTTTAAGCCACTTTTATGGTTTCCCTTCATCAACCTCCTCACATAGTGAAATGCAGCAGGGAGATCTGCATGACGCGATTCACCTTGCTTATAGGGAACTTACTGCCCTACGTGAAACAGCAGGGATAGGAGTGTTGTACACATCCTGTTAATACCATCCGCAGGGCATGCAATTCTCCGTTCAAACTTTGCAGCTAATTCAGGAACACTTCCAGTGTTGACAGGTGGTGGAGACGGCATAGCACTAATGGCCTTGCAAACATCCAGGACATCTGTGCCACCCCTAAACTTTAACCATATCTGGACAGATGGCTAACAGATCTCTGACAATATGGGCTGTTGGTTGTCACAGGGTTGCTGAGCCATTATCAGTCCTCTTCTGATCATTGCTAATGTATGTGAGGCAAACCCCTTGTACAGTCCCATGAAAATGTCTTGTCTTATTTGAAAGTTTTGGGCACAGTGCATGTCACTGTGTGTCCATTTGCAGCATGGTTGCACAAGCACAGCTTGTTTCTGTATCCTCTCGCTGTTGCTCTGAACACAAGCTATATCTCTGTCCTCAGACTAGCATTTGACGCTTGTCAACCTTACATGGTAGTTGCTTGTGCAGAAGCAAGGAAAAGAAAAACAGGCTTCATAAAAAGCAGCAGTGTTCAGTTCTGGTAATTAGGGAGGGTAGGATTGATTACCCTAACCCATAGCAGCTTATACCATGCAGCTGTAGCCTGTTGCCAGGAAATGGATTTTGCAGGCCTGGACCATTTCTTCCTACGATTGCAGTACCAAATGGACAAGTTGTCCTGTGACATCCTGTGAGTGTGCTTAGGAGGTAGTGTGGTGTCTTGTGGGGCTACAAAATGGAATATGACTGCAGCGAGCTGTAGACCTTGTCATGGCTGGTGCCTATAGTGCAGCCCAGCAAGATGAAATGATACTATACTGGCAAGAGGAAATGCAGGTGCTTATCTTACAGCTAGTGTGCAGTACTGTTGGTGTTAGAAATGCTTTAGGAATTAGAAATGCTTTTTGTGGGTTTAGGAGATCTTAAAGATAAGACAAAGAGCTTTTCTTTTTCTCCCTATCCAATGTGAACTTGCACTTTATCTGCAGTGGAGTCTGAAATCCAACATCCTACTGTATTGTGTTTCCCTATAGACAAACAACTTCCTTATTGGTCTTGATAAGAGTCAAATAACCTCCTGTATTCAAAAGGCAGTGTTCACAACTGGCTTCTAATTTCAAAGCCAAGATCTTATTTCCTATGAAGACTATCATGCTACATCAGCTGAAATTATTATTGGAAGACACAGCAGTAATCTGCTTCCACTGAAGATGAAATGTTCCAGTGTGAAATTTTATTTTATGTTCCAAAGATGTCAGCTGCATAGCAGGCATTGTAACTTGCAGGAGGAGTTTGAGTGTAACAGCTGATACATTTTTGAGAGCCACATACATCCTTTAAAGTTGGTAAAATTCTTATTCTAATGACTTACTGCAATAATAGCCTTTTTCTTTTTTTTTCCTTTTTTTTTTTTTTTTCCTGGATGTTGTGCAGACATCACAGCTGCTGCGATAGTCATCACACAGTGAGTAACGAATTTGGTGCAGCAGAAGTGAGCCTTGCCCAGCTGGTGGCACAGAAAGCTGGAACTCCTCCCATGCAAGGCCTGACTGCACCTGGCCCTCTCTGCCTTTCCTAAAAGGATCTCTATAGGTTGTCAAGGCTTAAGTCATTTCAGTTTATGAGTTTATGACACAGATTTGTTGGATCATGTTTTTTCTGGGTCTGCCTGCTGTGTCTGCTAACATTTTGCCTCACAAGTGTGAGGAGTGTATATCAAATATGTATAGAATGGTTATGCACTGGGTTTAGGGTAGTGACAAACTTTCTTAATATGGCTTCATGATTTTGCATATGAGAAACTGTCTGTGCAATTTTATCATAGAAAACAAACAACCTACAGCTGGAAGGATGAAACAGCTGTACTCTATTTCTGCAAGAGGTCATGGAGGGAAGGTTGCACATAACTTCTTGTGTAAACCAGTACAATTATTTTGATGAATTTGTGTTGTATTGTAAAGAATCGTCTCGGTAATCCACTCCACATCAGCCTGGCTCTATGTGTAGTGAATGATAATGCTGGACCAGAAGGGAGCGTGGCTGAGTGGTGCTATGATGGGTTTTGGCTGGAAATTGCTGGGGCTGGAGATCTGCCGATGCAGCCATGGGCAGTGTGAGTATTTCAGCTTTATCAGTTACCAATGGAAATGCTGTAGTACCTCCTAGACTTCCCCCCCCCCATGCCTTCAAAATAACAGTTGCCAGGACAGCTTCCCTGCTTTACTACTTTGTTTTACACTTTCCAAGACTACAGCAGAGTTGCTCCAACTCTGCTCTGCAACAGCAGAGTGGCAAATCTGGCCTGATCAGTTAGTGGATGATGTCTGAGTGTGGGGTTGTGTTATTGTGACTTTCTGAAAACTGAAATGGGGAACTATTTTTTCAAGATTGGGTAGCCCGTTTTAGCTGACAGCACGTTGACCCAACATGGCCCTTGGGAAATGTTATTACTTTATCTGACTTGGCTTATTCAGGACTGTAAGTGGCTGGTTTGGTAGGTTTTTTTCTCTGTGGCCTCAGCTTTTCATGGGCACAGAGAACACTGCTAGGACAGGCCTTGGTAACTCTGTTTTAGGGCAACATTTTCTGTTCATGGCAATTTCTAACTACTTCAGCAAAAGCAACAGGGCCGGACCTGAGTTAGAAAGCATCAGTAGTGAGTTTACCGCTGTGCTGCAAGCCAGCTTGTGAGTACGAACCTAGGGAAGCAGTAACAGCTATCACAGCCTGTCTGGGCCAACAGTGACTGTAACTCATAGGCAAAGAGTTGAATGTACATGGCACTGCCTTTCCCCCACACCTCTCCTCCCCTGGCAGCTTTCTCTCCTCCAACTGTTTTCAGCCTAGGATGGTTTCCTGAGCTTGATGTGCTTTGTCTATCTAGCAGCACAAGGCAGGCTCTCTTCCAAGTATGTGTTTGCTCCTCCACACAACCCCAGGTCTATTTAAATGTCTCCAGGGCACATCTTGGCTCAGATCACCACAGTTTGGTCAGCTGCGTGAGGAAATGCTGTGCATGTTTGTTCTGAACTGGCTCCTGACGGCTCCATTTGCTGGACCCTATCTCCAGTATCAGAAGAGATCATGAACAGCATTCTCCACCCTCTCCTTCCTCCTTTCCATTTTTTTTGCCACCTGCTCCTGAAGCCAGCACTTTCCCGGGCTGAAGGATCATAACCTGCCTAGCTGATCCATACCTCTGAACCTTTCACTTGCTGAGATAAGGGGACTAGCTGAACTGTGCTCAAGATCTGGAAAAAGCATGGATTTATTCAGCAGCATAATGTTGTTTTCTTTTGCTCACTGTTCTGTTGTTAATAACTCAATGGGTTTTTGGCGGTGGCCAAGCACTGAGCTGATGTTTTCATGGAACTATCATAACCCAGGCCAGGCTTTAGAGAAGTAATGGCTAGGAGTACTCTCTTCCTCCTCTGAGGTGAGAGAGTCTGGTCTTTTATACAGTGGGGATATTAGTCATACCTATTCTGAAGAGAGTTTGGACCTAGTAATTTAAGAACAATCATCTGGACATTCTGCAGTCTTTTTAAACTGGCTTGCTTGTAATATTCCTATAAACAATACCATGCAAATCTGCCATTGCTACGACATCTTGGATATCTCTTCATACGGATTTGTTTATAAAACTGCACTTTTAGTTTTATTGCAGTTGTCCAGGTTGTTAGAGACAGTCTAGCAATTGCATTCAGTTATGCTATACATTTGAATAACAAAAGAAGTTACTGTTATATATGTCAGCAGATATGAGCCCTATGAGCTTTCCGAGCCCTCTTTTTGCTTATTATCAGCTCTAGAAAATTACCGTTATTCATACAATCCTGGAAGCTTATGTTTGACTGCATTTGTTGGAAATATTAGAAACATCATTTTATATTATGGAAACACCTACTGTGTAGTAGGCATGAACCTGGGGTTGTGTTTTCTATGGGCTTGTATGATGGGCTTAAACTCTAGAGTGTTTATTTCTAAAAGTATATAAACTTCACCTTGATGGATGGGGGCTAGAAAGAAGCTTCCAGTATTGGCAGACTGTGCTCAGGCTGTCCTATGTCATGTTGAGGAAGACTCAGAACTTGAAATGCTGACAACCGTTCCCTGAAACACTTGGCAACTGGGCACAAGGTTGTTCCTGCGTTACTGCAGTTCAGTGCAGGTAATACTGTAGTACCAAAGACCTGTAGCCATATGAGTGGTCAACATGGCAGGATAACAAACACACAATTAGATGCAGAATTTGTGGTTGAACAATGTAATGATTAACAGGTATCTCTTTCTCCTTCCATCTAAAATACATACATATAAATCTCATACAAATCTTATCTATATAAATCCCTCTAAGACACTTAAAATAAATGTGAAGTATATTATTATACCTCTATTAACTGTATATTTTTAATGTGTTTCCACTGTCTAGTTGCTACTTACCTATTAAGCCTGCTTGAACTGGAAACAGAAATAGCTTCTAAACAGAGGAAGGAGGGTTTCAAGACAGGGAAAAATAGTAGGGCAGGATTTAGTAAGGATGGGTAGCATTTGTGAGAGAGTAACGAAAGCAAGAAGTGTACAAGTGAACAAAAAAAAGTGAAAATTAGCTAGAGGTATGTGGGTGAACCCCGATGGCATATATGGAGCCAGGTTTGCAATGGCAAAGAAATGCATATGTTTGTACTGTGTGTCTATCAGATTCTTTTTCCTTTTCTTCCTTTTAGTCCACTGTAACTCTTAACCTACTGGCTGCAAAATTTAACAGAGAATGAAGTGTCTCAAATATATTTAAGTTCCTACAACTTTAACGAAAATCAGCAGCTTGGTGAAAGAGGACAGCCCAATTAGTGCTCCCTGCTGAGAAAAGGCAGCTACATCTTGGCTCCCAGTCGCCTCTGCCGGGCATCAGCCAGCTGGTCAATAAGCACGCGCATCCTGCACCGGCTGGTCAGCCAGCGCACATGTAGCTGTGAAAACATCATGGCCCATATGTCACTTGTCTGGCTGAACAGAGCGCTGAGAGTGCTTGGGCATAAGTGGGTTAAGAAATCTAGGACATGTCTATAGGAAACCAGGCATCATGTTTCCAGTGGCTCATGGAACATGTTGTTTTAGTAGTAACCAAGATATGATGTTTTACTTCTTGTCAAATAACGTGCACTTAGAAAGCTTCTAGATGTGAGACTTGACCATGAGGTTCTCAAGATTACACATGATGGGAGAGGCTCTGAAAGTACTGCTGGAGCTCCTGCTCTGGTTTGAAGGAGGAGGATTGGTCACTGTGTCGTAATTGCAGTAATGTCAGCCAATTTCTGTGTGATGTACGTGCATTTTGCTTTCGTAAAAGAAAATTACATTTATCTTGACATGAAGCGATATGAAATATTTCCAAATTCTCTCCATCTCTTTGGAGGTGCTGCCAAAGGAAAGGTGGAGAAATGGAGAAAAATGCAGTAAATATTGCTATTAGCACTTCTTTTTTTTTGATTGAGAGTGTATTTTCTTCAAATGTTTTTAGTGGGTGGTTCTAGTAAGATCTCATTTTTTTAACTCTTAATATTTGCTAATTCATTTTTACTTGAATGAAGGAGTAAGAAATTTAGCCAGCATATTTTTGAGGAAATGCACTTTCCATTTTAGTCCATGTAGCCACTCTTTGTGGCATCAAGGCACTTTCTTATTCTTTATTCAGTTTACCCAGGTAAGCTTGTCTTAATAGAACAGTATATTGGTGATGGTAAGATGATTTTAATGAAGATAATGGGGAGGGAACCAGAATCCATGAGGACTTCCAAAGCGATGGCCTCTCTGTCACTCTCACTCTGGTTCAGGGGCGCATTGACCACTTTAATACAAAGTGCATCTTCACTCTGTGATGTTCCCATGTTTGTGCTAAAATGCCAGTTTCTAAAATCAGCATAATGCATGTTCCAGTCCCTGTTGCATGGGTTGAATCTGGGAATCTTTGTCTTATGCTGGACAGAGTTGTGCAGGACAGAGGGAGCGACCTGGTGGTCACTGCAGAGGCTGTAGGACTCCTGCCCCTGTCCCAGCCCACTGCTATTGGGACAATACTCGTTAGTCTGCTCTCGCTTGGGGCTTCATAACGATCACACGGCTGATGGTGATCCTTATTGCCGTGGTCATATGGGTGGTGATGTGATCTGTGAAATGATGCTATTGATGTCAGCTTTTCTCAGCAGTGTTAGCAGAATATTACTAAGCAGTTGGGAATATCTGTGTAAATACATGGGAAACTGTTCCCTCGGATACCTTTAAAACTAGTGTGATTATGAATGAGAGATTACTCTGTCTTTCATGATAGTTCCATTGAAATATACATAAGTTTAAGTATTACATGCAACTATAAATGCAGTTGATTCTATGATAATTTGTCTTATGTTGGACGTTGGAAGGTATGCTTTATTTTAATCACATATATAAGTGTGAACAGGACTAAACATACTGATTATTAACATACTTAACCTGGGTGAGAGGTGATTTGCTCTCCATGCATGTGCCATGCAGTGATGTATTTCAAACTACAAAGGATTGTAAAATTAAAAATATCGATTTCTGCAGAATTTTTGCACCAGTAGGATATACTGCTTAATGATGGGGCTCAAATATTTTTACAGTGGAAAGACTGTCTTTGATACCTATAGCACTTCTATAAATATGGTTGTATCTTTCACAGTCGAGCTTGGAGAGTGTTTGAAAAATGCCATATGATGGAAAACAAAAGGCTGAATTTACAAGTGCTATAGTTGCCTATGTTTATCCATTATTTTATTGGAAAAACAGCATGTAGCAAAACAAAGAATTTTTTGTTTAGCAGAATCTTTACATTGTAATTTTCAAATTCATTTAGCAAAGAGATGAAATCAATAGAAATTGATGGATTGTAGTAGAGTAAAAGTGAACAGAAAATGCCCTCTCATTATTTGGTGATGAACTACTTTATACTTACATCCACCATGAGTGAGTGTCTTGTCTTTCCCTAAGACAAATGAACAAAAGACAAACAGTATGTGTAGTGTGTGATCATCTCTGCGCTTCAGGAAGTTTTGGAGATTCACTTGATAGTACTGTTCTCTGTGTTGGTGATAAATACAGGTGCTGAGGCATTGCAGATGGGTTTTGGGGGGCGAGGGTTAAGAAGAAACCATAACCTTGAGTTTAAGACAATGTAGCGTTTTTTCCAACAATAGAAAAGATGAATTCATGTTCACAGTCATGCTCACATTTGGCTAACGGCATTGTACAGTCAAATACCCATTAATCTCATTCAGTTAGATCTTCTGTATTTGCTTTTTAAATCTTTTTGAGGTTTTACACTGTTGTTTTTTATCACCACCATAAATTGCATTAATAAATTTCTCATTCACTAAGCCATGATCCCCCAAAACCAGAGTTATGTGATACTGTGCTACTTAATAGGTTTTAAAATTCTTAAAACATAGGGTTATAGTAATGAGTGGAGGTGAAAGAATATGAATAAAGGTATTCTGGATGGAAGCTGATCTAGGCTGACAAAAGTCATGCTATGTAAATATCTTAATGGGAAACAGTAACAGAAAAACAGCTAGGCAAATGGCATTACTGGAGAGGGATGTGGAAAGGATTTTTTTTGTGTTAGGCCAGCAGGAGCAAGTTTTACTGAAAGCAACAGAAAATCCATATGAGACTGGCAAATGTGTTTGATGTTTGTGATGAGATATTGAAAGAAGAGCTGTGCTCCAAAGTGGTGCTCCCTTTGCTCTGACTCCTGTCTTGACTTACAAGTTTGTCTTTTGTAAAGTACTATATTGCTTTGTGCATAGTGGGGAATGGAGTAGAAATGTAATGGTATTAAAATCTCTAACAGTTGAGCAGAGCCTAACAAAATCAACTACAAACGATTTAAAATCTGCTTTATCTTTGAAGAATTATGTTATTAAATAGTAAAGAAGAAACATTTTCAATGAGAAATTTGAAATTGGTACTCAAATCACTGTCAAGTGAAACTGTTAGGAAAACTGTGAGCCTCACTTTGATTTCCTATTAGAAACAGCTGGAAGAAATGAGTTATCAACCTCTGCTACTTCGCTGATGTAAAACTAATAGGGAAGAACGAAGCAGATACAAACTTTCTAGGCTTTCCTGTGTGGGAAGGCAGAGGTCAGTAAACTGATGCTCTGTGACCTGATGCCCTAGGTTGCTCTTCAGCAGCTTCCTTGCATGTGTAAGTTCTTTGATTTTTCTCTGGCACAAATTTGCAAATTAGGTTTCTCTAAAATGTTGTTAATATATTTAACAACACTGATGATGGGATAGAGGGACATTTTATAGCCTGAGACACTGTTTATCATGTGTAGTTGAATGATTAGTGCTTTTCTGAACCTCGGAGAGATTTAGTTTAACACAAGAGCAACAGGGGAAGAGCTAGCTACACAGAAAGAGAGATAAATGGCAGGAAACTAAAAACAACCAAAACAAACCCACCCAGTCTGTCCCATCCGTTGCCCCCCCCCCCCCCCCCAAACACCCTATGTCTTAAACCTGTGTTTCCTATATTTTAAAGATATTTTACAAATTGAGTTTTAGATATATATAAATTTTTTTTTTGTTCTTTCAACCTTTCTTGACCTGAAAGAAACAAATCTTAGTTGGATATTGTAGTTTGAAGAGACGTATTGTAAATTGTATCGGCAATATTTTATCTTCCAAGAGAATGTAATTTTAGACGAATCTAAGGAATGACAGTCAACCATTTAATTGGCATTGCGTGCAAGGCAGAATGTACACACGAAAGGTTACCTTGAGGTCTGCAGCTATAATTACCATTGACCAAAACAGACTTTTCATTTAATCAGCCCCCTGAGAAATGATGTTGCAAGGTTAAAGGATTACCATTTTTCAAGAAAGATGTCAATAAGGAATGAAGACTGCTTACAATTTTACAGTCTGTCTTGTCTCTGCCTTGCTTGAAATCTGATAGAGTTGGACCCTTTAAGTATGAAAAAGGACTGTATTCAATACTCATTCCTACTAACCCCCCCTTCCCTCCCCAAAAAAACCCAAAACACCAAAGAATTTTAAGGACGGGAAGAGAAGACATTCAAATACCTTTTGAATACCTTTAAAACTTGATCACAGCCTATTGAGTTTTTTTAAAATGTAAACCTCTAAAGAACTGAAGTGGAAAAAAAATGCTGGAAATGCAGGAGTATCCCTTGATGAAGAATCGGATATAGTGGCAGCTGAGATAATTTGAGGTGCCAAATTCACAGCTGTATAAATGAAGGAAGAGACAGGTCATGGCAACTTTTATGTCCTTAACAAAGGCTTCTTAGCTCTAAAATGTGCTTCCCCCCTTTCATGGGGGTTCACATTTGGTTACGATGAGAAAACTCCGAGAAGCTGTTTACTAGATATTTTCTAGTGTTCAGGTAAAGGGTTGATTGAGAACTTGAGGCTAGGATATATAGGCTTGAGAAAATATATACTGTGACATATGTTGTGTGCAACCTAAGCATAGAAATACAGTTAAAATCATGTACGTGAAGACAATTACTTCTAGCTTTGAATACAGGGCATTAGGAGGAAAAATGTTGGAGATCTTTCCACCTTCATGTAACTGTATCCATAGGCCCTGTGCGAATCTCTGACAGCTTTTGTTGATGAACTGAAAACCATTTAAGTGGCACCTAGATAACTTTGTGGCATGTCTTGGTTCGTGTAAAATGGACAAACCTAAACATCATCTGAAATGAGACTGCATCTTCTCTCTGAGGGTTTTTTGTGTTTGTTTTCATACCTTGGGATAATGAGCGTGATAGTTATCTGAGAGTGGAAAACGCAGCAAAGAGGAGGCATATTAACATTGTGTGCTGAAAACCCTTCCCGCTCTTTGCAGGGAAGCTGCGTCGTTGGGATGCTGGAGCAGCAGTCATTTCTAGGCTCTGGTGTCCCCCTTGCAGTGTTCAGATGCACATCCCCCAGCAGGCAGGGGTCATGACATGCCACCACATGAAAAGCAAAGGGCCACTGCTGCAACACCGTGCCCCTCTTTTGCTGCTTGTCAGGAAACCTGCATCTGCCCTTTTGTTGTTGCTGTCACCCTTCCTTTCATGTCACCTCCTTCCATCTGCAAATGATGCGTGTGGTTTTGTCCACTTTCTGTAGCAGGATAATCTAACAGCTAGATAGTGTGGGGCAGGAGTTGGCTCTACCGTGACTTGTTTATGCAGCAATTGGCACAGTGAGGCCTCAGATTAGTGTACCAACTGCTGTCTTGGTGAAGACCAGATGCTTCGCTGTGGATCTCCAGAATTAAAAGCACAGCCTCTGTGTGGATCTTGAGAGTTACGTGCAGTAGCTGTCAGACTCGCATCCTTGTCACATGGAGGAGCAGTGCAGCTGAGTGATGGGCTGCATTCCTGCAGCGCACACAACAATAGCGCTGGCACCTAAGGGGCCGCTACAAGGGGCGGACGCAGAAAAGCACAAGTACTGCAAACTTATTTATCTGCGGTGTGGGAAAAGTGTGGTTCCTTGCACTTTCACCCCTGGGCATTTATATATAGGCCATACCCAACCTGTCTCTATCTAATTTGGTTAGCATCCCGGTGATTCTTAAGTTACTTTCCTTTACCCCCATCTGATTTTCAAATCAACTGCAAGATTCAGGATGTGATAGGGAAGGATCTTAAATGTTCACAATGAGCTCAGCTTTCCAACTTTCAGCAAGCTAGAAATACGTGTTTAAGACAAAACATGGAAGTCCTACGAATCATCAGTGAATGCCCGTGTTCTCTTTTTCAGGAAGTACGCTTTGGCTTACACATCCCTCTCGGTACAGAGTTCCCCAGCAGTCTTGCTGGACAGTTTGAAAGTGATTACCTTGGTAACACCACTTGCCACAGCCAAAAAATCTTCAGGCAGCTCTTAGTATTGCCTTTGTGTTCAGTGCTCTTAACAATTACAGTGTCAGTCCTTAATTATCCTGCTTCGCAACAACTTTCCTTCTCTCCTGCTGGAGCGCTTGAAAGGGTGAAGTAAGTAGAATAAAGCAAGGATTTACATCTCTGAAATGTGTTCAAAATCAAGTCCTGATGACAAACTAAAATGCATTACAAAAGAAAAATGTTTTGATATCAGTTTCCTGCTGCTACATCCTTCTGTTTAACACTAGTGTACACACACACCCACCCCTCCTCCCCCCCCCACCACACACACACACACGCATGTTCTCACACTCTCTCTTCCTTTAAATCTGTGCTGATTTTGGCTGGCTTAGAGTTAATTTTCTTCACAGTAGCTGGTATGGGGCTATGTTTTGGATTTGTGCTGAAAACAGTGTTGGTAATACAGGGATGTTTGCGTTGCTGCTGAGCAGTGTTACACAGCATCAAGGCCTTTTCTGCTTCTCACCCCACCCCACCAGCGAGGAGGCTGGGGGTACACGAGAAGTTGGGAGCTGACCCCAACTGACCAAAGGGGCCTTCCATACCATATGACGTCATGCTCAGCGTATAAATCTGGGGGAAGAAGAAGGAAGGGGGGGACGTTCGGAGTGATGGCATTTGTTGCATCCTATTCCAAATACTGCTGTCCTGCCTGTGTCATGGCAATGAACATCTTGTGGACAGTCTGACAAATGTCCATTTGTCCCAGGATTGTAAAGCTACAGTTCCATAAGGAAAGCTGCGAAGGTGAGGAGGTACAGAGTTTGTGATCTTTAGCTCAGAGGCAGCAGCGGGATGCAATATGCTCTTCTCACTGCTATCTTGCCCTGTTTCAAGGCTTGACATTGGACACTTTCTTAACTTAGATTTGAGACTGTTGTAATTGCTTTGCAGTTGAATTCAAGGACTTGCCGTATTAATAAATATACCGCCCCCCCCCCCCCCCCCGAAGTAGCTCTTGCAACTGAGGAAAATGCTTCTGCGTGTTATAGACCTTGCTGTCCCCTCACATTTAAATGATTGTAGCAGAACACAGATTTGTGGTTTCGGATCTACTGGAGATACTTGTTGTGGAGAGAAAGCAGGAACCTTTTGTTAGCGTGGGATTGTACTGTTTACATAGGTAATGTCTAGTATTATGACAAAAAAATCTGTTAGTATTTGTTAGAAAAAATCCTGCTTGTCTTTACATTATTAGGAAGGCATATGTCTCTGTTAGGGAAGCAAAGTGACTATTAAATGCTGCTTTTGTTGTTGACGGAAATTCCATGTTCAATTGTGATGTGTCAAGTATGAATGTAAAAGATCTGCCATTCCACAATAGCTGTCCACAATATATCCCGATGACAGTGAAGCCAAATTAATCTGCTGCATGTCGGTCAATATTTGCAATTGTTTAGAGAGTTTCCTTGATGGACATTTATATAAATAGTGGTTCATTGTCCCTTAAGTGGATGTCACCTCCTGAGAGACATAATCTCCCAGGGGGAAAAAACAATCATGGCAAACCTATCATCAGTCTATAGACTGAGGGACGTTCATTTTCTTTCTGTTTCACTGTGAATACCTATTCCGTGTGCTCAACACTGATTTTTTCACTTTCTGTAATGTACGATTGCAATTGTCTAGTTTGTGCTATTTCGTAGCAGAGTTTGGGATGGTCACATTTCACACATCAAGTCCTTCATACAAAGCAGAAAGAAACATGTATATAGACTTTTTTTTGGTGCACAATTGTTATTGGAAATTAACAATTCTCTTTTTTTCCCTGTGAAATACAACGTCAAATTTTAAAATTTTAAAGTCAAGGCTATACAGTTAAAATGGTAAGATACTAAACACTTCTGTGAAATTCAAGTACTTGGACTAATTCACAATTCAGATGTGGTGTGAAAGGGCCACCAGTATGTTCAGCTCATCCTTAGCAGCTTCCCTGTCTTTTCAGGTCTTCTGCCAAACCCTCCTATAGTGCTGACAAGAGCCATCTGTGCTCTTTCTCTTCTATAACCCTGGCATCTGTAAATCACCGGGCTGTTCAGTATTGAAACCTGCTTACATAGCACGGCAATAGGTGATATATTTTTGTATGTGAGCATTTATTTAGGAAAGAACAATGTTTGATTAACAGTGTCTCACTGTGCACTTTAGCAAATTTATCTTTACTCTGCTTTGCTAGATTACTGATAGGTTAAACTCTATGCTTGTCAACTACTGTGCTTCACATAAAATAAGTAGTGACTTTACATTCCCTAAGTGTTCCTTTGAAGACTTATCCAAATAAATGTCTTTGCTTCTCAATACCTATGTGAGACAAAAAAGTTTTGCTTCTGTCTCTTCTAGTCTTCCATTTTTAAAATTAGTTGTGTTAGGAAACCTCTCAAAGGAACTTCCATATACACAAGTGGATTTTATTTATAGAAAAGTAGAGTTGGTTCTCCTGCAGGAAGGATGTATTTCTTCTGTCAGAAACAAAGAAATAAGCAAATTAAAACAAGGAAAAGGTCTATTTTGGCTGTACTTACTAGTTAAAGAAGAATTAAAAGGCAAAATATGGGCAGGGGAAGGGAGATCAGAGTTTGATTTGCTGTTTGGCTTCAGTTTGTTTTTCTAGCTTATTGTTAGGAAATCCTCTTCCTGTGCCCCTAATGTCACGAAAGAGCAAGGGTAGAAATCTTGGGGTCACAGATGTCTATGGAAATGGTATTAACTTCAACCAACAAAGAGTGAGTTACTTAAAATGCTCAAGAAAGGGACTGACCACCTGTTAGCCCCAAAAAAGAGAGAGAGGGAGGAACTTGTTACGGCAGTGGGATGCTTGAAAAAAGTGTCTTGAAATGATCCTTATCCTTTTGGTTGTGAAGGGTTCAAGCTTTAGGAGAATGAATTGTGTCCTGACTATCTTTCCTGTCAGTCTGTGACACCAGTAACATCCAGCCCTAAGGCAGCTTGTCCTCGGCCCCGTGTACTTGCCATGCTGGGCTGTGGGCCCTCCTTGCCAGCTTTGAGGCACAATAAGTGGGTAAGGCTCTCGGGAAGCAGGACTTGGTAGTTACCTGTCCCTGCCTGACTCGCCATGTAACATGTTATAGATTTGTGGGTCACTTCTTTCACTCTAGCTTGTCCTTCCCACTCGACCTCCAGAACTTCCAGATGCCTGAGAATTTCACAAATAGGCTGTGTGAGGGAAAAGTACATTGTTTGAACCCTACTGTTGGTAGGAAATTTAGTTCAAAGGTGGGCGTTTTCTGTGCCAGAGAGGCACGACTTCTGTGTTTCTGTGCCTTGTGATGCTTGGGCTTCTTTTGCAATGATTTTGCTCACAACATTTAACAACTGAACAGTCTCTTTTTTTTTTTTTTTTTTTTTTAATAGAGTTAATAGTGGTTTCTTTGTGTATACATGTCTGTGTGTATGTGAGATTAGTTTTGTTTAAAGCTAGTCAGGAAACAATTATTAAACAAAATTTAAACCAAAGCAAAACATGTTTGTGGCTTGATTATATACAGAAGCCTCTGGAGCACAGCAGAAAGTGGCAGAATAAATAGACAAAAATGAGACTGGATTGATAAATATAGCGATATTTGAAAGAAGGGTAGTTTACAAATAAGTACTGTGTTGTGCAGTCAGGACTAGGATATTCTGTGGTCCTCCCATGATATTTGTGCTTGGCCATGTGGGGCTGTCAGTATCTTAGTATGGGGAGCACTAATGCCTCTCAGCACCCCTACAAGTGGAGGATGTGCTATCCCTCATGACAGCTGAGAGACAGGAGAATGTAGCTTATTCAAGGTTACCCAGTAAGTCCAGCTGTTGAATTCCTGCAGCAAAAGCACTGGAATTAATCTTCTATTGCAGTGCTGGTGGATTCCTCTCTATGCCGACTCCTAGACAATTAATACATAGTAGAATAGTTTTGCAGGTTTCCAGATTTTGGAGGGTGACATGGCACATCTAGAATGACCCCTGCAGAAGGCTATTTATTGCAGTTCATGATAGCAGGTAGAGCTAGAGGAGGAATTAGTCTGCAGCGCACAGCCACAGGACTCCCTGGAGTCAGGTTAATAGCTTCAGTCCCTGAACGCCCATTTCCTGAATCCACTCTCAGCTCATCTGCAAGAAATCTTGTTGCCACTGTAGCACCAAGGATTGTCCTGATCAGTGTTACAGTTGTCAGTGTCGCTTTGCAGCTATATACAAAGACTCTGTGGGCCTCGTTTCAGAAATCCCTCTTCTCCAGCAGGTAAAATGTCACCGTTTTGAGAACAGTCACAGTTGAGCAAAAGTCATATTAAAATGCTTTATAAACTACAATAGCAACTTATTTTTTCTCTTGCTATTACTGTTTTGTTGAACTCCCTATTAACAGCGAGAATTTCACATTACAACATGTTGGTGCGTGACTTATCCAAGGATATACTATCTATTGGGTTGTGGCCCTAGCTGAGGCAGAGAGGTGTCTCATAAGTGGCTTTTATCAATAAACTAACTCAAAGGTAATATTCCTACACTTCACCAGTGCTTTTTTGTTTGTTTGTTCTGTTTGCCCTTCAGCGCTAATATTAAAGGAGATGCCAATGACAGATAATTTTGGGCAATACCCTGTTTCTGCTATTGCTTGGATGTCAGTAATATTTCTCTGCAATGCAGCCTCAGGGATTGTCATATCCCCCACCCAGTGGCTTGCAAGGAATGCATTGGATAATGACAAACTGCAGTGCGCTGTGCTCGGAGAGCTAATGAGGTGCTTTGTTCTTCAGCATCAGTGCATATTTCATCTACACCTTTCATATACAGAACTGGAGTTTTAACTGACATTATACGCATCTAAAAGGAAGTGAATTTCTGATGCAAGTGTAGGTACTAATATCCTAGCCATAAAGATTTCATTATATCCTCCAAACTCAGCATCGGACTGTCCTTGGGGTAAATGGATGTTTTGAATGTAAGGTAGGAAATTACCAAAGGGGATTGAGGGTGCCCTTCTGAAAGGGTGTCATAATGATTCTGTGACTTGTTAGAAGGAACAAGGGTGTGATACATGCTCAGACATAGTTTTATAAGCATTTCCTTGACACTAAGCACCTCTATTGAATACTAAGGCTACATTTCTACAAGATGAATGTAACCAGATGATAAATGTGCAGGAAATATAATTTCAGTCTTGTCCTTTTTTTGCTTTTTCTATGTATTAAAAAAAAAAAAAATCTCATTGTGCTGCTTAAAAGGCTGGTATTTTCAGACCACAACTCTGGGTGGGAATGAATGGGGAAAATATGCATTTTGACTCTTAAGAAAATGTGTGTCCTAATACACATCCTAATAAAAGTGGCAGATCAGCTGTTGGAAAAGTTGAGCATTGCTATCTGTGTAAAAGGATGCTGTTCTGAGTGCTATAAAATGCATGAACTTGCTCAAGTTGTCTCTTCTATTGTATAGACTCTTACTGTATGTTCATCACTGCTGTGTCTGATCATCCTGCAGTAGTAAATTAAGTGATACAGCTAATATCTGTCGTGTGCTCTTTCACTGTTCTCTTGCAGGGAGAGAAGTATATGTAGTGAAATGTTTTATTTGCGATTTTTTTAACTGTGTGTATTGCTATGCGCTTGTGCTGAGAGATCAAGATCTAAGAAACAGTGTGGTTTGTGACATTTCACAATCCAGCTGATTCTCAAGATAACTTTGTCTTCTGTCCAGCTCAGCCTATTGCAGAGTGCTGCTTTTGCCAGAAGAGCAAAACTGTCTGCAGAGTTCTTGAGCTCTGTAGTAGGTGGTGGCCCAATCTGAGGTAATTTTGACAATGATCTACAACCCCAAAGAAAAATCTCAACTATGTAAAACTTTTTTTTTTTTTCTTTGCATGCCTGAGTCAAACTGCAGCTCTGCTTACCTCCAGATTGATACAAATTTCATGGATTTATTTATATTTGTACTAGTGTATGTCCTTATCAGCCCATGCTTTCCCCATGTGAGTCACATGGTGGAAATGAAGGATGCTGCCTGAAGTACAGATGCTCTGAAACAAGAGTTGCTGGTTGTGTCTGCTACAACTGCAGGAAGTTTTAGTGTTTCTTCTTACCCCCTGCACTGTCCATCTCCTCCTGCTCCGCTGCTGCACTGCTATAGACAGCTCTCTTACCAGAAAGTAACTTAAATGCAGTGTTAATAACCTGAGTAGTACCAGTGCTTGGACGTGAGTGGGAGAAGGGATAAAGGATGGAGACTAGGGGGCCCTTCTGTTGTCTGGTAAATCTCTGCACTGAAACTGAGCTGTAAAATTTGTTAGTTGCTTGGAAAATGTCTCCTGTGTCTGTGTTTTTGCTGCCTGCCTGTATTATCAAGATCTTCTTTTGGAAATCAATGCTAATGCTTTCAGAGCAGTATTTCAAGGTGATCTAGAATCCACATGTAGGCTATGATTTTGCTTCAGCTATGTTGCAGACACATTAGTGCAGATTAAATAGAAGAAGATAAAAGGCAAGTTGATGCAATCATATTTGCGGAACAATAGAAGTGAGAGTGATCAAAGCCAAACACACGGCTGGGTCACTTTGCTGGAATACTCCTGACACACAGCTCTCTTCACTTGAGCTGCTCTTAGCAGCTTTCCAGGCTCTTTGGAGCAGGAGTTGGAAGCATGCCCAAAGAAGGTGTTTTGCCATTATACGTTAATTTTTATTTACTGCTCGACAGCTGAGAACCAAAGAGTAGAGCCTGTTCTTTGGTACATGACTGACTTATTACACACCTCTTTAAAGTCCTCTTATCAGCAGGAGTTACACTTCAGCCAGTCCTGAGGTCTGAGATATTGAATGCCTCTTTGGTACGTGACAGATCTTTTGAAGCTACTAAAGCTGGAAGCACCATCAAACTTCCAAATTGTTTGTAGAGTGTGTAATGGCCCATTAGAGAAAATAAGAAAGTTAGGGAATAACAGTGAAATGTCCAAGACCTACAATTGCTCCTTGTTGAACAAATGGTGTTACACTGCAGCACCTCAGTTTTCCTCCCTGCAAAGAAGGGGGTCATTACCCTCATCTGTAGAATATTTTGAGGCTGACAGCTGAAGGGGACTGTGGAAGTGTTTGGATTAATTACTATTTATCATGGTGTTACTGTTATGGCTACCACTGCTGTAATCTGATGTAGGTTCATTTATATAATTAAGCATTATTTTTATTATTTATTTATTTATATATTTATATATATTATATATAATACAATTTTATTGTCAACAAAGATTTGAGTTGCAGCTTAAATGTGCTGGTATATTGAGACAATGTAGAAACTTTCTTGTGACTTCCTATGGCACAAACCCATTGCTGTCATGGGTTTTAGTGAGGATTAGATTAGGATTTAGAGCAAAGCGATGTGCTCTAAATCTGAATAGATGATGGGTTTGTTTTTTGAGGAGCACTGTCCTCTGAAAGTTTAGATGTACATATGCTTAGATGTTTTTGTAACAGCTAAAATGAGTCTGGCTTAATGATGTGTTCCTATAGTCAAGACCAGATCAGCAGGTATAAAATAGACATTGGTAAAAACACTTGAAGGATGAAGTGCCAAATGTTACAACTCGGGAGAGAGGCTCAAGAGAGACCTTGGGGCTAAGAAGGAACTCACTGTTTACTTGGACGTTTCCTTACAGAAACTGTGGAAGTCAGTAGTTTTTGCAAGAAGGAAAGGATTGATGGGCAAAGGCGAAATGGCACTGGTGAAAGCTGAACTACTGCTTGATTTATGGCAGCCACCCGCAGCACACTGAGCACCAAGGGCTGCTGAGGTATCATGCTGCTGGCATTAGCCAGGGAAAAGGGTGGATGGTCTGGTTTTGAGCCAGAGATCTAGGTTTTCTAAATATGACCCACAATGCTGTCATCTTGCCCTGTCCAGGGAGAGAGTTTGCTCCAGGAGAATTCTTGTATTGTTTGACTAAAGACTCTAATGCCCGAAGGGAGAAAAATGACCCCCGCTTCTCATCCAAGATGCATATTTTGTAGTAGATTGGTTTTGTGACAGTTTGAGATTTTCCTTAATGTTGTTGTTTATTATTACTCTTCCCTAGCTATTTTGTATGGTGTTTAGAGAAGTTCATTAATCATGGCAGCTTTGTCATTTCAGATGGATTTGGTGAGGCATCCAGCATGTTAGTGCCTGTGAGCTGGCTGCCTCCTGCTCCAGCCAGCCACAGGATCACACCAGTCTGGCATATGAATAAATAGCTTTACCTTCCCCCATCTTACAAATCTGCTGAGTGGGTCAGTCTGACTTCTTTCTTTACTTGGCTTCCTTCCTTCCAGCTTACACTCTGCTGTGCCTTTGAAATACACAAGAGATGGTATAATACCAGTTCTACAGAATGAAAAGAGAAGTGAAATGACTTGTTCATATTCAGGAAATAAGTAAGGCAAGAGACAGAAAACAAACTCCTTAATTCCTAGAGCCTGTCTGGTAGAGCCAGCACAATCCCAACTCTGACAGCACCTCTCTCTGCCTCTTACCATTTCTTTCCCATACACATTTGAAGAAAGTTTCAGTGGTTTGAGATTCCCAGGTCCTTTTAGCTATAACTGCCTTTTTTTCTTTGTTTAGCTACAATTTAAATACCAGCCAAACTGTGTCAGAATTGTTACTTGCCATGACTACTACTGACTACCCTCAGGTGCTTTCTTGCATACGCTAGTAGAGGTGCTTTAGAGCGAAGTCTAGTAATGCAATTTCCTTTCTCAGTAGAATTCATTCTGACTCTTAACCTGTTCACCTCCTCAATAGCAGTATCTGGGAAGCCACGCTTCTGGTTTAAGATTAAAGTTGCTTCAGAGATTACTTCCGTAGCATTGGAAGGTAATGAAAGACCTTTTGTTGCACAGGTTACCGAAAGTGTATTTAGCAAATATGCAAATATCCCTTTGCAAACGAAACTCAATGTGGACAGAAGTGATGGGGAAGAAGGAGGAGCAAGCCCTGAATTTAATTGTCCCTGGTACTGTAGGTGGCTTCCAGACCATGGACTGATCACTGGTGTTGTGGAAGGGTTATTTGAAGGTGACAAATAGTACTATTTTTTTGTCAATAATGTCCAGAAAATTAACTGTATAAAGTCTGTCAAAGTAAGTGTGGACTAGACTCACCAAATTCAGAACTTCAATCTGTATACACACTCGTTCCACAGTTGCATACATTTTGAATGGGGGGGTGCCTGACACATCCCTATCTCAAATGAAATGCTACAGCATAACAATCAGGGCATGTAGCAGTTAAGAAGACTAATAGGCTGGAGTGCAGCTATCATAACCTCAGAGCATGTCACTCTGAGCAGAAAATAGGTACCTAAAGCTATGAAGTGCCTGATCAACCATGGGTCTGTGCTCACGCACAAGTGGGTCCCTAAATGTTGCAGTGCAGCATTTTCCAGCCACTCTTTTTGGCAATTTCTTTTCTAGTCGTCTGAAATTGTTCATGAATTTTTACACTTGGATGTTGGCTACACAATGGTGTAATACACTGATTTTATTTTTTTTTTTTTTTAATTTTTGGGTGAGTTAAATGTTCTCTTCTGCTTCAGTGTGTACTTGTATGAATTTGTGTACCTTTTTAATGCATAAAAATGTTTTCCTTCCATGCCAGTCTACTACTTCACTTGCCTTCCTTAGTGGTTCTTGTTCTGAGAGCCAGAAAGACAGGGATGAATGAAGTCTCCATTTTATGCTCAGTTGTCCAAACCCACTTTGCTTTGTCTAACAACTTCATGTTTTTCACTAGCAAGATCCCTCAATCATAATTTGATCTTTAGAAATTATTTCCAAGAACTGCTTTACAGGCAACTTTTGCATATCGTTTAAGAGATTTCCTCATCAATCTTAACTGACATTCATAATCTGGGAAAGAAAATTGTGCAACTGAAGAGCTCTCTTACATGTCTATGGTATAAATGTGACGTCACTCATTCTTTCAGTGTTTGTAGTGTGTGGGGTTTTTTTTAATCCTTTGCTGAAGTTTAGCAGAAGCAGTATAAACAAGGTTTCTAGGTAATGCAGTTAAGTTCAGTGTTTTACTGCAGTGATTGAGTGCTCTATCACATCTGACTGTATCACTCACTGATTTCCTTTCATTCCCAGATGTGAATTCTTATCATACCCTTTGCCTCTTCCACCCGCTGCAATTAGCTCAGCTAAAGTAAAGATAAAGTTTCTAGAATCAACCATATTCCGTTTCATGATTGTTCTAAAGAAAAATCAGAGTCTCTTTCATTGCATGTTTGGGGCACCTCAAATAAATAGCAGGTCAAATTACTAATCTATTAGCTCTTTGTCTGCCATGGTATGTGCAGTTAGTCATGAAATATTCATGCAATTCAGAAAAAAAGCTTTGGGGAGGGGAAAAAAAAGGCATCTCCTGAAATGAAACCACAGTATCATAAGGTCAATCAGCTTGCTGCTCTTAGATTCAAGCGCAGGTCAAGCCTTTCATCCTAGAAACTTTGCCCAAGAATTATTTACTTTCAGCTGTCAAGCTTGTTAAATGATTACCTAAGTCAATAGTGTGCATTTTCGTTATTCACTGGAAGATTTTTATAAACATCTTTTTTCCCTAAAGGATTACATTTTTACAGTACATGATTCTCTATATTTAAGCTTTTCACAGAAGTCCTAAGCCGGCTTCAAATTGAATCGGTTGGCAACTCCTGTTGACTTCAGTCAGAACAGCATAGCGCCTGTCTTCATGCATTTGAAGAAAGACCATTCAGCAGTAGAAAGCACATTCAATGGCACATAGTTATAAGATTACTGGCTTTAAAAGAATATGGAGTTGCATATGCGCATAAATACAAAACTAGATGTACTCTAGTTGGGGTTCCTACCCCATGTCCTCATCCAGCCCTGGAGAATGAACAAATGCATGATAAAAGAGGAGATAATCTAAATTTTAAATATAAAGAAAAATAAGAATCTGTGTTAAACCTATGCTAAACCTTTGCTAATATTGTGTTCATTATTATAATATCAGAGTACCTTCTTCTGTGTAT
Source organism: Phoenicopterus ruber ruber (assembly GCA_009819775.1). Lineage (NCBI taxonomy): Eukaryota > Metazoa > Chordata > Aves > Phoenicopteriformes > Phoenicopteridae > Phoenicopterus > Phoenicopterus ruber. Next base: position 20,534,353 of record CM020220.1, on the reverse strand, counting down.
TAGTGATATACACATTTTTTCTGTTCTTGTGCTTCCTCATGCGTGTGAAAAATGTGTAAGGGAAGGTTTCAGTTGAAGAGCGATTCTTCCTCTTTAAATGCATGTATGTATTAGAGAAGGTGAGAAGAATCCAACTTGTAATCTGGAGCAAAAGGTGACAAGGTTGGCTCCAAGGTTGGTTGAAGGAAATTAATTTCACAGATTCAGGCTGATGCTTGTAGAAGCTTGCGTCTTTTTCCATTATGTCAGGTGAACAAAGTGTTGCCTGTCATCTTTATTTCAGCACCTCATTTGTTTTGATTAGTCTGGTTCAAAGTTTTGGAAACTTTGCAGATTAACACCTGAAACCCTGGTTTTATATTTATTGGCCAGTACGTTGTACTCTGAGGATGCACACTGCAGTATCTTGTAGCGCAGATGTCTAAACATGTCTGGATTTTTGACACAGTCCAAGACAGAAATGACTTTCTAATTCAGGCTGGAGAGTCAGACTAATCAGAAACATTGACTGGGGATACATAAAACTGTGGAGTCACAGGGATGTTGACTGGAAAGGACATGTAGTCCAGCTTCCCTCTCAAGGCAGAACGATTGTCATCGGGCCAGCTCTAGTTTTGTCTAGCTGCACCCTGAAAACCTCCAAGGATGATGATTTAACCTCTTCCAGGTTCTCCAGGGTGATCTCCTGCTGCAGATTCCCCCCCCAATATCCGGCCTGAATCTCTCAAGCCTCAATTTCCAGTTGCAATTTGTTGTCCCATATTACACTATTTGTTACTAAGGGAAGAGTTTAGCTCCATCATCTTCATAACTACCCTTGAAATAGCTGTAGGCTGCTGTTAGACCTCCTGTTGCCTCTAGCTAAGTCTAGACTAAAGACATTAGAAGGGACAAAATATTTTGTAGGCAAATTTTACTGTAGTAGAAAATATATCCCGTGGCACATGCCACATATACACATCACCAGTGGCTGTTGAAGCTGATGAATCATGGTAGAATAGGAGTGTGATCCATAAAACATGAAATTTCCACTGGCTGCCAGCCAGTGTTTTTCTTGAACAATTTAATGCTCCACCCTGTAGCAGGATACCCTGCCCAGCAGTAGGGTCAGGAAGTGATACATGGATTTGTTTTTTGAATAAGAGCCTTCACTGGCATGAAAAGAAAATGTGTCTAAATCCGACTGCCTTTGTGCATCCTCCAGCGGAACTGACACATTCCTATAACCTGTTCCTTTTTAGTTAATGGTATATGCAATCCTTTGGTCTAACACGCTACCATTAGAGATAGAGGAGTCATGGGGAAAGGGAGCGGATGTTGGGTCCAGCTACAGTGTGTTATTTCTAAAGAATCAGGTAAACACCTTCACATTACCCATTTCCAGATAGCACCTGAAGTGTTGTTGCTGCAATGTTTATGGCAAAATATAAAGTAGTTGAATAAAATTTCCAAGACTCTTGCTAAAAAAGATTTGCCGCATAACTTTTATCAAATCACCAGACCAGTGCAAATTTTTTTGGCCTACCGTAAATCCTAAAGAGGTAAATATGATGAAGATTTAGATATTCTGAAGTGTTATGTTTGTCTCAAATTACTGCATTGTATTAAAATTCTAAAGCGAACCCATATGCAATATGTACTGCTCTTAGGAAACTAATGCTGGTTGAAGAAACGTTTTCTGGGATATTTAGATACTGCTTTTTTCATGGGAGGGGAATTGTCCATTTCTTGTGCCATCCCATTGACTATGCCTTGCAGTAAAGCATTCATGATTTTGTAATACGGAAGTTACGATTTTTAATGGGAAATACTCTTTTTGTTGCCAGGATGTGAAAAAAATACATGGTACACTTTGAAAAGATGATTTTTCTATGTAGTTATACAATCAGGATTTCCTTCAAGAAAAGGCAGGTTTAGGAGATTGTAAAAGAGCCTGTTTTATATCTGTGTTGACTCATAAACTGAGGTGCCATTGACTTTAAAAGTGCTGTGCGTGCTGTTTCTCTACATGGTCTTCTGCCATGACCATGAAATAAAGATAAGTGCTGTGCAGCACATTGAGGTCGAAATTCCAAATGCTGTTCTCAGTTGCACATGCTACTGGATAATGGCTGCATCAATCTCTGCCGCTGGGGAGGTCGTGGGGACCTGCAGGACAGTCCCTGTGGGAGCCTGTGATGCTCACCTCATTGCAGCCTGGGACGCTCCCTCCCTGGGTGCTGTTGCTGGCACACCGAGCCCCAGGCCCTCGCATGCTCTGCCGCACAGGGCTGGATAGATCCCTGTAGTAAAAGACTGCAGATCGGAAAACTAATTATGTGGTTATGTCACACAGTTAGCTCTAAAGGATTGTTTTGGATATTGTCTGACAAGCATATCCTGCAAGGCCAAAATGAGGTGCAGCCTTCTTTCCTGTGCTAGCTTTTATTCCACCTATACAGGAGGGCATCTCCACTTGTATTTCAAGTTCTGTTTAAATCATTTGGAGATATGCTGCTGTGGGTTGCAGACTCCTAACTCCTGTTGGAGGCACTGGGAGAATTGCTGGTGCACCTGTGTAGAAAATTTCTGCCTTTATTACCATAAAGAAATAGAAAACCACCGTGCATTGTCAGGGATTTGTGTGTTAATTATCGCATTTCTCAGCTGAGTCTGGTCCATGGTGACATATCTATAAGGAAGTATTAAACCTACAGATGAAGTGAGGAGCACAGCTGATTAATGATTATCATGATTCTTTTCATTTGCGGTTGGAATCTGGAAAGGGCACTAACTTGCACACTGGTAGAAAATTTTTTTAATACTCCTATATTTCCCTTCCTTGTCTTAGATGATTTTTTTCTGTGTGTCTGATTTTTAAGGGGTGAGAATAGTAAAATATTAAACTTGGAAATATGAAGGTCTATATTCAATGTTTGATGTTATTATAGAATATTTAGAAATTGGTCTTTGATCTATTCTGTATTGTTCCAAAGGTCAGGTCTAAAATCAAAGCTCTGCACTGGATATGAGAGTTATGAGTTCCTTTCCCAGCTTTTCTACTGATCTGCAGATGTCTGATATTGCTGAGATCTTTCCAGTTTCGCCATCTCTACAGAAACAATAATGATACTGATTTCCTTGGCAAGGTGTTTTGATGATAATGAATGTAAAGAGTTATTAAGAGCTGGTTTTTTATTTTCAGAGAAATGTTACATTCAAATGATTTTTATTTGTCACTGAATTAACATATTTTATTTGTAAATTTTGCAACTTTTCTTTCTCTTCTGATGGAATAATTTTCATTGACAGTTTTCAAAAGGTATTTCATTTTAGTCATGAGAATACTTTTTTTGTTGGTTTGGTTTTTTTTATGTGCTCCTGGTAGATTCTAGTCAGTACATGTTTTCCTGTACTTATGTTTTTATTTAAGGAATAACAATGGAGACAGCAGGTGTGGTGATAGATTCTTGTGACTGATTGACTAGTTAAGTGCTGATGTCTACAGGAGGAGTTACAACCATTTTTATAAAATTGAAAATGAAAGCAAATTATAATGGGGTATATTTTTGTTTAGTGATTGAGACAGCTTTTGCTGTGTATTGTTACAAAATGAATTTTCTGCACAGTAGCAATTAGATTTCTTGAATTATATTATCATTCTATTCAGTTTAATATTACAGTTGTCACTTACATAATGAGCCTTCTGATACACCGAGCCTTGCTATTTCACACTGGGAACATGAAAGAAATAAGTATCTATCTCTGGATTTCCCTGCATGTCCAATAGTCCGCACAGTAAGTTTTCAGATCCAAATGATGGAACCGGCATGATCTCTAAATGGTAAAAGATGTCCTTTCTCCTGACTACCAGTGAGCAACACCAGCTCTCAGGAGGCATGTTTTCATTTTTGCTGCTTTGTTTCTACTTAGAAATCCCCACATTCACACTGACTCATACTGGCAGATATCAGTAGTTTTATGGTTTTGTTTGCTGAGATATGTTTGTGTGTTAGTGTTTAATTTTTTACTTGGATTGTACACAAAATATAAAACAACATATAGTCAGAATAGGAAGAAAGGGCCATGAGACAGGGTATTACAAGGTAAATGATAGGGGAGGTTTAGCAAGTATGTAGTTAGTGCTGTGCTACCTATGCCTTCTCTTAAAAACATCTTCAACTACCTTTCCTTTAGGGGATGCCTCAGATTTGTTCCAGTCGGGAGTTTTGTAGCCTCTCAGCCATGTCATGCCAGTGAAGGGAACTAGGTCAGTTCCCAGGGAGCTAGAGGGAAGAGGAACTGGTGTGGGCAGGTTGCCCAAAGGTTTTAGCTCAAAGCTGGACGAAGCTGCGTGCTGCGACATGCACGAGTTTCCAGGACGGCTGGGATCAGGGAACTGAATGAAACTACATTAGCAGGAATGGAAATGTTTTGGAAAGTGCTTTCCTAGAACAGAGCATGTCCAGTGCGGATGAAGAATGCCAGTGCCACTTGGAAAATTATGAAGAACGAGTCCGTTTAATTTGACCTGTAGATAGGACCAGCCCAAGTCCAGTACCGTTCATAAATTGTAGCTGAGGATACAAACTGACAGTCAAATGATCCCCAGTTCCATTCTCCAGACTTTAAAAAAAAAAAAATTCCCCACAAATGTCAAAGCAAATTTTGGGTCTTTTTGCAATGTAGTAGTTTGACAGAAGGCCATAAAAGAAGTGACAGTGAAGGTAAGGATGTACCCCGTGAGAATTAAGTTACAACACCTTCAGCAAGGTATGTGTATCCCCAGTCAGATTTAAAACAGGCGCATCTAGAGAGACGTGTGTGTGTGTGTGTGTTTATAGCTATTTGTAAATGAAGCCATCCTTTAACTTGACATGTTAGTATTTCTGTTCACTTCAATGGAACAACAGCATATCGTAGGATGTGCACGTTTAGGATTTAGATTGTTTCTGAGCTGCTTCCCTTGAAATAAGCAAATCAGTCTCCTTGGTTTTTTTTTGTTTTTTTTTTTTTTGCCAATATGCCATGCTGGCTCAAGGCAGTCGGCGATATCAGAGCATCTGAAACACTGGGCTCTTGACAATAGCTCACTTCCCAGCCAACCCCAATTTAGGCAGGACTCTGGTGTGTTTCCTGTTATGGCAGTGCCTGGTTATTTCCTTTTTGTGCTTATTAGGTCTTGTGTGCTTAACAAAATTATGCTCATTAGAGACTCCAGAATGCGCACTGGTCTCTATCTGGTATTGTTTCAGATGATCCATGGAGCTTTTCTTGGGTTTGTATCCAAATCAAATTGTGCCAATTTCCACGTCTGCAGTCATGCAGGGCCCTGCTGCCCCATGGGGAGAGAGCGCCCAAAGACTGGTATGTCCTCCCTCTGTGTCAGGGGCTCTGTGGGCAAAATGGGGGCAAGGAGACCTGGTGGATGAGGGAACTTGCTGCCTGGCAAATGCCCAAGGGTCTCTCTTCCCTGTTCGTGCGGTGGGAAGTTGGAGGAGCACCTAAACCTCTGAAGGGGAGCCCTGGCTGTGAACCGAATGGGCTGTGCATGGCCACTGGCATGTGCCCTGGCAGGCAAGGCTGGGGTCTCACAGAGAGACACCTTTCCCCCAGCCTGTGTCAGGGGTCTGGTGGTGCTTTGCAGACACCTGCTCGAGGCACTCGCTTGCCCTCCACAAGCTTAGCCTGGTTGGTTGCCTCCTCATGCACCAGCCAGACAGCTGGCTCTTGGAGGTAAAAACGATGGATAGGTTCAGCTGCAGCATGAAGGATTTCAGGAGAATCAAGCACTTAGTTTGAGGCTTGGCTTGGACATTAAAAGTAACAGTGTTTGCGCTTGAGGAAATAGGCTTGTTGGCTTCAAAGGCAGCTACTTAGTCACATTATCTGCAAAATATTTACTCTGTTTGTATGAAGAGCACGTGACTGCTTGGAAAGGGGGAAGTTGCGATATTTTTAATAGAGAGGGCTAGTGTATAAATAAAAGGAATAATTGAAAAGTCTATGCCTTCCCTGCCAAATCAAATCAAATTTTTTTCAGCTGTTGTCTAAGAATTATTGGTAGATGTGCTATGCTTGATAAAGGGATGCCATCCTCATGGACATGAGGACTAGTGACCACAAATCAAAACAAGAGCAAAATGTCCCTCCATACTTGTGGTGCAGAAGTGGTTTTCAAATCAAAGGGCCATTTTGTGAAACCAGCTAGTCTGGACTTCATGTTCCACAGTAACTCCTTGTTCAGCAGCAAATGCTTTTTATGGTAAAATCATTGCTTCATTCATGACTCCTAGCCTTATATGAATAAATCCTTTCCATTTCACCTACTTGCCTTGCAGCAAAATCACTTCGTTTTAGGCTTTTTAAATAAATGTGGGTTGGAATGAGTGTTTAATTAAGTAATAAGGACCTCTGTTGCTCAACTGTTAAATAAAGATCAAGCTCCATTTGGCTGCAAAAACTTTTCAGACATTGCTTAGCAAAACATACCTTATTTTTATAAAGGCATCTGGTATTTCTGGACACAACATTCTCTGCTAACTCTAACTGCCAGTTTCTTTCAGTGGTGTTTTTATTGTCTTTCAAGACTTGCTAAGCTGCCTTCTTGCCTTGATTTATGTCAGTAATGAAAAACAGTGGTTTGGAACAAGGTATAATCAGTCAGTTTTTCATGTATCCCATGACTAGCCATTGTCTATCTTAACTTATTCCCATCATATATTTCTGAAAGAGTAAGCCTCCCCAAGGGACTCTTTTTGAGCAGGTGTTGCCTTTTCAATTTTATCCTCGTTAACCATTAATCCTTTTTCACAGTTCTTTCTATAGATAACAATAGGGTACATGTTTCTCCCCCTCACAGTTTTGTGTATGTATGTCCAAGGAAGGAAAAAGGACACACTTCAATTTTTTAATATGTTGTATGTTCTGCTTTAGCTCATTGTAAACAAGGAGTAATCTCTTAAATTCTGCTCCTTGCGTGCAAGGAGCAATGAAAACAAAAAGATTAAAATCACTTATTCTGTAGGATGGAGCTCAGTGATAGATCTTTGCAAGCAGAAGCATATTTCTTTTGGTAGTAAGACTGGAGTCTTTTTTCCTTTGACCTTCATAAAAAATTAAAAATGCAATGATGAATCAGTGTCGCATAAATGAAATTATATGGTGGTAAGTAACATTAAGCAAATTGTATTTCAATGTTTTTTCTACATGCTTGTGAAAATTAGACCCTAGCTCAGGTCCTTTTTGATTATTTTAGGTGTTTATATTATTCATATCTGGAAAGTAGGGAAATCTTGCAAGACTTGTGTGTTTGTTTAGTTGCCTACACATGAAACAGTGCCAACTCCTGGCATTTGGAGTACGTGACTCAGGCTTTCAAATCACAAAGTTGGCTTAAAAACCTGTACATTTTAAGAGTCACAGCCCTCATAAAGCACCTCTTGAGAGATGTATACCAGATCAGTGCATTGCTGGGTCTGTCATACGCTCCTAGACTTCCCAAGGCTGCTCTTGCTCATTTTCCTGTGTTTGAGGAGTGGCCTTTCAAAGGAGCTTTCTGAATCCTGCTCCACTTCATCACTGCTTATGGGAGTGGAACTTCATGGTCTGGCTGCACGTTACAAGATCACCCAACACCTTCCCCCTTGGCTCTGTGCCTCCTTGTACCCTTACTCTCTCAGAAGTCCTGCCTTACTGGCAGCCCTCTGGGGACACGTGTTGGCTAAAGCACTTAGCGTGGAGCTTGAAACATTTGCAAAATCTGTTTTCTCCAGTTATTATAAGAAACCATGACAGACGGAAGTACTCTCATACAATTCTCTATCTCAGTATTCTCAGCACTCTTGAGCTTTCTCAGGGCTAAGGTCAGAGTCTGCTCCTGTGACTTGGATTCTTTTTTTTTTTCCTGTAGATGCAATCTGAGTCATGAAGCAAGCCTGTGGACCTCACCTACTTTCTTGATTAAACTTCCTTTGAATTAGCCTATGAGACTAATAGACTAAACTTGATGTGATAGCCATGTGCCCAGCATGCTTATTAAATGGCTGAGATAGTTAAGCAGACAGTGTCCTGATGAAGTATCACGTACCTGGAATTCATACCAGAAAAGTTGGCTGGCCCTGGATGTCAGTGGATTTATAACTAACAGATGATCTATTTCAACTGACTGGCAAATCTAGGGGTACACTTGTACAAACAGCTTCAGTTGGGCTCAAGCCTGTATCATGCCTCTATATACGTCCACTACTCCTGCATGCTGTGAGTTAGACATCACTTGCAGGTAAGGAAATAAGTGAATGTAAACAGCTGCTAAAGGTACTGTAATCTGAGTTCACTTTTTTGACTTCTCACTGGAAGTGCACAGAAGCATTTGCTTGGTAAAATGACAGTGGAGAAGTAGTTTGGGAAGCTGATGGGCTGCCAGCTGAGCCCAGGGAGGCTGGTCCACGCACACTCAGTGCACACCATTTAGTGTATTAGCAGGCACATCATGAATAGTTGGGAAGGGAGAGCAAAATCACCCAAGAGTAAAGCTGTATCCCACTGCTGTCTGGTACCAACTGGAGGAAGTCCTGTTATTAACACTGTATGTTACATGTTATTGGCTACAAAACCGCACTTAAAAATGAGGTTAAAAATAAACTCACAGAAAATAAAAAGTATTAAGAACAATTTTAATGACCTTACTAAAGACTTTGCTTACTTCTATGTTATTCTCCTTTCTTTCTTGGAACTTGCTGAAGTCCATGGTTTTGTTCTTGGGTTTGTGTGGTTTGTTTTTTCTGTTTTGTTGTTTTTTTTTTTTCCTTCGAATAGGTGAAAACTGCCTTCAAAATCTCTTCTTGTTTGCTGAAGTATTTTATCTTGAGAGTATTTACAAACTCATGATCAGCAAAGGGTTTTCAATCAAGGACAAAACCTCCCACCAGCCAGCCTTTTCTGATAAAGAACTTTATCTGTACTTTAGCTTTCTCTTTTCCTGCTTAGATGACTCACTGCTCAGCTGAGTCATCTTCCAGCACGGCTGATTACCAAGCTTCATCTCGCATAGGACTCTACCCCTAAATCTCTTCACCAGCCGCTTGTTGGCTTAGTAGGGCCAGGACTTGCTTTGGATATAAACTCTCAATTTCTTTCTCTGAAATTGCATTTGCATGTGTTTTGTCACTTGAAATCTCATTCAGAGTTAGAAGTCTATTTTAATGTTTACATGAACATCAAAAAGCTGGCATTTTGTCATAGCTGGAAACTAAGCCAAGTGGGAATATAGCAACACATTTTCTCATCTTTCCCATTTACTCTCTCCTCCAATTGCAGGGATAAAGGCATGGGTGGGGAGAGGCAGAAAAAACCCAGAAATTACTGTCCTGGATCTGGTCCTCTAGGGGAGTGTAGCTGCTTTGTCATTAGTTTTATTGAAAATGTAGTGTCATTAATAGATACTATAGGGAAAAAGTCAGATTTCATCAATTGGTGGACTAAGCCTTAACAGAAGCACTCTATTGTCTATCTCCTTTGCTCTGCTCCACTAACACTGTTAGTAAACTTTCAGTAACACACTGGGAAATAATATTCAACTAAACATGGGCCAAGTAACTTGTTTGATGGTGACATTCAGCATAACCTTGAAATAAATAGCAGGATACGCAGCACTTTGCTCACAGCACAGCCTGCTTCACAAACTGCAGAGCAAGCTTTTCAATAGAGGCAAGTGGTAAGTGGCCTTATTTTAAAATATTTAAGCATTTAAAAACAAAGAACAGTTGAGAGAGTGATAAGCAGTGACCTTAAATCTTTGAACTAAAATTTGAATTTAAGTTCTTTTGAAACTCTTTTGCCCCCCGCCCCACCTGACCTCCCTTTTTTTTCCTCCAAGGACTGGCAGGGGCAGAGGGAAAACAGCACAACCTTGAGGAAAATTTTATTAACTCAGTCAAACTTTGGAGGATTGTTTTTGCTGTTGTTGCTGTTTGGTTTTATTATTTGAGCACTCAGATAATTGAGAACTGTCACAAAGCTCAGATGTGGATCCAAACCCTCCCATAGTTTTAGACTAGTAAGATAGATGCTGGACTGTCTGTGGTGCCCTACTTAAGCTGAATATGTTACCTGCTTCACCTTTCTTCTACAAGCCACCTTGCAAGGTGTTTCTTTCACTGGCCTCAGTGCTTTAGGGAAGTAGATGTTGTACTAAAAAGGTTGTTAGCTTTAAAACAAACTCAGCAAAAACGTTGTGAAAGAGAACATAAACATACAGCAGCAGTGCTGCCAAAGTATTCACGTATGTAGTATGCCCAGATTGGGCTTCTCAGTCAATCTGTCTGGTGTATGTTTACCAGCTATGGATTTCATTTGTATTCTGCAACGAACACCTTCACTTCAATAGACTGCTGATGATCTAAGGCTGAATGTTAACCTTGGGACAACCCATTGATAACTGTGAGAAAGGAAAACCCATGGCTAGCTGAAAAGGAGAAGCTTGTTAACACACAAAGAAATGAGAGTTGACTCTGAAAGCTGCATAGCTGAAATCTTCTAATGCAAGAGAGTAGTAGATTTTATTTTCATCAAAACATATACCTCTGGGAAAAATATATTCTCTTGGGCCTGGCTCTTCTTTTGGCTGGGCACTGTTTCAGGATTGTGACATTGTAAATGGGCAGCAAGTGTACACTGCTAGAGTGGTATAAAACAGCTTTTTATGTAATAAGGATCAGGTGCATAATTATTTTTTTCTTTACTGGACACCGAAGAGACTACTAGTTATAAGAAACCATGGTCTTGATTCCTTGAAATCGATGGTAAAAATCTTGTTTGACTTTCAGGGGGATTAAGATGTTGCCACTTGTTTGAGAATATCCCCAAGTGCTTGACTATCTCTCTCTCCCTCTTCCGATATTACAATCTGGCATGCATGTCATGGAAGATCTTGCATGAACCTCTTGTTTCTTGCAGCAATGCATCTTTCTTGCAACAAAGCTCTGGTCTTGGTTTGATGTTGCTGTGAATTCTTGCTAATGGTATGTGCGAACATACACAACAGGATAAAAAAACCAATGTTGTAACATGACAGGATGGATTTTCTCTGGGTTCAATACCACGGAGTCCTGTAGAGTCGGACGGTTTAGAAAAATGTACAACACCCTTAATTTGAAACAGTTCAATAGAAATGTGTGTTTTCTGTTCCTCTGCTCCCCCAGAAATCTGCCCATCTTTTGCTGCTTTAGACAGACGTCAACAGTTTTGTACTCTACTTAAAACCAGCCACGTTTGGCCTTTTGCTATTTCCACTTCAGCTATTTCAGGACCTTGCTTTTACTTACGCGTTCTTCACTTAGCTTCTTATTCGAATAACTTTTCTTGTAGAGCTCCTTGTTTCTGGGTTTCTAACGTCAAGGCACATGTATATGTGACAATGGCAAGTTGAATGTAATTTACCAATACCTTAATTTTCTTTGAAATACTTTGGAACAGTGTGTTGACAGTCTTTGCTACTGATGCAATTAATAGGATCACAGTTCTATATACAACTTACATAATGATGTTGTGTCTAGTAATTCTTGTATAGTTTCAGAGGGCAGAAATCTTGTTCTTCTTTATAACTGTTGCGAGGGTTATTTTTCCTCAGCTAGGGCTGTGCAGAATTAAAACCAGATACTGGAAAGTCATGGAGAAAGATCTTGCCCTGAAAAATGTTCACAAAGAGCAGTTACTAAGCTATGCCGGTTCCTGGGATGCAAACACCTTTGCATGTGGCCTCATCCCTGGGAACTGCACGGGTCAGTGAACACTTCTCAGATGTCTTTTGCTGGTATGTCAGACAACCTCACAGTGGAAAACCCTGTCATCAGTTAACAGTTCTTCTGAGCCTGGGATGCTGCATGATTTCACATTCTCAACTTGCTACTGAATCAGGTTGTATACAAAACATTCAACTAGACATTGATGCGCTGTGAGTAACTCCCCGCAGTGCTGGATGTCACAGTGGCTTTGGGGCTTGACGGGGCTCCTGGCACCTGAGGCTCTCTCATCTGGCTGCTCCTGAACACTTAGTGCTGTTGTTTGTGGATCTGCCCTTGAAGTGCCACAACAAAAGCCTCTTGGAGAGAATAGGCAATATTGCAATATGATAAAGCTAAGCCGCAAAACCCAAGTGCACAAATATGTTATTAACGAAATAGATTCTAATGTCTCTAAAGTACCAACCCTCTTTGGGCAACCACTCCTTTTTTAGTGCATGGATTTTTGATGTGATAAATCCTGACAGCTCTTGCAGAGCCATTATAGCCTAGTACAAAACCAAATGCTTTTATTACAAAGACTCATGGCACCAAAAGACTTGTGATGGCTTTCTATTAAATATGGTTGTGGGACATGTAGTTTAAAAATACATTTCCTTTGAAACTGCTCTAGCGCATATATACAAGCCACTGTCCTAAATGTGGTTACACAGTCAAGATATTTTTTCTCTTTACTAGTGCAGTCTGCATTCTGTGAAAATAATAGTTGGTGCTTAGAGCCAGTCTTTTCAAAGTCTTTCAATTTTGAAACTTTTAAAGTATTCTAAGACACTTTAGCTGTTTTACAGTTTTACAGTTAATAAAGCTGAGGTACAAACAATGATTTGTCTGAGATCACAGAATATGTCAGCGGTAAATCTAGGAAAAGAGTAACAGCGTTAAAACCTGTTGTTTCATAGCTCACTTAATGCACGTTCTCCTGTGTTGCCGTGTCTAGAGGTTAAAGTGCAGAAAATGCTTGTTCAGTTCAGAGATACAGGACTACAGAAGCAACATTTAAAACTAATGTGTATTTTCACTATTCTGATTTGATTCTGTACTGATGTCAAGCCAAATTGCTTGGTTACTTTGGGGGGGGGGGGGAAGGAAGGAGGGGGAGTCTCGAGTAAAATGTTGTTGAGGTCAGTCAAAAGAGACACGATTAAGGCTGTTTGGAAATGGGAAAACAGAGAAGTTGAAACAACTAATCCTTTTGTGTAGCATTGCAAATAGAGCCCTCATGAGCTGAGAAAGGATTGTGGGAGGGGGAAGGGAGGAGAGCAGCGTTTCACAATGCAGCTAGAACAACAGTGTTTCAGCAGAAGATGATTTTGGGGAGTAGCTGGTTGATAAAGCGCTGTTTCACTAGCACCATAAAACAAAACACCTGCAAACTAGATGTTCCCTTCTGTGTTGCCCCTGCTCCATTTGCTGATCACTGTTGTTGTCTGTACTACATGCCAGCTGCTTTCAATGCAGCACTTGGCAGAGGCTATATTCATTAGAAAGAATCAATCTCCTACAATAATCAAACCAGTTTGATCCCCCCCCCCCCCCCCCCCCCCTTTATTTTAGAGCTCTTTTACTTGCTTTTAAATGTAGGTCACTGGTTTTGGCAAACTTGGACATGGTTTTTGTAACTTAAAAAGTCTGCACAGCTTGCTCACAAGGCTGCACCAAGTTCACTCGAGTGCATGGAGGAGTTGGAGAGTCCAGCAGACCTGAGCAGGGGCAGGGCGGAGTGTCCTGATGTGGCAAACCTGAGGGAAGTGTGAACGGCGTTCCAGCTCACCTGCTGCTGCTGAAGGCAACTTACAGCAGCTGAAACGCTGGTCTCTGCTTTTCCACTTCTGTCAAGAAATTGAAATGTTTCTGTTGTGTTTTACATAGCTGACAGTTTGTGTGTTCAGCACAGAGTGCTGCTGTGTTAGTGCTACGTTCATATACACAGGTTTGCAGCAATAAATCTCTTTGTGCACGTATAGTCCTTGATGCTGACTTTATGCCCGAGATAAGTCCTATGCATATGAATGGGAGCTGTTACTCTGAATTTCCTGGTCTTTGTGTAATTAAATTATTGGCCATGGTATTGTATTAGCTGTGGCAGGCAGGCATAGCCTTGCATGCATAAGGATCTCTGGTCAGGTCACTGCATACTCTGTAGAGTGTGGGTGTCCAGGCTACCTATGCCATCAGGATGTAGGTTTTTCTGGAGGTACAGTAGAGAAATGGGATTAGTAGGTTGGGATCATGCCACTAAGCTGGTGCTGAAAAGACCACTTGTTTTTCCCGCATCCCAAAAGGGTTATGCTTTTCTAATTTAAATCTTTTCTAATTTAAAATTAATTACTTGTCTAGATTATTTTCCATCTTTTACATCAGACTTTAGCAAAAGAATACCATGGGGTTTTCTTTCTGTTAGAAGAGTGGTTTCATGCTCACACCACAAGAATGGGATACAAGCAGGGATGGGTAGGCGTGCACTGTCTATACATGTTACACTCGACAGCTTTTCAGGAGCCCTGCTATCCCCCTGGGGGGTGTGTAGCAGTAGCTATGTCAGCTGCCAGTTTAGGCATACTGGTGAGCCCAGGACTATTTCAGCAGAGTTTGCATAATTCTTGTGAAGTTCCAGAAGTCATGTTTTTGGGATGTTAACTGGCAAATAGCTTTTTACCAGAAACCATGACTACTAACCAGTAGCTTTGTGATACAAATTCAGAAAATACCTCCTTCCATAAGACTTCTTGAAAGCTCATCAAAAGATTGCGCGTTGCAGAAGAGTTTCATTATCCATTCCAAGATTATCAAACACGTTGGGCTCCAGGAGGTAATTTCTGTTCTTCACTTCAACTGCATGTTTAGCTATAATATTCTTTTAGGGTCTGACATGAAAGCTGGGTTTCTGCTTTACAGAGCATACGTAATGCGTGAGGACACAGCCACACAGTAGGGATAGCCTTTGGCTATTGCTTGTATGCTATATACAATAGCTTTCTTAGTGTATGTAACCTGAAGGGGCTTTCCTACAGCATGCTGGCTACTGTTTTGATTTGGAAGGAATAGAAACATCAACATGCCTTCTAATTTCCTCTGCTCTGTTTTTTTTTAAATATAATTAGCTTACTAAGCAGTAAAAGGTCATTAGCAGCAGCTCCATTCTTTGCCTTGACATGTTAGCTACCCACTTTTCCTTCAAACTTCTCTTTAAAATCCAGTTAATTTTTAAAGTTTAGTGACTATAGGAACACATTCAAATTTGTGTTTCTTTTCCTGGTTTTACTTTGTGCTCCTTTTGAGTGCAGAGAAGTCAGGTGGCAACTACTTCTGTGCGACATATTATTCTCTCAGAGACCCGGGATACTGTCCCTTGTGCATAGAGAGGAAAATACAGGGTAGGTTTTTAAAAGAGCTCAGAGGAATGGGAGCGATTGGATCCATCCAACATTTAGAGCCTCATTGAAGGAGGTGAATGAATAATTAGGTAATGGCAATATATGAGAAACACCTGGAAATGAACACCTGTGTGATTTGACCCTCTATTGTGTCAAACAGAATTTGTCAAACGAGGGTGAGATTAGTTTGGAATTCACATGAAAGTAAGCACCACTGGGCCCAGTCTTAGCTACTTGGTGATCTGATCACAGGAGTAAGCAGGTTTTTTCTACCTGATTTCCCTCCCTGATCCCTGCAACTGCAGCCTACTTTTTGGGGAAAGGATTTTGTTTCCAAGCAGTTTTCTCTTTCTGCATATATTTTTCATTCCTTTTCCTTTCACAAGCAAAAAGTACCTGAAAGATTAGAGAAAGAGTACCAGTTAGGGCTTGTCAAATACCTCTTCCATTCTGTCAGACATTTTATGAACTGAGCTATCTACGTAACTAAATTAATTTTCATTATAAACACAGCAGTTGTGTTTATCTGGGAAATACTGTGGTTAAAAATGACTCATGTGTACCTTACAGAACTATTCCACTATAAACGTTTATTTTGCATATAAGATAGATCCTAAAGGCAAAGTTTTTCAGCTCCACTTCAGTGTCTGGCTAGAATTTCAGACAGATTGTCTATTTCAAAATCAAAACAAACCATTTGAGGCCTCTACATTTTTAGAATACTTCTTTCTTGATAACAACCACCTTGTAATCGAGTCTCTGGACTCTTTGGCATCATCCGTTCTGTGTAACGTAGAAATTAACACCTCAAAGTCAATTTATTTATTTTCTTTTTTTCAAACCAAATAGTAGAAACATTTGCATCTTTGATCTATATTACAAACATTTTCTGAAAAATGCCATACTTATGTAATTTAACTGAGGAGTTCCTTGGCATTGCATATTAGAGGACAAAAGGATTTATTATATGCCTTTTCTTATTATTTTTAAGGTACTCTGCATAATGCTGTCTGTATGCTGTAAATGAAATAATGTCTACTTGTTTCTTTTATAGAACTTAAGTGCAAGTACACTACACAATTCCTCAGGAAAAAAAAAGTCTAAATTGGAAACTTGGGGTGTGGTGGTTTTTTAAACTGATTTAAATTGATGCATAACAGTATTATAGTTGTCACAAGTAAGGTCTGAACCTGGCTATCTTCCTTCATTACTCACCTCTGATAGAGAAGTCCAGACTGTCTATAGCTCTATATTTATGGATGCCTTTTTTTTTTTTTTTAAGGGCCTAAGGCTTTTATTCTATATTAGGTTTTATTCTATATTATGAAAGCATATATTGTCTTGCACTGAAAGCTATGGTGACTGTTGTTAATTTCCTGCTCTTATCTATGCAAACCACTGATTTTTACAAGTAGTGGTCATTTTGTACATGTAGGAAATACAAGCAGACTCTTAGTAACTATCTTCTTACTTTTTTTTTCCCATGACAAATATGGTACAGATTTACAGCACTGCTTTACTGACTGATAAAAGCAAATGTTTTCTTAGGAATTGTATCTTTTCCTGTCCTTGCAGCTGCTGTCTTGTTCTTTAATCCCTTTTGACAAATTAAGGTAACGCTTCAGCTTCATTAGACAAATGATGGAATCTGCAAAGCTCCAGAGTTAGAACCACATGCGACTGTGCTGAATTTCTGCACTACCTTTACCTAGAACAAGGTCAAGGCTAGGATTTCTGCAAGAGCTTTAACATGATGCTTAAGAAGGCTTTTCCAAAAACCATGATGGAACTCTCCTTAGGAATTGCAATGGGAGTGAGGAAGAGGCAGGCTGGAAATAATATAAGCAGGTGTCCATACATATGCTTACTTAGCTAATGGTTAAACAAAGAAAATTGATAATGAGTGATTTAGAAAGAAAGCATATAGATGTAATTTGCTGTTGACATTTAAGGCATAAATGCAGAAATAGTGACACTGTAACAGAAATGTGAAGGTCCTTTGACCACGTTTCCTTTTTAAAGTTGCCTCCTTGTCTTGCAAAAGCTGAGAGGGGCAGTGCTGTTGTGAAGGAACTGCTGATAAAGCTGAAGGATGGCAGTGCGTGGTGAGGGGAGAGGGCTATTCTCTACCCTCGGTGTAGGCAGTGTCTGGTTGATCTCTGCAGAGCTGCCTTAAGCACTGGAAGTGCAGCCCTTCCTTCTGCAGATCTAGTCAAGATGTCGGTGAATCTCTTGCAAGGAAAAGAGGAGGAGTGACTGACTATTCGCCTCTTCCTAATGCATGCTGTGTGCAGCAACTGATGCGAGCTCCTAGTCCATAATGTAGACTCTTGCAATATAGCTCCTTGCTATTACAGTTAATTTTTCCCTGTGAATTATGTAGGGAGACATAACTAAGGTTTTTCCCTCTGTCATACATCTTTTTTTATTAGAACAGTTTTCATATTTTAACTTTTTCCATCAAAAAATAAATACTTTACTGGACCATCTGGATAAAACTGCTTTTCAGACTCCCCAGACATCCTCTAATTTTATTCCAGCAGTGGCAAGAGGAAGCATTCTCTTTTTCTTCTTCACAGATTTGCAGAATGCAGATATCAGGCAGATATATGATAATGAGTTTCAGTAGTCTGACTCCAACATTGCTGATAGTTTGGTACAATTAAGTCAGGTCTAATCTTAAAATAGGCCTAAATCCTGAAGAAATATAGCATTAGGATTGCAATGAGTAATTCCCGCTTTTCAAAAACAGTAATTGAATGCACAAATATTAAAGGCAAACCACATGGGGGCCCAGTACATCAGATTTCTAATCTACTTAACAGGATCATTTTATACAGCCAGATTCAATTAAAAAGATAAATACATTCAGTTTTGTCAGTGGAGAACCTGTACATACTTTGTATTCAATCTAACTCTTAGGATGTAATTTTAAGCATTCACTGTGGCAGTGATCTGAATTGTTTTTAACCCTCCCAAAAATGAATTTATTGCATTAATAAGGGCTCTGGAAGACCTGGCAAATCTTGCTGAGGCAGTTTGACATTTCTCTCTCTAGGTGTCTGCCCTCTTCCTTCTTTCCATTCTCTGGCAGGGCAGAAGGGAAATGTGTACTTCTGCCTCCCTTCTCTAGTCCCCA
Organism: Phoenicopterus ruber ruber; assembly: GCA_009819775.1. NCBI lineage: Eukaryota > Metazoa > Chordata > Aves > Phoenicopteriformes > Phoenicopteridae > Phoenicopterus > Phoenicopterus ruber. The sequence continues at coordinate 20,516,060 of CM020220.1, read as the reverse complement.
GGCTGCCATGCTCACTTAAGCTGCCGGTGAAGGGCTGGGAAGGTGGGGTTAGCAATGTCCTAAAGAGCAGCTGCTGCAAGGCCCTCCGGAGCTCATCTGTCAACGTCCAGAAACTCGTAGGGAGTAGGGAATATTTGCTTGTAATGACCTGTCTCTAAGAAATGGCACTTCGGTTATATTTGAGTAAAGGAGATGGTAAGGAGATCCCCAAAATCTCTCATACAGAATTAGACTAGGTTATTTGTCTGATCCGGGTTGATGCTCTGCCCTAAACTGGAAACTTGTTTGCAAAGTTTCCATATGATTACCCATTCAGCTATAATATATGAGTAGAGTGAGACCACACTATTAAGTCATGCAGGACTGGAAATACTAAGGCATTGAGGAACTACTTAACATGATGGTATTACTAGACTGCAGCTTTGTCTGGACTGTTTATTAGGATTGGATCAAGAGATACTATATTGCTAAAGTCAGAAGCTAGATAATTGAGCAAAATTGCATAAGAAGACTGTAATTTATGCAAGAAACTAACTTGTACACTCTGGTTTATTACCTTATTTTCTATCAGCATAGAAAAAACTGACCAGAAAAGTTTGCTGTAAATCTCAGCTTAAATTTTGTGCATGGTTTATAAAGGTCATTGTGCCCAAGACTCCTTATTTTCCACTTAATCAACTACCACTTCCATGGCCTAGTTGCATTTCAGCAAACATCCCTTCAGTGTAATGTGACACACCCAGTGAATTTGCACAATATGCGCTTGAAGGAAACCCTGATCTTTTTACATCTGAGGACAATGATTCAAGTGTTTAAAATTATCTGAATGTTCTGCATATCAATTCAGCATTGTTGTAATGCCTGGGTCTTTCTAAATGTGAAATTAGTAGATTTAGGACCCAGAGCTCCCCTGGAGTGTCCCCATAGATAGATTGTAGGTCACAATAACATGAGACAACCTAATTACCATAGCCATTGAAGGGAGTGAATACACAGTAGGCACTGGATTATGAATGCTCAGTTCCAAGGAATCCATTCCCTAAATGCTTGCTGCTGGGTCCTTCGCAGGCATGTAGGGTTTTTTATCTGTTTAGTCACAAATTTGTTCTACAACCATTGTGACAATATTATTACTTAAAAGTATCTGCAAAGCTGTGAAAGATTCATCACCAAATACAAAATGTATTTATGCAAATACCTAATTCTTTTTTTTTCCTTTTCTTGCTGAAACTTGGGGGGGGGGCAGGAAGCTGCTGATTCTCGTTTGGATTGTCATGCATATGACTTCTGTATCCCTTTTACATTTGTTTTTGGTTTTCCATATGACATTGCAGATGTGGGGATGGTCCCAATCAGAAGCCCAGCAAAACCTGAGGCGCTCAGATTTTAACTTTATAGCTGAAGAATTTTTTTTTTTTTTTTTTTTTTTTTTTTTTTTTTAGTAATGGTAGTAGCCGTAAGCTGGGGGACAGGCACCTTTCTGCCTTCAGAAAGGGTACCCATGTTCAGTTAGCGGACTGGAGTTCAATATAGTTGGTCTCTAGAAATGTTGCTGTGTTCTGTGTTTATGGTCTACATTACTCATTTCTAAAACTGGACATAGCAATCATCTTACTCTCCAATGGTAACTGATGTTGCAGTACTTATTTTTCTCTTTAAAATAAAGTTTAAAAATTTAGAAACTCATGGGCAGGTCCTGCATGGCAGCGCCCAGGTCAGCTGGTCCACATCCTGGTCCACATATATATGAATATATATTTCAGGACTTCAAGGGGGATTTCTTTATTTCTGAGGCTGCTGAGCTACAGTAACTGCATCTGGTCCGTAAGGCTGGGAGGGTAATGGGGGGCAGGGAACAGAGGAGGAATATTTTCATCTTGAAGTCACCACTTCAGGTCCTGCCTGGGGCAGGCGGTGGTGCCCCCACATCAGTGGGCGAGGGCCTGAGCAGGGTTTCCATGGGCTCTGCAAAATGACATGGGCCACCCCCTGCTCAGCCCCAGCCTGTGGGACAAAGCTGTCATTATTTGATGGAGATTTAATGGCGCATTATGAAATGAAAGTCGTGGAGGCCTGCGTGGCTAGTCTTTGCTTTCACTGCATGTTAACCATGGGGTGAGTAATTGAATGCTTATCCATGTGTGATCGTCTGCATTGCCGCAAGCTCATTATGAGCATTAGCGTGCTGAAGTCACCCAAGCCTCCGTAATGGTGCTGTATGTGGCCACTGCAAGAAGTGCTGCTGTCTTTGTCCTTGTCCCAAGATGCCAGCCAGCAGTTCCCAGTAGCTGTTGGAAAATCTCAATTTATAGAATTATTACAATTCCTTTCTGTGCTAGTAAAGCTGTGCGCTAGAATCCAAGCTCTGCCAAGAAATTTGCATGCTTGCATGGCCAAGTGGCTGCCTGCTGGTCAGATGCTGTGACTCATTTTGTTTTATTTTAGTATGAGGGGTGGGTGCAGCTGGAAAAGCATTGCATACAGTGAGACTATAGAGAGAGAGCAGAGGAATAAAAAGCAGAGTACTTCAGGTGAGATCTCAGGTTTGTGGAAGAGTGGCGCCTGGGGGATTCATGGTGTATCATGACATCAGTTAGGTACCTGGTTACTCCATTTCTGCTGCATTTTCTTCAGGGTTTTCCCTGAAGCTCCAAGGGCTGTATCTGCTTTGCCATGTGGTACTAGCAAAGGTGTGTAAATGGGTGAGCATGCCTATTATCAACACTGAAAACCAGTAGTGAGCACAAAATAAGGATGTGGTAAGGTAGGGCTGCCGTGGGGCAGCCTCTCCCACCTCTGTGGGGATAGGTTGTGCAGAAGGTGCCCTTGGGAGTTAGGAATAACTTTTACTGACATTTTCCATCATGTTCTTGATCTCTACAAAAACCAGTCATATCTGCCAATGTACCACTCTTGGAGATCAATGATTTCTGAGAAGAGATCAACTGAGCTGCTTCTCTGAGCAGTTTCTTGAATGTCCCCGTGGCGTCACCCCTCAATACCATGTTGGAGATCCCACAACACGGTTCCTGTGACACAAGTTTCCTGCTAGTGGCATTTGTGACCTTGTCCAAGCCACTCCTTAAAGAGGCTATTCAACTCTCCTGGAAGGACCTGTAAACATATCTTGCTAAATGCAGTGGGGGGAGGAGAGAGCAACTTCACAGCTGGAACATGAACTGGAAATTCAAGACGTCCCCTTCTGCTGTCCAGGGGAGCACTGGCTGCTGAAAGTGGATTGATCAGCGTCAAAGGTGAATGAGAGGATGGAGAAGATGGACAACTTTTTTTACATCTTTATTTGGAGACGAGGGGACAGCAAATGTTAGCAGCTATTCCAGGCAATTTTTTTGAGTAAATGACAAAGCATTTTGGTATGCAGGAAACAACTGCTTCCCCTCTAGAGTTTTTGGGCATTTGAAAGGAAACAAGGCATCTCCAAACCTCTAAAGAGTGACACAATTACAAAGACTGATTATTCTCCCTGTAATGCTTTTTAAGAGTTTCTCTTTTATCAGATGGAATGATGGTTCTTCTACATCCCAATAATACCATTGTGTTTGGTTTGCAAGAGTTTACCTCCATGTGGCAGTGGACTGCACTGGAGTTTTATAAAATTTGTATCTGCTAACAAGACATATGTGGAATATTCCATGTAATTCAGTCCCCTGAAATATCTAATAAGGTGGCAAAATTATGAAGAATGTTTATCTCAGGGTTTCATGAGGAGACTTGAAACTCTGCTTATGCTGCAGAAAACAGGGAAATGTCACCGGTTTTCAGAATGTTGTTTTTCTGTTTTACAAACAATAGAGTCTTTTCCCTTAAATCCTTATTATGTTGAGGGGTTTGGTTATTTGTCTGTTGGTTTACAAGGACCCGTGCCTTAGCTGCATGTATAGCGCTTATCTAATACGGCGTTTGTGGTTATGTGCAGGTTCTCGCAGCCAGACTGCTGTGTCCATGCAAACTCTTCCTGACCTCAGAAGTGGTCTGTGCAAACTCAGGGAGGAGGTCTGTTGTCTCATACTTTGTAAGTCAACAAGTCAAGGACTTCTGTAATGCAGAAAGAGGGATCAGCAAGTATCAGATATGAAGTTGTATTTATTGAGTAGGACTGGAGGACAGACAGAGATGCAAAAACCCAGGGGGTGTGTTAGTGGGTAAGGTACTGCTGTGCAAGTGCAATTCCCTTCGTGTGTTACACAATGGCTTGAACTGCAACAAAATTCACTTTGTTAAATCCTCAAACTGCCTAATCCCACATCTTGCTGTGGCTGTAACACTGAGTTTGCTAAGTCAGCAGGAATTGTATGCCTGGATGGGGGAGCTCCTGCACTGGAATCGGGGGTTGGATGAACAGCCAGAAATAGACCCATTTGGAGGCTGAGTTTGGGCTTTTAAAGAAGTCAAAGCAGAAGCATTCGGTTTCACTCCTATATTTATTAATAGCTGGCTGGTGCTGTGCAGTGCAGTTTGCTAGTGCAGCCCAGGGCCGGCAGGGATTGCCAGCATGCCTTTCCCACCTGTCAGTGTGGCAGCTGTGGGGTCCTGGCCGGAGCACCCAATTCCTGTGGGTTTCCCCTGCTCTGGCTCCCTGGATGGTGTAGCTGGGGGGTCAGAGAAGAGTAGTTCTTCTGTTCAGAAGAGACTGCTATCGCCTCTTAGCCACAAGCAGGGACGCCAGCAATAGGGAGGGGGAACTGAGAAATAGTAGCTCTTAATTGGCTTTGATTTTTCAGGCATCAAGGCTGCTTGGTCTTGTCTGCACTGCTCTCCTTTTCCCTTATGCCCTGCTCCCCCCCTGACTTTGCAGACCATGAAGTTGGCCTTTGAACTGGTTCCTGTCCTACTGCCCTCCTTCCTGCCTCCCAGTACTCAGGGGTACCTGGTGAACAGCCACGGTGCTGACAGCCCTGGAGGTGCCTCCCTCATGTGTCATGCTGGGACTAGAGCAGAGCACCAGGCATTTTGTTTTTCACACGCATTCCTCTCCTTTGGGAGGAAAGGCATGCATTGGGCAACCTGACCCAAAGGCACAGGGTGGGGAAGACCAGCAACATGCTGCTGGTATGTGCTGATGGTGCTGGGGTGAGCGCTGAGAGAAATTTGGTGCTGCCTGAGGAGCACAGTTATCCAGGGGGCTCCTTTACCTGCAGCAATGTGGAGCCGGTCCCTGCTCTCCTGGATCTAGCCCAATCGGGGACAAGAGGTGTTGAGCAGCTGCATGAGGGTCTCCAGCCTGTCTGCCACCCCAGAAGGGCACAGCTGAAGATGTAACCTTCAATTACACTAGTGAAAGAAGTGAAAAAACCCCAGTAATTACAAAAGTAAAAGAGGGGAAAAGCAAGAGCTAGTGATCCCCTTTGGGAAGGGGTGTTTGTGTGGGAAGATGCAGAGGAGCTGCTGGGAAGAGGTTTCTCATATGAGATGGGGCATGGATTGGTTGAGGCTTTAAATAAGAGGGGTGAAAACACCTGAAAATCTTGTTATCTTCTCAGCTTCCTATGGGAAAAGGATAGTGTGGGAACTTCCCACTGCCTGTGATTAGGGGGTGATGGCTGTAAATGGATGCTGACTAAGAAGTGCGGAGAAGAGGGGCGGCTACGTGTTATCTCCCCTCTTGCTTCTCCACTGAGTGCCAACGGGTGTCATAACTTTGTTTTTCACCCATCCTGCTTAATTTACTTCAGAGGTTTTATTAGCCAAGCCTGGAGAGTGGTCCTTTTTCAAGCATACTTATGCAGAGAAGGTCTGAAGTGATCTGTGCTTGTTGTTCATGGACTGGTGGGCTGCTGGTGTGTTTTGTTTAACTTACATTTGTGATTTTCAGTGTTTTAAATATTAAGAGTCTAAGAATAAACAGAATGGAAATTAGCTCCAATGCATTAAAATTAGCTTCTGGAGGGGAAAAAAGATGTATAATTTAAACAAAATTTTGACCCAGCAAATACCTAAAACTTCCCAAGAAATCCCTCTACTGTGACCAGGGAGTCTGGGCCTGCTACTCTGACATTGACAGTGGGATCGAGTGCACCCTCAGCAAGTTTGCGGATGACACCAAGCTGAGAGGTGTGGTGGACACGCCTGAGGGACAGGATGCCATCCAGAGGGACCTGGACAAGGTCGAGAGGTGGGCCCGGGCAAACCTCATGAGGTTCAACAAGGACAAACGCAAGGTCCTGCACGTGGGTCGGAGCAACCCCTGGTATCAGTACAGGCTGGGGGATGTAGGGATCGAGAGCAGCCCTGCCAAGAAGGACTTGGGGGTACTGGTGGATGGAAAGCTGGACATGAGCCAACAATGTGCACTCACAGCCCAGAAAGCCAACTGTATCCTGGGCTGCATCAAAAGAAGCGTGGCCAGCAGGTCGAGGGAGGTGATTCTGCCCCTCTACTTCACTCTGGTGGGACCCCACCTGGAGTACTGTGTCCAGCTCTGGGGCCCCCAACACAAGAAGGACATGGACCTGCTGGAGTGGGTCCAGAGGAGGGCTGCAAAAATGATCAGAGGGATGGAGCACCTCTCCTTTTCCAAGAGGAAATGGCCTCAAGTTGCGCCAGGGGAGGTTCAGATTGGACATTTGTAAAAATTTCTTCACTGAAAGGGTTGTCGGGCATTGGAACAGGCTGCCCAGGGAGGTAGTGGAGTCCCCATCCCTGGAGGTATTCAAAAGACGTTTAGACGAGGCCCTAAGGGATATGATTTAGTGGGGGACTTGGTAGTGATAGGTTAATGGTTGGACCCGATGATCTTGGAGGTCTCTTCCAACCAGAACAATTCTATGATTCCTATGAAGACAGGCTGAGAGAGTTGGGCTTGTTCAGCCTGGAGAAAAGAAGGCTCTGGGGAGACCTTATTGCAGCCTTTCAAAACTTAAAGGGGACTTGGAAGAAAGATGGGGACAGACTTTTTAGCAGGGCCTGTTGTGATAGGACAAGGGGTAATGGTTTTAAACTAAAGGAGGGGAGATTTAGACTAGATATAAGGAAGAAGTTTTTCACAAAGAGGGTAGTGAAACACTGGAACAGGTTGCCCAGAGAGGTGGTAGATGCCCCATCCCTGGAAACATGGTAAGGCTGGACGGGGCTCTGGGCAACCTGATCTAGTTGAGGATTTCCCTGCTTATTGCTGGGGGGTTGGACTAGATGACCTTTAAAGGTCTCTTCCAACCCAAACTATTCTATGATATTTCCGAAAATAAAATGCAGAATAAGATTAAAATAAATATCCCAGACTTTCTCCATATGTCCTAAGGACAATTTTTAAAAGCCTTTTCATGCTGCTACTTGAGCCATTCAGTAACAAAGTCCCTGTGTACTGTCTTAGGAATGGCATAGTCCCACTTCTTTGCCAGAGATGATCTTTGTCAGATGTTTCAAGCCAAATTTTTTGTGCACTCCATACCATTGTGCAGGCCAGATAAGAAATCATCCCATTCAATCTCAGGAATTTCAGGAAATAAGTGACAAAGGAAAAAAAAATCTGAAATGTTCTGTTGAAAACCATGAAAAGGGTTTTGGGTCTGGGATCATGGGTATCTCCTGGTGTGTATTGCTGAGATCTGAGGGCTGTGACAAACTCCAATAAATAATTTCAGTTTACTTTTCCTTACTTTTCTAGCACAGAATAGATATGTTCTCAAACAATACCGTAGCATAGCAACTTCTCATTCAAACTGAAAATTATAGGGAAAGGGGCTTGAAAATTGTACCATAATGGATTCCTTTTCAAAGTAAACTGTAGAGCTCTCCTTTTCAAATTGTGCTTTGGTGAAATTTCCTTCAGGTTTGCTCTTCTCTACATTTCATTTACTTAGTTTCTTTTTAAATTAGATCACTGAAATGCCATATCCATCACAAGAGTACTGCACATTCTTCACATATTTTCATTCAAAACCTGCCACTATTTCTATAAAACAGATGGGAGTAAGCTCATAATAATACTGAAACAAATCTTTCTTTCTATTAATTCTCCTCATGGATGATATGATGTGGTTTAGAAATGAGATGCATCATGACAGTTCATTTGTTACTGCTCTGCATATGAAATTCAATGCTTACAAAAGTGCCTAAAAGCTAATCTTACAGGATAGAAATATTGTAGAACTAGAGCTATGTGTATCACCCTGAAATTGGGTCTTTGGTTTCTTCCTTTTGTGTAGACTTGTCCAAGGCTAAATAGAAGATGAAGGCAATATTAGGCTATATGTAAAGATGGCAAAACTTGCCTTGTACCTGAAACTACCACCTAAAAAGCTGAGTTCTCAGAATAGTGAGGAGGAAAGGAGGACAAGATGCAAAAGAAAACATATCCTCCCAGAAAGAACAGGACTGTGGATGCAAAACCATCTATGCATTGTAATATGGCCATGGGCAAAGCTCTGGTATGTCAAATATAATAGAAAGAAGAGACTACTGCTGCTTGCTAGAAAACAAAGTGGGGTTTGTTCCTCATTTGAGTAAGTTGTGTTTCTGTGGTTCATGATAGAGCACGTTATTTGGGGGAGGGAAAAATCTTTCTCAGGGTGTTGTCGTCTCCTTTGCTGGAAGAAGTTTGGAGCAGAGGAGAGTGGTTTCTGCGGTGCCACCAGTGAACCAGAAGCTTCTACCTGCTCTATCTCCTAGTTGAAACGTCCCAGGGTGTAATGCACATCATGGTGCATTTGCACCAGAGGAGCTAGGCTGGGTACAACTTTTTTATCATAGAATGGTTTGGGTTGGAAGGGACCTTAAAGATCATTTAGTTCCAACACCCCTGCCATAGGCAGGGACACCTTCCACTAGACCAGGTTGCTCAAAGGCCCATCCAACCTGACCTTGAACACTTCCAGGGATGGTGCATCCACAACTTCTCTGGGCAACCTGTTCCAGTGCCTCACTACCCTCCTTAGTTCCCTTCTAGTCTCTATCTCATCACCCCTGCTGAAGGGGAGGGTATTACACAGTATTTGGGCTAGTGAAAGTGGTGCACGGACAGATTCACTGCTCTTGATCTAACCTAGATAACCCAGTACAATCCTGCAGTGGGCAGGAAAGACATATTTGTGGAGGTAAATGTCTGCCACAGTTTGTCATTGAAATACACAAGTATCAGACTGAAGTTGATCCAGTATGACTAAAATTTTATCATAGCTTAACTCTAGACTATTTTTTTTAATTGTTATTGTTGCTAAATACTGGTGGTCATACATCGATCTGAGCCCTACAGGCTAAAATCAGTTTGAATTCACATGTTGATTATTTCAGTACGTTTGTATTTTTAAGAAGTTGTTAGGGTTTGTTAAGCAATGGTGTAACAGGTTGACCGTTCATGATGGATTCGAGGATGCATTCCAGGGGAGAAATCATGCCTTCATTGGAAAGCGAACTCAAGGAAATGGAAAGCTTCAGTCTAAGGGTCCGGTTTTTTACTTCCTAACCTGTGAGGGAAAACTTAATATATTTTTAAATATTTTGTTTCAGAAATAACTTGTAAAATACTCTTGGGAGACTTGCATTTGGACAGTTATAGCCTCAAAGACAGAAATAGAAATGAACACAAACTTAACAAATTGCAGGAGTTGCTCATGTGTAGGCTGATCACAGGCAATGGTTTTCAAGATAACGCTTTAGGGCATGTTAGAAAAAGACAATGTATCTCTTAAAACATCACCTCAAAGGAATTGTTCACTACAACTGAATGCTTCTCAAGTTGAAACAAAGGCCCTAATTTCTTATTTCTGTTGCTTATATAAAAGCTGAAATCAAATTTAGCCCTAATTCACAACAATCAAATTAGTGTGCCACTTTATACTTTGCAATTCAGTTTTATGACACTTGAAAACTTTGTTCTAATTTCTGCCTTGCAGAATTATAAAAAGGTTTTATTTGTTATAGCTCTCATTCTAGCTGCAGGTGAAATAATGCCCCTTAGACTAAGAGTGGGGATGAGATGTAATTTCTGAAAAGGTTCTTATTTTACAGTGGAATTTGGGGCGTTCACAGTATTTCTGTGTTCAGGATAGAAAAGTAAGGAAATAACAAACCAAAGATCACTTACTTTTCACAGAAGAAGTTTTTTGTATAATGCATGACTTCCTAGCTTTGCCTTCCAAGTGCAAGATAGATACTTTTAAAAGCTCTTCAAATGCATTGATGTGACTTTCAAATGAAGTTGTGGAAACCAAAGGATAATCATTCAGACACTATTCTAGAGCTCAGTTGTACTCCTGTAAATCCAAAATCCTTCAGACAACAGAAGTCAGTAGGGTCAAATTACAGAGGCAAAAGGATGAATTGGGTTCTGATCAAGGAGTTGTTCAACAACAGATAAGTATAGACAACTGTTTTAATCCTAAAATAAGGTGTCGTCACTAACAGGTTAACATTTGAGAGGGTTTTGTTATAATGCCTGTTTGGAATGGCAGTCATTATGATATAATTTTACACTACATTTTCAGAGGCATAAGTATCTGCAGGTGCAACAGGGCAGTGGAGAACTGAGGCCTCTTTCGTCCTTAGGTGATGAGCATATATTGTTCCTGCACTCTTCTGCTCTGAGAAGGAGCCTGCAGAGTTCAAATATCAAAGGGCCAGTGCTCTGCTCTGTTCAGAGGAGGTCATTCTGAGTCTCACTTGCATCTAAAGAGTAACGATGGATATGAAGAAAATAAATATACATATGTGGGTGGGCAAAAGAAAGATAGTGGCATAAACCAAAGTCCCAACTGAAAAGGCTTTAAGGCCCTAACTTCTGGTTTCCTGCTCATCGCCCTGGCCACAGGCTGCGTCCCACAGTTGCAGAGTGGCAGTTACACAAGAACCACCACAAAAGGTGACAACGGAGCGGCAGTGTTGTGTTGGCTGGGGTGTCCGCGTGTGGTGACACCGAGCATCCGCTTTGCATGGTTTTGCACCAGATGGTGGTTGTGTTTTGGGAAAGAGGAAAGGCGGAGGGAAGGGAGATGCAACCATATGTTTTCTGTGTTAATATGTGAACCACTCAAAAGATAGGACGGACGCCGGGCAGGAGTTGAGATTACGTCCACATGATTCAGCATGTCAAACTACTCCTCTGAAAAGGGCTATGGAAGGCAGAAGTTGGACTATGTTGTCCAGAAATCAATTGTTAGGCATCCACAGGCCTTGTTTGAGAGCTCTGCAGATCTCATTTTGAACATGTTTGTTTTAAATAAGAAAGTGAGTAAATTACTATATTTAGCAGCTGACTAGGCCCTCTGTTTTCCATGTATTTATTCACATGCCTAATTATATTCCGATGATTACTTCCTTTACAATTATTGGAAGTACTCACATAATAAAGTTAGCATATGTGCATCTTCAGGAGTAGGACTTAAATATCTCTAAATTGTTCATTTCTCTTCCCAACTGTTCCCTCATTATTCAAGCTAGATAATATGAATGAGTAGACAAAAAATAGTAGTCAAGAAATTAAGTTTTATAACAAGAATCACACCAGTTAATTCTTGATAGAGGAGGAAAAGGAAAGGAGAGGGAGGAGGAGGAGGAGGAAGGAAATTTAGCTGCTGATCCAAAAACCTATCACCATAGTGCTGTCACTGCCAGTGTTTCATTCTTTCCAAATGTGCCTTTTTTGATTTTGACAAATGCAAATCTTGAAACAGGTTTTAGAAAAACAAGGCGGTTGTATTTTCCCCTTAAAGAAAACAGATCTTATTTTTTTAGAAGTTCTAGAACTGCAATTTTCAGGAAAATAAACTATTTGCAGCAACTAGTGCAAAAAAAAAGAGTCTTTTAAAAGTACTTTCTGTTGCCTCTGTCCTAGCTTATCTTTCTTGTTATTCCTCAGAAACGTATAAGCATCCTCTCTGTTTAGATCTGGAAAAACCCATTCCACTTTTATTTACACTAGTAGTTTGTGGAAAAATCTTCAGTTTTTCTACAGTTAAAAACTATATTTCTGAGCTACACATTTAAAAATAAAGTTATTTTTTATGCATTTGAACAATGAACTTCCATTCTGCATAATGTATTTTTGGGTGCCTTAAGGTTTTAAAAGGGTCAAATATGCAGTGTGCGGAAAAGCAGTAAGTTGCAAGTAAGTGGAACTGTGCTGCTTAAAGTACAGATTCACTCTGTTGGATGCAGTTTCTGAATGTTACGGAGTATGACAAAATGCAGTGTTGGATATTATGGATTAGAATGAGAATTATGTTGACTAGATAACAACCCAGTGGAACTTCAACGGTTAAGTGCCATCCTTTTTGGTGCAAGGGAAATACCTGCCTAGCCTTAGAAAAAACAGAGCCCTATCCCTTTGTGTAGAGATTAAAAATCTGTGCTGAGAACCGATTGTGGTGACAGAGGTTGGTCCATTGGAAAGTTATTGCTCAACCAGGAGTCTGCAGTCATCTACACAGTTCGTGAATATGATATGATGGAACTGCCAAGAATTTTGTAGCTATGAATATGCATTCATATAAATTATACCTGAGGTTATGTCTCTCTCATGAAGGCGTGTGGAGACAAGGCACACAAATATTTAGGTGTTGGCTTACTGTAGTCATGCAGCTTCTTTAACACGGAAGAGACACGTGTCTTTTCATAAAATATTTTAGAAGTGCTTTTCTTCTGAGGTGCTATGAGAATAAGAAAAACAAATGCACAGGGGTAGCCCAAGTTCTCATCATGAAATAGGAGATGAGAAGACAGTTGCGCTGAGCTAGGAAAAACTATGGAGAATTCAGAAAATTGGTGTTGCTTGAAAAATGACTCCTTTTTACTGATGTCATTGCCAGAAGATGAGCAGGGGCCCAAGGAAATTAAAGGGATTTTCATGGATTCCTGCTTTCTAAGAGGATTTTGATGCTGCCAGTTGAATTGTAACAATAAGGCAGTTGCTACCAGCAGCCTGCTTCAAAAGAGTAGGTACATTTGGCATTATTTATACTAGGGAGACTTACAGCCTGGCTGGTAATTAGGGGGGTGAGGGGAGGAGGAGATATTTATAACCTTCTGAAGGGCAGGCATGACTTCTGGGTTCGTGATGCTTCTTCAGTTCCTGAGGTCACAACTTGATAAGACAGGGGATAAGGAATAGATACCGGCTGCCGTTTTTGGGCTGTGGTTTGGCAATTACACATGTTCCAACAGAGCATAAGTGCATAATTATGAGCATGGAAGTAAAGATTCTCTGCGTGTTTGTTCATCTTGTTTGCTCAGTGCATCATCAGTTGATTCAGTATTTTCTTAATTGTGAGTTTTATATGGATTTACTGTTCTTGAGATTTGAAAGAGTGCCATGTATGAAATTGCAGAACTCCCCTAAAATGGAGTTTTAATTGTCATTTATCATCACGGTACCAGAGGAATAAAGGGGTGTACATTTGAGAACAGTTTGAAATAGGGTGCTTGGGAGAACTATAGAAACTAAGCTGACTTCTAAGCCAGGAACGTGATAGGAATTGTCATGAGAACAGTATTAGCAGATGCATGGAAAATATGGAGTTTGCAAAGGGACATCGCGCTTCTTGGAATTCTTTCAAGCAGGCAATGAGTCTGTAGATAAAAAGATGAGTCAGTTGTCACAACCTCCTTGGATTTTCAAGTTGCTTTGAGCCCTTGAGAAATTAAACTGGTATGCAACAAAGAGAAGATCCTTTTGTAGATTAAGAGCTGGCTGAAGAAAAGGAAGAAAATGGGAGGAATACATATTTTTCACAGAGAGATCCCAGAGGAATGTATGCTGTTTGGCACGTTTAAAGACCTAAGAAGGGATGTGAGTATTAGAGAGATAGTGTTTGCTGCCTCTATAAAATCATTTGTGGGTCAAAACTAAAACTAGCTCTAAAGAAAAGTTACGCTATATAAATGACTGAGAAATAAAATAGCAAGACTATGGTCTGTACTGTACAAAGCAATATCTTTGAACTGAAAAATGGACTCTGAATTAATTTGTTCTATTCAGAATCTTGGTCTTCCTGTGGTAAGTTTGCTGTCATCTCAGTGTTTAGTAGCAGTCAAAAAGGGAATTAGAAAATTAGGAATTACGAATGGAATACCATACAAAACAGAGTGTATAATTATGCTACTGCTGTAAGTCTGTGTCTTTGCTGCATCTTGAATGTTGTGTGGTGTTCTGACAATTCTGTCTCAAAAGGCATATAATGAAATGATAAAAGTACAAAGAAAGACCGGAGTATTTAGAAACATATAATGATTTCTTTTTGAGATATGAATTGGACAAGGAGTCTTCTGTGTGAAAACAGATGATTGAAGTGGGGCATGACAGAAGTTTATAAAATCATGAATAAGATGACTAAGGAATGTTCATTCACTTATGATCATATAATACAGTGGGCACACAGTGAAGTTATTAGAGTCATAGAATGGTTGGGGTTGGAAGGAACCTTAAAGATCATCTAGTTCCAACCCCCCTGCCACAAGCAGGGACACCTTCCACTAGACCAGGTTGCTCAAAGCCCCATCTAACCTGGCCTTGAACACTTCCAGGGATGGGGCATCCACAGCTTCTCTGGGCATTCTGTTCCACTGCCTCACTACCCTCAGAGTGAAGAATTTCTTCCTTATATCTAATCTAAATCTACCCTCTTTCAGTGTAAAGCCATTACCCCTTGTCCTATGACTACATGCCCTTGTAAAAAGTCCCTCTCCAGCTTTCTTGTAGGCCCCCTTTAGGTTCTAGAAGGTTGCTATAAGGTCTCCCCGGAGCCTTCTCTTCTCCAGGCTGAACAACATATATTCTCTCAGCAGGTCTTCATAGGAGAGGTGCTCCAGCCAGATCATCTTCATGGCCCTCCTCTGGACTCGCTCCAGCAGGTCCATGTCCTTCTTGTGTTGGGGCCTCCAGAGCCGGAGGCAGTACTCCAGGTAGGGTCTCACGAGAGCGGAGTAGAGGGGAAGAATCACCTCTCTCGACCTGCTGGCCACGCTTCTTTTGATGCAGCCCAGGATATGGCTGGCTTTCTGGGCTGCAAGCGCACATCGCCAGGTCATGCTGAACTTCTCATGAACCAACACCCCCAAGTCCTTCTTCTCAGGGCTGCTCTCAATCCGTTCTCCACCCAGCCTGTGTTTGTGTGTGGGATTGCCCCAACCCATGTGCAGGACCTTGCACTTGGCCTTGTTGAACTTCATGAGGTTCACAGAGGCCCACCTCTCAAGCCTGTTAAGGTCCCTCTGGATGGCACCCCTTCCCTCCAGCGTGTCAACCGCACCACACAGCTTGGTGTCATTGGCAAACCTGCTGAGGGTGCACTCAATCCCGCTGTCCATGTTGCCGACAAAAATGTTAACAGCGCCAGTCCCCATACCAACCCCTGAGGAACGCCACTCGTTGTTGGTCTCTACTGGACATCGAGCTGTTGACCACAACTCTTTGAGTGTGGGGCACTCTTTGGGCAGAGGATTTTGAAGCAGAAAGTCCCTTTTCACACAGTGCACAATTTAATTGCATATCTTGTTTCCACAGTTGTAGAGGCAAATAATATAATTATAAATATAAATTAGATTATATAAATTAGAAACTGTCAATAACTACAGTGGTCTGAATGAACCTCTGGACAAACAAAGCCTGTAATCTGCAGGGTACCCGCAGGAAAGAGTAAGAGAAGGAGCACTCTATTACACACTCTTTCAGGTGACTACTACTAACAACTGTTAGGCAGGATATTGGGCTAGCTGAACTTTTTTCTGAGTCAGTATGTCTGCTATTTCATAAAATTAAAATTATAATGTTAGAATTGTTGGGGAAGGAGGGGAGTTGCAGTGGGTGAAACTCTGCCAGGATCCTATTGAGACTTTTCCTCAGTATTGGTCTATTAAGAAAAGTGAATATTTGCCCTGTCCCTGCAATAAATCACAGCTCTAACTTTGAACTTCACGGATTTCAAGATCTGGAGAAGGCCGAGAGTCCAGCTGTGAGTCCCTAAAACATCATGGTGCCTCCTGTCATTTCACCTCTGGAGCTGTGTTGCCAATGAAGCCAATTAATGAGACCTTCCTAGCTGCGGCTACCTCTTGAACACCTCCATGCTGGAAAAATCCCTGCAGAGGGTGATTTGTGGTAAAGGTAATACAGTCTCTCTCTTTTTGGGGTTAATCAAGAAACGTTCTCTTAGCTTCTTCACAGGCCATGCCCCCTCTTTCTCAATGGATCTTGATCTTTGGGATAAAAATAAAGAATGGTGCAACATAGATTGCCAACATCTTCCTTCTCTTGTGAATTGATTGTGGAGGATGTGTGTGGGCATATGTTCTAGTCTTGATTTATTAATCACAGAAAAAATCATACTGCAGCTTTGTTGAAACTTGCCTTGCAAGATACTAAAAGCTGCTGTTGACTTACTACTAATAATGAAAAAAGAAAGAAAGATCTGGCTAGGTATTAACGTCACGCTAACCAGAGTAAAACATTCCTTGTACTAAGAACTGAAATTCTTGTGTTTTGTGATGCCAGAATAATAAAGAGGCTTGATACTTAGAATTTTTTTTTTTAATTTTTATTTTTTCCCTGACTGACTCAGGGTGCCTTTAAAGTAAAAATTTACAGATGTGTTGTGGGCATTACAGTGAGGGTCTATGCAAGGCCAAGGTGTACACATTCTGCAGGAATAAAGATTATTCAGATGTTGTAGAAAGGATGAGGAAGTGTTGGATAAAGAAAAATGTCAGGAAATGCGGCAAGAGCTGTGGCAGCCTTGTCAGAGCTGCTGTTTCTCTGCAGGGCGCAGTCCCGTACTGTCTGGGGCACACCAGCAACCTGCAGCTGACAGTGTGTTCCCATGCCCCTTAGGAAAAGGCACCTTTGGCCAGCAGAGCAAGGAAAAGCTTCTGAGGGATTCACAGAGGGCAGGTCTGTGGTAGGGTGGAGACACTTAGCATAGCTTCATGACCTAGCTTGAGGTACTGGAATGCAGGCTCACCGCGGCATCTGTAAAGAGAGAGAGATATATATTGCCATGGTCAGACTGTTTTTAGGTACCCAAGTTATTTCAATACATTGTGTGATGTTATCCACAAAAGATGAAAGAACTCGGGTACTTTACAAATCAAGTGCGTGTTCAAATAACTCTCCCAGTGGACTGTGGCATGCCGCTTTCTTTTCTCCTTTGTACTTCAAATAGCAACAGACTATGTGTAGATAGGGAGCAGGACACTGTAGTTGAAAGTAGCAGATCACTTTATGATTATGTACGTGCAGCAAGAATTACAAAATAACAGAATGAATACACTGAAGCTATGCAGCATTCCCTATAATAAACTTTAGCAAAAAGCTGCTGTTCAAATTGAAGTAAATCACAAATATGTCTTCTATTACAATGAAAACAAAATTGGAATAAAGCTATGCACCCAGAAATACTAAGCATGTACAACAAACTTACCAGGAAGAAGTAGAACTGCTGCTAAGCAATGTGGTAATTTGATATTAAGACTACGTAATGCTATAGGACTATTATTTCAAATGTACGTCAAATTTTATTATCTACAATAGAGTATTTTTATGTTCCTACTTCACCACAATGTTTTTGGCTTCTAGATAGGGCCAGTCTGTTACCTATACATCTAGGGAAGCCTTCTTAATTGACTTAAATATTAATTCCTGTGCTTTATCCATACTTGTGCTTCTGCACGTAGGCTATGGTTAATGGTTACGCATATCTGCAAATTGAGTACCTCCTCTAACAGCTTCTTTTTCTGACACCAAACAGATTGTTGAGTGATGCAAACTTTCTCCATAAGATTGATCCTCTGATTCTTCCCTCTCAAAGCAGCTGTCATTTTGGCATCCTGAGGCTGACATAAACTTGGCGTTCAGCCTCAGGAACACAGGATCCGAAGGGCTTGCAGTCACTGCTGACAGGTACAGGCTTGTACCATGACCTGATCCCACTGCATGGTGATTGCCCTGCCACGTGCAGTTGGTCAGCAAGTGCTTGTAACATCTGTTGATTGTTGTTTATTGTCTGCAGAACACTCATTTGCTCAGATTTATTTTCTAGCTGCTGCACACCTGGCAGATCTGGTAGTTGCATTTCCACAAATACCGACAAATCAGTTCCTTCTCCCAACAATGGTCAGTCAGCTCCAAGGGTGACAGTGAAGGGCTTGAAAACTGGCACGTTGAAGATTGGAGTGGAACAGAGAGAACTCCTGGAGTCTTTAAATATTATGTGAAAATGAAGTAATAAAGTGGAAGAGAAGGAATTTTTTGACACTGAACACTTACTCGCTGATAAATACAGCTGCAACCCACACTGTACCGCAAAAATTCCCAGAGATGGAGAGTCAGAAAGCATCATGAGGGACATCAGTGCTTACCTACAATGAAGCATGCTTTTTACTAACACAGCGTGTTACTCAAAGGATGGGGACTGTCAGCCAAATGTGCGTATTATCCCAGCTCAGCAGCTGATAGCTATGCAGAAGTGAACTTGTGAATTTTCAGATTTAGACGGGGCTTTTGTAACAAGGCAGAGAAGGAGGGAGACTCCAGAAACCAGATCTGGCTGTGGGTTCTGCTGCAGCTTTCCTCTGTGATACTGGGGTACTATCTTGCCCTTAGGTAGACCATCTATCTTTTCCACTTGGAAATGGAGATTATAATACTGCTATACCTCACAGGGGAAGAATGAAAATGCTATGAGATAGTCCTTTATGTTCTGCATGGAAAACACATCATTACTGTAGAATAACTGCATTTTATTTGATTAATGTTACGAACAGATCCACAGTAAAATAGGTCAGTGTACCTTTATTTGCACTCAAGAAACAAATAATCATGCCTTGATCTAACTGCCAGTTAGGTTGCTGAATTGCTTAAAAGTGGACCTTGATCCTTGGAGATGCTGATTGACTTCAGAAAAAGTTGAGCAATAGGAACTGATGCATGCATTTCACTCAGTGTGGTCAGAAATTCACAGAAGTTTACTTGCTTGTTTGCTGGAAACATACTATTTGTCTGGTATGTACTAAAACCACACACCACAAGTAAAGCAAGCGATATATGTGTGCCATGCAAGAAATGGTAGGAAAGGTACAGCCCTAGAGAAAACTGAGAACACCTCTCCCTGACTGTATCATCTTAAATTCTTCGGTTGTTTGTGTTCCCAGATGCATGGAACGAGCTCGTATAGATTTGGGGTGTTTCTTTGAGACTGCTGGTGTGAGACACACGTAAATAAACAAGGCAGAGAACTCCCAGCACACTCCCACGAGGACTGTTAATTGCAGTTGAAGAAAATATAACTAGTTGTTATAATGTGTATTTTAGAATAGTTCCTCTTATCACATAAAATAAGACTGGGCTGTTTAAATGTGAATACCATACGAAAGTTCGAAACCTGATTTTTAGAACTCTCAGAAAGAAATTCTCCTGACAGAATTAATCTGGAGAGAAGGACCAAGCAAGTGATGGTCTGAAAATAAACGTTAGAGTAGTTACAGTGTATAGAAACGTGGAAATATGTTTGTGCCATAAATCTTTTACCAATTTATGCTGTTATTGGAATAATTGTTTAAAACTCAGTGCCTTAAATCTTGATTGCCTACAAGGCACAAGTCATTTTGCCTTTTCCTAGGAAGGGCACTTGAAATTTAGATGTATAGAAATTTGGGGAGAAAAAAATAGTGAGAAAACTGACTACACAATGAATACAAAATTCAAAACTGCATTTGAAACTTTTCCAATACAATATAAAAATTTGCACTTTCATAATTAATGAATGACCTTTCCTTCCTCACCCCAGATTTTAGTTGTTTGCAACAAATGAACAAAAGAACAAATCGCTTGAAGTCAGCGAAGCCAACACAGCAGCTTCCATAAAACCCTTTGCCAAACTGATTAGATTTGCAATTCACTCACTAAGCCTGCCTGGTCATGGCAGCATCATGCAATGAATCTTTTCATTGAATAAAACTGAACTGCAGAGGAACTAATTTTTTTTGTATGAATACTTCTGTAGTGCTTGTTTAAACATGAAATTTTTCCTGATTAACTCATGTGTGAGCAGCCTTATCCTGAAAATAAAAAAAAACCCTTCTTCCTGTTAAGCTTAATGTAGTTGTTTAATAATTAAACAGAAGCAGTTAATTGGAAAATACTGCATATGTAGACAATCCTCAGTCTTTTTTTCCTTTGGTGGATGTAAATGGTTAGTGGTTGGATAAAGAAGTGGTATTTTTAAAATTCTTCCTTGGATAACAGATTTTCTTAATTTGTTGGACTAAATGAGAAAGTGAAAGTATCTGATAGTTTTTTGTATGTAAAATAGCAGTACAGGTAGATTGGCATGAAGGTAGAAGAATCCTTTGTTTCTGTATATAACATATGAAGCTCCAGAAACTAAAAGTTGCATTGCTCAGTAGGGAGCTTATGAGAGCTACAGTGTGCCCTCAGCCTCCACATAACTACTATTCACATCCAAGCAAAGCAGGGAGAGAGAATAACCTGATTTTCATTCAGACAGTAGCTCAAATCCTGAGCGAACTGGGCCTTTACAGAGTTTATCTGGGATTTTTTTTACAGCCTTTGCATAGTTAACATGTTAGTCATTGTTAGTGAGCGCATTAGCAAGTGAGACTTAATATAACAGAAGACTGGATTTGTTCATTATGGATTGATTTAGAAGACTAAGATTAATTAAAACTATATACTGTCCAGAAAATAAATATTTTTAAATGGTGATCCAAACGCAGTAAAAAAGATGACTCTGGTGCTCAGTTCTACTTTGTCCAATTGTTCTTCAAAAATCAGGATGTTAATCTACAGAGAAAAGTGAATACATTTGTTAGATTTATTTTTATTTAAAAAATAAAAGAGAAAAGACTTCTATTAGCAAAGAAAAAGTAAAGAAAGTAGAGGAAGCATCTTTCGGAGGCTGCTAGCTTTAGACGTTAACCAGAGAAGCAGCCTCTGCTGGCTTTGTCTGCAGTGGTCTGAAAGCATGTTTAGACAGGTCTTGAACACAGGTCCTGTTGAATCAGTGGCAGACATGGTTTGGTTGGCACATGTGAATGAGGTGGCTGTAGTACCACAACTGTAAAATTGTTATAGAACAGTGACTATCAAAAAACATAAATCTATTAAAAAAAAAAAAAAAAAGGTCAGATTTCTTTGCATGGTTCTTGTCAATCACTGGAAACCTCTGTGCAAACTGACTGGGCTTTACCTCCTCCGTGGAAGCCAAACAGCCAGCTGGTTGCCCTCACAGCTGGATCTGATCCAGAACCTGATGGGGGAGCAGGTGTAACAAGTGTGGTAATGACTAAGCAGCTGCTTCCACTAGTTTGTTGCAAGGGGACTTGGGGGTCTCAGCTACACTGTGCTGTTACGATAATCTAGATAATGACAGAGAGACCAGATTCTTCAAGTGACTGGTAATACCCTGGTCTTGTTCTTTGCAGACTCTGTCCCAGGGCCCAGGTCCTGTGTGTCCAGCACGCAGTGCAGCTCTTGGAGGTAAGTGCTATCAAGGCTGTGTGGAGTTGTGCGTTGGTGTGATGCCCAAGACTCTTTAGTCAGAGTCTGTGTGAGCTAGGAGAACAAAAGTGTTTTGTCCTGAACAATGATTATTTTTGGCTCTTGATGGAGTTAAAATGTGTCCCATGAAGGTTCATCTTGCTTCCTGAGTTCCTGGGAGAATCTCCAGGGAGATTCCTAGGAATATTGTGCTTGTAAACCTTCTCTCTTCCTCCCCTGCTCCCTGCCAGCACCTACCCAGGAAATACACTTGCTTACTTTTAAATCTTCTGTGCTACCCTGTGAGCAATGGTTGGCTGCTTTGGCCCAAATTGGCTGGACAATGCACATACAGACAGACATTGAGGGAGAGTTGGGCTAGAATTGCCCAAAGGTTTGCATATGGTATTGTGTTATGTCTCTGCCCTGGTGAAACAATGGTGCAAGACAAGCAAGGTTTCACTGTGCAGGACCATGTTGTACATCAAGGAGCACGCATGGTAGAGACGGGTCTGGGACACAGTCAGTGTTTCACCCGTGGTGTTGTAAGAGATTTGGGGATATATATGTCTGGCTGAGAGAGACACAAAATGAGGCTGCAAAGGGGCCTATGATGTGTATAATAATGTTTGAAGCTTAGCTGCTCTTACTGCGGGGGAATCTTACATAGTGGTGTATGTAACTAGTAAATCAGAATACAGACGTACATTCAAAATGACTGCAGTTTTATGCCTCAGTTATCAGTAATTTTGAAGGAACACCCTTAATTCCTTCCACAGCAATCCAAACTACGGGTGTGTTAGTTCCCCTTTGTCACCAGCATTTCTCTGATCTCTGCCCAGCTACGCCCATAAAATGCCTCCAAGTATGTTTACAAAGAGTTTACTCTCCAAACAGTTCAGCTGGTCATTCTGACACTACTTAAGTAATGTACCTGACAGCTTGGGTGGAAAAATACTCTCTCGATGGTAAAAGACTTAAAGAACTGCTATAACAACACTGGTCGCAGTGTTAGCCAAAATTCTGAGTCTGGACCGAAATATTTCTTTCAAACTCATATTTTATTTGTGTAATATTTTGTATATTATATCCAAAACATTAAATTACAGCCATGAGACTAAATGTTAAAGCTCAGACTTAGACTTTAAACCTGGAATATCATGTCAAATTTGAAACAATTTGTCTACAGAGGTAAAATATTTTTACTTTGCAAGTCGTAAAGAATGGCAGAATGATGTCTATAGTTTTAGACATTAAGAGAAAAAAAGAAGTTATAAGAACATAGCAACATCTTCATCTGGAACTGTAGTTAATCAGATTTAAATATAGCAACAAATAAAAAAGCTGCATCTTGGGAATCTTTCTGAAAAGATAGTAAAGAGAGAGACTGAGACATTCTTCATTCAGTTATAAATGATATAAATACAATGAGTGTCAGTTTTGTATAATTCAGAATACCAAGTGTGTAAGTATAACTATTTTAACGCTCTGGTTTCTAGACTGTTCAGAGCACAACATTTTGCTTACATGGTGTTGAGCAGTTTATCTCTCTTACCACTGTAAGCACCTCCATCTCCTGTGCTGCTGTTTGCTAGTCCTAATGTCATTGTTAACAGAGAACCAAGAATAGCCATAGAGGATATACTAGCAAAATAGTCTGATAGCCTGTCTGCATAAAATTCAACTGTTTATTGTAGCTCTTGAGATGCATCCGTTCAATAAATGTAAATAATTTGGAGAACATGCAGTTCTAAAAATGGTGTATATATTGTATTCAGGAGAAACCATCCAGAAGGTTGATCCAGGCTACTAACACTTAAAACTAGTTTATGTTCTGAAACCGAAACAATTCTATAGCTTTAGAACTCGCACAGTGAACCAAACTTTTTTGGCCTGTATAATTTTTTCATCTGGAATTACATCAATTATAAAATCAAGCCCTCTTTTTTTTTAATGAAATGGGAAGGGGATGTTTGCATATTTTGGCTTTTCAGGACCATTTGATGTGCTGCATTAAAGCTGCACAGCTGAGTATCCACAAGTTGTATGTTTCTTTGCGTAGTATGTTTTGTTCATATAAATGATAAAAGTTCAGAAATGTAAATCATTGTGCCTTGCCTTCCTTCTAGGGCAAGCCTAAAATGTTTTGGCCAAGCTCTAGCTTTGCCATCCCACCTCTTCTATTTTCCAGAAATTATTTTTTTTTCCTTTGTAATTAACTACACAGTGGTATGGAGGAGGAAGTATTACTGGCACTAAGGCTTGCTCAATATGTAGACACAGCAGGCAAACACCTGTAGCCCTTTGGCGAGATACCAACACACCATTAATAAGCAAACAGCTTGAAAACTCAGCAATAGCAGATCGTTTGTTACAAAAAAGAGAGACGGCTTGATCTGACCATTGCCTTTCTTAGAATCACCCCGTTATACGCATAGCAGAGTGCTCACATTTAATTGGTCCTCATACCTAATCTTGGTCCCCCTTTATACAGGGATGGTACAAAAGAGGAATTCCTGAAGTACGTGTTAGTTATAGATAACCCACAGTGTGTTGGTTTTGGAGGAAGAGCAAAGGAAGGAAACTGACATTTTTTTAAACTTTTTTTTCTCTCCTCATCTAGAGCAAATGAAAATAGTACAAAATGATGAGAGACCATCCAAGGTAACTCTAAGCTGTTTGTGTGCAGTTTCTGCTCCACCCTGTATACAGTCTATTTTTATTGTTCCTGCTGTGGTCACTTGAGACAGGTTTTAATATAACTGTGTCTTGGAATGCTTGTTACTACATCTGGAGATGAGAAAACTCTGTCTCCCCTCAGCAACCTCTGTGGATATACAACAAACAGGTACAACGTGCCCAGGCAGCGCGGTTGGAGGAGGGGAGGGAGGGAGAGGGAGAAGTCAGATGAACCTAATGTGCCAGTATCATTCAGATGGCTCTGGATGAAAGTATTTCTGGGACTCCTTACACAAGTACTGAGTACAGCATTACCTGAAAAGTAACTATAGTTACTATAAGAGTATTATAAGCATGCAAATTTAAATGGTCCCAAAGGGCAAACTGCTAAGACTGGTACAGACCTCAACGCTATTTTAAAAGACTTGTTTTCAAATCTTTACTAATTACTGTGAAATACATGGATTGTAGTAAGCCTACTTGTAATTAGTCTGGGACTCTTCCCTCTTATGGGTCCTTTAGTGAAACACCATAGGGCAGTGTTTACGCCAGCACAGTTTTCTGCTGTGGCAGTGACTGTGAGTGATTGAACACTGGATTAAGACTTTGAATGAGTTGAGCATGAAGAGCAAGCAGGGAAGGACTCTATAAGCAATAAATATCTGGGAGCCGAATTTAACAAAATGTTTTGTTTCCACATTAGATGCACATTTCTGGTACGTTTTCTCCTCTCTTTTGATCAAGGGTGTTTTGGACTTGAGCCAAAGGCTTGTCTATACACGGAGTTATCCTAGAATAATTACTCTGGAAAAAAGTAGCCTGGATTAACTCCATGGGAGCAGAGTATTATTCCAGAGGAGTTATTTGGAGTATCAACATGTTTGAGTGCTCTGTCTTGATTGCTCTTTTCTCACTTTTCTGGAATCTCTTGTGTGAGAAGAGAAGCTTCTCTCTTCGTATGTTGGATATCAGTAGAAAACAACAGACTATTGTCATGCTACTTGGCACTCGTGAGGTTTAAACCTTGCATCGACTTCCCTAAACCAGAGCACTAAACCAAGACTCTGTCACAAACAGACCGAAACCTCTCTCTCGGGTGGATGGAGTCTGTTAAGGTGTGCTTGCAAATACCCTTTTGGAGTTACGGGTGAAAGTATGAGATAAAATGATCTGGGATCCAAAACCACATATTGTTTTCAAACAATTAAAGGTAGGGGTAAGAAGTTCTCAGATCTGTTCAGAGATAGAAGATACGGGAGGAATGAGGTTTAAAGATGACTTGTATGTAGTCTTAAGTCTCTGTCCTCATGCGCTGTCTGAAGAGTCTCGAAAACAGAATTTTTTATTTTTTTTTTCCTCCTCACGGATGTGTGTGTTTGGGGAATAGAGACTGAATATGAGAAGCACCTGTACAGTGGGGTCATGCTGTCCGTAGCTCTGTACCAACCTTAGAGCATTGTTATGCATATGGTCAGTACCTTGACGTGCCGCTGAGCATCACCCAGAGCGGTATCAGCTCTTACCGTGCCCCGTGGGGGTCTCTGCCCTTCCCACCCGCCGGTGCCCGCGGCCCGGTCCTCTCCTGCAGCCGTGACCCGCCCCCCGCACGGCTTTATTTTCAGTTGTGAAGAGCAGACCCGGGCTGGGGGCGCCGGAGGCGGCCGGCTACCCGCCCTCGGCTGCCCTTCCCAGGAGAAGCGGCCAGGCCCCGGGGGACATTTTGCGCTGTGCCACCGCCCCCGCGGCGCGGGCGCGGGGCTCCTCGGCAGGAGCCGCCGCTCGGGGGCCGGGCAGTCCCGCGGCGACGGAGGGTCGGGGAGGGCGGGGCGGGGGCGGGCTCCGTCACGGGCGCGCGAGCCGGGGGGACACAACGGGCGCCCTCAGCGCGGGGAGCGGCGGCGGCGCTCGGGCAGCAGGTTCCCGTGGCCGGCAGGAGCAGATGGCGACCGCGCTCCTCTTCTACCTGCCCCTCCTAGCCGGGGCTGGGCCGGCGCCTTCAACTGGACACGGCAAACGTGATCAACCGGCGCGGGGAGCCGGGCAGCCTCTTCGGCTTCTCCCTTGGCCATGCACCGGCAGCTCCAGCCCCAGGAGAAACGGCTGTAAGTGCTACCCGCGCCCCGCCTGGGCCCCGTCTCTGGGCCGCCCGCGGGTGACCCCTCCTCCCTTCCACCGGCCTGGGAAACTTCCTCTGGCGGCGGGCCGAGGCCGCCAGCCCCCACCCTGGTGGCCTGCCGCCCGCTGGCGGCGGGGAGGGGGCCGGCCGGGCGGCGGGGCGGCCCCCGCGGGGAGGGGGGCCGGGGGCCCTCGGAGGGACGGGGCGGCACCTGCCGCTGCCCGCGGGGTGCAGGGCGCCGCAGGCCTCCGGAGGCAGCCTGCGCCCGGGCGGGAGTCGGCGGGGACGTGCCGGGGGAGCGAGGTGCGCGGCCCGCCCTTCCCATGGCCTGCGGGGAGCCGGGGCGAGAACGGGGCAAGCGAGCAACGGCCCCCGCTGGGAAACCTTCCCGCCTCAGCCGCGACAGCGGTTCACCTGCGCGTGCCTCCGCGGCGGTGTCCCGCGGCGGCGGCTGTGCCCGCGCAGAGCGGGCGCCGGGAGGCTGGAGCCCGATGTGGGACTCCCGTGGCGGCGCCGACCTGCTCCGCCGGTAGCCCTGGGGCTGGCGAGTGCCTGTCCAGGCCCTCGAGTTTCTTCTCCTGGTGTGTACCCGGCCTCGGGTAACACGGGTCTGCTGTTCAAGACGGAACCTGCCTGGGAGTGCATGTTGTAGGTGGTACAGGAAGACGGGGAAAAAAATAAATCAATGTGGCATATGGGTAAAGTTAGGAGCTCCTTTTGGGAAATTCAGAAGGCAAAGTAAGGCTCCTTTGACATCTTCAGGATCTTTGCCTCTTCGAGACTATATCTCAGCAGTGCCTGACCCCACCCTATCCAGTAGTGCTGGATGTGGTGTGTGTTGTATAAGGTATTGTTATTAAATAAACGTCCCTTCCCCAAATATTTAGTTTAATGCAAAGGAAAGACGAGCCATAATCCATATAGAGTTAATGGGAGAAGGAAGCTGGAAAGAAATTGCATCCTTCATAAAGTAGCTGGTAAACTTACTTAAAAGTCCTATTGGCCTGTTTTGCTCACATTTGTTCTGTGTGTTCATAGAAATTACAGTGTATGAAGGAGTATAAATCACAAATACCCATGTTCCTTTTTCCATCCTGTAGGCAAAATGACCCATGGTATCTGAAGAATGAAATACAAATCTCTGAGTTCCTTTTCAGAGGCCTTTATCTTAAGTCTTGACAGGATTATTCTTGCATTGGTCTCATTTTAGTTTACTAAGAAAAGTTCCTGAAGCTTGTTAGTTTCCCATTGTATTGTCAGTACTGGTGGAATGAGTGTGTCAGGATATGCAAGACAGAAAGCCAATTACTGAGAAGTCAGTAGAAATACAAGAGCGGTCCCAGTGGTCAAAGCTAGTCTGTATATTGACTGAAATGCTTCAGAAATTATTAGCATGAAAGTTCTGTATGGTATGTATAGTAAGTGCTTCCTCAGGCAGATCCAAATCTGGGGGACAAAGCAGAGCCAGATGCTACTGCTTGACATGGCTTTCTGAATCCGCTTTCATGAGAAGCAAGGTCTCTATTAGAGACAAACCAGACTAGAGAACTGTGTTTTATGGTGATGTATACTTCTGAGATGTCTTGGCCACTTTTTAAAATTTATCCAGGAGTTTTAGCATAAAGAATTGAGTGCTACCCTGGGTAGCTGCTGGGTAGTACTCTTGGAATGAAACCTTTTACATTACACAGGCATGTTATAGTCACTTTGAGCATTGTTTTTCGATCTGTAAGAGTAGTGGTGTGTGGCTGTAAGAGAAACAAGACATTAAACATGCTGAACTCTAATTATCTTTCATAGGGACCGAGGTGTATTTAGCTTGCTTTGTGTAAGTTCGGTCTTGTGAAACAGATAGGAGTTTTGGTGGGGAAAATTGAAGGGAAGCCTCCCACGTTAGGCTGCATATTGATATCAGGTAAAATGGAGCGATGTTGAACTAACACTGAATGATTTGTGTGGCCCATTCCACGGAAACCATGTGCAGTTTCTGATAGCTGACTCTTTATAGGTGGAAACAAACAGTGTCTGCTGTCTGGATACTCGGTGAGGTGAAAGTTATGGGGATGGAGGTCATACTGAGGTCTCCCGACTGAGAAGAAACAATTTGGCCCAATGCCTGTATGTGCCTGCCCATTATCTGTAACAGCAGGAATTTTAGTAGTTTATTCTCAGGGGTGGCATACCTCTGCATTCCCAACTGCGTTTTGGTCTGTGTCTTATCTCTACTGCAAAAGTGGTTTTATGTGCAACTATCTCTTAGTCAGATGAAGTATTTATTTTAACCCTCTCTTCTCGAATGGATGCTAACTTCAAAGCTCGGTTACGTTTGAGTGTGAACACTGTTAAGTAGTTGCCAAAAATACACAAACCCTATTGCATAATGAAACTTAATTAAAAGTGACACTTGGGTTCTCATCTGACAGGACTCCCATTCCAAAAAAACCCTGCCAACCTGAACACCCCTTGGCCCTCCAATTTTACAAAATTAGAGATGGGTTTGCAACAGATGTGCAAGATCAGTCAATTCTTGGAAAAACAAGCAAATGAGAGAAGGTGAAATACATGAATTCTATTCAAGGCTGGTTTAGTCTGTGGCTCGGAGCAAGACTTGGTAAACAAACTAAACAATGTGTAATTTTTCTCTTGCCTCACTAAGTGGTTCTTAAGTGAAATAATTCCCTCTTCCTCACACCGGATAATTCAGTGTTAAGCATTATGAAAATTCTCTGTAAAGATGAGGGTGGAGAATGTCTAGGAAGTGTGACAAACAAAGGTACAGCTGAAATAGCCTTTAATTAGACATGGTATTTGCTTTTGATCACCTTTTTTCTTAGTCACAGGATACCGTGGATTACATATTAGCTCTGAATGGTAATCTTTTCATTTATTAGCTACTAATCCCATGTTTTGCTAATGAGGAATGACTTAACTCCCAACAGTATGGTAGATGACTGTTTAAGGAACTCCGTTGACTTTAGTTATAAATGTTACTGAGTATAAGGCTATGGACTACTAACAGGATTTAATTTTTCTTTGTGAATATCTTTGGGTGAGAAAAGTTGGAAAGTTTGTCAGTTGGAGAGGAGAAGAACTTTATTAATTCACAGTGACTGAAAGTAGACTGCTAATGGCATGTGGGTGTGAAAGACAGCCGAATGCAATCGTAATGTGCATCAGGGGAGCATTAATGTTGGAGGTACTAAGGGCAGCCTGCCTAGGTTTCTGTGTACGGTTCTGGTTCATTGTCAAGCACAATGAATCAGGTAGCAGAAAAGGCTAATGGAGCTCTAAGAGAGCTGGGCTTGTTGCCCTGTATAAGATTGTTCTGTTTTTAATCTGTCGATATGACGAAAATAAGGGAGATCTGGTTCTGTGAGGGAGTGGTGGCGCAACAGCAATGCATTTCATCTGCAAACTGGAAGAAGGTTTGTAACTTGGAGGGGCCTGAGACTCGGGAACAGCGTAGTTATAGGAGCAATGTGGTTAAAGTTTAAGTAGTCCTGTGAGGGAGAATGAGAGTATATCTAGCATCTGTAAATGGGAACTACACTTGCGCTATATATATTGGCTACTATATATTATAATATGTTACTATTATAATAAATATATTATTACTAGCTGCTCACTATATATGTAGTAAATGTAGTCACATATGTGTAATTTTGTATATATAAAATATATATAAAAATGATATGTAGGTAGACATACTCCATGTAAGGTGTCCAGCTGGTCCATTCCAGTCCTTTTTGGTTGTAATTCACAATGATTCAAGCAAGTATCTTGAATTAGAACAACAAGCCCCAAGAATTTGCATATGACTTTACTTGCAAGTAATTCTGATCTTATTTTCAGTAGAAGTATGGAGCTGAATTCATGTAGGCTTCTTGTTATTGTTTAAGGCAAAAAAAGGATGAGATTGCAGTAATCGATCTCCTCATCAGCTGAAAAGCTGTGTGGTTGAGAGCTGTGGATAGGCACTTTATGCCAAGACGGCACTGATCATTAGCAGCCATAAAGTCCTAAAAATTGCAGTATCTTACTGAAATTTTACTTGTGACAGGTTTTGCTGATACTGCATATCTCTACTGTGAGCTGTTACAATCAATACATAATAAAGTTTGCCTTTGGTCAGCAGGCTGCTGACATTGCTGTACTGCTGCAGTGCATCCTCAGTGGCATTTAGCCAGTACTTCTGTGTTGATTGAGAGCTTGCACTCGTAGGCACTTTGCTCCAGCAACAAAAGAGCTGGATTATGCTGCTCTGCAGTGGAAATGACAATTTCTGCTTGCAGAGGGTGGTTTACTATAATTCAAGCTTCAGATGGACTGAATTAATAACAGTGCATATTTACATCTTTAATAATGCTAGTCTTTAGTGCTTCTGTCAATTAAAAAAAAGGTTTTATTATTAATTTTCCTTGTGTGTGGTTTGGTTTTTTAAGACTGTGTCCTTACTGTCTCATTTCACTTAGTATTTTTTTTTTCTTGAGCGTGTCTCTGTTTTTGTCTATGCAAGCTATTCTTGGATAATGTGCTTAGCATGCTTGATTACTTTCTTAATTTGTGATAGTAGAGGAGTTTTCCTATGTTCGAGATAGACGTCCTATGGCAAAGGTCAGGATCAAATGAAGTTGGGAAGGAGGAGGGAGGAGTACTTTAAGAGTTTCTCTGTAGTGGTAGGGGAAAGATTTTTAAAAAGAAGATCCATCATACCCGTGGATGAAAGAAGTGAGAAGATAAATTTACATTGCATAAGGGGGAAGAATGTCGAATTGCTGTAGGTGGAGTCAAACTGCAGAAGGCAAGCTTTTTCCCAGTGCTAAGTTTGAGTTGTGCTGTGGGTTATCTGTGGCAGAGACACAGCTGACAGGTTTACAGGTCAGGTATACAAAAGATTGGAAACTCTATCATATAACCGTCACTATCTGACTCCCATTCTTGCAGGTGGAAAAGAAGAGATCAACATGTTGTTTTTTTGGGTTGTTTTGTTGTTTTCTTCAAAGGAACGGGAAAGAATTGTGCACTCAGTCCTGCAGAGCTCTACTTAGGCAAGGAGGATGAAACAGAGCATTGAGCGGATATACAATAGGAAGTTGCACTACTGTAACCACTTCCGTCAGTGTAGAAAAAGAGCAGACCCTGCAAGGTGCTAGTGAAGTACAGGTTATACAGCAAAAATGTGCTTCTACCAGGACAGTGTAGTCCAGATGGCTCTAAAAAGGCTGTATCAGGAAAGATACGCTACAGTACAGTCCTTTGCCATTAACTCTGTGAGTTCACAGCTTCAACTTCATTGCAGTGCTAACTGGTGTGACAGACGTTCATAGTGTAAAGCTAGCCTTCCCACACGGTAAGTGGCAAACCTCTTATCCCAGTGCTCCGTCCCCTTGAGAAACTTGTTTTTCAGGAGATCGTATACTTTTCAGGTAATGTGGTTTTTTTTTTCTATGGTCACCTGTAAGTGCATAAGAATCTTAAGTAACTCTGTGGTAGATGTGTTATTTTTCTTACGCTGGTGTTACTAAGAATTAACAAAATCCATTGCTGTGCTAGTGGGAGCCTTCCATGCGTAAGGACTGTAGTATATGGCTTTTGTCAGCAGTGATGATAAATGGCCTTGTGTGCAGACCCAGCTTTGAGAACAGCCTAGGCTATCAGCTTCAATTACAGCTCATAAAATTGTTATGCTCTTACTGGAAGATGCTTGTACCTGATATAACTCCTTGGTTTATAGCTTTTGTTTTTACCTATGCTAAGCCTGATTGATGAATGTTCTAATGTAAGAGGTACTATGTCTTTGGTGGGTTGCTAGAGCATAACATTTACAGGGTAGAGGTGATGACAGGTTTAGAAGGCATTTGGCTTATGCATTCTTATGTTTAAATGTCTTAATAGATGTGAATGGAAATTCGTGGAGGCACAAATTCCTCTCCCTTCATGCTGTGTGTTTGGAAAGAGAAGGGTGTACTGTAAGCTGTTACTCTGTGGTAAAACATGGACCTGCCAAGCCATTCCAGAGCATTAAAATATAAGTGATGGCTCAATTAACCAAAATTGCTTTAAGTTCCTCTGGTCCAAGTCGTTGTACTCATCCCTTTCTAAAAGGATGGAATTTATACCAGGTAGTTCTTATTAAATAATATTAGGATATAAATCAACCCTGATGAACACAGCATATGCTAACCCAGTGAGCTCTGTTGCGGCCAAAGTATTAGACACATCTTGGATCAAAAACTTAATCTTGCATCCTCTAAAACTAGCAAGGTTAAAATAGTGTAACTGGAACAAAATAACACAATGCAGGCAAGGACAGACCTTGATTTCAGGAAGGCTTTTCTCTTTACTGAAGTCAATGAAAACTAATGAACTGCACAAAATATGAGTTAAGGACAAAGGAAAAGCATTCTCCTTGACAAGTTGTTGTGTTCTTGATCAGAGGCTGTGGGTCCTGACAACTCCGCTTAATGGTGCTCAAAGGCTGGGCAGAAAAGTGTTGGGGGGAGGGCTCACAGTTGGAAAGAAAAGGAACTATTCTCTTGCTTTTCAAACTAAGCTGATGTAGACACACAGAGATGGGCAAAGTAGACATGTCTGTGCGCGTGTCTGACATAAAGCCTTCAATGAAACTGTCTGCGAGGTATCCATTGTGTAGGAGTTGCAGTCCTTAACAGTGTTTGCTCTAAATATTGGGGGGGAGAAGTCACCCTATACCCTCCTAGTCTGACCTATAGTTCGGATTGAGAACTGTAGTTTAAGTTGGATGGGCTAAAATGTGTTTGAAGAGCATACCCACATTACCATCTAAAACCTGAGGTGGGAGTGAGCTGGAGAAGCGTTGTTTTCTGCAGTTTCCTTCATGCAGAGAGAGGTGGGGTGGCTGACTGGGGTGTGCGTGCTGCGTGCGTGCTCTGCCCCAGTTCTCACCTGTGTGGGCTGGAGCTGAGCAAAGAATCGAGGCACTCAGTGGTGCTGGCATCCTGAAAGCTTCAGCTGGCAGACAGCTGCTTGAAGCTCATTGCTGTCCCGATCTTACAGATTGACTGGCACAAGAAAATTTATGGTGCTTTTTAGGCTTAAATGTGACCCCATCAGCTACAGAAGGGTAGGAAGCTAGGGAGACAGAGAATATTGATCAAGATGCAGGGTGTAGAGTGAACCATTCAAGTATCTGAAGTACGTAGCATGCACAACATGAGGCCTGTTTTTCTGTGTGCTGCTCTGTTCCAAAGCAGCAGGATTTGGGACAGATGTGTCAGGAGTCCTTCTGCAACAGGGACATTAAAGGGAGCACTGTATTGTTTACATTATCTATGAGCTGGAATCTTAAAATTTAGCACTTTTATGTGAGGACGTAGTTTTCCTTGGGTTTCTGTTTTCATTTTCCAAATTTTCTGAGGTCGTGAGAGCAGCAAAGAGCTTTCAAACAGGTGCGCACAGAGAGATGAGATGTACTGGTAGTGTTGGGCACAGAGGCGTAGCTGTGTCAGAATTATTATCGGAAGATATGCTGCAATTTCTGTGTCAATTTCACTCTTGTGCTGGCTACCTCGATGGTGAATAAGACTCTTTATGCTGGCATGTACTTAAAAGAATAAACCGTAAGGCAACCCTACCATCAGGTATGGATCTGTCTTCATCCAGATGTGGATTTTTATGTACTGCATTATCTACTGTTAAAAATACCATTCACCTGTCTAGAGAGTCCTAATTCATCCCTTTTTTTGTTATGATCTAGTAGAAAAATGTCTTGTACTGTGCCAGGAAATAATAAATAGTTGGTGTTGTATCTTCTTCAGAAATACTGGCTAACCCTGTCAGTCTGCACCTGGACTATTTGATGGATCTGATCTATACCTGTACAAGACTAATGTACATCTTTGTAGTATGACTGTTAAATTAAGTGTTTTTAATTAATTAAACAATTTTTATTTAAGTTTCTGAGAAGTCTCTTTACTATTGACTGCCCTTTAATAAATATTCTGCAGTTGTGTAGGCTTTTTCATCCAAAAATCTCAACGTAATTTATAGGGATATTATTTCTTTAACAGTAAAATAGAAATGAAGAAGAGCACAAAATCACTGTTACAGTGCTTGCTAAGATGACTGCAATTTTCTGTGTAGTATATGTTACTAATGCTGCTAATGTTAATTTGTAAATAACAGAGGAAAACTTACACAGAAGGAGGGACAGGTAGGTTGGCTTCTCATAAACGTTTTTTTCTTAAAGGATAACAAGCAGAGAAGAATGGTTTACTGATCTAATTTGTTGCTGTCTGGATTCTCCACAAAATAAACCAGAACATTTCCCAAATTAGTATATCGGGTTGCCTGGCACATTACAGCAGTAAATTGTTCGCCAGTCAGCATGGGCCATTCTTTTCTCCTCTGTTAAACTCTACCCAAACCCCTTTCCGCGTGTGCCAGAGCAACTGTCAGTTTTGTAAGCAATGCAATCTGGTAAGTTTTTCATAGGAGATACCTCATTCATTTCAGAAGAACTGCTGTATAAAATCAGCTGTTGTTCAAATGTTTCAGAACCGGCCTGGGGCTGGATGAATTGTTCTAGCCATGATTGTAAAAATGCCACATTTTGGGGACGTATTCTGCGGAAAGGACAAGACAGAGATTAGGCTGTTGGGCTGATGGCTATTTAAAAACAAGTAAGCAAAAATCCGTATTATGGAATGAGAAGATGGTGATCTGTACTGTGAAATGATAGCTAGAAAATTAATAGCTAATAGTGCTATTTAGCAAGGGTAGGTACAGTAAGAGGCACAGGAATATTTGAAGAAGGAAGTATACAAAATGGTCTGGAAAATGTTGAATAATTCATGTATTAGCATTGGATATTGTTGATTGAGATATATATAAGCAAGTTGCTGCTTTAAAAGTAATGGCAGAAGAATATAGCCTAGGAAAGCAAACGTGAATGTCTCACTTCCATTTGTAAGGGAATTATTCAGTATATTAAAAATAAGTGAACTGAACCATAGGTTAATAAAGCTCCCTTCGCAACTTTAGCATCCAATGTAGTGCGTTCTTGGTAAGATGCACTTCCTTTACGTTTAAGGTATCCAGAGTATCACATGTTCTAAGACTATTTTGAGAATTCCCTAACTGTTGCTTTGAAAAAGAGAATTGCAGTTATGCTGGTTTAGTTTAAAGAGCAGGCCAGATGTATTCTGCTTTGAAGTGCCTGAGATTAGATTTTGTATCAAAATGATAGTAAAAGGCAAAAAGTACTGGTTCTTGCATTGTGATTTTTGGAGCATTTGCTAGTATGGGCTGACGGGTTTTGGCTCTGTTGGAGCATTAGCTGTTTTTCTCGTTTCCTCTTACAGAACTGCATCTAAAAATATGTCATTTCCTAATAATTGATTTCCTTTAAGCAGTTGTACTAATGTGTGTGAGGATGTTTGGACTGTTTGGAAGGGAGAAGGTCTGCAGGATCAAGAACAGAAGCAAGAGGGGTTCGTGGGATGCTCCCTGTCTAGATGCCATCTACAGCATAAAAATGTACTCGGGTCCCTCCAGGGTAACATGTATGGATCCTGCACTGGATTTACGTTGTCAGCTAGCGAGCGTCTAGGTTACTTTTCAGCTGTATTCTTCTTTGCATTTGTTTTCTATTTTCGAGGAGTTTGGAGGTATTTGAGAAACAAGGACAGCAAATAGGAATGATCAGCGCTGTTGTTAATTGAGTTTGCTGATAGTGTCAGTAGGAATGTCAGACTTTCTTACAGAGACTGAGCGTTGTTTCCTTTTAGTGAAGATGACAAAGGCAATTTTTCAAATGGAGGTGACTGTGCTTACCTGCTTTAGGTAGCATTGATACCTTCCTCAAAAGTAGGACTATAAAATATATCTTCTAAAAAACAAAGCAAAACAAGATTGCAAATATGCTGGGAACGACTCATCCCTGTAATGCCTGAGGTTGTTTGCTCAGAAGCACATGCACGGGTCAAAGGTCTGAGGGAAATGCATGTTTATCCTGGAAGTGCTCAGAAGTGGCAACCAGCTGTCGCCGATAGCAAGCACGTCATCGTTGTGTGTAGTTGAATTTTCTGTGTCCGTCTTTTCTCATAGCTCTTTTCACATTGCTCTTGTACGGGAATTGGAAAGATTGATTAGCCTTGCATTTTGTCATTGGTGCTACTGAAGCTGCATAGTGGTTAAATCTGCTAGCTCTTAGACCTTAGCTGTGTCTAGCAGAGTGTGTGCAAAGAGATCATGGCTCATGTTTAATTATCTGTGTTTGTTTAGAGTGAAACAAACCTTAAGTGACAATCACATTATTTTCTTGGCCAAAGATGCCAAAATAAATTTGGTATATTTTTTTTTCTTATATAGCCAACTTTAGCAGCTGCTACTAAAAGTATGACATAACTGTGCAAGTCCCTGTAAACTTTTCATCCACTTGACTTAATGCTTCTGCTAAAGAAATGTTTGATAATTATGTAGTGTGGCGCCAGAATATTGCTGAAGAGGTAGGTTTCTTTTCTCTTCCCAGCCAACCTATATTCCTGCATGTAGTGGAAGAATACTTTGTTGTTGTCACGTCAGATCCAGTCCTAGTAATAGCTGAAATACTGTTTGCACAACTTGCAGCCTACAGGAACACAGGGTGTTAAAAAAATTTGAAAACAAATAATTAATTCCAGGTTCTGCTCAAGTGAGAATGTGGGGAGTGGTGAAAGATGGAAAAAAAGTATGTATGAGGGGAGGCATGTAAAAATTAAGCATGTGTGGAGGCGGACCATTATATAGCGGAAGAGAATGCAGTGGGTTTCTTGGCACAGTTTCAAATATATTTTTCAAACAGAAAAATCTTGTTCTTAGGTTTTGCAAGCTGTCTGAAATTCTGAGTTTATACATTCTTACTCATAGTAAAATGGAATTGCTGCTTCTTCCACAAATGTGTATATGGAGAAGTTTCTTGTGAATATATAGTTTACTCCTATTGATCTATTTAATCAGTGTTTCAGTATCTGCATGGAACATAAAAAAAGGCTCTTTAAGTGTCCCAATGGCATGGGCATTTGTTCTACTCGGTTCTCCTACGAAAATACCTTATTGGAGTGCCGTTCTTCCAAGTGATTTGAATGCCTTTGTTTTCAGTTAATTTGAAGGAGTGGGGGGACTGTGTTTCGGTACATGTACCCAGTGACACATCTGCTTTCGTAATTAAGTTCACGGCTTGAAGAAAAGCCTTACTCAAACTGTGGAAGCTGTTATATGCGTTTAACCCAGGGCTATGATAGTTTTAAGACTGAAGGCATAATTTCAAATCTGTGCTTTAGTGTGCAAGTGAGTTTTGGCTGTCGAAGTGTGTGTTTGCTGGCTGTTTGTGTACTTGTTCTCTGAAACATTTAGTAGGGATTATGTATTGGGAAGGTACATGCATTTTCTACACATGCAGGGCTCTCTAGCCTGCTCCCGCAGGGTACCTCTCTGGTGCTGTGGGCTTATGTTGGCAGCTGGGAGGGCACAGCTTAACTCGGAGTGCCAGTGTTGGTCTGGCATGGGTGAGCTTCCCGCTGGGGCTCTGGTGGGTACGTTTTAGCTGAATGTGGTGAACTACTTTTGTTCAGACGGTGAACCTGCTAAAGTCACATAGTACCGTTCCTGTGGTTGTGTATCTAGTGCAAGAGGTTTTTACCTGACTTGTTTTTTCACCTGCAATTCAGAGGAGAAAAGAAGGAGCAGGAGTCGTCTCATAAATTGAACGTATGGGTGAAGGAACCATGGCTTGGGTTAGCTTGGGGAGCAGTTGCTCTTCAAATACTGCAGGGCTGTGGGATTAGTTGCTGTAGCATGTTATGTTGCCCATTGATTCTAGAGTGAAATGTTCGTCCTTCTTACTGTACTTCTTTCATGCCTTTTGCTGGTTTAATTATGGTCATAAATGAAATCGATGTACTTCATTCAGTGAAGGAAATAGAGGAATGACATTTCAACCCAAATATTTGCTCTGCACTGTATTAAAATTCCTGCAGCTTTTTTTCATATGGCTTTTGGCATATTGATGAACAGTATGTGCCTGTTACGGTTGTTATGTCTCTAACAAGTAGTGCCTTCAAATACTGACTGGCAGCACTGCGCTTTCAGAGTGCTTTTTGGGGGGAAAAAAAAGTCTAAGCAACTTTTTCCATATTTTGATTACTTCCACGTTCGTTTTCTAAAACATCTACCTAGTAGATGGTGTGATACTCCTTCCATTTTTCCTGAATTTCAAATGGGGATGGCGTGGGTGAATACAAAGGCAAGCCCTGCAAATATGAAGAAATCTAAATCTGAACTCAGAGGTTTTCCATGGCATGAATGGCCAGCAGCCCAGGTGCAGGAGACAGTAGTTCCTGATTTCTGTCATGCGCTCGCTTCCTTGAGCCTGTAGAGTGAGCATGTTCACAAAACACTGATCACAGCACTAACTCAACGCTTTATATAGTAGCATCGGCAGCCGCTTCTTTACAGCCTGTGTTGCCGCAGGACCTGGAGCAGCGCTGGGCGAGGAGATGGGCCAGGGCCCTGGTGCGTGGGGGCTGCTGGCATGAGAGCGAGATTGCGATGTGGGGGCGGCGGGGAGAGACAATTCGCTCTTTCTGTGCTGGCAGGTAGCTGGGGACTGCTGGGTCACCCCTGCCTTATTGCGGCTGCACTTGCTGTGCTGTCCTGTCCTGTCCTGCTGCTGTCGGGACCTGTGCCTTAGCGCGCCGTCGCTGCCTGCAGTGGAGAGTAGCTGGGTCGTGCCCAGCTGGCTGTGGTGGGACTCACAGGGTTTCAGTGAGCCAAATGCAGAGAAGGCAGCTGTGGGCAGGCGCTGGGCTGGGAGTGCCAGTGCCTCGGCTCCCAAGTTTGTTTCTTTACATGGCGCACTTGTCACCCCATGTTGTTATAAGGGGATTTCATGCAGTAACAGGCACTGCCGTGTTAGAAAATCTGAGCGAAAATCCCTTTAATGTTATTTCTTCCATAAGTTTATAATAGATTAATTATAAAACTCTCTAATACATGTTTTACAGTATCACTTCATGCTCAGATCTGTTCCTAGCACAGGTTGTTGTTCTTCTTTTAAATCTGGCAAGATGTATAGCTTGTAAAGGAGAAATTAAAACTGTGAGTATTGTACAGGTTGCGCTTGCTATTTGACAATATGAAAAATGTGAGGTGTCTCCTGGTTAAAGCCAGAGAGCGATGTCTGAAACAGAAAACTGTATTTTGAAATATGACTTTGGAGCAGGCTGTACCATTTCTTGTAAGAAAAATGCTTTCTACTAATGAAAATGAGATCTGCAAAACCTACTTGAAATCCATACAGGCTGGGCTCTGGACTGTGAGGGGAAAGGGTTTATTTTTCCATGTGACTTTCAGAAAGTCAATAATAAGTGGCCTTTCCAGAACAACAGGTATCTTTGTAGTTCCAGTTTTGCTTTGTAGTAGCTTGCCCTAGTCTTTATGGTGCTTTTGGCTTCTTTTCCCAGCCTCTATCATAATCTGCTTCCTAAAAAAGGCTGAATGAATAAAATGAAAATTGCAATCCTTCAAGTGCCAAGCCTCCAGGCAACAGAGATTAATGGTCTACTTGGGCATGGCTTTGCACTAGTAGTTGGAAAATGTAACTGTGGAGTAGCAGATTAGGAGAATCATCAGTCACTTAAAATAGCTGTTAATAACAGACCGGCAGTGATGGGTATCTCTGCAAAAAGCGTCACAAGTTCCCCGCTGACATAGTTACTGGCTGTATTTTACTGTGAGACGGTTTGGTGTGTTTTGGGTTTGGTGTGTTTTTTTTTTTTTTGGAGAAGCCCAGTCCCGTGGTTCAGCTCTGGTTCCTGTTAGCAGCCCGAGTGTATGGAGGGACGATCTCTCTGTGCTAATTAGTCCGTGGTGCTCCTGTCCTGTGACTTGTTTCTGTTGCGAGAAACCAGATCCAGGCACAAAGCAGAGGTGGTGCCAGCAGTATTCAAACACAGCATCTGTCCCATTGACCGACTTCAGTTATATTGAAATGTTGTGAGGGTTAAGATGTTCCCGTCCTCCCCTTTCCTGAAGTTTAAAACCTGTTGAGACCAAACCAGTGCAGAGGACTGAAAATACATCTCCAGTGGAGGGCTCTCTAGATGTCCACATTGAGATCAGCGATCTCTGCCTGGAGGTTTCAAACATTTGATAACCTGCTAGTGACTGTGACTGGTGATTTGGTAGTAAAGTTTATTCTAAATATGAATTAGTGGTAGTTACTCTGATTTCTTGATTTTGTTCAATCCAGTGAAACTCTTTGCAAGCAAGTACAGGGAGCGTGAGAGGAAAAGGATGCAGGAGTCTATCTGTCTAGTCAAGGATAGAAGAAGTTTCATAGCATTTAGCTTCATCACTTTCCAAATTTGCCCCCCTTGTGTGTATGGAGTCTTTCTGAAAACACAATGAAGTGCAAAGTCTGCAGCGGCAGCATTGTTATGTGAGAACAACAACCTTAAATTGGACATTTGTGCTCAATGAAGGTTGCAAAATTGGCAATTACTTACACCACTGATTATTTTATTCCGCCTATATGTGGAAATAGCTAATGGTTTGTTACCCAGGAAACACTTTCAGTGATTTCTACTCCAGTCTGTTAGAGCTCAGAGCTGGCACTACTGATGTGTTGCTGTTACTTTTAAAGAAAGGATGGCGAAGATGTGGTGCCTTGTTTGGGGTAGAAGATACCATGGAAAAAGAAAGAATTTAAGGAATGAAGAAAGCTTTAGGAGGTAGCAGAGTATCTGAGCTCGGTGCAGACTGTGGTATTTTTTGTATTTGTTTAAATCAAAATCTAATTTACTCCATGGAAGCCTCTTACTTTGAACAGGATTTGCTTTAAAAAAAAGTTGAAGATACTCTCCCTCCTTTGACTTGATTTCTTTTGAGTGTTTATTCCAAAATAGAACTGTAATGAATCACTGATAATTTTTCTTCTCTGAAGTACGTTGTGAAAATCGTATGTTATCCTTAGATAGATCCAGACTATAAGTGAGGAAAAGAATTTAATTGCAGAGTGAGGGAATACTTCCAGGAGCTTGGAGGTTTTCTGGATTTCTTTTGATATGTTTTTTTCATCTTAACTGCAACTTTTTGTTTTGGAAGCGACCAGGGTAGTTTCATGAGCAATATTGGAGGGAGTTCAGATAGCTGTGAGCAGAAACTACTCCCAGTTCTCACTGTTGTTTTCATTAGCTGACAAGGAGCCACAGCCACCTACTAAACTTCAAGAATTACCAATGAAAGCGGGGAGGGTTTTAAAATCTGCACCCCACTGCTTAATATTCTGGAAAGCTATTTCTGGTGTATTTTGCTTTGGATTTTAATAACTGTTTTGGGCTACTTTTTATTAAATTAAGTTATAGCCTGTCTTCTTGATGTTCACCTGGCTGTTCTTGCTGAATACTGGTCAACAGCAGTTGACACGCTGAGGCCTGGTGCCTGCCTGACTGTGGGCAGGGAGTTCCCACCTTCTTTTACTTCTTTGAAACACGTGGGTTTATAACGTGTGGTTTCTACATACAGTTATCCCAAAGTCTGGTCTGGATCTAGATCAAGTCAGTAAGGTGTCTTGATGCCTTTTCTGAGGCTTGAGTAGTGTTCAGCATAACTGATGAAATGGAGTTTTTCTTGCCTCAACTGTTTGGTTCAGGTGTAACGTAATACTGCAGCGAGGTGGGGTGGGTGCAGCTGTGCCCTAGGGTTACGCGGGGGGACGCGGTGCTACGCTAGTCCCTCTCTTGAGAGGGGGCTCGTGCCCGACCCTGCCGCGTGTTGTGGCTGCACCTCGCACGTGCAGGTACAGCTGGGGTCACCGGCGTCTGCGCAATGCAGGCACCATCCACCTGAGCCAAAATTGCGTCTCAGTGAGGTCAATTAGTTAAACTGGTATTACATGCCAATCCCAGAGCTCTAATCCTATAGGATTATCTCAAGTTTGGCCATGAATCTGGGGTTGTGAGAGAGTAAATCTGTCCTGGAAGCCGGCACATGCTCATAATTGGCAGTGGGACTTCAGTCGTTATCACATATCTCCAAGAAGTAATTAAGAGAAAGCAATAATTAATCTAATTCTAACCAATAGAGCAACAGGACTGATTTATTTGGTTTGAAATTAGAATTTTAGTTTGAAATTGGAAGGCACGTGTTTTAATTATGGGGTATAACTGGAGCTAAAGAGCATTGTAGCTTTGTGCCAGGGTATGAGAGAATTCTGATTTTTTTCCAACATTGTCACTTGATAGACACTTCTTTTAATCTATAGAAATGTAACGTAATGAGCTATTAATAGAAGTTCATTTAACACCTGTACAGTCTGATTGGCTCTGGGAAAACCTAATCAGCTTATACTATATATTTAAGCAAGATGAATGGGGAAAATCAGGATTCAAGTAGTATGAAATGTCTGATTCTGTAATTTACATGAAGAATTGTAATTTTTTTTGGTCTGACTTTTAGCTCATATGGTAAGCATTAGATACTAAGTAATCATAACTAAAATCATAAAAAGCTAAGGCTTCAAAAGGAACTGATGCTCAGACATGTTTATGTTCAGTTTATTGTATGGCTGAGCGTCTGTTCTCTGCATAGTAATAAGGCAAACTTGCCATGGGATAGAAAATTTGTAAAATGTCCGCGTGTTGGAGTCTCTGGGGTTTTCATCTTTGACTCTGCAGTCTTGACAGCTGGGACGTTATTTTGGTATCTGAATATGCATTCTGGAGCCTGACTTTGGGCATTCAGACCTGAATTGAAAGTAGTGACCGTAGCCCTCGTACACCTTCAGGGAGAAATCCCAGTGAATAAAATGAATCATACTGTGATCGTGGGTGGAGAGAAATGAAGAACTTATTTCTGTCAGTCTTCGTTTGCAGAGGAAGTTCTTTGGTTTTAATCTCAGTGTTCCATCTGCCAATATAAGGAGATAGCGATAGCTAGGAGAGTGCCTCCTCACCCCCCCTTACCTCTTTCCTTTTGCAGAAAGAGGTTTTGCCTGCCAGTGGGAAAGCTAAAATGGAACATGCATAGCTGCAGAAAAACCTAACCCATTTTTGGCATAATGAGCTCAAACTTGATTAAAATTCTTTTATTAAAACACAGCTGAATAAGTAGCCATACAGTAATGACTGGAATGTGTCTTCAGTCTGGAAGGACTCTGCAGAGCACGTAGCGCAGCTCAGTGTACAAGCTGATTCATTTGGGCTGCTGCAGTCATGCTGAAATTCACACTGGTGCGTGGTCCGTGTCACACGTCCTTGGTTTTGTGCACACTTTTATTTTTAAGTGAACTAATTTGGCTTCTGTAATAAAATTCTTATTTTTCAAACGTCCCTCTTGAACAGTAGTCAAGGTGAATAGCAGCTCTGTTGATCACAAGTCACAGTGTGCT
Organism: Phoenicopterus ruber ruber; assembly: GCA_009819775.1. Classification (NCBI taxonomy): domain Eukaryota; kingdom Metazoa; phylum Chordata; class Aves; order Phoenicopteriformes; family Phoenicopteridae; genus Phoenicopterus; species Phoenicopterus ruber. Next base: position 20,472,416 of record CM020220.1, on the reverse strand, counting down.
TGACAAGGGATTTTTACGGTTTGCTTGATTTTTTTCCGCCAAAGATTAGATGCATGTGATTTTCTTACAATCCTCATAATGTTGATAATCCTCATAATGTTTATAATCCTCATCATTTTTAGTAACCTGTCCTCCAGAACCTGGAAGCATAGATTTAGTTTTCTCTGCTGTGGTCTTTGGGGCAGATAAGTAGTGAAGAAGCACAAAGGAGTTTGCCACTTTTTAATGTGTCTTTGGCTGCTACTTGAAAATACATTTAAGTATTTACCGTAGTATCTACCTGAACTGATCTAATCCTTTGCAAGCGCCTGTTCATAGTGTGTGCTACTGTTAAACTGTGTTGTGAATAAAGACTTGCAGCGATGTACCTAACAGGATTCAAATTTTTTGTGTTTGGTGAGCCTTGAAGACTAGTGACAGGATTCCTGACAAAAGTTCTTTGAAGTCTGGAGGGTTTTAAATAAGTCTACTTTGAAATACTTTGTTTACAGTGGAAAAGAACTTAGGCAAAATTAGGGGAAAACAACTTATGCAAGATTTGGACAGGGGATATGGGCACTGGGAAAAACCTTAAGGTCGCCTGTTTCCTTTGAAATCATGTTGGATTGACACTTGTTTTTTTTTTTTTTAAAAGAATGCTGAACAATTGTGTTATTCATCTATTGATCTCAACAGGTGTCTGTTTGAGATGCCATTGAATGTCTGGGGCATCTTATGTCAGGTGGCACATCTTTCCACTTTGTCTTCTGTTGGCTATGCTGTTGATTTCCTGATGCCTCAGCAGGTCCTCCCTCTGGCTGAATTGTCATCAAGGTTATGGTCACATCGTGGTACGTTGTAAAAGGTGTCATTTAGCTAGGGAGAGGATATAGTCCAGCTATCCCATAGAAAACAACAGGGTCATAATTTTCTTGATCTAGCACCCCTGCTGTCAGTAGTATGCAGATGGGTAAATGAAACCAAATCAAGTATTTCGATTCCAGAAGCTTTTAGTTGTGTTCACAATGTTGAAACCGAAGGTTTCTGATCACGTTTCTGTTAACTTTCCTTGGGGGATAACAGAACTGAGGAGAAAATGTATCTATTCCCACGTTAGGAGCTGCTCAGAAACAGATGCTTTGCAAAATAATTACTCTAAGAGATTAGAGTTAAATGCACTGTTGCCAAAATTGGAAAATGAAGTTGTTAATGGTCTTTCTAAAAGCGTGGTTGTTCAGATTATGCACTCTAGTGATGACTGCTACGGTTCTGAAAAAATAGGTGAAAAAGATGCCAGACGTGTAGGGGGAAAAGAAGGAAACACTTTAAACCAAAACCCACCCACACTGTGTGTCCTGGTTTTATATATGTATCAGTCAAAAGCAAATACTTTACCTGAAGATTTCACCATTCAGAGGGTTACCCTCAGAAGGGCAGATTATGGATTGTGGGAGAATTTATTTCTATAAAAGTGATGAAAACTTGGCTGTTTCACAATACAGATGTAATTTTCTGTTTTAAAAAAAAGTGTGTTTTCTCATAATACATGAGTTTCATTTTGTGTCTCGTTACTTTAGGGACACTGAATAAATGTTTTCTTAATAACAAAAATTATGTATTGATCTTAACTGTTAGATATGAATAAAAGTGAGTCTTGTTTTTAGTAAGAAAAGCATTCTGAGGGACAGCAGTGTGCTTTGTCCCACTGCCACTATAAAGCAGGCAGACAAGCTTTTCTCTCAAGACCAAACTCTATAGCTGAAGCCTTAAAGAAGGTCTGAGTTCCTCGAGCGTTGTGGATCCAACCGTAGTGCCAGCTTTGCCCTCCTTGGCACTGTAATGTCAGGGATCTCTGCTTTCAAATGTTTTGTACCAGGGTCAGGAAGCGTATGGAGTCTGGTTCAGCATCCATCCATCGTTCCTGCTGTGTTGCACCTATCCACACGCTGTTCTCTCATCCTCGATTTTTCAGCTGAGCATAATGTTTCTTCCACAAACTATTGTATACTGGTGGTTATTCGTTTCAGTTAGCAGCTTGAGAGGCAGCTGTGCTTTGTGTGTGTGTGTGTGACGCTTCAAAGAAAACTAGACAATGTAAGAATTTTTTTGGCTGAAACCCCTTATTTTGCAAGTAAATATGTCTGCTGGTGATTTTGTGCTAATATTCATGGGGGACAGTTGATACGGGAAAAAAAATTGCTTTATTCAGTTTTTAAAATAAGAACCTTCACATTTAGTTACTAGAACAGTGTCTAAGGAGGGCTCGTTAGAGTGGCCTTTTTATAGGAGAAATAAGTCCTTTGTGGGAATGGCCTGCTCTTGAGAGATTTGTTGGAGAAAAACATTTTCAGCTTCAAAATGGGGTATTTGGCCAAAGGAGTGCATGTCTGCACAGAGCCTGGAATAGTTCGGTGAACACTTGCTTGGGCCAGGCGGGATCTTGCTTCACTTTACAGGTTGGAGATATTAAGGTGCCCGTAAATTCAGCGGAACAGTGGCACAGGACTGGCGTAAAACTAGAAGAAAGCCTGAAAGCACTTGTATTCACTGTTTTGGGCGTTTGTGGTCATTTTGGTAACAACACTTTTCCCACCCTTACCAAAAATTTCTAGTAAGGCAAAAAAATATCCCACTTGACTCCCTGATAGAAGAATGGTTTTTGCAACGCTACCAGACACCTACTTTTTTTTTTTTAAATTTTTATTTTTATCAACCACTCTCAGTGAACATTGCAACAATAACAGCAGTAATAACAATAAACTTACTGGTTTACAGGTCCAATAGTTGCAGAACTATTACTCCTTTACAGTCGTCGTGTCCGTCCCCCCCCCCCCCCTTCTTTTTTAAGGAACAGTGCTGTAATGTGGCTTTTCATCCATCTTAAAACGTTTGCGCGTCAAACCTCTAGCAACATGGTGAAAACACTTCCTGATTCTGTTGCCTTCCTCTTTTCTAATATTACCTCTGCAGATCCCTTGAAATTATTTCTCTTTCCCTGCAGATTGCTGGTTGGAGCTCCTCGGGAAAAGGCCTTTCCATCCCAACAAGCCAACAGAACAGGAGGGTTGTACAGCTGTGACATCGCATCTCCAAATACACGCTGCACACGTGTCAGATTTGATGAGGACAGTAAGTTCTTCAGCAGTATTGTTTTGGATTGAAACAGTTGTCCGATTTTTCTTATTTGATGTGGTCCTTTCCAAATGCAGCGTGTCAGACAGTTGCTGTTTTGGATTTATACATAACTTTTTTTTTGCATCAGAATAAGTTGTAGCTTAATTGCTAAGATAGCATGAGATGCTTAAATCTTTGTAGATTTGGATGTTCTTACTTTTTCGTAAATTGAAGTAATATACTAGAAGTGTTTAATAAAATGGATGTTGTCAGTGATAAAATGTACAGACACTGCCACCTGCAGACTGTCTCATGTACTGTATGAAGTGCCTGGCCTGACAGGGACTTCAGAAAAAAGAAAAAAAGAAAAAAAAAGTGGTTAACTGTTAATATTTGAAGCTGTATTACGATACTCTGCAGCTAACCCGAAGATTGAGAGTAAAGAAGACCAATGGATGGGTGTAACTGTCCAAAGTCAGGGGCCAGGAGGAAATGTGGTGGTAAGTCTAACTTATAGAAACATTTTGCGTTTACAGTAAATGTTCTGAATGGTCTGCCTTTCTGTGTAGCTTTCTGAAAAGTAACTTTCCTGTGTTTACTCCTGTGATTTCTTGTAGGTAAGGTCTTAAATGTCTCCCTAGCAAATAAGACACTTGAGATTGTAAAAGCTTTAAATTATTTTTCTAACTCTGAGCTAGCCTTTCTTTATAACCTTTGTAACAGCAATCTAGGATGGACAGTTCATTTTCAGGGTGTCCACTTATTTTTTTGTGATATACACATTGTTTCTTTTAAATACCACTGGCTACAGAAATAGGGAAAAATAGCGCAATAAGGTTGTAAAAGTAGCAGGCTATCATCAGCCTGTATTCATCAGCCTCACTTTAACTTTCATCAGGGACTTTGGCTGAGTTGCTCCCATGAATTAATGTGGCCATTGCACTGCAGTAAGACTACTAGCTGTTCTTTATTTTATACGATACAGAGATATTCTTTATTTTGTACAATACAGAGAGAAAAAGCTTTCAGGAGTTACCAGAGAATGTTACTCTTTTAGCTCCTTCTCAGTTAAATAAACCTCTCATGGTGCTGCAGGATACCAGCTACATCATAAAATAGGTGTGCAGTGAAGCTTCCCCATCTAATTATATTCTTGCAGGTAAATGTCACTGCTTCCAAAACTGGAGGCAGGTGACTTCAGGGTGTGAATCTGGCGTTATTTAAGGATAGAGAGGCAGTAATAACTTGCTTCAGTCTGCCTCAGAACCCAAAGAGGGGAAGAGCAGATGGAAAGAGTCCTGCTTATTGAATAATTAATCGTCAAATAATGCTGTCTTGTCTTTTCTGAGAAGGAACTTTTCTTTGTAAGTAGTAAGGGGGAAATGCACTTACTAGATGAGGTGTGGGCAGCCTGAGGGTCACTGTGCAGCAGGGCAGTATTGCAGTGCTCTAAGTGTGGAGCAGCTGGGTGTTTGCTCAATATTTAAGCCTTGATAGGAACCATAAAAAAGGTACGTCAGCTGAGAAACCTGGCTTGCTTGTGCTGTTCACACACCTACTACATCTGATTCCGCAAAAAGCACTGCTGGCAGAGGGGTTTGATTGTTCCACCTCTTTTTACAACGGTTTGGTGGTTACACCACTTAACCCAGTGGCTGTTCATCCTTCATGTTAAATATTTGATTAGAATTCTGTTCCCAGGTCAACAGCCTAAAAGGTTAAGGAACAGGTTGTGCTCAGTGCTGCTGCTCTGTCCCAGTGACAGTTATCCCATAAGTGGAACATCCAGCATAGGAAGCTGGATATCCCTCCCCTTCCCTTCACTGGAAAAGCTTTCAGCCTCCGCTTTGTAGCGCTTTTCTGGAAGGAGTGAGTTCTGAATAGTCTCAGGTAGATGGTAGTTGAACCAGCTTTTCCTGTGCTGCACAAGTGTGTAAGTCATTTAACTCTGACAGCTGTGGGGAAACAGAGCCACTTCTTTCTTTATGAGAGAGAGGGTGGTTCTCTCCTCACGTCTTGAAAGAGAGGGATTAGGTATCAGGGAAGGCTTTAGGGCTAAAAACCCTAAGTCCCACAAAGAAGAGGGATTTAACCATGCGGCCTTCCTTGACCATGAAGCTGGTTGCTCTGACTTGTGTCCATAGATGCCCAACTTTTCCCATACGTTGCCCATAGGGAACAGTGGACTCTCTGCATTGCAACATGGATGTGTCTACAAGGTGACTGACTGACAGCATTGCTAGCATGAAGTATTGCTAAAGGAGACCAGCCGCCTTTGATGACTTGCATACAAACGTACAGAAAGCATCACTTACTATTTCTTCTATCTTGCAGACATGTGCACATCGCTATGAGAAAAGGCAGTACGTAAACACAGTGCAGGAAACCCGGGATATCATTGGAAGGTGCTATGTGCTGAGCCAGGATCTCACTATTAAGACTGATATGGATGATGGAATATGGAGTTTTTGTGATGGTCGTTTAAGAGGCCATGAGAAGTTTGGTTCCTGTCAGCAAGGTGTTGCTGCTACTTTTACTAAAGACTATCACTATATTGTGTTTGGTGCCCCAGGCACTTACAATTGGAAAGGTACGACCTGGCTTCCTTCCTGCCTACCCTTCCCGTTTCCTCTGAGATTGCTCACAAGGGTTGTATCCTAAGTTTTACCTTTTTTTTTTTTTTTTTTTTGAGGGGAGAGGGGATAATAGGGATCTAATGATTTTAGCCTGTTTTCACAAAATGCTGTGCTCCTGTATCAGAAGTATTTACTGAAATGCCTTTAAGTATCTTTGAGGGAGTACTTATGAATGGATAATGGAACTTTGCACATATGTACAGCAGATCTTTCCCTTATTAGTCTTAATCTTATGGTGGGATTGAGAGCTTGCTTTGAGACTTCCACACTGAACAAATTACTAAATTATTTTAAAGTTATTTGACCAACCTTTTTTCCTGCATTTGAGCAGATGTTAGATAGCTGCACTGAGATCTTTGTTTATCCTGCAGTATCCTCCACTTTATTCTTTGTGAATTCTGTGGAAAATGGTATTTCCCAAATTAAATACTGGGCGATTGCAGGAAGATAACTGAACAGGGCAGTACTACGTGTATGCATACCTAAATCCATGGATGTTCTGTGGATAATCTGTCTGACTAAGAGCCAAGTACTCTATGTCATCTAGGAGATATTCCACAACTTCAGAAGAAAAAAAACGTAGATTTTCTCTGATATTGAGAAGCATCTAAATGACCAGCTCTGTCTCCCTTTCTTAAAGGGATTTTTCCCGTTGCACTTCATTACACCAACAGCTGTAAATACTTCCCTCTTTAGAACATCTGATCCTCAAACCATTAAATTTTTTCCCCTCGTACACCTGTGTCTGCTATATGAACCATGCAAAATCTTTGAGTTAAGCTCTGGCACAAGGTGTACTTTAGTGAAAACTTAATCTTCCACATATCTGTCAACAAAATCTGACCAAGATGAAACAGCATATTGAGTTCAGACACAGTTTTACTTTAATTGCAGAGAAGTGCTATGACAGTCTATCAGTCATAAGACTACTCTTTTGTATCATGGAAGGACATGTTTGGGCTTGCCAAAATGTTAAATATGCCTGTTGATAAAAAGGAAGCACACATTTTATCAAACAATAGCTCTTTTCCCCTTGAATAGTGTTTTCTAAATATATCACTGGTGTTTGTTGTAGCTGAACGGTAATTTTTTTTTTTTTTTTTGTATTCCTGTGTACTTACCTCCCTTTTAAAAGAGGCTTTATGAGGTTAAGAACTGTGGGATGAGGGTGGTGGGATGACCAAGTTGGTCCCATGTTTTTGTTGAGAATTCTCTTAGTATCCGATGTTTTCCAGACCATTGCATGGCCTCTCTGTAGAGCAGCATGAGATTCTGGCACACAGACAGAACTTAGAAATTCATTGCCTTTTGAAAACGCTTTCACCCAGTGCACTATTCCGTGTTTGTCCCATTTAAACAGCAGTCATTATCTCATTCATTGTAATTAATATTAGTTGGAAACCATTTATCTGTTCTTTTTCTCCCTTACCATTCATTTGCTTTTATTTTATCATTTCATTTCTTCAGGGGTGGTTCGTGCAGAGCAAAAGAATCAGACATTTTATGATCTGGGTATCTTTGATGATGGGCCTTACGAAGTTGGTGACGAGAGCCGCCAAGATAAGAATCTAGTTCCTGTTCCAGCTAACAGTTACTTAGGTAGGATTAAGTACATATGGTAAATCTCTTTAGGCTTCTTAAGCATTTGTGATCCCAGCCTGGTGCAGTGATATGAAATGGGAGCAGAAAATCCTTCATTTGTGGACCCTGTCACATGTTAACCATTTTGGATAATTCACATCTCCCTCCATGTTTATGGGCCAGTTTTAAGTGTAAGATGATACCTTGCTGAGGTACCGAGAGGAGCTGCTAATGTAATGAGAGATTTATGAGCTGTGATGAGGACCTACAGATTCCCAGGGAGCGATTATAATCGCTCTAATGGTAAGTATGGTGTATGGACCTGTAGTCCTTTGTCACAAGCTCTCTGCCATGTGGTATCAGAGGGTTTATCAAAATTTGAGTTTCTGGATGTAACTGTTAAGAATGCAGTTTCTTTCTCCTGGTGAGTGAGTGCAATTTTTTTATTCTTCCGTTTTTTAAAACTCCAGTGGCCTTTTTACGGGCCTTCAAAATACCATAATGTGAGTAGTGTTTATATTTTAAGTGTGTGCATGTATGTCGCAGGAGGTGAGTCTCTTGCACTTTGTGCACGTGTGAAAGCAGGAATATGTCCTTAAGCCGGTGGATGTTACTGTACACCAGCGAGGTATGTTGGTGCAGAGGAAAGGCTACGCTGCTGTTTTGGAAAGGCCTCAAGTGTAAAGAACCTTTCTGTTCTAGTGCACATTTCTGTAGTGTATTGATCCACTGGTTTTGCCGTATGCAACAAATACAATTTTGGTAACTCGAAACTGGAATTTCTGTGTGAGTGGTGGAAAGCTGAATAGATGGGAAGGGCATTGCTAATATAAAAAGTAAAAGCAAGTCAAGAAAAAAGCCAGCTTAGAGTTACATATCTGTTCAAAGTAATAGAACATAAACTTCCATTAAATATGAGCAGTAATTACTGGGTGGAGGGCAAAGAGGGGGGAAAAAAAAAAATCATAAGAGCTTAAGTTAGAAAGCCAAGCCGATAGCCTTTTCTGGTGAAATAAGAATTGGTAAGGAGAGGAGTGCTGTGGAAGTGTCTTTTGCTGTGAACAGAGCAGTACTGGCTTTTTGCAGTTTCATAATAAATGCATTTATCTCCTAAATGTAAATGCTGCCTTTGATTTGTCACAATCAAACTCACTTCCAGGCAAGCCTGCTGTTCGCTGGCTTTGCTGTTCCCTGTGTTTAGACAGTAAATAAACATGGTTATAGCTGCTTTGCTTAACGACTGTTTTTTTCTCTTCAATCTTTCACTCGTGTTTACAGGTCTTCTATTTTTGACAGCTGTATCTGATACTCATCCAGATCAGTTTGTATACAAAACATTGCCTCCCAGCATACAGGTGGACAAATCGGTGGATGTAATGATGAATAGCTACTTAGGTTTGTGACCACTTGAGGTGGCAGCATCTGGTCAGACATAATCTCCAGACCTTTGACATGACCCTCTCCCCTCCATCCCTCCTCATTTCAAATACACTGCAAGTAAAAGCATGTAAAAACAGGGATTCGGATGAAGAGTAGCTTGCAAAATAACATGGCTTCAGAGAAACACTGATTTGTCATACATTTCTCCAAACCCTCTCATCCCTCCCCCAGATGGGACTCCCTGGATTTTTCTGAAACTGTCTCATTGTGAAGTGCTGTAATTGAGAATTTTCATAGTAGTGGTGAAGTGTTTCAGAAGGGAGACTTCTATCTGCTGGCTAGTATCTTTCTTCCTTGCAATCTGTGTAATTTTCTACTTTGGCCTTTATTGGATATGTTGGTATATGCAGTATATTCTTTTAACTCAGTTTTTCATGTTTTTTAAAATGTATTGACTTTTATAAAGACTAAATTCATTTGAACGTGTCCTTTAGGGCTGCATTAAATCAAAATTGCCTGTTTCACCATTACTGTGTAAGGTCATTCTCAAATACTGTTTACATCATTCATGTAAAATACTGTGCTTTTGCATGTTCGCAATAGAACGATATGGACTTGTACTTAGGAAGTTTTATAATAATTTTGCCAGAGGTGAAATACTCGAGCTATATTCAAGTGGTAAGGTGTAGTCATTTCTAAGCTGGTACATTTAAAAATGATCTTGTATTTGGTGTCCGTGAAAAGGAGATCTGAGTGAGCAATGAAATAATACGTTTTGGGCGGGAAATACTTAAATGTAATGTATGGAGGAGTGTAGACTTGTAAACATGCGTCCACCAGTCCAAATCGAAATGGAGAATTCCCAGTGCATCATAGTCTGTTTTAGACAAATCTTCTATTCAATATACCACTTTAATATAGTAGGGGAATTCATTTTGCCTGTTACCAATACAAGCTGTTTGTTTATTTGTTTATATTTTCTTTCTTTCTCTGTTAAAGGTTTCTCTTTGGACTCTGGTAAAGGAATTGTCTCCCAAGATGAGATGACTTTTGTGTCTGGTGCCCCACGAGCCAACCACAGTGGAGCAGTTGTTTTACTGAAAAAAGAGAAAAATCAGAGAGCGCTTTCACTCGAGCACATGTTTGAAGGAGAAGGGCTGGCCTCTTCTTTTGGCTATGATGTTGCTGTTGTGGATCTCAACAGTGATGGGTATGGCCTTGGTTAACTCCTGCTGCCTGTATCGCGAAGGATGGCAATCTGGTTTATTTCTGCTTTGGTTTGTCACATTGGAAATACAAGGAATGCCAAATCCCATCTTCCATGTTTTGCTGGAGAAAATGGTGACCATCTCAGAGAACCAGGCAGGACACAGTCTACAGTTCTAATTATAGAAGAGTGTTTTATTTAACTTTAAACGATTAGCGTAAACAAAGAAGAAACACATCTCATGTCCAAAGCAGGCCCTAGAAGATCCTTGTATGTCACAAAGGGAGCATAATCTGCTTGTGGTATCAGTGGAGCTGTTGTTGCTCAGCCAGTTTAATGTACTTTTTAGTCTTCGTTCAGCAGCTCTTTGGCTCGCTGACCTTGAGACCACAGTCTGATCAGTTATTTTTCACAGTTCTTCTGTAAAAGCACTGCTTTTTTTTTTTTTCTTTAATTCTAAGATGGCAAGACATTGTTGTTGGAGCCCCGCAATATTTTGACAGAAGTGGAGATATTGGTGGTGCTGTGTACATCTACATTAACCAGCAAGGAAAATGGGAAGGAGTAAAACCTATTCGCTTAAATGGAACCCCTGACTCCATGTTTGGTCTTGCAGTTGAAAATGTGGGGGACATTAATCAGGACGGATATCCAGGTGAGTGAGGAACGATTACAATAAAAATGTATGCGACTTTCTTCCTAATGCCAGACTTGGAACATCTTACCCTTATCATGACTGCAAGCTGCAGAAGGAGTAAGAATGATTTTAGATGTTGCAACTTATTTTCAACAGATATTGCAGTAGGGGCTCCGTATGATGGTTTTGGCAAAGTATACATTTATCATGGATCCAAGAATGGAATAAATACAAAACCAGCACAGGTAATGAAATAACCTTTACTATATATAATTTGTCTTGCACAAAATTAAAGGAATGGCAGGGCTATCCATCTTCTCCCTTTCCATTACTGTTAGTGGGGTGGTGGGTATGCAGAACAGTGACAGGACCCTTCAAAGACTGCACTGCTGACCGGAAAGATTAGGAATTCTTGATTTTAGTACACATTTTTCTTTCTGGGGCAGTCCTTTGGCACCAATAGCATGTAGAGAAGGAAAAAGAAATGTAGATGCGCAAGTTCTGGTTTTTTGAAAGAAATTTGGGGATTTGAAAATAATGCATTTTGTCTTTTTCACTACTACTACTTCACTTTCTTTTTTAATAAAAAATGTTTATGCCTTTTTCTATTTTCTTGAGGACCACTGTGTTTAGTCTGCATGGTGAGAAGGGAACTTGATTACACTTCCTACAATATTGTTAGAATACTTTTCTAGAATACTTTTTCAGTTTCAAGTGCCCATACTGCATAAATCCTATAAATAAAGATAAGCTAGGCAACATTTCTATGCAAAACAGTCATTTCTTGTACTCGCTGCTATTGCAAAGTAACTTCTTGGAAGAAAAGCAAATCATCTCAGCACTTCAGTGTCACTTCCCTGAACACAGAGGTCCTATTTCCTTGTCTTTTTTCTCTCTTTTTTTTTTTTTCCGGCCATAAGACAATGATGTTCACTTGTTACTTATTTCACTTGTATAGCTTTTAAATGCCTGAATTCCCTCAATCTGTTTGCTCTTTAGATTCTTGATGGAGAAAAAACAGGCACCAATTTCTTTGGTTACTCCATTGCTGGAAACATGGACCTGGATAAAAATTCCTACCCTGATATTGCTGTTGGTTCCCTTTCAGATTCTGTATCTGTGTTCAGGTATTATATACAGAAATGTAACTAATTACACTAAGGTTTGGTTTTAGTTTTTTAAAAACAAACTGCTTGGAAGTAACAAGAAGCTGTTTGGCCTGGAGTGTACTTTTCCTTCTAGAAGCTGGAAATTCGGGGGGGGAATCCATAAATTGTTTTGTTACTTTATCCCCCTTTTCTCATTGAGAAGCTGCCTTACAATCAATACGGGGTCGGAGGGTGAATGCACACAGTTTCTGTGGAGTGCTGATGTGTGTAGTATATCTGTACCCTCGCTTTGCCCTGTGGTAAATTCCTTGGATGCCCGTGTCCTTTGATGGAATTGAGGGTGATGAGTAATTCTTTTGCCTTAAGAAAGGAGAAGTTAACTGATACATTTGCTAGAGCTTTTGTTTGCTGCTGTTACCTAAATCTAATCCTGCTTTATTGAAGATAGAACAAAACCAAACAAACCCCCTCTTTCAGAGCTGAGGATCCAAAAGCAGTGAGTCATACAGCCCTGCTGAGGTTGCAGTGGGCTCCATGAAACAGCCATGAGGAAGCCCTGCAGATAGGATCCTTTTGGATTTCTGTAGCACATGCCTTAATTAGGGATGAGGTCATGGTCTTTTACAGACCTCTGCTCTTTTTCCAGTTCAATGTACTGTTAAGTTGAATCACTAATAATGAGCAGGAAGGGGACTGTCTCCTCATCAGAGCTGTGAATCCTGCATCAAGTTCAAGGCTTTGGTGGTTGCTGTCAGGTTCCAAAGGAGGAGGCGCAGAAACTTGAAAACTGGTTATCTCAATTTTGGGGATGAAAACAGCTCTACCTTTCAAGCAGAATGACCTTTCCTACAATTTTTTTGATGATCCCATCTCTAAGATGTATAGTATCTGTGTACATAATTGGAATGTTCTTAAATACACTGAAACAGCACCCAACAAAAGCAACTCATATTGCTTGTGGAAGAGAACAGAGTGGGTGGAATGGAAGTTGGTTAGATTATTAAGTGTTCTGCTTACTCAAAAGGAGCTTTAATCATTTGCTGATAAGGGCAGTACAAAAACTTTTACAAAGTGAGAACAAAAACCTTTACAGTGACAAACAGTGAAAGGGGTGGTGCAGTGAAAGAAATTTGGCTGAAAAGGAGGAGGTGGCTTACTGGCCCTGTTAAACAGCCCTTAGATGCTTCGATGAGAGCGGGATCAGCTCACTCGTTTGTTCATGTGAAGTGTCTTGTCTTGTCCCTTCCAAAAAGGAAGAGAGAGGAAAAGTTGTCATGCTGAATTATGGTTACAGCCTACATGCCGAGGAGACAGGAAATGAGAATGTCGTTTCCCACAGCCACCCAGGCTCCACATTAAAGCCGTTCTGAACATCAATCTGAATGAACTTTAGTACCTGTAGTTGCTCGCAGGAGCTGAATTACCATTGGGGTGGGAGCCATTGCTTTGAATTTTCTGGTTTTTATTTGTGTATAAAATGACAACCCCAACAGTACATTAATGTATCCTGCTCCCCTGTCAGGCATTTAATACAATTGTAGTCGGCTTCTTGTGACTTGCTTTGCTTAGCTTTAAGTAGTTTTCTTTTGTTTCTAACCATTGTCAAAGCCAAACTCTGTGTTTCTTGGGGTGTCTTTGTTGCAAATCAGTGCAGGCACGGAGGGCATCTGGGATTCACGTGAATTATTTCATTAATCTTAACAGAAAATTTCCTCCTCCTCCCCCCCCCCCCCCTTCTTTTCATTCCCCATTTTTTCCTCCAAATGAAGATCTCGGCCTGTGATAAGCATTACAAGAAGCATTACAGTACAGCCTGACAGACTTGATCTAAAGAAAAAGAACCCCGAGGACCCTAGTGAAATATGGTAAATGAAAAAAAAATACTCTATCAGAAGCCTTGGTGTATTGAGTTTTCTGTTGTCAAAATTTGTTCAGTCAGTGAGGATACTAAAGTGACGGGATATGACAGTCATGCAGGTTAAGCAAATGTATCTACATGTGATCATTCTGACCTCCTGAATTTGCTGTGACTACTGTGCTAAAGACAAGGTGTGGAATATGTTCTGTTCATAATACCCATTTTTGAAAATGAATGTCACTTTGCCACTTAAGACTTTGCACACTTACAAGTATGTTAACTTGAACAGCTTTCTCATGAGATGAGATGTAAGAGCAAATGCCAGAAAATATTTTTTCTAATTGCTCATTAACCATTTTTTTTCTTGCTTTGTAATTCAGTTTAGTAAGCAGCAAATTACTGTTCTAGCATGAAAGCCTCAGTCATAAGACTGATAATATCAGTCAATGGGCTATTAAAACTTTTAAGTCTGTTGGACCATGCCTTCTTAAAGTTAATACTAATTTCTTGGCATTTTTTACAGGATGGATGTGAAAGCATGCTTTCAATATACTGCAAACCCCAGCGATTTAAATCCAAGAATAAGTAAGTTTTGAAGATAAATATTTTTGATCTGTTTGTCATGTGGTTTGGTTTTTGTTTTTTTCTTTAGAGCATATCATGGAAGAATAGTACTCAAATTATAGTGACTCGTCTCAGACTGTGACTGTCAAAATGTGACTCCATACTAAGGTCAATCAGCTGTCACTATCTGTGTTTAGAGTAACATGCATTTAGAGTCAGCTGGTGTGTTAGGAAGTTCTGTGGATGACAGACGGAACCGAAGCTTTCTGGGTGATATAACTACCAGTGAGCAAATGGCTGCCATACAGACCAAAACCATTTTGCCTCTCTAGGTTACTGCTGCTTTAGAAAATAGTTCTGAAAGCCCATTTTATATTTCATTAGTAAGCATTATTTCTTATTGGAGACTTACCCTATAAAACAGCGTTCTGTATTCATGAAGATGGTTTTGTGGAAATCAGTAACTGAAATAAAAAAAGTCCTTGTATTAATAGGAGCCTGGAAGACTGTGCCATATAGTTAAAAATGTAAAGCATTAGTTTCACAAGTCTCTTGTTTTTTCTCGTTACAATGCTGCTGTTACGACACATCAGAAAACTGTAGGATTTTGAGAGGAAATGAGAACAATTTTAAGCCCAAACTTCCTTCTCTTCCTGTGTTGTCTTGAGTTTCTCAGTTACTTGTAAAATCTATAGGATGTGCTTGAATAAGGTCCTGGTCCTTCAACAGGTCAAGCGCTCCCAGCTGTCAGAGGCGGCTCAGTGTGCCGGTCTCTGCACACGCCTGAGGTCTGGGACGCTGGGTGCTGTTCCTGGCCTTGCAACACTGAATTAGCTCAGTGAATACAGAGATGTTTAGAAGATGCACAGAGTTCAGATCTATCCAAACATGCCTCAGCATACAACTAGAAAGCTCTGGTCACACTTTTGCTTTCAGTGTTAAAATTAACAGTGTACCTTGACCTCAAAATCCTGCTGGCTGGTTAGGTGCCATTTGGGACAAAACAAGAATCAAGGACAGCCGAGTCAGAGAATTTAGTTTTGTATCCCAGCCCTCTGCTGGCTCCACAGCAGCAATTACAGCTCCTCCAGCCAGGTCTGCATGCTGGTAAAGTAATGGGGTTCTTTTGGAATAAAAGGGTTTGGTTTAGAAGTTTTCTTTAGATACATGCACAGGGCACCTGGCCCTCAACTGGAGAGGGACAAAACTGACAGATGGAGAAAGTTTTGTAAATAACCAAAACCAGTTTGTGAAACCCAGCGCTGGCTGAAACAGTCTTCCAGAATAATGTTGTAAGTAAAGTTCTTTTTAATAAGGCAAGGGTTCTTTTTTATAGTGACCTACTTTATTTCTTCATATAGAGATCAACTATACATTTGAAGCAGAAAACGAGAGGAGGCAGTTAGGCCTGCCGTCTAGGGTACGGTTTAAAGACCACCTGTCTGATCAGTTTACTGCAAGTACAACCCTAAGGGGGCAGAACTCAGAAGAGTGTGTGACAACCAAGCTTGTACTGCAGGTAAGGCAGAGTATTTTATTTTTATTTCATTTCGATCCGTTTAAAACAAAAGCATGCTCTTTTTTTCAGCCTCATGGTACCTTTGTATATAACTTAAAAATCACGTGCAATATAAAGCTTCAAAACTAGAAAACAACCATAGTTAAGTAGTACCTTACTATTCCCTGCACACATGCTGCTTCCTCCTCTTGCCTTTCTTACAAAGTATGAATAAAAGTTGTAGCCACTGCAGCATGCTCTGGAGGTCAGTAGAGCTGAACTAATTTAGAACAATTGAGAGGGAATAAATGCCAAAAATGGAGAGCTGTTTCCAACAGAAGTAATTGTTACAGAATTTAACGGTGTGACTGGCTAGGAAAAGAATTTTAACCCACAGGTTTCGGAGGGGATGAATGGGCCGGACAAGAAAGCTTGGTATGTGCTCTCTGACTTGGCTGCTACACTGGCCCTTGAAGGTGGCGTTGCTCCAGGAGCGGAACAGACGCTCATCTGTGGCTCTGCAGTAACGAGCCTCCAAGGTTGCTTTTGACCACAGCAAATTAAAGAGCTTGAACTCCTGCAACAGGGAGAAAGTGTCTTATTTTACTGTTGTAGCGTGAATTTCACTTGCCCGAGTTACCACCTGTTGTTCCTAAGAATTCTTAATGGTGAGAGAAATCATCAGATCAGGAAGCCAGGAAAAAAAAAAACAGTAGGGCTAGGCTCCTTGTATTCTTGCACATTTTTTGAAAATGCTGGGTTTCTATATAGCGAATAGTTTTAATACTGCAAAATGTAGCAGAAAAGATTTTGCTTTACTGCTTGTTCTAAAATGTGTATCAAAAGCTAGTCTGTGTGTTGTTTTTTCTTCTCTGCACTGTACACTAACTATGCCATTTAAAATATTTTAACAGGAAAAAATTAAAGATAAGCTACGCCCCATTCCAATATCAGTCAGCGTTAAAATTACTGGCGTGGAGTCTAGCTCACAGTCCACAAGAAAGGAGAGAGCACTTCCGGATCTTATACCAATTTTAAATTCAAATGAATCTGAAACACAGACCACAAAAGTAAGCCTTGGATACCACATTTTCCCATAAATCTGCACTTTGATAAATCACTGACTTTTAAAGACTGTAGAAAGCTAAACTATGACCAAAGGAAATAACTGGGGTGGCACTGGACTTGTAACTACTGTCCTATATTTTATATTTTGTTATGAACTTGTTACAAATTGTTATGAACTAGATCCTGTGTTTCTTTTGCAACAAAAGTGAAGATGGTATAGCTACTAGTTTTTTTTCTCTCCCCAACAAGTTTAGGAGGAAATGTACTTTTGATTAAAAATGGAAATCCATTGTCTCCTGCTGTGAACACTTGTCCCACATCACAAAATAATGTACAGTCTAATTCTTCCGTGGTTAGGATGCTGTAACAGCATTACAGCTCTGCAGCAGTGACGTAAAAGAGAAGGAATTTCGTGGGTAAAAGATCTCATTTCCTCAGCGCTCACTGAAGATTCAGACTTAAGGATATTTTTCCTCATTAGAAGTGTACCTCTTGCTTAGAATTATCTAACTCTGCCTTTTAGTCATGTTTGAAGTTTTAAGTGATCAGCATCAAGGGCTGTATCTTACAAAGAAAAACTCTCTTGACAGGCAAGAAGTAAGAGTCAGGTTAAAATCTTACTCTATCCAGGAAAGTGTCTCTGAGTTCCCTGTAGATGCTTTATGCAGTGCACATCAGAAACCTTGTTTTAAGCTAGTATCATGTGGCATGCAGTAAAAGTGCTTTGGTTTTATTTAGGTGGAGTTCTTAAAAGAAGGATGTGGAGCCGACAATGAATGTCACAGCAATCTGAAACTTCAGTACCGATTTTGCACTAGAGAAGGAAATGAAGACAGGTTTACTTATTTACCAATGTAAGGCTTGATTAACGCATTGCTAAAATTCAAATTATTAACAAGTGCTTAAAAATGTTTAGGGGAGAGAGTTTTGGGAGATAGAGCAGCTTTGTTCTGTTAGTCTGGCAAGCACGGCCCTGTGTAGTAGTACTGCTCTGTCAGGGTGAGGAAGGTGGGGGAGTGGGGATGAGCTTTAGAAGGAGAGAGGTGGTACCCAGTCAAATGGATACAAAGTGGCCACAGCTGTGCAGGTATGGGCTAAAAGTTAGAAAAAAGAAGTTTCTAACCCCTGGAGAAATGAGATTCTGAACCAGCCTCGCAGGAGTTTATTGTGTGTGCTACTGTTAACTATTTCTGAGATGAAATTTGGTTGTGAGTATGACAACATGATATACTATAGTAGCCCAAGACAAGCAGTTACAGAGAAGTGAACAGAGAAATCATTTCACTGTAACATGCACCTAACACCCCACTGTGTCCCTCTTCCCTGGAGCGCCAGGGAAATTGGAAAGGAGGTGCAAAACAAACAAAAGGAAGTATGTTTAGTTACTGTCAGCAGTCAAGTCACCTTTAGCAGTGAGTGCCACAATCTGACTCGGAAGCCAAAACCCTGCATACTTTACAAGAAAAAAGTAGGTCAGTAGATTTATTCAGAGAAAATTCATCACTATTAAACATGAGCCAGACCCAGGTGCTGGTTCAGAAGTACTATAAACTCTTATTTGAGGGGTGTGTAGGCTGTTATCCTGTTAACTGCTGGACACTTTCACAGACTAAATACTGGTCTGGGAGAAAAAGCCTATGGCTGTTCATGTTTATGGTCTTACAGTAATTCTTCCCTAATAGAGGGAATTACGTTTGGGTAAACCATAGTAAGCAGCAGACTCTTCATACACATTTGTTTTCCTAATGCACACAACCCTGTATACTCTATTTCTGTAGTGAAAATGGTGTGCCAGTGCTAGTTCTGAAAGATCAGAAAGATATTGCCCTGGAAATAACAGTGACAAACAGTCCATCTGATGCAAAAAATCCACAAAAAGATGGTGAAGATGCATATGAAGCTAAACTAATTGCAACTTTTCCAGACAGCCTGACGTATTCTGCGTTCAGGGAGATGAGGAGTTATCCTGTAAGTATTTTTAAGAGAAAAGATACTCAAATTTTTAAATATTTTGAGCATATTTTTACTTTTAAACATATTCTGTTTAATCAGGAAAAACAGCTAACATGTGGTGCTAACCAAAACGGTTCTCAAGCAGAATGTGAACTTGGAAATCCTTTCAAAAGAAATTCTAGTGTAAGTTGTATCTATTTTACTCAAGTTATAAAATCTGATTCCTGACTGCAGTTGTCCAAGGTTTCTGTGTGAAATTTGATTTGGATCTGTCTTTTTAATTCTAGAACTTGACGGTGTATTTCTGTAATACTGCATATATTAATATATTTTCATGAAATGTTTACATATTTCATAGATGTTCTTTCTTGTCTAGGTAACCTTTTATCTGATCTTGAGTACCACTAAAATTAATGTTGATACAACAGACTTGGACATTAATCTGAAGTTGGAAACGTAAGTTTTTTCTTTGTGTGCGTGCACTGTTTTTATACATAGTTGTAAACATTTTGAATTAATTTGTTCGATTCACAAAAGCAATTTAATAGTAATGTGAAAACTGCTAAATTTGTAAAATAAACAGCATTGTTTCCTTTTCATTGTAGAACAAGCACTCAAGTTAATTTGACTCCAATTACAGCTAGTGCTAAAGTGGTTCTTGAATTGCTTTTATCACTCACTGGGTAAGTGTTGATAGCATAACAAATGGGGGGTGGGGATGCCAGTTTTGCTGCAGACTTCATTAAAATCTGATTATTCTCCTTCCCCACCCCTACCTGAACAGAGTTGCTAAGCCTTCTCAGGTATATTTTGGAGGTGACATTGTTGGTGAGAGTGCCATGAAATCTGAAGATGATATTGGAAACCTCATAGAGTATGAATTCAGAGTGAGTACTTTAGCTTAATGCCAACAGCTGCTTTTAATCACATGACCAGCTTCTCTCTTTATGCATATGAATACTTGGAAAAGTTGCTGGATTTAAAACTGGCTTTTCTTGTCCCCAGATCCTGACTTCGTGATCAGAACATGCAGTCTGACTGCAGACTAGAGCTTCTTTAGGCCTTGATGTTTTACGGTCATATTTTGAGGAAGTGGCCTGGGGCTGGCTGTACACTTTTTTTCCCAGAGCAGTTCATGCACATTCAGTTGTACAGCATAAAACTCCATGCAGGGAACAAAACGTACACCCAGGACCCTAACTGTGGCATGCCCAGGTGTTAGCTGATGCACACAGACAGCGAGTGTGCGTACCTACTGCATGCAGGATTGAGCAGGCACAAGACGCTGCGGGAGCCACTTTGAATGTGTGGGTCTATTTCACCCTTTTGGTCTAACTAACAAATCAAGGAGAAGGCTGAGAGAGACGATTTTGGTCCTGTAAAATCTCAGTTTATCAGCAAGAATGTTGCTTTTTCTACGTGATTAATGCAAGCCCCGCTGTCTTTGTACATAGTAGTTTGTCAGGATTAAAGTCCATCTCTGTCAATCCTTTACTTCCTTTTGTACCTGCATGCATGTATTAAAGTAGAAGCAGTTAGAATATCTGTTTTAGAACTTGCTATCATGAACAGTAACACTAAGAAAGCAAAAAACAGGTTGGGAAACAACTTCCAGACTTACGAGAGCAAGAGCTGGTTATCTTTCTGTGACAGAGTTCCTCATAAACTTGCAATTTGCGTCATTTATGTAACTCAATGATTTGTTAACTCTGCATTGGAGGAGCTGTTGTTTCACGTGAAGACAGATTTCTAAAAATCAACAGCTTAAAGTTCATGTTAGGGAATTTTAATCCTTACATGTTTAAACTGTGTATTTACTTGCTATCCAAGTGTGCTAGTTTTAGTATATGCTTTGTCTTTATACTCCGTTTCAACTGTCTTTCATCTGCTTTTAAATTTTCTGTTAGCTGCATGCTTAAAACTTGCCCAAGTCAATAACGCTTTCAATCAAGAAGAAAAACCCTTCAAAAAGTATTTCACAGTTTGAAGAATGTCTGTTTTAACAGGTAACTAACTTGGGCAGACCACTGAAAACATTTGGTACAGCTTCCCTGGACATCCAATGGCCGAAAGAAATTAGTAATGGCAAATGGCTGCTTTATTTGATGAAAATAGATTCCAAAGGCTTGGAAGATGTCTCCTGTCAACCTGAGAATGAAATCAACAGTTTGCATGTTGCGGTATGTTACCGTCTCCTGTTCATGAATTAGTACAACGTGGAAGCACCGCAGCATGTGATAGTAGGGCATAAGAGCTTTCCTCTAGAAGGATTTTTTTTGTCTTAAGCAGCTCACAAGCACAATACATGAACAATGTATCAAGGGTTAAGCTTATTAGGAGACTTCATAACAGCTGATGAGGATAACATGCTAAAGGATAGATGCTATGTCGTGGTGACTGTTCTTGCAGTGGGCACTGTTGTCGTGCACTTAAGCATGAAACGGCTGTTTGCTTTAACAAATTTCATCAGCGTTATTGATATCTGATCGAGTTCTTCCACAGAAAACAATAAACAACAGTAAACATCTCCCCAGCCTGGGGGAATTCCATTTAATTTTTCTAAAGAGAATGGGCTTGCACTTTAAATTTACTTATTTACAACAAATATGATAAAAAGAATTTCTCAGAGTTTTGTAGCCCTGCATTGTGCCTATCTAGCAAGATGTTTTCCTAAACTCAGCCTTCATTTTCATAATTTTTTTTCATATAATCTTAAGATCATTTGGGAGGAATTTTAATTTTCACCATTAAAACTGCATGCACATAAACCCATTCTTGTCAGATGACTACATTAGTTAATAAAACTTTCAGTGAGTGTAGTTACTATACAGTTAAAAAAAAATGCATCTACTGACCTTAGCACAATCTTCTTCTTTTAGCATATTAACATTAATACCCTTTATATAGAACAAAAATGGAAATAGAATTGAAAGCTTTATAAATCGAAACCCCCCTTGACTTATTAAAGTAGTCAGTTGACCTTTCTTTAGATAATCTCAAATTCTAGTAATTGTCCTGACTCTACTATTAGCAATAAATGTAGATAAGTAGGGATATATAATGATGTCACTTGTGTGCTGATCTTGGAATAAGAAAACACTTGCTGTACCACCCCCCTCCCCACCCCCCCAAATTCTTTTAGGAATCCCATAACTCAAGAAGGAAACGTGATGTTGCAGAGAAGCAGATTACAGAGAGCAAGACACTTTCTTTGTTCTCAGAAAGAAAATACAAGACCTTGGTAAGTATATTGCACTAGCTATAGTCTTGTCAGATACCTCCCCCTGCACTGGTAAGAGGGCTTTTCTGAGTTTGGCAGGGTGAAAAAAGGTATCTCTTTGCTTTGTTTTTATCTTAAATCCAAGTATCGATGCTTTTAAAATTTGACCATTTAGATTAGCTACTAATGAGACAGAAATAGGAAAGAATTTCTGCATAGTTACATACATTAAAATAAACAGGTAATAGCATATTCATTGTATTTTCCTATTGCTGTCAGTGCAAACAGATTTTGGTTCTTGCACATAAATATGATGCATATAATCCAATTTTTAATCGTGGGCGGGGAGGCTTAAACAATCTGTGAGGATGTGTTTTTATTTACATGTAGAAATTTGTAATTGCAGGACTGCAATGTGAATGCACGCTGTGTGGACATAAAATGTCCCCTGAAGGGTTTAGACAGCAAGGCATCTATTGTGCTGCGTTCCAGACTGTGGAACAGTACTTTCGTAGAAGTAAGTCCTCTTACCTGCCATTTTTGGGAGGTCAGAGTTCTTTCCTGTTCTGTGTCTAATGTCCATATGTTATTTTGGAACAGGAATACTCCAAAATGAACTACCTGGACATTCTTGTTAGGGCTTCAATCAGTGTTCCTGCTGCAGCTAAGAAAGTTAAACTCACAAATGAGGTTGCTCAGGTAGGTTCAACATTTAATGCTAACCGTATGTTATGGTTGTGATGTTTCTAGCTTACCTCAAAGACTGAAAAAAACCCCCCAACCCAAAAGCCCATTTTAAAACAAAAGTAGCTAGAAGTTTAGTTTTTTAACAGTTATTGATCATTTTTACCTTTTAATCAGGTTGGAAAAATTCTCTACCATATCAAAATCATACCAGTAGAAACTTTTTCTTCAAAAACATCTTGTAGATGAGAGAGAGAAGACATCTTGTTAGAAACGAGATAAGACTGTATAAGTTGCAGCTTTATATTAAACATGGGTGCGTTTGAAATGCTCTTTCCATCTTCACGTATTTTCTCTCCTTTAGGTGCGTGTTACTGTCTTCCCCGCCAAACCAGTAGCACTTTATACAGGAGTACCTTGGTGGATCATCTTGGTGGCCATTTTGGCTGGAATACTGATGCTTGCACTGTTGGTATTCTTGCTATGGAAGGTGAGTTTTTATTCATCTGGTTATTTTACATTTCCTGGTCTACAACTGACAAGACAGCAAACTAATTAAGCAAATGATTAGGTATTTTGTTTTGTATTTGGGACTCCAAATAGCAAAACTGCCCAAACCATACATTACCTTTATCAGTTTCTCAGTTTCGCAACATTTGGAATGAAAATGGTTACACGGGAAGACTTGTTATGGAATTTTTCTTTTTCCACATCCTCAAAGGAAGTATTTTGAGCTCTGGGCAAAACTTGAGACAAATGTTTAGAGACCACAGTTACTTTGATATGGATGGATACAGCTAATGGGGGCTTCTGCAGTTAGGTGTAAAACTTCACAAGAACTGTCTATAGATGTTTTAGCAGATCTTTGTTCTCATAACAGTAGAAATACCATTAAGCTGACGATAAATGAAAATAACCAAAAGGTACAGAAATAATACATAGCCAAGTGTGTTGCTGAATTTCTGTAGTATTGGCTTTTTATCTTAGAAACTCTAAAGGGGTAAGTATGTATAACAAAAGGTTAACAATTTGAAAAAGAAAAAATCAAGTACCTATTTTTCTAACCACCTTTAGCATTTTTGCAATTAATTGTGGTTCTAAGTACAACAGTGCAGTCCTTTTATTCTTAGTTTTTACAGGCATAGGCAGTTAGTATTTGCTGTTACGGGATAGCAGAAGGTTACTAAGAAAGAAGAGGTGAAGAAGAATATCCCATCTGTCACTTACTTTCTTCTGGAGAAACTGCAGCAATTGGCTTTGCTGAGGAGCTACTATTTGTTGCAGGTTACTTCTCACAGGATAGTTCTGACTTCCCTATTTTCTAATAAATGCCCAGCCCCTGCTGCAAAATTAGTACTTTGAGTGGGCTGTTAGGTTATGACTACTAGTGTTTTACTGCACATGAAAATACACGTACATGCAGCATAAAATGCTTCTTTTGATGACAAACACTGTGCCATCTTACAAAGGACAAACGTGGTACTTCAAAGAGTTACATGACTGAAGACAAATGCTTGTGTTGTACAGGTCAAAGCAGTACTCATTTTTGTTATACCCCATGTTTTTGTCTATCCTGTGCACTAGTCCACAAACAGGTTTCTGTATAGACTTCTTTCTGCTCTTCACAGACAGCTTTAGTTGCTATGGACATACTTTATAGTAGCTTTTCTTAAATTTGTAATGCTTTTTTTTTAAAATCAAAATGGCTCTAAAATAATATTTTTTACCTCAGGTTATTCTGTTATTTTACAGATCAAGTTAGTCCAAGCAATTCTCAGATCTAGAAACAGCTGAGTTCTTGAGAATTTTTTTTTTTTAGGCCTTTGGAGGGATAATGGGAAGATAGTTCAGAGTTAATTTAAGCCAGTTTTAATAGGTTTGACTTCTTCCAGTCCACAAAAATTGACTAAATACCTTGCTTCCTTGTAGTGTGGTTTCTTCAAGAGAAATAAGAAAGATCATTACGATGCCACATATCACAAGGCTGAGATCCATGCTCAGCCATCTGATAAAGAGAGGCTTACTTCTGATGCATAGTAGTGATCTACTCCTGTAATTGGTAATTGATGATATTTTTTAATTTTTAGCTGTGGCACATGCTATGGTTGCGGTGGCTAACTATGAAGCTTTTACTGCATATGTTCTATTAACTTTTGGATTTCAAACTATCGTACTTGCTTGCTCATTCTGTTGATAGATTTTCAGCTTTTGGTGCATGTAAACAAACACAGGTGTTTACCTTAGCCTAAAAAGCTTTTTGTTTATTTCTTTAGAAAACATCTTGATCTGTTGCAATGGTTTTTAGTCTTTTTTTTTTTTTTTTTTTTAATTTATGTTTTAACAGTACCAGTAAGTTTTTAAGCTTGAGAGATGGTAAATCAACACTGCAGAGTTAAGATTTAAAGCTAAGACTACATGGATGATAGATAAACTTTAGATAAACTTGCTTTACTAATCTCTAATGCATGCTAAAAGATACATGTTGCTTATAATGAAAGGCGTTTTCATAATGAGAACTTAATTGCTGTGGAAACATCTGTTTTCCTTCAATTCTCAGGTATACCTTTGTAGGAACGCATTTTCCTCTGAAACTACTAGATGCATCATGATTTATGCTTCTAGCAACCTTTATTCAACTTAAGATATTACGTGCATGTACATTATATTAATAAGTGATGCTTGGGATCAAGGGGTGGGGAAGAATTCTTAACTAACATCAAAACAATGTTTAATGAAATCTTAACTAAGAGATGGCTAAAGATTTCGTTTATGCCTGGATGTAGTTTTTTTTTTTAAATTCAGTTATAATAGTATTTAAAAAACAAACCAAAACCAAAAAGCCACCACCCCAAATACTATGAACAAAACCTTGCCACTTTAATCTTTTTTTTTCCTAGCAGTATCTAATGACAGCTGGATGGCACAACGTCTCTTAACCTTAATCTTGACATCAGTGACCCATAAGCTTGTGAGGTTGAGTGTTTACCAATCATCATCTTTGTAACACTGTGACCATAACTCCATTTTGTTTTGAAAATTAATTTCAGTCCATTCCTCAATAGTTAAAATCAGTTTTTACAGTGGCTTCAAATAAAAAATTGCAGGGCACAAATAAGCTGTTCTAGATTTCATCTAGGGAGACTGTGTCGTGGCACATTACAGTTTTTTCAAGTTACGTCTGTTGTTTATCCTATGGCAAACTAAGCAAGACTTGTGTTCCAGTACTGCATATGTGTAGTTAGTTCAGGTGACGGATGGTGCTTTGAAAAACAAGGCCCTAGTGTAATTTTTCTTGAAGGCCCTGGAAGTCTTTTTGTAGGTTTCTAAAGGTATATCGTGTCACCATACAGGAGGATACTGAAGTACACATACCTACCTTTGATTCAGGAGAAGCAAGCTGTCCTGAACTGTATCTACTCCTTTGTGTAGCATTAAATTCTCTCATTATAGGAATGAATAGCTTTATAAAGAAGACTTACAAGACTTGTAAAACAAATTCAGAAAGTTAGCAGAGGGAATATTTTTAAGATACTGACTACCAAATTGTCAGACTATGCCATTTGTCTCCAACTGCTGCTGGAACTACTAGTGTAGACCTGCTGGCTCACATTTTTACAGCTACATACGCTACCTTTTTGGCCTAATATTTTTGGTTTTGATTTCCTTACCTGTATGTCTGTGCAAAGGAAGAATTTACTGCCTCTATAATTGTAGTACTTTAAGTTGCTGCCAAACGTTAACTGTTCTTTTTCTTCTCTGCCCCAGTGCGGGTTTTTCCAGCGTTCTAGGTACGAGGACAGTGTCCCCCGATATCATGCTGTAAGAATTAGAAAAGAAGAGCGACAGATCGAAGATGGGAAATACAAAGACCTTGAGACAAAACAGTGGTTCACAAAATGGAATGAAAATGAAAGTTATTCTTAGGGAAAAATTCTTTTCACCCACAAAGTTCAGACAGAGGTTAATGTTTTCATTAATGGAATACTGATGGAGTTAGACCTATGAACACTACGGACATTCACCATTTGATTGTAGATATTACTACTTATATTGAGGCTTTTGTTTGCACAGTTAAAATTGCTTCAACAGACTTTATTTGCATTATTTAATTTCCAGACTGCCTCTTTCCTCCTTCAAATCTAACTCACACTTTAGAAGACACTGTGTTGATTTGGGGTCTTTTCTGCAAAATAGGCAAAACCACTACGGCAGACCTTTTCCTGTGATCCTAACCTTCTTCCTAGGTATGCAAGGAATGCATGGTTAAGGTAAAGACAGGTTCTCCATCATTCCCTCAATGCAGAGTCCATTATAAACACACAGTGGCCTTAACACACTTTGTTCACGTATAATCTGAAGACCTGCAAATCTACTTTAGTCATAAACTTTGCCTGCTGCCGTAGTTAGGGCTTAACAAAAAGCATCATCTTAAACTACATGTGCAATAGGTCATGTTGCTCAATTTTTTTTTTTTTTAAGATCAGATTGGGTAATTCTTGCTCACAACAAATATACACAGGTTTTTTTTAAAAGAGAGGCTTGAATATTAGATGTACTTTTTTGTATATATATTTTAGTCATTTTTGTATTTATTTTTGTTACAAATCATTGTCTTTGACTAACTGTTAGGCCAAAGACTTAACTGAACCTTCAAATCCACTGTTTTTGAACTTCAGATTATGAGACCGGAGGCTTTCACTGCATTTTAATACATCACTGAAGGTGCCAATGCTTTCTAAAAATGTAAATATTTATTCCAATGATGTGTACGGGGTCTTTTTTTTCCTGATACTTGTAACTTTATGTAATAGGAATGATCAGGTCTTGTAACAGAATATGTATATTACTTCAGACTATTTAACGATTTGGACACCAAGCCAGAAGTAGGGTTTTCAGATATGGTTTTATACTTACTGCAAGAAAGTGAGAGGTTCTCTGGAAACAGCTTTCCAGCTTCGTAAGGACTTCATGTTTGGCAAAAGGTGTTGACTACTGCAGCTGTTGTATAGCACTTGAAGGAGGCTATAAATGCCTAACTTACCTTAACTACAGGGATCTGAGCTGAACCATGTTGAGACTACTGAATCATCTTGAATACCTGAATGTTGATAAAAGTAGAACCACAATGTTGTGTTTATCAGCAATCTAGTTATTGTAACATAACTGATAAAACTATTTTAAGAGTTTACTTTTTTACCCATGTTCTAAAGTGTTGGTACTATTTAAGAATGAAGATTTAGTTCACAATTGTTTATTCCATGTCAAACAAAATTGCTAGTAATTTGAACTATGCAAAAACCTCTTGGTACTTTTTCCCCTCATAGGGTGAAAACCTGCTAGGAGGGCAGTTGTCAAGCATCTTGATTTTACTACTAATTTTGAACATACCTTCTTGGAAGGTGTGGTCATCTAAAAAGCTATCATTCTAGAAAGTGCATTAACTTAATAGACTCTTCTTCCTCCCACTAAATAATCTTAGTATGTTGTGACCCTCATTTTAGGAACACTTACATATGTATTTAGCTGTTACCCAGTTTTTGAGCTTTTAAAATTCTAGCTTGTTTGCTGAAAGGCTCAGCAGCATCAGAAGCCAGGCTAATCGGGGGCTAAGAAGCTTGACAAATAGCCTTAGATTTAAAAGCAGACTGTGGCCCTCACCTAAGAATATGAATGTCTGAGCAGTGTTAAACAAAGTTCTTGAAAAGTCATGTCACTGGTATACTTTTATCTCAAACTTCTTTTATACCAGCTAGCAATGCTACATCATTCCATGATTAGAAATTACCTGTGGATATTTGTATAGAAGTGTGAAATAAATTTTTTTTTTTAATTAAACATTGTTTTAGCAATAGTGATTTCTTACCATTATTAACTGAGGTAACCATAGCTAAGTTCACTAGAAGAGCAAGCTGAAAACTGTCTCATTCTCAATATTGCCTTAACTCTCAATGCCCTCCCCCATGCAAAGGGGCAGATAAGGCAGCTGCAGGAGATAGATAACACACAATCTCGCCCTCGCAGGCTGTCTGCTGCTTGCTGCGTTTCCAGCAGGCAGCCTGGCAGAGCAGGCTCTGGCAAAGCACCAAGTGGGGCAGAGCTACTCTCTCCCTCCACACTTCACTCACGCTGCCCAGGGCACCTTCAATGCGAGCAGTCTTCTGCTCCCCTGCCAGACAGGTGTTTCTGCAACTTGGGGGGGGTGGATGCATCCCCCAAAAGTAGTCAAGGACTTCACATACTTATCTGTATTTAGCAGTGGAAGTTTGATACTGACAGTCAATTATATGATCGCAGGGTACAGCTTCAACTCCACAAAAAAACCCCACCCCCAGAAAAGCCAAAAAGATGCAGGAGGAAAAAAAAAAACCCACACCACACAAAAACCAAAACCAGAGAAAACCTGTGGTTTATCTCCATTTTTAAGATGTTAACCCTCACAGGATGCTTTGCTCGCCTTTGCAGAAAGGAAAGGCCTTTCGATGCAGCAAGGCCTGAAGACACGGGTTAGGAGGATACCTGCTAGACCAGTGTTTGTTGTTGCAGCCAAGAAACTTCTAGGACTAAAACCAGAAGATGCTGCTAGATCTTTCAGAGCACATCAAAGATGTGGACTCAACGTGCTTTTATTAAACAATTACTCTTATTTACATACTACACCCACAAACATTTGTCCATAACAAGACAACATATGGACTGGGAAAACAGTTAAGTAGCTGATTGTAGCAAGTATAGTACAAATACAGTATATTAGGTTTTATATATATGCTTGTATATACTACACACATTAGTACTAGATATAGTAGTATATACTATATACCCACTATAGCACTATACATAGTGTATGTGTATAGTATGCATGTATATATGTGCACATATAAAACCCAGTGTACCATAGTTGCTATATATATCTAAGTATATTGTGCGTATGTGTAGTATGTGTGTGTATGTAATATACACACACTATATAGCCTAAGGTACATAAACAGAATGCTAGTAAACTGCAATACCTTCACATATGTTTAACTGTCACCACACAAGAGACACGTCTTCTGAGAGCAGCTTTCAATATAAGGGACCATCACAGCAGAGTCTCAATAACCACCTGCGCAGCTCTGTGTGGAAGAAGAGATGGAACAGGGTGCTCAGATGCAAACGTCAGGAATCGGCACATACGGCGAAGGGAAGCTTTTGAAAGCGGCACTAGAACTCCAATCCCCATTCGGAGCACCCACGTGACAATACTAACCGTCACTGCAGCAGCCGGTCTTAACTAAAATAAACAGACTGCACAGAACCAGAAAGCTGCTTATGTACAAACAACTGCAAGAACTTCTCCCAGCACAGAGTAGGTGAGAGTGTCAGCAGTTGGTTTGCAAAACCCCGAACTGTGATGAAACAGAGAGGCAACTGGAGCCAGTGCTCTGAGCCAGAGGAGACGCATGGACTTGCCAGACAGCACACCCCTCTGCGACCACAAGAACGTGAGCAGTGTATTTCCCTTGGGTGGCTGCGTAAGCAGTTGCTTCAGTTTTTATCCCAGTCCTCAGACGTCTTTAAATGTCCATTTGTCTTCCCAGGCCCTGGATTCACAATTAATACTATACACCTTTTATAACCTCATAAGCCTTGCTAGTGTCCTAACCGTGATTCTCGTGAGAAAAAAACCCAGTAACTTCTTACCCTGAGAGATCACCACAGAAATTGGCCTGAATCCTCAGCTGGGGTGTGATATTGTCACTGTTCAGGGGCGGGGGGGCCTGCAATTTGCGTTTTCCATACTTGAAGACAGACCCCTTTCCTCCTTCATTTTCCAGCTCTGCAAAATGGTTGGTTGCAGGCAGCACCTTTTCAGGGCCATACCTTCCTCAAAGATCCTAGAAGACAAGAGACAGAGAACTGAGTTTTTAACAAGCAGAGACGCCCTTGCTGCTGCTTACCTAACTATCACAGAACAACATGTGCCCCCCTCACCATTGATATACACAGTGCTAACTATTTATTTCCTCTTATCTCTCTGTGTCTTCAGGGGATAGGGGAGGAAGGGACACACAAGTCAAATAATACTTTTGCCAGGAGCATATGAAATAATGCAACTGCTAACTCGATTAAAAGAAATGTTTGTGGGATATTACTTGGTTTCCT
Organism: Phoenicopterus ruber ruber; assembly: GCA_009819775.1. NCBI lineage: Eukaryota > Metazoa > Chordata > Aves > Phoenicopteriformes > Phoenicopteridae > Phoenicopterus > Phoenicopterus ruber. The sequence goes on along the minus strand of CM020220.1, from coordinate 20,441,786 downwards.
GAAGTGGAGGGGACCAACAGTTAACGCTACAGAGCTGAGAAGCCAGCCAGCTTATGAGACAGCCTGTGGCTGATTCCGGCTTAGCAAGGAGGAACAACATAAAACTAGCCATCCTGGACTAGACCACAGATCCACCTGAATCAGCAACTCACCTCTTGGCAATGGCCAATAGTTAAGTGGCATGACAGTGATACTTTGCTGTTCTTCTTCCCACAAAAAGTTAGTGCTCAACTTCGGTAGCTATGTAGTATATTTTTCCTATGGAAGAAAAAGTCATCCATGATAATCAATTATAAAATTTCTCCAACTGCCTTCTGATCTTGAGTCACAAAGTTGTACATGGCAAAAATTCAAACTCTGAAGTTTAATTATACACTGGATAAAAATAAATAAAGAAGCCCATCTATATGTTCTTCTTGAACCTACTACAATTTGATAACTCATACAGAAGCCACTCCATATTTCTGACCAACCTTGTTGCCATTTTTTTGTCTTTTTATTTCTACTCCTGCAAAAAAGAGACCAAAGCCACATCAAACCAATTTAAATCTAAGAAAATTTTCTAGCATAGCAAAGGCCAGCTGAACTTACTGACAAAAACCTAAGAACAACAACAAGCCTTTGTGCGGAGTTAAGTACACAAGCTGGAAAGAGTCATGGATAAAATGGACCAGATGACTGTACAGGCATCATAACAAAGCATATAAACCACTGAAAGAAAAGGAGGAGATACTCTATGGATACCCGTACCTGGCAACTTAAGGTTTTTTTCTTAATCTATGATGCACCTACTTTGGAGGAAAGGGAGGAAAAGAAAAGGGGGGGGGGGGGGGGGGGAGGGGGGGGGGAGAAGCACCGGTACATGCAGCAACCAAGAACGGTAATGTCCAGTAAGGGGTTATTTATAGTGTCACCTTAACAAACCAAGAACTCTTTCTATGGAACACCCTTCAAGAACGCTATGCTTCCAATCAGTAGTTTAAACAAGACCAAGAAAACACCTTCAGGTAAACAGAGAGGGTTTGTTCTGCTCTGAACACAGCATTTAAAGAATTATCCACAATTCTTTACCCACAGTTACTTCTGTGACTGCTCATCCTGCATGATTTTCTCTGAGATAAGTGCTCACTGTTTACATTATTGAGAATGGGCTCCAGCCTACAAAGCGCAGCAATTTATTTAGCCTCTGACACATCTTCTGGCTGGGGACTGATGTCCAAAGATAACTTTAGGCAGTAGGCCAGTTTTTAAGGCACGCCTGTCAGTTGAAACATCAGGCATCAAAACAGTAACATATAAGCAAAAAAGATAAAGCCAATCCAGAGCCATCATAAAAAATTGCAACAACTTACAAATACCCAACTTACTGCTTGCAGACACTGCTTTAAACTAGTGCTCGCTCACAACTGAGAGACCATTATAAAATGGTTTTAAGCACAGCAATTCATAAGTAGGAGTCTCAAACTATTACAAACTTGAGTAGCACGAGCTACTATTTGGCGCTTCTGGGGGTGGCCTACAAGCAGCAATAAAGCAAAAATTGTCAGTAACCTGTATTTGTAGAAGACTTGCAGAGGCAGATAAGCTGTTAGTCTGCCCCATTAGCCACCACTCCCTGGCCAGAACAGAGCAAGCCATTCATTTTTCAGCACAAGATGGAGGTACAGTCTGATTATAAACCAGATGAAACAGTCTAATCCTGAACTACTTCTTTTCTTACATGTTATTGGTGCAGTTACTGCTCAGAAGATTGCCTCTGGAGGCAGACTGAATCAATGTTTTCTGTATTTCAATGCAACATCAAAAAAAAAAAAGCCCTTAATTCATTATGATATCATCTCTCTAATGGGAGGCTCCAAGCAATCCAACAAAGCACTGAATAGATTAATGTGACAGAAATAGCAAAACAATTCCTACTATAGCGGAGGCCACTGGGTATCCATCCCCGCTATAAGGTCATAGACAACTCACAGGTACAAGGCATGTTTAAAGGAAACCAAGCAATATTTAAGAGTTGATTTTAAAAGGTAAGTTTTTGGGGCAAATACAAGTACTCACAATAAAAGCAAATGATACAGAGCCAGATCCACTATTGTACTGTATTGTATACAATTTTGAATTACAGGATTCGGTATCTACACTGCAGCAAGTTTATCAGAAATACTTCTAATAACTTTTAACTGCCTTTTTTGTTAATGCTCTGGTTATTTCTACCTGAGCAGGACAAGAAGCTATTAAATACCACTGTTTGATACCTCACATGTTGCATTAGTATCCTAACAGCCAGTAAAGCGATTTTGGTGTGACATACGGTCCAAGTACTTTTTAACCAATAGACAGGTATTGTGTTTATTGTTTACCGATTGGGAGTATATCTGTAAAGACAGAAGCCCTATTTTTCCTCTGTATTTTTTTTGTTTCTCTTTTTACTGATAGCTGAAACAAAAGTTATCCCTCCCCTCATTTTTCTCATTTGGACGCTGCAACACCACACAGGGCGCAAAGGTCTGGAAGAGGCCGTGGTGCCCCTTCCCATGCCGTCACGCAGCTAAGCAGACACAAGGTGCACTCGTAAGAAAACACACGGCTGTTAAATCACGGACTAAACCCCTCAGGTGAGGCCAATCACGGACTAAACCCCTCAGGTGAGGCCAATCACGGACTAAACCCCTCCGGTGGGGCTCTGCCTTCACGCCGGCCGACAGCGGTGCGAATGAGGCCGGTACTTTTCTGGGTTTCCACCACCTCCCGTTTCAGCCCCGCGGGTAACCGACGCCGGGAGCCGAGTCCCCGCTGCGATCGCGGCGCCCCCCGCGCCCCACAGGCCTCCTCTCGCCCAGCGCGGGCCCGGACCGCGGCGGGGGAAGCGGTTGAGCGCGGCGCCGCCCGCCCGCCCGCCCTCCCCGAGCGCGTTGTTTACCGAACGGGCCAACCTCTCAGATAACCCTTCCACGGCCGAGTGCCGGCACTGATGCGTGGGCACCTTTCGGCCTCGCTACGGGAGCGCACACGCCGCGGCCCCGCCGCAGGGCCCCCGCGGTCCCGGCCACCGCCGCCCGCCCTCTCACACCCACCGCCCCTCCGCCGGGGGGCCGCTGCCTCCGGTACCCTCACGGCTTCCCGCCCCGGGCGCTGGTGAGCACCCCGCAGCCCTTCCCCGGGAAGGCGGCGGCACCCGCCCCCGTGAGTTAACACCACCGTACCTGTCAGAGGCTGGGCTCCTCCGAGAAGCGAGAGCCGCCTTCTCCCGGCGGACAGCCGAGGCACGGGGGTAGCGGAGCGGCCACCTCCGGGGCTGCGACCCTACCCGCAGGGGCCGGGCTGCTCCGGGCGCCCCTCCGCCCCGCTGCCTCGGAGCCGCCCTCTCCTCCGCCCCGTCGCCGCTGCGTGGGGCTGGGCCGGGAGGAGACACCCACCCCTTCGGGCACCTCCTCCCGGCCGCGCGGCGGAGGAGGCCGCGGCCTGGGCAGGGGCCGGGGGAGCTGGCGTGGCGAGAAATGGCGGCCGGGCCGGGCTGAGCCGAGCTGAGGGGGGGACGAGAGCCGCGCCATGAGGCTGCTGCGCGCCCTGCTGCGCGGCGCCTCCCCGGGCAGCATCCCGCAGCAGGTGGACTTCTACTCGCGCTTCTCCCCCTCGCCGCTCTCCATGAAGCAGTTCCTGGACTTCGGTGAGTGCCCGCCGCCCCCGCTCTCCGCCGCGCTGCCCGCAGGTGCCTGTGAGGAGCGGGGCGGGGGCGGGGCGGCTCCGGCGCGGTGGCTCCGGCGCGGCCACGAGCTCCCCCGCCCCCCCGCGTTAGCGCTGCCGCGTTCCCGTGCTGCTGCTTGTCGCTTCTTAATTCTGTCCTTTTTGGCAGAAAAAGGCTCTGCTTCCTTCCGGGAGAAAGGAGCCCAGTTGGCTCCTTCCCCGCAGACTGGAACTGTGGCAAGGTTGAAATTCAGCTGAAAACTCCAGGTTTTGGCATCACAAAAGCAGTTGTTTTGTTTTGTTTTGTTTTTTTTTTCTTTTTTCTGCAAAACCTGCAGTGTTGGGGATAGTTATGACAATCGGTCCTGTTAATACGAGATTTGTTAAGCCTTTTGCAGGCTATCAGCATGCAGCCTTTTAGGGTGTACCAAACGCCAGAGGCGTCTAACCTCAGCGGGGCCGCGCAGCTGGAACGAGCGTCCCGTCTCGGTCACGTGCCTGTGCCCTGCGAAAACACCTTGCCCAAATGTCGTTGTTTTAGAAGGCGTGTGAGAGAAGGAGCAGGACGCAACACCAAGAGCTCCCGGAGGAGTGGGAATCTAGCCTTGAGAATGAGTAAATTGGTAACGGGATACTCAGTCTTACATTCCACATGAAAACCACTCGCAATGCTCCCAGGTTTGACTGACAAGGGATCACAGGAATTGTTCTGTTCGGCTTCAAAGCAAAGACTACACAGAGAAAGGTCTTGCGAGTCACACTGAGAAACCTTTTCAAGGCCTGGGGATGGAGCCATACTGTAATACATTCTGTTTCTGTACCCAAGGCACTCTCATGTGCATAAATGTTGTATATAAACATTTAACTAGTTAATAGTTGTATTGCTTTTTATGTTTTTGTAAGTAAAACATAACTGAGAACTAATCCTAGAACCCCAGACTTTGTATAAGTAGGAACACTGACAAAGAAAAGCTTCTCTTAACTATCGCTGTCACTTCATCCATCTATTGCAATAAAATGTATCCAATATTTAAAACTCCAAGATTTCTACAGGAACCCCACCATATATTCTATTGCTACCGTACTTTTAAGCAAAGAATCTTGCAATTCAGAGTTCGCTTTGACCTGTATTATTTTACCACTAAAATACTGATAAAATAATGCTTATCTTAAAATCAGTATTTATTTTCAAGGCACGGTATTTCCTCATGTCAGAAGTTAGGCAACTTTTTTGGTGTTAGTACCTGAACATAAGGTAAAGATAATCTTGAAAACTCTTTTTTTTTGCCTTTTTTTATTTTTTTTTTCTCTCTTTTGCTTAAGTATTTAATAAAAGATAGCAAAAACTAATACAAAGGCAAAAAAAGAGTGGAGTGCAACACTGAGACAGTATTTGTCTGTAAGACACTCTATAGCCATTATAATCTGATGGTGTTTTCATTGCGGATTTTTTGGGGTCCTTTCGCTAGAGTGAGAGCAGTCAAAGAGGAAATCATAAAATCTGTTAATGCTAACTTTAAAAAAAAAAGAGGTCTGCTTCTAGTTCCTCTAGGTTTCGATCTAGCAAATGCAATATTCCATATGTAAATTTAGGTCTGGATCATATATATCAGTCGTATCTTGGGTTGTAAGTGCCCAGTATTTTCTGTAGGAGTCTTACCCGTTCTTTGCATGGTAGACCATAGCTGCACAGGGAAACAGTCATTTGCCCATTCACTGAAGTCTTGTTTACCCTAAGCTGTCTTCTGTATTTGACCCAGGCTTGCAAAGATACGGCCTCCAGATGCAAAACTAATCTGTGGAATGCCATTTGCTGAGTATATGAGGCATTTGAAGATTATCTTTACATTCTAATACCTTCAGTCTGACTGGTTCACGGAATTTTACCTGAGAAAAGGGAAAGGCCAGTAACAGTCATGCCTGAAATGCAATCTGACTAGGGAGAAGCATGAGAGGTTTCTAGGCAGAGGTCATATGTAGACAATGCAAAACACTGGTACGTGTCACTGTGGAGGAATTTCTTGTAAGCTATTCACTTTTTTTATTAAGTTAACTGACATTCTCTCATCAGTGTATATATCTATGATGTATCTGAGTCTGGATGCATGAAACTAAACTACTCCATTTCAATTTGGTGAAGATTTTTCCTGTTTAAGACACTCCCAGCTTCCTCTTTTTCCATGTCCCTTCCTTATAATCTTCTTCCCCAACTCCCCCTTGCCACATGGAAGGAGTGAACTGAGCAGAAACACCAGAGTTAATTTTTAGGAGTTAACTGTTGTGAAACACCAAGCGCGAGGTATGTATTTCAGTGCAGCACACGAACAGGTTAGTAAGTTCAGATGCTATTCACATGACACTCCTGAAGTCTAGAAAGAAGTCTGGTTGAGAATAAAAGGTCCAGCATTTCTTAGCCTCTTCCCCACTCTGCATCCTCCTTTCTCACCTACTAAAACAAGTGTTATGGGAGTAGATTTAGGTCTTGATCTTAATAACCACATTTAATTGACACTCACACAGACGATACCTGTCCTTATAAAAGGACAGGTCAATTACCAACAGGTGTGGTAATTTAACTTCTAGCTTTTAAAAAGGTAAAAAAATTAAAAAGTAAATGTATGGGAGAACTACTGTCATAATGACTAAGCACAGTAGGTGTCCTACTTCATTTCTGTCTCAGTATTCATGTGAATTCATTCATCTGTCTTCTGTTCCTGTAAGACAATGAATTTAAGCTACAACAAATCTAGCTGAAAATGAGATAAACATTACAGAATTGACGTTCTGAAAGTGCTCCAATATGAGTTATGGTAATTCAGTAAGCTCGGTGATCAAGCAGGGTGTATGGGACCATGATACTTTCTCAAGCATCCTTCCCATAAATAGTTTCCTGTGCTGGTTTAATTTGCCTCTCTTAACACGCTGAGAATGAGATACTGTATGATCAGTGCTAGTTATAGTCAATATTTGGTGCAAATAAAACGAACAATTTACATGGATAGATGTGATACATCAAGTTGAAGAGTATGGGTCTGCAACTATTGCAGTAGTTACTCTTTATATATTGAAGATTCTTGTTATTGCAGCGGGGCTGGTAGGTTTCAATATGTGTTTACATTTTGAAATATAAGTGGGCTGCTGCCATGAAAGAAACACTGCGTTACCAGACTAGCCAAGTCAACTTTAAAACCAAACCACAGATCTCTTATGCAAGAAAGTAAGGGTTTGAGTAGTTCTCTTCCGTAAGTACTGACCTTACTCTGATGTTGTCATATATTTATTTTGGTCTTAGGATCTGAAAATGCTTGTGAAAAGACTTCATTTATGTTTCTGCGACAAGAGTTGCCTGTGAGATTGGCAAACATAATGAAGGAAATAAGCCTGCTTCCAGACAACCTCCTAAGAACACCTTCAGTTCAGCTGGTGCAGAGCTGGTAAGAACAGTGTCATTTCATACCTTTAAGGGTGACCTTATGCATATACACAAGTTGGAGGAACAACTCATTCTCTTCTATAGAAGGAACATTTCATGTGCTTGTTACATGAACGTCACTTATTTAGACTGAGTAAATATCCCAACGTGACATAAATCAGAAACTAAATTAAGAGACTTGGAAAAAACCCTTTAGGAGCACTTAGAGAACCCACATGGGAATTAAAAATAATTAAGTATTGCAGATAGTCATGCATGAGAATTCAGTAAAAACAAAAATCCACCAGAACAATGTTTAACAGGGGACTTACCTATAATGCAGAAGCCAGTTGAAGACACAAACAGAAGCAGCCTAATGCACAAAATGCTTGCAAAGTATAGTAGAAACCATTTAAAAGATAGGCGATTGCAGATGGAGAGTAAAGGTGTAGAAAATATGAAGAGCAATAGGAAGCTCCCAAAGCCAAAACAGGTAAAACAACAGAAGGAATACAAGGCTGTTAAAATAAAAAAGACATCCTTTGAAAAGTAAAATTTGCTTTCAAGTAAGGAACTTACACATAAGCATAAATTTTTGTAAGATGAAAGCAAAACAAAGAGATTGCTTGGCAACTGCTAAAGGCACATGGCTATTTGGAAAGGCTTGTAAAGTTAAGAGAACAGAAAACCTGCCAGTGACTACGTGGGATTGATTAGATGACTGAATATAAGACGAGCTATCAATGAAGATGAAGGCTCTTAATGAAACATGAATGCTTAAATTCTCATGATACTAAATGACATTGATCAAATGGGAAATGAATTCCACTTGGACAAATGCAAAGCAAAGCATGGAGAGGAACCTCCTCTCCCTGTATGTTTGCATGCTTACAATGGAAAAAAAAAATTGATGCTACTGGGGATATTTTTCTGAATATGTCAGTTGATGGGCAAGAAGGCAAATAGTGTTAGGAACTAAGTAACAAATGGGGAGGAATATAATTGTACCACTGTGTTAGCCCATTATTCCTCTGAATTGCATGCAGTTTTAGTCACTCCATCTTGAACAGAAAAGACCAAGAGGGATAATCAGGGGGTTGGAACAATTTCTACGTGAGGAGAAACCAAATAGAATTCTTCAGCTTGTAAAATACGTGTCTAAGGAAAGAGATGGCAGAAATACTTAAATCATGAACAAGCTGGGAAGATTTTCTAATAACAGGAATTAGCTGGGGCTGCAAATAAGTGATCACCTACTGGGTTTAAAACACAAGGAAGATCTTTTATGCATTCTGATTAAATTGTGGAATTCATTGCTCTGGAAATTTTGGAAGAAAACATCATGAATAGATTCAAAAGGATCTAACAAAATTCACAGGGGATAGGTCAATGGGATATATCAAATACAATGATTTGGAAACAAGCAGCCATGGAAGACCATAAGTTTCTAACCAGAGAGATCTGGGGAGGCATATTAGAATTGGTATTTATCATGTTTCTTTCGTTTAAAGGTATGTCCAAAGTCTTCAGGAGATCCTTGACTTTAAGGACAAAAGTTCAGAAGATTCAGGGGCTATTCATAGGTAAGGACTTGCTGTCAAATATATTAATATTATGTTAATATTATGTAGAAGGACTGGCAAGAAAATGAGTAGCTTAAGAAAAGTTTCGGCTATCTCCAATCTTTACATAAGAATTGCAGTAACATCACCCCCTATCCCTAAAAGGAAGGTACGTTAAAACGTGAAACAAAGCACTTTTCTGCCACATCATTCATTTTTTTGTTACACTGAAGAAGCTATGAATACGTTAAACTTGACCAAATGTTTACCAGTTCCTTACTTGGAATGTTGGAACTGATGTGTGGAACTCTTCACTTGTAGCGTAGGTTTGGTCATTGTTGGCTGACCATAACTGCCATTTGACAGGGATGGGATGATCTGCATGAAAATGGTTGGCACAGTTTTCATTTTCTTGGCAGTAATCAAGATAATAAATAATAATTTCATAAATAATTAATAATGGTTGATTACTGATTGTTTCAATGCTAGTCACTTGAAATATGCTATAAAGACTGACCTGTCTTCTTATTGCTGGATCTGTCTTCTTATTGCCGTAGGCAGACCTGTGATATTTCTGTACGTAACGGTCTTCGTTTTTGTAGGCAGATGCTCTGTTTGCCAGAGTATTAAATTCACTTGAAAGTGAAATACTAACAATGTATTAATTTTAGTTTTACAGATACTGTGATAAAAATCCGGAATCGACACAATGATGTAATTCCTACGATGGCTCAAGGAGTAATAGAGTACAAGGAAAGCTTTGGCATTGATCCAGTGACCTCACAGAATGTGCAGTATTTTTTAGACCGTTTCTACATGAGTCGCATTTCAATTAGAATGCTCCTTAATCAACACTGTAAGTGCCATTGTTGAAAGGATGGGAAATGATACCTGTACTATGTCAGTATATTTTCCTTTCATTTTTAAGTGCTTAATATGTACTTAAATGGTTCTTAGGAGTACACTATTTGCCTTGCTATTTATAAACTCGTTCTTAATACAATTCTTAAAATACTTATTAATAGTGGGCTTTCAAGTATAGTGAAGATTGGAATTCTAGATTGCCTATAAATTTCTATTTAGCAAAACTGAAAACACAAACTAAAATTATAAAATTATATTGAGTATTAAATAATATTTTCTTTTTTGGCAGCTTTACTGTTTGGTGGGAAAATTAATCCAGCTCATCCAAAACACATTGGAAGCATCGATCCTAGCTGCAATGTTGTTGAAGTTATTAGAGGTAAATTCAGCAGATAAGAACAAGAATCCTGAAAACCTACATGAATGTTTATAGTGAGAGCCAATACACATCTTGATATTCATATACGGTTTAGTTCTTTCCTACCTGGAGCAGAAGTTTCATTTAAAGTGTAATACAATTTTGTCACTTTTCCCAATAAACCCAGTTTTTGTGAGAAAATACAAAATCTCCCTGACAGTGCACAGTGTTTTCAAATTTTGTTTTTCTTTTTGGCAAACTGTAAAGGAGGAAAAAAAAAGTGGAAGGCGGGAAATGTAACTTTCTGTGTTTTTATTATAGATGGCTATGAAAGTGCCAAGAGACTTTGTGATTTATATTACATGAGCTCTCCAGAACTCATCCTTGAAGAGTTGAATGGTAAGTGAATATGGGATGAGGCACTCTGTTGAACATAGTGATGGCTTCTTCTGAAGTAGCTGGTGGTGAAATGTTCTCTTTCCACTTTTCATATAGCTAATGTGTTCTCTATATCTACTGTCATAAACAGTTTGGGTTTTTTGTTTTTCAGTCTGCCAGAAGGCTTTCCCTGTTCCTCCCTTTAATTAGAAAATTGAAACCAGTAGAAATGTTTTTGACACTACAGCTGTTGATATAACAGATTTTAGCAGCCTCCTTCCTTCCCTAAGGTTTCTTGCATGTCTTCACCCTACACTGTCTATTGCATCTCACTTTCTCTCCATTTCTTGTGACACTTCTAAGATTTATACTAAACATCCATTCTAATTTCTCTTGCTTATTCAGCTATCATGTTCTTGTAGTTGTAATTAGATATAGTACACTCAAGTCGTGGTAAAAATTATTTGAACCCATTGGCTGTGACTTGAAAAAATAGTTTACAACTGTGTTGCTATGAACTCAGACGTCAGCTGGTGTCCTCATAGTGCTGATGAAAGCTATAGAGCCTTTCTGACACTACTCACTAGAGTACTTTTCAAGATACTATACACCAAGTTCAGACAGACCTACAAAACTAAGAAATCAAAATTGCTTCTACATTTAATTGCAAAAGCCAAAGTGCAACCACAGTAACTTGGCCTATGAAGCTAAAGAAAGCGTGGCCTTGCCTACACATTCCAGATCTTTTCTTCCTACTGTACAAAACCTGTCATTCTGTATCCAGGTTAAAGGGTTTACCTCTCTCCATCTTTGGAGCATGATCACTAAAAACATTTGTAAGAAACTATCAGTCACGCTAGCTAATTCTTTATACTGAGGGGTCATTTAATGGTGTATGTGCTCCAGAAGCCAGAACAAATAGTTCAGTTTTTATAAAAGGAGCGACCTTTTGCTCAATGAATTGTGAAGGTGAGTTAAACCTGATCCAGGCCAAATGCACATTCCTTGCCCACAGTTGAGAGTGGAGACCATTATTTAAACCTTAGGCATGGGATCTGGAGGTGGAGGCATGGAGGGAAGCGGTTAACTTGAGGACAGGAACCTGAGATATTTCAAAGCGTGATAATTTCCCCCCCTCCCCACCCCCCCTTTATTTTTGCTGGGTACATAATTTGTTCTAGATCTTTTGACATCACTAGTCTTCAACATTTACGTTCATAAAGTACTGGTCACTAACAGAGAAATTAATTTGTTGAACTGAAAGAACCTTAAGAGCCAGCAGAATTTTCAGAGCAACCTTTCCTTAATTTTTAATATAATGAATGTGTTCCAATCATATATTTTCTAGAATTTATTCTTTAAAAAAAGTTTGAAAATGATACCAGTTTTACAGACAGAATTGTCTGTATAACTTTTGTTAGGTTTTCTTGTTTGAAATCAGCTCATTTCTAAATTAATCCAGGAATAGGCTGTGCTTTAGTTACTATTTGGTGCATTATAGGATCGTAAGATAATTCAAGTTGGGAGGGACCTCAGGAGTTTTCTAGCCTGACCTCCTGCTCGAAGCAGGGACAGCTGTGAGGTCAGACCGGGTTGCTCAGGGCTGTATCCAGTTTGGTCTTACAAATCCTCCAAGGATGACAACTACATAACATCTCTGGGCAACCCATTTCAATGCTTAACTGTCACGGTGAAAAAGTTTTTCTCTATATCCAGTCTGAACCTCTGTTATTTCATCTTACGCTCACTGTTTCTTGTACTCCCACCACCTGAAGAGCCTGACTCTGCTTCACGATAACCTCCTCATAGGTATTAGAAAGCAGCTATTATATGCCGTAATCAGTGATGCCACAGTGGGTTTTAAGATTAATTTCTAAAGCAGCAAGCACATTTGAAAATCTTGAGTATGACTTTTGATTAACATACACCTTTTCAAAAGATTTCTGTTCAAATTTTCCTTCTCTTGTAAATTCTCTCAACAATACAAATATACATTTTGAATTACTGCAGGAATGAATAAAAGATACCTAGTTTGCTATTTAATTATTTAGACTCTGTTTTCTCCAGCTAAATCACGAGGACAGCCCATGCAAGTGGTATATGTGCCATCACATCTCTATCACATGGTTTTTGAACTTTTCAAGGTCTGTGTGCTTACAATTACACAATTCTTTTATATGTCTTTGTTTAGTGAGATGGTATTTGTTTGACTTTTTGAACCTATTCTAGATAGCAGCGTGTTTTTGCAAGTGCAAACCTCTTGCTATTTGACTGCAGGACGATACCTAAATTGTACTATTTAGACAAACAGTAACTGCATAGAAAATGAATGGCTTTGGAAGATGTATCTCCTTTGCCTAGCCACTGAATACATCTGACACCTTACGAGTAGACAGCTTTGTCAGAAAATCGTAAAATGTATAAAGACATTAGTTAATAAAGCAAGTGAGAGTAAGATACACAATTTTTGGGACATCTTCAAATCTGGTATAATGTGTCCTATAAAGCTTTCCTCAAGCAGTTCAATGCTAAACTTTTCTTGATCTTTGTGTCATATTGCATGTATTATGCATTATAAAGAATTCTACAAATAAAACTGTACATTAAAATATTGTTTGTTCTCAAAAAAGTAAATATTTGAAGGCTGTGTATTCTAATAAACTATATAAATACTGATACTGAATGAACCAGAAATATTAAAAAAAACTATTCTAAACCCATATACATTTATCCTGATTCTGAAATAGGTGATAAAAATAACTTTCCTAAATTCATGTTTTAAGATAATATACCAAAGTGGTAAGAACAGGATTTAAGTTGTACTTGAAAATTGCAGAATGCAATGAGAGCCACCATGGAACATAATGCCGATCGATGCATTTATCCTCCAATTCATGTACACGTCACATTGGGAAATGAGGATTTAACTGTGAAGGTACCCACTTTTTTGATTATTTTGAAGGTTATTTTGATTAGTTTTCTTCCCTGTCATAGGCAGCATATTACTAACTTTAGCTGGTGATCTGGTTCCAATAGGTTGTATGTGGTGATGTTGTAAGTAAGTAACAAGACCATTATGGAATTTCACATACTGCATCACACTGAAGGCTCTGCAATAGAATTCTATGCTTTTGTCACGCTCGTGTCTTGCCTAGCTTATAAGCAACCATGACTAAAAATGAAGTAGTATCTTTATACAACTGCAGTACAGCATTTTGTACGTGACAATGACAGAGCTATACAGGTGTGAAACAACTGAAAAAAGGGAAATAAACGTTGCGCATTCCATGCAAATCAAACCTCCCTGAAGTACAGTTTGCAGAGTAATTTCTTCATTTCTGTACAACATCCATGTCGGATTTCAAAGACCAACTGCAAGTACCGGCTTTTTCATAGGTCTAACTAAACCATAGTAAATCAACTCTTCTGACTTACTCCTTCAGTAATAGGTTTTAATAGATTGTATTTAACTGGCAGTATTCCTGAGGAATAAAGATAAAAATACACAGAACCTGGCATTTGCTAGAAGTTATAGATACTGACCTCAGACAAAAGTGAGTTAGGAACAAGATAAAAGCAATGCACAATTTAAGTAGAATTCTCTTGCTTCCAAGAGATTATGAATACTTCTTATGGTAGTATTTTATTTAAATGGTTTGGATAAGGGATGAAAGGGAAGGATTCATCTCCCTCTGGTCATTGCTGTAGCTGAGTGATGAGAATTTAAGAAAACCCGTAATTTAATAGGGACAACTTTATATTACATTTTACCTGAACTTCTCTGGATCATTGTCTGAGAGAAGCTGTCTTTTATAAAAATGTATTCAGGGACATAATGCTACATGTTCCTTCTTGTTCCAGATGAGTGATCGTGGTGGAGGTGTTCCTATGAGGAAAATTGACAGACTATTCAACTACATGTATTCAACAGCACCACGTCCACGTGTTGAGACATCACGAGCTACACCTTTGGTACGTATATCTTTTATACCTTGTCATCTTGGATATGTTTAATTGTCACAAAAGAAACCATTTAGCCAAAGCTGTGAAGTACTGATTTTATAGATAGAATGAGTATAACCATTTGGATGTTAACACTTAATTCAAGTATTTTTCTGAAAATAACTGGAAAATTGCATAAAATCCTAAAATACTAAAAATTATTTAAACTTGTTCAAAACTCTGTTTTTCTCTACCAAATATAAAGATCAGCTACCTCAAGCAGAACACTTAGCTATGCTGCATGTACTGCAGTAAGGACAGGACTTTCATTCAGTGGCCACAAGAATTCAAAGGAAAAATAATTACAGCAATGATTTCAGATCAAGTCCATAGTTTCATTTCTACTGTGTAGTCAGTTGTACTATCCCCCAGCAAGGATGAGGTTACACGGATGTGACAGGCCATAAGAAGAATCTACTTTGGTCTCATGTGAACTTAATAGATGCACAAGAAATAAAGCCTTAGCTCTCAGTAAGAAGCTCTGAACAGCTTTCCTGAATTTATTCTCTCACATTGCATTATTCAAAATGTGTTTTTTAAATGTATATAGTGTTCTGTATCTAGATGACTGTGCAACTCACTAAACACTAGATCTTTACAGAGAAGTGTTGTGTATGTTCATTGAGAGACTACCTCTAAAATTTAGTGGATAAAAAAAATATACTTAACACTTGAGGGCTATGTCCTGCTACTGCAGACAGGACTTGATAGAATTTTAGTATAAGCTACAAATTCATAGACATTGCTTCTTGGACCTGTTTTATATATACTGATGATGAAATATGTCTGACTTAAGGACTCGGTGTTCTTCAGATTAGCAGCTCCATGAGGCATAAGACAGACTCAGTACAGTTTTCTCTAATGGTGTCATCTCTTCTTGAAAAAGCTACCATAATACAAGAAGTGTTATCTAGCAGCGCTGTCTGACAAAGGAATAAAACTGTCTTCTCATAATCACAATCATCCATACATTCTTCTGTTTCTGGGGTGTATAATAGTTCTGGGTGGCATAATAGATAACATTTGAACTCCTCCTCTTACTGTCAAACATCATGCTTAGTTTATCTATTTACCTATTAAGTTAAAACAGAAAACACCACTGATTGATGCAATTAATGAAAGTACACTTTTTCTCCTGGATCAGGCTGGATTTGGTTATGGCTTACCCATATCACGTCTGTACGCACAGTACTTCCAAGGGGATCTGAAACTGTATTCCTTAGAAGGCTATGGTACAGATGCAGTTATTTACATAAAGGTATGATGTAACACTTTACCATTTTAAATTTATCAGCTACTCTAATCTAACTACTAATAGAACTCCTTGTTCTGTTAATATAACTTTGATTAAAAAGAATCATCAGCTACAGTCTTCTCTACTTACAGGCCTTATCAACAGAATCAATTGAAAGACTCCCTGTATATAACAAAGCAGCCTGGAAACATTATAAAGCAAACCATGAAGCAGATGATTGGTGTGTGCCAAGCAGTGAGCCAAAGGACATGACCACTTTTCGCAGTATATAGCTTTTTCCTCAACAGTTCATAAGAAGTAGGTATGTCTGTAAAGGGAATTTAAAAGACCTGATTTACACCAAGATGCTGAGCCACATTTGATGTGTGAAAATAATTTTGAGTAACAGTGGAGTAACTCTTTTCTGGAATTAAAAAAACCCCAAACAAAACCCAAGAAAAAACCCAAACCTGTACATACTTTTAAATTTTAAGTGAGAAGGTCACACTTAATTTGTTCCACTTTCTATTTATGACTACTTTCAATAGCTAAATCAAGGGAGCAGTAATTTTCAGGTTTCATAGGGACCAATGCAATCTATTTCATATCTGGTGAGAAATGTATTAATTCATATAATTAAAAAATTGTTCTAATAGAATAACTATTGAAAAAGCTCACTAGAGCATTTTTCCATTATACAATATTACAGACTAAGGAAAAACTCATTTAAGAAATACTGAGTTCATTGCTGTACCTTTGCACCTGTGTGGCACTTTCTATTCTTTTATCTTAAGCATGCTGAAGCCTAATTTTGCAAAGTTAGATATGTTGCCTACACACCTTGCCTACATCGATGTTGTCTGCAGCTGTGGAAATCAGACTTAGGTCTGTAGGGATTAAAAAAAAAAAAAATCAGTTCTAGCTGCTACCACGGGTATAATGTATCTCAGGTATGTGGTATCAGTCATATTTCTTTGGTTGTAATGTGAATATTTAATACATGTGAAAATCTTATCTTGCCACGATCATTGTGAATTAGCAAATAGTGTTGGCTTGTGTACAGTAAAGATATGCTGTCTTGTATTTGCTTATATTTCTGTAGGTAATACCAAAATGCAGTATCTATGTTCTAGCCCTAGTAAGATCTCAGACTCTGGGGTATGTCAGGTTACAGCTGTAAATGGAGACTATTTTAATAAACAGTTTTTTAAAATTTGCCCTTAGTAGGGCATCTCTATTACTTTGACAATAGAAACTACCTTCTCAGGAGTATTTAAGAAAAAGTGGAATTAAGTTTTTGAAAATACCTTTGTATTTGTGATGTGCTTCTGGTCTCATTTATGTAGTAACTGAGAGTCACACTATAACATAAATAAGGTAAGCAGAATGTGTTTATCCGTCAAAGGCAAACTGTCAAAACATACTGCGGAAGACAGAGAGGGGAATGAGTATTACATTTCAGGTACAAAGTCCTTCTTTTAAGAAAGGATTCAACTTTCTTTTAATGCCTATTGTGCCAGCTTTGTTCAAATCATACACATCTATGTTACACCTCAATCCCGGCATCCCTGAACATTTTAGGAGTGATGCAGTTAAAGACACTGAAAACTAATCGTTTTCTCAGTTAATTCATTGCATGTCATTCTGTGATTTTTGTTCTGCTTGCAGACATGTATAATCCCTCTCAGAAAGAATAAGCCTAAATTTTGCTAGCTTACTAGCTCTGCACAGAGCAGAAGGTGAGATACCACAAGTGAAGGGGATAGCTGGTATGTTAGAAATGGAAGTCAAGCTATTCTAGTTGTAGCTGAGCCAGATTAAAGATTATCACCTGCTACGTCCCTAGCCTTGTTCTCCAAAACAATAAAATGGTTTTATACCCTGGTCAAGCTAATGTAGTTCACTTTAACAGGAGTGATTTACAGAATGGGCTATATATGCAGTTAAACTGACACTCTGAGGGAGGATTCATCTAGCCTAATTGCCACCAGAACAGTACAGTTACCTGCTCCACTCAAGGTTGTGGGCACTTTGAGAGGTCCCTGTTTTTCTTCTTTACAAGGATGTGAGGTGGTGACTGGCATACCTTTCAATCCGCATAGCTACAAGTGAGGAGAATCTATAGCTGTTCTTTTCTTCAACCCTGCAAGAGGATGCGTGTGAGAAATTCCACATATTGTAAAGTGAGGCCTGTACAAAAGTTAGAGGGAATGCTTGCAGCTATAAGCTGGAAGTTACAGCAAGGGATTTTAAAAACTCAACTCTGAAGCTGAACATTCTAGCTTTTATGCTAAGTTTTAAATGTTTAACTAACTTAATTGAACTGATTTTAGTAATATCTGAGAACTACAAGAGATGTTTCCGAAGAAAAGCTAACACAGTTTGTTTTCTAGAAAGTCTATTAAAGTATTTCATATGGTATTATTGAAATAAAACCTCTTTCATGCTCTCAGCTAGCTACTGATTGAATTCTGATTATTAGAACAACTTGCCATGTAATTATATTTGTATCTATCTCCTCATCCGCCACCCCGAATGACTGTGGTGAAAACACAAATGTAGTTTAATATTTTGGTTTGATTACTTTTGATTTAAATAGAAGTTCAGAAGATAATTTTTTTGTTTAATATTTTCATTACTGTACCGAAGTCATTGCTAGCACACTGGTTAAGTGGAAGTGAATCACTGTAGAAAATTAGTATACTAGCTCAGCTATCAAAATGCTGAAATTGATAGTTTTGTATGCAAATGAGCTCAGTCTTGCACTGTAAAATTAATCTTGGTTTGTGTTAACTTTTTTAAAGAATCACTACATTTATTCATTAAAACTATTTTAAAAATTAAAACTTTCAGTTGGGTGATTTTGTGGCTTGATACTAAGCTAGTTCCGTGGAGCCAGCCTTCTTGTTTAGCATCTGACAGATGTTAAATGGTGTGGTCTGTGACCATCAACATTCTTATGCTCAGGTGCCAGGTGAGTTTATCATCCCTGCTGTGGCCCCTGTTTAACTACAACAGCTCTGCACACAAGTAAACCATGATTTCCAGTAGTCTCCTTTCTGACAAACAAACTCTTCACAGGGCGCAACATTCAGTTCGGTAGGCTTAAAGGAAAAAGGTAATACACGGTTGTATCAATATTCTCTGTTCTAGCTGAAAGCACTTAACTGAGAAATAAACTTCCTTGACTGAATTAATCAAAGGATGGTTACGTGTGTGATCCTAAGCATTTGATACTTGTAGTTCCCTTCTATCAGTAGGGCAGCATTCCCCTCTGGCTCAAGGTCTGTAAGTTTGGGAGTACAAACTCAAAGCTACTGGAAACAAAGTAAATAAGTTACATCTTGACCAAAGAATTGTTTCTTAATGCACAAAACTGAAAATTGAACCTCTTTTTAAAAGTAATTATTAACAAGATTTTCAAACTTTTATTTTGGAAATGCAGGGTGTGCAGAAGCATTTCCACACAGTCATTTTGCTGCAATTCTAAGACATTTATACAAAAAAATAACAACTGTGAAACACCAACAGTGAAGTTCATTCATTTAATTAAAATGAAAAACAGTCCATAGATTTAAAGGAGAACTTGGTCCACATAAACGAATTATGTAAGTCTTGTTCTAGTCCATTCTATGGTGGAATTGATATTTAAACTAGTCTATGTTTCTGGAATAATCTAATTAAAGGAAGTGCTGTTGTAGTATCTCTAGAAAATAGTATGTAGAAATACAAAACACCAATTCGTGCTCTAAACTATTCTGAGAATCAAATCCTCCTTTAAAGAGAAATAATCTGTAGTCTACAATCGAACATTTAAATACAATGCAGAAACCCAGTGCTTCAGTGATAATTTTTTCTTACAATTCTTCCCTCAGTATTTTAAGTTTGAAAAACAGTATAGTTTAAAATTAGCAAATATATAAATTTGGTCCGCAAAAATCTTGTAGCAGGTAGAAAAGAGAAATACATGTATTGCAAAGTGATCTTATTCATAGCATAAATCTATAAAACTATGTATTATTTAGGAAAAATAGGTTAAAAAAAGATCTTATTTATAGGTTTAAACCTTGTCCCAACACCATACGGGTAGTGTACAGAAAACTTAATATTATGCTTAGTAAACGTAGTTTGTGAAAACTACTTAATATTTCTTGTTCTTTTCTTTTGTTACTGTAAATTGCAACACATATAGAATTCAAAACCAATGTGCTACTACAGTGAACTTTGAATGAAAATACCAGAAATACAAGAATTTAAACAAAATAATCCATAAATTTGAAATACATGCTTTCTTTTTAAATTAATTCGACATTACCGTTTTCTTAAACTTAATTTTTACTATACATCTTTAGTGGCAACAGATAAACAGACTGTCACAGACTGAATGTGTTGGCAGGATTTTTCTATTGTCCCTCTATCAGATTGAACTCTATCAAATGCTAGTTGACTAATATTGGAATGATTTTTAATACACTATTCTACTTTTCACAAACATCAATTTTGATGAAAAGGGCATATGAGGTCATAGAAGCACAAATATTACTTAAGGCAGAAAGTTAAATTACTGTCTATTAGTACAGGCAAAGTCAACTAGGAATAAAAATACTGAAAACATTCTTTCATTTTATTGGGTTGTAATGGGGAGGGACCATAATTAAAAAGTAAAAAAACACCTACCGTGTTAAACTGTTGCACTTTCCCTCCTCCCTCAATTGTACAATTATATACAAATCTGCTGAACTTCCTCAAGATGAAGCAACTCTGCACTAAAATAAAACAGGGTCATTTTAGCAGCTTGATTCAAGAGTGGCTACCACTCTGCCAGTCTTGCGAACTTCTCTCTCCTTCTTTTGAACCTTTTCCTTCTGCTTTTCCAGTTTTTCTTGTGTTTTTCTAATATCCTTAATTTTTTTCTTTATTGTTGATCGGTCATTTTGACTGGAAACTCCCAAAGCCTTTGGGGGGGGGGAAAAAAAAAAAAAGAAAAGTCCCTCATCATTAATTTGTCCAACAGCACTGTCAACACTGCTTGTGCACGAACAGTTTAAGAAAGTGTAATTCACTTTGCTGCAATATAGTCTCTTTGTTTGAAAAATAAGGACCCAAGTCCTCAAGAGCATTGTAAATGATCATCTGGGTAACAAGGTAAGGAAACAAGGGCCTACTCTTGTTCGGTTGTGAAGTAACAGCTTCTTGTTGCATTTTACAAATGCGTATACACCCGAGAATTTCCACCAAATAGCATAAGTAGTAGTTAAAAATATTTTTCTAGCTCTTTTATACAAGAACAACTTATATTCAGTATCTACTCTTTAATTTTTAATAAGGATTTTAAAGTGTGTTATTAGAAAGTGTATTCAAGTAAGTAAATGGTCCACTTTGATTTTTGATCAGCAGGTGGCAGTACTCGATTCCAAGTTACAGACAGCACTCGCTCACACTGTATGGATCTCCGAATGGCATTAGGTGTAAATTAAGCTTTAAGCATCAACATTGAAAGTTTCCCAAATAGAGACAGTCATTTGACAGACCAGTAACAGGCACGTCCTCTGTGTCCAAGGAAATATTTATTGAACAAAATACAGGACATTTAGTGTTGCATGTCTATTCTAAAATGCAGGTATATTTTGGAGACTGAAGTTAGACTCTTCTTTTTCTCCCTAAAACGCTCAAATCCTACTATTGATCATTAACAATAATTTGCCTTATGCCAGAATAGACCAGTGAACCTCATTTTAGTCACACATCTTGCCTGTCCAAAATGCAGTCCGATAATCTAATGAGAAAGAAAAACTGAGTTTACTAGCACTGTAAGGGATACATACCATGCAGCTTCCAGAGGTGAAATGGCAAGAAAAGGCTCAAAAGAAAGATGTAGAATAGATTTTTTCAGCAGGAGTAAAAACCAAAAACATTTAAAAGGTCACCAGATAAGATTTTAGCCTTCCCATTTGAAGAGGAGATGTGGAAGAAACAGAGTTCTAAAACCAGATCCTGCAATTCTATGCATTTGAATTGCCTGGATCCTGTTTTGATATGACATGCTGACATTGATGATAGATGTATCAAGCCCCTTTGGGGAATTATGCTTACTTTGATTTCCTCAAGATGCAAACAAGGAAGAAATACTTGGTATTTTTCTGATTAAAAACAGCTTGTCTTTAATTGTACAGTCAATTACTACATTCTCATCTAACTGTATAGTCTAGTCTCCAAGTATTTCAAGAGCAATACTCTATCCCTTAAAACCCCATGAAAACAGGAAAATAGATTTTGTAGGTTAAAAATATGTCTGAATAAGCAGTGAAACTTATACAGTTACAAATCTATCCTGGGATATTCACATACCTTTAACTTCTCGCTGTCGAGCTGCATTAACTGCTGTCCATCTATGTTCATAGCTGTGAACTCTGTAATGTACTGCTCCATGTTCATTCCCATTAACCAGTGGCATACTTGCTGGGTGGTCCATTCAGAAATAGGTCTACTGTGCCACTGGTTTTGCTTTCCTGTTGTTGTAAATTCATCATCTAATGCCTAACCAATTGAGAAAAGTCACTGTAAGCAAAGTTTTACTTGACTATATGTTGAATTCCAGTTGCCAATTGAGTTTGATTAACAAAATCCATTTTTAAACGTACTCTAGCTCCAAAAGGACTTAAGTTCTTGAGATCACAGTTTATAGTCATTTTGCCTAGGAGTTTGCTATAAACAAAAAGACACTACAACACGCAACACAAACTAAGTTAGAAATAGAGAACATAAATGCTTTTCTCTAAGAAATTATATAGCAAAGCATTCGCTTATATTTGTTGTATCCTAACAATGAACAAGCTTCCTCAGTCAGTCGGCTAAGGTAGCTCAATCCTAATGTTAGACATTGCCTTACACAGCATCAAGAAAAATCAAGTAGCACTTCAACTGTATTACTGATTATTGTTAAGTGAAGGAAATCCAGAATAAAAGCAATTCTAGTAGTCTAGAAATCTGGTGACTGTTCCAGGTACAGTTTTACTAAATTTGGTGCATTTCTAAAAAGAGGGGACTGTTTATTCTTTCATCTAATGCCATCACGTCAACATTTTAAAGGGTCTGCCTAGTAGAAGACCATTTCAGAAACATAAGAGCTTGTAGCCTTCCACTGAAAATACACTTTGCCAGCTCACAGAGCTTTTGAAGCTCCCTGACTGAATTTCACTTGGCTTCTGAGGGGGAAAAGGTACCGCTGTTCATCCTGAAGCACTCTATTACTTCATCACAAAAGAAAAGCTACATAAAACAGAGCTCGATGTCTGTACAGAAGAAATTCTAGTGTGATACTTGAATCAGTAACATCAGAGTTACCTGAAGTTTTATTAACTATCCAAAATGATCTCTCACTAGCTCATGATTGAGTACAGGCTGCATTAGACTTGTGGACTGCTCCACTAGGCAGCTTCCACTACCTATCAAAGATATTTGTAAAACAGCAGAAAGCATGCCCACTTTTTCCAGCGAGCCTTACACATGTCATTTGTAAACAGAAAACATGGAAATAAGCATCTTTCTAGTGATGGATTTGAGATGTGACCCTGTAAGTTTCAGGTGAACAACTACAGCTCCCAACTGGAAGGATCTCACAAAATCCAACTCCCTTGATGGAAAATTTGGGAGAGTTGATTGAATGTAACAAAATAATTCTGGTGATTGCAAGTGAAAGATAGACGTAGACCTGTCACACAATCCAATCAAACTGGATCTGAGAGTGCAACACGGAACACACGTCTGAGGTGAAACAAATGCAATTTTAAATTTCCAATGTATCACAGGACTACACATAATTAGAAACGGTTTTGCTTTCCCTGGTCTGTGAAACAAGGGAAAGTGGTTACATTAGGAGGTAGTGCAGACAAATAGGAACAAGTTTGTAGAGAGAACAGTTTGTGCTGAGGTCCTAAAATCCTTACTACAAGCATTTCAAAGGATTTTCACTTCCCAATAGCTCTAGTCTGGTCACACAGACTCAATGGCCACTAGCAGCTGGAATACACCAGGAACACCGTTGAGCACATCTGATTTGATTTCCAAGATAAATCAAAGTAAGGCAAGTGGGGACAGTCAGGAGATTTACTTCAAAAAAGAACTCCTAATCCAAATTAAAATGCTTATGTAGATATAACAAGTGTGAACACCTCTACCTTTCTGATGTGCAAAAGAAAAATAGCAATTTTCACAAAATAACAGCAAAGGGCTCTAATAGAGGGTTTGCTTGAAGTGCTCTATACAACATCTGTATCAAGACAACTGGGGTAACACTGAGTTTTCTATCCAAGCTACCAAGCTTGAGATGCTTCTTACGGAGAAAGAAAATTCACTGTATAAATTACTAAAGGAATTTCAAAATGCTTGTTTATTTTAAATCATTTTAGATAACAGTACTCCTCAACCTGATATTGTAATACAAAATATGTATTGGTAACTTTTTATTTTGTCTCATACTAGCAAGTATTCATGAATAATACACAAAAAAGGGGGAAAGTTTTTACATTTCAAGTTTGACTTGTATCTCAAGAGTTGTGTGTGGTCTATCAGCAGCAAGAAATACTAAAATATATTATTGCCACATACATATTTTTTGTATGTATTTACTTGTACCCTTTTGGGGGTGTGTGTGTCTCTCTCTCTTTTACACTGAGAAATGTGTAAAATATTTTATTCCAGTTGGAACTCACTCACTAGTTTTATTTAATCTGTTGTAGCCATGCAACAACTTTGCTTCTGTAATTTCAGAGTATAAATACTTGAAGAAGGTGTACTCCTGTCAAACAAAGAGGCCCAGATCCATTCATTTTGCCAGGGGAATGCAGTTCCCCGACAGAATCTCGGGGGCTCTCTGCACTAGTTCCTCCAAGCAGCATGGATTAGAGCAGCTAACAGACTGTACCATGAAGGAGTCTTGCAGACCGAGCTACTAATTCCAGTCTAGGCTTTCAGCATCATCAGTTGCTAATAAACTCCTCCTACTTCATATCGGTAAAGATACAACCCTAAAAACAGAAGTTGTACCAAAAACTGAATCTGTGTTAAAACACTTAGACATCATCCCCTCACAGAAGTGAAGGTGAACAGGAAGATATTTAATTCTGTATAATTTGAATTTTCACTACTGCACAAGGGAAAAGCACATCTGTAACTATTTTTTCAGAATATGAATAGGAAAGTGAAAAGTGTAGAAGAGTAAGACAAAGAACACTGATTTCTGAGTAATGCTTACTAGTCATTAAATAACACCTCTATATCATTTGTTTTCCAATTGTTTAATGTCCTTCCAGAGGCAGAAGGACTGTCCCAAGCTGTTTGTACATCAGAGTTACAGTCGCCCAAACAGCCACCACACACACAGACACACACAAAAGATCAGCTGCAAATTCAGAAAGCAGAACTAAAACTACTTATAAGGTATGGAAGCATGAGAAAACCATATGCTCCTGCATAAAAACGGTAATTCAGAAAGCAAGTACAGAAATACTGAAGGCTCTAAAGATTAACATACAAAACCCAAGAAAACACGAATGCCATCACACTATTTAACAGATCAAAAAGTTCAGAAGGGTAGGAGAGATTACCAGCTAGCTTGCTAACCAACTGTGAGTGGAGGTGCCTTTGCTGTAACTAGCTGGCTGATAACAACCTAACTCTCACCACACAGTCACTTCCCCATGCTGCCTGTGAGGACCTGCCCAGCAGAGGCAGAGTCTTCAGCGCTGCTCCCATCTAGCTTTCTAAGCGGTGTTTCCATCTCCTGTCTACTAACAACTCCAGGATTTGTAGGACAGCATGCAGTAGCCCATTCCTCTGAAAGCAGGGCTTGTTACACTGGCTAGCATGATCCCTGCTGGATATTTATGAACCCATCTGAACAACAAGCACCAGGTAGAAATTCTACTTGTGAAGGGCTTAAGTTAAGCATTTGAAACATCCAAAATTGCTATAAATCTTATTACTTATTTCTTCCTAGACCTCATAGAATCATAGAATTGTTTTGGTTGGAAGAGACCTCCAAGATCATCGAGTCCAACCATTAACCTATCACTACCAAGTCCACCACTAAATCATGTCCCTTAGTGCCACATCTACATGTCTTTTAAATACCTCCAGGGATGGTGACTCCACCACCTCCCTGGGCAGCCTGTTCCAGTGCCTGATAACCCTTTCGGTGAAGAAATTTTTCCAAATATCCAATCTAAACCTCCCCTGGCGCAACTTGAGGCCATTTCCTCTTGTTCTGTCGTCTACTACTTGGGAGAAGAGACCAACCACCATCTCTCTACAACCTCCTTTCAGGTAGTTGTAGAGAGCCATAAGGTCTCCCCTCAGCCTCCTTTTCTCCAGGCTAAACAACCCCAGTTCCCTCAGCCGCTCCTCATAGGACTTGTGCTCTAGACCCTTCCCCAGCTTCGTTGCCCTTCTCTGGACACGCGCCAGCACTTCAATGTCTGTCTTGTAGCGAGGGGCCCAAAACTGAACACAGTACTCGAGGTGCGGCCTCACCAGTGCCGAGTACAGGGGGACGATCACTTCCCTACTCCTGCTGGCCACACTATTTCGGATACAAGCCAGGATGCCATTGGCCTTCTTGGCCACCTGGGCACACTGCTGGCTCATATTCAGCCAGCTGTCAACCAACACCCCCAGGTCCTTTTCTGCCTCAATGTATTGTACTACTAATTAAAACCCCCCAAGAACAGAACTACCTATTTTTCTTCACACATACTGCTTTCCAAAAGAGAAACCAGCTCAGAGTTTATTTATCATTATCCTCAGAACAGACCCTGATAATCAATGTAATTACTGAAAAGGTACAAACAACTTCCATTGGTCATATGCATAAGCAACACATGAACTAGAGAGAACACTAGAATCAGACTCATCTATAACAAAAAAAAAAGGCTTATATCATCACTTTACACATGCACAATTAGTAAGAGACAACTTTTGTTTGAGTTTTAGAACCAAAAGTTTACTGAAAGTTGTAACACTGATCAAAGAAGAATATTCAAGAAGATATTTGGGGTTGTTAAAATCTTATGATTTATACTGCTTGAAAGTTTTAGAAACACATATTCCATTCATGAACCATTCCATTCAAAAAACTGCAGGGAGCACTTGCAACAATAGATATTAACTGGAGTTCTTCTGGTTTTCATTAGATCTATGACTGTCATCTCTGATAAAAATCCACAAGAAATTAATCCACTACTGAAACCTGTAAACTAGTTACACGATTTTTGATGCCACAGATTTTTTATGTTAGTGATTTCATATTTATAACATTGTTTGTAAGACTGTTCTGACTTTCTGCATATTACTGGAATATTTTAAGATTTACATCCATGCCTGGTTTAAGATCGCTAATAACAAACCCCCACAGACATTCATGAACCCCCATTTAATTTTTTTCTTCAAACATTATCACTACCAGTTTGGCAAGCCCTCTAACTCATTTCTGGAAAATGACTGTGTTCAGTTTTTAATGACTCCTCCTAGTCTATAAAGGATTTAATTTATAAAGATGCCCATCAGCCAAACACCAAATGAGACAGTATCTCAGAACATTACCAAAGCATACACTTCAGGTTTCAGCTGTAGCCAAAGGAGTTAGTTCTCCAAGGGAAATGAACACGGACTTCAGGTATCTAGTTTCTACCTATATATCAGAACCACTATGTTCTGCCTTTTTTTTTTTTCTTTTTCTTTTGTTTGTTTTTATTTAGATGAAATTTTATAGTAAAACAAACATGCACGGATGTGAAGGCAAGGTCAAAAACACTGCAGTTTTCATTCAGCCAGGAAGTTGCTTTAAATTAGTGGAACAGAAAGGTGTTATATTTAAAATTAAAACCTGCCATTTGATCAGAGAGAGTTCATTCCAATTTTTATGATATAACTAGGATCAGAACACAAAGGCTGATATGGCATCTACTAGTCTGTGTCCCTAGTTCAGTAACAGCTTACTATTCTTTACAGTGCTCTTCAACATTCAAATATGGAAACAGCCATCTAGTTTCACATTACACAGATCTGTTTCTATTAAACATGCTGTAGTGTGAACAACAACATCAACAAGACACATATACACACTTTGAAACTCACCTCATTTGAAGAGAAGGTTAAAGTGTGTGAACGACCTGAGAGATTTGGTTCTGTCACTAACCCTGAAAGTTCACAACTTGGCTTGCTATGGTATGTATCATCTATGACAATTCTACTCTGCAAACAAGTGGAAATAATGTTTTATTAACTCACTCCTTGGAAAAGCAGGTCATAAGGTGACATTCTAGTAATTTTGATTTTTGGTAAAAAAAATACTATGACTCAGTTATCTTTAGATCACATGTGAAATGCACTTACTACATCAAGCATCTGAATTCTTTTTGTTAAACTTCTGAATTTGAAAACACAATAACAAATTTAAAGCAATATCCCCAATAAGAGCACCTTGTGTGGAGAATCAGTCATAACCTGAAACGGTGTTGAAGTACACAAGGAAATACATGCGGTTACTTTTTCAGCAGGCATACCACACTCGGGGAGAAGCAATTTAAGATTCATTTGGTGGAATTATTCATGCTGAATTTGTATGCAACTGAAACCTACACAAGCACTATGAATGTGCTTCAGAAGGTGCTGTTGTGTTGGCGAGATAAAAATCAGTCCCAATTGTTTACGGTCATTAAGATTCCCATGGCACAGAAGTGCCCCCATAACTTATAAAGTTTCTGAAAACAAGAACTAGGTTTATATTGAACCACTGTAGTCAACAGTGAAACAAATAGGCTGCCTTTGCCTGACATACACTGAGAACTGGAATGGCAAGGAGCTTTTGGCAGCTTGCAGATCAGGGCTTAAATTAGTTCATGAATAGAGAATACAGAGCTTGCCTAAGGACAAGCTTTCCCAAAACTTTAAATTCTGATTTAAGATACTGTATTGTATTGCTGTTCATTTTAACAGCTTTGATGAGGGTGGTGAAATACTGGAAGAGGTTGCCCAGAGAGGTGGTAAATGGCTCATCTCTGGAAACATTCAAGGTCAAGTTGGACAGGCCTCTGAGCAACCTGATCTAGTTGAGGATGTCCCTGCTCATTGCAGGGGGTTGGACTAGATGACCTTTAAAGGTCCCTTCCAACCCAAACTACTCTATGATTCAATTTTCAGGTGGCTGCATTTGAGGCACAGAATCATGTCATCTGAAAATTACCTTTATATGAGAAATACCACATAGATATAAAATACCTTTAGAAGAATTTTTATAATAAATGGACTGTATCAAGCTATGTAAAATCTTCATTATAGTTAAAGTACCAAATAGTGTAAAAACACTAAAGCCGATCATTTTAGAAATTAAACAATTACTTGGATGTCTTTACAAAAAATGGTTTAACACTGTAAATCTACAGTAATTATGCAGTTTGACAGCCTGAAAAAATTATTTTCAAAATAGAAAATTCTTCTGAAATAAAAGATTTTGACAAATTTATTCTTTTAATAAATTAATAAAGTACTTTTTTTTTTAAAAATATGTAACAAAGTAAAATTCAGGTTAGAAATATGACTAATGTAAGAGCTATCATATTGAAAGAATGCAAAATCTTCATAGCATTTACCGTTTACATTCAGTTATTACACTTAGTCTGTGTTTAAAGGAAGCTTTTGAATCTGTACACCTGCCTTAGCATCTAAAAGCAGCAGGATCTATGTTCAAACTTATCCAGCAGCCAGTACTCTTACAACCTCAGGCAGGTTACCTGAGCAGCCCGTGACTCAAGCTGAAGACTATGAAAAAATCAGATGCTATACCTGAAAACTCACAGTAGGTTTGATAAGAAAATCCTTTGAAAGAATACTAATGTATGTGTACATTAGAATATTTTCTAATTTGATTACCTCCATTTCCAAGTCAGATTCTGACCTCTACATTATTTTTCTTTAGTGAGTGAAAAATAATTCTGCCAGAAGTATGCCTCCTACTTTTGCCTTCCTAAAATTTCTCAGCACTACTCTTTGTTGCCTACAAACAGCATTTACCATAATTTTCTCTAAGTCTCTAATCAACTAACTATACTTCATAAGGATGTCACACCATACCCCTATATGCATAAATAATCTGAGATCCTAAATTAAACTGATGTTAAAGACATTTTTCTTCAGTAACTTATGCTCCTATAAGAGAACTATGTGTTTGCAGTTGTCTTCAATGAGCACTTATGTATTTGTGTTCTGATTTCAGTTTAACTTGAACTCTAAATTTTCTAGATTACTCTATTTTTATTTTGGGGATGGATACTTGATCTTTGCACTCCCTTTTACCCTAAATTACTGATACGCATTTCCAGTCTTAAAAAAAAAAAAAAGGAAGAAAAAAGTAAAGAAAATAAAAAAAACACACAAGAAAAAAACCCATCACCACCACAACCCAAACAACAAAAAAAACCCCAAACCACAACTTGAGTTTTCCTGCTACCTTTTTACGGAGTGTGGTACTGTACATGACTGGAAAATGGTGTTCTATTTACCATGTAGATTATTTTAGGGACTTTTTCAGTCTTTTAGATGTAAAAAGTATTACCAGAAACAACAGAATACTTTGTCCATCAACCTATTCTCAAATTAATTTCAACCCGAACTGAAAATCTATTTAGGAGCTTTTCTTTTAGCCACCCTCAGTTCACTCCTTCTACCTTTGCAGAGCAATCGAGAACAATTCAGAAACAAAACTGTACCAAAAAAGAAAAAAATCCAAACCAAAACAGGATGATATTTGAGTAAAATACTTAACAAGACCTCAGAAAAAATATGAAGAAAACATGGACAAAAGTAAAGCATCTCAGCACCAGTTGTAATGTTTTCGCCCCGCCTTGCTCCTATTCAGTTTAAAGAAGCAGTAATTTCCTTTTAAGGATTTAGAGCCAGTTGCAAAGATTTTTGATTCTTGAAGAGTACAGAATTTGGACAGAAGAGGTTTTATAGGTATGCTTCCTAAGATATAAGGTACTAGGATATAAATAGTTTACACCACAGTGTTCTTCCTTGCAACGAAAACGAAACACTGAATACAAGCTTACAGAAGCTAAATAATGCTCTGGAAAAATAATGAATATGAACAGTGTGTATGTGTTTGTATTGTATCAGGGAATGGGAATAAATCAAGGGGCAGATTATGTAAAGGGACTAATGTAAGAACTGTGTAATTTAGAAATCTTGTAAGGCTAAACAGTCTGCAAACACTCAGATCACAGGACTTTAGTTCTTGTGTTTCTAGTTTTCACAAGCAACAAGAAGTTGATTCATTACTTTGCCAAATTATAAGTTTAAGACTAACTTCAGTATCATTTTAAGAAAACAAAATCCTTCTAGGTGCAGTAACTTTAAGAGGCAAATTTAGCAGAAGCGGAAAATAGTTAAATTATACTTACATTCCTTACACCATCAATATTAAAACACAACTACAGAAATTATACACAATGTGAAAGACTCAGTACAACAGTTAAGAGATTTTTACATGCCAAAGTTCTTATTTTAGGGTTTCTACTTTTACTTGCTCTTTAAGAAATGCTTTCTCCTGATCATATGGGATACAGTCATAAAAGCAATAAATATTATGGAGTTTACATCAACAAAAAGGAGTATTCTTTCCTTAAATTCTGGGAAGATGATTTTGTCCCTGCTGTTGTTTTAGTAACAAGGCTTACTGCTGTGTTGTCAAGTACATTTCTTTCTCAGTTTTAATGTCTTTTCATAGCAAGGTTTACGAGCCAAAGCCTTATTACTGTAGTGCAAACTTAACGATCAACTGCAGGTTAAGATCTACAAAGATTAGTCATTCCAAGCAATAGCTACTGTCACATTACCATCTTTATAAAAGACCCCAAACGTTGCAAAGTAAAACCGGCCTAACTTTGGAGAGGCTGAGTATGATTTCAGGATCAATTAATGTATGAGATTCTGTTCTTTAATAGGGTCAGCTTTCTACCATTTTACAAGCAGGAATATAGCTGAAGGCTTGTATATTCTTCCAGTTGCTTGTTTGCACAGGCACTAAGGAAAAGAAAAGAGCAGCAAGCAGCAATTACATACTGGAGCATGAGAGGAAAACAAAAAATAAAACAGTAGGCAAGAAACCAGCTGGAAGGTTAAAGTGATAATCAACTTGGATCAAGTATACAATGATGAGAAGAAAAGGCTATTATTTCAGGGCGATGTAGAAAGGAAGAGAGCACCCAATCCGGTAAGATCTATACTTTTTGATTGTCAAAAAAAGTGTCTATATAAACACATTAAGGGGTGCTTAAGCACATTATGGGTGCTTATAGTAGAAATGCAGCAGTGGCACTTTTACTATGCTCAGAAAAATTATTTGAATCAGACAGGAAGGAAGAATGAAGAGGGGACAAATGGGTTCTTCTGAACCAATGACTTTTAAAGCTAAACCACGGAATGTTTATCTTTACAGAAAACATCTCTTGATAGCTTTTCTACAGCCTATTAAGAGATCAACCATGCACTTCAATTTAATCAAAAATTGTACCAAAGTGTATGCATATCCCCTTCAACATGGATCTTGCAGTCCCAAGATCCTCAGATTATTTACAGAAACGTCTTTTGGCCACTACATGCTTCAACAGAAGCAAACAATGCAGGAGCTGTAAATACACAAGACTGACACACACTGGATAGTATTCTGTAAAGTGTTGTTCTACTTCAGAGATTAAAAAGTTCCTACTCTTCTTAAGTTCCTGTGTTATAGTAAGGTATTGTATTGTTCTAAAAGCACTTTCTGTATTTTTTACAAACTGTGTATGCAGACAGCTTACTCCTGTCACAGGGACTGTAAATTCACACTAAGAAAACAGAAGGTAATTTAAAAAAATGTATTATAACAGCATTTTAGCGCAATCAGCATCTGGAAACATGGAAAGCCAACTTCCTGTTATCTGCCATCTATGCAAAATATCAGTGACTTCATGGACCACAAGCCGGCAAGTTTCTTTTCTAGATTTGTAACTCATTTCTCTCTAATAACACAGAGGAAAAGGAAAAAGTGAAAGGGTATTTTAGACAACCAAAGTGAAGAAAAAGTGTGAAACTCAAAAATAAACCTAGCTTATGAGGTTACCCAAATAGCTACAATTTTGAATCTGACAAAATCCAAAGGAAACAAGAATGAAGTTAAATTAGTAAGATTGTTAGTAACAGTCTTACATTGAAATAGGTTTTAACAAAATATTTAGGCAGTGCACACATTAAACTTCTTACTTTTTACAGCCATTTCTTTCAAATATGTAAAGATGGTAACTTTATGGTTATAGACTGAATTGTGTAGCCTTAGTCTTAAGATCTGGTTAAAAGACTTTAAATTATTAGAACATTATCGGTTACTCAGAAGCAGTTTCCTAGAAGAGAATGTGTTCTACAGATGTGTCTCTTGGCTTTCAATACTAAATTTGTTAATGAAAACCAGGATGCTGTCTTCATCCACCTGTCTGGTACTCCACCCCTACATACCAGTATGGTAAGAACCGGTTGGCCAACTGCCTGGGAAGCTGACCTCTATTTATGTACACTTCCTCTAAGTATTAGACTGTATTAGACAGGGAAACAGATTTGGCTTTTAAAACTATACTGTCCTAAAGCTAGCGTTACTTTTAGCATTATAAACCAGTGAAAAAACATACCCTGTGATTGTTCCTTAGATTCTACTTCAGCCTGAATAGCCTCCACTGATGCTTCAGCTGAACAGGAGGGAATGGGAACACTCACACAGTTTCTGCTTGAGAGGGCTGTAAAGTCTCAAACTTAGGCAGCAACATGTGTAAGAGGTGATGTGGTCAAGGACTAAGTCACCAAGCTTCCACATACTAAGCATGGATGTTTTTACTTTATCAATATGCAGCGTTTAAATTTTCAAAGCACAAATTAGTCATCTTTACCTTGCTTCTGTTCTTCTCTTGACTGTGTTCACAACTGTCCTGCCCGCTCTGAGTAACATGCAGGCTGCTACTAGAGATCTGAGGCTCTTTGTGGCTGTCTCCAAACCAAGAGAAAGGCATGCAAGTAGGAACAGGGGAATCTGAATCTGATGCCGATAGATTGTTACCAGAGTCATCCAAGAGTTCTCGGGAACCTCTGAAATAAGTACATTAAATTGTGTTTAAACAACAACAGCAGAAAACCCCACCCCACCCCCCAAACACACAACCCCCCTGCCCGAACAATAACTCAAACCACACACCACTCATTTTTACCCATTTCACAGCACAATTGGTATTTAAAATGAAAACTGATACTTGCCTTTAAATATCCATGCAAAATAATTTGAATTATTGAACAACACAAATTTAAGAGCTTTTGCAGTATTTCACACAACAATTTAACAATTTCAAATAATTTGCTAATTTAATTACTCAACATTCATCTTCCTAAGCAAAATACAGTTTTTATATTTAAGATAGGGTACAACCTGTTAATCTTATGAGCCACTTTAAAATGTAACCCTGCTTTACTGTTTCCTCTATACTATTCTATGTATTTTTCTTATTTCATAAGATCAGACGGTCATCTCTGCATCATTATATTAATCTTCACAGAATTTTGTCACTGTTATACTTGAATCTACTTTAAGGTCAAACACTAATGATAGTTTTAAAGAAATTCTTAGGTTAAAAATTTTAGGAACACAGCATGTGTGTATTAAACAAACAAAACAACTACCTGCTATCCAGAGAACCTCTTAGATTTTCTTTTTCTTGTTTCTTGCCCTTGCCCCCAGATTTCCGTAATCCACTGAAGTGAAAAACCACAATTTTCATAAAGCATTTACATTTACACAGTGCAACATTTTTTTTTAATCAGCAAGCTAGTCTTTACATCGATTTCAACAGTTACAAAAAGCCTTATTTATGTTGTTACACCAAGCATGATTTTACATATTAGGCATGCAATTAAAAAAGTACTGTCATTCATATTTTATTTAAGAACCATGACAGAATTATGAAAGTACCTTTCAAAGGCCACATAACCAAAATAAACACAAAAAATGCCCAAAGAAACTTAGCATATAGTGGATACAACCAAGAGGAAGAACACAGTTTTATTGCGATATAAATGTTCATATGCAGTGCAGAGTGACTTGAGCTAGGTCACTAACTACATTCTCTGTGCATGGAATAAGTTATCATTTTTATGCTATATATTATGATTTATTTGTTGCAGTACCAGTCTGAGTCTTTGATGTTAGCTGCCTTCAACAAGCTTTATACCTGGCTCCAAAGGAGCAAGGCTTATTGCAAAAGGAAAGGAGGTTGTAGAAAGATGGGTGTCGGTCTCTTCTCCCAAGTAACAGACGACAAGACAAGAGGAAATGGCCTCAAGTTGCGCCAGGGGAGGTTTAGATTGGATATTTGGAAAAACTTCTTCACCAAAAGGGTTGTCAGGCACTGGAACAGGCTGCCCAGGGAAGTGGTGGAGTCACCATCCCTGGAGGTATTTAAAAGATGTGTAGATGTGGCGCTAAGGGACATGATTTAGTGGTGGACTTGGTAGTGATAGGTTAACGGTTGGACTTGATGATCTTGGAGGTCTCTTCCAACCAGAACGATTCTATGATTCTATGAAAATGTAGCAACTCTTCTCTCAAATCCCCAGACTTGAGTTACCACACTGCATTTCTAGGTAATATGCAGCTTGCACTTTTGTTTTACCCCTGTTCACAACCTGATCTTCTAAATGAAATTCAGAAATCCACTCATCACTGCTGGCTGCCTCCAAGGAACAGTTCAGCAAGCAGCTACTATAGCCAAACCCTGTGTAACAACACCTCTACTGTAGAAGGAATTAAGGCAAGACAGGTATCTATTTTAGACTGTAACACCAGCAGGACATAATATCAGAGTCTAGGCTCCACCAATATTTTGGCATAAAACTACACATGGATTTGCAATTTAATTCATAGAGAAATTGTGTATTCAGATAAGAACTGAAGAACCCCAAGAAATCTGAGGGAAAAAAGTACAGATAAATAAAATCAAAATGTGGTAGAAACATGAATGCAACATTATAAATTCAAGATGAAAAAGACTGTCCAGTGGTGTTGCTATCAAGTAGCACTACTGGATTTCCTCAACATTTTTTACTTAGAGAACATGATATTCTCCAAAAGGAACTCTGAAAACCATTTATTTCCGAATGAACACAAGTAAAATCTTACCCAAAATCTGGAAATCTCCTTTTGGACTTCCCTGATGATGTTCCTTCATTTGTTTCTACTGTTCTGTCTTCATTTTTCTTTTCTTCTATTTTTCATAGAAGGGTGAAAAATAAAAATGTTATTCTAAAAATACTTGCAAGTTTCAAGTACCTATGATGATGCTTCTAAGTAAATAACATACTAAAACTTGAGTAACAGTGTTAGAATTCACATTCACACATGCAGATACTGTCTGAAAATACTGCAGCCATGTCAACATAAGCTATTCTCTATGGCATCTTCCCATCATTCTGGCTGTGCTGTACCACTGAAAAATGGTAACACCACAGTTGCTTATGACTGATCAGAAATATTGCTTTTGATAAACAGTAATTCTATACTGTCTACAGAAAGATAAAACCTACCACAGTATTTTGTTTCAACGAATTACAAACAAAAGATAGTTTAAGATAGGTCTAGAAAAAAATACCTCTTTCTTTTGCGAAATGTCAACTTCAAAATACACCACTAGATAACCAGTATAAGATGCATGAAAGAAGCTCTGTTTTAAACTAACAGTTGAGCAAGCAGAGCATTTAGTTGTCCTTTAGTACACTTGAAGTATTGTAAGATGTTCCTTTTGCATTTTTTCTGGTTCAGTAGCTAGTCTGGGCTAGCTAATTGGAACACAGGCTACGTATGCAAGCTGCTAGCTCCAGAAAGTGTGCCTAACCAACATGATAGCCAGTACCTGGAGAGCAGACAGATCCTAACAAGCTGAGTTTCTTGGAAACAGTATACAAACTGTGACTATTCTAAAGAAATAACTGGGACTTTGAAGCTTCTCCAAGATTGTGGTATTTTCAAAACTGGAATACAACCTGCTAGGATCCAATTTTTCACCAGAGGGA
Source organism: Phoenicopterus ruber ruber (assembly GCA_009819775.1). NCBI lineage: Eukaryota > Metazoa > Chordata > Aves > Phoenicopteriformes > Phoenicopteridae > Phoenicopterus > Phoenicopterus ruber. The sequence goes on along the minus strand of CM020220.1, from coordinate 20,405,157 downwards.
GCATGTTCAATTCCAACTGCTCAATTATTAAGTGAAACTAAGGGACAAACTTAAGCATCACACTACCTCTTCCCAAGGGATTGTGACAGATTACTGCAAGTCCTGAACACACTTCCTTTTAAATTCTCAGGCTACTAGACTATTTTTTTTAAATAATTGAAGTGTTTCATATTGCAAATCAGGTGTTTCATAACTAAGCTGCCCATGAAAAAGATGCAGCCTGCTTTTTGTGAGACAAAGTAGATTTTTAAGCTTTTTTTTTTTTTTTTTGGCATACGTGATCAGTAGTTTCTGATCAACATCAGAACTTTATCTAATTAGTTAACCACTCTTTCTAAACATGTAACATCCAATAAATTATAACTACCAGTTAAACTGGTTATTTTTCCTGTCAACTTAAATACAAAACCAGAGGAATTAATTTTAATATTGACATTTGTTTCCACCTCTCTCTCCAGAGGTAATATTTTAAGAAAAGAGGTAATTTCTAAACCACAGTACAATAGGTTAAAACACAGACTGATACATGAATGGATGGGAAAGTAACAGAAAGGATTATTTCAATGAAATAATAGGTAGACATTTAAATACAGTTAGAAAGCAACAATCTAGCAGAAAGTAGCATTTAGTGTCATTTTGCCTACAAAGAGCAGGCTTTCAATACTAATCCTCATCTTTGATGTACTGCATTAATTAGCTCTTCCAGTGACTGCCAATTTTAAGAAAATGCTTGCAATGCTTCAGCCATCACAAAAAATTTGTAGAAAAGAAAGCAAAATCAATTATATATTAGGTACTTGGTTTGATAAGGGTTTTTTTTGAAAAAACAAACAAACAAAACAAACAGAAGCTGGGGTCGAGACTATTTTTGTTTAAGACTTTATAGAAACACATAGAATGAGGAGAGTATAAAATAAATCCTGTTTTCAGGGTATTAAAAGAAAGGTTTTGTCTGAGCTGTATAGAAAAGACAGCAGCTATAATCTGTCTTTATATATTGGGCTAGCTGACTAAAGGAAAGATCAAGCATTTAAAATATTTTATCTGATCCCTTTTTCAATTATTCATAAGAAAAAAAGCCAAATATTTCTATCATATAATGATTAGTGGTGACTAGGCTGATTATAATACCTTTAACCTTTTCCTAGAGAGAAAGATAAATAATGCAGTAATCCCCATAACATTTAGAATCTGCATCTTGTTTAAATACCTGGATAACATCTGGAAGCACAAAGCCCTCACTGAAATTCCTCTGGGAATCAGGAAATCGGTCAAACTTACTCTCCGATCCGTTGCCACTTATGAGGCTAGTGTTTTGCAGAACAAAATGTGTTAGGACCTTTACTGATTATCCACACTCAATGACTTAGCTCCCCTCTAGCTTATGTCAAGGCAACCATTTAGACTGTCTAGATTTACAGGTTTGAGCTTTTACCAAACTGACTTAGACCTATTCCTTTCTGTAACTGTTTAATTGAAACAGTATTTATTCTGCAGGCACCTTTTAGATTCTTGGTGCTATAAATCATTTTAGAAATGTTGAGTTTTTGTAGAAATTTGGTAACTAACTCGTTACAGATGAAGGAATTAAAAGATAGGTAAGCGTATTTCAGAACATACTACTGTTGTATCAAAATCTTTCAGTAAGTAAAAATGGAATACAACGAACTTGCATACTTTTTTGCTAACTTCAAACTTCCCTGAAGAATTAACAAGTGGTTTTAGAACAGGTAATTACTTTTGTAGTCAATTCATTTTCCCTCAAAGTAGTTTATTGTTCAATATTCATTTATATTTAAAATCTGTAATACTTTAACTCCAAAGGATTAAAATAAACCCTTAAGTCTTACCCTTGGCCTCCTTCCCTTTCCCTTTTGCTTCTCTTTGCTTAACATTCTTGGGATACCCTTGAGGAGAATTTGGAGCCATCTCTTCAGGAAGAGGTGAACGAGTGGTGGTTGTGCTATTTTCGTTGTTTGGTTTGTGTACTGGAGAAGAGTGTGTGGAAGCAGAAGGACTTGACTCTAGAGGACTTTCTGTGCTTTCTGTTTGTTCGGGCTTTTCACTCTTCCGATCTACACCATCCAGGTGTGGGAGAGTTAATTTTTCACTTGTTTCTAAGGTCTTGGTTAGGTACACAGTGGAAAGTTCTCTGTTGAGAACAGTATCTTCTGAATCCTCATCCTTCAACAAATTCAAAAGTTATTTTATAATAAGCATGACACATAATCATTTACTATCTGATCTTTTACCAGGATGTAAGCATATGCTATGCTACACACAAACTTCCTCAGTTCAGAAAATTTTAACTTAATCACTTTTAGATACCATCTAAATCACATGAAGTTGATTTTATAGGCTTTCCTTTATCCACCCCTATACATATCTTTCTGCACATCCCAAATCATCTTTCTCCAGCCAAGTCAGAAACGTTCTGGTACATCCTGGCCATTCCAGTTCAATCCAACCACTTTTCAGTCTAACTGAAGTAGTTCAATCTTCTCCCTCTATGACAGGCTCTCTCATATACCAACTAGATACACCTCAGTTCTTCAACTGTTTCCCAGAAATGTGCTACAATATTTTACTAGTATACTTTTTGTGGACTTAAATGATTATTTATGGAATAATGAAGCATTTCAGAAGTGTTTAGTTTTTGAAGAAATTTGGTAACTAACTTGTTTCAAATGAAGGAATTACAAGATAGATAAGCATATTTCACAACATACCACTGTCGCTATATCGAAATCTTTCAGTAAGTAGAAGTAGAATACAACAAGCTTGCATACCTCTTTGCTAACTTCAAATTAACTGTGCCACAAAGAACATGTCAGAGATCACATATGTGGTATGAACTCGAACTGGGTTTTGCACTTGATACAGCATAAAAATATGATGCTTTGGCACAGTCTGAATGAAGTATGGACAACGCTTACAATTGCAAATACAGATAAAACTGAACATGAATTCAGGCTCCTGAATGTGTAATTATCTACCAATATTGGTACCTGTAGATTTGCAGTCTGTTGTCCAGCCCCAAGAGATTCTTTCAGCTTTGATCGAGAAGGTGGCTGGCGTTTTACTTTCAAAGCAAGCTGAGCTTTTGCTTTGTGTGCACTGGTGTCTAATCTGGGAGTATCCCCAACAAAAGCATCAAAATCTGCAACAATACGTATGTACTTTTAAAAAAAAAACAAACAAAACTGGTAGGCAAGTTCTCCAATCCACTGTCCAGAAAAATATTCAGAAGTTAAATCAGAATTATTCTACCTGTTAATCATTACTATATGAAAATACTGTTTTATATAATACTACAATATTTTAACATATTGAGATAGCAATTTCTAATTAATTTGAAATATATTTCTACCCAATTTCTTCAATTAAAAAAAAAAAAAAAATCCATCAGGATATAATTGTATTATGGCTTGAAAACTCAATTTTATTCTCAACTAGATGAGAATTTGTGCCCAAAATGTACTTTCCTACCCTTGTTCTTTAAGATAGAAACTCTTTACAAAGTACATAAGCATCTACCAAAACTTTTAAAAATACGCTTCTCATTTGAACCACCATCTGATTTTTTATAATGTTCTGGCATAAAATTATAATGCAAATAAAAAAAATCATAGTAAGTTTTGGGTGTAAATCATAGCTCAAAATCAATGGGATTAACTGACGTATCTCAGTGTTTTAGTCCCACTAATATTATTGGTTTCACTAATAGAGAATCTGAGGAACAGTGAAGATGGATCTCTCTCCATCTATCTCCTCTTTCCCACAGCATTTAAGAACTACATTACTACAATACTGAAAACGTTGGGGGACCTAAACAAAAATATCCACACTGACTCAGGTCAAACATTTACCCTGTCAGTAGGAAATAGCAAACACTTAACCTTTTAACAACAAAAACCCACTACACACGTAACTCCTCCTAATTTTTGTTAAATCCAAATCAAAGATCCTACAACCTACTTACCAGAAATTAACATATCTGAAGAATTTAGTCTTTCTTCTATTGATTCTGTTTCTTTTTCATTTTCTTCTCTTATCTTTGGCTGTTCATTATATTGGCCTGGACTTTGACAGCCATCTTCCAATAAATTGCCACCTCCAAACATATATGGCATTCTCTCATATACTTTTAATTTACTTTCAAGCTCTGAAATCTGCAAGAATTAAAATTCAGAAGTGAGATACATCTCTCCAAGAATGCAGAAGTTTATTTCAAAATATAATACTGCTTTACTTTTTCCTGATATATTTTCAGCTGTTCTGCATATTTCTGGTCTCTCTCTTCAAGCAGCCTTGAATGATCCTCTTCTTTTTTCATAAATTCTATTTCTCTGGTGAAAGAAATATGTACATATACATGAAACAGTAATATACAGAAATGTAGAAAAATACATAAAATAGAAATATGCACAGTTGCATTTACTAAAAAGCATTATTAGTAAATATTGGAAAAAAATCAGTCTATAAGGTATAACTGATTCATTACTCTTGTAACATCACAAAATGACCTATGTATTTGTATGCTTCTACTGTCTTCAAAAGAAAATACATATGACACTAATTTAAGGTGGGCTGAAAAAGGATGTGTTGCAACACTTTTTCTACAAAGTTACAACCATCGCTCTACCTTTAAAAGTGGCAAGTTGCATATACATTTAAAGCATGAAATATATGCATGACTCCAATCATTACATCTTACTCTTTTCCACAAAGATACATGCACACGCAGTATTTTCCTTCCAAATGCTATGGCAGAATTCTTTGTAGGAAAATAAATCGCATTTCAATTTCTACTTGGTTCATCCTACAGAAATTGCAATGGCTGGGTTTTACAAAAAGACACAATGATTACAGGAAGGAAACAAAAATAAAAGCTGCTTTTTCCTGCAAGTCAGATGGAATAACATACAAAACCAGAAAATAAGTGTAGAACATCTACACAAAATGCAAAAGCTTCAGGGAGAGTCAAAGGAGTAATAGGAATTTGCTAAACAGGGAGGAAATGCAAACTAGCGTGTTAGTAGTCATCGTAATGTACTTTTGAACTTCCAGGCAGATAAGCTTGGGAAGAGAGGGGAAGGGAGACCTTTAAAAAGCTCACCAAACAGCATAAAAATGCACTGTGAAAAGTAACATTTCTGGATGTGGACTACAGAGCAAAAAATCATGCAAACTGCCTTTAAAAATAAATAGCAAGTGGAGAAATCGGGGACAAGAGAATTATATGCTTACAGTTAACTATCAAAAGCAACAGTTGTGTTCTGTATTATGAAGATACTTCTACAAGTATTTTGCAATTAGCTCTTGTTCAGCTAAGAAGAAAGAAGGTAAAACAAGTAGACACAACTGCATGACAACAGTATTCAAGTCGTACACAGGTGTATCTAATAAGCAATATTACCTCTACTAAAAACCCCAAACCTGTTAACAGACTGAAGATATTGTTTTCATGCTGCCATTTTGATGGGCTAGATACATATCCCAAACTCTTGATTTTTCTCAGAATTCCTTTTACTCACCCTACAAGATATAACTCCTAACTCAGACTGAATCATACATATCTGGCTCTTACATATCCTTTGATGCCTACCCTATCTGGAACATTTAAGTTGGTCAAAGCAAGAGGGTTTTTCACAAACAGCAAAAGGTATTGCCAAAAACCTCATGCCAAATTTCAAGTAGTCCTTCCAAAAGTATAGATGCATTACAGTTTCTCAACCAAGTTGTTTTAAAAATTTGTTATTGAAATATTAATAAATCATTTTTCCTAAGCTTAGAATCAAAAGCAGCAGCAAAATTTTTGGAGAACCTTTCCAGAAGCTGGTGACTTAAGGTATGGAAGAATCCAGCATGTATAGCCCACTGCTTCCCTGAATTCTGACAAATGAAAAGAAAGTGCGTTAAGCAAATCCTAACCCTAGGTATTGTTGTCAGTTTTCCCCATAATGTACAAAACATAAAAGCAAGAAATAGACACCTGGTATTTTGGGGTACTTACTTTTGTTGGTAATCTTTAAGCAATTTCTTGGCCTTGTTGTATTTCTTTTCAAGGGCATCACATTGTTCTTGAGTTTCTTTAAGATGCTCATTTACTGTTTTGCATAAACTCTGTGCCTCTAACCAGTAGGTCTCTAACTTTTTAATTTTCTCTTTGTTTTCATCTAAGTTTTGCTGAAGTTGGGCTCGACTCAGTTTCCATTCATTTTTTTCTGCTTCAGCGATTTTTAACTGAAAAGATTAACACTTAAAGAATTAATCTAAACTAAATGATGAAATAAAAACCAGTTGTTTATACATGTTTAAGTAGAGAATAGCCAATAACAATTAAATACTTATCAGTAATATTAAAACAAGGCACTGAACTTCTAAAGAAATCGTATCAACTCTTCCAACCCTTGCTAATCCAAGTAAGTTTAGAACTCAAACCCAAGAGTCTTTTACTACTTCCTTACTAGTATTGCTTCCTTTTAAAGAGATAAAATGAATAAGACCTTTATTGTTAGCTTATGTTGACTTGTTCAAGACCTCACCATCTCTTCGTACCTCTGGAGAGGCCTATTTTGATTACCTTCAAAGGCAACTGGACTCTTAACCTGTATAAGACAAGCTCCCTGTCCTACTACTTTATAACGAACAGCTTTTTGAATAAAGCTAATGAGACCAGTTGATCTTCCCTGGTACTTTATAAGACATTGGTCTTCCTAATAAATTAGGATATACCCATGGTTTGCTTTCTTGGGGCTAATGTATAAAACCAGCAAACATTCCCTCAACAAAGGAAAGGGATGGGGCCCCTTCAGCTTGACAGCAGCCACATTATAAAAGAGAACGTTAACATCTGAGGTTCTGAAGGCCTTGGAGGAGTGAGCAGGCAGGATACCACTTAGTTTGTCCATGCCTCCTTCTTTGGGGACACCTTTTACCCTGAGGAAATCACTGCTTTTGAAGCCAGTTAAGATCATCTGATGTTGGAACAGAGATGGAACAGAGATGTTGAAAGGACCGAGAATTTCTTGAATTAAAAGTGGGGCATAAGTTGTAGTAATGCCAACAGTTTTAACAGCTTTTTAGCAATCCAGTTGGGCCAAATTTCAAGAATACTTCAAGAAGGAGGAGCGCTGTCAGAAATCAAAATCAGAACTATCGTAAGAACACAAAGTAGTTTTGGCTGCCTTGCCTCTCTGCACTTGGAGCTCTGAACAATTGCAGAGTGCAAGAAAAACCCCAATAGATACTGTTATTCAAAATTATTGCAATCTGAAGCACTGTCCCCTCCCCACTTGCTACTGGTCCCCAGCAATGTACTGTAACTTGTGCTAGGGTACACATTTCTTGGCAAGGCAACACAGAAGGGCAATGGAATAAGAGAAGCTGCTCACCTACAACAAATATTTCCAGAAAAAGGCCATGCACAGATCTCCATCAGCGGAAAAAGCAGCAAAAAGAACAGGAAACCCATTCTCAGAGAAAGCAGAAGTGTTGAACCAATCCTCACCAAAAAAAAAGCTGGAAAAAATTCTCTCCCCACAGCAGGTCAGAAATTTGAGGAGGGAAAGAAGTGAAACAAGGTAACAGAAATAACTTTCTGGTAACAGAAAGTCAGCCACAAACCATTGTCTCTAAGTGCCAAATCTATACTCAAATAAGACAAGTTCTATCCACTGAAAATGTTCTCATTTGTTTGGGAGCTTTTTTTTCATACAGTACTCCACTATATTCAGTTCTACTCTAAGCAGTAATACCGAAGCATTCATTTTATAATGGCACAGGGGGGATTTTGGGGTTGGGGTTTTTTTTGTTTGTTTTGTGATTTTGGGGGGGTTTGGGGGGGTTTTTTTGGTTGTGTTTTTTGTTTTTTTTTTTTAATTTGAGCAGAGCTCTTCAGCTTAGAAATGCCTGTCTAGCATAACACAGAGTACACAGAGCCTGAGGCCTAAAACAGATTGCTGCCTTCTGCATTCAGCCTATTCTTGGTAAAATTCGTAGGTAGAAATAAAAAAAAAAAAAACCCACAAACACCCCCCACCAAATAATAAGATTCTTTGAAAACTTACTTTCTCCTTCAATTGATTCACTTCAGCTATTGTTACTGCATGTTTTAATTGTAGCTGAAACAAACAAAATAAATTGTATGAGCACACACAAAATGACACTTGAAATGCTAGTTTTAAGTATTTGTCCATGATTCCCTTCTTCCTCAAACCACTGTTATAGTAGCATAAAGTCAACTTAATTATTTGTCAATTACAGGAGAAGTGATTATGAGCTTTTATTAAAAAATAAAGTTGAACTCAAATGAAAACCAAAAAAGTTCCACGGTATTCTATTTGCTACAAAGATCAATATATAACCACCTACAGTTAAAAATCCCACATTGTTGTCTATACATTAAGAAAAGTGAGGAGGTTAAAATAATGTTTCAATGTGCCAGGAGAATGAAAAGGCAGCAATGCACTTACAATGACAACTGGTACACAGAATCAAGTAAAAATTTAACAGTACTAAATATTTCTGTTTATCGGCACGTACAAATAAATGTGCTGGCTTTGTTTTAAAATTAAGCCTTGTACTTTACACCACAAATTTTCATAGGATTATTAGAAATGAATAAAGGCTACACTTACGCCAAATGTAAAGATTATTGTTAAGACGTCTTAAGAAAACAGCACACATACGAGTGCAAAAGCACATTTTTTGACAACTATTAGTTATTTCTTGTATCTCACTTTCCATCTGTAACCCCGGGGGGATTTTTTTTTTTTTTTTTTGGCAAGGCATAGTGCACCAAACACACATTAAAACAACTAAATCCATGACTATCCTTTATTTAGATTATGTTAATAACAGCATAGTAATAATTCTAGCTGAAAATTTGATTGTATCCCAAGTAAATATAGCGCTTATGAAAAGATTCTGTAGCCTGCTGCTATGCTTCCTAACCTAGAAACACTGTAAGTGTTCTCTAGTGACCAATAGCCTGAAATTTCAACTTCCTCAACAACATCATCAATATTATCAAGAGAGCAAACTTAAGGAGGTCTGCAAAATACTGATCCTTTACAAAAATAAGCTGATGTATGCACCAATGGCATCTGATTAAACAGTTTTTGCAGTATATTTTTCTCCTCCAGAGTGAAAATGACAGGTACTTAAATCTACCAAAGCAGCCCAGACCCCTAAATGCCAAGGACTGCAGCATCACTTAAATCCCCAACTAAATTCCACAGACCTGAATAAAGCAAATATGCTCCTTTATAAAAATCTTGGGAAAAGGGAATCCAATTTCCAATTATGTTAAGTTGGGATTCACAGTCTGGAACGCCCTATTGGGTTTACAAATTCATTACTTCCAAAAAATACACCATAAAAAACTCCAGAAGGGATCACCTGAAAAAAACCTCCAAGCCAAAAACATGCCTATCTACAGAATCAACTGCTTTTATGTACGCAGAGATTTCCCAAAAAGACCTCAGGGACTAGATCAAGAGATTAGATACGTATTTCTTGCCTTCCTGAAGTACATCTGACCACAACACTCGAGACCATTCAGAATGGGCATACTTGTCTCCCCATGCACCACCACCCCCCCAGCTAAAGCCATTCTACTATGCACAGTCCAATGGGCCAAAGAAGAACTAAGAGAAGCATCATATCTATTTAATGCAACGTTCAGACATCACAACAAGGAGGGAGGTGGTGTTGGGTTCTAATGCCTGTTTCCAAGGGCTTTTTTTTATTTAATTTAGATCAAAGGACCATTTAATATAAATATGTATCGGGAAGCTGGGATCAGAAAACTACAGAAGACCTACATTTCAAGGGACATTTACCAGAGAGATTTATTTGCAATGTTGGGAAAACAACCCCAAAATCACAATGAGGGGGACATGAAGGAGATTATATCCAAATCTTACAAGGTTCAGATGCTCCTCAGTGCTTCACAAAGAATATTTAAGAAACTGCTACCACACCTCTTTAAATTTAAGCAGAGACTGTGCTGAATCCATATCCAGTGGTAAACCGATATCTTCGTTTTCAGGAAGATCAAAAACTTCTACAGATTTTCCATGTAAATGTGACTCATACGTATCGTCATCATCATCATAGTCATCATCCTGACAAAATGGGAAAATCATTACATTCTGTGACACACACTCTTTGCATTATGGTAGTAGCAATAACAAAAGCACACAATCAAGCAATCCAAACAGTTGCAAAACTCTTCTCAACTAGTTACTATTCCTTTTTAGTTTCTTATACCTATGGTAAGTTTTAAAGATGACTTACAAATGCCTTCATCAAGGTTCCACAAAAAAAGAGCTAAGTAAGCCATGCACAAAACAATCACATACAGTCGATATTTAAAAGTATCTTTTGGATTATTGATAAATCAGAAGTATAGCAAGTAGTGATAATCATGTGCCTTGATAATTGTAATGTATGAAGTTTGTGTTTTCTGTTTTTAACAAGTTGCCTGTTTTATCTTTTTTTTTGCTTCAATTTGATTCAAAAAACATTTATTCCATTTGCAGAGGTTATTGCATGTAGCAGTAATCACGTACTTTTAAAAATATGTAAGTATGTATGATGTTTTACCTGCTCTGTATCGTCATGAACATATTGCTGCTCATACAGACATCTCTCTTGCTCTAAGGTCTCACTAATGAGGCGGGCTACGTCACTCTGAGTCCCTGGCTTCTCTCTCCCAATCAGAAACCTACAGAAGAAAAACAAATTACCTTGCAGCAAAAAGCTTAAGATGTGCTTAAGAAATTAGTTTGCCATACTGTTGCCTTCAACATCTTTGTAAAACTTTCAGATTATGGTTTTGTATTCTCTATTAAGGAAAAATGACAAAAAGAAAGTATTATTTCATAGAAAACATACGTACCTAACTGTGCCTTTGGTGTTTTTTAATACAGTGGCTGCAAAGAACTGAGAAACTCCCACTAGACTTATGCCATCAACCTCAACAATCTGATCATTTACTTGAATTCTGCAAAATAAATAAATGCTTAGCTACCAGTTCAACAAAAATACTTTGGCTTGACAGATTTTTGACATGACAAGTATCACTTAAAATTCACTAGTATTTATCACAAGAAATTCCAAGTCCCAAGAAATTAATTGCTTAAAAACAATCTCCTGATCATCAGTTACTAGGCAGATCACCAATTAAGATTAAGATTTATACGGTATCTGCCTTGATATTTTTTATACTGTTTACACAGTGATTAGTGTCCTAGAGTGTCAACATGATTTTGTGGCACTTTTACACATGGGCACATTCTAAGCTTTTCTAATATATGCTGTAAGCAGATCTACGCTTATTTTGCAAAAATGGCCTATATTAAATAAAAACCCTGTTTTTTTAAAAATTAACATAAAGCAGGAATGTAATATTTATGCATCTGCATTCAGCTTTTGTACTTTTATTCACAGTAGTTAGCATATCCAATGAAAATGATTTGGCTCGGTTAGAAATTTGTAAAAAGCATAATCCATTAAATGAAAAACTCACCGTCCATCTCTCTGAGCAGCTCCACCATCTGTTATTGTTTTTACAAAAATACCTAGTTTTTCCAGTCCCTGATCAGCACCAACTCCCATTCCAATAATACTGATGCCCAGACCACTGTCACCTAAGGGATTCAAAAATCTAACATTAGCCGCATAACACCAGATGTAACACTTAGCAGCAGTGAGCTGTTTCAAAGTGTTCCAAGTCCTTCCACACAAGATATGAAAATTCACTTAAAAAAAAAAAAGATAACATTTTCTACCTAGATAGTACAGAACTTTTTGTTCTGTAGTTATGACTGCCTGTTAGATTCAAAGCTTCAGGGTATCTGGAGGAGACAGCAAGATTTATGAATTGTATATATTTTGGTGCAGATCTGTCAGTCAGTAATGTAGCCTTCCTAACTTCTATTAAGTATGACAATTTGCACTTAGTAGAGGCCTGCCTAGTTAACGTTCACTCAATTCAACAGGACTAGCCACAAATGAAAGCCTGAACACGCATTCAAAAATTCAAGACCTAAATTCAGGGAAAATACAGTTTAAAATTGTTTTATCTTTTGTGCGCATAGTATCTCTTGCAAACGTTCAAGGTTTGATTTGCACCTTTTTCAATTTCCACAGGAAACACTTCCATTTTTTCCACCCTTTTCTCAAGTTCATACTCAGCTGAGGCTGCCACAGGGTCAACTTCTTCATTACGTCTATCATAGTCTTCATTTGAGTAAGTACTGAAAACCTAAGAAAGGTAACAGAAAACTTTTTTTAGTGCTTTCCCACCTCCTTCCAAACATGATATAATTGAAAGAAAATCAGTAAGGAAGTTAAAGTGGTATTTTTAGAGATCTCATTTTCCAAACAACCATCAATTTCATAAATACTGCTGCTGTAAGACAGTTTCCAATTTGCACAGAAGTAACATTTTAGAAGTTTCAAAACAATTTCATAAACACTTTTTGTGTCATAAATGCACCAAACAGTTAAAAGAAATTAGTCATCTCCTCTTTGATATAGTGTGACTTTTTTTTTTTTTTAGGACTACATTCCCCCAAATCCTTCTTCCTCTCTTCTTCCCTCCCCCCACACCATCTGCCAATTGCAGTGCTTCAAACAGATGTAGTTTTCTGATTTTGCAAGGGAATCACACAGTTTCCCAGGAAAAGGAAATGCCTTGTTACATACATTACTATTTTTAGTAATCACTCCAGCTGAATCTCTGAATTGTTAAAAATAAAAGATAAACAAACAACACAAATTAAGACAGAAATCTAGAAAGGAAGAATAAGCGACATGTAACAGGGTTAATTTTACTTATCCGTATGTTCATCAATTGTACTTAAATTCGTAACTTAGAAAAAAAAAGAAAAAAATAACACACCACCCCCCATTTATCTGAAAAACAAGGTTTATCTGCCTAGGTTTTTGCAGGCACCAAGCATTTTACTCAATATCACTAAGACAAAAAGCAGTTATGGATTGCAGCTGCAGCAGCCATCTCCCTAGTCAAGAACGTGCAGTGCTGACACAAAGTTAATTTACACTGGCCTACTAAGTTTTTGCAACTTCTGCATTTTCCCACTAAGACTACCTAGACAGACAGGTAACTGCAATCATGTAAACAAGACAGAATTAACTGTAATTAGCTGTAATTAACATTTTTCCAGTGAACTTACATCTGCTAGTATATGGTGTTAGCTCTGCATGGCAGTAGCCTCAGAAACAGGAAAACGGTTATTGAAACAGATTACCAAAAAGCAACTCGTATAACTCAGTATTTCCCATGTGAAGCTTACTGCTTCACCTCCAGACTACAGCTGGAGGACAGTTTCACAAACTCTTCGCCAAATCCTGCAAAACAGCTACTCCAGAAACATCGCATGGCCATATAGCAGTCCAGTAAGTAAGCAAGATTAGACCCACTTGGCTGGAAGGGAAGGAAGAAATCCACTCTCAGAAGTCTTATGTTTCCCCCAATAAAAGAACCTTCCTGAAAAGTTGTTCTTCCTAAGTCTTGCATAAAGGTAAATAAACTAATAAACATACATACACCAGTGGGCAACAACCGGACACAGAAAGACGACAAGGGTTGCACTTACACTATCTGACTTCCATAAACTTTACTGAAAAATCTGCAAAATAGACACAGAAAACCATCCAAATGGTCTCACATACCCTTACTCTATCACTATCAGAAAAAAAGGTGGCCAAGTTCTTTAAACTGATCTTCCTCCTTACCCCCTCAAATCAGTAAATAGGATATGAAGCATTTCATGAAGCACTATTCTCCCTTTGGAACAAGACCAGTCTAGTTTGTTTCCTTTCCATTCCAACAGAAAAATCACTCTCTAAAAATATAGTCAAGTTATAGTAAGATTAATTTTAGACTAATAATAAGAAGGAAGTTCATGAGTGGACAAATGGTAACTTGTTAATGAGAATATTTGAGTTCCTGAGAACAAATCAAATACTGGGGCATGGAAAAAATCAAGTTTGCTTATTTGTATGTGTACATATGATCTAATATTAATAGTATGACTAAAATGTTAAAGATCACTAACTATCAAATGGCTGAATGAACAAGATGTGGAGAATGGTAGTAGTTCATTTTGGAGACACTGACAACTGTATTTTCTTGATTCTTTATAACTCAGTGGTCTAACTCACAAAGCAGAAGATGATGCAAGTAGTCACTATCTACTGAAGAATTACATTAGCAAAGGGACGACCAGTTCCTTACACAACCATTCATAAAGTGCTGGAAATTTGGGGGAAGCAAAGTTGCACCATCATAACAGCATTACATATGCTGCAAGTCTTAGGCTGCCAGCGCTAAAATATCTCTGGAATTTCTCAAAATTATTAAATATTTTTCCAACTTGAAAGTAATAGCATTGTACTTGAGAGTCTCATGGAATTTGCCCATTTTGACACAAAACCGATCATAGGAATTGATCAGCTGCCAGGAGTGGATCATAGAATTTAAGATTAGTGGTGACTTAGATTCCACTGATGTTTATAATTGTTATTCATAAAATAATAGCACAAACATACCTATGCAAATGAAGACTACTAATATTTATGCACACTAGCTTTTTAAGAAAAACCTATCTGAAATCAATTCTGACTAATCCACTAAGCGAAAGAATTCATACTTTTCTCTTAAAGTGACAGATGGCAATCGTGGGAGAACATTTAGGTAATATTCTAAAAACCATAACCTCACAATTAAGATAAGATAGACCCGTTTCAAAATAGTAAGAAACCCCCTCCCGACTTCAGAAAAATAATTGTGAGGAAAAACCATGAATTTACAAAGAATAGAGGAAAAGCAAAACTGATATATAACCAGAAGCCAACCACTGCAATAACAAAAAGAAAAGCAAGAGCACACTAAGAAAACTATGGCCAAAGAGTCAAGGGCAAAAGACAGAAATTTTTATTGTGTACAAGTGGAATCATAACACAGCATTCATCTTCTATGAGACGGAAACAGTAAAATTGTTGATACTAATAGAAAACACAGAACTGCTCAGCAAGTTGTTCTTGCCAAGTAGCAAAAGTAACATTAAACACAATTAAAATGTGGATAATAAGTAATGTAAGTTACAAGTTGCACAGCTTAGAAGATTGATGAGAAAGCTAAACACAGTTCATCCCCGCGCTGTGTCTGGCAGGGTTTAGTCACTGTATCAAGCGCATCAGGGTCAAAAGAAATTCTAATCTTACTATTTAGAAGCCACTGCTAGCCAGAGATCGTAAAATTATTAGTGTGCAAGTGATATTTTTGAAAGATATGCTTTAGCAAACACAAGTTATTGTCTCAACATAGGAGAGACCAGATGAATTTTACTGTGGAAACCATGTGAATTTTACAAGCCTTTTACCATAGCTTGTTATATATCCAGAAGGCTAACCTAACATTAATAACTTCTGAATCCTGGCAAGCTAATAAATGATGAAAAACCCTGCTATCTGAAAAAAATAATTTCTTTTTACACTCAAGACCTCTTTTCTTCAGAACGAAGAAAAATAATTTGAATCCAAAGAAGTTCTGACAGAGGGCTGAATTTTTAAGCCTTATTTTAATTAAATTGTTAAGATACATAACCAGAAATTTTCAAATATATACTTAGTCCTTGGACAGCAAATATTTTTATTTGGAGACAGAAGAAACTGCATTCTTCACACCAGGAAAATTAACCGGTTTTTGAATGCAAAACTCAGTTTGCCTCCTTCATAGAAGATGCTAATATCAACATCCTCAAGATCAGCACTCAAAAAAACCCCAACACAGCCTACTGTCTAAAACATCCTACCGTTCAGTTCCTGTTACCATACAGAACTAAAAATCACCATTATATCATCTCAGTGCCATCACAGAAAAGAGCATTATCACAGAAAAACAATGACCTCGCTTAATTCAAACTCTTAGCAGCACATAAAAAGCTCTACGTAAGAACTATGTTAGTTTTAGCAGAATGTTAATTTTGTTAGAGGGTAAACTAATCCTTGCATGAAACTGCTATGGAGTCACAAAACACCGCCCAAAGACCTCCACTCCCGTATTCATTTGTAGCAGATAGGTTTGTTTGTGCCTGATCAAAACCAGAACACTCCAAAAGTAATTAAACAGTAAGATTAAGAAATCGGTAACTGCCCAGAAAGGCTCCCAGCTAATTGGAACAGAAGCAATACCAACATCACTTAAAAGTTCTCGTGGAACACGGCAGTGTGTGCTGGAACGCCTCACACCACCTGCACAGGCAGCTGAAGTACCACTTGACAGCTGAGCGAGGCAGTGACGCGTTACTGACAGCCCTACTGACAGCCCTGCCTGGACACCACGCCCAGCAACGGCTGCACCCGTGGCTTCACCGGGAAACGCAATGCCTACTCGGGACGTGCGAGTTCGCTGACACTCAGGAAAGCCAAACATTCAAAACACAAGTTATGGCTCAGGGAAAATTATCTAATAGTGAACCGTTTCAGCTTTTCAAATTGATCGCTTTTGCGATGCCCGGCGAAATGTGAAGTGCCCAGGCAAACACGAATAATCATTTGAAACAGTAGCACTGAAGTAGGACTGAAGTATAATGTACACTTTACAGTTTACTCGTACAATCTCCCTCTTAAAGTAGACATCTCGTTACCGCTACCCACTCTTCCGTTTCCGAAAGCTACATGGTTAGTACTTTATTACCATGACTTGTTATATTTTAAGTGAGAAGTGACTATACCCGATTTAAGTCAATTCATGCCATCAAATCCTTTAATCAGCAAACAGAAATGCCTTTTTTTTTTTTTAAACACTTACACTTTCACTCTTCTTCAGAAAGTATTCAGAACTATTGGTAACTGTTGAACAGGTTAATATTATAAGCCATTACACTCAATGTAGCACTTTCTGTTACCAAACAGGCAGGCAGGCAGCCTGCACACACTTACGCACTTGACCCTGCAGCTCTGCATGACCTAATCAAAAACACTAACCCAGTCAGTTTACATAAGGCACAAGTGCAACCTTGCTTCAGATCTACAGTACAGACAATTTAATATAGATAATTTCATCATAAATAAAGCATTTTTTTACCAGTCTCACTATTCTCTACTTAATTCTCAATAAAACCAGTAAAATTTATTTTCTAGTTCTGTATTTCACTGCAGTAGCAAAGGCACTGGAGCTAGCTAGAGACCAAGAAAGACAACATGGTATCTGTTTCAGTCAGGTTATGCTACCTACTCCAGAAGGAGAAACACTCTTTCAGGTATTTCATTTTTAAATCCTAGTGAAAGAAATACTGAAGACAGAGAAAAGCATCCATTCAGATTCAGTGCACTGATTTTACTTCATTTCAAACATTACGAGAAGTTGACAGACAATCCACGTTCTCCCTCCATGAAGTGGAGCTCTGCTGTGACCTGGTCGTACTCCGCCACCATCTCTGTTGAGGTGGCATTGCTGTCTGACTGACAAAGAGACTGAAAGACTCCAAACAAATAGGATATGACCAGAAGAGGCAAAAACTACTCAATACCACATAAAGGGGGGCCACCCCCAAAAAATCTTGGCTCATGAAAGACTCTGTACGTAAAGAAAGTGATTCAATTATGAGCATCCATAAGCTTCACAGGTGTCTTGGTACCACCAATTTAAGTCTGGCAATCCAGAAGAATTAGATACGTGTATTTATTTAGTACTCACCAAAACAAAAACCTTGACCTGACCAAATCTAAATAGCAAGCAAATTGCTAAGAGGAACTTCAAAAGAATAACAATGAACACAAAAATAGTCCACCTGGCTGTTTTCTAAAGGCCGTAAGAAGAAACAACAACAAAATAACCCTGCCACACCAGATCAACTCAATTAACTAATCTGCAGTAATACTGTCACTAGCAATGATCGATACCCCAGGTCTGAAAAGGAGGATCATCTCACTATATCAAGACACATCAGAGGGTGACGGAGGAAAGTGATTGAGTGTGCTGGTTTTGGCTGGGATAGAGTTAATTTTCTTCACAGTAGCTGTGTTTTGGTTTTGTGCTGAAAACAGTGTTGATAATACAGGGATGTTTTGGTTATTGCTGAGCAGTGCTGACACAGAGTCAAGGCCTTTTCTGCTACTCACCCCACCCCACCAGCGAGGAGGCTGGGGAGCCACAAGAAGTTAGGAGGGGACACAGCTGGGACAGCTGACCCCAACTGACCAGAGGGATATTCCATGCCATATGACGTCATGCTCAGCGTATAAAGCTGGGGGAAGAAGGAGGAAAGGGCGGACATTTGGAGTGATGGCATTTGTCTTCCCAGGTAACTTAGGTGTGATGGAGCCCTGCTTTCCTGGAGATGGCTGAACACCTGCCTGCTGATGGGAAGTAGTGAATGAATTCCTCGTTTTGCTTTGCTTGCACACGTGTCTTTTGCTTTACCTATTCAACTGTCTTTATCTCACCCCAAGAGTTTTCTCACTTTTACCCTTGCAATTCTCTCCTGCATCCCACTGGGGAGGGGAGTGAGTGAGCGGCTGTGTGGTGCTTAGTTGCTGGCTGGGGTTAAACGATGACATTGAGAAATAAATCTACAGAATTTGCATGTTGCCTTTTGGAATAATACTTTACTACTCAATAAAGATATAAGAACCCTGTAAAAAACTCTGCTACACTACACCTTCATGATGTCAAGATTACAAAATATGTACTCAGATAATAGAGGCGCACTTCTTTTTACTGATGTCCTTCTAAGTGTTCACCTTCTCTTTTATGTTAGAAAGATATGAAAAGGGATAATTTATTTTTTCCATCTCTCGAAAGCTAAACTACAAACAAGTTTCAGCTACTGCCTGTTCATTCTTTATCAGTCTAGGTTAAGTATTCTCAGGTGCTAATAACAGCAATCATCATCAAAAAGATGATGAATCTTTCAGCAGCTTACCTGTTGAGCTAATGAACTTGTCTGCTATGAATTTGCTTATCTTTGCTGATCTTCACCACCTCCTCAGTGTTTCTTCTGACTACGTCTCCCATGAAACCCTCAAGTGCCTCCTATTCACCCCCTGTCCTCCCTCCTGTTCCCCACAGCTATTCTTAGAGCAAAATGCAGCACAGGCTGGACATGCATAGTGATCAGCTAACATTAAGTCAAAAAGAACAAGTAACTTAAACTAAAGCTGCAGCCCTGCCACCAGTCAAGGCATGAATCTGCAACTCTGAGACAAGTGATAATTTTCCCCAAACCAAGCAGTATTTTTAAAATACCTTTAAAAATATCTCTCTCTTCCCTGTCAAATCCAGGTGAAACTGCTAGGAAGTTAAAAGTTGGAGGGACTGAAAAAGGAGTGAGGACAGACAGGTGATAACCTGTCATTCTCACTGTCACCTCACCTGACATTCATAACCTCAGCATTCTCTTATTTACCTATTGTTTTATAGCATCATCAAGTACATCAAACAGGGCAGCTAGTATGTCATATAACTGCATCCAGAGAATAATTCAGTTAGAAATACATTGAGATATTATTGTAAGGAGTCCAACTGCTCCAGCAGTGAGCCAGATTATAAAAAGAAATTCTTTGCTTTTTCTGTTCTGGTTTAGATTTCTGCTCTACAGCTTCATACCCTGGCACTGGACTCTCATCCAAAGACTCCTGAAATGCCTAATCAATCTACCATTGTAAAACTCACATATCAAATATTTCCTAAAAATCAAAACAGAAGATAATGTGGTAAAAAAAAAATGCCAAAGAAAGCTTGAGTTGAAAGTGCTTCTTTCTGGAGAGCTGAACAAAGGTCACGGAATCAAAACATAACAAGCACCAGAAAGGCATCCGAAATACTGGATACAGAACTTTTTAAAACCAGGTAAATCTATATATGCAGAATTAAATGCATTTAGGCTTAATAAACATTTAACTTTTATGAAAATTGAAATTTCAATAAGAGCTTAAAGATTATCTTTCCTCAAAAAAAACCCACCTCAAAATAACAAAATTTTCACACGTGTGAAAATATGTACCTTCTTCCTCCAGTTAATATCCATGTTTTTAACATCTCAGACTGTTAACTTAACCAGCAGGAAATGCCATGCTCTCAGGTGCAGGCAGAATACAACAGGGTTACTTTTTGTGAAAAGTCACTGAAAAGTACCGTGGAGAGTTTAAGTTTGAGATAAAAATATGAAGAAAAGTCGTTATGACATTAAGTTACAAATGTTGTAATGTTGATGCAAGTGATAAACAGATGACTTCCCACATACAAGTCAATTCTGTTTAAATCTACTCTCAAATCAAATCTCTGTTCTCCTAGATCAACCTACGTCCATGTCACATACTTGTTTCTTAATGCCACAAAAGTATTTTACTGAAGTGCTTGACCAATGGCTGACAAATAATTGACCATTTATGCAGTCATCAATTCTCTCATTACTGAAGAAAACTCCAGGGTTTGGGCATCTTCCACCAGTTAGCGTTATTTTGTATCGCTTTCTGTGTATGGCGTCCTAAGTACAGAAGTTATAGTTCAAAAATCAGAGGATGTATGAAGCTGAAGCACTACTCTGCAACATTTTGTTAAAACAGTGTTCAGGAGACTACATGTTGACCTAGAAAAATTGTGCATCTCCTAGAAGTGGTAAGAATTTACAGATATGCTGTTATACAGGAAATCTAATTCAAGTGTATCTTCATTTACTGCTTCATTAACTTCCACAGTAAGCAGTTCTGTACTAAAAAGATTGAAGAGTATGCCAGCCTGAACAAGATTATCACTTGTGTCCCAGCTATACATAAAACAGCTCTATTCCGATGTGCAAGACAAATGGAAATATTATGAAGGATTTCCATATTCTCTCAGAAGCAGCTGGCACTCGGCTGGTTAGGACAACATACAAGCTATGAAACTGCTTTCAGTTTCCTTATTTAAGAAACAAGTTGTCCTGGTTTAAGCTGGGATAGAGTTAATTTTCTTCCTAGTAGCTGGTATAGTGCTGTGTTTTGGATTTAGGATAAGAATAATGTTGATAACACACTGATGTTTTTAGTTGTTGCTAAGTAGTGCTTATACTAAGCCAAGGACTTTTCAGCTTCCCATGCTCTGCCAGTGAGAAGGCTGGGGGTGCACAAGAAGCTGGGAGGGGGCACAGCCAGGACAGCTGACCCAGACTGGCCAAAGGGATATTCCATACCATAGGATGTCATGCTCAGGATATAAACTGGAGTTGGCCAGGGGGCGGGAATCACTGCTCGGGGATGGGCTACCGATACATGCTCAGTATATAAACTTAGGGGAAGTTGGCCAGGGGGATTGCTGCTCGGGGATGGGCTGGGCATCGGTCAGCGGGTGGTCAGCAATTGCACTGTGCATCACTTGTTTCGTATATTCTCTTATCATCATCATTATTATTCTTCTCTCTTTCTTTGCTATCCTAAACTGTCTTTATCTCAACCCATGAGTTTTTTTTCTGATTCTCTCCCCCATCCCACTGGGGGTGGGGGGGTGGGGAGCAAGCAGCTGTGTGGTGCTTGGTTGCCAACTGGGGTTAAACCACAACATGAGTTTAAACTTCTGCTCAACTGTGACAAATATAAAAGTAAAGCCTTTATGAAGGTTTGGGTTTGGTTTTTTTTTTTAAACTGTGTTCTTGACTTAACAATCTTAAAAGAAAGTATTATTCACAAAAAGCTGGGAACAGACACTCCCATGCAACATAAACTGGATAACACTGCTAATTAAACAGACTTACGGAAGCAAATAGCAGCTGTACTATCTTTTCAGTTTACCTGAGCTATAGAATTTCTAAGGATCATTAATCATTGCAGAAGTTAGTCATAGTGCTATTAAAGGTTTTGAGGACAAAGTTTGACACAGTCAGAGATAAAAACATCTCAAGAAGTCAATTTGGAAACAGGCATTTGTTTTCCCAATGGAAAGTTTCAAAATTACAAATGTCAAACAGCACTCAGTCATTACATTTATGTTAATTAAAGCCTTTCAAGGTAATCACATAATTGTAAGCGAGTTTAATCCCTACATTACAAAAGCAAAGTGAAATATAAAGGGATGACAGCAGAGTTACCTGATGTTATTTGCACTGTCTGTAATGCTGATTATTTACACAGTTTATTCAGAAAACTTCAAGATAAAGACAAATTCAGTTCCCTTGCAAATACCTTGGACATCTGAGTGTGCTTTACATTCCTTACTGGCTTCATATGTGGCAACAAGAGACTAAAAATAGCTCATGTACCATAACACAAACCCAGTCTGTGAAGTTCTGCTAATAACTGTACAGTATCACTCTCTTCACTACTGTAGGAAAAACAAGAAACCGAGACATAATGTTCCTTAAGGTCTGCAGAGATCAAACAGCAGCAGGACTTACAGAGTCAGGTCACCCATGGCAAGTAAGAAACCTTCCCACACATCATTTATCACCAGCTTCTACAGAATTGAAACATTTATTTTAAAAAGTCTCATCTATGCTTATTTTCACAGGCACAGGGCAACACAAAATAATGGAGTATTTGAGTAATTATGTTCCATCTTCCCTGAAATTACCAGATCAAATTATGTTCTTAAGCCCTGCTACAGATGTCAACAATTATGGATCTCTAGCATGGGTCAGATGCAGTGCTAACAGTGTTAGCTACCTTACACATCTCCTGGGAGCGCCACAGTATCCTTTTACTCAAAAGCCTCACCAATTTTACAACTGACTAGAAACTTCAAAACAGAGATATAAATCAAGCTCTCTTTGCTGCTGCAGCATAAATACTGTTTTTAGGGTGCCTGTGCGTAAGTTATATCCATTACCTATGCACACATCCAACTTCCCTTTTGGGTATATCATGTACAACGGTCAGAGCTCCATCACTGCAGAACCTTGATGATCTGAGAACGTGCGTTTTCTTGCCCAAAAGATCTTCTGAATGTTTTGAGTTCTCCAACTCTATCAGACACCTGCTAAACAGCAACTGGAAAAGACAGAGGTGGTTTCTTCATAATCACTAGAGAGGTGCAGAAGAAAAACAGCAAGAAAGCCAAGGCCAGCCTGGCCTCTCTCAGGAGCGTCTAAGAGGAGGAGAAACACAGACCTTCTCCTCTAGTGGCTATGGATGTCTGGAATGGCACTCACATTTCAGTCAAACTTATTCGTCTAAATAAAGCTGAAAAAAGAAGCTACTAGGATACACTTCTCACTACGGCACTTCTCCAAGATGTGGTG
Source organism: Phoenicopterus ruber ruber (assembly GCA_009819775.1). Taxonomy (NCBI): domain Eukaryota; kingdom Metazoa; phylum Chordata; class Aves; order Phoenicopteriformes; family Phoenicopteridae; genus Phoenicopterus; species Phoenicopterus ruber. Next base: position 20,381,902 of record CM020220.1, on the reverse strand, counting down.
GGGACCAGGAATAATCTTTTGCTACCACTCAGGATTTTTTTTTTCTCTTCCAATTTAAGATGCACTAGAATCGATGCATAAAGTCAAACAAGAGAGATTTCCTTTTGTGAGGTAAAAGTGAGATTTTCCAAAAAGTTAATGAGCTATTAAAGATACATTACTAAAAAAAGATTTTGGGGAAGTGCAAAAAAAGTTGGAATTCTTTATTTTACAGAGCACAAAAGGTGAAAACCATATACCAGGACTCATTCCCACTAAGTATCATAGAAAACATGAAACAAAAAGGCAGACAAAGGCAAAGAAATCATTGCTTAGGCATGAGAAACAGAGGGGGAAAAGCTATTGAAAATGACATACCGAAAGAGATCCCTATACCCATTATAGGAAAAATATAGTCGAGTTTCACTGAAAAGGGATAAAGGCAGGCAAGTATCACAAGCTTCAATTTTAGGGCCTTAAAAAGAAAGTTCACTGACCATACTGCTATTAAATACGGTTTATTCTGCCAATCCAAGCGGGGCATTATGGCAAGAACTATGTTATTTTTAAGGGAAAACTGCTAACAGTTGCTACTAACTGTTAATCTCTCAGTTGTGCAGTTGATAATCTGGTACAGGTTCGCTCCTGTGGCTTTCAGAGAAGCAGCTGTAATTGAACAGTGCTAGTTACTAAAAACTGATTTTTGTCTACACGAGAGCTTCCATCACAGTTGGCACAGAGCTTTCTACTAATGCTTTCAACTAAGTCTGGCATAGTCATAACAGAGAAGGCAGGAAAAGTCTGTTACAGCCACTGCTTCATCAGGATTTCAGCTATGATCAGTTAAACCCTGCCTACAGCAAGAAACCAGCAGTCACTCAATGAACACACATTTACAGTAGACTCTGCATGGCACTTTCCTCAGATACTCAGTGCACAAATGCAAGGCGAAATGGACTGATGCCCCTCCGGCTCTCTCACAGCCCTCACCAGACTCGCTATGCAGTTTCCAATAGCAGCACTCTCCCCTTCAGTGCTCCAGGTCACCACTAAAGCAGCATCAACTACAAGAAACCCATATAAAGTCAGCCTGTCTATGGAGAGACTATAAAAAACGCACATGCAACAAAACTCGTATTTTGCCACACCCAAAACATTTTCTGGGGTACAGCACTGGCGTGTGTTTAGCAAACTGGGAAATTACAGCTCTCTACTGCAGGAAGTACAGGAGTCAACAGAATTTTTACATCCCTCTGATCAGTAAAAGTGAGTCCTGACTCTGTATGAACAAAGTGTAACAATTGTTTATTAAAAATGATATTTTTCATTCATGTAATAGTAGAAGAAGTATGCTTGAGAAAGCCTGGACAACTTCCCATTCCATCCTGGTCCACACCTCCCAATTCTCCTCACAAACTTTAAGAGGGACTAGAATAACTGAAGTGTGCAACGAGACTCTGGGTAAACACAGTTTGAGTTGGGGAATGACTTATTTTGTGGGTATTTTGGGGAAGGGAAGATCAGACACCTAAATCTGTTAAATGTGTTAGCGATGTAACTTACACTACTCCTCATTATCCAGTCTGCCCTGTAACTTCTACTTCGACAACATCATAACTCCAAAATGCTCATGTTAACACTCCTACAGCTTGTTCACCAGCCAGTATAAAAAAGCCAAACAACATATACATGGTTATTATTAGAGAGAATTCTAAAATCTTAAATAATAGGAACCAGTCATTTGATATTTTCTCACAGTTAATTCTGAAAACAAGTCTAAAGTTGAATCAGAAGGTTTGCTATGGGGGTTTTTGTTGTTTTCTTTGTTTTGGTTTTTTAAACTTTTGTACAAAAAGTAAAACTGAAAAAATCCTTCCCAATGCAATGCCACAATTTTAAACGAATGAAGGCAAGTATTAAAGGTCGTGTGTTTGTATCCAGACCTAAAAGTTGAGTGTTCCTGAAAATGTCCAGTAAGTAAAATCTCATGTTTCACTATGCTATCTTATGAAGCTGCTGTGATTCAGAGACCACTTGTGACTAATTTATAAATTTTCTGAACAAGAGACAAGTTACAACTTCTCTCTTACCCAGTTTTGAATAAAAGCCATACACTCACACTTTAAGGGTTTTAGAACCTTGGAAAAAACACCACAAAAATTTATTTCCTGGGTATTTTTGACTGCAAAACAATTAAATTTTTTTTTTTTTTTAAAAAAAAGAAAATGCAAATGTACTTACCTTGATAGGAGCTGTTGAAAACTTGACTTTTCGGTCTGGCTCAGGATCTTCCTCTTCAGAAAGTCCAGGAAACTCCTCATATTCACTGTCATACATATACTCCTCCTCCTCCTCCTCCTCCTCTCTGTCCAAAATTTCTTTCCCTTCAGGCCCCTGGTTTTCTGGCTCTGTATCCTTGTCATCATCAAAAGCTTCATTCTCTATTCCAAAAGCACTGAAGTTCTCGCTCTGCTTTTCCACCACTTGCTCCTCTTCTTCAGTATCCCCTTCCTGCTCTAGAACATCCTGAACTCCTCTAACTGGACCATCTCTCACAGACATCCCACCTCTTCCTTGTTCCCGATTGGTCTCGCTGCCTTCTGTAAACTCTTCTACCACTTCCAAGGAGTAGCTGTTCCTCTTCCCTTCCTGTACCTCACATCTGAGCGGCTCATCCTCTTGAACAATGTGATCTTTCTCCAAACCTTCTTTTTCATGCCCTGAGGTTTCATCTTGTGCAACCAGCTCTGCACAAGTCCCCTCCACAGGGGAAACACGGGGGAGAACACCATCTGATCTCTGCTGAGCCTCCTGACCAGGCGTACTGCCCATATCACACAGGCTTCTCTCAAGTACCAGTTGCTCTCTTTTGTCTTTTCCGAGTGCCTCGTTCAGCTCATCTCTGAAGATCACAGACACTTTGGTGGGTGCAGACTTCTCCAGACATCCTTCAGCGACAGCAGATGAATCCAAACTGTGGTGGCCTCTCGAAGGGTCCTGATTTGGAGGACTATAATTTTTTGAAATTTCTTTGGATTCTTCAGTATCGCTGTCACCCAGAAAGCTTTCCAGCCTCCTAGAAATGGGCCCTGCATTCAGGAAGGAGGATTTGGAACCACTACTGGGATGTTGCTGCTTCAACTCCTCATTACCTTGACTTTCAACTTTCTCCAGCGCAACTGGAAGACTCGCTTCTGTGTTAAAACTGAAGTGGTCCACCACATTGCTGCAATCAGAAGCTGAACTGCGTCTCCTCTTATCCTCACCTCTTTCACATTTGCTGGGGGAATATCTGTCCACTGAGCTCCGTTGTTTTATATTTCTCTCAAATAGCTTCCTGGTCTCCGAAAATTTTTCTGCCAGGGCAACTTTGTCCAAGTCTGCCTCATTGTTGCCACGGATGACCTTGTCGGCAGCTGAAGGCACAGACAATGAATCCACAGGACTGCTGCAGGGGCTGGTACTTGTATTAAGAAGATTATTTTTTTGGACAATAAGGAAAGATGGGCTACCTGGAGAAGGTCCATACTCTGCTACTGTGGCCCGGCTGATTAATTTGGTCTCAGCAGGCGGACTGCTTTCACAAGAGGGTGCAGAAGAAGAGCCTCCCATTTGCAGAAACATATTTTTGATCTTGTGTACTCTATTGCCATAAGTGGCAGCTCTGCCTCGACTGTGTGGATCATTTCCCCCTCCATTGGAAGAGGTGCTCAGCTTCTGATGCAAGCCTGTTTTGTTGGAAGCGTTTTCAGGATTGTTTATGCCATCAAAAGAGCATTTGATAGCATGGAAATCGGATTTATAGGCATTTCGGTGTGGAGAAGCACTTCTTAAAGTCCTTTCCCCTTTGCCTTCGGTTTTCATCATTGTCAGCAAGAAAGCTCCCTTGACTCCTGAAGAAGAATGGGAAGGACAACTCCCAGCCACAAAGCTTCCACCCTCCAACACCAGTCAGAGCAGATCCCACAGAAGATCCGAAAAGCAGCCTTTCACTCGGCCAGCCTCCCTGCTCACACTGAAATGGAGCGCAGGGGAGTATACACGGAGAGAAAGAAATCAAAGCGCATAAATGGCCACATCGGGTATTATCCCCAGTGCGGATCGCGGTATCCGGAGAGCCATCTGCAGAGAGACACAGAGTTTTCATTAACTCGGGGCCTCGCCGGCCTGTGACACGAATCCGAAACTCGGGGTGGGAAACGCCGCCCGAGACCTCCCCGCGGGATAAAGCCCATTGTGTCCGCCGGGACGCGCGAACCCAGCTGCTCCCAGCCGCCCGCCCGCCCGGGCACCGACCTGGCGGCTCCGGCGGGGGATGGCGGCGGCGCCGGGCGGCCCCCCTACCGCGCCGGGCTGCCCGCCCCTCCCGCCAACGGCCGTCCCGTCCCCGGGCCGGGCCGGGCCGGGCGGCGGGGGAGGGGGCAGCGCCCGGCCCTTCCTGCCGCCCGGGGGAGGCTGGGCCCGCGCCGAACCCCGCCGCACGCCCCGCGGCTTGGCGGGGCGGAGGGGCCCTGGAGCCCCGGCGCTGCCTGGAAGGGGGGAAACCGCAAGTTTCGGCCCCAAGTTGGGGCTTCCCCGTGGCGGCGCCTCTGCGGCCGCGGGCCCTGCGGGACGCGCAGCGGAGCCGCCCCGGCACCTCGCCCCAAACTTTCCGAGCCAGCCTACCTGGGGGCGGGGGTCCCGCCGGCTCCTTCCCCTCAGCGCTCCCGGCCGCCCAGCGGCCGCGCGCACCACGCCATCATTATCCGCCGCTGCCGCCAGCCGCCCTCCTTCCCTCCCACCCCGCCGCTGCCTTCGCCGCCGCCCCGCGCTCCTCACTCCACCTTCCTCCCGCCCCCGCGGCGGCGCTCCAAACCGCTGCCCGCCCGCCCCGCTCGCTGGCTCTCACGCTGCTCGGCGCCCTCCTCCGCGCTGTGTCTCGGGCCCGCCCGCGCGCGCTCCCTCGCTCGCACACAAAGAGAGGGAGCGGCGGGCGCGCCCTTGTTCCTCCGCGCGGGGGAAGAGAGGGGCTGGGGGGGCGGCGGGCGCGCCCGGCCTGAGGGAAGCGCCTCCCGCGCCGGGATATACCACGCCATAGCGGGATACGGGTTTCGGGTGATACCATGTCGAGGAGGCGAGCAGCCACGGGGCCGCCCCCCGCTGCCCGGTCCCCCCTGGCGGCCGCGATCGCGGGGCGGCGCGGCGCAGCGCCGGTGGGTGCGGGTCGCTCACCGGCCCGCCGCCGGGAGAACGGCCGCGGCTGCGGCTGGGGACGGCGGTGCGCGCTGAGGGAGCGCCGAGCTGCCGGCACCGGGGAGGCGCGCGCTATTTTCAAAGCGCAGACGGGCCGCGCGGCAGCGGCGGCTTCCCGGCGAGCAGCGTAGTTCCCGGGTGGAGGGAAAGTTGCGGCAGCTGCCACGACCGAGGCTCTGACAGCCGGAAGTAACAGCAAGGCCAAACGCTCCTTTTTTCCCTCTTCCTTTTAAAAAATCACGTTGCTTTTAACCCCTCCCGAAGAGGTAAGTATCAAACCCGAGCAAAGGCACATGGCCGAGGCCGGGCTGCGGCTGCTCGGCGGGGCCCGGGGCTGCCCGCGCACACCTGCTGCCCGTTTCCTCAGCGTGGGAGATACGCAGCGCGGTTTCCTACGCTCTGCGAGCCAGTTCGTGGATACCTTTACGTGCCTGCGCAGGGCGATGGGGCGAGCCCGCCGTGTTCCCTCGCACGCTCCCCGGGCCGTAAGTCCCTGCAGCTCCCCAAGACGGAGGAAATGATGCCCGTCATCGGTAGCCTTAGGCAGTAATAACTGCAGTTTTGCAAGCAGTATTGCGTATATCCAGTTCTCTCGTTTCTTAGTCCAAATAAAAGCACTGGCTTCATCCTATTTATTAGTTAAAGACAGAATTTGGATGACTGTCCAGTTTCTAGCGTAGCTACTTCCACAGAGCATATATAAAAAGCACACAAAATAATTAGAAGAGCACTGAAGAGCACTGGTAGTTACCAATTATTTGGTAACTGTTGTTACCAAATTGTGTAACAATTACTTAGAAGTCTAAATACTTAACTCTTTGAAAAGAATTGTTTCACTGGTTTATTACTCAAATCAGTGGTGAAATTTATGCATTCTCCCAGACATCCTAATGGACTTTGGCTTAACTGGGAATCACAATGCCCAGAATATTTCACAGCTTGATTCAAAATCTATGAATCAGTTTCAAATTAGCCTTAATCATGATTCTGCAATAAAAAGAAAATCTTATTATTGATACATTTTTCCTAACGCTTCGTTTTTCTAATACAAAGCAGGGGCAAAATTGTTGAGACTTTCTTCTGTGTTTTCAAACATGGCAGGGACAATGGCATTTCACCGAGACCTGCCACTGGCAGTCTTAGATACACTTGGAAACACCATTTGGAATAAAATTTTAATACAGTTAGTTTCACTGCAAGAGCAACAAATATTTCTTATTTTGAGAATACGTAGGTCTTATCTAGAACAAGTGGCGGCGATCTTTCTCCCACATCCCCTGAGAGGCTGGGTTGAAATTGCAGGACTTAACCACGGTCTTTCAGTAAATAGGGCTGCAAGACAATACTAAGCAAATGTTTCTTTCACAAACCAAAGGTAAATACAAGGTTCTGCATGCTGCTCGGGGAGCCTGGCAGTACAGAGGAGACTGTTCAAAGAAAACAAAGGCAGAGCTCAGGAACAACATAATTACAAAGCCCAAAGCAGCTCTAAAGGTGCCCAGGAAAGTCAGAGGCCCTTGTACTGGGTGCTGGCTAAAAAAGGCTGGAGCAGGAAGATACTCTTGTGTTTTGAATTCTCCCATGCTTGAGAAAGCGGGAATTGTAATTACAGATCCTGAAAACAGATTTAATTGCATCAAAGGACTCTTATTTCCTTACAATTTCCTATCTTAACTAGGAAAACATATAGGTTATTTTGGCTAGCCTTGCTGCTTAGGAAGGACAGTATTTATCAGGGTCGATTGGTTTCTAGTGAGGAAAGACTCTGAATTGCATTCTAGGTGAACTGATGTGAAAGAATTAATAGAATTGTTTACAGAAACAATGATTAAAAAGATCAGAAGAATTCAAGATAAAGACCTCTGGAATTTGAGCAAGAAGTCTGGGCAGGTGACGTAGTTTATGATTTCATCATAGTGAATAACTGCAATAAAACCCGGGAAGAGTATCATACACATTCAGTCTGTGGTGGTTTCCTTGAAAAATGGTGAAACAACGGTGAGTAAGCAAATGGTTTGCACTGAGCAAGAAGCATCTACGTTTTGTCATCTAAGCTTATTAAAAAAATAAGAGTTTCAAGGGAGACCTTGGCAGCTCAAAATCTTCTTGGGGGGAGAAAGGGGATCGGTGTTGCAGTATATTAACTCATGAATCTAATGAAGACAGACAAAGAGGAAAGTGTTTCCATGAAAAAATAAAATTGAGGGCACTTCAGTTGTTCAAACTGCCACTGAGGTACAGTTTATTTCAGTATTCACTCTGATTACAGAGGCATATATGCGCAAAAGGAATCCATTTCAGTGGTCATCAGAGAGTGATTAAGCATCTTCTGAATGGAACAATCTTCCTGTGACTACTTTTGTCTTGGCTTAACTGTTTCAAAATCCCTCTCCTATCGCACACACATGCCTGTGCTTATGGTTTGGGGGCAATGTTGACAGAGGAACAACAGACATTCCTTTTAAGTACATCAAAAGAGTGTCTAAAACAGAACTGAGCAAGAAAAAACTCTCAGGAGGTCTGGATGAGAGTGATTTTCTGTTATTGGTGTGAAATTATCCCGTAAGAAAGTTCCAATAAATATGTAAATAGATGATCTTAGATAAACTGTCATTTTTTCAATAGTTTATATTCTTTCAGCTTGTATGAACAGCCATCCTTTTAGACTTCAGTTAAATGATTAAGGTAACTAAAATGGGGCATGCATTTAGTGGTCTGGGTTAATATTTATTGATAGTGGTGGATTCAATTGCTGCTTTTCATACAAGATGAGCATAAGAAACCATTAAGTATATGTTTATGCCAAACAAGTTTGAAACTGGTATCATCACCCCATTAACATACTTCAATCAACTCACAAAAAAGTTTGGTCTTAAGTCTTTATAGAAACTAAAAAACTTGAGCAAGCAACGCTTTGGCTGGGGGCTGGATGGTAAAGCTCCCTGTCTCTCCATTGCTCATTTACTGATCCCTACAACCGACCGGGCAGAGAACAGCTGAGAAGGAGTAAGTGCCTCCCAGGGCAAGGAGAGCTCAACAGCCAGGGTAACAGTTCAACATTGTTAAAGCCGGTGATCAGCTGAGCTGAAGAAGCCTGCGTGAGACGAAACCACATCTCCAGCATTCATTGCAAAACTTAATTCTCTGAACTTTTACTCTTTGAAAGTTATCTGCTTTATCCACAGTTTAGTTTTATCATGTGATTTTAAATGCAGTCTCACCAAATTTGTATTTAATCTGTTTAATGTGAGTTACATCAGCAGTTTTAAGTAGAACAAGTCAGTAGGGTTTTTTATACTTTTGCAAAAAGCCAGGAATAGAAGGAATAATTAAGCATTCAGAGTTCCACAACTATTTCTGTAGATTTTTAAAGTTGTATTTTAAGAAAATATTTTCCTATCATTTAGGAGTAATTAAAATGTTCTGGAAGTATTTCAGTCATACTCAGTATAATTCGAACAGCAATTTTGAATTTGAAATAGAGCACCTTCTGTAAGTTTGGTGGGCAATTTTGTGATGTCTATCATTAGAATTAAGAAAGCAATCTGTAATTTTAGAAGACTGTACTTACGTTAAATACAAAACTAAAATAATAAAGTAGCATTTTAAACTAATTACTTTGTAGCACTTCTTCACAAAAATAAAACAGAACTAAAGTCCAAAATGGTATTTAATGGTCAATAGCATTTGATCAATGAAGAAGCAAAAAGTTTCAGAGCAGATGAGGAGACAAGTCATTTGGTAAAGGCAGTGCAGCAACGATTGCGGACGGATATGGAACAAAAATCTGCAAGAAAAAAGCTCAGGGTCTTCACATCCATGAAGGACGTTTCCAAGGCTTAAGGGTTGGACCAGCCAGGCTGCCACACAGTACCATGTGAAATAGGGATGTAAAGATATCCTAGAAGAAAGTGACAAACAAAAACCAGACCACCACTAGTGCAGGAGTTACAGTATGTAATGGTAACCTAGGGGAGATTTCGGAATGGGATTCCCCTAACAGCTTGCATTTTGTGTAGAACATTACAGTTGCACAGCAGGACCCTAAAGACTACAAGTGCTGTGGGTGAAGAAATGCTCTAAGGACAGGAGCTAATTAAATTTGACTCAGTTCCATTCAAATTGTGCTGGATAACGTGGCAAATACTCTACTGCATGCCAGCAACGCCACAGAGACATCATTGTGTCTGTCTTTGCTGTTGTATATGATGATATACATGTTCAATATTTATTTTAATTTCTAAAATTGGAGCCACAGTGTTTTGGGTAAGTTCATGCCTGCTCCAGGTCTTGTTTCTCTTTCCTCAAACTGCTCCCCAGCACATTCAAGAAGCCGCTGGTAAAAATACAGTAGCTCAAGTTGAAATGGCTAACAGCAATGCCGTAATCCTGCAGCTTTATTTTTGGTTTCTCCTGCTATTGCCACCTCTGAGCCTCCCCTATTCTCCCATTCCACAGTCAGGTGAACGAAGTTATAAAGAAAAAGCCCTTGGATTAGAGCTGTGCTTACTGGAGGATGATGTATTTTATAGGCCTAATATGAAATATGTATCTGATAACTAGCATTTTGATGAAGAAAAAAATTTACTATTAGTACAAACCTTAACAAGATTTATTTTTAGTGCAAATAAGTAAAAAACCTATACTGTTGCAAGCAAACTTTAGTTGGAAAACTATCATACTGAGCAGTGCTATTAACGAGGCATCAATACTCAAGACCCAAGTCCTCAGCTTGCCTGCTTCTCTCTCATTGCAGTAATATTTATGCCACAGCAAACTTTAAATGTGGGATATGAAGTGGAATTTTAGAAACAGAAGCAGCTCCAGCAAAGGAGGGCCGCCCTCTCTCGTTTCCAAACATGTCTGCCATGCAAACCTCCAGAGAGGGGCCATTCTGGTGAATAGCACATCAGTGTCTATCCTGCTGTATTAACTTTCATAAATCAGTATTTTCTTTGCTGCTTGTTCACTAAGAGATAGGTCCTTCAAGGATAGGGCTGTCTGCAGAAGGGTGAATTTAATTAATGTCTAGTTCCATCACTTCCTTCTATGGCCCACCCAGGATGCTGTTCCCCAGAAATGCTGTGAATTAATACCCTGACCACATATTCTGGCCACAGAACCACAAATGTTAAATGAAGGTTGGTGGAACATCACTGAAACCTGCACGGAGTGCAGCTGGCCTGCCAGCACATGTTACTAATGGTCTTTGCGAACCAAGGAGAGTTGCTTACATTACAGCTCCAAGACACGTTGGAGATAAAATTAGAAGTATCTCTTAAGTCTTGAGTCTCCAGAGTCTCCTAAGCCTCAAGGTAAAATACCGGCAGTTGAATTTCAAAGTTGCATTAAAAGAAAGAAGTCTTTATTGCCAGGAAGGCTGAACAGAAGGCGCTTGAGACTTTCCTCACCTTACAAGCCCCATTCCTGAAGTGTCCAAACCATCAAAGCCACTTGCCACATTGGCAAATTCATGAAAGAAAAAGAACAAGGGAGGAAAGAAGTTACCATGTTGTAGAATTGTGTGAAACGGTGGTTCAAGACCATGCTGAGTTTCTCAAGCACAATAAGCAGATGTCAGCGTGACAAGGAGTCAGGGGGTCTTAATAAGAGCATGCCACCAAAAGCTGTTGGAACAGAAAAGTCCGTCACTGCATTTTTCAGCCTGATAACCGGAGTACCATTGACACAGTTTTACAGAACTCACAGGATTTAGGAAATAAAGTTTGTGGCTATTGTTGATTTTTACTGATTTCCAATGCAAGAAAGCTTATGCTGTCATACTGTCTCTGTGTGCCTCTGAGTGTCTCCTACTCTGCAAAGACTTTTGAAAACTGGCCAACTGGTTCGACCAGATTTGACACAGGCTGAGAGTTTTCAACAATAATTATATTCCTACCAGTTTTGTAAAAATAGGCAGCCAGCAATAGGAGAAAGAAAGACCTTGCAAGATCAATCAAAAGAAAGGTTACAGCAAGAGATCACCCCTTATAAGCCACTAGGGAATCCCATATAAGCCACACAAGACTGAAACCTGATGAATGTATTAGTCACAAGAAAAGCCTTATTTTGAAGTTGCATCTTATTTAAAGCCAAAGTCAGTCAACCAAGAGACACACATTGGGAAGGTAACTGGCTTCCTTAATCCTGAAGTTCCCAGAGCAATTTCTTATTCTCGTGTGCTAGTTTCTGTTCGACCAAGCAGTTTTATACAGGACCCAAAGTGTTTCTGTACAATAAAAGTGCAATCCCTGATCTGAATTATAATCGGGAACACTATGAAAATCATGTGAAATAAATCCTGTCCACACAAAACTATGATCACTTTTTAAAAAAATTAAACAACATTATACATCTATGTTGTTTCATAGCATTATTTAAAACGCCCTCTGTTAAAATGTCTATATCACAGTTATACTATTTATGTATACATAGCACACTTATGAAATTATTTTTGAGTTACGAGATAATCTTAAATCCTTTGAAATTAAGCCCTTATAAGGTATCTTAGTTTTAACATTCAGACTCCCTAGTCCTTTTAAAAAAACTGTAGCTATATATAAGCGAAAAGACAAGTATACAGAGACTAGATTTTCGATTACAGTATAAAGCTAAACCAATGCAGTTTGAAAGGAAACCAGAAGCATTCTAACTGCGTATCTTTTATATTGAAGTAGTAGTTATGTTAAAAAAAAACAAAAAAGAGAAGCATGATCTTACACATAGGTGAGCTATTTCCTTCAATTAGAAATAATTTCAAATAAGTAAGGCTGTATTTTGAAATTCTGTCAGTCCAAGTATTGCTTGACATCATCTAGGTTTAGAATATATGTAAAAAAACCCAAAAAACAACAATGCTACAAAACCAGAAGAAAAATATGAAATAAATTGAGCTTCAAAAATTCAGTTATTTTTTAAATAGGTAAGTGCAAATGATAACTGTGTCAAGTAAAATAAAAACAAAAGGAGGAGATAAAACAGGACATAGAATTTAGGTATATGGTATAAATTACACAACAAAGAGAAAATAATTTTAAACTGATACCTATCAGGACAATTCCCATGATGATTCCTTGCAACGTATTAGGAAATGTGCATTTTGCAAGCCTTATGTAGACAGAAAATAAGAATCAGTCCCCCACTACTATATGTATCTGCAGCTATGTTGGAAATGTGAGGGAAAGGCATTAAAATGGTGTTTTATGCAAATACTAAATTCACACAAACATTTTCAGAGAAATAATAATTATTTTCCAAATCTACGAATCTGTAAAATAGCTTTAAGGGTAAAAATAAGTCAAATTTAGAGCTTATTTTGACATTTCCGAATCAAAACATTCAGTTCTTATTTTGAAAATGTTCTCATTTAAAAACATTTTAGAGGACAAAATAACTATAAAGTGAAACATTTAGGCTAAAGAAAATACTTTGCATTAACAGAAACTGATTTTATTTTTTTAGAAAAATAGAAAAAACTGCCTTTCACTTGAACGGAATCTTTTTTCCCCTCATTTTTAATTTAGCTTTTGAATCCAATAATACATTGTCCAGATGTGCCACGAAATAGCAAACTTATGACTGAAGTCTTTCCTACCATAACCCCTAAAGCAAGTGGAAAAAAAGAAACCTGAATTCCCCAAATCCAAGCAAACAAGTGATCTATCAGAAACAATCACCAAGTTTCGTGCTACTCTAAGACGACTGAAAAAATAGCATCTGGTGAATAGAAAGACCTGCCAACTGCCTGTTCAAAAATCTGATCTAATTTAAAAATTGCTAACAGACCTTTGCCTTCAAGTGTCACTTTTAGAATAGCTTTAAGAACAGCATTAGCAACTGGTGGATTGTCGCTGTTTCAGCAACTGCTACTAAGGGATTCACTTTGACAGTATATTGATTCAATTAGACATATTTAAGATGCGTATCAGCACTCTCTGGGAAGATAAACAAAGTGTCCGCTCCTTTTATTGGTAGGCTGAAGTTTCTAATTTCACAGGAGTTGAAACAAGACTGGCTGATTTCCTAGGCGTCACAGCTGGAGCTATTTCAGAGTTTGGTTCCTAGGTTTTCTGGCTGCAAAGCTGCTAGCATGTTCTGCGCTTATTTTTGGAACAGAAGGATGAGAGGCTATTCACGGTGACTTTTTAATGCAGGAAATACCATTGAGAGGTAACTACTAAACGGAGGCACACTCAACTACACGTGCTTTAGAAACAAACTGTTAAAAAGATCGCTCCTATATAATTAGTGTTATTCTTCCAGAAAAAGTCAATGGGGAGGTACCCATATATGGGATAGAACACTTGTTCCTGTATCTTTATTTAAGTAGTAATCTACTACTACTAGGGGCCATAAAGCAAGTTACTGCCTTCAAAAGATTCTGTTCCTGCATTTAGTACCTCCTTACACATGATCCTCAATATTTCATTAACACTTTAAACAAGAAGAATGTCTCCGGGATTAATCTAAAGTACACTGAATAATTGAAAAAGCACCTTCCCTCTGAAATTAATGCTCTTTTGATGAGGTTCACGAGTAGAGTCCTAACAACCACCCCACATACTTACTTGGTACATCTTTGCCTCCAAGCCAGCACTGAGGCAGTGGTTTACCATCAGTGTGATATCATCTATAACGCTGAGCTGGCGAGTCCGCAGCCTTCCACCGGCGCTCGGAGGGCAGGTCTCAAATGTCACAGCACGAGAAGCAAAACCAGGTGATTCTCAAGTACGACTACGCTGAATCATAGGAAATGAAAGAGAGCTTCACTTTCATTATAGACTTTCTCCACACTGAGGTTTAAACCTCTAAAAGCAGAGTTACAGGCTGAGCCTGAAAAGTTGTACTTTAATATGGTCATAACAGCTGCAGTCTATGTTTACAGAAAAGCTGATTACAGCAACTTGGTTTAAACATGAAAATAAAACCACAGAGCTGCTCACATGGATGTCTTACGGAGTGAGTAGATGAGTATGGCAAAACATCACAAGACGTAACAGGAAGGGCAGTAGAATCAACAGAATATTTACCTTGAGGCACAATCTAGCCCTGATACATTTATTGTACCTATAGCTCTAGGTGTATATTCACATACCAAACACCAGTGAGCTAGAGGTAATAGCCTTGTGGTAAAGCGTGCCAGCAAAGTAAATTATGTTGTGTTTGTAATCACATCTTTCCAAAGACTGGTATCCTAATGAGACTTTGGAAGTGTCTGTCTACACATTTAGACCTACCAGCAAAAAGCAGTCCTTGTCCACAGCTAATCTGTCCCGTTTGCAGGTCACACAACAACCCGGTGTGCCTTTGGGAAGGCCTGGTTTGAAAGCGTGGATGTGCACCTGATGATTTTGGCTGTGAACCTTTCCACCAAGTCATTCCCCAGTGCTCAGGCTGACATTCCAAACCACTGAGCATTTTTTAAGCACCTGCCCATTTCTTAATATCAGAAATAGTCAGAAATATTTCTTGCTCCCTAGCTCCTAAGTTTCTTCCCAAAATTACTTCTGTCTGAGATGCAGACTAGGCAACATTCAGCTCTGCAGTAATAAAAGCTCAATAATTCGTCTACTTTTGCTTTAATTGTTTGATAAATTGGATTTTTTTCTTATTGTTATTTTTCAGCATTTATTTTCTGTCCTGAAAGGCTCCCCAGTACAGCCTAAAGTTAGAATTTTAAATGAATAAAACTTATTCAGGGTAATTTCTGGGTTGTTTTACTCTCATTGATTTGATCTTTTTTCTCTGTTGTGAGAGCTTTGCACACAAGGGTCCTAACTACCCAGATTTTCAGGAAAAGTACAAGAATCAGTTCCATAAACATAGCAAAATCCTTGAAAACTATTCCAAAAATACTATCTTTCAAGCATGTATGAAATACACAAAAGGCATATGATGTGGAAAAGGAGTTGAATTGAAATAAATGGCAATATGCCATGCTCTACTAATAAACTAAGTTGATTTACTTAACATTCAATTCAACATTAGACTTTACAGACGTTCAAAATATGAGCAAGTTAACTCTACTAGAATTAGGCTCTGCAGATGGGGCCTCACCATGTAGTAGTGCTCCTCTACGCGCCCACAAAGAGTTCGCACTCTGCAAACTGAGGCAGAAGTTGTGCTGGTTATGCTTGGTGTCGATAGTTTCCCCCTCACACCCATCTCGGTGATGGGAACGAGCAGGACTCTGCTGACACTGGAACCACACTCACAGACATTAGGGAGAAATTTGACCCTTCATTTCTGTGGTGTAGGGAAGTTTAGAAAAAGTACAGGATGGGAGCGCAAGAGTTGTAAAGTATTCTCTTTAAACTTGTTGATTGCTATCATAGTGACATATAAAGCCTTTATTAGATGTCACTTGCTGAGAGCTACGTAGCTTGTTCATTGTCCTCCTTAGCGTATTCCTAGGCAATAAAAGCTTATAGTCATAAAAAGTTGGTATTGTGCAACATCATAAAGTTTCTTTTGTACTTTAATGCAAACTTATGTAGCCTGCCTATATATAAAAATAGGAATTCTTTAAGTCATCTCCTCTTTAAAATAAGATACTGTGACTCAAAGCTCCTTCAAATCAGTGCAAAACACTTAGTCACCCATTTATCATGATGATGTTCATGAGAAAAACTGTAATCAATGACAGCCATGGCCTTTGCTACATTTTCTGCACCTTGTAATCTGCCCACTAACCTCACCTCTCTGCAGGTTGCTTCTCGTGCTTCAAGCCCTGAGCTAGGCACCAGGACAAAAATAATCAGAAACATTTTTCTCCTTACTTCAAATTAATTGAATTAGAGACACAAATAGAAACTTTCAATCAGAATGACCTGAATTTTTTGATGATAACTGTTAAGAAAACTTAATCACCAAAAGAAAAAAAACTTACCATCTTTCCCGTGGCAGTTCTTTTTATCCATGATATTGCCACTTAGGGGAAAAACAGTTTTGGAAAATATCCCTGCAAAGGAAAGCACTTAGACAAGAGTAGATTTAAAGTCAATAGGTAAATCTGGCTTGTCCTTGCTGGGTTTATGGACTATGGAGCAGATTCATGGCTTGTGTAGATAGTAAGTCTGAAAATCTGTTCAACCCTCTGTTTTATCCAGCAGGTGCAGCCATCAAAGTGGCCTCATCACATCTCAATGAAAACTATCATTCTATGGAACATACTTAAATTTATTGTGTAAATTTATTATATACCACATAGCTTCATTGTTTATCTTCACCAAAATCGGTATTTTATCCTATTCCGGAGGCTTCTTTCTGTTATGCAGTCATTTTGTTAGCCTGTCTAGACCACAATGTGAGGTCATCATCATACCATCTGTTAAACTTGTTTGGGTTACAGTGTCTGCAACTCAGTTCAGCTCAAATGTTATTAGAATCCTCAAAAATGAGGGTAAGTCAGGCCAAGTCATACTTCCCAAGCATGCTGCAGGTAACAGATCTGCTATTACAGGTAATAGAGCTAGTATCTTGTCATAGGTTATTATAGAAGTATTTAGAAGCCATTTCAAGCTAATGTTGAAATATTTTCATCTGAATATCTGAATTCACATAAAAATTAGCATATTTGAGTGGCATGGATTATTTAATTTATAGTATGGTACAATGTGGAAAAAATGCCTGTAATCTAAGGACAGATGTCAGAAGAAAAAGCTAGATTTGGTATTCTGATGACATTGAGTAAGACCTTGCATATACCAGCCATGATCTCAGTTAGATGATAGGGAAGGGAAGGCACCACTTAGTGCGTGTTGTAAGGTACCAGTGTGGCCCCTCCGTCTGTGGCTCCAGTGTTTCAGGGCGTACAGGTTCATCAAAGACAAAACCTTGCAAACTTGTTTAGGTGATGTTAACAGAAGCAAAACAAATATTGATAGAGGACTTCTATTTTGACTTACATTCCAATGAACTGCATTGCCATGTCAGTAACAACTGTTTACATGTAAGCGTGCAGAAAAGTTGAAGAAATATACCAAGTGAAGGCTTCTTTATCACACCTTGGAGTCCAACAAGGTGATTAACATCTTATTCTACGAGAAATAAACAACATTTGAAGTAAAACATTATTTCTAAACTGTTTCTGTCAATGTAGTATACTCTAATTCAAGAACAACAGCGATATCTGTGAATATTACTCTCACTAAAAGAACATCAGTAAGGAAATACTGGACAATTTTTAAACCAAAAAGAGCAGTAGGTTTTGTTGTGGTTTTGGTTCCCCCCCCCCCCCATTATTCATTGTATTACATATTTTTAAAAATTAGGTTTTTTTTTTTTTTATAAATACTACATGGAGAAATAATGAGTAGCACTACATACAGTATGTAATGAATTTCTTATGAAGTTAATTTTTTTGAACTGAACACTTTGCAATCATTGCTGCTAGCTGTATGATCTACTTGTTCCAAGAAAACCTAGGCTTATTTACTTCTATATTTTTGCTATACGACTGTATTTAGTTTTACACGCCTCATATAAACCATATTCTTGTAAATAAAAAAAAAAAAAAGAAAAAAAAAAACCAGAAAAAACTTACGTAAGCTTTACCTGAATGTTTGAACGAGCAGCCTCCAAGTTTATCTGCAGAAAGGAAATGCATTTCAGAAAGAAAACTGAAATATTGCTAAATGTTTCCACAGATACAAGTTGGATCGTCAGGGGTTTTTTAATCTGTATTTTCTTAAATACTATAATTATGTTGACATTTGTGGAACTCTGTCTTGTTAGGCAACTTCTGTTAAAGAAAAAAAGTATTCTCAAATAGTCCTCAACTGTACTTCGTACAATTCATATTTGGGGTTTTTAGAGGACAAGCTCAATTAAGCAACCGTTTCACGCTTGTTGCAAGCCACGGTACTCTTTAGAGCTGGAGAGGGAGACAGGAATGACCACAGCGACACGGCCTTTAATGATAATGGAGCTACCTGGGAATTCCTTGTCTTGGCAGGGATGACGTGCCAGTGCCAGTACAGGTAACTTGGCACGTTGTCTGTGTCTGTCTGAAACACCTGTGGCAGGGCAGCACAAAAATACTTCGCTTCAGTGCCCCAGGGAGTGGAGGGTAACAGTGCTTGGAGCTGTGAGGGAGCGGGGTGTCTCCTCATTGCATTGGGTCTCCTTCGTAAGAAAAGCCACGTTGCTCAGTGCTGAACTTTCTCCACAGGAGTGTAAGTAGGCATATGATTTGGCCAGCTCAATTTCTTTGTTATTTTCCCTGCCCTCTGTCTTACCCAACTTAGAAATTATTTCTACGCCTTTTAGAACAGCTGGTGTAAAGAGAAAGTTGCCATTTCAGCCAGAATGTTGCAGGACCAGATCATTTTCGCATGTTTTCTCAGGGGTGGGAATATACATTGACCTCTCCACCTCTCCAAAACATCTTTTTCTTGATGCAAGTTTTGCCTTTGACTTGTGTAGAGTGTTGTACATCAGCAGATATATCCTTATTTAAAGAGCAGAAAGTTCCCGATTGTGGACAGAGATTATTACTAAGTAATCTTGTTCATTCCTTTTCTAACAAATCCTATTAGTTAACTTCAAAATACCTTCATCTTCTTAAACTACAGTAATGCCACTCCATTCTGAGGGCCAGTATGAACATATACCATTTCTGCGAGGCTGTAATTTTCAGCTGGCAGGAAATGAATGAAATCAAGGGGGAAAAAAAAAATAGATTTTGTGCCAGTGCTTGAGGTATCAGTTCTGCCAATTGACTGTCATCCACTACTAGCAGATGTGCTATAAAAGGAGATGAAATTCATTGTTAGCATGTTGCTTGGCGGCCAAAGCCAATTACAGAATGGAGAATTGAGCCCTTCTAATAAAAGAATTTGCATATGGAAATTACATGTATTTCCATATTATGATAAGTATTTTCAAACTGCTTAAAAGAATGCTTAACTAGACTTATATTATGTTAGTAGCATTAGCATAGCTCCTTATTTCATACACAGTACAGAAGTTTTTTACTATTATATTTTAGTCTGATACCTTATTTCTCACTGGTCATATTCCTTACTCTTCATAAATGTTTTCCGAGATAGAATACATTTTGATACCTCACATTAAAAGTGTACAATGATTGCCAGGAAGAGAAAAACTTTTTTTTTTTTCTTTACACAATATGAGTTAAAAAAGCAGACTGAAATTGCTTGTTGAGTCTGGTGAGGATAGACAGAAGGGAGACTTAATAACTATTTTCAAGTGTACAATAGTTAGCTGCAAAGAGGAAAGCAGTACACTATTTCTTGCCCTTTTCTTAGTGGATATGGTAATGTTCTTAAAACAGCAAGGGAGACTTAGATTACATGCTATGGAAAGCTTTCCAACAGATACAGATTGTGGAGCACACGACTAGGTTGTCTAGGGAGATTGTGGCACTTCACTGTTGGAATTTTTTTAAGAACTTGTAACACAAGCCTCTCTTAAAAGTGTTTTAGGCAGAACCGATCCTGTTTGGGACAGGGGATGAAATATGTGACTTCTCTGGGTCTCTCCATTCTTAATTTCTATGAATCCTTTGAGCAGTCCCAATAGTTTCCACTAAATTCATACTGTAAATTATTAACTGTAAACTTGGCATACAGTTACAGCTATGTTACAAGTAGCAATGGGCATTATATTGACATTGTAGTAGTACTACCACTCTGAAAGTACATTATACCAAAATTGCTAGGTGCTATTTGCATGATATCTGCAGAGCAAGTCTTGTGCTCTGCCTTATTTCTGTGCCATTAGCTGTCCCCTATGTGTCAGCCCCATTTTCATCACTAAAGGCATGACAGAAGTGTACACATCTAGTTTTTTTAGAGTAACAAAGAAAATCTTGCCTCTGCCTTGAAGTCTTCTGATCCCTTGTCCAAAAGGCTTGGTAGTAATAAGACAGGGGTATCAATGCCCAGTGCTTTTATTGGTGTCAATGTCTTTTGTATATTTCCATATATATTCTATAAAATTTTCTCTATAAAATTATTTTCTATATAAATTTGTGTATTTTTATACAAATTTAATTTGCTTCAGATTTACAAACATATGTAGATAATTCTTTTGTGTTCCTTCCTTCCCAAATTACGCTACTTGAAACAATGTATGATTGCTATGGATAGCACGACAGAACCATTTGCATCATTTTTACAATGTAACATGGGCTAAACCTTGACGTTTTTTACTCAAGAAGCGTCACTGACATGCATAGGAGGTTTGCCTGGGAAAAATAAACCAAAACAAAACATCACCTCTTTAGATTTTGGATTTGTATGATACTGGAACAACCCAAACATGCAACCTCCCCCCAACAACTAGGTACTTAATCTCTGATTAAGTCCTGCTCTGATCTTTTCTCAAATGTTGAGTAACTATATCCTTTCTGTAAAATACATATATGTGTGTGTGTGCATATATATATAATATATATATATAAAACCAAGCAGAAAAATCAGGTCAGAATATGAGGTCTGTTTTGGCTGTTTTGTAGCATTCCTGTCATGCAAACATTCATATGTCTCATTTAACTAGGCAGGTGAGCCGGAGTCAGTGCTGCTGCAGTACACTCGTTTTTTTCCAAACAAGTCTAAGATACTCTAAACTCATTGCTAAAACTCACTGATCAAGTCTGATTATCTCACTTTCCGATCACTGCCAAATCCTCTTCTCCAGCTTCAACAAATGCAATTTGCCCTACTCTATACATTCAGAAAGCTGCTGCAAGGGTCATTCTCCCAACCTGTTGCTCTGACCATGAGTCTCTTCCACTGGTTCGCCATGATTTCAGACATATGCTATCTGTTCTCATGCCTAGACTCCCCTAAAATTAAGTCTTTCATGAAGACTCTGATTGACTGGATTCTGGTCTCCATCACATAATTGATTAATTTTCAAGGAAGCACATTTATACACTCCTATGCTTCTCCACACACTGTGTAAGACCTCCCTGTAGGCATCCACAAAAAAATCATCTTGTTTCTGAAATGGCTTCTTTGAACTTAACTGTAACTGTAGTGCTTACAGAAACTGGATAGTAGCTTGGCTATCAAGGCTGATGCATTTTGCCTTCTTTCCTTGTTTATTAGCTGTCTTTATATATTTGTCTGCTGGCTCATATTTTATACCCAGGGTATGCCTATATTGTCTCTCACGGAGAGCTATGAGCCCACCTGAAATGTGTAGTGAGAGGCCGAAGGCAGATGTACTAACTCAGGGTTGCTGCTGCAGGAGAATATGCTGACTTTCAGCTGCATTTACTCACTTGAGTTAATGATGCTGCTCCCAGCTTGGAGCTGGCTTGGATCTCAACGGTGCGGAGTGTGGAGGAGTTTCGCTTCAGCCTGCGAAGTCCTGTGAAGATCACAACCCTGCGGCAGTGGACTATCTGTTTATTCTCTGTTTACTTGTCACACTGGGGCTTGAGGTGCTGTAACGGAATGTATAATAAATACAGAGTGGAATAATAATAGAAGCTAGTGCATGATTTTTTGTTGTTGTTATGGGGAACTGATGTTCACATAGATAAAGACGTAAAGCTCATGATCTGTTTTCAAGTAATAAAAACTATTTATTCAATATTTGCTCAATGTGTCAAATATTGCTCAATAAATGAGAACTTCACTGCAAATTGATAAAGAATATACTAATAAAAAAATGAGAAGGAAAATGTTTATTAGCTAGCCTCTGCCTGTAGGAAGGTTCTTCTGACATATTTTCAGCCAGAACTAATTTCTAACAAAGGTTTCTATTTGTTAATAACTCTAAGACTGGCTGTGGAGTGGTAAAAGAGGCAAGGACTAGACATGAACAAAAAAGGCCTTTATATTCACAGAGAAAATTTTGGACCGTTTTCAGTTTTACTTGAAACCTTCCATGTCCGTAAGAGATTTTTTTTTTTAAATAATGAGAACTCAGTTTTCCAAAGATAAGAGATACATTTTAGAAAAAAAAAATACTTATGAGAGTAGTCTGCCACTGAAGAACAGTTTTGATATAGCAAATATTTGACCAGCCTGAACAAGGACCCTGCTTTTCAAGGGAAACTATTTCCATTTTCAACACATATGGCTACTTCTTTCTACTTTGCCTGCTGGCATAGACAAGAATCACAGATTCACACTGGTGCCTGGGAGCCTGGCTATACCATTCCCCAAGGTGTCGAGCCCCTGGGCGTCTTTGAGTAACTTGAACATCGCAGGCATTTCATTGAATGGTAGCCGTTTAGTTTTTCATTTCTGAGAAAGAAAAATTGTGATTTGCTCCCTAACCTAAGTACTGTAGCAGTAAAACAATATGTTCCATGAGACTTCAGAAAAGATATTCTACTAAATGGAGTACTGTGAGATTATTTCCTCTAGGATAACATCATTCTTTGAAGGTTTGGGAGACCTATGTTTATCTCTTGAAGAATACCACTCATCTCTCTCCCCTGCTATCTTTGCGAAGTACCACCTCCTATGGAAAAATATAATTTTACAACTGCTCACTGATTTAGCCAGACATATCGTAGGTTCAAAGTGATTGCAGGCCAAATGTAACAGTCTGTTCTAGCTGTTCGTGATGTTTTGCATGAAAAGTACTGGGAAGATTAGCCAACGCTGTGAAGCCTGGATGCGGTAGGTAGACTTGTATGTGTTCATGTCATAAATTTGATACAAAGTGGAAGTAAATGAAAAATAAGGAAAATGGGTGGATGTAGTAGACTAAAGCAAACAGATTAGTCACTTAGAATGATTACAGTTGGTAGCTTATTTTCTGCTTCCTGATTCATTCATGTTGATTTTTAGGGTGTAAATGACAGCAATATTTGGTCAAATTGGGAAGGTTGGGTTTAGCTTGTTTTCAGGCTTCTCTACGTGTGGAAACAAAAAAGAGTGTGAATTGCTGCAGCTACTTTTATTTTGGAAAACAAAATCGAACAATTCTGGGAAACTGGGGGGTGGAGGGGAAGTATTCCATGTATTCCATTAATCAGATTGCCATTAATAGCTTCCTCCGTGAAAAGGCCAGGTTAAAGAACAAGGTGAAAATCTCACAACCGAGCTAATTCCATTCTAATTCTACTTTTGTTGCTAACATGACAAGGGAAAATGAACCCTGTTCAGGAATCTTACTAAAAAGTCTATTCACTTATTTAATGACAAACAAGCTTTCGAAGTAAGAGGTGAGTGCACTTAATTGATGGGAAGCCTGGTGAATGCCTTGGGAAGGAAAGGTTTTTAAAGAGCATCGGAATGCCTGGAAGCTGGATTTGTTGACCAAAATGTTGAAAATATTTCTCACAGTGACTTACACCCTTGGCTACTTGAGTCAAATTATCCCACATTTTGGAACAAAGTAAATTTATGTTACTAAACAAGCAGTAAGTTGCACGATACATGTGCTTACGTAAAGAAATGTTTTCTAGGAGTTGTTGAAAAGCAATAAAGTGGTATTTTTTTCACTGTAAGTCATGCATAATATACAGTAAAGGGGGGGTAAATTATATGCCCCCCCAAACCAGAGCAACTTGTTATAGCATACTGCTTATGAGCTGGTGGATTTTGAATCAATTATTTGTGTTAATAATTAAAAACGAATTTAAGATGTCTACAATTTAACATAGATTTAGCCAGGCTTTTGTGGCTAACAATGTGGGTATTCAAATGACATAGAACAAAAGTATGCAGGCCCAATTATACAAGAACTAACTTTGCTTTGAATAGAAGTTTCCAAATATAAAACACATTAGCAAAAATATATCATTTTATAACCAAATTCTGACTATGTCACAAAGTTTCATAATGAAAAGGAAATGAGGAGGAAAAAAGCACAAAACACAAAAGAATGAGTCAGAATCTGGTCTTGTGCTGGCAAATATCCAGAGCGTTATAACTGATTTTAGTATAACTGCGATTAGAAAGTCTCCTACATAGCGCAATAAATTGGCCCAGGAGATGAGAAATGTAATTCCAACTCATTCCATGATGGCCATGCGATAACTCTGTTGAGCTGTACAAGAAGCTGGGTAAGCATTATGCAATGCACAGCCATACAAAAATAAATCTTTAGTACAGCTGATATTTGATGAGGGAGATTGAATTCAATTAAATATCTTTACATCTGAGTAGGAGGCAACATGCACAACCTCTTTTCCAAATAGCTCCAGGATGCTGAATAACGCTGATGGGATGCAAGGATACTGAGCATGAAAGAAAGATTTCTGCATTCTTTTCATGGAACATGAAAAGTAACCAAGTTAGTAATTTAATTTTTTATTATTTTAAGTCAATGGGTTAATTTCTTTTGAGACACCCATTGGCACTGAGAAATACACTGTGCATGTCTCAGTTGGGTGGTAGGAGGAGTGAGGCTTATTAACATTTAAATAGATTTATCTGAGCGCTAAAATGGATATGCTAAGTAAATGGCTGTGCCAGGAAAACTGATTCTACCAAGTGGACTAAGAAGACAAAGGATCCTCTGATGAAGATGATGAGAGTCAGCTTTCAAAAACAATTAGAGATTATGGAAGGAATGTCACCCACCATTTTAGGTAAGTAAGTGGTGGAGCATCAGTAATTTATATAAGACAGAAGAACAGCAATAATTGCAGATGTCAAAAAAGACTCTAATTAGGAGAAAAAGGCACATGCAGGAAGGCGGAATTCTAACTTAAACTAAAATAATGCTCAAGAGTTGCAACAAAATGGGAATGTGGAAATTTAGAATATGTTTTCAGTTATCTCACTGAGGTCTGCAGACTTGCTGCACCAGCTAAAGTTTCTGGAATCCACACAGATTTTGCTGCTATCATGTCCCTGAGGAGGGAAACTGAAAGAAGAGCCTGTAAAGAGACAGAGATCTGGAAAAACTGTGCTTGCTGATATCCTGAGGAAGGGAGAGCGTGTACATCCTGTGGCCGTGGGTCAGCTACCCTCTGCGGTTCCCTTTCTACAAAGACGTAGCAGGTAGAGCTGCAGAAGTGTAACAAGACACTAGAGTCCTCTGAGACCAAGGGGAGCACACATCGTTCTGCCATGCCAAGATCCAGGTGCCGCTGCCAGCGGGGTGCCTCACCGTGGTAGGGGACAGGTACACAGGTAAATTTGCAGTTGAGTGCCTTCCCATCATAGAAAAGCCATCTAGAAGTCTAGCATCATGCAGTCTAAAGCAAAGACATGCTAAAGTAAAAGTCTTTGTTTCCAAAGGTGTATTTTCCCCCTGTAAGACATATGCAGCAGGGACCTATGAACATAATAGCATATGCAACACAGTAAAGAAGTAAATCTGAGGAGCTTCAGGGCCAGGCTTAAAGTAGAAATAAAGGGCAGGAAGCATGTCCAAGGAAAAGAGATGAGGCAGTTATTCCAGTAGACGTGGAAAACTGCCAAGCTGAGATTCGCCACAACAGGCATTGGAAGTCTCCAAACGAAAAGGCCTGGGAAGCACTGCAATTACTGCGCCTTGGTTCATCTCACATGCCGCACATTTTAGAAAGCTAAATGCCTATCACATGTTTCCTGAACAGCATCCCTCGTCACAGAGTTCCAGAACTGTTTCTAACAAGGAAGCTCAGAAATAGGCTCATATGCTTACTTAATCATCAATTCCACTTGATTAAAAAAAAAAAGGCAAACCAAAAACCCCTCAGAAAACTACATTCATCACATCAAATGCGTTTATTTTTAGTTCATAAAAATACTGCATAAGCTCTTCACAATTCAAAAATAAAGTCCTTGGAAGTAAGCCTAATTTCAGTTTTGTGAAGGTCAATATTTCAAGAACTATGTTTTTGAGTACATTTGGGGCGTTTAATAGTATTAATGTTTTTCCTTGGTGATTTTTAGATCTAATTTTAAATAAAATACTGACAGCAATATTAAAAGTTTAATGGTTAAAGGCTCAACTATTAATGTTAGTAGTGTAAGGGTACTTAGCAAAAACAATTCCACAGATTACGATCTATATGGTAGATTTTAATAGTCAATTAGAACATCCTATAAAGAGAGCTCCCTAAGAACTCTTTCTTTATTAAAAATGCCCAGAAAATGACTCAGAAATAGAAGATTAATTTTCTTTTCCTTTTTAACTTATCACATAGTAGTCGATTATAACTTACAGTTAGACACTTAGACTAGGAAAGATATTTAGTCTTCCAAAATTGTCTTTGTTCTTTGGAAGACCATATTTTGTCAACAGAAGTCTATTTGAATGCTTCTGTAAGGAATGAGAAGAAGGATTGACACATTTTGATCATTTGTACCCTGCAAAGCTCCGATATAATGATTTAAATGAACATCAATATTTGCTCTGCTTATTACGTTATTAAAAGATTCATAAATGGAGAAAAAAATCTCAGTTCCTGACAGGTATTTGGTCAACAGATTACTGTTTCCACACAATAACCTATGAGCTAATTTCTAGATAACCTTTACTTTTATAGGCAGATGGAAAAAGAAGAACCGACAGGATTTGCGGTAGGAAGAACGCTAACCAAGCATTCATTTTGTTACAGATGTCAAACACAGAGGTGCTTCTAGGTTATTTCCAGCTTAAAGACTGCAGTGATTGATTTAAAGTAGTGCTATACTTACAAGTAGGAGCTGTTTGACTGATCTACGTCAAAGAAAAATGCCATTCTTTGGCTTTCCATTTACAGAAAGATTTAATTATACTTGCAAGGTTCAGACTTTTTTAGAAGCAGAAAACATTTCCAGCTATGTTCCTGGTTTCTTGGCTGTGCTGCAGCTGTTTACACAGCTCTGCTGTTGCATACCCAGAAGCCAATATAGCTGAACGTGGAGGAATTGTCTGTGTCATCAGTACTGGTGTAGGGCTAAGTTTCTAAATGGGTCAGCCTTCCATAGTCCTCCAATGATTCTGAGATAGAGCATATCCATCCTGTTCTAGGGATACTTCTAGGATCCTTTGATCCTGTAACGTATTGCATAGCTGCTTTGAGAATGTTTTGTGGAAACTGCTAAGAAAGCTCTCAGAACCTCTTCTGGGTCAGCACTGTCATCCAGAAGCATGGCTGGACAGAATCATCAAATTCAAGATCCCTCAGGTGCTTGGCTGAAATAGTGGCTACTGATCTCAGCAGCATTCCAAACCAGTGGGACAGATGCATGCTTGGTTGTACCCGCTGCATGCAGGTACTGCTGGGTAAGAAGCATAGGCATAACATCATGGTATATCTTTTAAGCAAAGAAAACAACATTGTCTCTAGATCAGTAGTCATCAGTCCCGCTATACAGGATTACTTAAGAACTGCCAAGAACAAAGAACAATCTTTTTCCCCAACTTGTATTACTCATTGTTTATTTTTTGAAACCGTTGATACATGAAAATAAAACTTGATTATTTAAGTACACTGATAACTGTCTTTTCCCTTTGTAGCATGACATAAAATATGGCTAGGAGATGTGTTGATTCCTGCAGGAATTTGAAGTAATTTTATTCCATCTGGAAGAAGTGGAAAATAGTCAGAATTAAGTTTTTACAGATCATGAGGCATACACGGTACCAGTGCTTGTGTGGCTTGCTTCATGTCACACCCAAGCACTGAGACACTAGTTTTAAATGACAACAAGGTTCTGAAAGCAATCTAGGTTAATTCCTGAGAATAAGCTAAACCTTCTTTATTCTTGTGGTTTGCAGTTCTAGAAACAAAACCAGAAATGTTTTCTGTTGTAACTGGTTGAGCAGACTAGGGATTGATGTGGTTTTGTGGTTTCCTTAGTTGTACCAGGAACTAATCAGAATACCCACTGGTCTTCTTGCTGTGTCATTCTCTTCATTAGTTTTCTTGAGTCATTACTACACATTACAATATGAAAAGGGAACCTCTTATACACTCTAAGTTTGGTTTTGTTTGTTTGCTTCTATTTTCATTATATTTAACTTCTCTTTTACAGTGGACTTCAAGCTTGCACTGTATGGATAGTTCAAATGTCATTATTGAGTCATAATCCACCATGCGTCATAGAATTATAAGACGTTAAAGATTAATCTCAGTGCACAGTTCGACAAGATAAAAGCATTAGTTCTTAAACACTCAGCTCTTACCCTTATGCTATCTTGGTTTGAGTTTAATGGTGACTATGTCTCTTTATGGCGCTTTCCTCATGCAAGTAGGACATCTGAAATAGAAGAAAGGGAACTAAATTAAATTTTACTCCTGAAAATCATTTTAATAGAACGTATATTTCCAGTTGTATATATCAAAATAAACAAGTAAATTGTAGATGAATTGGAAATTATTTCATGTTCAAAATACTCTTGGTTGATGAGAGGGTAGTCTGGGAAAGCATCGCAAAGGTCTTGCCCTGTTTTGTTCCTCCCCAGGCATATGCTGCTAGTGATGGGATAACAGGCTAACACAAACTGTTGATCTGAACTAATATGGCTTCTGGAGAGGTGAAAGAGAACTTTAATGTTAAGCCGAAAGAAACAAAAGACTCATGAAAGGGAGAATGAAGTAAATGCAACTCAAACACAACTCCTGACTTTGGAAGCAAAATCTGAGATACTTCAGATGGAAACACAAATCTATGAATCAGTCCAACACTAAAAGAACTTGAGAAAAGGATTTTAGATAGAAACTAAAAAAGGAAGCGAAGACACCATATCTATGAAGGGCTCATAGATATACACAAACATCATGTGGGTAACATTTCTGGCTAGGCTAAGGTTTTGTAGAATGGACCTCCTCCTCAAAAACAATGAGTGTGAGTTAGCCATGTATGAAACTAGTTAGAAATGTTAAATATATTCTGTAAAACCTAAGATGTCCTGTTCTTGCAAGATATATATACTGCTATGTCAGATTATGTTTTCAAGAGTAAAATTTCCAGTAATGCAGGGAAGAGAACACAAAGGAACCAATGAAACTTTATGAGGGTCCTAATTGTTCTTGGCCCAAAGCCAATACAACTCTAAATTACACAGAAAAGAATACCTTGTATCAGCGGAGTGCAGCTTACATATGCGAGTGGCTGCATATTAATATTTCCTTGGGAATCAATATATTGTCACTGCAGGGTGGCCATGATTTAGTATGTTCTGACAACTCCCAAGGGGCCCGTTCTTGCACTTTGATTTCAAGCCCACCATTTCAGAGTCAATTATGAGGAGTTAATGGAAGGGGCCATACCAACGGCAAATAATTGACATGGGCTCTATGAGATTAAATGAAATGATTTGTATATAACATTGAATAAAACAGTCAAATACACTTCACAAAGCTTTATTAGTATCACCTGCTTGGGAATTTTGTGGGATGAAAGACAAAAACCCTAATGGCAAAATTTAACAAGCTCTGTGAGCGAAGAAAATTATCTCTGACTTAACTTTAGGTGAAGCAAGTAAAGAAAATGCTACAAGAATGAAGTCAGAAAGGCTGACTTCATAGCAAGTGGGAAAGAAAACTTCCCAATACAAAAAAGGTGGCTGTCTCTAAGGTACAAGACCATGTCAAGGCAGTTTGTCATACACATTTTTTAAAGCCTTTCCTATAATAGGAAGAAAAACAATTGAACAAACCCAGAGCGGGCCTTAATTCTCTTGAAGGGAACTTTTTGGTGACAGACACAGAATGTGCTATAGGGTGATGAAAAACATCAGGTGTAATAGGCTCCAGCTCATCGATCCACCTCGGTGACAAAAGAAAATACCTTTCCCAAAAGAGTTCCTTCTGCACACAGTAGACATGAAAGTCCTAGAGAGAAGAGATGCTCAATAAGAGGTAAGTAACTTCCAAGATCCAGTTAGGGGAAAATATTTCATCTTGTCCTTGCTATATTCTTATAGTCATGTTGCTGAAATGCTGCCTTCCGTATTTTGAAGCCAGGTTCAGTAAACAGGGTAAGGAGCTCTCTGTCATCACAGACTCAGAGAAATAACCACTGCTATTCTCGTACAGGTCTGCCTGTTTGCAGCCTGTTTGCTCAGCTGGAAGTTGGTGGTGAAGCTGTCTGAAGATGCCCCAGCTCAGAGTAAGGGGCCGAGGCCCTCACAGTGCCAGGCCAGAGGCTGTATTTTGTCTTCCAACTTACGATGCCCAGGCAGTGTAAATGAGAAGCGGAAGGCAACCTGACCTGAACACAAAGGAATGAGAAACAGAGCGGAGTCAGCAGCAGAGGGAGTGGGAAGGGCTTGACGGGACAGGCTTTAGGCAGGGGCATCTTACTGGATATGAACAAAGGAATAATACTGCAGGAACCAGCAGTAGAATGTAGCCATTAAAGAAGCCTCACTCCCCAAACTGCACTGTAGGACCCAGCAGGTGAGTGCTGGGGCTTACAGATACTCTGCAAACAGCTGTGAAACCCACTGGCAAAGTAGGTGGTCCAAGCTGGGGAAAATAGCCTTCTCTAGCTTTCTGTTGCTCTTTGAACTTAACTAGCAAAGGCTTAAGAAAGTAGATCTAAAGGTCTGGTATTGCTGATGACCCTTTGCAAGCATGTAAACCATAACCATACTTCCAAATGGTTAAAATCAGTTTTTATCCAGCAGATTTTCTTTCTGTAAATGCAGGCAGTTTCATGTAAATGCTGTACTTCATGCGCATGTTAAAATGAAATAACATTGATTGCAAAGTCAAGCACTTAAAAATTAGAAGCCATCAGAATCAGAGTTGTCTATGCAGCATTAATGTGTTCTATTTTAATATTACCTTGATCATGATTTAATTAATAATTGCAGGATCATATATTTTTCCCTTAATTTACTTAGGATGGATCAAGGCATGAAAAAAGATTGTTTGTGAACACTATCATCAACCATATATGTACTAAATCCATGAATAAGCTGTGGAAAAAGAGCCTGGATTAGACATAACAAAAACTTCTAAGGTTATGAATTTAGTTTAGAGGGACACTGCCTCTTTTCTTAAGGGTCAGAATCTAGTCTTAGATACATACAAAATTTCTTATTATGACAAGTTACTCTGGGATAAGGAACTACCAGTCAAACTTCTTCCTATGCCATCCACAGGGATTTGTTAGGGCTGAAATAGCATCTCCTGCCAGTGTGAAAGGTCTTGTTTTTAAAATTCTTGTTTTTCTCCTCTTACTTTCTAATATTACTGTAACAGGCATTCCTTTCCAGATACCAGTAGTATGATCTAATTTTGATTCAATTTAAATTTGTAACAGAAATAGTACCCTTCTGTCCCAGTACTGTCTCCTAAATCACCAACATCAGCGCTTGACTCTCCTCATTACCCATGCAGTCCTGCCGAGTGATTTGACTGTGACACTGTCTCTTAGTCCTCTCTGCCACCAAAAGAGGTGGTAGAAAGGTAATTTTATGAATACGGCTTTCACCAGAAATGCACCTGGATTGCAGGTGCCTTTACTGGGAGATTAAGATGGCTGTAGCCCACCAGCGCTGCTCCTGCAATGAAGGAACAGTCGTGTGGCTGTGGCAAGGCCTGCTCCCGGACAAAGCTGGATCCTGCCATACCCTCCCTAAAATAGTCACCTCTTTGAATGCTGGAGGTTTGGTGAGTTGGCACCACTTCCATGGTTAATACAACACTTCCATGAAAACAATTAACCCTCCTAATATTCTAGTCGGTGCATAGTCGCTGAGGCAGAGCACTGGTGCACACTTCTGAAGAGCAGATGATTTGCGCCTCACCAGCCTGGACCAGAAGCTGCACAAAAGGGGTCTGTCTGTGCCGACTCCTCCACAGAGACCTTCTGTGACCGTGGCAGCGGTGCTGAACACTGCCCAGCCCAGCTCTGGTGGGCTGTCCTGGATTTTTGAAACTGTATGCAATACAAACTATGGTTTAGGGTTTTTTTGCTCCTCAGGAGGTTTTTATCTCCTTTTTAGAGAAGGAAACAAACAGCATCATTTCTGTAGCTAGAATTTTCTTCCAGTAGTGTAGGAAAAATATTTTTCTTCCTCATGCTGAATTCCTGGTATTGAAACATCAGCTCCCTCTAACCTGAGTTAATTTATATTTAAAGTTTTGTTTTGTCTTTTCAGCCTTTTAAAAACGTTCACTGAAAGCTTTACCTAGTTCTCCACATTATTTTAGTATACCAGGACAGTTTATTTGTATAAAATCCTGAGGCAGCTTTAGTAAATGAACAACAAATAGCAAAATTTGACTGACTCAAGCAGTAAACATTTTCCACTTACTTTTTTTACATATATATGTACCCTTTACTTAGTATTTAAAACTAGCTCCTTCACAACTTAATCAGGTTAATACACTTTTATTTGTAAAATTAAGTGACTACAATTTCAGTTTTTAACCCTTTCATGTGGCTTTCTCCACCCTGAAAATCTACAAAACCTTGCTTTTTTTAATGCTTGCCCTTTCATCCACTTAAACAATTTTTTAGAAGCTTGTTTCAGCTCCACCTCTGTTTTCACCCCCTTTCAGTAATGCCTGGGTTCCTGTAATTGCCTGTTTCCATCCCAGGTGCACCTCCGTGTGCCCAGCCTGGCTCAGCCATGTGCGGTTAATTGGCCGTGCAGGTGTACTCGCTTGGAGTCACCCACCGGTCCAAGTCAGCAAGCCTTGCAGAAAGGTCAGACAAATCAGTTCAAAGGGAAAATATATTTTAGAAGCGTCCATCATGGAAGTATATTTGAATTGCAAAGCTGAATTATTCAAGTACTACTTCTGAGTGACTATGTGAAGATTTTGTGATCTGACTCCTGTTCCTTCAAGTGATAAAGTGCTCTGTAGCACTATATATGCTTGAACAAATTTAATTTCATTCCAGTTGTGAATGGTTCTGTCAGCTGGGTGGCAGGTGTTTCAGACTGGCCACTATGAAACAAAATAACTGTAGCTAAAATTTCCACTTCAACGTGACCAGGAATTTGCAAAGGAAAGGTACTGTCCGCTCTGGAGAGTTAGGCCAGGTGAAAACTGGGTACTGTTCTTTTCATCTTATTTGCGTAGTCCGTTGTTCTGTACTTCATATCTTAATTGTTAAAGATAAAAAAAAAATCTTTTGTTTCTTTTTTTTTCCGGCTAAACAAAACTGGGAAGTTATGTACATACCGATCCCTGTTCATTGTTGCTTTCCCTGGTTATTTTTTTTTCCTTTGTAAAACAAGTAGAAAAGGAGCAGAAGCACTATCAAGTCAGGGGGTAACATAACCAAATCAGAAGAATAATTTATTGCTTTGCTTTGCATGGGTCTAATGTCTGGTACACATGGAGTGAAGCAAAGAATCCTTTTTGTCTTTCACATAGCGGTCAGACGTGCCAATACATGTTAAGACAGTTGTAGAGTACATGCTGCATAAGGGTAAATGGCAAATAAAAAAGTGGGTAGACTTGCTTGTTTGGTATGTGTGAGGATAGCATAAACACCCCATTGCTCACACTAGACGTGCTTTAACTCTGCTTATTTGCATTTGTTTTCTACTAGATCACTCTGCAGACGTGGCTGAAAACACTAGAGTTAATAAAACCCAAAGAGTATTATTCAAATACCCTTTCCATATCCAAACACCTGAGAAGGTATTTAGCATATAATACATTGCTGTTTCCTAGAATTATTCCTGTAGCCCAATTTATTTGCAGGAGTTCAAAGACTAGAGTTTATGCCACTCAAAAGGGTCATTGCAGCTTGCTCGGGAGAGTGCCCTTGAGCATGCATCAGTATAGCCATACCCTAGAGTGGTTTGTATTTATGTACATATATTTAAAGATGATGATGATGATGATTGTAAAATGTATGTGTTCTAGCTTATGGACTTGTATACCATGCTTTATATAACCAAAAATCTTTATTCAGTCTGGTCGTTGTCCATTTATATTTTCTGTCTTGATGGACTTTCATCTTAAATATTAAGACTATGCTCACTTTGGGCACTAATTGGCACTGGAATATATTTTATACAGAACAGAAGATGCACGTTTCCCTAGGCTTTCCTCTTTAGTACAAGGCCTATCCCTCATTTAGCCTTGTTTTGAAGAAATGTGATGTCATTGTTTAAGAGACTGAGCACTTTTCACAACACGATACTGATACAATAAAAAGAGGTAGTAGCTAGTGTTATCCTAATGATTTAGAACTCTTTTGAGGTAAGTCTTGATTTTGAAATCAAGATAAATAAGTAGTTTCAGCTGGCTTTGGATCAAGTTATAAAGCTTTAATTTACACACACACACACACAAACTGGGCAGGGCTTGCAGAATGGGATAGTCATAAATTCCCCATTTATGCTTAAGGTCTGTTGGTACTTGTTCCATGCTGTTGCTGAAGAAAGTAGGATAACCATGAGGATTTTTTTTCCCTCATAACTAGAAGGAACAAGTAAAGTGCTGGATTGTAAATGATCTCCCTTTGACCTCTGTCTGCAACTATAACTCTAACTTTGATGGGTGTTCTATCTATGCAATAATTCAAGAATAAGATATAGTCATGGGTGAATGATACCCAGCCACCTCACAGTAATTCCATTACTGTTGTACTCTCGTGTCCTCTGCAGGAGTTGAAAGATTAACCCAACACCTGCGTCACCAGGGGGGGGGGGGGGACGGGAAGAGAGAGAATTAAATAAACAAGGGAGGAAAATGTTCAGCCCATTATCCTGGAAGCTACATACCATAGGAATTGCAGTCAATGCAGTTTTCAATTTCAGTGTTTTATATATAAGAATTTTATATATAAAATCTATCTGTGTGGCTGAAGTATTCGGATTCTGCTTGGTTGTTTCTCCTGAAATCTTTAACCAGTTTTTGTTTCTTGTTTCTGTGTGTTATATAGGTCTAGGTGATGCAATAAGTTTTGACAGAATTCAAAATATGTTTTTGCACGTTACGTTAAACAGAGTTCCTTAAGCAGAGTTTTTCAAAATTAACAGAATATTCCAGTTGTAGCTAATACACATCTTCAGAGTGAAAAATAAATACTATCGTAACATTTCTGTCTAACTCAAATGCTAACACCTGATACTACAGAAAGGCCACACAAATAGAAAAATACCTTCAGTTTGGCAAGTGGGGCATGCAGTGGGTTTCCTTCACCCTGAAGCTCTGCTATCCATAGAAATACTTGGCTGGGATTGCTCCATCTGTAGTAAGAGAAGACCTTAATCTAGAGGGCTTGGCTGGAACAGTGCAGGTGTTGATCTAGAGGCTTTTCTCAGCTTCCTTATTCTGTGGTCCTGTGTGATAATGTGTAAGTTGGCAACCACAGAATTGTTGTCAGCGTTTGGACAATCTTTTTCCTTTTTTTGATGTTCTAAGCTGCTAAATATACTGTTGAGCCAATGTTTATTGACAGAAAAAGCAAGTAATAATAGGAAGAATTACTGTCATCTGCAAGAATCTTGTGATGGGGTAAATAACAGCTCATAAATGGAGACCTGGTATTGCAGAATAAGGATTGATAACACTGACACCTTGTTTACATCCATGCATACTCTTTAAATTAGTGAATTCAAATGGAAAGGTAGAACAGACTGGGTGTGAAGAGACCTAGGCAAAGAAAGGCAATTAACAGAGCCAATCAATGATGTGAGCTTCATTACAGAAGAGAGTATCTATTTAAAAAAAATCACACACCCCCCAACTCTTCCCCCATCAGGTTTTATCAAATTACCTTAATGTTTTTGGATGAGGCTACAAACTTCTGTCATAATATCAATATAATAAACATAGATTTTTATAAGACTTTTTGACTTGAGGCATCTTGATTAATAAAATAGAATATCAAAAGAAAAGTCAACAGGACAAACATCATATGGACTACAACAGTCCCAATGATAATTTTTAGCATGTCGTAGTGAGCAGAGCATAGAGGTACTGGAAAGGGAAGGAAGATTAAGGGATAGAAGGGCTTTCCCTCTTACCTCTTCTCCCTCCTGCTCTGAGCACTGGCAGCAGCAATATGCCTGCTCTTGGTCTTGGCTGCTGCAAACGCTCAGGACATCTCAAATACCCTTCCTCTGTTCACTTTGCAGTAGGGGAATCAAAAGACCTAAAGACCTGCTATACTGGAGGTTGTACAGACAAGAAGTAAAAGAGTAATTTAAGGGCTGAAAAATAGCAGCAAAAATTTTAATGAAGTTCACTCTACTTAGCTCTTAAAAGATGAGGTAAATAGCCAGCTTGATCACAATCTATTAAAAAAATTATGGAAGGCATGTAAGTTTTAGAATAAGGATCTTCAGCCTACTGCTCAAATGTGAAATAGGAAATTGTAGCTAGACCAGAAATGAAAGATACGTTTTTAATGGATACAGTGATTAATGAACTGGTAACCAAAGGATGTGGCTACCAGTGGTTCCAATGATCATCCATCAGTGGAAATTATCAAACTAAGAATGGATATTTTAGGAAAGATAAACTCTGATGCAAGCACAGCGATTGAAACTGAAGCAGGAATTAAACCATTTTAGTCTTCTGTTTACTGACATTGAGACTAGATGAGTACATTTGTCCCTACAACCTTAACGATGCTCAACATTTCAGGTAGAAGAAGCCACAGCACTTCCTACAGAGGCATTTGAGGATCATGGGACATGGCTTCTCACCACGGGATGAGACATATCTGGAATTTGATGAAAATTCAGACACTCAATGTCACGTGGTGGGTACAAGCCCAGTAAGAGGATAGGACATGCAAGCAGTCTTGTTGAGTGACGCAGAATGCTTACAAATTCCCCTAACATAATAGACGTGCCCTTGTTACTGGGCTGAGGGACTGGTTTTAATCATGTGATTGATGCATATTGTAGTATGGAGGGCTGTGGCTTCCTCAGGAAACTGGGGTTGAGGAGGAAATAAGCAGTATCCTCTGAGTCATCACCTGCCTGTCTTTGAGAAGGCCAAGAAAGGCACAAGGTGCACGTTGCATCGATCTCACTGGTAGAGTGTGGACTGGGAACTCCTGCCTGTATTTATGAGGGTAAGGATTCAGGACTCCCTTCTTAATGCCATCACTGATTTATTGCAGAAAAGAGGTAATTAGATGTGCTTTGAAGAGGCATTCTGAGGTTAGTCCTATAAATAGTTAATATCTGAAAACTTTTCTATTATTGTATATCAGAAGTATTCATGATCAGTGTGTTTGTAAGTGACATAGGATGATATTCTGTTCTAGCTTTTTAGAAAAGTTGCTGCTGGGTAATGGCTGATGCACTTTTTGGAAGCCAAAGAGCAATAGTATCTCTATCCTGAGTAAAGAGTTGGACTGAGATTTTTGTAAGTGAAGTATACTTGGCCCAGAAAGATGTCGAAGCAGTCTTGTTTATCTTCACCACACACATTTTTCAGTAAAGATTGGCTGTTGGGAGACTCAAAGCACTCAAAAAGGAGTAAGCATTTTACAAAATGATTAAAAGCAAACTCTATTGTCAATATCGAGTTTACAATTTCCCTGTGATTCATTGTCCTTATTCATCTTACTCACTTGAATCAATTACTAGCTTTTCTGACTCAATTGTTTTGGGGTTTTTTTCCAGTCTTCCTGTTTCCAGCTTAATTCCCAAATTTCTGGTGCAATTCCTTGTAGTAGGCTCCAGGGAGACAGAAGTAAAATGTGAAAGTAGGAGCATAAAATCCAAGCTGTTCTGTTGCCCACAATATGTAAGGTATGACATAAGCAGCAGTTACCTGTATAAAGGCTTTCAGAAGAAAGGCACAGCTCTTTGTTAGTGACCAATGTGTTGTAGGACAGGAATAGAAGATTAGGTAATGTAGTGGTATGAGATATTTTTCTTGTATGTTATGTTTGTCTTGTATGTTACTTAGAGGAGATAATAATAATAGACGTAGCAGGAAGACACATTTCCTGACATGCGATTAGACCCAGTAAGGCCAGACAGTCGCAAATGGAAAAGAAAGGGATTTGTTGTCTTGAATGTCCCCTTGAGACTAAATAATTCTAATGAATTTTTGTGTGAGCTCTGAAACCATATGCTTTTATGGTATCCAATTTGTTATTAACATAAATATACTGTACTTAAATAATATGTAACTAATGTAAAGAAACACGCTATTCTTAGAGAAAAGAGTACACCTGGAGTTATGGATTTAAATAGAAGGAAAAGAATTGAGGACTATAAGTTTTGATTCAGCTGTGTTTGAGAAGGGTTTGAAAAACTGTTGTTCCTGGAAACAATGAGATACAAACCTGTTTGCATAGTCAATCTCCGGCCAGAAAGGATCCTGTCAGGTGAAATATTAACCCAAAGGAATGCAGTTTTCTTAGGGCAATGAGCTCTTGGCTTCAAACAAACCTTTAATGTAGAGCTAAAGTGACCATTTAAAAAACATATATGCATCCAGAGGATTGGATGGCTGTCACACCAGAACAGGATTATTCTATCTTTTAGCTATAGCTTACTTGTTTGTAACTGGCCTGGTTCTGTAGTGCTGAAAAGTAATTTCTAGCTGTATAGTGGCCAAATGTCTATTGCTTTTGTTGTATCACTGCAGTAGGCAGGTGTTTATATTATGCACACTATCATAGCAGCTGGGAGCTCTATTAGTAATCCTAACGTTTCAGGATAGAGAGAGCTCAAGGAATATGTCCTTCAGTTTCTCTTCTACCGGGCAGCAGGGTCTCTGCTCGGAGTGATGATCTTCCTAAGCAGGGTCAAATTCACACTGGATCCATGACATAAGAGGCAGCATGAAAAGCTCTGAGCCTGGTCCCGAGCCCCATTCCTTTGCAGCATGCTATGCTAGATCTGCTAGTGAGTGCCAAGTTCAAGCTGCACCCATTGAACCCACCAGATAGTTGCTGCTCCAGGAAATGTTTTTTAGGCCCCAGGAGGCATTTGCGCTAAAATGCCAAAATACCAGCAGAACAACTCCTCATTCCTCCTGCCAACTGAGAAAGGGCTAAGCCTCTAAAGCACAATCCAGACCATAATGTTCATGCTAAACTGGGTGTTTCCCTCATTTTTTTTGTTCGCAAAGATCCACGTGCAAAGTATAATTTTCTGTCTGTGGGCTCTGATGGACTCTGATGTGCTTTGCAGGTGTTCCTATGTACAGCTGCGGGAGGCCCAAATGTGCTGGAACTCACAACTGTGGAATTATTAAAAAAAAAAAAAAAAAAATCTTTGTTTCTCTGCAGAGTGAGCTTCTTCCTCTAAGTACCCTTCACTTCCCAGTAACTTGGTAGCACTCTGGAGATACTAACAGTCAGACTGGTTTGCTGCTTTTTGTGGTGGGTTTCAGTCCACTCATAGGTTTTTGTAGATTCCTTAGGACTAGCACCTTATTGACTAGGAAGTTATGGAGAGGGGAGATGGGAGGAGGTAAGCATTACATCCCAAATCCTGCCCACTTGTGACACTGAAATGGGAATTTAGTCATGGAAGGTATATGACCTTAAAAGAAAAATAAAAGGCTTCAATAATAGCAATGTTAAAATTATCATTGCTAGGAAGCTGGGTTAATCCACTCAGAAGAATGGGGTGGCTCCCTCTGCTGAGCTTTTATTTTCTATTTTTCACAGGGTCATTCCAATATTCATTTCACTTTGGATGACTTCACAGTCATAGCTGAAAGAGTAAGAAAATATTTCCTCTAGAGCTTCTTCTCACATTAAATGTGTGACTATAGCCTCAGAGAAGGACTGTTATGGACAGTGTCCAGGAAGTATCTCAGCTCTCATTAAACACAGATCATTAAACATATTGCATAAAGAGTCACTGTGGCTGTCACATATAGCTAAGCTATACTTCTGCTGTTACCACGATGCAAAAGGCAAGATGTTAAGTTTTAGTACCATTACAATTTTGCCCACAAAAAGATGGAGAAAATGAATCAAAGCAGCCATTTTGCTTTCCCTACCTCCTCCTTTTATCTCATACCTGTTAACATTGACCCATGGAGGGATTTCACTCCCCAGCAAATAACTTGGTCAGTGGCTTAAAGGCAGAGTTGGTTGAAAACTCCGGCTATGTGTATTCGTGGGCCCACAGTTTGTGTTGCTTTCAATGATAAGAAAACAAAGACTTCTAAGGGACTAATTCTTTGAAACACTAAGCATTTCTGGCAAGGCCCTTTCAGTAGAAAATGGGGACCTGATCATCTTGCAGAACCAAACTGAGTGAATGTTCCTTTAAAAAAGAAAAAAGAGAGAAAACACAGCCTTAAAGAGGATTTGTAAATGCCTTCCCAACAGGAGGGACTACTGAACTCTTCTGACAGCATGTAGAGTTTTCATAAGATCATCTTTCTTTTGGAGGTGTATGGAAAATATAGGGTCTGCAACCACACTCTCTGCAGTCAGTGATAAAATTATCACTAAGTCCATGGACAGAATGGATCCCGATGTGATGGAGACCACTGCTACTATTTTTAGTCTGTATTTCAATAGCTTCAGAAGTCTTAAGCAGGTGACATCTTTCCTCTCATCCCTATCCCAGGAATCTTTGTTGTACCGTCAACTACTATATGTTTGTACAATGCATACTGCAGCTGGGATGCAGCCTAGTTGAAGCCTTCTTCCAATGTGCTTCTGGTAATACAGGAGCAGAGCACTTAGTAATCTGTGATCCAAGTGGTTAAAGTTATTGCAGCACAACTAGTAAGAAAAGAATAAACTGTCTGAGGCAGGGCCTATATGTTTGAATGGACAATCTCCTTCCTTTTTAAAAAAAAAAAAAAAGATGTAACTACTCATTGATTCCATGTTCCATTTAGCTAGTTCTGCTTTTAAAAAACCCAAAGCAAAATAAAAAACCCACCCCAAAACAAACAACACCCCCCGCAACCCCACAATTAAAGTGATAAGGTGACAGATAAATTAACTAACTGGATTTCCACTTGCTTAGATCTATATTGAACTACAGGCCTGTCAGCCTGACCTCGGTGCCCGGGAAGGTTATGGAGCAGATCATCTTGAGTGCCATCATGCGGCACATACGGGACAACCGGGCGATCGGGCCCAGTCAGCACGGGTTTATGAAAGGCAGGTCCTGTCTGACCAACATGATCTCCTTCTACGACATGGTGACCCGCTTAGTGGGTGAGGGAAAGGCTGTGGACGTTGTGTACCTGGACTTTAGTAAAGCCTTTGACACCGTCTCCCACAGCATTCTCTTGGAGAAGTTGGCTACCCATGGCTTGGATGGGCATACTCTGCGCTGGGTAGGAAACTGGCTGGATGGCCGGGCCCAAAGAGTTGTGGTGAATGGAGTTAAATCCGGTTGGAGGCCGGTCACAAGTGGTGTTTCCCAGGGCTCAGTACTGGGGCCAGTTCTGTTCAATATCTTTATCAATGATCTGGACGAGGGGATCGAGTGCACCCTCAGTAAGTTTGCAGATGACACCAAATTGGGAGGGAGTGTTGATCTCCTGGAGGGCAGGCAGGCGCTACAGCGGGACCTGGACAGGCTGGATCAATGGGCCGAGGCCAATGGTATGAGGTTCAACAAGGCCAAGTGCCGGGTCCTGCACTTGGGTCACAACAACCCCAGGCAACGCTACAGGCTTGGGGGGGAGTGGCTGGAAAGCTGCCCGGCGGAAAAGGACCTGGGGGTGTTGGTTGACGGCCGGCTGAATAGGAGCCAGCAGTGTGCCCAGGTGGCCAAGAAGGCCAACGGCATCCTGGCCTGTATCAGAAATAGT
Organism: Phoenicopterus ruber ruber; assembly: GCA_009819775.1. Classification (NCBI taxonomy): domain Eukaryota; kingdom Metazoa; phylum Chordata; class Aves; order Phoenicopteriformes; family Phoenicopteridae; genus Phoenicopterus; species Phoenicopterus ruber. The sequence continues at coordinate 20,340,144 of CM020220.1, read as the reverse complement.
GTGGCCAGCAGGAGTAGGGAGGTGATTGTCCCCCTGTACTCGGCCCTGGTGAGGCCGCACCTCGAGTACTGTGTTCAGTTTTGGGCCCCTCACTACAAGAAAGACATTGAGGTGCTGGAGCGTGTCCAGAGACGGGCAACGAGGCTGGTGAAGGGTCTGGAACACAAGTCCTATGAGGAGCGGCTGAGGGAACTGGGGATGTTTAGCCTGGAGAAAAGGAGGCTGAGGGGAGACCTTATTGCTCTCTACAACTACCTGAAAGGAGGTTGTAGAGAGACGGGGGTTGGTCTCTTCTCCCTAGTAACAGACAACAAAACAAGAGGAAATGGCCTTAAGTTGCGCCAGGGGAGGTTTCGATTGGACATTCGTAAAAACTTCTTTACCGAAAGGGTTGTCAGGCATTGGAACAGGCTGCCCAGGGAGGTGGTGGAGTCCCCATCTCTGGGGGTATTCAAAAGGCGTTTAGATGAGGCCCTAAGGGATATGATTTAGTGGGGGACTTGGTAGTGCTAGGTTAATGGTTGGACCCGATGATCTTGGAGGTCTCTTCCAACCAGAACAATTCTATGATTCTATGATTCTATATGATAACCCAGACCTTGTAACTGGGAACACTAAATATATGTGAAATAAAAATAAGAAAATCTAAATTTCAAAGAGAATCTGTTACCCCAAAATATATGGAAATAGCATCCTGTTGTTTTGTCTTCATTATGATAGAAGATAAACAGATCATTTTATTTGTGATCCAAATAGAAACACATTCTGGCATCTGTTCTATGCCAATAGTTGCTCGTGCTATGAACACGCTTACATTTTATTGCATTGGGCTATTTGCCACTTCATGTAAGCTACACCAGCTGCTCTTGCTCTTGCACAACAGATTACTATATGCAGCACTCTGGTTTTCCCTAAAGCAGATAATGCTTTTTAAAATCCAGATAACTAAGTCTCTAGGAAGTCATTGTAAGTTATATTAAAACTGTGATAACTGAGAACAGAAACAGCCCTGAAGAACTGTACTAAAAAGCTGCTGCTCCAAGGGCAGATTGTGGTTGTGGGTAGCTGTTTTTTTTGCTGTGCCTAATGTATGTTCTTACATTCTTTTACCCACTACATTTTTTCTAGTACTTGCTGCTTTCCTTAAAATTTGATCTATAGTACACCATGTTGAGAAATATTAAGAATAAACTTAAACACTGAGCAAATTTCTATTTTGATTTTTATGGCAATGAAATAGACTGAAATCAGTTCAAAGCTACTTGAAAATAAAGCCCCTGAATCCTCTTTGTTGCATTTCTGTGACAGGTTTCATGCTCTGTTTTCTTGGCAACCTTCTGCATGGGAAAGCAGTATTATGCAAATAAAAATTCAAATGGCAGCCACAGTGGGAAAATATAACACATTTTTTCTTGACATCTTGGATGATATAGGTCAGACCATGCTATCACAGAACTAAAACAAGTTCTTTTTCTCAGGTGTAAACTCTGCCTCAGCTACATTTGAAACCCAGTTTTCTTATGATTTGGATGCAGCATGGCTGCAAAATCATATTAATTCAAAATTTAGGAATGCCATGCTTAAACAGCAGTTGAACTTCGCTGGTTTTGACTAGGTGTTAAAGTGCCCATGAGTATAAGGTTGTGTAGGCTCTGCTGCTGCAGGAAAAAGTCAAAGTATAATTGGTCTGAGGGTGTGGAGAGAAGCAGCAGGGGATGCTGGTAGGGATAGTAAAAGCTCAACAGGGTTACGGAAACCTGCCAAATCTCCATCCTCACTGCAGGGAGCTCCTGCTGCTGCCAGGGAGTAAGGAAAACAGATGGCTGTTCCTTTTGAAGCCACTAACATTCATTTCTGTGCCTGTTGTGTATTTTTTCTCCTTCCCCTCAAGTTTCCAACTCCTGCAGTAGCTCCTGGAGCAACCAGGCATTGGCAGACATGTTGGAAGGCAGCCATGCAGGCGGGTGAGTTTCAGCTGAAGATGATGGTTGCTTTGTTTTGTTTCTCCTTTTCCTCAAGCTGCCTCCACAATTTGGCAAAGGGATGTCAGGATTAGAAATAGTGGGATTGCAGAATATGCCAGAATCTATTAGAGGGAAACAGGCAGAGCTGTAGTAAATTGGGAGATGGCTCAGTGCCAGCAGGAGTGTGGGCGTGGGGGTTTGGATGCTATTAGCACAGCCGGCCAAACATACCCTAACACGGACGCTTCACAGTTACGCGTTGAATAGTCCTCTGTATTTGTGCTTATTTTCAGTGGTGTATGGCTCATACCTGTAGATGGGGCCTTGTTTTTTCCTCAAAAACAGCAATGATGTGGATCCTGGTAAGTCTGTAGCATGCATGAGCTAGAAGTGGTTTCATAGAATGCTCTAAATCAAATCTCCATATCTAAAACAGAAGAGCATGAGATGGAAAAGAAATTAATGTTTAAGTTTATATTCCACTGTATTTCAGCTACTCTGAAGGATTGTAAGCCTTTTTTTTTTCTTTAGCTTTCTGGAACTTCTAATGCATTTGTATGCTGTTGTGAAGAGTAACAAAGCACCGGTTTGAAGGAAGACAGAAATGTGTAGGAAGTTTAATTTTAATTTTAGAATATCACTAAGAGAGCTCAAAGAAAGATGCAGGCTTGGGCTGAGTTAGCAATTCAGTGAAATATATGCATAGTTTGACAGGCAGAGTAATGATGGCATATGACTGACTTGTTACCTGTCTGAGGGGAAAAAAATCTGCCCTTGTGCAGGTTTCTGACTGTTGATCTCAACCAATGAGTGATTCATGCTTTTAACAGATGTTTCTGATTTAGGCCAATGAAAGCTTATGGGAGCTTTTTCTAGTCTCTGAGGAAAGAACGCCAGCCCAATCAAACAAGCAAATTTGGAGCTTGGCATCTGAATCGACTAGCAAAGCTGGATAATTTCCTCCTGCAAAAGCTGTGTGCCATCATTATTCTGTGACACCCTAAAAATTTGATAATTAGTACTGACTTGTTATTTTTGCCATCTCCTGCATTTAATCATTTAGACACTATTGCCATCTACCAAGAAAGACACTAAAGCCACTTATTCGAAAGGCCTGTCTGGCTTGTCCAAAATAGCACACAATTCCCAAACCAGCAAAATAGGATGCATACAGCTGCCCCAGCTACGTGAGTAACTGTAGCAAATATTTCTAGATGCACAGCCACAAAACAAACTCAAGATGGCTCTATGTTAGCTGGTATATGCCTTTTCAAAATTATTGCTATTGTCATTAACATCATAAAAGCAGAGTAATGGGACTCTCCGGTACAGGCCAAACACAGCTGAAAGGTCCTTGGTCAGTAACATAATGTAACAATAAAACCAAATTCATGGGGTTTGTCATCAGAAACTACACCTTGATTTTTGTCAGCTACATAGTTACTGCAAATTTTTATCAATTTCATCTGCATGATGCTCAAGTCCAGTATTTCTTGGATTTTTAGTTTGGCAAGGCCTAATGTCTAATTTGTTTCACACCTACCTTGTAAAGTAGCCTGAAAATCAATGACATTTCTGGAAGATGCAAAGTTTCATAATATCAAAAAATACATGCAGTGAATCAGCCTTCTCATTAGAATCTTCAAAAGTGATTTGACAGCAAATTTTTGGCATAGGATTAGTGGGAGTCTCAAGGGACTGTGATGCTTGTCTCCCCATCATGCTGTATGAGAGAGTTGCCAGTTCATGGGGTGGGAGAGCAGTTTGCTTCATTTGCTTCCTTCACACTGCTGCTCCATCTTGCCCTGAATCTGTCACTTAAAGCGTTCAGAAACCACTTCTAAAAAAATTAGGTGTCAAAATTTGAAAATATTTCATTAATTTCACTGATGTCAGACACTATGTCCATAACAACGCTTTGTGTGTGTGAATATTTGGAAGCCAAGCTGAAACTAAGTGTAAGGTCTTTATGGTGGATCAACAAATGCAGGGAGGGAGATAAAGAGGGGATTTTGGAGAACAGTTATTACTATGGTCAAGGATCTCCAACTGGAGCATCTAAATCTTTGACAGAGATGTGTGTCTAATTTATATTCTTTTACATTTATCTGTGATGGCATGGTTTATCATCATTCTTTTGCCTGCTCTCTGGTTTATGAGCCTCATGTGGGAAAGCTAAATTTAGCATAAAATAGCCATAGTGCATTAAATCACAAAAAGAAAAAAAATCACATTAATAAGTCCTATTGAAATGAGACTTATGACTCAGTGCTAAGGTACTTTAGAGCTATAGATCAGTATTTTTTATTAGTGCTGTAGAACACGCTCCATCAAACTACCAGTAAGTATATACCAATAGGTGATTAAAACACCTGTAGACATTGATAAAGTTTACTTAGAACTGAAATTATCATTCTGTAAAATACATAACATTTCTCAAGAAAGGTTGTAATACAGGTATAGATCCTTAATTTATTGTTTCCACTTAGGGATGGTCTGTGATTAAAGCACTACATTATTTCTTTGCTTGTAGCCCTGAGTAACCCTGTCTCCCTTGCAGTCTTTGAACCTGCAAGTTCCTGAAGGATCTGGTGCAGAGTGCAGAACATGAATGAACATTTGAAAATGAGTGGCAAGGGTTTTCTTGGCTCATTAATATTAACAACATTATCTTATGGAATTAGAAATAAAGAGAGGCGTTGCTTTGTTACTCTTGAGTCTCAACAGTCTTGGAATTTTATTTTTTATATGCTGTAGATACAGGCTTTATTCCCCTGCAGAGAGAATCGACATTTTCTCCAAGCCCTTAACTTACAATGGGATAAAAGATACTGGCCCTCCTGAAGTGTATCTAGTTCCCTGTCATGATGCTGCTGTTTATCTCATCTCTCCGAGTCTGTATTTTTGGAGATGTACTCATGAGTTCAGTTCCCATTTTGTGCAAGCTTGTTGATATGTGCAAATGTGCTCTCTCATTTTTTGGTGGGGTGAGATCGGCAACCTTATTCATTACTGTCATGTCGTAGTATTTGGTGCTGTTTCTGTGCACATCATCATTTGTCTGCGGGACTGCTCCTTTAACTGTCTTGTGTGTCTGAGGGTAATTTGTATATGAATTGATGCTGCGTAGAGGGTGACAAATTCTGGTGAGAAGTGCTGTGTAGTGCCCTGTTCAGGGAAAGCAGCATTAGCTGGGTGGACAGGTAGGCATAAGAAATTTGGGAACTCTGAAATGGGGTGAAAAGCCTTAGTTTTTCCTTTCCTGTAGTCGTCCGCTAGTGCCTACAGAGTGTAAAAAGCCCAAGTCATGTATCTTTTACCCAGCAGTTGAAGAAGATGCAAAACCTCATGGTGGTGGGTTCAGGGGGTTGAAGGGAATTAATTTTACCAGTCTGAAAATGTGAGGCAAATTACTTGACTCCAGCCTAAAGAGGGGGTGGGGGAGCTGTGTGCTTTCTCACTGGTTTGACTCTGGGATGGGAAAATTTTCTCACAGCTGGGGGAATTAATAATCTCCTGGCTGCAGGCTTTGAACTGAAAATACACACTACTATCAGAGCTAGGTTCCTCAGGCCTGAATGTGGGATTACGGTTATAACTGCATGGTTTAATAAAACGTCATAGCTGGGATTTGTGCAGGAGCTGTTCAGAGCATGCCAGCGGAAGCACTGGCCACGACAACGGGATGTGCAGCTCTCGGCACGGCTTAGAGCAGAAGGCAACAGGCCAGCAAACAGGCAACGCTTCTAACAGCTGCTGAGGTTTTAAAACTTGGAGATGTTTAAAACCAGATTTTTATAAAAGCTGACATGGTAAAGTCTTGTGGGTTTACTTACAGGCTGCACTGCATATAGTAGTGAGGCAGTTTGTGCAGACACTGAGATCTATTTCAGTTCCTGGCTGGGGGAAGAGAAATCAAATGCTTAATCGAGGCACTGTTCAAATTCACAATATGTGCGAAGAAGGAAAACCTGCTTGAAAATACTTCTAGAGGCAGCGAGTGAAATCCTGCAATGATCACGTCAGGGGAAGAGAAACCCTAAAGCATCCAGTAAATCTTCCAAGGTTTCTTTCCCTTCATTTCCCATTCAGAACTAGAAATGCAGGAGAGAAACGCATCTCGTGGTTTCCCCCTGTTGCTCGTGTTGTGGTGTATAAGCACTCAGAAAGCCCCAAAAGCTTTTATTTGTTTCTGTCACAAAGAAAACCTTCAAGCTGTGATGTCTTCAGGGAGAAATGTGTTCATACAATGCAACAGGACTGCTTTCATCACCTGAACCTCCTTCCTGCATTACAGCCTGCTTCTCATTTTGACTCAGTTACCCAGGCAGTTCCTACTCATGGGGTCAAACTGGCGTGTTTTCAAGATAATGTGCTAAAAACCAAGAATGTACCAAAAGTTGCCTAGTGACCAAATGCCCCTGAACTCATTCCAAACGTTGCTTGGAAATGTTTCTTCTTAAATGTCTTGCAGCTATAATGGGAAGCTGATAGCGTCCTGCAAACATATCCCTCTTAAGTTTTAGTGTATGTTTATTATTAAAAACAAACTACTGAGATTCAGAGGCACTCCAGCAAACCTCCCTTCCATGCCACCCTGAAAGGCTTGCTTGTGTACTATAATGTAACCATTAGGAATTGGTTCTTTCTGAGGAAAATATAGAAAAAGGACTAAAGTCATTGAGTGTATACAGGTATCCGTAAGAATTTCATCTGGATATCTACTGGTTGCTACTCTCTTGGGTTGAATTTCAACAAATGACAGAAAGATGAAGGGGTCTTGTACCCTTTGATCAACCCCCCTTTAGTAATTCTATGTAACAACATGTGTTTAAAGAATGGCTAGAAAATAGTCGTTATTAGAGTACAAGACACTAGAACTTTTTGTTTTTCTAATAGTATTCATTAAATAACCCCTTTCTGGTTACTTCTCTACTGCTGCATCTTCTTTTTAGAGATGACCTGGGACAGAATGGTGCAGGTTGTTTTCTGTGACTCTCCTATAAATATCAAGAACATTATCATATAATCAATAATCCCATGTAATTCTGTTCATTTTGGTTAAGAATATCTTTTCATGTTCATAATCTCTTTTTTTTTTTTTTGGTGTGTGCAGTCCTTACACAATGTGAATGGCCAATTTTTTCCTGCCTTGGCTTCTATTGCTTAGCTTACTGTAATCATGCTGTACTGGTCTTTACATTAAAATTGCTGTTGTCTGTATATGAGTATAACCATGTATGGTTTCTTTACTGAGATTATTAGAAAAAAATCTATTCTTGGGCAGTGATCAAGCTTGCAGTGAAGGGACTATTTTGATTACAACTTTTTAGCATCTGGCTCAACTCCTTACATCTTTTGGGATAGTTCAGCCTCTCTGCCTACATCTACAATTGGTAGCACAGCTGTTGCTGACCCCTGCAGTAAACACATAACGTGACCACAAAGATTTTAAGGTCTGAGAATTTTTTTGTTTAAGAAAAAACAGATGAATCCTTGTTACAGAACATACTTTACATTGAATTCACCTATCTTGTTACCTAATATTTAAGAATTGTTTAAATTGGTACTGCAAAGGAGCTTAGCAACTGCATGTGGCTGATCTGGAATTCCTGGTCATTCAGAATAAGGGTAACCTTTCACTTTATTATAGCTTTGAAATTCTATATGATATGAAAAAAATCTTTAAGATACAGATTTACAATTGCCTTAATTATTTTTTGAAACCTTAGTGACAGGGAAATGTCGTGTGGTTTGATGTTTGTTTTTCAATCAGCCAACTAACCAGGTGTCCAGATATCTCTGTGTATTTTCAGTGTGACACAACTGGGACCACAGTCTCAGCTGCTGAGTCTTTCTTGTGCTTCATGTTGGGATGTATACACATGGATAGCCAGAAATACTATGAAGAAATGAAATAAGCTTATCCAGCAATAAATTAGCATTTCTTCTTCTGTCTGGCTTTTAAGTTTGGATTTGCAAACAGTTGGAGATCAAAGGCTGAGACTTCTGTATTTCTTAATCTAATTTTACATCCCATTCTTCAAATAGCAGAAGTATTCAAATTTTTTACAGATATCAGGACATCTTCTTTCATTGAGGTAATCCAGGGACATTCAGGAAACCTTACAAACTGATGATCACATCTGTTTTCTGGGATGTTCTTTGTTCTTACAGTATAAATCTCACATTTAAACTCCATACTAAGATGCACTGGCAACTTCTGTTCGAAGAAGATTCATGTTACAATGTCTTTTTGGCACTGACAACTGCTTTTTATTTAAAATGTTTTCATATTGTTTCCTTTTTTCCCAGCATTACTGGACAATAGTACCTTGTGGAGTTTTCTAATGATTTGCACAAACACCCTGAAGCAATGTTTACAGAGACTATGCTTTGTACTAGCTGAAATTATGTTGGTGAGGGTTTGGTAACACAAAATTAAGTGATACGCATCATACAGGCTTTGTTGTCTGGTGAGCTGGTGGAAAGCAAAGAAAGAGGAGGAGGAGTGTGTGGATAAGGATGGCTACTCTGTAGTAGCAAGCTGACTATGATTTCAGAGAGAATACATCTAATTTTGTCTGAGGGGACTCCCTGAATTTGCACCTGGGGTTCCTGTAGAAATAAGGATGTCTTGAGTCCGAAATGCTGAAAATTTTAATGGAGTTCCAAGTTTTTCTATACATTGTTTGTGAACCGTAGCTTTCCAGAAACCACTATAACAGGCATGGAAATGACAGAAATGCTGCTGGAAGTGAAGCTCCACGTGAGTTGTCTGTTTTAGCAGCGCGCAGAGTTTCAAGAAAATTAAGCAACTGATATATGGGTCACATCCCTGGTTGGCCTTAGGGCCAGCTGCCACTGCATACATGAATGCACATAAGTCATCTCAATGCCTAGGGGAGGAGGTAGCTCCCTGGGTTAGGGTAACATGACAGCTTGTTGGAAATTAGAGCAGAGAGAGGGGCCCTGCAGAAGCTCATAAGCAGAACAGGTGGCAGAAAGTAAGGGGTAATCACACATTTTAAATTAAAAAGAAAAAAATAATCTCTGGGGGCTGCATGGCCCCAAAATCTGCGAGGTGCAGGAAGGCTCCTGTGAGATACAATGCATTGGCCACCTAGCAGCCGTACTTTGGCAGGCTGCTCTGTATCCAGAAAGCCTACTCACTTAGTCTTCTGCAGGGGATTTATACGCTTCACTGAATGTCCACCTGCTGCACGCGTATGTCAGCAGCCAGCTCCTGAAGAGCCATTGTGGGTGCAATGGGGTTTTGGTGGTGTTTTTTTGTCTTTGGGATAGACTTTTGGGATATATGCTAAAATTTCTTGGCTGCATGCAAGGTGTAATGAAAAACAGATAAGAAATTAGCTAGATAGTCTTGTTGCTTCCGATAATATGGTGTTTAAGGATGCAGGTCCTCAACTGCATGATGCGCTACTCTCAGATCTTTTTTCAATACTGACTGTTAAACTTTTGTTCCTAGAAGGCCAAACTGGCCTGGTGAAACAGATCAGTGCCCTATGCTGACAAAGTAGCAGTGATCCTGAGCAGCATAGGGAAGTCTAGAAAGCAACAGTACTTCTATTTCTTATGAGCTGATTATTTGTATCAGGAAAAAGAATGGAAATATGTGAATGGAAAAAGACTCATTTTAAGAGTCTCTCTGGGTCTCATCTACAGGATCTCAGTGTGGTAAGACTCCATTATTTCAGAGAAGATTTTATCCTTGCATGCAATTTATTTAGCTGCTAAATAAGAAGGCAAACAAAGGAATTTTTCAAAAGTCTTGATTTCATTTATGTACTTCCTCTTCTTTCTGTGCTTCCAGTTTGCCATTGCTTCAGCTCTGGGTAGTGGTGGTCTCTCTACTTGCCTTATCTGAACAGTTGTAAGAATCTTCTCTGTACATTTCCATTTTTCTTCATTTTTTCCCCCTTTGTTTTCTTTTATCCTTCCTGCTCGCTGTTCATAGTGACTGACCACTCAACTTTTGAAATATTGCTGGCATTCTTATTCTCCTATTCACTCTCTGCTTCTGAGCACCCCGATGCTGAAAGTCAAAAAGCCAAGGCTCGTGTGGCAGGTGGGCAAGTGCTTCTTGTGCAAATACATCCATTTGCATGTGAATGTGCTCATTTGCACACAAATACTTTCATTCATAGGAATAAAAGGATTCTCTCCATGTGCACCCTTTGTGCAAACAAAAACTGGATTCATGGAACTACTCACAAAAGTCGGGGAGAGGTCAGGTCTCCTGCCATTTTCACTTTGGTAGCATGTTCACAATCTGATAATATACCTCTGAAAGATAACGAAAATTCTATCTTCAAGTACTGTTGATTTTTAAACTTTTTACTGCACAAGGTAGGGGTTGTCTTTCCATGGTGTGCATACAGTGCCAGATGGTGCAGATCTAAAGTGGTCTCAATCCAAACTGGGACCACAAGGAAGTACCACAGCATAAATGAAACGATAATTATAGATATGAAGAAGGTCAAATACAATTTCTCCTGAGAATGGTTGATATAGAGCAGAAACTCTGAAAGCCTTCTACTAGGAAATATATATTTTTTAGATCTATAGTAGGTAAACTTGTACTTAAGGCTGTGGTTTTGTAATATCCTTTACTCAAGATCATCACTAGCATGTGTGGTCCTGCTTCCTTACCTGACTCACAATTCTGTACACAGGTTGCTTTTCTATCAGGAATTACCAGTCAAATGCAAAGCATGGCAGGAAACCCAAATAGTATTATGTATCTAAATAAGTTGGGCGGTGTCATCAGCAAAGAAACGGGTGTGGTAGGAGATGAAGTCAGCCCATGCTTGATAACAGATTACTGGCAACTCTTTTTAAGATGGTTTGTACTTTTTGAATTGCATTTTAGGTGGGATGGGAGGAACTGTTGGAGGAGAGCACTTGTTAAATTTTGGAAGTTTCCTCCATGTAGTAGATGTTGAGCCGTCAAAAAAGTCTTCAAAAAAATTCTAATATGACTGCTGCTAATCTTTGTCCTGAGAAATCCCAGAGCCTGCAATCTTCTACTGCAGAAGCTCCTCTCTGGACAGTGAAATGCTTCCTTTTGGATTCTGGTTGTCATGGCTCTGCTCAGATCAAAATGATCGGCAGAAGATTTTGAGGTAAGAAGAGCTGGTTTTGGTGTTGCTTGAGACATTTCATCTCAAGACCTTGATTTTGTTCCAGTGTTGGCTTAGGAGACTGAGTAGGTTATGGAGAGGATATATAATTCTGTAGTACCAGTTTATTTCTGTCATGCAGCACTTCAGGCATTCAACTACATTCCTAGGTCAGCAGCCAAAGATAAGTGCTGAAAATGCAGATACTGCAAGGTTTAATAATTGGCTTCCTGTATTTTGCAGTGTGTCTTTGTGTAATGATGTGTCCTGAAAACTGCTACTGGTTCAGTACTTGTGGTGGTTTGAGAGTAGTCAGTACAGTACAGTAAGAGTGACCATAGCTATGTTGCAGTTGCTTCTTTTACATATGCAGATTGTAATGGAGTTCAGCAAAAGCCTGTATCTGAAACTTAAAAGCCCTTATTAAGGAAGATTATCACCCAGAAGTTGACCATCAAGACGGTGACTATAGGGAGGCACTTGGCAGAGGTGATGTTGGCTAGCAATCTACTGGTACTTCTGGTGAAGAAAGAGCTAACAGCCATCAGGTGGAGAGTGATGTGGTGAGACTGTCCTAAAATCCGGTTAACTTACTAAATTTTCAAAAGTTAAATATTTGCAGTGGTCTAAAGTAGAAGCAGGCGTGGAAAAAGTAATATTCTGTCTTGTGCCTTGCACCTTCTCAGAAGCACCTGGTAGCAGCGTAGAGGAGCTCTAACACTTTTATAAATCTGGCACATTAACCAGGTAATTTATAGTCATTACAGTCAATATGTGTTTCAAAAACCCAAGAAAAGAATAGGATGGAGTTATTCCTGGCCAGTGTTTGGAAAGATGAAAAAGAAATAACAGGAAGATGTTTCACAGCTTTTTCAGAACCACAACTCAAAGGAATCATTATAAAGTGAAGAAGTAAAGGCCAGTGTCGCCGCCTTGCACAGAAGGATCTAAAAAGTTTTTGTATTTTCTATCTCTGATTTCATTACTCCTAATAACTCGTTTCCTGATGGAAGGTAAAGAGGCACCTGAAATATAGATTTGAGTCCTTTTAGTTAAACCTTTATCCTTTTGTCATAGCAGGTTTTTTTCTTCTGTAGTTCCATTCATCTGCTCTACTGGAACTTTCAGTCGCATAGTGTTAAAATATGGCTGTTCTAAGCTAATATGCATTAACTTTTTAAAACCTGTTTTATACATAACCTATTGTATTAATATAAAACGTTAAGGCCATTTTTTCGTTTCCTGGGAATGGCCCATTACATTGTGAGCAATCTACTCTTGCTTTTTTAGAAAAGACTTTGAACTCAATACAAAAGGAAAATATAATCATGTACAACTATAAAGACTGCTTTTTTCCCTTTTGTGCAGTGTAACAGAGGTGGATGAGTAGCATGGTAATGAAGAGATGGACCGTCTTTATTAGCAGGCTCGGTGAAAGGGTTCTTTTCAGAACTTCAACTTTTCTTATCTTCTTAGTTTTCATGACGTCTATTCGGACTCTTTCCTTTTCTTGTCTTTCTTTTAAATATGTCTAACAGACTGGCAAAGCCAAGCCAGTTCATCCTTCTTTCCAAAGAAGGCTAGATACAAAGTCTAGTGGTTTAGATGCTTCCATAAAAGTTTTTCATATATTTAGAGAAGTATTGCTGTTTGCATTGCTTAGGAACTAGTCCCGTGTATATCTCATAGTCATTCTTTAATTTCTCTAACAACAAACACAACAAACCCCTTGCTAGGATGTTTTTATACCATAGTTAAAGGAAGCTAATGATATAGGAAGTTTCTTTGAGTAACAAAATGGGACTAGAAATACCACTTAACCCTCTGCCCTAGAAATTGGTTAATATAGTAGATCTGTAGAGGACTATTTGATGATCTCTCGCCCTCTTCTATAATGCACTCCACAACCCTTTTTGATATTTCTCTGCTCCTCCTCCATGCTCCCTATTTTTCTGGTGTTCCTTCCACTCCTTCTGCTTCAGTATTCTTTGTTATATAGACAGTTCACTTTTAATCTTGCTCAGTTAAGGAATTCCACTACAATAAAAGGAAATGGCCATGCGATTGCAAAAAAATTCAGTTTGGGCAGTAGAACAAATGAAAACTACCTTCCCTACTGCCATTCTGGTGCGGGGGAAGTATCCCATCATCACTGTGTTGAGCTGTGAGGAAGGAACCTCAAAAATAACAACCGAGAAGCAGGAAGCATTATTTATTATCTGAGGCTGGAAAACTGGAACCTTAGTTTGTTGACTGGTATTTAGAATATCACAGATATATAGTGTGTGTAGTTATATTACAGTCCTCTGTGAAGGACCACTATTGTTGCATTAGTCAGAGTGGAATATTCAGTCCAAGAATGTTGCTATTTATCATGTATATCTGCAGTGTACTATGCTATTAATAGATCTTTGTCTTGAAAGAATATGGCTTTTATACAAAGACTACAGAGCAAAATTAAAGTATAAATAAGAAACGATGAATTGTGTAGACTGAAGAGGCTGAAGGATACAAATAATCATACAATCACAGAATCGTTTTGGTTGGAAGAGACCTTTAAGATCATCGAGTCCAACCGTTAACCTATCACTACCAAGTCCACCACTAAACCATGTCCCTTAGCACCACATCCACACGTCTTTTAAATGCCTCCAGGGATGGTGACTCAACCACTTCCCTGGGCAGGCTGTTCCAAACCCGACAAGCCTTTCAGTGAAGAAATTTTTCCGAATATCCCATCTAATGTCATAGCAAAATTGATTCCGGTTAGATCGTATGTCTTTGATCGTCTCAGAAGAATGAATATGATTAGTTTGGTTCAATAGATGATGTGTTCCGAAGACACCAACTACCTGCTTTGTAAAAGATTTCCAAGGCACCTATCACCACTGTATAGAAATAGCATGAAAAGGTGATTTAAGGCCTTTGTTGTAACAGGTGAAAAAAGTAAAAATTTGTAGAAGTGTGAATCAATAAGGGGTATTTTGATATGAGTCATCTAGAATGTGCTTCGAGAAGGAAGTCGGACTAGATGATCTCCAGAGGTCCTTCCAACCCCAACGATTCTGTGAACCAGTTCTGCATATAAACTAAATCATTGGTCATGTAGTCTTCTTTATATTTGACCATTTACAGAAATTTGCCCAGAACAAACAATTTAAGAGTGTGTGTGTATGTATATATTTCAGCAATAGCATTACCATCCCAGGGAATTATACCCCCCAAACTGACATTAATTGCACACTTATCAAATCAACCAATGCAAAGTGATTTACACAGATATGTAAGAATTTCTTTATATGCATATGGAAATCTCCTGTCATCACTGGCAATAAGTCTGGTTTTAGCTTTTCATCAGAAGATTATTTAAGAGCTGGTTATTGTTATTTAAATTAATTGGTTAGTGGTAGATTAAATTAGATAAAAGAAAGACAATTAAAACAATTTTAGTTTTGTTTTAAGTTTTAACCCAGAATGGTTACTATAATCTGCTCTTTGTAACGTGGATTTGTTTTCAGGCTGAAAAATATTTCTCTAAAAGAAAATAATTAATTATAAAGCAGATATTTTTGCCAAGTCTTATGAATTGTTTAGGTGATCTTCATTGTTTAAAATTCTCTTTAGATATAAGCACCATGTGTAGTTAAAGTAGCATTTTTCTGGGAAATTTGAATTTTTTTTACTGGAAAATAATTTTTCTTGGAAATATACCAAGTGTTGAATTTTTAGGCAACTGTTGATTTTTTTCGACATTTGAATTCAGGATATATAACTAGAGGTACTTTCTGTTTCCTTTGGTGTCTTCAGCTATATCTGACTGCTCAGAGATGTAAAACTGTTCTATACCTAAGGATGGTCGAGAAGTAACAAGATGTAACTTCTGCACAACTAGCATATATGCTCACAATAGTGTAACAACTCCTGATGTGGTTATTTTGAACTGCCTACAAGACGTATAAAATCATCTTTCCTTGGCTGCCAGTTCCCACTCTACTCTTCTTTCTTAAGCATAGTAAGTATATTACTCTGTTGAAGGGTTTCACTTTTTGGTACAAGTACTTGCCTGATATAAGGCTTTTCAGGTGATTGTGAAAACTCTCGAGACCATTTTATTATACTGATACGATCATTTTCATGTCATTTAAAAAGGAATATATACATTTAGATGGGTTTTTTCCCTAAGTTCCAGTTTATTAGTCTCTCATTGAGGTGCAGGTGTGTTGATGAAGAGTCGTCTGGAAGGTAAAGCAAAATCGTTTAAATGCTCTGCACAGAATCCCTGTTGGCCTCAAAGGGTTTTCATTCATTGGCTGCAGCTCGTGCCAAGAAGGTATCAATCTTTTTATTAATATTTCATTTGGTAGGAGAAAGGCATAAAGACAATTTGCATCATCGCTCCAAATGCTGTAGTATCTTTTCTGAGGGTTCAATTATCTGAAAAATTTCTCAGCTTTACTGTATTTATTACATCTCTTCTAGGTCAAGTGGTATGAGTTCCTCTGTACACAAATGAATTTGAAACTTGGAGTTGAGCAAGAAGTGTTGCAACCATCAGAATATTGATATACCATGAAAACAGCCTTGGTTTAGTCTGTTGCTCTGGTGAATTGGGCCTGTGCTATCTCAACTTGCAATACACTGTGTCTTAGATCTATTCACTTGCATTTAAAAGCATTAACTCTGTCAGTTCCAATGAACTTCAGTAAGTTCAAATGAACATCAGTAAGAGCTGTTTGGGTCTAGGCAGCCCATTGAGACAACATGGTTAAGGCATATTGGTTTCTGCCAGCATGCAGCCAGCTTCATGTCCATCTGCCCTTTGCTCCTTGTAGTAAGCACTGATGAGACAGTAAGAAAGCCCCCACATATTTTGTACTCGTCTAAACAAGACTGGTGACGGGTATACTGAATATTCAGAAGGTAAGCTGCCTGAAAAGAAAGCACACCCTTCTAGCCACAGTAGAGATAAAACAGGATACGAACTTTTACAAAATTACTTTAGTCATCATACAATTTCTGTAGTGTCTGTCTTTGCAATCTCATGCACATCAGTTACTTACCAGAAGAAAACTCATCTCCCTAATGAAACACAGTGTCTGCAGACTTTCTATCTATCTTTCAACTTGTATAGATAATAAACCATAAATTTTTCCTGTGTCTTTAATGCAATAAAAGCATCAGGTTGGGTTGAAGCACTAGGACATAGATGAGTGCAGTTGTCAGTTCTTAGTTTAAATGGTTGCTAGTTCTTGCCTGCAGCTGACCACACTGGTCCTTTCTAGCTAGCCTAAAAGATGGTGACAGTACAGCAACCGGCCCTTATACAGGAACAGCAATTTAGATTTTGGCTAAACAGACCCAGTGAAGGTTCAGCAATACATTGCACTTTACCTGTGCAGATGATTCACCATCCTCCAAACAAGTATGACTTGGCCTTTGGCACCCCATCAGCGCTGCCTGAAGGCATCGGCTCCCGGGGCTCAGATTCTGGACCAAGAGGTGAAAGGGACCCTGTGGCAGTATGTTCTCATCGGATGGTGAACGTACCCCAAGTACTGCTTGTATGCGGTGCAGCTGATCGGGCACGCACAGCAAAGCTGTTCCACTAAGCTGCCCGCGTGCGTGCAAAGACCTCAAATTTTACTCCCCTCTGAAATACTACATTTAAGTTTTAAACATTATCAAAAAGCTGGGTAAAATAAGAAAAGGGATCAAATGCAAAGCAAAACGTGTACATTTCCAAATGAGAGGGGTGGAAAAACTGGGACTGTGTAGCTTTATGGAGATCAGCAAACAGGTAATGTGGAGATATGAAAAACAGGAAGATAGACTTGCTACTTTCAATTACTACTTCTCCCAATCCAAGATCAGAGCAGAGATGAAACAGAGAAGCACCACACATTTAAAGCCTAAGTTTAAAGCTGATGAAGTATATTTTAGATACAACGTATTAATAAATTGAATCATTCACTAGTACAAGATATCTGCAAAACCAATAGATTAGCAGGACTGAACAACAGAATAATTAATTTTTAAAGGATAGTAAGAACAGCCACAAATATTTTGGACAAGATAAAAATAAATGGCAATGTAAATATTAACTGATTGGGCCAGAAAGAGAAAATATCTAGAATAAGGTACTTTGTTATTGTCCTCTGTAGGGTTTCCGTGCATTTTCTCTGAAATACCTAGTACTTGCCGCTCTCAGAGGCTGAATGATGGGCTGGACAAAGCAATGATTAGATGAAGAGTGACAAATGTAATGTTTCTGTTCCAGAAGAATCACTAAACAGGCTAATTCCTGCATGCTATTTTGGCATTTTCCTCTGAGACTTTTGACAAAGGTTATTCCTTCTGGCAAATTTCTGTTTACTTACTGTTTAGCATTCAAGAACTTCGAAGGAAATGCATTGACTGTGTATTTCTCTTCAGCCACACATGGGTCATCTCATAGACTAGAGATGAAAATGGTTACTGCCCAGACAAGTGTTGGCTTCGTGACACGCTGGTATGTTACATGCCCTTCTAGTAATTCCCGAAGAACGTGGCCTGTTCAATCCACGTGGAGGGCACAGGAGGGGGAAGAGAGGAATCAGACTAAATGGCACAGGTAGTTGAACTGCCAAATTCATGCCTAAAACTTCATGGCTTGTTGTGGTCGAGAAAAACAGCAAGACTTTTCTGATAGTGACTTGTTTCATTTTCTTTATCTCAGTTACAGTGGTAAGTATCCAAATATGGAAATAAGGTTAAATTTGGCTCAGCTTCTGAAAATTTGAGTTTGAATTTATGCTTTAAAGTGCAGCTGCAGTGTTGCTGTGAAATATGCTGCTACAACTGTACATCTACAATAAAGGAAAAAAAGCATTTCAGAATTTAGTGAAAGATAAAGCTGCTGGCTGAAGGGTGACAGGCTGCTGTAGCAGCATTTTTTTGTGCTAAGCTCTTGCTTGCTCTTGTTAAGTAGTCTGGTCACAGCCTTTTAAATAAATTCAGAAATATTTCATTTGAAATATAGGCTTAGGTAAGCCATGGATTTAATCACTGTAATGATAGGATTTTGCAACTAATTTGGATTTTCATTTTTAGCTGAATGTAATACTATTTTACGAATATATATTTCACAAAGATTCCCTCAGACACTTGTAATAAATTCATTTATAGCTACTTGCTTACACACAATAAATAATCCACTGGCTTATTTTTTTGGAGAATCTGTACAAACTTTGTGTAATGTTGAACAATGAAAAGAGATTAAAAAACCAGAACAAATTAATATGATCTGTTATTATTCTTCCCTTTCTTAACCCTTATTCAAGGAGTTAAGTTATTCTAGTCCATATAGGGTAATTGCAAAGCCTGGATTAATGTGCTAGATTTATTGCTTTTTAAATATGAAGTCTACTGCAGATGGTATTACATTATACATATAATGGCACCTTTTTTTTTTTTTTTTTTTTTGCCGTGATGCTTGTGCAGTATTCTTTCCCATTTAATTGTTTGTCCACAAATTAATGTGTGTATGATCAGCTTGAAGTTTTAGATCCCCAAAATTCTGGAGGGCCAGAAATCCTGTTCTCATTGGTGATGATTGAGCTAAATGTACTGCATCACATATGTAAACCAAAACAGATATGAATATAACTGGAAGGCAGTAGTACCGTTTTTATTTACTGGTATGTTGACTCCTAATGTGAATTCCTGGTTTTAATGAGGAAATTGGGAAATAGTTGGTGTTTAGAATTTTTTTTTTTTTACTGCTGCTTCTTGTAAAGAACAACAGAAAACACCTGGCTTTCAAAACAGTTCAGTGTGTTACTTGTGTGGGGTATTGTACTGCTGTCATGCTCAGACAGGAATTGTCTCTCTTTCTGTCTTTCTTTCTTTTCCTCTTTCCTGTAGCTTGCATGTGTCATCTGAGCTGGATTACCAAAAATACATAACACATTTTAAAATGTGATTAGAAATGACAGAAATTGCCTTTCCTTTGGAAATTAGCCTTGTTTAGCATGACTATAATAAAAGGACATGTTAAAGGTAGCCATTTCTCATGGTGTATTTAGATAAGGGTTCTTCGTGCTGTCTTTGGAGATCACTGATCATCAGGAGAGCTATTCACAATAATATTATGTGTGCAGAAAAACACTTCATGCTTTGGAATTGAACTTACAAAGCATTTTAAGCACATCTTTTGTTAGTCATTTTCTTAGCCTCAGCATTAGTACATGTGTAATGAAGATCTGAACAGTATTAGTATTTTGATATCCTATCTGCTTGGATGTAAGTGGTGTTTTGTGAGTGGAAAGAGAAGTCAAAGCTGGTGTAGTTAGTATTTAGAGTTCCTGCTTTCTTTTATACACCCACACAACTGGAAATATTCCATAGCTTTAAAAGCAAATCCGAGGTCAAGAAAAAGTCAGTTTTATTGTTGTTATGTTCTAGTTCCAACAGTTCTATATTACCATTGTTTGCTTTAAATTGTATTTTTGCAGATGGGGAGTACCGTTCTTGAATTTTTTTAGTTGTTGTTCACTTTATCGATCAAGCTTATTGGAGGTGAGGTAAAAGCCTAATGAACGGGTTAAAAAAAAAATAATAGGGAAAGAAAAGGGAAATAGCTATGGGCCGTGCTGATAGCATGAAACTCCTAGCGACCCTCAGTTTGGACACATATTGTAAATAAGTGAAGTAGTAGCACAATCAATAGGAAAAAATCCATATAAGGCAACGGTAATTAAGACATTAAACCATAAACATAATAGCTGATCCAATTTTCAAGCACCGAGTTATTTATTTCATAATAAAATAGTTTTTACTTGCTTGTTATGATATCTGTATAGCTACATTATATAAATTTAATCGGAGATGCAAATTTCAGTGTGACCTATCGCCTCTCCAAGGCAAATCCAAAAGATCCATTTGAAAACCTTGTATTTGAGTTATTAAACAAAAAGAGATTATCAGAGATTGATGCCTAAACTGTGTAAAAACTTGCTCTGAAGGGAAACTAATACAAACTGAATGTCAACAGAACCAGAATCTGTCCATTCAGACACTGTACACTCAGGAAATGTCACAATTTACAAGGGAGGTTCATGTCTTAGCACGCTATCACTTCTCTCAACGAACCATGGACCCGTAGATCTGGTAAAAACCTCCAGAAGTCACCTAGCCCATCCCCCTGCCCTGTAATGGGATCAGTTATAGTTCTATCATTCCTAATAGACATTCACCTTATTTCTTCCTAAAAAACTTTGATAACAGACAACCTGCAATCTCTTCAGGCAATCTAGTCCATTCTTTCAGTACATGCACTGTTAGATTCCCCATCCCCCCCCCCCCCAATGTCTAATTTTAAGCTTTTTTCCAGTTTATTACTTCTTGCCCTGTGCAAAGTAGACAGGGAAAACAATATCATTCTCCTCTTTACAATGGCCTTCTATATCCTTGAAGACTCTTACCCTGTTGCCTCTAGTCCTCTCACACTAAAACCCTTCTGAAATACAGTGCCCAAAATCGGACACGGTGCTTTAGCTGTGGCCTAAGCAATGCGGAGCAGAGCAGAGGGATAATTCTTGTGCCCTGCAGGTTATTCTCCTGTTTACGCATCTCAAGATCATGTTGCCGTTTTGCTTTTTTTGCTTGTTGAAAGCTTTCCTTTTTTGTTTTGCTACAGTGTGCTCAGATGTAGAAAGATTTTTTTCTAATGCATGCTAGATGATGTACATTCCCAGGACAAATGTCAGTTATTTTTGTAATATGTCAAAAACAAATTCTGACTCTAATTTTAACCTTCTACATGCTGACTGTGAGCAGCACTACACGACTTGCCAAAGATTCCAGCTGCCTTTTTTGTCATTTTCCAAGCAATGCGAACACACAAATTGTTGTGATCTGGCAGCCAGAGCCTGAATGCTAATGTGTAGAACAAAGTGTATTGTATTTATTTATTGTAAAGAATAACTGTGTGCAGGCATATATTTATATACTTTCGCATAGGCTTCTGTGTGGGTACACACACACACAAACACATTTTGTTGTATTCCATCCTATGGGATAAGAAAAGCAGAGTAACTCCAAAAGTGCTGGAGCTTGGCTGGTCTGTCTTACGCTACTCTGCTTAGGCTCCATTTTCCATTTGTTTTACTGGAATCTGCTCAGTGCCTTTTACTTTAAGCAGCAGGAAGTCAACACTACATATTTTGTTCAGCCAGAAATAAATCTGAATTTTAAAGTCTTTGAACTCTAACCCCTCAGCTGGATGGCTCTAAGAAATTCTTGACTGAGTGCCATTTGTATATGGCTCCATCTATGTTGGAACTGTTTTTTAGAATGTTTTTATACCATATTCCCTTTAAAGTTTTCCTTGACCTGTGTCTCAGAAGAAAAAGTATTTCTTTGTTTAAAAAATACCATAAACTGTCACTGATTTTCAAGTTATAAAGTGGTGGTTATACAGAACTGTTATGTTCTGTAAGCATTGTCAATAGATTTAAATGTATCATTTTCATCTGAATACAAAGTGGGTGGAGGTGGCTTAAAGGTTGCTTCAGTCTCAGAGAACTGCATCACAGGCAGCTGAGTTCTACCCAGCTCTTCCTAAAGTTGATGGAAAAGGTTCTCTGTATCCACACAGACTTCTAAATTTCTGTCCTACATACGTAGACATTAATATCTATGTGGGCCTTTTGAAATCAACTGGACTCCAGAAAGAGAGACCATACTTGTTTGCAATAGATTAGTGTAGCAGGGATTTACCTATATTTTATAGATATATAAAGGCTAGCCTTCACTAGGTGCTACAAAGGTAGATGTTATTTCTCTTCAATGATTTCCTAAAAATCTTTATATGCAAACTTTCTGATAGACCAGAACTCACTTGTGATGAACTAATTATGTGATACTTTGCAATGTCAAACATTTTTAACATTTGATGCATTTTCAAGTATTTCTAGAAGCACAGAATGGAGTACCAGTGTGGTTTTGGCATTTAGTAGTAGTGACCTGGAGCTATATGATGGGAGTGCATTACTTTAAAAGAAATCCGGATAACTGCTTATGAAAATGTTCTTCCAGGAAGGAACGCAAAGACAACTTCAAGAGGGCTTAGAAATCTATTCAGCTTGTCTGCTGGGAGACTTGGCTGCTCATCAGTCTCTCTTTTATACTTCTGGTTCTGAGTAATGCATTCGCTTCTAGTCGTGTAAAAACAACTCCCTTTGTATATTTCCATGAGATGAGTACAGATGCATTCTTATAGTTCAGTGAAGTTTGTTCGATAGTCTGTTGAAAATGTAATTGCTGAATCATCGCTGCCTGTCCATTATGAGTAAATCCCTCTTACCTTTTGAACAACATGACTCATTTTGAAGGATACAAAAGGTATTTATTATTATCGCTTCTTGGCCTAAGCAGTTATCCAGAGTTTGAGATCCTGCAGACTGTTTCTGTTGGAAAAGCAGCTCATGGTAAGAGCAGGGGATCTCTGTACAGAGCTGCACTGAAGAATGTATGAAGATCTGATTTTATGCTTACAGGAGAATCTGAACAACAACAAGCAAATTCTTTTGCCTGTAGCATCACCAGGTTTCAGCACAAAATGTATGGAAGTTTTTCTAACAACCATTCTCCTAGAGCTATTTCAGGCTATATTTCATGTTTTCTTACTCTTTTTTCCCTACTTCTTGTGTTTCTCTTGTTTCTTCCTTACATAAAGGTAGATGATAGGTATTTCCTGGGTTCACCTCTTCCTAGTGCATTTCAAGTCATTGCAGTCTCACATGTACCTTTGGAGTGTTTACACATGCTTGCACTGTGATTTGAAGCCTCTCTTGTTTAATTTATCTACAAGACATTTGTTTCAATAGCCTGACTGAACTTAACCCATGCAATTATTATTCTGTAGCAGCTTGGAAGAAAAGAGCATGGTGCCTGTGAATATCACCTGGACCACCAGCTCAGATCTAACATTATGAAAATCCAGTCTCTTCTTCTATTTTAGATGTTCTGCCTTCTCACTCTGCCCAGACCAGCAACCTTGCTATTATATCAGATTCTTTTTGTCCTATGTCCAGGTTATGGATTTGTCTGACAAGTCTATGAATTGCCTCTTTTCTGTACACTGACCACCTTGTCTGTACAATCCCTTACAAAACGTACTTTTGAAAGCATATCAGTTCTGGACTCCAAAAGAAAGTAAGTGTGGAAAGGAGGAAAATTATGCTGCCATGAGACTGCTTCTTCAGACAATATGGAGTATACAACACTTAAACTGAGTTATAGATCTCTGTATATCACACTGGTCAAGTTACATGATGGGGGAATTCATGTCAGGCCAAAATTTAGAAATGAATCCCTGCAAAACCAGAGAGTTGTGCAGATCTGACTGGTCAAGCTCTCTCCTTTATGTCTATTCTGGCAGAATCAACCATGTGACTTGTGCATAAGCCTAGGTGTTTCATACTGCTGGCTGATGAGTACATGCACAAAGTGTTAAAATGTTAGTTTCGTGCGGTATCCTGAGATAAGAAACCACCTTCTGTACCCTGGGCCTTTTGAGTGAACACCTGACAGTCTTGAGAGCCAATCTCCAGATAGCTTTCCCCCATTCCCAGTACTACCTCTCACAGTTTCTTCCCTCCAGTTTTTTACTTGAACCATCACTCACCTCTTCTCTTTTCCTTTTTCTTCTCTCTTTCCCCTACTTAGATCTCAGCTGAGCTTAACTAACGCCATCTGTGGTCTGGCCCTACCTCTTCCCCAAGCCCCTCCAAGCTTTATTTACTGTCACAATCTTTGAATCTATCATAAATAATCTGTAAGCCATCCAAGTCACCCCTTGCTCTTTTCTTCTTACCCTATATCACACAACTCTCACTAGCATATGTGCACTTCAATCCTTTGCCCCACTCACTATGTGTGAGCCTTCATTTCACTTACCAGGAGGCAGAAAGGTGGTCTAAAGAGGGCCAAGTTTGGATACCCTTGCTTTTATTCCCTGGTGGGCTGGAAGGCTAAGACTTGATTGTGGGAATCATGAGGCAGAGGAATAAGCAGCACTCATATTGCAAGATGAGACAGTTTGGCCAGACAGCGGCGGTTTCCTCTCTTGTTTCAGGCCATGACTCAGACTAAGCCAGAATTGCAGAACGTGTGATGGAAATTGCAAACTGAATGGCTACAGGCCAGTTAAAGCTGTAACTTGGCCAGTGAGAGCGCCCTACCTGCCTAAGGCAGATGATATATTCTCTGCAAGGACCTTCTGTGTTTTGTATGATAATAAGAATCAGCCAGAATCAGAAAAAATAAAATATATGCTTTTCTAAACAGGCCCTAAACCACAACTTCCTGGCACTGTTGCGGTCCTGCTGGACAGTGGTAGTTACTACTTTTCAGACAGAAAAAACCCTAATATTTTTGAGCAAATGGATGTTGAAACCCATATAAAATGTTGTTGATCACTCTGTTTTTTTCCTCATATTCCCAATCCAGCAGCCTGTAATTCTAGCAGAGGTAAATCCCATTGTCGGTGGAATTTTCACCTGAGGAACGATTTTATAATAGTAGTTTTTGCAAGGCACATTTGTAGCAAACAAATGCCAGCCATTCCTCTTCTCTAGTGCAGGGTAATTGTGTTACAGTGAAAGGCTTTTAACTACGAATCTGACTGAATTGCTCAACCCCCCTAGGAGACATTCCTGAAACATGAATTTCAGTCTGGCATGCTGAACGCACTGTTCCTGCAGCTGCTGCTATTGCTGACCAGATCCTCTGTAGGAGGAGAGCACTTTAAGACAGTAGTGGCAAGGCAATCCTGAGAGAGTGTGGGAGAGAATGGTGCTGCTTTGGAGCCTGAATGGCATTGATTAAAAGCTTCAGCATAGATTTTAAAAGTGGTATAAGAAGTAGCAATTTTATACACAAAATACCAATCTATGTAATAAGTTACTGACTGTCATTCTGCTGACCACAGCCTTCTAACTGCTTCACTGTTCTGTTAATCAGAGTAATAGAATATAAAAGGATGCACTTTTTAATTTTTCAGGTTAATTTAAATCCCTAAATCAATTAAATTCTGTCATGTACTATACTACTTACAGCAATGAGCAACTGTGCATCAAAGATTGCCTTTTCTCAACAGTGTCTTGTTCATATATTTATTTAATGAACATAAGCATGAAAAGGTGCTTATTACAGAGTACTTGTCATAATTTTGATTTATTTTTATGAAAGCATGCTGTTGGCGCTAAGCTCCGGGAACCATTTGCTTTTCATCTTGATGCCCTGCCTGAAAGAAATGAAGAGGCCCTGTTGCAGTTCTAATTTTCTTCTGGAAAATAATACAGAAACACACTTCCAATAATATTATTCTCTTACTTGAAACAGCTGAATACATAAGGAAAGGACGCAAGACTTAGAAAGTCTTTCTATGGATACTGCCTCTTATCAGGTCTTACCTGATGTCAATTACTAAATGTCCTTTGTGCTTTCCCAAACTGAGTTTACTCTTTAGAAAGTTCAAATTAGCATTTTAAACGCTATCATCAGCGCAATTTAGGAAGCCCTGTGCTGCTCAGAACCCTCCTCTCCCTGCCCAGGCTGACCACTTTCTGAGCAAGGGAGAGTCTTTCCAAGAACTAGTCCCAGCAGACAGCTCTTTAGGTAGTAAAACAGCAAACTGAGAACAGTGTTTTAATTCCTCATTGTATCATCTGTGTACCAGCATGTTTGTGTGACTAATCTTTTATTCTGTTCAGGAGGAGGTAGGTGCAAACCTAAACAAAGCAATGGGAGGCAGGTTACTTATAATAAAGTGACTCATCTCTTTTTGGTCAATGGACTGAGATGAAAAAACAAAGGGTTTCCGAAGCCTCATGACACACACAACCACTATCCTCTTTCTCTGAGGGTATTTCAAAGAACAGTAATGCATGAGAAAATCCCTAAAACTGTTTAACAGCATCTTTCACACAATCAACTATAAGCGCACTCAGGGCTGAATATTGTTCCAATAAGCAAAACATTCTAATTCACAGGATTTTAAGGTTGCGCTGGAAGGTAAATGGATGGGCAGGGGCAGTTTCAGGACACTTACCCACTGTTGCAAGGTCACAAAGTCCTAGGGGATGTAACAGTTCATCCACGCTCACAGGAACATAGGTGCCTGAAAGAGAGAAAATGGGCAAAATGCCAGTTTCAAACTGGAAGTCCACAACAAAAGTATTTGAAATATAGGATAATAAGGGATCAGGGTATGGAGCCAGGGGCATGGGAAATACTCTGAATGAAGGAAACTCATGACACGTGAGAGAAATATATTCTTTATGGCTAGACTGGGATCAAACTAGTTCTCTACAGCTTTTGGGGGGCTGTTATAAATGCGGTGGGCTTTATTCTGATGCTGTAACTCAGGGAGGACTCCCATCTATCATACTTGCAAGGAAGTATAAATGTGTTTAAATATGCATGTAGTCTATTAAGGCATTTTTATTTTGTCATTTCCTCTGAGAATAAAATCATACTTTATTTGCTGGTTATTTTAGAAGATCCTTCAAGAACATAGCGTAAGTCCTAGGAACAGCTGCTTTTGTCCATTCAGATTTGGACTTTTTCAGATTTGTATGGTAATAAACAGCTGTCATTACTGGGGTACTGGATGTGATCTCAAGGTATGCATTGTAACTGCATCCTCATTCAATGCGGGGGTGACACCTGAGCACTGTTTCTCCCCAGAGCAATAACTTTCAGGAACAGAAAGCGCTTAGCGTGTGGGCCAAAAAGTCGCATTAAGTGGTCCAAACAGGTCTCAAATCCAGATGATGGGGGCTCAGATCATGTGAAATGTTGCTGTCTGTACCTGTCAGGTATATACAAGCTGTAAATGTGTTTTCAGATCCCACAGAGTAAGAGCTAAAGAATGAAAAAAATATCTGTTCAGGGCTTAACACCTAGAAGATACTTGGCTTTAAAAGTTAGATTTTGAAAAGAAGTAGGAACTTCTGAAACTCTTCATTGATTGGTCTGACAGACAAGAAAATCTGAAAAATGTTTTGCTACATCTCCCTTGCTTTCTTTCAAAATGGACTCAGGATATCAAGTATCCAGGTTCTGGGCTGTATCAGGAAATCTGCCAGATCTCACATTTCTTCTGCTTTCAAGCCTAGTAGGAGTGATACCTACTTTTCTCAAGCCTGTTGAATGACACAGGTACAGGTCGCAGGGACACAAAGAACATTCTGGCTGATGGGATTATTTCTAACCTAAATGCGGCTCTTGGTTGAGGTAGGAGGAAGAGAACTTTTATTGGCTTGAAAAAAAGTCTCCGAAAAGCTGCTGGACTGCAACCAAGGAGGACGACAGCCTGAGAACTACACTAGGCTTATAATTCTTTTATTTCTCATTTGCACTGTTTACAATTCTGAAAGCTCCTTGTCTTGTTGGCAGGTCTCTTTCCAAGCTCAGCCAAGAAGCAGCCTATTTAGTTTGCTTTTGTTGAAGCTCTTTTTGCCTACAATAACATTTAGGGGGATGTTAGCTTGGAAACGTAGATCTGAACTCTTTAGAAACCATCATGTTAGGTACCTGTCTTACAGAGGTACAATGACAAGGATAAAAAGAGCATAGAAAGGAGTTGTTCTCTCCCAAATATAAAAAACACCTGTAAGTGGGAAATCTTATAGTGATATGATGTGTGTAGCCCGTACAAACGTGATTAATACATAACAAGGGAAGGGACTGTGTAAGGTTAATTACTATGCCTGAGGAACATGCATTATCCAAGAGAGCTGGATACCACTGGGGTCTCAGTGAGCTAATCAAAATACATGTTGGTCAGCACTAATGTTGTGAGATTGCTCCCAGGACCCAAGATAGCTCAAGTGTCTCATTCTGTTGTCCAGTCTAAATACAATCATAGAATAGTTTGGGTTGGAAGGGACCTTTAAAGGGCATCTAGTCCAACCCCCCGGCAATGAGCAGGGACATCTTCAACTCAGTCAGGTTGCTCAGAGCCCCGACCAACCTGACGTTGAAAGTTTCCAGGGATGGGGCATCTACCACCTCTCTGGGCAACCTGTTCCAGTGTTTCACCACCCTTATTGTAAAAACTTTCTTCCTTATATCTAGTCTAAATAGAATCATAAAATAGTTACTACCATTGGTTAAAAAGGGATTTTTTTTTAAAATAAAAAATGTATTCCTTTCCAGTGAAACTCAAAATGGTACCTTTTTAATGTCTGTGTCAAAATATGAAAACATAAACCACGTTCTTTAGACAGCCAAAATAGATATTTTTAGTTTATGTTTTAAAAATTTAGTTATTTTTTGAAATCTGAAACTATGATAAAAATCGGTATAAAAATTCAAACCCCATAACTTGCCCAAGAAGTAATTATAATAGCAAATGAAGGATTTACCTGAACATTTTTTGAATGCCCATTCTGTACCTTGACAGTTTGGGAAAAGAGATACAGTATTCTTCACACATATTAAAGTGATGAAGGCAGAGACATTGTCTTTGCTTTCAAAGTGCTCAGCATATTTTAGTAAGATGGTGAAATATAGTCATATGTGCAGGCATATTTCTTTTTCAGTTGAAAATCTTACCTGTTTCCATTTGAAAAAGGTGGAAAATGTCTACCAGAGCCCCTCAACAATTAAGCAGTAGCTGTATATTGCACATTTTCATATGTGATTCTATGTATTTTTCCACACTAGATCTAATTTGATGTGACATCAGTGAAAAGCAAAACAGACTTCTTCTGTGGTTTTAATGACCTTTTGCTCTTTTTAGATTTAGGGTGCTATTACAGAAAACATCTAACAGCTACAACCCCGCAGAATTCCCGTAATATTGGCGTTATGAAGTTTTCTAACTTGGACTTTGCACATCTTCCAAGGCAGCAACTCACAAAGTTGCAAAATTCATTTCTGCTTGAATTTCTGGACTCAGAAGTAAATTTCAGGTGCAGCCCCCATTTTTTCCAGTGGAGTTGTGAACTTACGATACTCCTTCTAAACCCACTGGTGACTTGTAGCTTGAAAAGTATGTTTCACTGTACATTGCTTACTTGTCTAGAGACAGAAGCTGAAATACTGGTACGGATTGTAAAAATGTATAATTTCATGTGGAATGACTCATGGGATAATCAGCATGGCATTCTCATGGAATGTATATTATTGACCATCTGGATCTCTTTATACTTGAGAGGTTTAGAAAAATTTTGACTTCTCAATAAATGCCTACACATCTCAGTTGTATAAACCAGTACATATACCATCTTGCCTTTGAGAAAAGTTGCTTCCTGTGTAATGCTAAATGCTCTGTAAGAATTGCTAGCTCAGGACTGAGTTGAACAGTAGCTCTGCTACCTTCTTTCATCCACTGAGACCCAGAGAAAGGGGAGAAGGAACAGGATAAGTAGGGATGGAGAAACAGCAGGACAAACATTTTGCATAACATACCGCCTTAAAGTCACAGTAGATGTCCGCAGAAGTTCACATTGCCAATGCTACTACATTGTTGGGAAGAAGTCTTTTTGACCTGATTCAAGTGATGGGTTACTGCGTTAGGCACAGATGTAGGTCTATATTACTGGGATAGTAGCACTGCCATTGCCTGTGAAGGTGTTCTAAATCTCTAAGTAAAAGCCACTTTCAGTTTTATAAAGAAAAATGTAATTGAAAAGCATTTCTTGAATTTATTCCTTATCTTGTTCTCTATTTTTAAGTTTCTGAAAATGTTGTGCCTGGACTCGGCATTATCAAACTGTTCTACTATTTTTTGGGGTGAGGATGATTCCGTTTCATACTGGCTTTTTAAGTTTTGATATATAACATGTTGCAGATTAGTGAAATAAAGCAACCAAGTAAATCTAGACATTTTAGTTGGGAGGTGAGGGGGAGGCAGACACCGGGTAAATCGTGTTTCCGAGTCATGAATAACTGAAGTGGTGTTTCTGTGTTGCTTAGTTACAGTTTCTGTTTAGTTGGCAATGAAGTTCACTGAAAATATTTTAGCTTCTGCTCCTGACAGCTACAAACGTGCATTCACATGTAATCTTATAAACTCAAATACTGTTAAATGCATGCTTAATATACCTCCTCAAATGTGAGCAATGGATAGCATTGCCAAGTTGCAGAGTCAACACTGAACAGCACAGTCATACCCAGCTAATTACAAAAAGTTTTCACTGGTTGGTCCATTTCTTCAGCTCTTAATAGTCTGCTCTGCCATATGCAGAACAAAGTTCAAGAGCAAACATGAACAATTTGCTAGTCTGGTTGGCAGAAGCCAGGCGGTACTAATGGCCTCAGGAGACTGACGCTGACTTTATGCCAATTTCAAATCTCTGCTCAGCCTCCCCAGTTTACCAAAAAAGCTACTTCTCCTTCCAGCCACACTGATAAGGGCAACATGCAGAAGCCTGGTATATGACTAATGCTTACCAAGTGTTACAAGGCTTGAACGGAGGGAAATATGAAACCTTGTGACCCTGGCTCAGAATAGCCAAACCCCATCTGCTCTGGAGCTTCAAACGGTAAGAACGCCTCCGTTTCTTACTGGGGACGTGTTTGGAGGTAGGGTAAGGAATGGTGATGATTTCAGTCTTCATCATTTTAAACTGCAAAATTTTAATGAAAATAATCCAAAAAATATCTATTCTTAACTTTTCTGGGAAGAATTAATCTTAAGAGATCAAGACAACCCTCAGATTTGAAGCTTAAGTGATGTGTTGGATTTAAATACAGTTAGGAGTCTTAAAGTAACCGGTAGACAAACAACTTGGTTGTATTGTCAGCTGAAGTAACTTCAGAGCTCAGATAGCTGCAGGAACACAAAATGTAAATGGAGCAAATGGATCCATTTACAACATATAGGCAAAAATGTTGTATTATCATGAGGGGTTGAATGACATACCACACATGCAGGACTAAAATATCTTTGGAATTTTAAAAGTTCTTGGGGAGCATTTCACAACTCAAGGAGCTGCATTCAACATAGTGAAATTCCGTGAGATCCTATTTTGAAAAAGAAAGAGGGACTAATCATAGTGTTTAAAATTAGTGGTAGCTTATCTTGAAAGGATCATATGATCACATTTTTATCTGCAAATGGAAACAGTGAGAACTACTTAAATATATACAGTTGGTGAACTTGTGGCTGAGACAAACAATTATAACAACATTCTCTAAGTTTCTTGGAGTATGAATCATCTTTCACATAGTTTTACATGGTAAAATTGTGATCTTATAAGTCATGATAAATTCAGTATTTTTCTTTTATTTTTCTTTCTTTCTTTTTTTTTTTTTTTTGTACACATGACTTTATCCAGCAGAAAAAGCTCAGAAACTGCAACTACAGAATCTCATAAAACTAGAGAAGAAGAATGAACAGGTACTATAGATTACAGTATATTAATCAGTGGCTGATAGAGCCTTTCACAGCAAAATTTGGTATGATCTTTCAACTGGTATTTAGTGTGGGGAAACGTTATGACAGATATACTAACAACATCAATGAAAAATACCACTGATTCCTCCTTACGCAAACTGAGTCACCCCAAGTCAGTGTCAGTACTCCTGAAGCCATGTGTTTACACCCACACTAGAGGATGCCTGAAATCTCACTGACATTTTT
The DNA here is from genome assembly GCA_009819775.1 of Phoenicopterus ruber ruber. Classification (NCBI taxonomy): domain Eukaryota; kingdom Metazoa; phylum Chordata; class Aves; order Phoenicopteriformes; family Phoenicopteridae; genus Phoenicopterus; species Phoenicopterus ruber. The sequence continues at coordinate 20,308,399 of CM020220.1, read as the reverse complement.
TCCCTGAAATATCAATATAATGCTTCTTTCACTATCCTGAATATTTAGGTAGTTTTAAAAAGAAAAATACTAAAGGATCAGTATGCTGTATAGGAAATACTACTAACAATTCACTATGATTGTGCAGTTTAAGTTCAGTTCAATTGTTTTGTAATTTCTCCACCTCATAGTTGTCAATTGTGTGCATCTTGTTGGCTTCTTTGAAACTACCAACCAGGGAAACCCTAATCATTGTGTACCATCTTTACAGGATGGGTGCTTTTGGCTATTGTTAGAGATCACTGTTTTTTCGGTGAGAAATGATTTATTTATGAAATTAAATAACCTCAATTTCTACAATGCTTACCATCACTGACAAACCGTGGGTTTACTGTTTGTAGTACCTTTCAGGTTTGGCCCTAATGAACTGGATAATAATGTCAGAGATGTCTTGTTAGTTTTTCAACCATCACCTTTATAGTGATACGACAATAAAAACTTGAAAAGAAATTACAAAAAGAATACGAATAACATCCCTGATCACATAAAGACTTCAGCATATGCATACTTGACTCTCCCCATTCCACTGAAATCCAGGGAATTCTCAAATGCTCTAATGCTACAAATGTGTAAAAATCTTCAAAAATGAACGTAAAATGTTAATTAGTTTCTTCCTGTTTTTTAAAATGATTTGTAGATCCTCTTTAACAACATCTAGAATGATAAGCAAAGTAACAGTGTTTGGCTTAGAATAATATAGGAATATACTTCCATTGCCCCATATTTTTAAACCAGACAATTATTTCCTAGATCTATATTTTTCCAGATTCTTTTTCCTTGTTTCCATGTTACTTGAGAAAGTGTAGTCTCACACTGAAAGGCTTTCTAATCCTGCTTTTAGAGGCGGGACAGAAGGTTGGCTTTTTTTCTGATGATTATGAAGTCAGAACATTTCTGGTGACAGCCAAAGCCTCCCTTACCTCCAGCAAGCTATTGTCCAGCAGCTTGTGAGCTGACAGCTGTATCTGTCTTCAAACAAAGTCTGATTTAGTTTTATCTAACTTCTCCAGTCTAAGAAGATTTGATATTTTTATCAGAAATTGAACAAGCCCAGTTTCATAAATGAAAAAAGTTGTTCAAATACTTTGTTTTGAAGAGGATTTCTGGAATTCTCAGCATAAGCTTTTCAACACATTTCTCAGTCAAATGGTCTTTTCATTTCTGGTTTGATACATAGCTGTGCAGTTCACTTAAAAGTATTTATTCCTCTGACTTCTGTCTGGAAAGCTAAATTTAATTATAGAGTGAAGAATAAAAGCATGGACCATGCAGACTGGTGAATGCAATTCACTTTGCAAATTGTTTTTATGGTCATGTTGGAGAAAGTAACAGGTATTCACTTTGCAGTGGCAGGAACAGGGAGAATGGTTCTGTTTCTTGCAGTGGAATATTAAATAGCAAAACCACTGAGAATAATGATCTTTCTACAAAGCACCACTAGAGTCACTCGGTTGATAAGGTCACTTGGCTACACTTCTGAACTAATTCACATTCAGTTCCTTTTTCATTTAATTTATGAGAAATCTAAAAAGCTGTTGTTAAGATTGCATACAAATCCTACTTTGTACACCATCAGGAGATAAGTGGTTTCAGTTAAAACTAAAATTAGAAAAATAAAAATGCCAAAACCAAAAGGCAATAGTTGAAATTTCTAAACCAAGGCACAGTAAAAATTTAAAGAAAGCAGAAGGAAAGTATTATCAGAGGAGATACAAATCTCCTAAGCTTCTTGCACTACAAATGAAGACAAGTGAAGCACAAAAACATTACTTTCAAATCCCTCTTGTATAGTGTCTTATAACTGAGGTGTCTGCTATGGCATGAAATATTCTTCTGCCAGAAAATGAGCATCATTTTCATAAACTGTGCTTTTGAAATAATTGAAAATGTAGAGTACATTAGAGTACATTAGAGCATAATATTAGTTAATCTGATTTCATGTTGTAACAGTTGCAAGTGCAAAAGCATCATGCAGCAGTATCATTTATATCAAGCACATTAATCCTCTCGGAGTGCTTGTTAATAGTACCAAAATGCTGGCAATTTTGTACCTGCAAAGTAAAAGTGTTAGTATTTCTTGTATCCAGCAGCCTTTGGGTGATGGATTACAGATCCCATTCCACTTTCTCCAAAAGCCCATGCAAGACAGTGATGAGCAATGTTGTCTCTGTGTCCTATGTTTAGGGTCTACAGGATCTACAGGGCCACTTCTGCATCACATCCATGTGCGTAACATTTATATTCCACTCTTACTCCAATCTCACTCGGGTTAATGGCAAAACTTCTGTGTCCCTGAGAGTTTTTTCTTGGGCTCTTGGCACCATATGGAAGCAGTGCCGCTAGCTTGGTGTGGATCCCCTGTCAGACTGCTGCTGCACACTTGCTTCCCAGAAGAATCTGTATAAAACAAAAGCTTTCAAAGTTTTCTCCTTCCTGTGCCCCATCCAGCCGTTAGCTTTAAATAATGTCTTACGGATAAACTTATGTGGTCAAAATAAGAGATTGGGTACCTGTGTCAGCTAGGAACATATAACAAGTTTGTGAACATAAGTAGCTCTGGGAAGGAAGGCTGACTGCCTGCTGGAGTGCTTTTTAATACCGAGGCTATTGCACTAGTAAAGTACATAGTCAATAGCGGTGGATGCTTCTCACTAAATATCTCTGCTAAATATAACTGTATTAAGTCTTCTAGACTCACCGGTGAGCAAACATAAGAGCCTTACCTTGTAAGTAATTAAGGTTACTACTCTAAAGCCACCACTCCACTGCTGCCTAAGTCTGGAACTCACGCGTACTTGAAGCATTAATACTAAAACCCAAGCACGTCCCCAAAACAAGGCTGTATCATAACATCAGTGTAGGTGCACTTTATCACTGGTGATAACATTGTGATATCAAATATTTTCTTTGTAAAGAACAATACCAGTAAGCTAATGCCTGAAAACGTTTTGGTAGGAAGTGAGTGTAGCACTGCAGCATTTTTATATTAGTTCGATCTCGCACCATGTTGTCCCTCCTTTCCTTCCTGCCCAATACTATTTTAGCAATATTCAAGGTGTTTAAAAGATCAGGCCAGAAATCAGGAGCCAGGACTTGATTTCCATACTACTCACAAATGGCAGCTGTAGGGCAAACAAAAATGTCAAGTAATCACAATTAGTGCCTTTTTTCCTACTGAAAAGACTCTTTCCATGTTCATGCAGGGTAAACTCAAAAGAAAAGCACGTACAAATGCATTTTCTCTTCATAGTATTCCTTTGGCATGGATAAGAAGTATTTGAAGTATAGCAGATGTGCTTCTGCTGTACAATGGAAATGAAGTAGTTTATAACATCTGTTTAAATATTTTTACTTCAATACATATATTGCTGTAATTGGACAATGGCATGTTATCATCATGGTCTTCTTTCCCAGAGGGAAAGAAGTCCTATTTTAGTTTCAAATATTTAAATGTTTTACAAGATTATAATAAGATGACATAATATTTCTTGGCTTATTGAGGGCAAAACCAAAAATGCCTTAAAAAATGAAAGTTGTACAATTCACATATTTCCCTGGTTTATCTGCCAGCAAATATTAACTGAAGCATTTTTGGTGGATTTGTGTAATATGTTCTCAATAGAAGGATACTGTAACCTCCTCTCTTCCAGAGAGGAGAAAGCCTAGAATAAATCAATCCCTCTCTCAAAGTGAAATGAGATGGGTTAGTGAGAGGCAATGTGTGCTTATACATTGTACATCCTGCAAAACTCAAAAACCTTAGCTGAAAACCTAAAATTTTCTATGTAAGTAAGCCTGAAAAAGACCACCAATAGCAGTGAATCAGCACTTTGCTTTTTAAAGTGTTCTTGGGATCATGCGGCAACAGAAAGAAATGTGTAGTATCTGTATAACTAATTGACGTTGATTTCACCCTAGAAAATGTATTAGGTTGTGTAAAAGGCATAAACATAACAACACTCCCCAAACCTTTTAATTACATTGTTTAGAAACTGTTTTGGCAAAGGTGGGCTAAAAAACTACTGCTACTTTGAGGGCCTAAATTACTAAGGAGAGCAAACGTAGGTACTTCTATGAACGTCTCTTTTGAAAGCCCTGGTAAGGAAGTAAGGGTGAAGGATGGGTGCATGTGCTTCTAAAAAATGTCTAGGGGTGACTTAACATTTTTTGATCAGCACATGGCTCATAAATTGACCGATTTTAGCCCTCATACTGGGGCTGTGCCACATAATCATCCCTGGGGACTGTGACAACATGAGGACTGTTGGATATGCTGAATATCGGCTGGAAGCATGCCAAGAAGGCTGTCTGAGGGCAATATTGCAGGGCTGTATTGAGATCTAGTCCATACCCATCCTGCTGTGAAGTAAAAGGATCACAGGGAATCCTGGAGCGAAGTGTCCCCAGGGATCCTCTTCCATCCCCGCCCTCTGAGGTACCCAGTAAGTTCATTTTTATGGCTCTTAACGGGAAGAAATATTCACATGCAGTAAGTAAAGCTGGCCACTATTGGTCGTCACAAATGGTGTGTATCCGAGCAATATTAAAATTGCAAAGTCAAGCACCCAAAATCTAGGAAATGACTGGATTAAAATCATCCATGGCCAACCTGTGTATGTTTATTGAAGTTATTTATGATCATTCTTTTTTTTTCATGAGGATGCTTCTCCAATGTAGTGAACAAACGGACTATGGTTCCCCAATGAACTTTGTTTTCTCTGTGTTGCTCATGTCTTGCGTTTAATTTAATACAGTCTGTTCAGACCTTATTGTGACCACAAGGTTAATGATACCTTTATGAGCTTTTCTCTGCACTCATCACTGTAGAATCAAGGTGCTTTTCAAATATTATTAGAGGTATCACTGTCATTCCCTCTTTTCAGATGGCTCAGTAGGATGGACTCAAAGATTTGAGCTCCAGCCTCTAAGGGAGCCATCCTGCATGTGTGTACTCTCACTGGAAAAAACAAAAACCTGGATAGATTTTCAGAAAGGACATCCTTTCAGATCTCGGATCCCTGTCTGAGATCAGGAACACAATAAAGACACTTAAAGCAAAGGTCACCAGAACGTTCGCAATAGCAAAACAATGTATATGTCCTAAGCTGTTTGGGTGACTGAATAGCACTGGCTGAGGCTTTCTGACAGCAGACAGACCCCAAATATGGAAAAATTCAGTTTAAGATCTTAAAATTTGACAAACTCATAGATGTCTGAAAAGAGGGTCCAAGTGTGAGACATGTAAAGCAACCTTAATTTTGTCACCAGCATGACCGACGGTAGCCCTGGCAGTACTGGCCACGGGAAGCCTGGCAGGTGAGGTCCCAGAATGCGCCCTCAAGTCCCACTTCCTTTTCCACCTCCCATGGCTGGAATACTCCAACAATCGTACAATGAAGTTTAAGCTTTCTAGGAACAGTCATCTAAAACAAACTCACAAAATTTTGCCTTTCCACGGGGAGCTGACTGTGCAGGCCTTGACTTGTGAACTACAATGCATTTCAAGATCCAGGCTTGGAATAATGAAAGATCTATTTCCCATACCTGTTTTATCTCATTTTATTTGAACATGAGCCAGCAAAGCGCCCTTGTAGCACACAAAGCCAACAGTATTCTGGACTGCATTAGGGAGAGTATGGAGAGCACGTTGAGAGATGTGATTATTCTCCTCTACCCAGCACTGAAGAGGCCAAATCTGGAGTGCTGTGTCCACTTCTGGGCTCACCAGTACAAAACATGGACTTACAGGGGAGAGCCCAGGAAAGAGCAATGAAGATGATTAAGGGACTAGAGCATCTGACATATGGGGAGAGGCTGAGAGAGCTGGAACTGGTTAGCCTGGGGAAGAGAAGACTCAGGGGGGATCTTATCAATACTTATAAATACTTGATAGGGGGTGGAATAAGGAAGACAAAACCAGACTCCTCTCAGGGATGTCCAGAGACAGAACAAGAGACAACAGGCACAAATTGGAGTGTAGGAAATTTCACTTGAATGTTAAAAAAAAAAATTATTACTGTAAGAGTGATTGAATAATGGAACAGATTAGACTGAATAGAAATAGAACAAGAATACAAAAATCAAAATGTCAAAAGACATTGATGGAATGAATCCCTCCCTGCCTTGTCTGGAGCACGTTGGGCTATGGGAGGAAAATACAAGCTGCCAGCAATTGTGCAATATTTTGTCACTTCTCTTTCCCTTTTCAGGAACGCTTCCAAATACCAGATAGTTGATGAGCCATTAGGTCAATGAGGAGGTGCTTCCTCACTGCATTTCTTGGCTTCTTCTAGAAGCCCAACTTCTTCTGCTTAGTGTCTAAGAGGTATTTGTCTCCTGTTACTTCCCCAGTGGTAACTTCATCTTTTCTTTATCTGCATGGAATTTTCTAAATTAGATTCTTCTCCATGGTCCTTGAGAAATTCAGATCCTGTACAAATTTGGAGTCAATGAACTTCTGACCGAGCAATCTCTTTTTCTTTCCCGTCTGATGCTCACCTCTTACCCTCTTCTTGTGCTGGCCTCTCATTTGCTTTTTTCCTTAGCTTTTGTTTATCTACTCTTCCCATCTTTCCCCTATGAAAGAAGCATTAGAAAAACGGGCACTTCAAGATAATTTAAAAGCTGCTGTCAGGCATGAACATTGCTAATTTCAGGGGACAAGGGAGAATCTGAAATGCAGAGTCTTTCTTCCATCAGGAAAATCAGAGAACACTGAAGACCAGAGAGCATCTCTGTAAAGATTTGCTGTACGTTGTACAGTCTCTGCTTGAAGCTTTCAGATTTGTATAACTTTTCTCTAGAACCATTATGACTTATATGTGAAAAAAAACATGCTTCAAACTAGGTATTTATTGGTTTTATGCTACTGTTGTGTCATTGATGTATTTATAATCCATCCAGGTCTCATCCTGTTGTTTTTACACACATGAGGTAGCACCTCATGATTGCTATTTGACTAGAGGGCTGCTATAGCTGGGTATCCTGTTACACAACTCAACAGTTTGGTTTTTAACCAATAAATGCCACCTGTCTGTACCAGTCAGGATGCAGCCCACAGCCATGGCAGCTTCTTTCCCCACTTACCTATTGGTTCACCTTTTTTTTCTCAGCCAGAAAATATTATTAGGGCTGCCTATGCTGTAGTCAGCTCACTCTTTAGCCATTTGGTCTGAATTATTTGTGTGTATAAGCCTTACAAATTCACTGTAAGGTGTACTTTCAAAGCTGTGAAAAGAAGACTAGAAACATTATATATAATCTGAGGCGTACTGTGTCATTTTTACCACGTAAATAAATGATTGAATCTGTCTGTCTTGTTTCATTTGCCTAATTTCATTATTTGTTTTTTTTATGGGTGTGTGTTGGTGCCCCCAGCAGGCTCTCAGAAAAACTAAATCTGTAATCCTGTGAACCAAACCTTGCAGAAAGAATTAACTTGTTTACTGTATTGTGATGAATAGAATAGCTGCATTGAATGTATATGAAGCTGCACAATGAATTACTACATAAATGTGTTGTCATGTGCAAATGTGTCATGTATGATCTTTACCTATAACAGACCTTACTGCCCTGTACAAGTAAATATAGAGCTCTGAATGCTTTCATTAGAGTACACCTATGATGTTAATTACAGTCCTGTCCTTAGAGTAGTGAGGAATACCTGTGTAAACAGGACAGTCTCAGACTTACTGAACGTCCTTGACTTTCATTGAATGTATTTATGAAATTATTACTTGCACTGAAATAATTTTCTGGTTTTATCTGAGTTCACTTTACAGAATTGGACTCATAGTTGTCTATCTTCTTGACTGAAAGAATTTGCAGAAAACTAGAATTTGCAGAAAATAATTAAAAGACTTGTTTCTTTATTCACTGCAGATCACAAGTAATTATTTCATGTAAGGTCTAATTAAATTACATGTCCTAGTTATATAGGACTCAATGACAAAGCTTTTTAGAAGTGTTTATTTTACGATATGGGTAATATTTTACAGATCTCAATTTTACAAACAAGGAATCAGTGGGACAGCTAAGGTTGCTCACTTCTATTTATAAACAACAGGCATTGGGAGCTGGAGACGGAAGGCTATTGAAATCACCTGTGAACTACAGGACAGGAATTTTATTTGCCAGGAATCTAAGTATCATGTCCCTTTTTCCCCTGAAAACCTCATAATTCTAAGGAGACGTGTGGTACACACGTAATAAAAGTATCTGCTACTGAGAGGTTGTTTCACGAATTATCATGAAGGAGCTCAGGGGGACTGCAGTCAACTGATTTTATGCCACACATCTTGTGAATAATACAAAAATAGAGATAAATAGAAGAATCTCGACATTGCATCAGAGCTTTGTTTTTAAGTACCTACGTATCAATACAAAAACACAACTGTGAAAAGAATTATAAATACATATATTTGATTTCTGGAACTGATTGCTAGGAGAAATGGGGAAGAGACTTTAGGAAAAATAAATTTCCTATAGTGATCAAGTAAGGTCGGAAATGAAATCTATTTGAATTTAGTATGGAAAGACCAATTATTATGAAAATAAGGGACCTAAGGAGGATCACCTTCTACCCATTACAAATTTTCTTGCTGAGCTATTATCTATGAGGACATAGCGAACACAAGGATGTTTAATGGGGTACCTTCCTCCTAGGACTTCCCAGGCTTTCCCTCAGACTCTACCCAGTAAAATGATGAAAACTACTTATTTCATAATAACAAATTATGATAGCTTAATGGCTTCAATAGCAGCTGTAGCAAATTTAGGGGCAGGACATGAACTAGTGCCCTTCCTGCCCAGAAGCAGATCCATCTGTGTCTAGCAGAGAGAGCTGACGCTAAGTTGTGAAGATAAAACTCAGCCCAAACAGTTAAAAAGGTGTTCACCTATCTCTGCAGCTAAGCAAAACCACCCTTCCTTTCAGCCTTTGATGAAAATTTACGACTGTTGAAATACAGCAAAGCTGGCAAGGAAGAATAAAGGAATAAGGAATTATACATATAGACAATAAGAACTTAATTTGCTTTTGTACCTTGGGTGAAAGAATGAGTGAATAATGATTAATTCCATTAGCCATAGTAAGTTAAGTATGTCCCAGAGAAAGTGAGACATTTGAGCTGACAGTGCAGTGCGGATAAGGTACAGTGGAGTTTCTAAGTGCACGCTGTTGTGTTATAAATGAACACTTGTAGGGTCAGGTCAGGCCCAGAGGCAGCACAGCTGCTTTCAGACAGCGGGGAGCTGAAATAACGTACCTGTCAGGCCCTTGTGGGTATGTGGAGAGCCAGCCTAACACTCCGTGAACCCTATTTCTATAACTGGGCATGAAGCCAGATCCTCTTGACCACGTCTGTGACTCAGCCCCGCTGATCAGTTTGAGTCGGGTCTGTTAAGAAGCACTGATGTGTCTGCCCTGTACTCACAGAGTAAGGAGTGCGCAGGCAGGCTGTGTGGGTCTAGTGTGGCACCAAGTTCTACTGCCTCCTGAATGTAGTACTGAAAAGGGACATAGCACAGCCTGAGACCCAGCCTGCCTCGTATCTTTGGCAACTGCAAAGTATTTTCCTGATATTTATCATCTTGAAATTCCTTATGTTGTCCTGAGTTGTGCATACAAAGTTCTGTTTAAGCCCTGTATGTTGATGTGCCTGCAGATCTAAACACTAATAAATTAAAAGAACATGCACTGAACAGGCTGCCCAGGGAAGTGGTGGAGTCACCATCCCTGGAGGCATTTAAAAGACGTGTAGATGTGGTGCTTAGGGACATGGTTTAGTGGTGGCCTTGGCAGTGCTGGGTTAATGGTTGGACTCGATGATCTTAAAGGTCTCTTCCAACCTAAATGATTCTATGATTCTATGTAAAGTATTGCATCTTCAAAGAAATATACTTTATCAGCTAATTAATCTTTACAATACTCTTGTGACTAAGTTAGAACTTGTTTATTTATTTCAATAGACTTACTTTTTCCTGTGAAACAAGATTCTGAGATTCTGCCTTCCATTCCCAGCCCAGCTATCTAGGTCTTGACGTAACTGGGGAAGTGGATTAAACAGAATAGCCCCATTCATACCTTTCCCTGCTCATCTAGTTTTGTAAGACTGGAAGAATTTGACAAAAATCCTACGGAGAAAACCCCTATTCAAAAGCAAGTAGTTAAAGTATGAAACCAATGCATAACCATAATGTTGTCAACATTAGTAATTTCAAGCATATTTCTTACTATGTGGTTTCTCCTGAGCCTTTTTGGAATTAATCTCAGGATATGGGCTCAGATTTCAGGTGTGCAAATCAAATGACCATCTGTTCAAAATGTGGCTCCACAGAAAGGCTTTGATATTGGTCATCAAACAGAAAAATGTTTATAGCACTTCTGTGCAACATGCTGCTAAGCCTGTGCCAAGTAATAATACAAAAGGTGATTGCTGCATCGTGTTTTCTTTCTCTAATGAGAAATGGTATCACAGACTCATTGTAATTCAGGCTATAATTTGAGAGTATTTTATTTCAAGGAGTATAAACTAATACAATCCTCCTTGTGTTGGCCCTTACTATGATATGGACAATGCTTTTATTTTACATTCATTAGGAAGGACAATGTCAAATAAGGATGGGTAAAATGATGCAGAATACAGCACTGTATGTAGTGAATTAGCAATCCTTTACTGTTCAGAAAATCTGCATAACTAGTAAGGCATATATAAAATTGGACATATGCTCTAAGTCATAGAATCATAGAATCATAGAATTGTTCTGGTTGGAAGAGACCTCCAAGATCATCGGGTCCAACCATTAACCTAGCACTACCAAGTCCCCCACTAAATCATATCCCTTAGGGCCTCATCTAAACGCCTTTTGAATACCCCCCGAGATGGGGACTCCACCACCTCCCTGGGCAGCCTGTTCCAGTGCCTGACAACCCTTTCGGTAAAGAAGTTTTTACGAATGTCCAATCTAAACCTCCCCTGGCGCAACTTGAGGCCATTTCCTCTTGTTTTGTTGTCTGTTACTAGGGAGAAGAGACCAACCCCCATCTCTCTACAACCTCCTTTCAGGTAGTTGTAGAGAGCCATAAGGTCTCCCCTCAGCCTCCTTTTCTCCAGGCTAAACATCCCCAGTTCCCTCAGCCGCTCCTCATAGGACTTGTGTTCCAGACCCTTCACCAGCCTCGTTGCCCGTCTCTGGACACGCTCCAGCACCTCAATGTCTTTCTTGTAGTGAGGGGCCCAAAACTGAACACAGTACTCAAGGTGCGGCCTCACCAGTGCCGAGTACAGGGGGACGATCACTTCCCTACTCCTGCTGGCCACACTATTTCTGATACAGGCCAGGATGCCGTTGGCCTTCTTGGCCACCTGGGCACACTGCTGGCTCATATTCAGCCGGCCGTCAACCAACACCCCCAGGTCCTCTTTTGCTTTCAGGAATTTAGGAAACAGTTCTGGTCCTGCTGAACACAACAGCAAACTGCTAACTAATTTTAAAAAGAGCCCAGAATCTGAACTTTATTGATACACATAAATATCAGTTCAGCTGGGTTTTCTCCACCTTGCACCTGTGCTCATGCTATGCCTGCTATATAGGACACTGTAAGTTTTCTTTCCAGTATATCCGTTTCTTATCAGGCTATCAGTATCTCACTTGTATCTGTTTTGTTGTTGGCAACACTGAGACATTTTCCAGAATATCATGGTAGAGCTATCATGAGAAGTGTGGTGGAAGGGTTTCCTGAATGATGGGGGAAAGGCTTGTGGTGCCGTGGAATTTCTGAACACGGTGCTTTGAAGGGAACTGGGGAGTTGTCCTGAATCGGTGAGGAGGACAGGAGCAAGAAAGATAGAACAGGGAATGATGCAGAAAGTTAATTTGGGAAGGAAGTCCTTACTTGTCCTAAAAAAGCCTTTGCTATGTCATTATACGCTGAGTTTAAGGATTAGCAGTGGAGACGAGAATCAGTATGTTGGTTGTAGGCTTTACAGGACAATTTTATTAACATATGTGTTGGTTTTAAGTTTGTACACCATCACATCTTTTGCAGCCCTCACAGCATACAAATCCCAAAAGAACTCATATGCAGATTTCTCTATCTTTATTCCACTATATCCTGATTATTCCTTTGAAGTCAGTAGGTGTTGTGTATGTACAGATGATACCTTTTGGTTCCTACCACCCTAACTGCACTGAATGTGGCACTGCTGGATTCTAAACATGCATCATAGTTCCGTCAGTCTCGATTTTACTTCCAGGACTTCTGAGTGATACATTAGTTTAAACTACTGTTTGAGGTAAAATTTATGTGCTCATTCTAGACTTATGCTAATTAATTTGGCTTCCATATAGCAACACAAAACATGCTTAAAATCAGCTTAAGTGACAAACTTGAGATTCCTCTAGAGAAAGGAAATCTTAAATGTTTTAAAGCTGCTGGAGCTGGCCTTATCTTACCCTGTATCCCAGTTGTATTTTAGGGACAAAGGATTGTAGCCAATGCCTTGTGCTATCAATTAGATTCAGTACAGTCACTCTGAATTAGAAGAGTCCTGAGGCTGAGCAGTATTTTGACAGACATAGGAATCAGGGGAGTACATTGGTGGCTGGAAGCCAGCTGTTTCCCCTAGATATTCTCTTGAACACAGATGGTCAGAACTTAGGATGGAGCTGCTAGGGTTTTGTGTGAGTTTGCTCTGAAATTAAATTGCTTTAATTTGCTAGCCACTGTGATACCAATGGGCAGGTTATAGATTCTGTGTCCACTAATTCCTCACTATATCATAACTGCAACGTCATTAGTATGGAGTATTATACATAGCATCCAAAACTGCTGTAGAAAATAGGGCAACCCCTACTGTTCTCTGTTTTAACAGTATTATTGCAGTCGCTTGAAATTTCTTAAAGTTCTTGATATAATTAGTGGTATAAAGAGGTTTCCACAGTAGTCCTCTTTTGTACCCTATTACTGTGTAACGCACACCTAATAAATACATTTAGTAATTTTTTTTAAGCTGTAACAACTATCATTTAGTCTTTTGGCTCAAGTTTTTCATAGCAAGTTCCTGTTTGAGGGGGATTTATTTTTTTACAGAAGATTTTAGCAAGAGCTCTTTGGCCATATTTGAGTACAAAAGTGAAGAAACGAGTAATGGTATTGACAAGAAAAAGCAAAGTAATAGTCAAGGTATGAAATTCAACATGATCTGCCTTATGTCCTATAATGCAAACAACATTTTGGACCCTACACTTTCTGACTTTTAGTCTTACAGGCACAGGATAACTTGAAGGCCGGCTGATTTCTGATTTTCTGTGGCTTAAGGGCTTCTGCATGGCCCTGTCACTGTTTGTAAACTGTGGAAAGTTAAAAGGCCAGTTGATCTTTCACATACCTTAGTTGGCAAATCTCCATTTCCCAGCAGCAATCTCCTTTGAAAGCAGCTGCCATCCCAAATTCTTGGCTGCATAATCAAGTCTCACAAATCAGATTGTAAAAAGTTCCATTAGCCTTCTGTTCAACAGGGAGAAATTAAATCTGAAACATTATTGTGGAGTTTCACAAATGCTGAAAAAGAAGGATGTGTTTCTGAGAAAGATATTTTTGCACCATCAGTCATTTTAATGATGCACAATCCTTTATATTTTCTCAGGTGAAACTTCACAAAAGGTGTAGTAGAAGGCGTGTGTAGATATAGGTGAGACTGAGCATAAGTGCATTTTTGGCTGTTAACAATCCTGGGTCTCAAATATCTTTTGGGTCATCTCTTCTTCATACGAGTGTGTAACTTTGAAAAGTAATGAAGAATGGGCACTATGAGGCACCAAGAGGAGATACGGTCCTTATACCAATGAAGTGTGCTTCAGCACTTTCCTTCTAGCATATGCTTTTACTCACAGGTGAATGGGCACTTGACCCCATTAACATAAGGCCAGTATTCTCAAATGATATGTTTCCTAGGCTTGTTATGGTCTGAATTCTTAAGAGTCACAGGATAATCTGCATTCTATTTGACTTGTCATGGGAGATATATGCTGCTTATTTGATACCTTTTATCTCAGGAGAACATGCACTGAGCTGGGGTCCAGGATTTCTGATTTCAGTAGTCGGGAGCTCCTGACATTTCTGTGCAGTTTGGAGACCTTTTGGTTGACACAGGCTGATAGCTGAACCAATCAAATATTTACTCCCTGCTTCCTAAGTTTCTCTGAGAAGTTTCACTCACATCTTAATCAGAAAGCCACATGATTACTCATAATCCAACTGCCAGAGGTATATTTTGGCTGTCTTGCTCTAATTGCTCTGTAATTGAGACACTTCTGAACGAAGTATGGATATACCCAGGGTTCCTAGCCCACTCCAGGCCTGTCTAGCTTGCACAATCCACAAAGTGTCAAACTCTCATTTAATGGTTACTCCACAAAAAGGTACATCTCTGAGTGGTGGTGTCTGCCCACAGCCAGGCATTTGAGCAACATCCCCTTCATGCCTACAGGCGCTGCATTCCTTGGAATCAAAAGCATTGGTAACTGCAGAGGGCTGTCCCAGGGCAGGTAAGTTGCTTGGTCAAGGGTAGGTTCATGAGCACTGACAAAGGTTTTCACAAGTTGCATCCCAGGAGAGCATTCCAAAGGTCATTGTCTTTTCAAGCTCAGCTATATTCTCCTAGCCATCTCCTTACCAAGGAAATATCCCTGCTTGCTACCTTTTATGGAGGCCTAGCCTGTCCTCTAGCGGTTGGGTCATTAAACATTATACGGATGGGAGAGGACTTGACAGAGGCGGCTTGAGTGAACACACTAAACAGTTGCGGCACGGTGGTTTTGCTGACTGAGCTACGCCGTTGCTATGTACTAAACTGCTGGTACTGGTGTGTGTAATGTTGTTTGTGTCAGTGAAACAGCCCATGACAAAAGATAAAGGCCTTCAGCTAGGAGTCATTTCTGGGCTCCTTCTCAGGCCTGATGCCAGTTAAGAGGAAAGAGTATCTACTGCAGCTTAAACTGGGTTGAGAGGAGAAAGGGCAGTAAGGGCTGCCTTGTGTGATTGCTCTGGACAGAAAACTGTAATTACGTGGAACAATGTGATGAATGTTTTATAATGGAAGTACAAAATTAGTGAGCTTTATTGATTCATCTGTAATGTACATACTATGTTATAAATCATTAATTTGAGAATTTAGAGTTTCTTACATTTGAAGATCTTGTTCTGTTGGTTCCCAAACACTCACATATTGAGGAATGAATAGCATCGATTTTCCTCAAGTAGACTGATTGCTTAGATGCAAGCATTTGTAATTTTTTTCCCCACGGACTATAGCAAAGGAAGAGCTGCAGCTTTGATCTCACTGACTGGCAGCCTCTTCTATTCCTCTGGCATGCACTTTAAATTTTAAGGCAAAATGAAAGAATTGGCTTTTGTGGTGTTCTCCTCCGCTATGCCAATTTCTTAGCTGTATCCTTTTAACAAAAGGGATTTTAAGGTGTATTTCCTTAGATTTTTCATCATACTGTTCAGTATCCTGATGTTAACATTTATTTCTGTTAAGTGCTGAAGAAGCTGTGGCAGCAATGAGGCTGTTAAAAGGTAGATGTGAAATGTGAAGTAGCGCATGTCTGTAAGAAAACTACACTTGGTACAGCAAAAGAGATTAGAACAGAGGGCAGAGAAGATAGCCTGTGGAGAACTGTAGAAGACGCTGGCAGATTATCAGCATCTGAATTAATCATTTGTGTCCACACTGTAAAGCAGAGAGGAGTTACAAGCCTGAAGGAACGCATAGTTTGAGTTCTACTTTGCTATCACCTACATGTAACCCCAAACATCCTGCCAAGATTTGTGTAGCTTCCTGCCCTTCTCCCACACTACTCAAGGCAGGTTGTGTTGACTGTAAGCTGAAGCTTATGGTTATACACAGATTACTTGGGAAGATATGATCTAAATCCTGAAATATTTTGTAGAAAATATTTCACACAGAACTTTGCAAAACAGGGAGACCTGCTGCTCTGCATTCCTTCCTCTCCTCATCACTTTTTTAATCACGTATGCATGACTATCCTTAAAAACCCTGCATCTTGCAGGCCACACTATCACGACAGAAGGGTGCGGATAGTTTTCATTATATACTACACTCACCTTTCTCATGCTGTGTGTTGGGTTCCTTCCAATCGTTAAATCCTATTCACAGGCTGTACTGCCCAGCTCATTTTTCACCTACAATAAACCAGAGCCTTTAGGACACAGTTTCATGGGTGATGACGGCATGGATAGCAGGCTAGAGGAAGGCTTCAGGTAAATTCCTGAAACGTGGACTGCACCTTCCTTCTGCTCAGCTACTGTGAGTTTACTACTGGGGGGACAGACACACAAGGCTCTGGAGAGCTGCTAACATACTCCTGAGCTGCTTGTTCCCCCCCCACCCCAAACCCAGTCAAGGACACCCCCGGTGAAGCAAGGGCAGGGACCAGTAAGCCGGGCCCAAGCGTGCGTACTGAGGAGCTCACGAAAGCCGGAGGAGGACGACAACACCTTCCAGGAGGGGAGTAACTCCTTTCCGCCCCCTCCCCGGGCCGCCACCTGCCGGCTGCGGGGCGGCAGGGCTGGGCGCTCCTCCCGGCCGGTGCCCCGGGCGGCCGAGGCGCCGCCAGGTCACAGCCCAGCCGCAGGCCGAGGCGGGCGGGCCGCCGAGGCGGGCGGCGGCCAGGCAGACCGGCACCCGGCACACCGCTGCCTGCGGCTGGCAGGGCGGGCTGCCGCGGGGGCCTGGGCGAGCCCATCGCGCCGTGCGCGGAGGGAGGGAGCGAGGGAGGACGGACCGACCGACCGACCGGCGGGCGGGGGGAGCCGCCGCCAGCCGGGTGTGCGGCGACCTGATCCCTGTCCAACATGGTCGCCGCTCACACCTCCCATTCCTCATCCTCCGGCGAGTGGATCGCTTGCCTGGATAAAAGGTATCGGCATCTTCACAGGAGCGGCTGCGGAGGGATGCTGTGCGCGTGTAACCTGTCCCCCTGCATGCATGTATGCACGCATGTATGTATGTGTATGTATGTATATATGTGTGTGTGTGTGTGTGCTGACCTGCCCCCCCCTCCCCCCGCTCCCTATCAGATCCTGCCTTACATAAGAAGCGTGCAGGTGGGAACCAAAATGCTCGGAGGAAGCAGGGTCGGGGCGCCGGGGCAGGATGAGGGCTCGAAATGCTCCGAGCAGCGGAGGGGAGGGGCAGTCCCCACGACGGTGGCTGCTCTCCGCCGGGCTCTGCCGCCCGGAAAATGCTGCACGTGGTGGAGGAGGGGGAGCCTCGGGGCGGGGGGAGGGCGCCGTGGCCCGGGGGCCTGGGGCTGCCGACCGGCGACCCGCCGTGCCGGCCATGGCAGACTCGGTGCCCGCGGCGTTTGCGCCCCAGTCCGCCTCGCCTCGCTTCGCCTCGCCTCAGCACACCGCCCCCCGCCTCGCCTCGCCTCAGCACACCGCCCCCCGCCTCGCCTCACCTCGCCTCACAGCCCCGCGCCTCACCTCAGCACAACGCTTCCCCATCCCGCCCCCCCGCAGCCTCCAGCCCAGCCGCTTGACAGGTCGGGCGGGAAAGGACAGACCCTCGCCTCAGAGCGCTTCGTGGCGCAGGCAGGTGCAGGACTGTTGGCCGGGGGGGGGGGGAGGGGGGGAATGCCCGCCCCGAAAGAGGCGGCCGGAGTCTCCCCTCAGCGGCCACAGCCTCTTGTCCCCGCTGCCGCGTCCTGGGGGCCTGCGGTTCTCCCCCAGGCTGGCGGCAGAGTTTGCTGCGGGTCGAGTACAGGCGGGCGGGCAGCACCGCGTGGGTGGGAGTTACGGCTGGCTAACGTGTGCGCAGAGGTGGTGTGTCTAAAAATACTGGCAAATTATTATATGTATTTTTTTAAAAAATAAATTCTTTGGAGTGCTTTCCCTGGGTGTTGCAGCAGAAAGTGAGTCTTGCAGTGTCAAATTGCATGGTGGGTGGTTTGAACGTCCTTTGCTGTATTCCTACCTTCAACACTTACTGGATTAGTTCAGAAGTGAAGTAATTTGATTTCTGAATGCTCACTGTATCTCCTGTAGTCTAGGAAAATAGTTAACAAAAATGTAGACCATAAATATGCTACAAATAAAGCTATCTGAGAGAATTCACTTACATCGTGTATAGTGGTTTACTGAGCATCATTAGCCAGCTTTTGACAGTTGATGTCATTTGGGGCTGCGCTGTGGAGAGAAGCCTTTGTGCACACAGAAGGAACCTTCCTCTTCTGATAATTTCTATCATTTCCAGGTAACCTCCTAGTGTTGTAGAACTGCACCTCTAATTAGGTTTTCCTTAGCAGTCCAGGCAGCAAACTGTAAGAAGCTAATGAAACTTTTGGTCTAGACACCTACCACAAATACTGATCCCCCTCTGTAACACGTGACTTAAAAGACTTAACCTCTTAGAGGTTAAATAATGTGTGTCAATGTTGAAAGTACTCTAAATGTAAATACAAACAGAACTGGTGATGGTAACATAGCCATATAAAAACAGAAGTGAAGCAGAAGGCCTGGTTCTCCGCTCTGTAAACTGATACTGAGCGGATGTGAAGAAGCAGAGTATGAGCCCCACTACTTTTAAATAGGTGATCCTGTCATTTCTCAGGTTTCTTAAATGCAATACTTTGTGAGGCCTAAATTGTAAACTAAAATTCAGGGGTTCATGCTTAATGAGGTGCATAGCCTTGGGGAGTGAATGATGTTTTTAGGAAACACATGTGAGGCATTTCATTTAGAAATCTCTCTGCCATTATATTTATATGAAAATTAGTATGCTGACCATTTTTATAATGGGAATTTCATTAGAGCTATTAAGATGAGACTTTTTCTTTCCTTTTTATTACTTGGAGTAAGCTAGTAGCACCAATTTGTTGAGGGGAAAGAATTAGTTCCAGGTGCCCTGAAGGATTATATATTATTATCCTTTTCCAGAAGACAATCTGGATGTGGGACAAACCCAGAACATGAGAGATTGTAGATTTTTTTCCTAGTCTCTGCCATGCTTTGCTTTGTGATCATGGGAAATACGCTTACGCGTTTTGTTCTGTTTTTTCTGTTTAAAAAATACAGTTAAAGCTATGTTGGAAAAGTACTATAGGAATCTAAGTACTATTAGATAAAGCATTTTTAATTAGTTTACACACTTGTATTTCTAGAGTGTATTTCTTTTCTATAGATGATCTATCAGTGCACTTATTTGAATTATTATGTAATTTCTATGTATTTTAAGCCTTTTAAAAAATCTTACAGCATTTTCTAACGTAGGTGTGGACTCTGTAAATATAGGATCATTTAATGAGTCAATTCTCTGCAGGATACCATGTTTTTTTATTAAATAATAAAGATAGTTTTAATATGTTTTAGTTAATGAATATATTTATATTTTCAGGAGGAAGGCAGTTCTAAAACTGGTATGCTTTATAATTTTAGGTGAGCCTCAGCAAAGACAATGGCATGTAATATGGATTATCCAACTTCATTGTTTAAAAAAAGGAGAATTAAACTCTATATAGAAATAACAAAATACATCATGTAAGAAATGACGTATTTTGTATATGTTCTTCATGTTTTTCCCCAAGTCACATATCAAACTAGAACGACTAACATCTAAAATGAGAGCACATATAAAAATGAAGAACTACCAAAATGTTTCCGGAAAAACGCTATTACTGTGTAGGGTACTGTGGGCTAGGACCACCAGTGCTTCGACCATGCAACTTCCATGTGTGGTTACTAACCACAAAAGCCAAAGATCAGCACTTAAAAATCAAATACACAGGACAGTATTTATATATAAAGTCACAAGTGCAAAGGTAAGGAAAAGCAGGAACAGAAAAGTTCAGAACACTGTGTTCTATCAAGAATATTTTATTTATGCAGGAGAGAGAGAGGATCAGCAGTGAGCAACTGTACATCCTGGTTGTACCTGGTGTTGTAAATAATTTTTCTGTTAAGGAAACCAGTCCTTTTATCTTTGAAGTAAATAGTCGCCTCACTACTGATTTCCTAGGGAGCAGAATCATGCCTACCATCTTAGCATTTTTCTGTATGTCTGATCTGCACATAACTAAAAAAAGATTGCTGATGTGTATAAGGTTGCAAGTGTGTATAATTAGCTAAGGAACAATGTCTTCTCTACTCTCACAGTTTCTTTCACACCAAAGACTATCTAACCAGGAAATTACCATGTTGACATATCTTTACTGAATGGTAGACAAAGTATTTTTTACATAACTGTTATTTCTCTAAACCTGATCACAGTTATGAATTCAGGTAAGTGTTTTAATTGGAGTCAAATACAAACTTTTAAATGATGTACAGCATTCACAACAGTCAGAGATCCCAGGGTTTCATACCTGACTGTGGCATCTTGTGTTTTTCTCTGTATTAAATACAACCTTGAGTGTCTTAGCAGACCAGAGGAGCAGATCACAGAGCAAAGCATGTAACTTTGCTAGCCTGTTGTGCTAAGAATGTTATGATCTTTGCTCAGCTATTTATAAATTATTTAAATATGAATGGGCGTTTCGAGGACATACTGTACATACTGAGCTTTTATACTCTTGTCATCCTTGTTAGGCTTTTGACTTGCATCATTTACATGTAACAAAACCAGAAGAACACATACAGGATAATACCTCAGATCTGTACCTTAAGTCATAGATTTGGATGTAAATTCAGACTGAAGCTGTGTAACAGCAACATATTTGAATCACAATTTGGTTTTTAGTTCATTGTAACATATATTTGAGATGCAAGTTATTTGTATATGCTTGGTAGTCAACAGGTCTCTTGTGAGTATACAGATAGACTAGAATGAAGAACTAATATTCTGAAAGAATTGTTGTAAAAGAAATATGGAAAATGCTTGTCATCCTCTATAACCTATAATTATGTCAAAGATAATGGGATATAGATTTATAAACAGGCAATATTGTGAGTATTTTAGAATGGCTTTACGATGCTATTTTATTTACTTTTAAAATATGTTTTTATGCGATTGGTAAAACATACACTGACTTCTATGTATTTTAAATTTCTACCCTTGCTTTTTATTTGTAACAAACCCATAGAAATAACACCACCTTTTTTCACATAGTTTGGATCTGAACAAAATTATGGACATACACTGCAGCTCCTGTCGGCGTGTGTGCTTGGCGTTTTCTCTCTGTATGTAGTATGTGGCTAAGCTGGTGTATGCTTGGATCAAGTCTGCCTGGGGATATATCAGCAGCAGGCACCGCGGTCAATGTGGAAACTCGGAGACAGAGCAATATAGACATAGTCTAAGTGCTTTCTAGCACTCATGCAAAGGTGCAGTCTTCTGAGAGTGATGAATAATAACAAATTTATCTTTCCGCATCATGCGACTCATTTTCTAGTCCAGTGCAAAGGTGCAGTCTTTGATGAATAGTAAAAAAGCCCTTTTTCTTTCCATATCTCCTCAGAGAGACCAAAATAATTGTTAATATAGCTTGCCATAAGCCTGTAGATCTGTGCATTTTATTGAATATATGAATTCAAAATAACTCATTGTGAGAGCAAGAGTTGTATTTTAAACAAATTCAAGCTGTTTTATTCTCTGCTCAGGGGCTTAGGCATTTCTAGTATCAGCTTCCATTTGTTACATGTGATTGCAGTGAGTTACACACTTGTTCTACAGACAGGTATTAAGAGGAAGAAATAGTGATCGCCCTAGCATTCGTGTGTATAAACATTGTCATGGCCCACCAGAGCAAACTAGTACAGGCATATGGCTATTAGGACATGATATCTTCAAATTTAGTTGGTAGTCTTGTGAAGTGGCCGCATGATTGGTGTGGTACTTGTGCAACTGTAGGTTTTCTCTTTTACCAGGTGATAATGGAAACATGTCTAAACTGTCATTGCCTGAGTTATTTCTGGCATGTTGTTAGGATTTGAGCTCTAAAATCCTGTATTCTGAGCAGATTAAATTTCTTTTATAACAAGAACTCATATTCCAGCAAAGGAATAAAAACCCAACAAACCAGCTAATTGAAATCATGCCCTCAAAGTCAGGTGGCCACCAGATATTTTTCAAATACAAGTATTTTTCTTATCCAGTGTGACATCTATTTTTGTCTGCATCTGACAATTTGCTGCATTTAACAAGCTCATCATTCTTATGATAGTTCCTTTGTTCTGTTAGTATTTTCTGCAGTTTGGTGTGATCACTTACTACTCCTGCTGCTTTATCAGTATCCTCAATGAATGTTTCCTGAACTGACTTTGCACTTAATCTTTGAATTCAGCAGTTGTCAAAATGTATGTCAATGTAAATCTGTAGAAGTTATTTCATAGTTGCTGTAAGTTTTAAATTTTCATCAGCTGTAACAATGCAGATCCTAAATGGGTAAAGGTGCATTTAGCATAGTGTATTGGTGGATGGCAGTGGCCAGAGTTTGAATCAAGGAAAATCATCACTTGTGCATATTGTTCAATTATAAATTTCATTTGCAATGTACCTCAGAGTCTGTCTTCATATTAAAGTGCTTTTAATGTCTATTATGAAGCTACAGTGCTGGTTAATGTAATTTCATCCAGATCTGCTGTCAAATGGAATTTTAACTGTCCTGAGCTCCAGTTCATGTTTATGAAAGTTGGAGCGTTTCTTCAGTATGGTGTAGTCACACCTTGGTTGTAAAGCATGCACCATACATAAAAATTTTCATAAATGAAAGGAGAAAATTTCCTTGCAATTTTTTTTTTCTCTTGAAGTGTTTTCTCTTTTTAAAAAGCATAAGAAGGTGATAAAAATTCTTTTTTGTTTCCTATTATAGCTGTATTGTTCAGGTAGTGTATTTTTAACTTGAGATAAATCTTTATGAATGTCATTACTTAATAAATACATCTTTTGCCATTCCACTGTTTATACAGATCTAAAAATTGACCCGCTGGAAGGATGCATAATTTGTAGAGCAGGGTATGTAAAGAAATGAAGCTCACTTGGTTGCTCTGTCTAACCCTCTGATAATTTTTCAGTGCATTGGCCAAACTGAGTTGAAGGCAGAAATATATTTGAGTAATATAATAATGAGATGAGTGTGTAGGTAAAGGAGAGGCCCCATATTTGCATTCTTTTGGCCCTCACTGAGAAAGACAGAACTCAACTATTACAAATGCTGTCTGACTGCAGCTGACAGCCAGTCAGTCTGCATTTAACTGGCTGGTCAATCAGTACCTGCATAGATCAGGATAATCTAATCTACAGCATTTCTTGGGCCTTGCATAGAAGGACATGAGAGATTATCACAGGGGTTCTGAGTGTAGGTGACAGTAGTAATTTGTTGGAAACTAAGCATCAGCAGTTTTACTTGTGTTTCATCTTTTTTTTAACTCTGGAATGATTTGTAGGTATAAGAATCCTGGGGAACAGGGTTTAAATAAAATTTTATTTCCTACGTGTCAGAGGAAATGTGAAAACTGGAATCCCAAAGTCTCATAAAATGGAAATCAAAAGAAAAGAATTGTCATTTGATTATTGTTTGAAAGCCTCATGATAAGGCTTTCCCCATGACAAGGAAAAGAGGAGCTGAAATGTGAATGTTGAAAACATGAATTTGGTAATAGTACTGTAACAAGTGCAAAGTGCTTCTTGGGGAGAGTTGATTGCCTTCTGTCCCCATGGAAGTAAACCCTTATCTGGACATTACTTCAAATTAAGAGTAACTTTATTTATATCTAGCATTTAAGTCTCTTTCCACAGGTCTGAAGTGCTTTGATAGGTCACTGGTATCCCTCTCTTAAGCTTTCCTTTCTCAAAGAGAAATTAAAAGTCAAAGAGCCTTACAGCATTGCCTGGAGGAGAGAGGTGCTTCAGTGTTGTCCTGCTCTCACTAAGGGAAAATGGTATCTTGGTACTAGTATTCTTCTGCGTGCTACTGCTTTGCTTTTCTGCATGTCAGGAAAGGGTAGGAGAAAGTACAGGGAGCATAGGGGAATGATCTGGTTTCAATGGCATTCCTTGCTGTTATCTCCTTGCTCATGTTTCAAAGCAGAATATACTTTAAAATACTATTAAAATTCACCGAATGGTCCATGGTAGTGGTTACAGGTACTTTCCAGCTCATGAAGTTTGCCTTTGCATCTTTGAATAGATGCTTCCATCTTAACCCAGAGATGAACTAGTTTTATTTGTCTATTATGTAGTGTGATACTCTGTTTTCTACAAACAGCCTTGCCAGTGGAAGAAATACATCATATCTGCTCTCCTTCATGGGCTGTTCGTTGCTGTCTGAAGTGCAGTATTGCCCTTTTAAAGCGTTAAAAAGAGCAAGGGAAGGAAATGGACTCGGTGTTTTCATTCAGTTAGAGCAGGATTCAGATTTTTGAACAGATGTTATACAAATAAACATTTTAAAATTCTAGAGGCATCTTGGCAAAGAAGGTAAAACTGCATATCTTCTGTTTTTTCTTTTTCAAGTGTCAAACCAATTATGAGGAAGAACCTCAAAAGAGGACATATCATATGGTAGCAGAGAAAGTAATAGGTTATAGTTAGATAAACTTGATAAAAACAAAACAAAAAAACTCCAACTTGTTCCTTTCTTCTAGATTAACAAGTCTTTCATAGCATACATAAACATTCAAATATTTAATCTTAACACCATCGAAATAGGTTTTTTTATAAAGCTATATATGCTACACATGAACAGAAATACTTGCCCAAGTTGTATATGTGAAGAATTGTAGCAATTATCCTCTGTCTGTATTTAAACTTTGAGCTTGAATAGTTTGCACTTAAAAATATGAAATAGCCTTTTGAAGATACACTTCTGGCAGGTGTTTTCATAATCTCCGTTTACAGATAGTCAAGCAGACATCTTTATAAAATACATGCCTGAAATCTTCACAACCAAATAAATCAGGGTTAAAATATCCTTTAAAGAAGCGTTATTGACATAATTTAATAGAGATGTATAACTAGCATTGATGCCGTCACTTGTATATATATGCTGTGATGTTGTATTGAAGAAGCAGAAGGAGAAGACAGATGATGTCTTGTGTGAAAACATTACTGCCAGATAAGACTTGCAGTGCTCTGAAGAGGCAAATTAGTAATACAAATAAGGAGCTGGATACAGCGTTCAGTGGTCAAACAAAGCAGAAAGGCTTGTAGTGTAGTGAAAATAAATGAAATACTCTTGCTTTTTGTCATTTCCTAATAATTTTGTAGCCCTGCTTTGCAACACTGGAAATGCCCACCTCACTTTGGCCACAGTAAAATGGGATGTCACTGCAGTACCCTGTTGAGATACAAATTTAGCGACAATCATATTAAATTGAAGATTGGAGGAGGGACGTAGGAGTGTCACCATGCATTATCCTTCATGGTAAGAGACACTAAGCATGAAGTTTTCATTTCCAAATCAGCCATTCCTCCTGCATGGTTTTGTCCTGGCATTTGCTGTGGTCATGGCATGATACCTACTCAGTTATGGTTGCTGGGCCAGTTAGTGAAGTGTGGTTACTCCAGCAGCTGCTAAAGCTCTTTCAGGGCTTGTACCCTGCAGACTTAAGGGAAATGGAGATATAGCAGCAGCTACCCCACAAAGATGCTGAAAAGTTGGGAAAAAGGAGTAAGAAGCTGTTTTATTAAGCAAAAAAGATGAAGACAAATGTAACACTTGCACAGTTTGTTTTACTGAAAATTTATTTTAAATTGGGTGGGGCAACCTAGGGAGCGGGTACTTCACTGGAGAGATTTCCTACAAGAAGGATGGCCTTGCCTTAAAATGCTTCTACTCTAGCTCATACCTCTACCAAACTGTTGACAGCTGAAGAATTTTAATTGATTTAAGAGAGTTGTCCACACTTCTAGATTGATCTATGGTCCTGTTCCATACATTGGGCTAGAGCTTTCAGAAACAGGAGTACACTTAGGAAAGGACAGAAGCTATAGCAGAAGATCCAGTTGTATTTGAAGTCTCGCTGAAATGCATTTTTTAACTTCTTATGCTCACAGCTATCAAGTTACAACTCTGCAGCATCAGCAGTGAGGAGACACTTCAGTAGCATACCAGCATCAATGTCACAGAACAGAACAGAAGGACATACATCCTCACCAGCATGAGCTTAGCAGAGGGGGGCTGAGCTCAGTGAGATTGCTCCCTAGTGAAAAGCAGTGGTGATCACAGAGGAGTGACTTTAGGTGCTCTGATATGGTCTCTGGAAAAACCTTTCCAGAGCCTTTTGGAGCCATGTAGGAGGTGTAGGGAGATTCACCTCCTTGTGGTTGACTTTTGCAGCCCATCTCCCTGGTTTGGGAAATGGTTCCTTTCTGGATTGATACCACTGCCTCCTATCAGTGTGACTACAGTGACGTTAAAGCTTGAATAATTCTCCATCTGCCATCAGTAGTACTCTTCTAATTAATAGGTTTAATCATTAGTGTTCTAAGGAATATATTATAATATTAGCTGTTTAAATATTATTCCAAACTATGCTTTAAAAAAGCCAAGTTTACAGAAATTTAGTAAGATAGCTGCTGTGAGGAAGTACATTTATGTTGTCCTGCACTGATGTTGTTCCATGCTAGGCAGCTTGGACTTAGGAAATAGAAAACAAAATTTGGCATCATAAATAGATTTGTTAATGTTAATTTAATGATGATGACAACAGTTACAATGATGATAATTTTATTAAAAGATAGTTTGTAGAAAGTGGTCAAACTTCGCCCGAGTTTTGCAGGCATGTGGAAAAGCAGTTAATTGACACCATGGTATTTTATTATTCTCATTATGTTCTCTCACTAAGTAAAACTATTCTTTTGAAACCAGTCTCATTGTTATAGACAGTAAGCACTTAATAGAAATGAGTTTGAGTGCTACTACTATTACTGTTACACTGCAATCTGGAGTTTTTACACAGGCAAAATTCCATGTCCTAGTAAGGACTAAGGGCCACCTCGGCTTGGGACACCTAGTGTTAGTTAATTCCTTACTCCTAAACATTGAGGACATTTCCCAGGAGCTCTGATCAAATCCAAAGGTATTTTGTTGTCAAACAACTTGGATCCTAGTTTATTTTTATGCTTATTCACGATCTTAACTGAACAGCTAAATTTTAAACTAGGTGTTTGTCTGTGTGTCTCATTTGAGAGACATTAATAAGTTATTCTGAGGTACAGTTAAGATTCCTTGCATGTTTCCGTGCTGGCTGCTGCTTTTTTTTTTTTTTTTTTCCAGGTAAAACACAGCTGGAGGAGAAGGTACCTTTTCTAAGATAGATTAATGGTTAAATCATTCACTGAAAGCCTCTTCTAAATTATAGCTTCGTTTCCAAATGTGCTGGATCAAAATGCGTGCCCTCCCAGTAAAAATATTTGTCGAAATTTAGTTACACACAAGTAATATTAAACCCAGTATATTTTGAAGAAAGGCTGTTGAAACAAATGGCTTGCAGTAATGGATTATTAAGAAACATAGTAAGGAATATAACAATTTTCAGATTACTAGTATGCATATCACTTAGAAGTTTGGATTCCTTTTTTTGTTTAGAGCATGGCTGCATGTCCCTCTTCAAATGCCCACTTCATGTACTCCAAGTGGAAGTAACTGCTGCTAATACAAAGTGCTGTAGCTCAGCTGCTTGCTAAAGTAAGCCACTAGGAACACACGACTTTAATTTGTTTTTCCCAGTAGATATGGAGTTTGGTTTCTGACTGCTGTGCTGATGTTAAACTAAAAAGCGTGGCTCTGCTACCTGTGAGAATGCTTGTCCTTCCATGATGACTCACTTTACTGGGGTCATGAAGCAGTTTTGTCAGAAGAAAGAGCTTTTCCTGCAGTTCATCTGCCTGACACAAGACACTGTGCCACATCAACAAAAGTGAGCCCTGCTCTCACCTTCTTCTGAACTAGATGGAAACCCCGTCTCTTGAGCCTTCAGCAACTCTCAGGAAAAAAAGCTATACAGTCTATGAATTAAATCCCCCCAAATCTTGTCCTTTTGACAGGACCAGAAGCGGAAGAGATTTCTGCACTCACATTTCAGACAGAGCACTGAGAGAACACTGTTGATGAAGTTTATACAACCTGATGCATGTTGTTTGCTAACCTGGTTTGCTCTTTCCCTGTCTGACTGCATCAAACAATTAAAACCACTAACCACTGAGATCCTACAGTCAATTCTATGCGAATGAACTGATGGACTTGAACGGAGTCAGCTATGAGCAGTTGTATGAATGAAACAGTCTCAGACACACTTTTTCTGGGAAAGGGAGATATTCTGAGAATGATCTCCCCTTTTTCCTTGTCGGGTTTTGATATTAGTTTTGAGAGTCTGTAAATTAGGGGAGTTAGTGTTCCAAGTGCTAGTTTAGGTAGGGATCTTGTATAAATGGATTTTAAATCTGTTTGCAAGCTGCACGTCCTAATCTTCTTAAAAGGATTTTGACAAGAGAGTTAATGCTTATTAGTACCTGTCAGCTAGTGCACGGTCAAAAAAAAGGAATGGGTGAAAATCTTACTTGAAATATTTCAAAAGGGAGCTGTTGTAGCTGGTTGTGGTTTGAAGTGGTAAGAGGATGTCACTGTGATGTAGAAGCAACTGTATACACCAAAGAGGAGTTATTCTCATCTGTAGTTAATAAGGGTAAGTTGGAGTATAAATCAGGATAGAGATTTAATCCCTCCTAGGCTTAAGATGAGAGACAGAGATTCAGTGTGAGTAGGATCTGGGCTTCTTCCCTGAGACAAAGATTTGGATCCTTTACGCTTTTGATTCCAGAGGAATCTTTTAAAAAAATCTGGTTGGAAGGAGTGCTTACATTGTGGGTGTAACAACAAGATGATAAAGATGTGCGTTTGTGAACTTCATTTTTGTTCATTGTAAGCTACCTGACTTCTGTTCATTTAGATGCTCATCCACTGGCTAAAAGAACATTTTTGTCAGTAAAATTAACTAGCAGCATTTGAGTGAGTGATAGGTCTAATGATCACCGACAGTTGTCTATCTTTGTGGTACCCCTTTATATATAAATGATTTCTGCATCTGATCCAGCGTGATCTCCTGGGAACGTTCTGTGTTTCTTTCTGTGCGTAGTGTTAGGCATTTAGTCTGTTATGAAAGATTCCTTCTAATGCTGTCAGCTAGTGGTTGGCTTACCTGCTGATTCATAACATTTGATAATCACGTTTAGAATGTATGTTATGGAACTAATTCACTTTAGTTTCATAAATATGTAGTAGTTTTCTGAACCTGCTGAACTGCTGGTCCATGTGCTACTTTGTTGGAGGGAGTTCTACAATTTTGTTTTTCTTGAAATCTTGTTTTTTTAAAGCTGTTACTGTCATAGGTTTTAAATATTTTAAATATTTGGATTAAAATTCTTTACCCTTACCAAAGAAGAGTTAAGTTTCCCCCTGTACTCGGCACTGGTGAGGCCACACCTCGAGTACTGGGTTCAGTTTTGGGCCCCTCACTACAAGAAAGACATTGAAGTGCTGGAGCGTGTCCAGAGAAGGGCAACGAAGCTGGTGAAGGGTCTGGAACACAAGTCCTATGAGGAGCGGCTGAGGGAACTGGGGTTGTTTAGTCTGGAGAAAAGGAGACTGAGGGGAGACCTTATGGCTCTCTACAGCTGCCTGAAAGGAGGTTGTAGCGAGGTGGGGGTCGGTCTCTTCTCCCAAGTAACAGACGACAGAACAAGAGGAAATGGCCTCAAGTTGCGCCAGGGGAGGTTTAGATTGGACATTCGTAAAAATTTCTTCACCGAAAGGGTTGTCAGGCATTGGAACAGGCTGCCCAGGGAGGTGGTGGAGTCACCATCCCTGGAGGTATTCAAAAGACGTGTAGATGTGGCGCTAAGGGACATGATTTAGTGGTGGACTTGGTAGTGCTAGGTTAACGGTTAGACTCGATGATCTTGGAGGTCTCTTCCAACCAGAATGATTCTATGATTCTATAAGATTCTTGCTTGCATATTTAATTTGTCCAACATTAAGAGACAGGAACTGTGTGAAAGAGAATGTACTTACTAAAGAGAATGTACTTATTAAAGTTGTCTTTCTTGCTTGCAAGTGAGAGGAGAAAACAGGACACTCAAGTTACTTTGTACCCAGTAAAATGCAGAAGAGAGATGTGGATATAGGAGTTTCTTTTAGCCAGACAGAGAACTTCTATTTTGGGCACCGATTCCACAGACCTCTTGTATATTTGGACATCTGTTTATTCGTGTTCCCTTACGAACTTAAAACTACATATCATTCTAAGCTCTTCAGGGTAAGGAACATATCATTATATATATTTTTACAGTAATTGCTATAGCAGGACTTTGGTGCTAAATGGAGCTTCTGGACACCGTCTGTGTTGAAATGATAATAATCATGCTCAACTTGATAATGGATAGTTGTTAGGATGTTTTGGAAGGGTTTCATTATGTACCTGTGAAATACATTTTAATTGGTTTATATTATAGTGTGACGTTTAATGCAAACATTTGTAAGTTTGGTGCATGCAGGCAGGGATGTTTCTCTGATAAAGCCCTTGAGAATTTTGTCCTTTGTTTTCTTGCAGACCTTTGGAACGTTCCAGTGAAGATGTAGATATAATATTCACACGACTGAAAGAAGTGAAAGCTTTTGAGAAATTTCATCCAAACCTTCTCCAGCAGATATGTCTCTGTGGATATTATGAAAATCTGGAAAAAGGAATCACATGTAAGAGAGCTTCATATGATGATCTATTTTATGTAGATAAAATTGGGAATTAGGCTGGGATTGTCTCTAGGAGATCGATGAGAGAGCACAATCAGTGGAATGGCCATAAAACTGTTTACAGTCATAGTCATGGGGAAGGCAAGACTAAAGTGCTGCTCGCTCTACAAATACAGTGGGTAGTGAATCTATGGTAACAAGGCACACATTATTGGATTTAGGACTCTGCCACTGTTTTGTTGAAAGGTTAGAAACAAGTCATTGCACTTAAGCCTCATTCTTCCCCTGTAAATGTATTAATGGTCTCTTTTGTAGGTGCTTTGTGATGTCAGGAGCAAAAGTGTATTACCTAGGCATATCACTGATAGTGTGTGGTTTGCAGTCACTCTGGATAATGCAAGACAGATTTGCAGAGCTGCGTACTGCTATGGGGTGCAACAGCTCTATGCCTGCTCTGGCAGCCCATGTGCCAGGTGAAGGTGGACAGCTGTGCTTGGTCTGTAAAGCTGAGATGGAAATAAGTGGTGGTCCTGTGATGGGAATGTGTGAGATCCCAGAGCTGTACCAGGGGAATAGCTGGTGGAGACCCTGTGGTATTTGGTAGAGTCTCAGGTACCCCTCAGGTAAATCTGGCATGCTTTAGGCACACAGCACTGGGCTTTGCTTAGAGTAATAGGAATTCTGATGCTTTGTAATCACACAGTTGGAAAGCCTGAACATCAAAGTCCTGCAGTTGCTTCTCAGCCAGAACTCTTACTGACGTCAGTGGGAGCTGTGCCTGCATTGGAAGATTCTGAATTTCAAAGAGACATTGTTCAGAAAGTCTTTTTTGGTTTTTGTTTGCTTATTTGTTTTGTTTATTAACTAAGGTAGCAGTAAAAGAGAAGCAAACTGGGGAGAAGAGTGAAGCAATTCTATGGGCTTTCATTGTTTCTGTAGTGTATCAACCAGTTTACTAAAATAGGTGCTTTCCAGTGTCCTTTGGTAACAGTAAATAAGTAGTCTGGTATGGCAAACTCTATAGTGCCAGGAGTGACTACAGTAGTACAGTAATGCGAGGGAAAATGTTTGTTAATGTTGCTAAACTTAAAGAGATAGCTCTTATTTAAAAGATTTCCTCTTTCCAGTATTCCGTCAGGGTGATATTGGGACGAACTGGTATGCTGTTCTGACAGGATCGCTGGATGTGAAGGTTTCTGATACAAGCAACCACCAGGTAAAATATATTTTTTATTGAAACCTTCCAGTCAGTAGTACAAAGAAAGGGTACGACTTAAGCTGAGGTAGATAACAGCAACATATATCATACAGATATTTTGTCTTATCACAAGCATGTTTCTCTGAGTCTCCTTTAGTCTCAGTTGCCCTTTGTCTATGGAGGCAAATCATGCCATTGATTTCAAGACAACTGAAATGTAATGCTCTGAAAAGGGGTCTACATTTTAATATGAAACAAGACTACTATGTCTTTCCTAATAGTGCCACATGAAGTTAAGCTAAAGAGTTGTTAATTCATTCCTTAGAAATATTTTAATTCAGTCCCTGTTCAGAAAGTTCAAACCAAACCTAACAACAGTGCAGCCTGATAACGGCATGCTGCGGTCTCCACTGCAAGAATGGGGAAGTATTATAGTGATAGCAGAGTATTGGAACTGCTGCTGTGGTAGACCAGAAGCCTGGAGGTAATACCTATTCAGTGATAAGAAATAGAAGAACAAGTAAAATTGCCCCCAAATTGCAAGCGATTTCTCAGTATCTTGGCACTCCTGGATTTACAAAATTGGGAATTTAGAGTAAATACAAAAAAAAAGATTGAGAGATTTCTCCTGGAGAGTGTCTCCTACCCACGTTGTCTAATGTCATGCTGACAAGTCATGCGCTTCCTACTGTGAGCTGAGTCTTCTGGGAAGGCATCATGTCCCATTCCCTGCTCCCATGTTTGAGGTCTGGGATTGTCCCATCGTGTAGCTCAGCATGGGGTTGTACCTCTGACATGTGACTCATTGTGCCTTCACATGAGTAGTATAGCTACCCAGGACCTGAAGTGTAACACTACCCCTTTTTCCCACCTTGATTTAATATAGCATACATGGGGGGGTGGGGATGGTGTATTCTTTGCCCAAAGTTTGGCTGATTGTGGAAGGTTTCTTGCTCATAGCAGATTGGCAGAAATTGGATTTTTCGCTTTGTTGAGCACTGCATCACCGGTGAAATTGGGTCACAATGCAAGTCAGGGCAGTGTGTGAGCACTGGGTCTTTCTATTTCTTACAGTAAAATGATAGATACAAAAGGAACTTCTTTCATATGATTATTTTTAGCAACCTCTTCACTGTACTAAGTAGAGACTGATTGAGAGTATAATTAGCCTAATTTGAGCAATTCTCAGCATGGCCTGGCTGTCATTGGTATTGTCACAATTTGGAACAGTACTGGGCTCTTATGAGACCTTCTTCTATGCAGGTCTAAAGCAATCAGGAATATTTTCTGGTGTTTGCCAAGAGATGGCACTACACTGTTGTGAAGGACCAATGCTCTTTACTGAATCAAAAAGAAATATATCCTCAAAAATGTTCTGGATGTGGAAGTTAAATTAAGGATCTGTTTGGAGTGTTGATTTGTTCCATTAGATGGAGGATGGAACACTTCAGCCTTTTAAGAAATCTAATGTAAATATTTTTTTCTGCTTGTTCAAGTTCACTGCATTTTCCTGCTGATAGGAAACTACAAAACTACAATTCACGTAGTTCTAGTTCTAGAAATTATGTTCTGCAGTAATTTCTTAACCTCACATTTCCTTCTCACAGGAACAATGAACTGAATTCTTACCACTGCCTAGTTGCCATAGGATACAGCCTCACTGCCAAAAGGACAGCAGCTCATGCATTTACCATTCAAGTGCTGGATAAGTTTGGTGGCTGGAGACTCCTCAATAGTATTTGAGTCCAATATTTTCTCTGGTTTTGCTCCAGCTTGGTGTTTATACCAAGGTGTTTATACCTCCTTGTCCGTCCTTGGTCTCCTGCTCCTTGTCCTGCCTTTAGCTCCTGGGTGCCCTGTTCCAGTCTTGCCTGTACTTCCTTGTTGGCACAGCGCTTGTCATTCTTGAGCTTGAAGTACTTGCTAGCACTCCCTGCCTACTGTGCTCACTACAAACGACGATGAAGGAGGAAATACAGTGCAGCTCCACAGGCGGGCAGCCCTGACAGCCTCAGTTGCCAGCATTGTGCTCCCAGCTAGGAATAGATGACCAGTGCTTAAGACGTAGGGATGCTTGTAACCTACCCTGGAGCAGATTTTCCAATAACAGCACCCAGGAGCCAAAGCTACCTTTGCAAAGTCATAGTAATGATTAATATCTCTGCTGTTACTATTATACCATAAATGGCACTAATGCTAATGAGAAACTTCCAGCAGAGCAGAAGAGATACAGAAGTTTACCTGAGTTTACAAGTTTAGGAGTTTGTAGTCTCATGTAAAAGTACAGAAGGACTATGCTGTCTTTTCTAGGAAGAAAGAAACTAACTTTGTATTTAGGTTCCTATTGGTTAAAAAGTCTTTAGACATGACTAATAATCTTTTAATACTTAAGATGAGCAGGAGGTTGTACTAGATGATCTGAGTTTTCTTGCAGCTTGAATTATCTTATGATTATATGATGATGCCTACAGTGTTAATCTAAATATGGAAAATCAATTCTCTTAATTAAAAATGTATTAGTCCTACTTTTACTAGATGTTTATCTGTCTACCTGGGGAACTTAACTTTCAGCAAGCCTGGGAATAAATGCGTCGTGTAGCAGCTACCACGTGCTAACTCTTTATGCAGTCACATTTGGTATTGGGTAGCTTTCTTCCATTAAAAGTGCAGTATGTCTTAAGAATGTCTTAATGGCCTTTGCTCCTACAGAGGCATGTAGTTACATGTCTTGTACTAGAAATTATGTCTAAATGCACTAATGGATCAAGACTTCAGTGTAGCTAGTGAAGTATTAATTCATACACATTCTTGCTGCACATGAGCTTGAACTCATGCAGGCACCTGTGATTTCTCACAGAAAATGTTAGTAATACTGATTAGGACCAAGTCGAGAATTCATATAAACAGAAATATTAACATTACCTATTATTTGCTATTATGATAAGAGGGAGAATTCCATGTACTGATTTAAATGTTTTAATAAAGACAAACACACATATTTAGCATCTCATAGATAAAGCCTCACTTTCATATTGGTTTGGAAAAATCCTTTCTAACTGCTTGCAAAACTGTATTATGTCACAAGAGGGCAGTGTTAGAATACATAACAAACTAAGTACAGGCGATGTTTAATACTAAAATGGCTCGTTTGAAGATCATATTCAACTATTTACAATATACCTGTTTTAAAGAGTTTGACCAGAGCAGATTTCTCTGTTACTGTTAGTTCTGTGCCACTGAGGTGGTAAAATATGCTAGCTGCTGCTGATCATGATGGTAATTTCATTTGCCATTGAAATGAGACAATACAATTTATGATACAGAGATCTGACAGGATTACCCATCCAGTACATCCTTAGTGGTGGCTGGTCAGCTTTCTATACAAATTATTTACGAATTTTCTGGTTATTCAACAATCAAGAAGAGACTAAAGAGGACTTTTTTTTTTAAGGTAAACATGTCACACTATGAATTGCAGAGGTAAGTGTAATGAACTGTTTTGGTCTTGCCTCAACTTGTTTGTAACAAATACCCTGATAAATATTGTACTTAAAAGTAACACAAAGACTTAGTAAGTCCCCGTCAAAATAAACAGAAAATGCAGCCTGTTTAGAATCTATCAGAAAGAGATCTTCACCCTCAGTTATGAATGGATTCTGAATTTAATTTTTATTTGGCACTGTTAGCTACCCAATGTTGCAACCGAGGTATATAGCAATAAAAGTTCCTCTTAGAGGTATTCCTAGTTTGGTGTTGTCTTAAAAATACTGCTAACTGCCTTGTGTATGTTTAATTTTTGAACTCTGATTTGAAAATGAACAGGTTCTGAAGGATGACTGTTGGTAATGTCTCAGAATAAAGCTAGGAATAGATGCATTATGACAAAAGCATCAGTGTGACATCTTTGTCAGATTCTGCAACATTGTGTTTTACTGAATTAGATTCAGAGCCTTTTACCCCGAATGACTAAGGTTTATATTCCTATCTGATAAAATGGGAATGAATAAGAGAAGAAAGACAAAGACCAAACAGCAATTTGATCTGCAGTTTTGCTGTAGTCTGCCAGCTGAATCACAGTGTGCGCCGGGGGCTATTGCTAGTTTATCTTGCCTGTGTTTTGGTGGAGTTTTTTTAAGCTGATCAGTTTTTAAAACAGACCAAACTGAACACAGGGCATTGACTTTACAAACAATTAGCCTTTTTAAGAAAAGCTTTAAAGGAGGAGCTGTGGGTGCTTGGGTGGTACAGCAGTGTCAGTTGTCGGAAGATGCAGAGGGCTGGGGATCAAAAGCCAAATAAGTTAGTGGAGTTGCTGAGAAGAATGACTGTGAAGAAAGAGGTTCAGATGTCCACGTAAGAAAGGGAAGAATTTTCTGACTGTTTGAAACTGGGGACAAAAGAGGTATGTGATAAGATGAAGTGGAAACAAGAAAAGGGATTTAAACAGGACAGTCCTTTCAATACTGCTTTCTGCATGTAAATGCCATGATGTATGCATGTAAATAGCCATTATGTATTTTGGAGATAACCTATGTGAAGTTGCGACATAGGTTTGTACTGTAGTCTGTAGTGTAGTGTAAATATGGCCAAGCTAGCTTTAAATTACTTAGTTTGAGCATGAGAACTACTCTACCCATTGTAACACAGAGATTGACTGGACTAATGTACTCAGCTGAGAAGCAGGGTGTGTTGGCCCATGCTGAGCTCCACAGTGTTGTGGTTGTACTAATTTTGGTTTTGAACTTAGCTTATTGAAAGTTAATATAGAAAAATCATTTCACTTCTGTCTGCCAGGTAACCTAGAAAAAAGCCCTGGACATTGCAGGTAGCTTTTAGAGGATCAGATAGAAAGGTGTGGAAATGATGAGTATGTTATTACAGTACTGTTAATCTGACCTGTAAATACTTCAGTTAGGAACTAGAAGAGAAGTTGGTCACAGTCTTTCTAGAAGCATAATGCCTCCTTTAAGCAAATCACCTTGTCTTGTGTAAAGAGGATGCCCTAACGTATGTTGGCAAACGGCAATTCTAGTGTGGGAAGATATTTCTATGTTATCATTAAAAGTAGTTTGATAAGGATTTCCTATCTGAATGGCTGAAACTTACTCCAGTGGAGGTAATGGAACAAGAAAATCACTTCATAGAACAGATGGTTTACTTTCATGTGTATCCTTGGGTTTTTCTGTTATAAAAGGAAATAAGCAAACTTTTCACAATGCCAGCTTTTGCAGATCTTCAATTAAACATGGAGATGGTATAGAGTCCTGGAGGGACACAGGTGCAGAGGTGAGATAAAGGTTCAAAATGATGAAATAAAAAACCAAAACTAGCTACATCAGCTCCCTTACAAAGAAAAGTCCCCAATGCATTTCAGCCTGGCTCTTGTAATTTTTTTTCCCATTTTCTTCATTTCTCTTTCAGACACCATGATTTTGTTTACACACAGTACAAAAATTCTGTTTGCCAGGTTGTAAAATAGAAAGTGTCACAAGTCAGGGAGGAGCATGCAGGGATGTGCCTTGCGATGGTGGAGGAGGGAATAAGACAGAGCCTTGTTTCTGGTTCTCATCCATTCTATAGAATGGTCTTACAAATTCAATAGTGTTTTGGATTGTGGGGGGGGCAGTGGTTAACAACTCTTTCACTGCATGTGCCTCACCTGCCAGTGAGAGTCAGCGAAACTGAGTACACGAACAGCCTCTGATTTGAACGCTACCATTTTATAGTGTGTTCAGAGGACAGACAGCAATGGAAACAATCTAATTTTTTTAAGTCTCTAATACTGCCTTTTAAATAGCTGTGTGAATTTTAGCTGGTTACCAGCAGCTAGAACCCCCTGCTGCTTCTGGGATTGCAGAGGGGAACAGCAAACTGAGTTTTGAGCTGCCAGCAATCCTCCTGAAGTCTACACTGAACAGCAGGAGATTCTTGAGTGTAAGGTTAACAGGCGTAATAGGAAACGCACACCTGATTCCCCAGGAGGCTGGAGATGTATAAACAAGGGGCAGAGAGAAAATGGGGCTCTGAAGTCTTGAAGAAGACAGATGGGCTTGCTCCCTAGCTGCCTGCAAAACTGCATCTCTATAGAGAGCAATGATGGCTAGGGAAAAAACCCGAAAGAACTTTCACGTGATAGAAGCCTCGACTTTTCTTTAATGAACATGGATAGGACTATTCCAGCTCCTTGACTTAACACCCCACAATGTTAATTTATTTCTCAGGCTGAACAGCTGCCTTATCAGAAGTTATCTTAGAAAGTGTTTCCTTAACCAACACCTTTCCTTTTCTCTTCTTCTCTGTTCTGTCTTTAAAGATACATTCTTTAGGGTTGTAGAGAATCAAAAAAAGTGAAGCATTTCAAAGGAGTCTGTTTTTTTGGAGGGAGGGAATGGAGTGAGAAAGAAGTTGGAAGATGTAAATATTGCTTATGATCCACCTAATGGAAAAGTTTCTTTTTCTGCCAGGCTATTTGGTTATTCTGCCCTAAACAGAGATCTTTTATCTGCACTTTCTAAATATAGTTGAGAATAATGTATTGGAGACCTGGAGATCAAATTTTGTGTGAGCAGTAGGCGCATTTTCTTTGTAGCTCCTTTGAGTGCAATTGTGAGTATAGTAGCATGCATATAGTGTTTCAGCTCTGAAAGGTAAGGTTGTTAAGGCAGAACTTTAGTGTATAGCCTGTATTATAGGCTGTTTGTAGAGACTTCTATTTAGGTGCCTAGGTGCTCATTCCCAAATATTCTTTCTTTGAAATAGTGCCTGTTCATATTTGTCTTCCTTGAAAATATATTTCTGACAGTTGGTAAATTCTTCCTAGATCTTTTCTAAGACGTAATTGATTTTGTTTTCCTGAACACATAATTTTATATGGTAATATCTGTGCAAAAGCAATTTGCTATGGTTCAGGGAACTGGACTATTATGAGCATTTGTCTTTGTAATGCAATTATAAAGCTACTAACTTGATCTTAATAACGTTTGCCTATTACCACTTATTAGATGCATTAAAGGAAAACAATGCCATTTTAAACAGAAAATGATGCTGAAATATGCTCATGCGTCTCTCCTGGATTATCAGCCACAAGGATGTAGTGGATGGGATGATAAAATTTTGTACTTTTATTTTTGTAGACATTTAATGAATCCTACATTTTAGAAATAAACTATATCTCTAATGTTGTATCAAGTAAAATTAGCATGTGTTTTCATATGTTTACGTGTATTTGTCTGTGTACATGTATGGTTTCCTTAGTAAAGTGCAGTTTGTATCAGTTTAAATTTCCAATGCTGTTGGTATTTTCTTTTAATTACTCAAAAGACATCAGTTAAGGCCCAACTTAGAGACATATGTAAGTGTTCAGCTTCAAGTGCATGCAAGAACGTAGCAGCTTGTAAGCCTGAAACAGAACATGTATCTAAAGATCTTGATTCAGCAAGTTGTTTAATTTCTAGTAGTCTAATTTTTTTGTCTGCAGTAGCTCATAATTTATATTGGAACTATTACAGAGGAGTTCCTGGCCAAGGGAGATTGATTTAGACATCTTTCCATCACATGAATAGCATGTGATCATATAGACTCTTTTGAAGTGGACTTTACTACATTTGGGACCATCCTGAATACTTTATTCCAAGTTGTTTTGGACTTTTAATAGTTTTCTTGAAATCCCTGACTTATGTGAAAAGAATTTATATTTTTTTTTAGTCTGGTACTTAATCAGCATGCATCCATTAACAATTGACAGATTTACTGGCATTTTCAACGGAAAGGCTGAGAGTTGTTTAAACTGTACGACTGCATTGCACACAGACCTTGTACAATAGAGAAATGCATTATAAATACAAGAGGATATTATAACTGAAAGCTATGTTTACTGAGAAAACGTAACAGTCAAATTTTCTTTCTGATGAGGGTAGCTTATATAGGGTAGAAATTTATATTCCAAGATTGCATTTCTGATGCTAGTTATCTTCTGATCACCTCTGACATTTCTAAAGAATCTCATCATCACAACAGTCTTTAGAGGTAGATGAACAGAGGTCATAACTTTCTTCCAAAGGTGAAGGTGACTCTTGTGTTCTCTACTTTGCAGACAGAAATGTCTAATTCAACTGATGGTCATAGAAAACAGAAGTCC
The DNA here is from genome assembly GCA_009819775.1 of Phoenicopterus ruber ruber. Classification (NCBI taxonomy): domain Eukaryota; kingdom Metazoa; phylum Chordata; class Aves; order Phoenicopteriformes; family Phoenicopteridae; genus Phoenicopterus; species Phoenicopterus ruber. Next base: position 20,268,311 of record CM020220.1, on the reverse strand, counting down.
TGCTTGCTTCTGCATTGAAGCTTCCTGTGTTGTTAATCTGCATATTGATTTTTTTGTTGGCACTTTTAATTATTTTTTTTTAAAGCAAATTGCTGAAGAATTTTAAGGCAGTGCTATTAGCAAATGTGACATAAAGACTCTTAAAACATCCTGGAATGTTTAATATGTGCCCTTTTATTTTTAATTCAAAGGATGCTGTGACAATATGCACTCTGGGAATAGGAACTGCTTTTGGAGAATCCATTCTGGATAACACTCCTCGCCATGCTACCATCGTTACCAGAGAGTATAGTGAGCTCCTTCGAATTGAGCAGAAGGACTTTAAAGCACTTTGGGAGGTAAATTCAGATTTATTTGCGGTTTATGCAGAAAAAAAGTGATTTAACCTTTTAAGTGTTTGTAATGAAATATAAGCACATTTATACTGTAAGCAAAGTTATAATTCTTTTGAATTAGTTTGGACAAAAAGGAAAGTCTTTTTACTTCTTTTTAGTGCTTCATATTCTGCATGATTACTTACCCCTGTATTTCTTTCTTGCGGGCTTCTTCTAATGAAATAACTTTGGTGGAATTTCTGGTGGAATTCATTTGTATACTGCAGGTGTTGCTTTCTTAGCCTTAAACTTGCTTTTATTGCCAGCATTTATGAGGAGAGTCTATCCTTAATATACTCTGATATTTTAAATTATTCTCCTTTACTCCTGTCTCATCACCAGCTGTAAGGGGTTTAGAATTTGCAGATGGATCAAGATCACTTAAAAATTAAGTTACTGATTACATGTGAATTCCCTTAAAACTTTCCTTTGTGGAGAACATACTGCTGAGGTTCTTCATTCTATAATCTATGTGTACTTTGGTATCCACGCTGAGAAGACTTCATTAACATATTACTGTGCTAAGTTATTGAACTTCAATCAGTTTGCATTTTTGTAAGCATTACACTTGATTTGAAAAGTGTTCTGGGAACCGGAAGGCATCCTGTTGGCCTGGCCTACGCTATTGCCAATTTGTACTGCCAGCTTGTTTTAAATGGTGACTGTACAAATTTAGGTGTTGTGTAGAGCTGTCAGATGGTGTGACAGTGTCCTAAAGTTGCACATCTGGGGACACTAACTATATTTAAGAAATAGATGCTGGTTGAGGCATTTTAGTTCAGCTTCTCTCCTAAGTGCAGACAGATGGATTTTTTTGGCTTTGTCTTTTCCCGAGAAAGAGCAGTATTATACTTGAAATAATTGTCCTAAAGCAGTACTAAAGTAAGGCTATCAGAAAGAAAATCAAATCTACAACTAGCTACACTGACTGAGGAAAAAGCACTAATATAACCTGTCTGCAAATATGTTGCCTTGAGCATAGGTAATAGTGCAGCATGGCCAAGGCATGAAGGACCAATGTGTGAATGAAACGTGCTTGCCATTGAATGCCCCGACAAGATCAGACGTCATTCTTTGAATTGCATAGCCATAATTTGTACTGTTTTTTTGGCAGTGTCTACAGCTAAAATAAAATGCTAGTGAAGTCTCATAGCAAATTTGAAGAAAAGCAATATTTTTTGGCAGTTCATGCTCTTTTCTCTACAGGAGCTGCATTATAGTCTTAGACCCTGGCATTAAAAGATTAAATAGGCCAGTGGTCTCATCTCTTCTAGCATATGCTACACTTGCCAGTGGTCAGAAGTTTTTTATGTAGATAGAGCTTTACAAGCTCATGATGGAGGAGAATAAATCTGTAGGTTTCTCAAGTAACTTTTTTATTAATTCACTTTTAATTGGTGTAAGCAGAGTAATTTCTGCTCTGTATATGACTTTCCTACTAAGCATTCAGAGATTGTTGGTTTCCTATCAGAAATACCGGGGGAGTGAAAGTTAAGTTCCCTTCTTAAGAATTTTGAACCTTAAAACATATTTAAAGTTGTTTTAAAACAAAAATGCCAATGTCATTTTGCTCTTTAACCACTAATAATGTTGTTTCTAACAATTTTGCTGATTTTGATGAGTTTTTTGATGATAGATGCTTTCAGAAAAGATCACGTGTTGAAAGTATTGGGAGCTATCATAGGGAGCCATAGCACACATCTTGTATGTTGCAGATTTTATGAAATTGTGCAGTAGAGCATGTCACAGATGCTGCAGGTGTCAGTCACAGACCACAGTTTAGCTTTGTGGTCCTTCTTTGCCTTTTGTGCAGTTTTACAGTGAACTTTTAATATATTTTGATATGCTTTCTTTCAAGGAGGCTATCCCTGTGCTCTTAGTGAGTGGAAAATCATGCCACAAAATACAGCTTTGCTGGTTAGTCTGATGTAGAATTAAGTTGTTCCTTTTTTTCAAGGCAATACTGGTTTCCTTGCAATCTACTAATCCCAAAGCCTACATAAACTTCAGCTAAGATATGATAAACAGAGAATGTTCAAAACAGACAGAAAATTATTTAAGAAAATTCCTCCAAAATATACTAGCAATAGCAGCAGTATGTTGTTATTATTGTTATTGTTATCATTATTGTTATCTGAAAAAAGTAAATACTTTTCTTCAGGGAAACTTTTTGTTATGTTATGGATGCTGTGTTGTTCTGTCTGCCTTATCTTAAGATTCATATATCCTTGCTGTGACAAAGCCCATATGGGGAAATGGTTATTGATACAATGATGTGCCATTCAGATTTTTTGTTTGTTTGTTTTTAATTAAAACCCACATGAAGTCAAGAATGGATCACAGATATTTAATATCAGTGGTACCATGGGAAAAATGGGAAAAGGCAACAATGTCAGTAGCATTATAATCCAGATACTGGAAAAACTAAAATCTAGTGCATATGAATTTCAACTTTGCAGATAATGAGAATTTAATTTTGGAAAGTAGTTTCTCTATAAAATACTGTTGAATAATTCCAGAATAATGTAATCCTGTAGTTTAAGAACAATCTAAATAAACTGTAGGGTTGGAATTCTTAAAATGGTTACTCCTTTTATGAATGTAAGATTTTTATGATTAACAATAGAAGTGCAAAATACATTTTATATATGATTAAGTATTTTGTTTGGTTGGTTTTTTTCTCATGAAATTTACTTTTGGGGAAATTTACTTTTTTCCCCTCTTTTGAGGGAAAGAACAAATTAAAACTCTCTGTTAGCTGATTAAAGATTTTTGGCATACAGAACATGGAAATTCCAAGAGTGCAATTTTTAATTCTTTTTTATTTTTAGGTTGTGAATGTAATCTTGGAAAATGAACCAGCATAAATTGATTCATCATTGACTTTAATTTATTGCGCAACTAATCTGAAATTATAGGACTAAGAGCTATGAACTATCCTCCTTTGTAGTAAACATTTGTTAACACTGAAACCTACTGATGATGAAGTTCATGTTTGCGCCGAATGTTTTTCTACCCCGAATCTATACAGTTCTTTGAAAGACAAATAAATATCCATTTATACTGCTTATAAAACTTCTAGTATAAATCCTGAAACTAGATTTTAAGAGAGAGAAAGATATGATACTTAGCTATTTTAATTATTTCTAAGTTTAGAAAGAATTTTCAGAATCTCTGTAACTTCATATTATGAATTTACAGACTTTTCTGAGTTCTGTTTAAATTGAAAAGTAACTTTTCCTGTATTACCTGTATTGCTCTAAGAAACAATTGTATTGATAGAATGTTTCACAGACCAGATGTGGCTTATTAACATATTTAATGCACAATATACAGCAAAGTGTATTAATTTCTTTGAGTACAATTACAATTGAGTCTATACCTGAAAGAAAGAGATTGGTACTTCTAAAAAGACTTTTTTCTTTTTTATCACTATTCTTCTGTCAGTTTTATAAATTTAAATACTCTTTGAGGAAAAGATGGGATATTCTATATCAAAAATATAATAAGATGCCTTCTGTAATATACATATTCAATCAATCCTTTAAATACAGAAAGATTTTCTATGACCTTTGTTTTTAACAGTCAGGGAATGCTGGTCAAAAGAAATTATACTGCCCTGATAACAACAATTACCACTTAAAATGGCCTAGTCTTTTCTGTAATGACTCGATCTGTTGAAGTAGCATCCTGTTCGGGAGCATCTGTTGGACTTCTAAGCTTACTCATCCTTGCAGGCTTGTTTTCTATCAACGGCTGCTATAGGAGATTGGAGATGATGAAATCTCTGGTTAGGTTTTCACACAGCTGAACACTGTTCCCTGATGAAGAAGGGCTAGGAGGTTATGGGAATCGCTGGTGACGTGCCTTTGTGCACCGATTGTCCCTGGCCTTCCTCTCGGAGGAGTACTAACAAACGTGAAAAAAGTTACTCATCACTGTTATGACACTGTTGACTTCCAAGGTGCTCTATGAATCTGTAGGAAGAGGTACTCTTTGTGTTGATAAGAACTTGCTTTCCTTCTTTAGCATCGATGAGTTAGTGTGGTGCTAGCTACCTTGCCTCAAAAACTGTTTCAAAGCACAAAGGAAAATACATCCAAAAATAAACATGAAAGCAGAAGGCTACACACGAGGAGCTCTGGTCATGCACATCCTGTTGGGTCACTGGCTTGCTCCACCCCTAATAGTTGTATTCTTTTAAACAGAGCAGGAGTGAAATGAATGTATTTGAGCAGTGTTATCATTACAGAGTTCTCTGTGGTTCATCCTCAAGCTTTGTCCTTTCATGCAGTTGCAAACTGATTCAAACCCAGACAGGAAGGGAGTGAATCTGCTGAGAGGTGACTTATTTTTAGAGGTCTTTCCTACCACAGTGAATTACTCAGCCTTCCTTGGATAACATACAAATAACCAATTTCCTTTTGTGTGGAATAGGATTATGTTAGAAGTTACTGAACATGCCTTGAGAAACATTTGATCTTGAGTAAGGGAAGAACAGCTATTACTTCAGTATGCAGTAACTTTGGAGAGAGGGAGTCTTGGTCCCTATAAGGTCAGAATGAATATTTTAATTCTTTTTTTGTTCATATTCAGCAGCACTTGCACATCTTGTAGCCTGATAAACAGTAGCGCAACTTGCTTCCTGCTTTTGCCCATCTGATGATAATTTGGTAGCCCTCAGCAGACTTCACTGCTCTGAAATGATATCTTTGGGAGAAGTAGCTTTTTTACCATCTTTGTTTTCTGAACACTGTGAATGTTAGTTTTTAATGAGCTAGTTTAAAAACAGATCCTCTGTCAGAAGAGAAGAAATTTTACATATGGTTTCAATGGAATGCTGTGTAGGGAATACACGTATGAAATGGCATGCTGCCTTAAATGTTGTAGCGCTGTTCAGTGACATTTCTGAATAAGGCTTAAGGTCATCAGAATTGAGACCACAGCTCTCAGTGCATTTGCGTGTAATATCGGTTTGTCTTTTTAAGGTAGATCTAATCATATCCCTTATATCAAGGTATAATATAATCTTATGCCTCATTTTATGTGTCAGGATTATGGCAGTAGGAATTATGAAGGCACTGTAAAAATACATTAATGAAAATGAACATGTAAGGATTCTCATTTGTTTTATCCATTTGGCCATATAAGTACATTATTTATCAAAGTATGTTACTGAATCTCATGTAGGTGTTTTGCAGTGTAATGCAGTAGGCAGCATTTCAGAGAGGCAGCCTTTTCCTTGCCTTGGGCTGCTGGAAAATATATGTTACATTGTTACTTGAGAATGTTCTTGCTTCTTTCTGTGGTAGACTCCTGAATACTTCAACATGTTTAAGGAGTATTAGAAATCTCATGTAAACGTCGGTACTTTCTAATGCACCTTTTCACCAATGAGTATTCCATACCAGAAATTCTTTCCAGTTCATTTAAGTGAGAGATTAAATTTGATCGGAGAAATGAAATATTGGGAGGAGGGGGAATCAAACAAAAAATCAGATTCATGTCCAGCCCCTAAACTATCAGCTTGATTTATGGTATACTGCTCTGCCAGTTTATTGCCCAGTAATCAATTGCAGAAGTCTTTGCTCTGATTTACTGATTTCCCATAGGCGAACATAATAGAGGTATAAAACTATAGTTAATAAAATACAGAATATTTAGTTTTGCAGGATGGGTGATCATGTGATTTAAAATACTGAAGTGCTTGGAGACCCACAGAAGTATAAAAAGGTGGTCATGGAACACTCAGCTGTCTTTACCCGCTTCGTGTCACACTCTCCATTGACTGCTGAAACTACCTTGATGATTTGTCTCTCTAATGTGGTTTTATTTGAGAAATGTAAAAGTGATCAAATTGTAGTAGCCTATGTTTGCAATGTAGCTGGAATACTGTGTTCACCAACCTCTCAAATAGCCATCTTGTCAGAATAAGGATGTCATCAGATACAGAATACAACATAGAAGGAAGACATGGAAGGACGCAAGTGTGTGGAATCTGTTGGCTTATGCTGTCTGCAAATCTTCAGATGATGACCAATTCAAATTTGTATGCAAAGAAACAGAGCTAGCGTGAGAGACATTGAAAAATGAAGTGATGATAGGCAAGCAGGAGATTTTTTTCCTAGAGTAACACATGGAGGGAGGAGGAATATAAAAAGTCCTCCTCCCCCCTCCCGGCTTTAAAATATGACAGTAAACACAGAATTGGCAAGGTGTGAGCAAAGCTTTGAAAGTAACTAACATCCCACCTTCATACCTTCTGTGTTAATACTGATAGAGCATGCAAGTGCCCGGAAAGATTCCAAAATTGTTATTATACCAAGAATAAGTGCCAAATTGCACTCCCAATTTTGCTGGTGTGAATTGAGCATATTTCAAGTGAATACAGTACAATTGCTTTGATACACATGGAGCTAAGTGGGAGCAGAGTCTGGCCTTTAGTGCTGCTGTTATATTGGTTGTGACCATCCTTGCGATATGCTTCTAGGGTTTTTTCTCTTGTTTTGCTTTGTCAAACATTTCTAATTTTAATGAGTGACGCTCTGTCTGGTAGAGCAGATTTAAATGAATATGGAACAGCATTCTCTCCTCAGTAGCCAGACTTACATCAGAACAAGCCATGTTTGTCAGCATAGCAGCACAGTGACTGCTGCTTTCATTTGGGTGTATTAATCACTTCATGTTTTAAAAAATGGATGCAGATTTTGTGAACAGTTTATGACAGTGTATCTCCTAAGGTAACCTTCCTGGCCATTGGCAGTGGAGAAACATATCTAGGAATTAATCTAGATTTTTCACTTCAGTAACACAGCTTTTCTCTTGACGTGATACGTACAGATGGAAGTGTACAAGTCTTTTGATAGAGTCTTGCTATGATATGTTCTTTTCTAAATAGTGGCATTATGACTGAAAAGTTCATAATCAAGAATTGCTCACTCTGTTTCAGCTAATTTGCTGTCCCATTATGTATGATATTCAATATTGTCAATGAGGCACAATTTCTGCAGAAGATCAAGGGATCCAGTTAGTTTTAACTCCGTGAGTTTCCCTTTCTTTGTTGTTATCCTTGGTTTAAGGTGACAGACATAGGCACTTCAGACACCCCTTAAGCAACTGAAAAGATTGAAAAATAACAAGCTGATTTGAAAGGCCTGATCCTTCCTCATGTCTCTCTGCAACAAACTTTCCTGGTGCATGTTCTTGTATGTCATCCCTACAATCAGTTTGCACCTCAGTCTCCCGGTTTATTCTGAATCTATTTCAATAGCAACGTTTTGTGACTGTGTCACTGATCACCATGCAGATTGGGGATAAGGCTTTGTAGACCTGATTTCTCTTAAACCATACTAGCATGTCATTTCTCTTAGGTGCAATTCTGTATCACTGTGGTAACACCTATCAACTTGAAGCCCCTGTTGAATCCTATTATGCCAGACACTGTGCAAAAATATGTTGTCATTCCTATTTACAACCCTTGTAAATGTTTATATGTTTATTAGCACTTCAAAGAGCCTTAAATTATATTGCAGAAAGCTTGACTTATTTGAGGTTCCTTCTTGGATAAAAAGAAGTAGAAACATCCAGCGAGCACATCAGTCTCCCTGTTAAGTAATGCCTTTATTGGTTTGCTCGTATTTTATCATGGTTAGAGGTAAAGTTGAAAAATATGAATTCATCTGATTTTCAAGTAAAGAAATTATTTTGCTTAATTCCTAAAATATTTAAATTACAGAAGAACATCTGACGAACTGAAATGTGTACACTTAAAGTCTGCAGATGTTTTTGAGGCTGCTATTTTTCTTTGAAGCTTTACTGCCAAACTTGCACTTTCCATAACCAGCTTTTTTATTAGCAAAGAAAGTGCTTTTCATCCTCAGCAGATTGTATTATTAAATGTGGTATCTCTAAGCATGATGTGCTAAATGGCAAAAACATATATTGCAAAACACAACTGGGAGCCTATGAATCTTATTTCAGGAAGCAAACTTCTGGTCTTTCATTAGTTCATTTTTATTAGGTAAAAATGTCTTTCAGAAGAATCATGAGATTTGAAGCTTATAAAATAGTTTCTGGCTTTTTCCCCAGACATACATTTTAACTATCAAATATGTGTCTCATTCTCATCTGTCAGAGAGAGAAAAAATGCATAACACAGAATTATGTCTTTGTAGATATGTGTGTGTATATAATCTGCTAGCTATCTAATATGTATTTTGTGTATATATTACTACATTAAATTCATATTTGCCATGTCAAACTTCTGTGTCAAATTGCCTAGAGCTTTGGTTCTAATTGCATTTGTGGTTGGCAGTGTCCTTTCCTGCCTTAGAATGGCTACCAAAGTGAACAACTGCATAAGGCTCTGCTTACACTTCTAAACTTTTGGATTTGACACAGACCATCTGTTCCTTAACTCAACCGTGGGGTCATATGTGGATGAGGTTATTTTGGAGATTGACCCTTTCTGATCTTCTGGTCAGTGTTATCATTTCAATCCTTGGTTTCTTTTCAGATGAGTCGTGCTTTTTCTTCCTTACACAAAAGGTTAATCTATTATTACTGGTTCCTCCAGGTTCAAATAGTAAGCCCTTAGAAGCTTCCTTTTAGCAATGAGTTTTTGTTGCTTTACAGCAATGGATATGGTTGTGTGTTCCTCCAAGGCATTCCTATAGAATGCATGCTTGCATGCTGCATTTGAGTGGATGCTTTCTGCTTGTACTATATAATGGGTCAGGCAAATAATGTGATGCCATTTATTAGATCAATGGATATGTTTTAATATTGACTTTTAAAAAATCCATTAGCTTAAACGTGCTAGCATTAAAAAAAACCAGAGATCTTTGACAATAAGATCTTACGCAGATTAACACAAACCAAAAGCAAGACTATTCTATGCTATTCTAGTCTAGTCTATATTATTCTTTTTTATTCTGACAGTCTTGTTTAGTTTATAAAATATTTTGTAAAAATATTGTAAAAGTGTTCACTTTCATGTAGCGAGAAAAATGAAACCTACCCATCCTATTTAGCGGAATGTAAATTCCTCCTTCTGTAAGGAAGCACTCCCTTGAATGAGCATTCAACACCTTAAAACTTGAAACAAGCTAAACCCCAGACATTATCAATTTATTAGGTATATGGATTAATAAATGGGATCAAAAAGAGAGTGCCCTTTGCTTGCCTTAGATAGTGCAGTTCTGATAGATGTCTTTTCCTGGTCATAATCAGAGCTGTAAGGCTCAATGTTTGCCCTTTCCCTTAGACTGGTTCCTCCCCTCTTTTCATCTATGGTGAAACCGTACCTTATTGAAGTCAATGAGCATTGTGGGATTTCAACCCAGGTAATTACTAATTGCTTCCTTCTCCTTGTCTAATATGCAGCACAGGCTGTTGGCACCAGGTTTAAATCCTCTTTACCCTCTTCCCTTCTGTAACAGTTTCTATCCATTGACATAGCTGAGGCGACGTGAGAGCATGAGGCGGGAATCGCTCAAATGATTTTGTGGCTTAGTAGTTCAGGAGTGCTTAAGAAAATGGTCAACCCAATACTTGTACTGAGGTGAATTGTATCAAAGCCTTACAAACTCTAGGCATCCCAGAGGTGCACTTAAAAATGAAGATATAAAAGACTAAGAACTGAATATGGAATATTTCTCCTGTGGCAGAGAATAAGAACTACAAGGCCCAGCCTGTCATCTGTGCTGATTATGGCCAGTCACAGATATCAAGAAGAGAAAGAGATTAAAAAACCCCCAAATAATCCATGTGCTTGCTCTTGAATCAATCCTTGTTTCAATCTGAGCAGTGGAAATCCAACACTTACCGTTCTCACGGTTAGTGGGTGTTGCTCTAATTCCATTAGTTCAATGAGCTACAAAATTCCTAGAAATCTGTTCACCAGCAATGTGAAAATATCAGGCCTGACACATGCTCCGAGGGGCCCACAGGCGCTCTGAAATGTTTAAATTTCAAGGGGATTTATGGAACAACCTGTTCATGGATAATTTTTTTTCTTTTGGTGAATGGTTGTTTATGCCGCAAATACTCAAGAGAGCACATAGTAAGACATGGTGGCCTTCTAAGGCTTGTGCTCCCTGTATTTTTATACTCTGTAATGAAGTGGATGTTCACAGAATTTGTGTTTTCATCTAATATTTCTGTTACAGGCTGTTGTTGAAATCAGTGGTTTATCAGAATTTGTGGATTCATACCATCTGTCTGATGTGATGCTTAAGGCTCAATTTCTTTATCCTTCATCTCATGCCTGGTTAGATAAGACTACTAGTGTGTATTTCCTCTGAACTCTGCTTAAAATAGTTTCTCAGTTAAATCTTAAATGAAGAAGTTAAAGGAAAACTGAAACTCACAAATAAAGGTTTACACGCTAAATACCTTCTGAATGAACTTTACTTCTATTCAGTTTAAATTACATTAATAAAATACTCTTGTCCTTCTAGATGCTGTACTTAGCTCTAAACCAGGCTTGTATACCATTTGTTTGAGGGTGATAAATAATCAGCATTTGAAATTAAACCTTGCCATCCTGCATTCAGTACTTATTGATATAATTCAGCTTGCTTACTTTTTAACCTCTGACCGTTTTCCTGAGTAATTTCTATTTAATTTTGCATTCCACCTCTCTCTTGACCTTTGAAAAAATATATTTTCTGACTGCTAATGCAAACCTTTTTCTTGGAGAATTAACCACTTCATTTTCCAAAATAGACAAACAAACTTCATTCTGTTAATTTCCACAAAACCCTATCCAGACATTCCTGAGTACAGGTTAGTGGAAACAGGTACATTATCATCGTTTTGTTTTAGCGTAATAAAAATATGCATTACCATATGATTTTTGTATGACCTGGTCTTTGAGAAACTGGGTCCTTCAAAGAAATCATGCTGTTCTGAAAGGGCTGAGTTATAAGGGAACTTGTTTGAGTTACTTAGGCTTTTATGCTTAATTCTCTCTGGGGATAATGCTGGAGACTCTCAGTACAATTAAGGAAAGATTAAAAGCTCAGTACAGGCTTATTTTCTCTCTTCTTTCTTTCTGGCAGTACCCTTCAAGCTTGTGTCCTCTTTAGAAGCATTAAACATTTTTCAAAGGCCTTTTTTCTTTCTACCATCATTTCTCAGGCAGCTTTCTGGTATGTGTCTCTTACACAGATTTATGAATATGGTTTCTTTTTCTGCATTTGTCACTTTCGATCCTGCTAGCATTTAGTACCAGTTTTGTTGATCTCTGGTTAAAGAGTTCATTAGGTATGTCATCACTTAGTATTTCTTAGTACATTGGCTCTGCAGAGCTAAAGCAGTGAAAAGTAGTAGAAGTGTAGACAATTAAGCAGATAGGTCTGAATACACTGGTGGAGTAGCAGATTTGATTACTGAGAAGGTACCCATTTTACATAATGCTTTATCAAAGAAGAGCTACGCTTCAATCTGAGCATGTAATAGTTGGAGCACTTACCTATGCTGTTGCTGTGGTATGGTTGAAAGATTTTATGCTTTGAGATTACAACAGAAGTTCACATGAAAACTCATCTTTGCAGGTTGTTTCTGTCTGATGTATTTACATACGTCTGCCATATGGAGTTGCCTTAGAGGGTGTTGCTTCCATCTGATCTCATATACAAAATGTACTTTGTGTCATTTTATTCTAAGGGACAGACTTTTCCTGTTTTAACAACAGAAGGTGGATTTTTCTGCCTTATAACCTTTCTGAAGAATCACTTGATAGGACTTCAGAAAATGATGCATGCTACTAGTCAGCCCACAAGTATTGATACTTGAATGGATTGTTGTCAACTCTGTACTCTAAAATTATGTAAAGGTGTGAGGCACAGGAAATCCTGGAAATGCTTCAAGCCCTAGCAATGGTAGGAATACAGATTTTACTACCATAAGAATTCTCTAAGGGATTGATTTTACATGGGCATCCATACTGTTATTCCAAGTATCATTATGGAATGATAGGTGAATTACCATTCCTGGTATCCATTAACTGGCCAATGGTTTTGGATAAGAATTCGGTTAATCTGTATTGAATAAAATGTAATGAATGGTTGTGATATCCGGGAGCAGACCATGAGTTATATTTTCCCTCCTTATTTAACAAAATAATTCCTACTACTAGTATGAATGCTATGCTTTTTAATGTGTGAGAAAACAGTAGACCCACAAAAAACAACCCTTGTGATGCTGTTCTGTTGCAAGTAGCTTTTGCAGGGAGATGGAAAGGTACTTTATATCTTCCTACTCCCTTGAGGGAGAATAATGGCAAAGCTCACCCTTTATGGTAGTATGTATATGTAAAAGTAATATCAACTGTCTAGAAAGAAACAGATTCTTGACCGTGATTGAGTATTTATTCTTCCTTGTGCCCGGCTAATTCAAAGCTTTAGCATGTTTCTTCTGTCCTTGCCAATTAACAATTCTGTTGATTTTTCCTTTTAAGTATACCTTTACTGCTAAAACTCAGTCTACGTATGCATATCTTCATTATCTGATAATACTATTACCACATGTACAAATGAAAATTATTAATTTAATATGCTAAAGAGCTTTATACAGAAGGAAAAAGCAACCCTTACTTTGAAAGCTGTTAAAGTAATAATAAATGCTATCTTTATATTGGATGTGTTCTTTTTAAGTTAACATTTTTGAATGGCTTGCTTTGTGTGAGTAGAATTTGTTATAAGGGATGCCCATGTGACTGTCCCCCAAATCAGATTGCTCAGCATGATGAAAATAAATAGAAACATATATGGAAGTTTTGATACTATAGAAAAGAAAATCTCTTAATGTTGCTGGTTTAATTTTCACACTGTAGGCAGGGCATGTGCTGCATTACTGGTCATGAATGTGCTGCCTTCTGTAGTGAGACCTCTATCTTTGCATTTTTACTGCCACAGCAGTGCTCATCTATTTACATTAGGCATTAGTCACAACCTACTGCATAACAGAAGTGGGAGGGAAGGTATTCTTATTTTGGTAGATACTCTGCATGGTGACAGAGGAGCAGCATGGATTAAGTATTTGGAATCTTAAAACAAGATGGTGGAGTTCCATTAAGTTGTGCTTACTCTTATTAACAGTATGTAGAAAGGCACAATATTCTTAAGCCAAACCTGTCCAGTTGCACTAATTTCACTGCAATAATGGGCAGTAGAATTTGCCATACCTGTGGCAAAAGGCTCCACATACTATGTCTTCTGTCTCTTGTTGTGATCAATACCTGCTGTTTCAGAGAAGCTTGTAGAAAAGCCCTCGATGAACTGTTCATGTATTGTAAAAATGGAGTGTAACATACTGCTTAAATAAAACCTGCCATGCTTCCTCCTCCTCTGTCTTCAAGAGTAGGACTGGTTCTGTCCCTTCTTTTGGAACTAAAATGATGATTTACTATGGTCTTTATTTCCATTTCTCTCATTCCATTCACTCTGTCCATCTCCCTTCTGGAGAGGTATTGGTCCGTATTGTATGCTCTCTAAAGTTTTGTCTTTGCACGTTTTAAGTATCCATGCCAAATGGCTTGTGAAAGGGTGCTGCTTTTGGAGAAATATTCCACAGCCAAGTGCCTCACATGCTACTAGCAAATTTATTTTGATTTCCCCTCCAAAATTTGTTTTCAGAGTTCATTCTTTGGTTCTTGTCTGTACTGCTTTCATGCCCCTCAGATGATTTCTTTCTGTCCTCAGTATTTATATCCTTCACTATTTGCACACTGTGGTCATGTCTATGTTTTGGCATAACTTAAAAAAAAAATCATCGCATAACTGTTCTTAATTTTCCTGAAATGCCATCATGCTTTGTATGACCTCTCTGGAACATGAAATTATATGACTCTTTCTTTCATGTATATCTGGACCATACCTAATCTGATGTTTACTATCAGATTTACATGCCAGAATTTGATAATTGTTGAGATAACAGCATTTTGCTATTGTATTAAGAAAGACTGTCACTGTAGTTAAGCTTACGTGAACATCTATACAGAGCTAGAAATGATGGCAGTGGGAGGTGTGCTGTATACTCCAACTACATTCAGCATTATTGCTTCCTAGACTTGTCTCACTTACTAGCTCTACATAAATGATGTCTCCATTGAATTTTTCCAAATGGATCTTTTCCTCAGCATTGCTATTTCCCTAGAGACTTATGTATTATATTTATTTTTTGTCCAGTGTTTTTGTCTTCTCCTTCTCTTGTGTTTTCATAATATGTTATCAAGTTGTTTATTCTCTCTTTGAGATTATGAATTAAAAAAAAATCAGAACCCAGCCCTTTAGTACTTCTTTAGACACCTTCTTTTTATGTGTTGCCATGTTTCATTATCTTTTGTTTGCAGTCATTTAGCCAATTGTTATTTTGCATGACAGTGCTTCTACCCAAGGCATTTTTTGTTTTTTTAAGATGATCTATGACTAGTAAATATTTTAGTGATATCCAAATATATGACAGCTACTGCATTCCTTTCTTCCACTACTTTAGTGATTAAAAGACAAAACCAACAGCAACCCACATAGGAAGCCTCCAGCTTTGGTTAAATCAGTTTTGCTGCTTTACAGATTTATTTCTGTTAACACTCTGATCTAACTGTAGTGGTGTTTAATGCTTCACTCTTGCAAAGTAATTTCCAAGTATTTTTGTTTTTATGTTAATTGTAAGGTACCTTAGTACATGGTGCTAGATACAGCCTGATCTGAACTAAAGTGATTGGTGGTGGTGTAAATTATGCCATCCGTGTGCATTGGATGGCAAATAGTGGAAAATTTCCGCAGTTCCGGTGCTGTAAAGGTTTACAGAATCAATTGTGAAAATTCACTCTCAAATGAAAGAAGGAAAAGTGTATTAAAAAATAAGATATTGACAAGAATATGTAATTCCAATTCTTTTTCTCTCTTACTCACCTGTTTTCTCCCACAGACTTCATTCCTCTCCTGAGGTGTTCCTAGCTGTCCCAGGACAAAATTCACCACAGCATAAACTGGTGCAACCTGCATTCCATTATTCTTTGTCACATCTGCTAACATTTAAATTAAAGCAAATGAAGGTTTTTATTGGCACTGCCTCACAATGACCTCTTATCATGATTATTGTTACACATTTGCCCCTCTATCAACATGTACATCATTAAATAAATAGAAAACATAAATTCTGAATGATCTCTTGTCTCAGGGAATACAGTTGGTTACTCTGTAATATGATGAAGTATTTATTTCCACATGTTGCAGATGTGTTCTGGTGTTTGTGGAGTATCCCTTTGTGTCCATCTTGCAAGAAAGCATGAGGAGGAAGGAGAGACCCCAAACTGACCTCCAACTTCACCTTTTTGCTTCATGTCACATTTTGTTCTCCAGTCAAAAATTGTCTGGCTAACTGCTTAGTAGCAGCTAATCAAGGTCAGGAAGATAAAGCAGAGATATAATAATTATACACTGTATTTTGCAGAAGCTGCAACATTCAAAGTATGCACAGTTGATTTCAGTGACTAGTAGAAATTATTTCCAATCCACTTCTATGCAGGATTTCTGTAAATATCCAAGTGAAAGTATACTAAGCAACTTCATTCTGTTTTCAGAATGAAATTGCTCATCAGAAATTTGATTATTAATGTTGTGCTCATTCCTCTGACATGGCTGAAACAAGTAGCTCTTGTTTCTGTGCCCACTTAAGAAACTTGATGCTTGTTGACCTCCTGATGATTACTCATTTATGTTCTCACAGTGGCTTCGATTTCCAAAATGCAATAATGTTAAACAACAATGCCTCATTTTTCAGGAACATTTTAGTACCAGATCTATCTCCTCTTTGGACTCTTGGCTTTTTACTAGTGCATGATTGCCTTTACCTTTTGCAGCACACTTCTTTGAGAAAACTGCCTTATGAAAGTCTTACTGATTGAGATTAGAGGGTGGTGCTAGGAACCAGAAACTTGTAAAAGCTTTTCTGCACAGAAAAGTGGAAAAAATACACTAAATATCATGAGTTCTTATAATCAAATCCCGGCTTGTTGAAAACAAAGAAAAAGGTGAAAAGAATCCCCCACTGAAAAGAAACAGTGTACTTAGCATGCCTAGATTTATTTATTCCAAACTTAGTTGCAGGTGGAGAAAGTTAAAATATCTAATGAACCGCTCATGGCATTGATCTCTGGATAAGAAACCTGTCCCACATTCACTGTATCTAATGTTACCTCTTTACCTAGGGTAGCTGCCAACATTTGCCAAAACAATTTTTCCCTGTTCTCTTCACCCAAGTTGGGTTTTGACCTTCTCTAATGTTTTTTTCTAAGTGTGATCTAAAATGTGTCTTAGAATGGCCTTTACACATGGCTTTCTGAAGTTTAACATTTTTTTTGTGAGGCCGTATCTGTCCATTGGGCAGATGCACCATTCTCAATTGAGGAAGCTATTTCATCTGGCTGGGTTTGGAGGCATTAAAGCTAAGTTTAGCTCTCTTGGTTATTAAATACACATTTAATGATAGATTCAGCATGACAAAGATGCTTTAAAGGAAAGCAAGGGACAGAACACTTGTTATGTTGCCAGGCTGTAAGACAGTTTATAACTGTCATTCTTTATTTCATCTTCAACCTGTAGTCTGACCTGATGTGGGAAGTGGAAAAGGACATTTCACAACGTTGCCACTAAAATGCAAGCAGACATGTAGGGCCATTTTGAGAAAAGTGAGAAATTCAACTTCATTGTTACACTGTTGTTCTAAGGAAGAACATGAGGCTGATTGTTAACTATTTAGGAGGATAAAATATTTTTCCAGTGATTCTCAGCACGCTGTTGTTTGGCAAGTGGATTCTGTAGTCCATGGGACAGCATATATATAGTCTCTTCTATTTTGTTCTTAGCTGATCCTTACTGCTTATGTAGCCCACATTGTGGCCTGTGCAGTTTGCAGCTAGTAGACTGATTTTCAGAGACCTCTGTGTTTCAAATCCCCTCTCAACTTATATTTTGAAAGAAAGGTCCCTGTTTTGCTTGCAGAGAGTTTTTCTTTTTTTTTTCCATGCTGTTTTTCTTCCAGAGAGAGCCTTGAAATGTAAACTGGATACCTGGGGTGAAAGTGTTCCTACTGATTTATTTTTCCTAAACATTATTGATTATTTGGTCTTCTATTCACTAAAGAGGTCTCTACTAAAATTTTGCTGGCAGGGTTGTGGGGAAAATGTCAGTGTCAGCTTGGGAAAACAGGTTTTTTGTGTGGTGTAGTTAGCCTAATGAAGGACTGGTATAAGGAATAGTTGTAAAAGAGCTTTTGCTGATCTAGTTGAGGATGTCCCTGCTTATTGCAGGGGGGTTGGTCTAGATGACCTTTAAAGTTCCCTTCCAACCCAAACTATTCTATGATTCTATAAATTGTATTATCCCTTGGATAATTTGCTGACTGAGGTTAAAATGTAGGGCAAGCTCTGAGTTGGCTTTTTGAAGCTTGTAGTATATTCCCTTAATTTTTCCATGTCATGGCAGTGCTCCATGGGAGGAATAGGCTGTCACTGATTAGATAGACTACCAGTAAATTCCTGTGTTCTTCCCTGTGGAAAGCCTAGGATGTGCCAGCTCTGCTATGCAGCTATTGTGATTTCTAGCTGCAAAAAGATGGGTCATATAAACCTGTCTCATGAAAATCCCAAGTCTTTTTGCAGTTATGATCAAGGCATTTAATTTTACCCTCTTGCTTTCTTCATCTGCAAAGTGAGAAGATAGTACATACTTGTTTCCTGAAAGCTTTTTGATGATTGTTGAATGGTTGAACAAGCTATAAACATCCAGATGTATTGTATGCAACGCTTACTTGAACTCACAGACTCTCAACTGAAGAGATTGCCCTTTACTGTGCTTTCTCGGGGCCTCAGCATGAGCAGCTAGGTGCCCTTTCTGTGATGGGACTCTGACTGTGGCTTAAAAATTCTATGGGTTTTTTTTTGTGTAGTTTTTGCTAGGTTTTAGATGTCTCCCAAAGAATAATCTTACTGATCATTTAACCTCCAACATTCTTTCTGCCTGTCTCAATCTAATATTTGACATTTTAAACAAATCAGTTACTTGCATAAATAAGCACTCGGATATCTTATGTGTGGTTTTGAGAACCTGCATTTTTTTTACCTACATGTATTTATTTGTTTGAAATTGAAGTAGGGTTGGAATCAAGAATAAATTAGAAATAGATTTAAAACTCTGCTTTTTAAATATTTTTTTTCCTTAGCAACACCCTCTTTACAAAACATTGTAGCTATCTTCAACAATTAGCTATCTTCCCTTTTAGTACGGTTTTAATGTGTTTTTTTCAGGAGAGAAGTCAAGTTTAATTAAAAGTTACTTGCATGTTTTCAATTATAGATGATAATTTGTTTGACTTTACACTCTCAATTGCCTTGAGTAATTTCCTGTAGAAATACATATAATCCATATAATCCCTTTGCATGTTTGAAGTATTAGTGTGTCATTTGCATAGCTTGTGTGTAACACTTAAGCAAACCACTGGGGCGTGGGAAGGACAGATGATACTTTTTAGTGGCAAACAGTGATACGATGGCTATTCTTTCTTCTCCCTGCTGAATAGATAGGGAACCAACTTTGTTGAGAGAACTGGAAATGATGTTATCAAACCAACATGTTGTTTCAGTAAATAATGGGGAGTTAAGCAAGTGGGCCAGCAGTAATGTTATATTCATATTTTTGCTTGACATAAATCAATGCAGACTGATGTTGATTCTTACTTCGTGGCCTCATGTAGTGTAGCAGAGAAAATATATATTAACACATCTCTGTTGGTATATGTCAGAATTCTGTCAGATAAAGTTCTTGTAGTTTTTAGCTGCTGGAGATGAGATGGTAGGAGGTTTAAATTTTATTGCAACCGTGTATTAAAACCACAGTTTGGTCTACTAAAATGAATTCTGTGGTAAGGCGTTGGGTGTAACATAGTATATATGGTTCTGCTCACCCATGTTTGGAGGAGATGAGGTGCAGAGAAGGACTACCATGGTAAGGGAGATGGTGTATCTATTTTATATGATAAGACTAAAAGAGCATGTCTTGGTTAGTCTGTTGATGTGAAAGCTGATAGGGAATATGATTGCTGGCTCCAAGTACACAAGACCACCATTCAGGGGAATAAACTGTTAAAGGAACTGGGCTGCTTAGGAGCAGGTGGGTACTAATGCCACTTGAGTGTAGATTAGGAGTTTCTAACCATCAGAGCCATGAGGTTCCAAAACAAACTGCTAATGGGAGTATGGGGGCAAAAAAAATGGTATGTTTAAAGTGGAGTTGAATTCGGTTTTTAGAGTCATTTTCTGTGTGTACCTGCAATAGCATCTCCAATGCTATTTCTACACCAGATTTCAGTATTTTGGCTAACATACCTTTTTCCTAGTACAGCAAAGACCTGCATGAAACCATGGGGTCCAAATTTTATTTCCGTTCTTAGCGAAAAAGTGTCTGTACAATTGATAATGCCTTTAGAATTGACAGCACTTTTCACTTTTGTTTGCCACATTCATGTCATGCTCCTTTTGTTGGTGGAAGCCAGTTGGGAAGGTCAGCACTGTTCTGTCCCCTCTCCGATGTAGTGAGTCTTGAATTCTTTTTGGTATTGTAGCAGATTTCTCCACAGAAGGGGTGTGGGTTGGAGCACTGCTAGCAGAGTAGAGCTATTTCTTTAGGACACTGTTCTGAGGCATGAGATTTGGCAATTTGAATCTCATTGACTAGAGAAGGCAACTGAAGGTAGAATTACTGCTCTTTGGGTGAGTCCAGTCCCAAGGAGGATTCAAAGCCAAACAGAAGCGCAGCACCCCACCTCCATCTTTTTTGAAATAGAGACCTTCAGTTCTTTGAATGTGTGGTGGTAGGCACCTATCATCTGGAGAGACTTCTCAAATTCAAAATCATAAGATGAGAATCACTCAGCATTCGCAAGGAGCCGCCTGAAGGCTGAGAGGGCCCGAGGTTGAAGGTACATCAGCTCCTCAGTGTTTCCATAGCCAGCTGCTGGCAGCTCAGCATTGGGGATGCTTTGAAACGCTTTTTTTTCAGGTACCTTTCCTTTGGAGATTCTCATTCTGGCTTCTGGATGCCTTTCTGCAGTCACCAGTTTCATTCCTTACCAACAACACACAAAAAGAGGAGGAAAGCTGGGGAAGCTTGCGGAAGTCATGTGCAGTCCTGCTTCTAGATCTAAAACTGCCTTTGTAATAATTCTGTGCTAAAGAGCATGCTTAGGTCTTTGTTACATTCTGTCCCCGAGGCTGCGGTGCTCCTGTGGCAGGTGTGAAAATAAGTATATGTAAAATCCAGAAAGCACTTTGAAATGGATGTTGCCACATTTTGCCCCAGTAGACTTTCACATTAGAGCAAAAATAGTCCTTCTTTGTTTTAGGGTTTATTATAAAGTAATGAGTTAATTCTATTTCCTTCTTTCTTTCTTTCTTTCTTTCTTTCCTGGTTTCCTGTTTAGGGTAAGACACTCCATGCAATGTTTGTTTAAAATGAATGCTGATAGTAAACAGAGAATAGGTCTTTATGAGTAGCTGAAATTTTTCTGCTATTCAAATATTACTGATGTTTATGCGGCACATATTTCTTGTTTAATATTCAGGTACGGCATTTGTTTCTTAAAGACAGGAACACTTGTCTTCTGTGATCAGAAGGAGTAGCAGCTAGGAACAGCAGTGATGTGAGTCATTTTGACAGTGAGCAAACTTGTCAGAATGTTCACATTTTCAAGACTAGATGGTCTAAGACATCCATTTTTTCCTAAATATTTTTCAAAGTCCCAATGAAAATTTAAACAGCTGGGTCTCATGGTGTCTTGAATTGAAAAGATCATGAATTAACAATTGCATTTTACTGCTAAAATACTACTTGTTTACTGGAAAGTCAAAATAGTAACAACAGGGTTCAGTCACGTTCTTTGCAATACTTTTAACAGCTGAATTCGACAATCCCATAGTGTAAAATATGTCAATCCTAAGGAGAAAGAGAGAATTCATAATGACCACATACACTGTAAGGCACTGAAATAATTTTTAACCAAATGAGTTTATATGTTAAGTACCTTTAACATATAAGCTACTCAACTTGCTTTTTTTTTCATATGCCCTGTTTGCATTAATTAATTTCACATTGTGCACTTCTTTGGGATAAACTAGAATTTCACTACATGCATATAATACCTTTGTGTTACAAAGTGAAAATCCCCTGGTTTTGGCTGAAATGTTGGTGTATTACAGCCGTCTCTTGCCTAGGGCCATCTGCATAGGAGAATATTCCTTTAACCGAATAAATCACAAAAAGACTATAGCAGACTTATTGGAACCATTCTTCTGTATCTCTGACTACTGTTCTTGCCAAAGATATTAAAAAAGAGGCTCAGTGGATAAAAACATGGTATTTGTGCGAGACTACCTGCTTTGCAGTGGTTTCAGAAAGAAAAAAAAATTGTGCTACATTCACTGGCTCTTTAATTCGGATTGCCAATGATAATGCAGAGTCTACCGCTAAAGAAAGGTAGGATGCAGAAGCAGAAACATTAGTGCTAATCTGCTGCAGAAGGACTAGATAAATCAGCACAGCTCTCATACATCACTAAGAGAGAAGCTGATTGCAACTTGACCATGTGCCTAAGTGGTCACATCAGCAACAAGAACAGAGCATGGATAAAAAACCTAAAATGTACCCTTAGGGCTACTTGCTGTGCAGGACCTATAATAACACATCAATGTAAGTTTAAGATTTCTTTATTTTTTGTTTCCTTCTGTTGTAATTATTGTTGTTTACAAGATTATATTTTTATTTTGCATAGATTTAGGGGGAATATAATGAAGCAAAGTATAATACTAAGCAGATAATAGTTTGATACTGTTTGTGTCTGTGAATAATAATGGGCTTTATTACTGTGTGTCTCAACATAGTTCTTTCTCTGAAGATGTTTTAATATTTAATCCTAACAGTTCTATCTCAGAAATTGAGTCAGGTTTTGGGTGAGATGATAGTGAGATCTCTCTTCTTCATTTCTGTCATCTTACATTTCAAAATGGTTTGAAAGACAGAATGCCACAAATCAAATATATATATATTACTTCTACCGTGATAATTTTTGCATTTTTTTATTCTTTCTGTTAAGAAAAATGCTTGTAAAGAGTGATTTCTGTGGACCTTTTTATTCCTGAATTAAGTGCAGATGGTAATTTTCCTACAATTTTTAAAATTTGTGCAATTGTTTAATTTAATGTCACTTAAGCATCTGCAAAAAGGGAAGGCAGGGATAAGATGGAAACTGAATAAGCATTGATTGCTAGTCTGAAAATTAAATTTTAAAAGTTTTTGCAGTAAATCTGATTTCAGTTCATTTTTTACTAAATTAGATTATCATATTTAAATTGAGGCTACTCTATAGCAAACAAATGTGTGAAACTCTCCTGGATAGCCCACATTTCCTGCTGTATCAGACTATAAAGATGTTGTTGATGGTAGCTGCCCAGGAATACCCTAATTGTAGAACTCAGAGCAGCATGTTTAAATAATGCATGGGAAAATAAAAACAAAAGGTGGATTTTTACTGTTCAGATGTTGAGGTGATGCTTTGTTCAAAGAGAAAAAATGTATAGTAAAAGCTATTGATGTGGAATCTCAGGCTCTCTCTCATGGCTTTAGGGAAAGAGGCAGGGAAACCCAAGACAGGTCTTACTGTGCAGTCTGAAAGTGAGGGAAATTTGGAAGCACTTCTGAAAAAAAACGAATAATGCTTTATTTATTTACTTGTTTTTAGGGAAGGTTAGGGGCTTCAAGCAAACTAATTTATGAAATATGAAAAAGGAGGAGTGAAGTATGCTTCAGTGATAAAGTAAGTGTAATGATACAGAAGAACATCCATTTATTTTATAGTGTTGTAGCTATGGCCAAATATAATAACAGGAGGCTTAGAAACAGAAGTAGCCTGCATGTGTTTAGTCTACAAATGGTTTATTTTTGTGGCAATTGAAAAATGTAGGGATAGTTTTATGGCTATTGTCCCCTTCACAGAGCTAAAATACTCAAAACGTGGGCCAGTTTCAGGTCTTGAGACACAGATCTTCTGTGTAGGTCTTAGTCAAAACAAAAGTTAAGGTTTATCTATTAATAGTTACAACTTCACTCCAAGAATCATAGATGGGAATGGAGAAAGGCGAAGGTAAGGCTTTATGGCAAAAAGGATGCTCATTCTTCCCAGCAGAATAAATAACCAACCTGGCCAACTGACAGATGAAACATGGACCAAGTGGAGAGTTTATTTTTGTACAAAATACGCATATGCCTGATCACACATGCTCTCCGTTGTACTCAGCCCCTGAAGCTGAGGTCCCATTGGGAACCCATAGCTTTGACAGTCTGACTTAGAAAATAATAGACACAAAAAGAGGGGAAAGCTGTACGGCAACAGGAAGCAAAGAGGATAGGCGATTTCTTTGAGCTTGTTGCTTCTGTTCTAATGTACCCAATGTGGTATTTAGTTGTAAACTCCATGGCAAAGATTCCTATATTTTTTTTCTGTGAAATATTCTCCTTTCACATGTGACACAATAATATAATCAATCTGGCTCTTAATGGAGTTGGGCTTCTGTTGGTAAAATAAAGGCATCCTTTTTTTCTGTGATCTGTGTTCATTGGAACAGCGGGAGGTTATTCTGGTTTACAAAGATAATGAAACAGGTAAGTAGTTTTCCTTTTCTTGTAACTAGTTTTCCTTTTCTTGTAACTGGACACAATCTGTAAAGATTCCTACCAAAGTTGTTTTGAACAGTTAGAAATGCTATGTCTGCTAAGATAGTCTACAAACATTTGCTTCTGTGTGTTTCTGTGAAGTTTCATAATGCAGTCACACTTAAATTAGATGCTAAATGAATTGCATTGCGTGTGACAAAACCAGACTTAACGTTACTGCTTCTTTTAAGTTTCCTTTTTCGTTGAAGAGACAGAAGTCAATTGAGTGTCTTCTGTATGCCGAATTTGGTCTTGGATGCAGTTTCCATTACTCAAAACAAGGCACATCCTCTTCCTCTAGAGTGAAATTCTGAGTTTATCTGTTTATTATGCTGAGTGTTTCACTGTTACCTGTAAGGTCTTTCACTAGACTCCAACCTGATCTTCATTTCCACCTTCAGTTTTAGTCAATAAATTTATGCTAATTATAATTTCTTGTGCTTTAGAGAAAAGTGTGCTAATGGACACTAATCCCTGCACTTTCAGAGCTGCAGGGGGCTCACTGATGCCAATTTCAGTATATTGAATTTGCTTATACCTACGATATTCGGGCAAACAACATACAAAATATTCTTCCTCCCATTGAGTTTAATGGAAAAGCTCCTATTAACCAAGGTTACCAAGGCAGGGCCTGAAACCTTAAAGCAGCATGAGCCCTATAGTGGTGTCTCACACAAACAAAAGACTATCCCGAGAAAAATACCTGAGTATGATTGTAGGGGTTCAAACTGTTTTGATTAAATAGCATTTCTTCTAGTTTTCTGTCTACAAAACAGTACCACTTCCACTTGAACTTGAAAGTCTGGCCTCCACTATCTCTGTGTTGGTTGCAAAAGAAAACTGTATTGCCCCGAGGAGAGGCTCTTCAAGTTCTGTGATACCAAAGGAGAAAGTGTACTGCTGTGTTGCTGCGATGAGCATGTCGTGTTCCCATCCTGAAGCTTACCAGTTCTGCTGGCCAGCACAAGGAGTGACATGGCTTTCCTTCTTCCTGCTCCTCCTTGTCCTTTCTGGGCTCTAGTCACTTCTGATAAAAGGAGACACCATTTCGCAACTATCCCAGGAGACCTAAGAACTGTAGATCTTTGAAGTACGCGAGAAAAGCTCCCATCTTACTTTATGCACGCAGGCCTAAGAGCTCATTGATTTCTTCCACAAGTTCAATAATCACTAATCCATCCACTGAAGTGTGTCTGGAATACTCCATAGCACAACTAACTTCTGGCATAAAATGTTAACTCACAAGCTACAGTATATAAAGTAGCCACAGATCAACTCGCGTACTTTCACAGCATCAGTTACCACCTGAAGTACACTCAGAAAATTGTGATAAACGACTTTGCCCTCGGACAGCATTGCACATGCTGTGAAGAGAATACATGTGATAACTGTCTCAACAAAGTGAACTCTCATCCAAGTATCATTTTCTTCTCGGGAAGCAGTGAATCTGTTGAAGGGGCAAGAGAGTTTTACATGTAAGTTGACTATAAAAGAAATAGTACCAATTACAGCTTATAATAAAACCAAACTATTTTATACCTTGATTGGGTCCTCTAACCAAATCTTGGAACCTGTGTTGAAAACCATTTAACAATTATAAGCTATTATGGAAGAAGATCATACCTGGAAAGGAATTTCCTTGGTATCTCTCCTTCTAGCTTTCAGACAGTCTTCCTAGCCTTGCTAAATGCTGTCTCTGAAATGGATTTCTTCCAGAACATAGTGAACTGCGTGGTATCAGACTCTGCTGGGGCACATGCAACAATGCAACAACGATCTCAAACAGATAGCTTCCCAGGACAACCACTCATCTGATCTTTCAGTCTTGTTTAAGGGAGACTTGTAATGAAAATGTGTTCAAAAAGGGGATCATGCAGACTGATGTTTATAACTCCGCTATTCAGTGAAAATCATAGACTTCTAATTAGACTGACAATGTCTTGTGAAGTTTTGTGAGGCTTTTAACAGTTTTTGTTACCTCTCTGTTAGTATCCTGGAAAGTAAATAGTTACATACTGGATAACCATATGGATGATGTGTTAGTGTATTTTAAGTAGATTGCTCAGATGGCTCAGAGCCCGTAATGGCAATGCCAGGATTTTTATGTACTGAAAATCTAAACAAATAACTAAAAGATGGAGGGAGCAATCACTGAAAGGAAGAGTGAGCGATAAAATGTATCATTCACCTTTAGCATCGGTGACAGAGATCAAGGCCATGGGAGAAGTATAGTGTGACTTCTCATACTACACTTGGGCCGTGTCCCAATTAGCTTTCCAGTTTGAGCTGGGGGAGCAGTATGGGTGGTTGTTCCTTGTTTCCAGTCACAGTACTAGGCTGCCAGTGCTCTTTTCAAAACTCCATGTTCCTGCCTCTGTTTTGTATTTCCTCAGTGACTCCAGCTGAACTTCCCAGCAGAAGGGGTGGAGATGCAGGTTGAACTTTTCACCACAAGTCCATACAAACTCCATTTCTCAATTTACCAACTTACCATAACAACTTCTTGTGATAACAAGGCCATTGAATAACGTGGCATTATTTTCCTTGGACAGATGATGAGTGGTGGGAGGAAGGAAGAAGGCAGAAAGAAAGGTGTGAGGAATAATGCAAGGAAAATTCTTGAGGGACCAAGTAATTCCTTCAGGGAGGTGTCTCTCATCATTTTTGTTTGGTGCTTGATCACTGCTTATACAATATATACATATTTTTCCAGTCTGTTCGTATGAAAAAGGACCCTATAATCCAGGTCCACTCATTGCACTGTAAATGTAACCTCACTGAAGGAAAGGAACTGTTTGAAACACTGACACTTTCATATTTTAGTCAGGATTTATCATGATCTGTAAAGCACATAATTTTCATAACAGGAAAGCTTCAGATGTTTTAAACCCTGGCAATTTTTCATCCAGCAAAGAGATTTGAGAAATACTCAGGCAGCAAGCCTTCTCTCAGACGAGACAGAGTGGGCTGTTTTATATCAGGAGCTGCATTTCCTACTTTGCTTCCTCTGCCAGAAATTCTCTTGCCAGAAACTCTGTCATTTCAGCTTTTATCTGTTTTTCAGGGGAAGGAAGTTAACCGTCCCAGTAACATCACCATCACTACAACAAAAAATCTGCAGACAGTGAAAGGCTATGGAAAACTGATAATTGCACACAAATGCATAATTTCCTCAGGCAACGATAAGCAGTGATAAAATTGCCAGCCCCATTTTACAGTGGGGAGATACTTCAGTACAGATCTATGCCTTTAATATTAAAGTAGTCTGTGGACAAATCTGAAACAATGGGGTGGCAAATGTGTTTGGTTTATGTCTGTTACTACTTTTACTCTATTGCTACATACATAATAAACTTACAGCCAGTACCATGTTCTGGTACTGGATCCGTGTCTTTGAAGGAACACACAAGCATAGGTTAGATTTTTCAGGAGCTTAAAAAAATTAAATGTAATAGTGAAAATTTTCAATGTTTGGCTACAGGAATCAAAACTTTGTCCCCTTTAATCTAGATACCTATAGACAGACCACATAGGCTTCAGTGGGAAAGCCCTTGCATGCATTTGACTGAGAATTTGACCAAGAGTGGTCGATAACCGAGCAAGCAAGCTATTTTTTATACCATGTGTTAGTAGAGAGTATTTGAATGTAAGCGTGGAGCTCAGCTTGCTAAGAGTTAGTACATAGTGCTCAGCAGTCAGAGAGATCTCTCTCAATTTCATTGTTGCTTGTCATGTCAAGAATTACTGCTGTGGTGAATGGCAACATTCCAGATTGCATCTCAGTCAAATGGATTATTATTCAGAGCAATGCTTTTCTGGGGAAGAGAATATCCAGGGTCCAGATTTGAAGGGTCTTTTGCCGTTTTGGTGAGCTCACCTGAGAAGAACAGTCAATAGTTTATGCCAGTGTAACTGCTGAAAGTCTGTAATGTATTCGCTGTCTATGCCAAGAGGCAGTCAGTGAATGCTTGCAAAGGGAGTTTTTTCGGTGAGGAATAAAAAAGCATAAGTGAGGAGAAACTGTGCCAGGGATTAAAGTAACATATGATGTATCACCTTTTTTTTTTTCCTTTTTCAAATTAAGATCTGTGGTGTGCTAATAACTTTATGGCAGTGATGACTAAAATGGTTATTATCTTTGTTGTACATGCATTATAGCAAATTTTCAAAGTGCCTAGCACCTATCCAAAAGATTCTGTGACATTTATACAGCAGTGTTGATAGTAGTGGCAGTTGTGTGGGGTCTCACCAAACAAGAAGGTTGAGCAGGGGTGAAGCACAGACTTTCTGAAGGAGCTGAAGCACTGGAAGACTAACAGAAAGCTGTTAATGCAATATAGCTCTCACTTCAAATATACAGAGAACAAGTGATCAAAAATACAAGCCCACTTACATTCTTTGGTACCTGAGAACATTTGTTCCCATTGAACATAGTCTTGAAGGCACTGATGCTGCTTTTCACCCCAGTATGCTCTCCCTAATTCACTGTATTTTTACTCGTATGTATATAAAGTCCTCCAAATAATCTAAGCACAAAAATCCTGTGCAGAAAGGATTTTGCAAAAAAGCTGGATGTTAATGCTCCAAAGGAGACTAGAGTATCTCCTGGGATTAGTGAGTAGGTGGGAGGAGTTGATTGCCTCAGGCATAGCCAAGGGCCGTTAATTCCAGCTAGTCATTAATTCCCCTCTAATGCCCTGTGCTGATGCCACAGTTCCTGTTACAACACAGAAATAGAAAGCTGACTGACCTATGGATTTTGATGGGTTATGTTATTCTTATAATGATTGCTTATATTTCTAAATGCTCATCACTATAGGTTGGGCAGAGTTTCAGTTTATAAGCTTCATGACTTTCCGGAGAGTTAATGCTTTGTTTGTTACTCACAGGAAGCCTGCAGTATTCCATTCTGTCCTAGCATTTAAATAAAGCTTGAAAACACTGTAGCCTATATGAGGTATGACCCCTGTATTGAGTTCTGGGAAAGCAAAATTGGTATCAATACTCTCTAAAGATAATTAGCATATGTATTTTCATATGTAGAGAAAATGAAAATTGAACGTGTGGTTCCTTTACTCTGTGGTTGCCGTGAAAGGCTAAGGGTGGTCTAAGTTGCATTTATTTTAGTTTTTGGCTTGATTGTTCTTTAAGAAAAAAGCCCTGAATTTTTAATGAATTTGTTTCAGTACCCAAAGAAATGGTAATAAAGGACAGACTAGTTATAAACCAATTAGAAGCAACTGCCATCATATGCCCTTTACATGTGTGCTCATGTACTCAGCAGTATACAATAAAAGCATTGCTGGGCAGATCTTCAAGTGCAGGAGGAAAAAGTTCAAGAGCAAGAGACAGCCCCCAGCTCCCAGCTTAGCAGATCATGTGAACACACATGACTCTGAGCAGCACAGAGTTTAGGTAGCAAACAGCAGCTGTGAGAACTTCCAGAATGCTAGACTTGCGTGTCTGTTTAAATTCTCCTAAAATGTTTTTGCTCAAGAAGAAAGTTATTAATCTGACCTTTACATAGAGTCCTCCTTTGTCAGGGATCCTGAAGTGTTTTACAGATGCAGAGATTTAGTACTGACATGCACATGTCAGAGGGAAAATTAACAGACTGACTGCTCCATGGTTGCACAGAACTTTGGCAATGCAGAAATATGACTACAGATGGGCTTCAGTACTACATTCCCTGAAAGACCATACAGCCATACTGCGTAGCAGCTCAGGTCGGGAAGTGTGGGATACTTTACTCACAGCTGGAAACATAGGTGAGTTAACAACGCTAGACTGTATGAGAACAATGGTAAACTGCTTTAAAAAGAGAAGCAGCAGCAGCTGATCTCTCTGTAATTAGCACTTGTGGTGAAGACATAGATTGTATTGCTGAAATGTGAAATTCCAGCACTACATTGATTCCAAGAAAGAAGGTATGAGGTTGTTTGAGGGTTGATTTAGGATAAATAACCACTTCCTACAGTGCTGTCTGTGCGCATTATTTACCCAGCTAGGCCTTGTTTAGTTTATGAATTCAAAATCGGTCACAGCAGAGAGTGTTGCAGCATATTAGAGCAAAAGAGGAGGCTTAGGATAGACTGTCTTTTGGTATACTAAAGGTGTCTGAAATTTGTAGAACAGATTCATAGGCAAAGTTGTACTTAAAGTTTAGCAGCAGAGGTATGGAAGAAGGTTGTTATATGGATTTTTTTCCCTCTTCTTATACGTGAAATCTTGTTGACTCTTGTGCCCATCTCATATACATAGAGGGAAAAGAGCCTAGAGGCAATGTTCTTTCATTTTAGAAAGACTAGTTGGAATTCTCTTTTGTTCGGTTATGTTTACCAATTCTAACATTTCAGCACCTTTCCTTGAAAACCAGCGTTTTCAGAAAGGGTGTTTTTCAAATGCTTTATGTCGTTCCTTTTCCTTCCTCTAACTTTACTGTTATAGTATGGCTTGCTGCTGTGCAGGAGGAGAGATGAGGGAAGGAGGAGGTGGTAACCCTCTTTGCCCTGCTTACTGCCCATTCTCCCCCTTTCCACTGGCTCAAAATAAATTCTATACTGTTTACAGAGCTGTCAGAGAAAAAGAGGAGTGGGGTGGAGAAGGAGGAGAGAAGAACAAAGTGAGAATGGGAGGAAACCTTTGTCCTCAGGGGTCATTGTGAGGCAAACATGCATCCATTCGCCCATCTGAGAATCACTGTAAGTTAGACCATTTTAGTGCACAGTGAGCATTTACTCTCCTACAACCAGGAGTTAGTCAATAAAGTCTTAATTTCATTTCTCTGTGACACAATACTTTTTTTAAAAAGAACATGTTAAATGGTGAATTGACACAGCAGACTAGTCCCTTAGAGGCTATTTACCAGGTGAATCAAGGGACCTGACTGAGGTGATCCTGATCTTCCACAAAGGTATGAGTGAGGCTTTATCAAGTACTCCGTATTGGCCTAAGCAGTCCTGCAGAAACCCACAGGGGATTGTGCTAGCTGGCAGTGTATGCACGGTACTGAAAAATTTGTGTGGAATGAGAGGTTCTGTCTTTATCCCAGAAACCTGAAAGTAGTTTCCTCTGTTACGATTCTTTTTCTTAGCAGATCTCCTGTCTGTTAGCTTTGATCATCCGTGGGGTCTGGAGTATTCCAGACTTCTGTTTCAAAGGTTATTCTATAGATAGGAGTGTCTGAAACTGAAGGGAGCGCGTATAGAGCTCTGTGCAGACCTAACTCAGCAGAGTTTAATGTGTGTTGGACACAAATGGAGGGCTGCAGTACCAGAACATACAGGGACAACTGGAAACGACTGGGCTAAACCCATCCAAAGATAGTAGTGACTTCCCGCTCCTTGTCTAAAGTGTTCCAGAGAGGGACGAGCAATCCTTATGTGCCGTTTCCAAAGAGATATGTCACTGCAGTTTGATGCTGACTTATTGCTATTTGAATTTATCTAGTTTGAGTTTCCTTTTTCTTTGAAAGGATTTTTTTCCAAATATTTTTAAACTTCCTTCCTGATGTTTGTCTTTTTTCCAGATTCCAAAATTAGATCAAGTCACATTTCCTCATGGAACTTCTGCTGCAAGGAGGCATTGAGCTTTTGCAGCCCCTAGTCTGAAGGTGCCTGCTCCAGTGGATGACCTGCGCTGTCATGCACGCTATTCAAAAACAATTGGACAATGGCAAACTTTAAAAGTTAATGCATGTCCTGATTACTGTCCCATCCCCCTCAGCTTGTGCTTTCTGACTCTTGCTTGATGTCGCTGAGTCCTATTTGGTGAAGGTACTATTTAATCCATGACTTGCCTGCTGCATTCTCGTTTGACCTGTTAACTGTTAAAGCAAAAAAGTTATTTTAAGAATGGGCTTGTCAAAGAGAGCATATCTCCTCCCTTCAAAGACCTCTAGGGATGAATATTTGATTAAAATGTGACTGCAGCATTAAAATGGGTGCCTTGTGTCTTTTTGTAAATGAATGACTAGTGAACTTGTGGACTGTCTAGTTTTTAATTGGCAAATTATTCAGTGAATATTTCAGGGGGATTTGCAGGGAAGGGTGAGGACTTAGTTGATTTTTAGATAAATTCATTACTACTTTTATTCCTAGAGATAGTCTGAAGATGACTAAATCCCCAGATGCATCTACAGGTTCAGTTTAGATTTCCTCTCTGGAAATGAGGAAGAGGACATGCTCTTAAAACACGGGATAAAACCCCAGGTCCTGGCTTGGACAGCCCCACATGAAACCTAACCAGGAGGTTAGGTTTGTGGTCATCTTAGCAGTGGCTGTACGTTTGATCCGTGCAGCTGCTGCACCATTCTTTTTGCCTGCTTCTGTTTGCCTGCTGCTTTCTTTATGAACTCCAGTGAATGGCTGCTGATAAAATCTGCTGTCAAAAGGGCTTGGAGACCAAATGCCTGTCCATTTTAATACTCTGATGGATCAGAAGGACAGCCAAATCTTTAGATATCATTTTATGCTCTACAGAAGACTCTAAGACAGTCGATACGGAGAGGGAAAATAACGGGTAGACTTATTGTACAGTTACTAAATACACTACTGGAACTCTTAACACTGTATCAGTCTGCTGGAAAATACCATGGAATGGAGTATCAAGACAAGGAAAGAAGCATAGCTTGAATCTGTATAATATTAATTTTGAGTTTGAAAGTCTTGATAGCACTTTGTAAAGAGAAGACACTGTCCCATTTGATGTGTATGAGTTTGATGTTGCTATCTTTGCTTCTGTAAGTAATGTAATCCAATGTAACAGCTCTTGACAACTAAGATAAGACACAAAGGGCTCCAGAAACAGTCTCTTTGAGTATGTCTCTTGCTGGGTCAACATGGGGCTCCTACAAAGGTCTTTGACTAATTCTCTTTTCTCAATATTTGGCTGCTGACTTCTTAGTAGAAACAGAACAGCAGAAAGTATTTTAAAATGAAAGAACAAAGCCGAAAGGGCTACTGTTATTTCCAAATTACTGTCTTTCAAAACCAGAAAGCTTGGTAGAAGTGAGATATGCAGGCAACCTCTAGTACCTAGGTTCTCCATGCCCTGTGGACAGGCCAAGGAGTAGTGGTGCCAGCTGCAATCAGAGGTTTTTTTTACATGCTCCATGATCTGGAAGACAGACAACTGGAAATGGTTGACTAATCTGGGTATTCATCTTTGTACAGTTGGAGGTGAGACATTGCATGCAAATTCAGGGTGGACAGGAGTCAACTTTTGTTTTAGCTTTTCTTTCAGTGAAAAAGGGGACATTATTTTTAATGAGAAGAAAGATTATACAAATAGATCTTGAATCATCTTCATGTTACATTTTTCTTTTCTACCTGGTGTTAATTAAATCACTTCAGTGAGATACTCTGAAATGCAGTATGGAGTGGAATATATGCAGTATGTGCATATGTATGCATCTTCTTCGTTTCTATTGAAAGACTGCTAAAATGTTATATAGAAGATGTAAAAACAACTTATTGTAACATTGGAAGGCAAACCCAAGTGTTCTGTTGCTTTTTTAGAGTTTTATAGTGTGCTTTGGTTACTTTTGTAAATGTCTAACTGGTCTCGTGCAGAAAAACTGTGGCTATTTTCTCATGTTAAAAAGAGGCAAATATTGTCTCAAGATTTGCCTTGCCCCTTTCTGGCTACTCTTTCTTGGCTCTGCAGCAATTTCTTAAAGACCCAAATCTGTTCACTGATCCCTGTTCGCAGGAGGGCCCCCTCCCCAATCTTTGCAGACCTGGCCAAGACGATGGCATGTTGGGCACAGGAGTAGGAGCCAGCGGCTGGCAGGGCGTAGGCTGCTGTTGTGTTGAACGCTTTGTATTGTGGAACCATGGCCGACAGCCATGGGCTGCACGGGAACATGTGAAGGGGTTGGATGTAATCTGCATTTGCACTGGTTCTTCAGAAAGGGAATTCCAAGAAAATAGGCTTATAGACAGAGGAACATCATGCATTGCCACTCAATAGCATCAGTGTCTGCTACAAAGTTTTAAAGCTGGGAGTATAGGTAATTAGATGCTGATGAAGAATAGTCTGCAGGAGGGAGGGAAGAGGGTGCAAGAGGGTTGCAAGAGGGTGGTAATGAGTAGCCACTTCCATTATTGACTTGAACTTCTTGCAGAATACGCGAGAGAGAGTTGTACCTGAATGAAAGCTTAGCATTTGAGATCTTTGTTGAAGTATGCCGTACTATGTTAGGGGAAAAAGAACATTTCCACAAATGCTTTGTTACAACTTTTATTTATAGTTTCAACGTTAAAAAAAGGTGCAGCTGCGATGACTTCTACGACTAACATAAAAGTCTCAGTGGTTCATTCCAGGTGCACTCCTCTCTTAGGACTGCCTGATTTTAGTCAGTAGCTTTGGTTTTACTAATATTGGTGATTTCTGTCACCTCTTAAGAGGACACTGAAGAGCCAGGAATGGGTTTTCCAGTGATCTGCAAGGTATATTTTGAAACATCACAGAAAGATTTTGAATCTGGGCTGACCTTACCGTTGAGTAGCAATGCCCCAAGCACAATGCACTGGCTGTCATCATGTTTGTAGGGCTGCTCCTCCTGGAAATTTCTAGGGTTGGTCATATGGCCTGGTAATGAGACATACGCAATACTACCTCATTCTCTTTAACATTAACAATTTGAACTCAGTATCAGCTGTATGTATCATGTACCCTTGTAATTTAAATTGTAATGGTGTGCAACAACAGCAATAGCTCAGTGAAAATGTATTTAGAAAAAAATGCGCATGGTAGATTAAATTACTGGTCTAACCGAAATGTTTAGACTCCAGGTATGTTGTGTTGAATTTGGACAGCATGGAGGCCTGGGAGGAATATATAGCCCCTGTAATGCTGCTGGACAGAAATTTTTTTAGTCATAATGAAGTTGTAATTAAAATTCCTACTGGTGTTTCACTGATGGTCCTGGCCGTCCTCTGTGCAGAACGCTTCTGAAATGTAGTTTATCATAACAGAGTTTCTCCAGCTTTCCCCCAGCTTAGTCACAATGGGAAAAGGTTTTCCAGTTAGCCAGGAGAGCCTTGTCAATCCCTAGTTACCCTTGCACCCAAGCTCCTGTTTTTGTGCCAGCTTGCTTGCTTACCCTTAGCCATATTCCTCTCCCAGGGAGACAGTGCTGGCTTGCCACACTGGAGTTGCCCTGAACAGCCAGCATAATTGTTCAAATTAGGGCTGCTGTTTTCAGAAGTTGCCTCTGACATTAAAGGAAACGGAATTGGCCCAGTGCTTACCACTTTAGAAAAGCCATCCTCTTTGGAAAAAGCATTTTAATTCTGAATAAAACATTGAGTTGGCTTTTAGCTCATGAATAGCACTTTATTCCACTTCAATAAATATTAGTACCGACAAGTAACCACATCATGATGTCATGACCTTACGTAAGTGCATGGCAATGTTCCGAGTTAATTTTGGCTGTTATTTCCACAAATGCCTAGGACAGGTTTTTGTGGGTATTTGATTCCTAGTTAGGCAGTGCTTTTGCAGACAGGGGCTGTAAAACAACATCTAGGCTCCATGGACTAGTCCTGGCTTCAGACACTGACAGTATGTCAGGTACTTCCTTCCCAGTCTAGTCCTGAAGAGTTTGCTTCTTCAAGGAGCACATGATAGTTGAGTGTTGACAGACAACTGAAGAGCTAGAATTTTATGGAAAGGTTTGGAAAGCGACATTGCTTCATTAACAGGGAAAATTCAAGCAATTAAAAATCACTGGAAGACAAATGCCCTCTCCTCCTACTTGTGTTCTCCAGAGTCCATGAGGAAGGGATCTCTACCAGTGTGCAACCAGGGAAACAAGTTTTCTTCTTGCCTTACTGGAGCCCTGATTCAGGTGGTTTGCTCTCTGCTTGGACAACTGAATGAAACACCAAATGCCTCAGCTGCAGTTTTAGAACCTTCTAATGCTACTGTAAGATCACTCTCTGCACAGTCCCAACCAGCAGTTGCATGCCCTTGTCATGTGCTGTCATTGCAAAGGTGAACTTCTCCATCATGGTTCCCTTTTTTAAGATTGTATTTGAATAGAGGGTCATCTTCATTTAATAACCCTCTTACTGGAGTTGGAGGCTTGATAAAGATTCATAACCTCACATGGAAGCCCCAACTTGTCATATGCTTGTTGTGGGATTGATAAGAGGGCCAGCGTTTAGGTAACTGTGTCTCTGAATGCTTAGATATCTTTAAATTCTGTCCCTGGGGTCACTGAATGTCAGTGCTGCGTAGCTTCTGAAATGCCTAAGTCATTGCTATAAATGGAGTGTGGTTGCTTAAGTCATTCTCGTGCTTTGGGAAATTTTGTACCCTCAGCTTGTTTGCCAATTAAATAGGGAAGGTTATTTTGTTGCAGATGCTTTGTGTAGGCTATCACTCAAAATATTAACATTAGTAAGTGTAGACTCCTGCCAGATTTCTCTTGACATTTTTTATTTAGTGCAGAGAAAAGCAGATTGAGGTTCATCATTTAGTGTTTGATGGAAGGCCCTCTCTCTCTCTCAGTGCTCTGTTTCTATACAGCAATCAAATCCCACATACTGTACTATATTCTGCCAGGAAATCTGCTAACCTTTCATATAATATGTAATAGGTTTTATAGCCAGTGCTACAGAGCCATTTCCCATACAGGAGGATTTTCAGCTATTTTTTTCTGCTGCCTTGGTAAGATTTGCAATGGTTCTTTCTACAGTGCCAGATGTTGTACATAAAACAGGAAATTATATACTGTTCTCTTGCTTATTGAGCAGGAGAGAAGAATCTACTTTTAAAACCTAGCTGGGAGAGGTTGCTAGAAATGCCAAGTTTAAAGAGGCAGATCAAGTGTGGGAGATGAGAAGGCAAGACAAAACTTGCCTGAATGTGACGCTGAATGCTAAATCTCAACTGAAACACAGTTGATGTACTGACATTAAAGGGAATGTACTGAATATATAATCATTGTGGATACATGCATGGGGTTTTGTATTGTAAGACAATCAAATGAGTAGTTCTTTGTGCATACATTTACTGACACTGATGGGAATCTCAGGAGAGCTCTAATGATCTATATTTAAAGAGATATCAGCCCAATTACGTACTGTAGTGTTTGTCTATGTATTCCTGAAGAAATGCAATGTCAGAATAATAATATTTTGGTTAGCACTTCTATGGGATCCTTAATCTACATATCTTGAAGCGTTTTACAAATATTAAGCACTTAATTCAGTAGCATTCCGCTGGGCTGTGTTCACGGGGATGGTGATGCACTGATTATAGAGTTCAAGTTAAAGAGTCCCCCGTGAATAACCCTGATGCCCAACTGATCACGCCTGGCCTGCAGGTTTTTCTACTTGGCCTATGGCTTTTTCCTGTCAGGTACCAGGGAGCAGCTGTTTGGCTACCATGCTGCCTAATAGCCAAGTGCCTCCTGCTGCCCCTCAGGCTGTTTCAGTGTCTGCAAACTGAACTCTGCCACCGCTCTGCGCAGGAAGAGAGTATGGCCTGGGCTGCGTGACAAGGGGCCACCACAAAACTGGCCTCTGGATGCTGTAGCTGCAGAGGTTTGACCATTCTGCTGCAAGGCATGAGAAGAGACCCATAAAGGAACACATCAAACATAGTATTAATTCTCATTAGCAAGCAACACCTAACATGTGACGCTGAGAGTTATAGTTCTAAGGGGATACCTCTTTTATCTTTCAGAAACTTCTAAATCCTACTGATAAATTCAGAGATGATTTGGGTCAGGCTCTTTGTAGCATTTTCTACTAGACAGAGCCACTTTAGGAGTTGTTTGTATGCGTTGTGTGTTACTGTTCTTTGTACTGTTTGGGGTGATGGTGAGAGATCTAGATAAAATGTAGCAAGTTAGAGAAAAGACAATCAACTTCTCTACTGGGACTGCTGCTCCAACAAAGAAAGTGTCAGTTGAGTCCAAAGTCTTGTCACTTTTACCTTTCATCTTTTGGTAACTTGAAACAGCTTTTCTGGCCGCCATCATCTCCTTCTGCTGCTAGTGTACGCTCTAGAATCCTCCCCTGAATTACATCTCTGTTGCTCTAATTAACCTGGTATATGAGCAATTTGAGTTTTACGTCTGTTGGAAAAAAGTCACACTGGCATGAAATCCGAGTAACGCATTGGAGCATCAGACCCTTAGTTTCTGTCTGGAGGCAGAGGAAATCAGCTGGCCTGTGCTGGCAGTGTTGGTCTTGCTTGGCATCTTAGTTAATTTTACATCTGCTCTTTTTTGCTCACTTCTTTATTAAAATGGCACCTTTGGACACTTGTAGCAATTTTTCTTTTTAAAAGGCCAGATTTGATCCGTGCTATTGTTGACAAATGATTCCTTATGAAGTATTCAGGCCCTAGGACTTTTTTCTCTTGTCTGGATTTTCCCACTTGTTTCTATTTGCAGGAAGCATTAGCTGTATCTGAAGCTAGCACTACGGACACTCCTTGGGCAGTGCAGTCATTCAGAAGGTCTGCAGGCCTGTTTACACTGCTCTTTCTAATCATGTCAGATTTGTAATACCTGTCAAGTTTGCTAAACTTAGGTGATACCAGTGATGTGAAAACTTTGTGATTTTGCCATGAGAAAACACCACCAGGTGTTTTTCAAGACAGTGGCAAGAGTATGTCATACCTATTTCATAGAGCTTTTGTTTACTGCTTTTGGAACCTACTGGATTTCCTAAAGTTTGGACGTGAGAACAATTTCTGAAATTGTCATGTGATTCTTCTAAGCATCAAGGCTGTGGTGGGGGCCTTTTAAGTCCTGTGCTCATCTGTATTCCATAGTAGTAAGGCAATGCAACAGAGCCTGGGAGTAGAAGGGGGCCAAGACACAGATGGAACATGGGCTATCTGCATGTGGCCCTTCTCAAGGATGAAATTTCCCACTGCAGAAATGAACAGCAAATTTCCTTAAGGCTACAGGGTAGTCAGACTTCACATTTCCCAGTTTGAACTGGTTTTGGTTCAAGTATCAGTTATGGTGAGTGAGTGGCGTACTTGGGAATGTGGCAGAGATCTCCTGAGATCTAGTCTTTCGTACTAGTTAGTGGACAATATGCCTTCCCATCGGAAGACGGATGATCATTAGTGCTATTGGAACAGATCAACGAATACCAATCAGTCAGCTGAAGATCCATTCCAACACAGTTGTATATAATGGACTTTATAGGAGTTATGCAAATAATAATCTTATACAAAAGAGAGAGATTACAGTGGCTATCTTATCTAAAAGATATCAAGATTTTCACAGAAAACTGAAGTTTATAAAACTGAAGAGACAGTATAATGCTAAAATTGCATTCTGTCATGCTCTCTAAACAAGCAGCTAGCGGTATGTAGGGGAATACTTGTAAACTGAAAACCAGCCAGTTAAATGTGTCAGGCATATGTGTGCAGCTTCCTTATTCTATAACACTGAATTCTCCTCAGTACTATCAAAGGAGGACAGATCAGATGAACAGCAGTTACCATGTGAAAAAAAAATTATATGGAAAAAATATTTTTGCCTTATTTCCAATGTGTTTGATTTTTGTTACAGTACAGTTTGCAAAAATTGTCTCTAGTATGGTTTCAGGGTTGTAAGTTAATAGAAGAATTATGTGAAGTGTATTTAGATACGAAGGCAGCTTTTTCTCTCTGTTAATGAAACCTTTCTTAAAGAAGGCTGTTCTATAATTACACTTGTGGCTTGGTGGATAATGCCTTGTTCTCATATGCAAGTTATTTGATTCCTCTGGTGCCTCATAACACTCAAGAAGCATGGACTCTTGCGGTGTGACTCATGCTGTAGCTTATTTTACTGCATATTCTATATAAAGACTTTCTTTGAACGGTGAGTGGATACACAGTATCAAAGTGACAATAACAAGCTTTGTCTGTCTTGCTTCACAACAGAGAAAGAGCCCTACAAAAATAGACTGAAGTGTAGGTTGTTGCAAATTAGGTAGCCCTTCAATTAAGAAGTGTTCCTACTCTAGTATTACCAGTGACCTCGTCTTGTCTTCTAGAAGAACTGAAAGTCTCGTCCCAGTATAGCAATACACTTGCTTCGAGAATTAATCATTCTTCTTGCTGTCAGAAAAAGGGTGAAGTATAGCAGATTATTTCTTAATAAAACCTGCCTCTTTTCTATCAGGAGTGCATAAGAACGCCCATGTATATTTTCACCACTGCGAGAGCAGGCCGTAGCAATGCATTGCAGTGAGAGCAGCCCGTTTCGGATGCTTAGCACCTTCAATACTGGTGTCCACAAAAACCTGAAAAATGGCAACTTTAGGACATTGGTGTGTGGTCATAATGAAAACACTTAGAATAATTGCTAATAATAAGAACTGAAGTTGCAAAATAAGTTTGGGATATTAATATAATCACAGCCAATGAAAATGATTTAAAAGTTTTTCTGTGAGTAGAAGAACTGAAAAAGCTTATTTCCTTTCCATTTTTGCTCTTTCCTGCCACCAATACTCACCATAACTTCCATGATGTATCTACTTGATGGTAGACAATGTATGTAGCGTTTGGAGTTATACCCGTGAGGATTAGCCAGCCGATGCGTGTGTACAGACTGGTCAGCTGGCTGTTACCCAGGGAAGCGGC
This sequence comes from Phoenicopterus ruber ruber, assembly GCA_009819775.1. Lineage (NCBI taxonomy): Eukaryota > Metazoa > Chordata > Aves > Phoenicopteriformes > Phoenicopteridae > Phoenicopterus > Phoenicopterus ruber. The sequence continues at coordinate 20,227,561 of CM020220.1, read as the reverse complement.
TGACAAAGAGTGCTGCCCTCTTTTCCCTTAGTAGTGACACTATATTTGGGACCTCTCTCCTATCACTAATTTCTGTTTAGCTTCTAGGACCTTATTAGAGGCCTATCTCAAATTTGGTTAAAGTTTTTCCGCTGGAATCAGAAGGTTACTGGGAAGAAGGGAGAAAAGGGAGGAACTTCCTGCCAGGCAAAGTAGTTAACATTTTGTTTGGAAAGCAGACCAGCAGAACAGAGTCTTCGTACCCACAGTTGAGTACAGGAGGTCTGGCACGTTGTGGCCACAATTATAACACAAACAACAATTAAAATTTATTTGGATATGCTTTTAATGAGAAGGTTGGTAAAATTATCAGGGACTGTTCAGGGTAAGAAAAATGGACAGAAAGATGAATGGACAGGATGCTCCCTCCTCTCAGCCGCCACTGCACGGCCAGAGCCAGCGTTATTTTTTGCATCTTCCGAGCAAGGCCTTTTGAAAAGAATTTTGTAATGTCTGTGCTGAGTCTCTTTGAATTTTCAAAATCTGCTCGTGCAATGTAAGTCTTAAACAATCCATTCATCTTCATTTGATAATCTACAGAAATGATTTAAAATCATAGTGCAGTAATACTGTGCACTGTTATTTTTCCTCCTCTACTGAAAACCAATTTAGTTTGCTCTCTGTGTAAAAACAGCGTATTTATCTAGTACTGCTGTTTGCTTTGTGTAAATATTATCCCTTGTAATACATCATTTCCAGTGGGTTTGGAACAAGAGCAGCCAGGGTTCATGAGAAGCAGGTGGTGGGGCCTCCCCAGCACAGCCTGATGTATTTATTTTAATGCCTTTTTGTCATCCTTTAAACAAATAAATAAAACATGATTCCACAAAAAAGGAGCAGGAAATGCAAAGATATCTAAGAAGTGAACAATTGAAAGCAATGGACTAGAAAAATGTTTTACTTTCAAAATTAATGATCCACTGTATTTCCTGGCTGTATTAAACCTATCCATCTAGTGGGATATGTTGAGATTTCAATATGCTACTGAAATTATTTTTAGCCGTGTGCGAGGGGGTACCCAGAAGAAATTGCTGTTTGCCCAAGTGGAATGGAAACATAAAAGTTCAGAAAATTGATTCAGTTCCTAGTGAGCTTGCTATCAAATAGATAACCTTTTAAACCAAGTATAAGTTTTAGAATATGCTTTTAAAAGCCAAGTCTTTCAGAACAGCAAACTAAGTGCCACGAACGTTTCACTGAGAGCATCTTTTAGCCAATTTGACAGAAACTGTCTCTCCCCTGAGAGGCCAGTACTCGGGCGTTTGTGCTGACAGGTTTTGGGTGCTCAGGCTTGGCAAATGGTTTCTGGAGGATTCTTAGTGCATGACTCAGCTTTTCTCATTGCCCTTCAGATGTGGAATTTCCTTGCCAAATTGCCTCACAGAACTGCTGTGTTGTTACATACGTAGTATATGGCCAAGTTTAATGATCTGTTAGTGAGTCTTCAGCAAACCCCTTTCTCTTACAGTTGGTTGTTTACAGTCTATCATCATAATCTGTATACTCCTTCCACGTAAACTTAATAGTAATAACTGTGGCCCTTTGAATCTGGTTATGTCTAGTTAAACCTCAGTTTCAGGTAGTGTTGGCTCCGTTTCTTTATTAGTTGCATCCCTTTTTGGTGGTATAGCTTTAGCGCAAGAATGTAACAATTACCCTTCTTTCGGAGGGGAGAGTGTTTCCTAAGGCATCTTCTTTTCAGCCTTTGGAGGTCTGTGCTACGATGGATGCCAAAGCTGCAAACTTCTTGTTCTCAGTTACCTCATGCTCCGATATAATCTTACTTGCTTTATTTGAACAAAAATCGCTGGTGAAACATCCACTTCTTAACATCCACAAATGTGGTTAATTTGTGCCATTCTGCACCTTTTGTGCTGTATCACTTGCCTGCTTGCGTCCTGCCTCTAAGTGCACTGTGAGGCTTTCTGGATGGGAGGAGGGAGAGGCAGGATCTGACCTTTCATTTTGTGTGTAGAACTTAGCAAAGCTGGACCCCAGTCAAGCTGATTTCAGGGCTCTGTTGGACAGAGGAGGAGACTGATACGATGTCATACTCTTCTCCTTCCACCATTCTTTCTTTTTCTGGAAAGATTATTATTCAGCTTAGTTCAGTACTTTACCCTTCATTATCTTGTGAGTTGTCTCCATTTTTTTCATATTCCTCGTTTCATTTTTCTCTTTTGGTCATGTGTAGGTTCAGCCTTAACATCTCTGTACTATTTTTTCCACTTAAGAAAATCTACAGTGCATCTTCATTACTGTGCCCAGCTGCATATCTCAAATGCTGTTTTAATCTTCATGATAGATAACATGACAGATCATAGTGAGAATGAAGGCTGATAATGAGGAACGAAAATCAGGGTGACCATTTTTTGTGATTATGTATTGTGCTGTGAAAGAAACTCCCATTCAAAAAATGAAATAAATAGAAAACCAAGGATTTTTAATACAAAATTCCTGCCCACACTGAAGTGTCAGCCTAGTCAACTAGGCTACATGCTTGATGCTCAGCTCAACTGGAACAAAACACAATGTGAGTAATTTTTAGATGGTAAACAAAAGGGTTTGGATTATTTTTACTCAGCTGAATTAATCTGGGAGATTGTTCTGTAATTTCTTTAAACAAGTCACTCCTCAGAATCTCAGAGTAGTTTGGACTCTGCTTGGCCTATACTATTAATCCTTTAAAACTCACATTTTCTATCCTATTTTCTTCTAATTTTGCTTATAATTGACATCCCGATGCCACAAGATAAAAAATAACAAACATAAACAATGCTTCACTATGGAAAATAGAGATTAAGTTTGTGACTGGAAAATTGGCAAAGGCTTGATGTTGTGTTATGTGCTGTTCATCTCAGTCTGCAGAATCTTTAAGCCTAAACTGTCTCAACAACAGCCAGATTCAAGGAGCCTAGCTTCTGCCTATTGTGAAATTGCTTATCTATTTCTAAGACATCAACAAGTAGAACTGCTTCTTTGGTGGCACCAAGAGAGAGGAGGGAGTTCCTTTATTAGGTATATCCATCAGCCAGTTCACATTGTCTCTTTTTTTTTTTTCTTTTTTTCTTATAATGTGCCCCCTTCCCTGAAGTCTGTCCACTCCTTGTGATATCTCATCTGTTCAGTGGACTGAAGGAGTCAGTTTAGGCTATGTATTGCACTCCTCTCCTACCCTTCACCCATTGCTCCCTAAATATTTTCACTTCCTTCCTTCTTATTTCTTGTTAACATTTCTTTCTTTTCTAATGTTTAACTTCCAGTGGGACTTTCTTCCTTCTTTCCCATCCCTGTGTGCCTCCATTCCTCACTGTCCCCTCTCGTGATGAGGTTTGAAAATGTTTCTAGGGCTGAGGTAATATGAATAATGTTACTTTACTTTTTGCCTGAAGAAAGGATCATGTGAGAAACAGCCACAGCAAGACTCTGGGTTAGAATCGCAGAACAGTGTTTGGTGTGTGGGCTTTTTTAGTCTTGGTGAGGGACTGGCAGCTATATAAAATGTCTTTGGTTTGAGGAAGTCACTTGCACTGACTCCAGTTACAGGGAAAAACCTTGAAAACTGCCCCATTCAAATAAAGCTGTTGCATATGGATTTGATGGATGGATCACTTGGTGGATAAGGAATTGGCTGGATAGTTGCACTCAAAGAGTTGCGGTCAACGGCTCGACATCCAGGTGGAAGCCAGTGATGAGTGGCGTTCCTCAGGGGTCGATATTGGGACTGGCGCTGTTTAACATTTTTGTTGGCAACACAGACAGTGGGATGGCGTGCACCCTCAGCAAGTTTGCTGATGAGACCAAGCTGTGTTGTGCGGTCGACACACTGGAGGGAAGGGATGCCATCCAGAGGGACCTTGACAGGTTTGGGAGGTGGGCCTGTACAAACCTCACGAAGTTCAACAAGGCCAAGTGCAAGGTCCTGCACATGGGTTGCGGCAATCCCACGCACAAACACAGGCTGGGTGGAGAATGGATTTAGAGCAGCCCTGAGGAGAAGGACTTGCGGGTGCTGGTTGATGAGAAGCTCAACATGACCCGGCAATGTGCGCTTGCAGCCCAGAAAGCCAGCCATATCCTGGGCTGCATCAAAAGAAGCGTGGCCAGCAGGTCGAGAGAGGTGATTCTTCCCCTCTTCTCTGCTCTTGTGAGACCCCACCTGGAGTACTGTATCCAGCTCTGGGGCCCCCAACACAAGAAGGACATGGACCTGTTGGAGTGGGTCCAGAGGAGGGCCGTGAAGATGATCAGAGGGCTGGAGCACCTCTCCTATGAAGACAGGCTGAGAGAGCTGGGGTTGTTCAGCCTAGAGAAGAGAAGGCTCCGGGGAAACCTTCTAGCAGCCTTCCAGTACCTAAAGGGGGCCTACAAGAAAGCTGGAGAGAGACTTTTGACAAGGGCAGGTAGTGATAGGACAAGGGGTAATGGCTTTAAACTGAAAGAGGGCAGATTTAGACTAGATATTAGGAAGAAATTCTTCACTCTGAGGGTGGTGAGGCACTGGAACAGGTTGCCCAGAGAAGTTATGGATGCCCCGTCACTGGAAGTCTTCAAGGCCAGGTTGGATGGGGCTTTGAGCAACCTGGTCTAGTGGAAGGTGTCCCTGCCTGTGGCAGGGGGGTTGGAACTAGATGATCTTTAAGATCCCTTTCAGCCCAAACCATTCTATGATTCTATGATTGCAGATTGTTAATGCAGTGTTGTGGTTTAACCCCAGCTGAAACCAGGACATGCAGTTTAGCTAAGCCCTATGTTATGGCACAGCTGAACCATCGTTATTAATGTTGTTTGCATTTCAGTTTGATAAAAGTCAGTCATTCCCATCCAATACATCTTGGTATCTTCAGATAAGATGCTGTTGTACAAGTCCGTCAGAAGAGACTGGGTTTCACAGGCCTTTGTAGGGAGCTTCAAACATGAGGGCTATGAGCTGTTGGACTGTGCATGTGGATGTAAGGCAGTATAACTAAACACTGTGTTACAAAATAGCTGAAGTATTACTGTGAACTCCAGTGGGGAAGTACCACAGGCAGCATTTATTATACTACACTGTATATGAAAGGGACTAAACACTGTGTTACAAAATAGCTGAAGTATTACTGTGAACTCCAGTGGGGAAGTACCACAGGCAGCATTTATTATACTACACTGTGTATGAAAGGGACTCCGGATTTGAGCAGCTGGACCCATGACAGATTTATGCTGGCAACGTAATTCCAGTGGTGCCATTACACTGACTGCTGGCTGAGTTGGAGGCCCAGGTATTTTGGGGTCCTGTTAAGTGATACCAGTCTGATTGTGAGTGATTTTCTGTGTCAGAATACACTCTTTTCCATGCACTAGAAGGAGTAGACTATGTTCTGTCATACTTCCTGAATTATAATTATTTCGTTTGTCTTTAGGTTTTTCCCTCTTATTTTGTATTGTACTTGTTGTTTTGATTTCACAGCAGTGTTACTGAGTGAGCTGCACAAGCTGCTTTTAAAGCAGCTCACACTGTGATCAAAATAATATTTAAAAAGCATTGAAGAAAGGCTAATATTATAAGGGAAATTCCCTTGTATGTTTACTTATTTACACTTATGAAATATCCTCATTATTGTTAGGCACAATTGAGTAGAAACAATCACTTTGAGGAATTATCCATGAAAAGGAAGCCTTTAATATTAGAAGAGTATTGGAAGTTGATATGTACTTGTTTCTGTGAGAAGCAAAAGCATGGCATTAGACTGACCCCACTAAAATCATTAAGAGGTGTATATTGATTATAGAGGAATTAATATTTAACATAGAGTTTCCTTCCAGATGAAAACAAGTTTCTAGACCAACATACTTCTGTGCTCAGAGGTTGTAAATATGAAAAGCAGTTACAGATCAGCTCACCATTTTGCTTTTTCTTTATTTGTTTCAAATCTCCTTGTAAAAAAATATAAGGGGAGGGAAGAAAAGAAGCTGTTTATGAACAATGGATAAAGCCACTGCTTCACACAGTGTCAACATAAGGCCATGTGTCATTTAAGTTGCACTTAAAACCTATTTTTAGGACTTAAGTACTGCACAGACCTTGTGGTGACCTTACAGAATTTCGCTACGGAGGAGCATGACTTCAACCCACTGTCAGAGCACAGCCTGCACTGGGAGGTTTGCAGCTTTTCTCTGTCTCAGTGGTACATACCTAGTTCCACATACGTTTCTTCAGATGAAGCCTTTTTTCAAAACATTCATGCAAAGATATGTTGGTCGTGTGTATCAGGCCTTCTGTATTTGCAAGGTGGCAATCTCAGGTTGCAACAGTAACTTGGTTTAGAGGCTCTTGCTGACTTCTGGCTTCTCTAGTACACACAATCCTTGCTTTTTGCATGCTCTGCAGGTTAAGATACATGATCAGAAACAAGACACGTATGTTGCTGCCACTACAGAATTTACCATTCTGTCAAAGCACTTTACAAACATAAATATCTTCCTGGTGTGACCTTTTGTCTCACCTGAAGCTCTGATCCAGAAAAATGCTAAAGATCAGTTCAGGGAGGCACACCACATGGAAGAAATAGTGTAGGAAGCAGCCTGTAGCTGCCCAGGCGAGGAGCTGAACAAAGCCAGCCTCATCCTGTATTTGCAAGTCTCGTATTACCTGTCTCTGATCTTCCTTGTACACTGTCTTCTTGCATAGCACACCCGGACTGAGCTCACCTGAAACAGCACATCTTTGCCTCTCCCCTCATTAAAATAGTTTATCTGAAAATAGGAGGTGTGACTGCCTGCGGGTAAAAGGAAGTATTTTGTGCCCTGAACTTTAGGAAATTGTTCTTGGAACAGGTTTCCCTTGGGCATGACCCATGAGATGATGCCAGACCTAGCTTGATCTAAATGTTGTCAATGTAGGTTTAAAGGTTGGCTGTAACAGTAAGAAAATGATGTTAAAATGGTACCTTTTTCTTAGTAGTTCTGCTCTTTGTTTTTGAGCTATATCTGCTGGCTTTGCTAATAAAGATGCAGGTTTACAATTGTTAGCGTTGCAGAACAATTTGAAGAGGAGTGAAGTTCTGTTCTGCCACTTGCATCATTCAGAAAATTCCAGCTAAGGTGTGATTTGCTGCCTCTCTCCTACAAGTGATAATGAAAGGGGAAGAAAGGAGAGCACAGCTTGATTTTCTGATCTTGTATTGAGTTTGAAGCACTGCCGCTGACAGTCATCATCATCTGATTTTAAAGTGAACAAATTCAACACAGATATCACTGTGAAAAAGTAAATATGGAATTGTATAATGCTCTTTTTCAGCCACTTTTGAAAACTTGAACTTCACATTAAAAGCAGTTAAATTGTTATATTTTTTTCCTATAAATACATTATCTATTCTATGGTTACACAAGTGTAGTAAAAGAAAACATATAAATCAGATGGACTGTTTGTTCTTCTTTATATGTTTTCTTTGTCCTTTTTTTAGTATATGCAATCTTTCCCACCCCTCCCAACCAAGTCCTGTCTCCACCCAACTGCATTTCCTGAGTGGATTCCTCTAGGAGACAGAATTGGAGGGCTGCATGATGTCATTTCTATATTTAAATTAGATGGAGCAGAATAGGCTGTGTAATTTGTTTAATCATTGCTCATGCTCTAATTTCCTTGGATTTGATTTTTTGCAGTGCAGTCTTATCTTCAGGTTTCTATCTGGTAGCCAAGTCTGCTATTTGGCATGATTTCAGGGAGCTGGGTGCATTTTTCTTTTCAACTAAAACTCAGGGGGAATCTGTGATCAAGCAAATTCTGCACACAGAGCTTTTCAAGCACGATAAATTGATTTAAGTGGGAATGTGACAGAAAAATATATGCCTCCAAGACTAAGAGATCAAATAAAATCTAAATCATAGTTGATTAGAGCCATGCAGAAACATTCAGAAGATGGTAAATAGGTAAATAAATGGAAAAGATGCAGATTCATGTGCTATTATATAAACTCTACTAATTCTGGGATCAGGATTCAGCAATTTCAGTACAGGCATTTCCTGTTATTTATTTTATCTAAATATGACTAAATGGTACTTCACTTCTGCTATTTCAGGCCTTGTCTATCTCATTTTAATGACTTGATAGACTGACGTATACAAAACGGTCTCTGTTCAGTAAGTCATGGTAAGATCTTCACATGGTTTATTTTCTATTTTTCCACAATACATAAAGATATGTTTTTGCTATTGTAGCATTATTTTTTCCTAATTTGTCTTTATCCTTTCCTTTAGAAATACCTCAATTCTGTTCTCTTACCTGTACTGTGAGTGACAGTGAATATATATATTCTGTGAATGACAAAGGCAAGTATTTAGTAATACACAGGATACTTGGTGTTCTAGAGTGAAGCACCAGCTTCAAGCAATGATTTACTATCCAGTGTTAAACACCCATGGGGCAGGTCGTTTTTGTGATATCCAGTGAAGTGGCATTGACCTGAAATGTATGGAAATTTGCTGATTGAGCTTGCTTAGAAGAAATACGCTTACTAATTTGTAAATGCGGTATCTGAAATCAGAATTAGGCCAGAGTCTACTGTGGATCTCAGCACACACTGTTGGGCAATAACAAGTGTGTTGTTTCGTTTCCCCTTTGTAACAAGATTTGGGTGAAAACCAACTATGTTCCGTAAGAACATTAGGCACTTTTTATTGGAAAACACTAACGGATAGCAGGCAGATAACCTGAGATTTTACCTGTGAGTTAGTTCAGTGAAGAGCAATCTTGGGAGCATCTGATTTAAAGGCAAAGATCTAGACTTTGAGACAGCAATTTCTGCTTGGTTTGGTGAGTGAAAAGAGGGTCCAGAGATCTTCAGGGACTCTTTCACATCTCTCTTTATTGTTCTGGAGAAAAGAGAAGAAGGAACAATGCACTATGGGAGTGACCCACCCTTGTGAGTAATGCTCATAAGGGAGGGCGTTCATTGCCAAAATGGTATGACTGGCGCAGCCAACTTAGAGGAAGAACGGAGTTGTACTGAGAGCATCAGTGATCAATTATTTATTGTCAAAAGAAATTAGAGAAGCTGGCCCACATTGTCAAGCTACAGCATATATTTCCCAAGAGAAACCATTACAGGAGTATGGACAGCTAGTACAGGAGAATTGCAGAACTCAGGTGATAGTCAAAATAATAACATCTAATAAAACAGTTACACAAGGTTTTGAAAAACGTGTGTGGAAAGGGCATCTTGATGTTTGGCCTAGGATTTCTGCAACTGAAATGAATTATTTTGTGTTACTCCCAAGTTTGCAACTAATGCAGGCTCTGCCTTGTCACCTTCTCTGCTGCCAGTGCTAGGCAGATGAGGAGGCAGCAGAAGTGCATCTGGTCACAAGTGACACTGTGAGTTGAGATTGTGAGTAGGGGAGAAAGAGAAGGAGAAAGAATCATAGAATCATAGAATAGTTTGGGTTGGAAGGGACCTTTAAAGGCCATCTAGTCCAACCCCCCTGCAATGAGCAGGGACAACCTCACTAGATCAGGTTGCTCAGAGCCCCCGTCCAGCCTGACCTTGAATGTTTCCAGGCATGGGGCTTCTACTGCCTCTCTGGGCAACCTGTTCCAGTGCTTCACAACCCTCATTGTGAAAAACTTCTTTCTGATTTCCAGCCTATATCTCCCCTCCTTTAGTTTAAAACCACTACCCCTTGTCCTATTGAGAGATAGAGAGAGATAATGTATTCAACCAAGCACCTGTTGTGGTCTACAAAACCTTCTCCAATGTTACAAGGCATCACTTCCTAGTATCTGGCCACATGTAGGTTTACCTTGGGATGGGGAAGCACCAGAAGCCTGACTTGACTCCCTAGTGCTACAAACTGTCACTACCTGGGTCCTTATTACACAGCCCATCAGATACTCTTTGCTGACTGGAGAACTGCTGCACTTGGGAGAGTATCTGTTGTGGAACCTGTGTTCAAAGCTTTATACCCAGGAGGTCTTCCCTTCATCAGTCCTGAGTCTTTCCTGTCAGAGTGCTGCGAGTTTGCTACACAACGCATGTGGAAGACAACAAAGGCTCATCTATTTTCTTCACATCTCCCTAGCTTGTTTTGGAGTGTTTGTATTGTATAGATCTCTTTTTTTGCTCCTTCTTTCCCTTTAAACAGGTATTAGCTCTTCAGTACTTGCAGCAGAAGAGAAGGGACTAACTACAAAGACATATTTTGTATACCTTATGTACACTAGAAAAAATTGTTTAGGAATTTAGAGGTAACTTGCATCAGAATTATAGTAATTGCCTTTCTAAACATTAGCATATAAAAATATACCAAATTTGTTCACAAAGTAAAAGAAAATCTATTGTAGTCATGAAAACCTCTGAGACTAACTGCAGCTAACTGCAAATGAAGTCTAAATAAGAGTATGTGAAGGAACACACTGAAAAGCCTGACAATGAGTGGCCTTAAAAACTGTTGGTATGAAAATTCACCCTCAGCACCTCCCCAGTAAGGCAAGTATGTGATTCTCTTTCCTCCTTTTCTCCCATCCCGAACTGTTCCTTTGTCACGAACGGATTTTGTTGCAAATGAGTGACTTCACACAATTTGATCTAGCAACAGTTAAAATTTATTTATGCCTTTATGGCAAATCACAGGATTAGATTGTGATATTTAATAGCACTCAATCATTAGTCGATTAATAAAGTGATTCGACAAAATTCTTTCTAATCAAAGCAGCGACTTAGTTAAAGATTGGAAAATGGCAAGGTTCACTCTATTACTGCATGGAAGAGGTATATCAGGGGAAAATCGAGGCAGAATTGACTTCACAGAGGAAAGGGTAAGGAAGACCCTCCCATTGAGTCATGAGATTCGGAAAGGACCCACTTGCTTTCTAGACTCCTTCTCAGAGAGGGGTCTAGGGGCGGCTAGATCCAATCCTAGTCCCAGACTTGGTCAACGGTTTATGTCTAAAGGATTATTCACAGTTTAAGGTAAATCAGCAACATTCAATTAACAACATTCAATTATTGACTAGTCCAACATCTATCAGTGATTGAATCAATTTGCATATACGTGCACACAGACAGAATAGTTATACAAATGTACAAAAGGTATACCTGTTAAAAATTTCCCTTGAGTTCAGTGAAATACTCACGTCGAATGCTTTGGCATTTCTCAACAGGCGAGGGTTGAGTCGCAAGGAGAATATCGACCCAGGTCTTGTCATCGGTCTTCGGCGACAAGCCTCCGCATTTCACATTTGCGAGCTCTGGGTAGCGTCCCACTCAGAGGGAGATGCTGGGCGCAGCATGCTGCGGTCCAGGAGAACTCAAAGGGTCTCACTTGGGACCGCTGTTTATAGGGTCACAAGATGATCGGCTTTAGTCATCCATAAATTTCCATCGTAGCCACAATTTGGGTTGACACACTCTTGTTTTCCACTTTTTCCATGCGATTCAGATCGGTACGTTCTTGTTCCCTACCTTGCCCATGCAAGAGCTTCTGGTACAGTCAAGGGGCGCCTGACTGCCCAGCTCATCGCACAAAGACAAAGGCCAAGATTTAGCGAGAACGAGCAGTGCCACTCCCGTCTCAGCCATACAGGAATACCTGGTACAGTCAAGGCACGCTTCACTGCCCCAGCTGATTACACGAAGGCCAAGATTTGTTGGGAATGACTGAGATTGTAGAGCGGTTGAGTGGAAAAAGCGGGGGAGAATGCACCACCACATCCTTGTCAGCACTCTTCTGTGCTTTAGGCCATAGCAGTGGCTGAAAAGGTCGTGTTAATTTTCACCACTGCATGGGTATGAGGCGGTCAGTAACTGGAAGAAAAAATACTGTCTTTATTACTCGTGCTGTCAGATTAGATGCAGGAAGTGTCTGATCTTTAAGCTGTTGCATGATAGAGTTTATAAATTGGTAGAAATCTGAAGACAGAGTGAATAGGTCACTGAGTGTAGTTTTAAAACCTGCTGTCATGTTGGATTTACAGAACTTGAAGACTTCTGGTAATAAACAAGCTTATGATGATTTGATAGCTGTTGTTGTCTTTCGTGAGGAAAGCCTTTCCAGAGTTCATACCACCAGTGGAATACATTTTCAAAAGCCTTTTGTAAATATTTAGTCTGTTAATTTTCAGGATGATTTTAAATGCCACCTGCCAGTACAATTTAACTTCCTGCGTTTTCTTTTCATTTACAGACATTACGGTAACAAGATAGGTCTCACAGTCAGTATTGTGTTTTCCTCATTATCTCAGCTTTGAGAGATCTCATGCCTGGAACTTCATTACTCCATCTGATACTGTGAATCTTTATGCAGTTACTTACATCTTTCTTTGCATACTTAGTCTTCCCAGCAAACTGTTTCCCTGACTTCTTGACAAATAAGTGTCCCTTGACATTTAATGTGGCTGATGAGGTGACACAATTTTAAGTGTAAATTATACCTGCTATGTCAGCCCGCACCCGACCGAGGTATCTTCATGGGAGACCATGTGTAGGCAGTCCTATCAGCCTTCCCTCCAGATACCCAGTTATAGAAGGTAGTTTCATTTATGCAGAGGTCCCCCGGAGGAGTCTGAACAACTGAGCTTTCTGAGGGCACGTCTTGGATTAGTGCCTCTTCTGGTAATGCTGCCTGAACTCCTTTGCAGGCAGCACTGCTCACTGGGCTTGCTGTATCAGAGTCACAAGTAGACTCATCCTGTGGCGGGGTGGGACCTTCATGTGCAAGATGACAGAGTTGAAGTCCTTGGCAGTCTGTGCTTTTGTTCCTGGTGGGCTTTGGCATCCTGAGCGTGAGGTGGGGCTGAATGGGGTTAGGTGCCTCCTTTAAAGTGTTACTTGCCATTCTGTCTTATTCTACCTATAGGGTTTTTTGTTAAGCTAGGCCCCCAGATCTTTTGGAAATTGTATGGTGTGATCTGTGTTTCGTTTTGTGAGAAGAATAATCAGGAAAAATATTAGAGAATTAATCAGAAGGGAAACTGCCATGCAGTGTATGATGACTGTGAACGTGGTATAGGAAATAAAGAGCAAATGACTGTCTTCCTACAATTCAAGTTCCTTATCAAGATGGATTAAATGTGGACTAATGATGTATTTCTGGGAAAATGCTATTTTGGGAAAAACAGAACAAAAAAATGAATATCATCTGAATGGTGAGGAAGACCAAAAGCAAAAACCCTATAACATTTGATTTTATAATATCTCAAATGAAATATTTCAATCTTCCATTTCTAAATCCCATTTCAAGACCAAATTCAGTAGAAAGTAGAACAAAACGTGTATCTACTGTTTGAATAAAATGTTATTTCAACCCCTTGTGACATGCTTTCCTTTTTTTCATTTGGCCAACCAAAATGACTTTTCCATTGTTTTATGTGTGTGATTTACTAGTTGAACTGAGAAAATAATTATTTCTCACATTCTTCCTCTCACTGAGTTCCAGGTGTAGGACTGGATGCAGAGTGTGGGAAAGTGAACGGTTTGGGAAAGAAAATAGGAGAGTTTTATCGTCAAATGAAGTAGCATTTGTTTTGTGTGACTGACCAGGGATATAATATAGTTTTGCTCCTACGAGTTTTCAGCTGGATTATGGGTGAGATTTAGATAATATGTTACTAAGCTTTAGGATGTAGTAGCTTGTCTAAAAATAGGATTGGATTGTTAAGATTAATGTAATCTTCGTAGCTTTTGTTATTATTTAGAATGCAAAACACTCAGTCTTTAGGGCTAGAACTGACGATATTTTCATATCCATTTCCAAGAAAAAGAGATGTTAAAAGGATCATTCAAGCATCTGTTAAAATCCAGTAGACAACATTTTAAAAATGAATACATCCAAAAAGCTCCATAGAGCAAAGGATAAAACTTTTAAATTAAAGTTGTGCTATAAGGGAAATTTTCTGTCTCAATTATTATGTGTGCTTAGTTGAAACCTACATGAATTTCAGCTGGTTGGTTGTTCACGTTCAGCTCACTGCACACCCTAAGGACTGCATGACACTTTTTATTTACGCTGATCATCAGCATCCCTGTTGCACAAGCTTGTTTTCTGACAGTTCCTAAAGAGAATTATAATTGTTTACCCTTAAGCATGACAGTAATATAATATGATTGAAAACAAAATGTCTCACTTATTCATTGAATGATTTGTATTTGATAAAAGTACATTTTTTCACTTGGTGTTATTTTTTAGCTTCTGTGAATTTCTTAAGCCCTAGACAGAGCTTTGAACCTTATTGATCATGTCACCAGCATTCACTGAAGAAAAATACCAGTTACTGACATCAGTTACAATTATGTAGTTTACAGTGGTACAAGGAACATTATTTTTACAGTTACAAAGTTTCATCTGATAATACCGTTTTTGTGTGTGTATACATAACATGAGGTGCTGGGTTTGTGTGTTTCATAACTTTGTAGTTTCTGAAAACCAAACTGAGTGTGCTGGAATTAAACATTTAGCGTTTTTGCACTAAATCCTGTGTATTTCAAATCTGACACCAAAATTGTAGTGCTACGTGGTTCTCATGAATCCTTAGTTAACAGCCATGTCTCCATCCCTACAACAAAGCAGCTTTCTAGCTTGAGTTCAGCTGAGTAGTGTAATTTCAAACGAGCTTTAAAACAGCCTTTATGGGAAATCACACAACTAGGTACAATATTGATTTATTAGAACCCTCAAAGTCGTGCTTTGGTGAAGATGGAGGAGGGAACTGTTTTAGCACAACTTTTGATAAAATAAAGGCAGTGTGCTTCAGTCAAGAAAGCAGGCCTTGTAACGTTAGGAGTAAAGACATGTCTGACTGCCTCAGGTTGCTTGTGTGCCTGTGAAACACAAGGCAGCAGACACACAAATGTAAATACCACATCATCCATTGAATGACTTTATACATCTGTACCTGACTGAATGTGCCATTGCTGTCTTTCAGAAATATCGACAGTATATGTCTGGACTTCTCACTCCTCCTTATGGTGTTATGGAAACTGGCTCCAACAATGACAGTAAGTATGAGAAAACAGACATCAGATGTTAGAAAAAAAGAGAAAAGAGAAGAAAGGGGAAGATGGAAGTCCTCTGGTTTGGGGTGTTGGAATTTAAATGTTAAATTCAATTCAGTATTACAACTGTATTAATGCTGCACATAGTAGGAGATTCTTTGGAACTTGCCTAACTGTGTTCCCAACTGTATAAAAGTGTACACAGATCTGTACACAAATCTGCACTATGTGCCAGACCTGTTGACTAAAGCATACTGTATGATGTCACATAACATCTAACTGGTTATAGGTGTCACATGAATTCCATGGAACACAGCCATGAGTCCTGCTAGTAAAATAAATACAACAAACTGACTTATTTTTTTAGTTAGAATGGGCTACACAACTTGCTTGGGAACCTAGGTTAGTGCTTGGGCAGACAGCCTGCAGTAAACGTGCCCTTAGTTACATAGCTAAATAAGTTTGGGTATGTCTCTGCCTCATGAGAACCTATCAAACTGTGGGATAGTGCTGTAGACATGGATCCAAGGGCAGCCTTTGGAACTCATCGCTTCTGTAAATCAAGGTGCTTTTATTTAGTTGCCAGAGGATTATTTAGATGCCAGCCAGGACAATATCTGATGGCTAGCAATTGCATCTGCAAATTTTATCCCATATGTTATGTGTCCTATATGTTTTATTTGTGAAACAATAGCATAGCATGGCATAGCATAGCAATGATAGTTAGTGCAAACTCAATGTCACATTTGACTTCCAGGTACTAAACCACAGATAATGTTAAATGAAAAAATATTAATAATTCCTGTATCCATACTTCAAATATTAAGTTGTGAGAAAGTACTATGTTTAGCAAACTGTTTATAGTATTTACACAAGTTAGCTTTTTGTCTTTTTTGTGTTCAGATAAAAGAGAAAACTTTTGTCTGAATAAATCTGTTTTGCTCTTAAAAAATCATAAATTAATGTGTATGTTATCAAAGCATTGAACCCTCCAATTCCCTATTCTATTGATAAATATCTCCACTGTTACTTAAAGAATGTACAGTATGTATTTATTTTCTGTATTCTTTTTTTTTAGGAATGCCAGATAAGGACGGTATGTCAAGCAGTGCTCTTTGCCAAGTTTCTAAAAATTGTAATAAGGTAAATCACATCTAGTTTTGCCTTTGCTTTTTGATGAGGGCGGGGGATTTGGTAATGAAAAATACGAAAGTACAGCATTAAATTGAAAAGAACCAGGTGCAAATGCAAAGCTTGTGGTTGATGCATTATAAGGATGCTTTAGACATTGTATCATGTAACTGGAGAAAGCAACTGGTTCAGGATCAGCCTTATTAGAAAGTGTACTGCTGCCAAAGTTTGTGTTACAATCTGGTTGTCCTATCTTTGTCAGAAAGGTGCTGATGGTGAGGAAGAAAAGCAGCACTGTGACAAGACCAGTGCATAGCCAGTGGATCATAAAATTCAGAATTAAATCCTATTTTAAGGCTTAACTGAGTCTTAACTGGTGCATAGGTATTGTTCTGGCCCTTTGCCGGGGGTGAATTTTCTCCTGTGTCCAGAGAGCAGCTTTATGTCCCAGTTCCCCTTTGTAAAATAGTTCTGTGCCTTCAGTCTCACCAGATGAGGACCCACATGAAAGAACTCATGAATGTTTCTATGCTGGGTTTGAAGTAATTATAATAGTGGGAAGAACTAGTATCAGGCATTGCTGTAAAGATTAATAACTTTTAGATTTTTTATGGCAGGAGTAGCAACATTACAGTAATAAACAGATGCTTGGATGCCTTCTTTCTGGACATAGGAGTTTAATTGGATGTATTTGTGTGGTGTCTTTAAAAGGTTAAAGGTATTTTTGTTACACAAAAAACATCTCTTGACAGTAGATAAAGACAATGAATATTTTAACGTGTTTCCTTAATGTGAAAACAACTACTTCCACCTCTCCCTGTCTGTCTGTCCTGCTTCCTCAAGGGTACTGACCTTTCTTAATTGTCACATTCAGCCTTTATTAAATGTATAAATGTAACAGTATGCAGTTCCTTTTTCTAGAGTCTTATTCACTAGTGCTATACTACTTCCTGATACAGTCTTATCCTGTATGAAAATAAACATTTTTCCATTAATAATAAGTAATCATTCTTAGATACTTAGATAGCACCTTTCGTTCTGTGAGCTTTTTACAAACAGTTATGAGTTAAGTCTCAGTGCTTCTCTAAGATGTTGGCATTTCAATGCTACACTTGGAGTTAAGCCAGATCAGGGGTCTTGCTTGACCTCTCAATGAAAGCAGCAGGCGTAGAATCCAAACTAAAAGATGTTGTATTTTCTGAAGCGGATATAGGTAACAGATAGGGGTAACAAGGTAAAAACATCTGTCTTTCCTAGAAGGTGATATCCCCCCAGTAGTGGGCAGTGATGCTGAGCTAAGGATGGTATACACTTTCAGGTATAAAGTATTTTAGAAACTGAGCAAAGTTTAGTGATTAATACTGCTGCCAATAGCTGGGCTTTTCTAGCACAACAGGACTCTTCCCGCACAAAGTAACGTTCACCTGGGTAGGAGACAGAACTTGGCTGGGGCAGGCTCAAACTGTTCAATGGCTTTTACAGGAATAAGGGCCTTTGCAAACCATATTAACTTCCTTTCCAAGACATATATATAAACCAGCCATCCTTCTCCCTCCCACACTGTACACATTTCTGTGGAGAGAAGCTGAGAGAGTAAATATGTGACAGATGCTTGTCACCTTGTTTCATCCTGGAGGAGCTCAAATAGTCCCATGACAAATGTAGCAGAAGAACCTAGACAGCATAGAAATGGTTCATGAATCCTAGTTCTGTGTTTTTGCCATATGGCCACGGTTCTCTTTAATTATGTTAAGTGAAAGGTAAGTACAGCAGAGATAAATACTCGAGTATTTTGTTTACTGCATGCAAGCTTCATTCCCGCATTTTTAAACTGTACAACGGTTACAGTGCTTACACAGCATGGCCATCTTCATGCCCTGCAGTTAGTTTTGAATGATCAGGGAGATACTAGGATTGCAGGGCCAAATTCCCAGAATTGTTGCCAGCTATTCGAAATACAAAATAACAGGGTACCAGAAAACAGCCCTGTGTTTGTAGTTTTTATATATTTTGCTTATTTTAGGGTGATATATGACTACTAAAATGGCTACAGCATCAGGGAAGGGCATTCATCCAGGGAAAGGGAAGTGTTTGCAGGACATCTTTGGACTACTTTATATCTTCAGATTGCCAGAACAATACCTGTGGGACTAGCAGCAAATACAGCTCGGAGGGGCCTGCAGGTTACTCTGTAATGTCCAGAAAAAGACAGAGAGGAACTTTCTGAGATTCACAGAAAGTTCCTCAAAATCTTTCATATGGTAAGAAAACATTACACTCTTAGACAGAAGGAGATAACATAATGTCTTCAGTAGTTCTTATCATAATGATGCATTTATTTCAGGGGATGTGTGTGTTGTTTTAATTTTCCAGGGAAGTTTCTAACTATAAATAATTTACTTCAAATGAAATTTAATATATTCCACTCTTGAAATTTGAAATGCATATTTTTCTCTTTTAGCCTGTGCTGAGTCTTTTACAAGCACTGTAATAGATGATTTTTCCATATTTGCTAATTATTTGAGTTTCATCTTCATAGCTTAATTTTTTTCTCCTGTCACATCTGTTAGTTTTTGATGAGTAACATAAGATTTTTCTTTTAATACATGCCTTGAAATTTTCTCACCATATGGGGATGTTTAGTTTTCCTAGTTCATTAAAATCTATAAAAAAATTCTATTTGGACAAGGCAGCAAAGAGATTTTCTTTTACCAAACACGAATTCATTTGCATTTAGTGTTACATTATTGCACATCATTTAATGCAATATAGCAGTTAAATTGAGCATAAAATACTGAGACAGAGTATGCTACTGTCCTCAGTTATATTTTGGGGAATGGAAACGAAGTCAATTTAAAGCTGTCTTACATAAGGAAAATTAACACAGCTTCAATCTTTTTAACTAGTCAGTCTAATATCTGTATACAGGTCTCTCTAGCTCTAGTTTTCGAAAATTCTCATGGGGTAGAGTTGGATATAGCTGGATCTGTGAGATGAGTATAACCCTAAAGCCAAAATGACAAAATCAATAATAATTTCAAATACATTTTTGGAAAAGATACAGAAGAGTATTTAGAACGCAGGGGAGGTCGCGTTCCAGTGTGCAGGCAGAATAGGTAGTGGTTCTGTTTCCATCTATTACCAGCAGAGCTGACAGCAGGGTTGCATGGTGCTTCCCACTGCAAGATCCTGTTCTTACAATTTGGCCACGTTTTCACTGTTTACGCTGAATTTGCCATGCTGAGAGTATGTTTCTGGCTGATTTTTAAATTGAAATGGATCAAACCTCTCTGACATTGAGGTTGGGGGAAAATACATAGCACGTATTGAATAGCTTTTACCAGTGATACACTAGCAATCCTGTCCTTTGGACTAGGAGGTCAACACTGGGGGCTTGTTCTGGCAGTAAGGAGTGCCATTTGCAACCCTCTACAAATAAACCGTATGGCTAAGCCTTGAAAAATCTCAGTTGAAACCAGCTCACTAGAGGCTCATTACAGTTTTACTGCAAGTTTGTGCACACAGGCTGTGTGCATTGTGTGTGCAGAATTCCCACGCCTTTGGTCCTGGGCTGCTTGGGCATGCCTGTGTTGATGCTTAACAGTGCGGGTTTTCTTTCGATCACTCATTCTAGTTGCTGGAGCAACGTTTTGATTATTATAAAGCCAGACACTAACTGAAAACCACAGTTGTGTCCCCTGTGCTTTTACACCCTCTACTGGTGCCCAAGTAGGAAATGAGTAAAGAAATAGCCTATTCTTCTCTGGAGACATGAGATATATGATAGTTTTAAAGAAGAGGGCATTGCAGAAATGAATTGTAGAGACACAGGAATGAATGTGGGTAAGAACAGAGGACAGACCCATCGAGAGCATGAATCTCCAATCTCCTATGGAGTGTGGTGCTGAATGCTTTTTTCTGCTATCAGTAAATGTCTTAAACTCCTTTGCAAACTGTGGATGCTGTGCCTAAGAGAGCATAGGAGTGACCTACAGAAAGAACAGAAATCTGTGATTAATAACAATTACTCTATTTATTCAAGTAGTTGATAGTTAAAAAGTCCTAACCCTGCTAATGATCCAAGCTGAAGTTTTGTGTTGTTTTCCATAATGTAATCTCCATAGTGCAGTTTGCTAAAAGAACCCCCACGTCCTCAAGAAACTACACAAAAAAAATTCTGCTTGAAAGGAAGGCTGAAAAATTAAGTGCTCAAAAGCGGAGAATTTCAAGAATGGAGGCTGACTGAGCAGTGTTAATGAAGTCCTCTTATCCGTGTTTGTTATGGTACAGACTTCAGTTCTTCGCGTTTATTATGCTACAGACTTTGATTACCTGCTCACATATATTTTTCCTGTGACACAGTCAATTAAAACAACATCTCACCTCAAAAACCATGCTAGCTTTCTTTTTGTACAACTTAATCTCTATGACTGTTTAAAACCTACATAAATTTGTGCCTTCTTCATTGAAAGCATACGTCCTGAAAGGGGGAACGTGCTTCTTGATCTCCTTTGTATTGAGGAAACCATACTGAACACAGAAGATATAAGCAGATTAGGTTGTGCAAATTCATACAGTCATTCTTGCGATTGGGTGAAGAATATATCTTTTTTCCAAAATCTCTCTCATGCTTTATTTCCATTATGTTCCCTATATTGTCTGTAGGTTTCTATTGTGCTAAAGAGTTGCAGGAGCTCCCCCTAGTGCACGAAGTAATATTCGAAAAACTCATGGATCAAGTTTGTGAAGCTTACAGGCTGAAACGCCCCCTTTATGTTTTTCATATAATGACTCCACATCCTCTAGACTGGAAGCTTATTAGAAGTGATTTATTTGAAGGTATTTTGTATAGCAAAGCTTCTATAGGATGTGCTGAAATACTTCTCTGAAAGTCACCTTTTCATCCATCTTCTTCCCTGGTTAATTTGATGTAATAAAATGTAGATTCCTTTTCTCTACTGAATTTTCAATAAGGCTTAGGTGCCATGCTGATTTTTATGCACTTAAATAATTGAAGTGATTGTGAAAACATGATTTGCTATTTTATCAGCTCTAAATGTGTTTAATAAAATTATATCGAAAAGGTCTTTCAGTTGACAGAGAAGAACATAATCTAAGTGTTAATCCTCAAAATATCGCAATTTTCAACATTGCCAGGCAAATGAATATTCACTTCTTTCAATTTTCAAGCACTTAAATATAGCTCTGAGCATTTGAAAGTATACTGTTTGTAAAGATGACATTACAATTCACTAGATGCAGCCTTGAAGAGCCGACACAAGACACCAGTAATAATCATGTTCATTCACCATATTAGCTACTCTAGCAATAAACACAATAATTTCATTTTTGATTTCCCTATATTTCCATTTACTTTTCCCACATGACCAAGAAGAAAGCTTATCTTTTAACATATTCAGTAGATTGTCAAATGTGGAATTTGATAGAGCATTAGCAGAATGCTAAGGGAAATGTTTCACATGCTCATGAAATTGTGAGCCTACAAGAAAGAATAAAAAGAGAGAGAGAGCAGGAAAGCAGGCAGTGTTCTAGCGAGATGCTAGATGCAACGACAAGGTGTTTGTTTGGAAGTGGTAACCTCTCCAACATTCACATGAAAACTGTGTTATAACAGAACTGATTTTCTGTGTAGATGGTTTATATAACTGCCCAGTGATATGTGTGCATTAATTCCTATCCTCTCTCGGGCTCTGTGCCAGAGTCAGTTCTCTTATACAATGTTAGCATAGGGTTAAAAAAATAATTCCCTTTTATTTTCTGTTTTTAAAGTGGTTGCATAAAAGCACTATGTGCAAATATTTCTAAGTAATGTCTTCATGCAGTCCTAACTCTACCAATTACTTTTAGGGGCTGCTCTGATGTTTTGTCACCAATTTCACATATATGAAAGTAATTTGCTTCGAGATCTGTTCAAGTTCTTCATTTTGCTTTAAGTGGAAGTGCTCAGGGTTCAGTCATTATCACAGCCTGTAACAATTTGGCTAGTGCAGAGGCTGTGCATATAGTCCCTGGCAATGAGTCACATGGTGACAGCATATGGCAGGAGAGATAACAAAGACAGGAGTGTGAGATGAGTAGGAGTCTGTGAAAAATACATTTTTCATATGTTAGTAATGAACTTCATCATGAGAAATGTGAAGGTCTTTATATGTCACCAGAGCTCTTTAATGTAAACAAAAACGTTAGTCGGTCTGCTGGCTTACATAAGTGAGCTTTGCACATACTAAATTGTTGCAGAACCACCAGGGAAGGTTTTGGTACATCACTATCTCCAGTTCCAGCCATATGGAGATGATACACAGCTGTAGGCTTCCCTTCCAAATGCCAGTGTGAATAGCGATGCCTCAAACAAAAGCTTGCACCACCCCATCTTCTGTTACCAATTCAGCTACCTGATAATCTATGAAATATCTATGACCCACGATTTCATTGTGTACCCTGAATTCTGGAGACTCTAATGGCAGTTTCTATTGGAAATAGTTTCTTCTGCTGTATCTAATCATGTAATTGAGCTCCAATCTGACCAATACAGAACTAGCCAGAGTAGTCCCAGTATGAAACCTGCAGGTGCGATTAGTGATTCTGATTTGATCTGTTGCTATACAGGAATGAGTAGCACTGTGGAGAAAAAGAGCAGAATCCTTGGTCCGGGTTGCTGTGTATTTACCATTGTACATGTCAAAATAACTTAATTTCTCTTCATTGCGTACATGATCCAGTTCAAGGATCCCTGCTCCTTGAAGCCCTTCCATGAATTTGGAAGAAAAAATATGGTCCCTTCTTTCTACAATGAGGAGTTTTCATTGTGGTGGGTTCTAAGGACAGCTCTAAGGATAAATAGAGCTGTCTACAATGATAGTGAGATTGGTAAGAGATGGAGGCAAGACTTCTCTTGGTAGATGAATTAAACTTTTTGCAGAAAAGGGTAGAATTTTGCAACCTACAGATGGTAAAGAAATATTCTTATTTTAAATTTTATCCTCATTATCTAAGAGCAATAACAACAGAGGATTAAATATATGTAGGTGTATTTCAGTTTTAAAATATAAACAAATTGCCACATTTATCTTGGGAGAAGATGAATAATGGGAAAAATAGTGAATAGTGTCCAACTGCACAGCACAGTTGAATTGTCAGCACCTGAAGACAGAGCCTCCCTTTCCTGTCACAGCTGCAAAACATTCCAGAAGCAACCACTGGTCTTTGCTCAGGAATGGAAAACTGAGCTTGGAAAAGTGTGTCTGTGTCTGTATCCTTGTTTAAGTGCTGCAATGACTTTCTGAGTCATTGTGAAACTACCTGCAAGATCCAAATCAGGGTAGTGTGGGTTTTATCATGAGGGAGGAGTGAAGATATGAAGAACGAGAGGTATGGGAGAGAGAGAGACCTCCTCTGTTGCCAGCAGAACAATCCATATACTCGAGTCAACATTAGAGCTAAACTGTATGAGTTTTTAGTTCCATGACTTTTACAGCTGAGTATTAATATGTATGATCTCCACACTATTTGTCTGAGTGAAGTCCCCTCAAGCAGTTATCATTGTTATTTTGGTGCTCTCCTCTTCTCTTGCTTTTTTTAAAGTTTTATGTCAGCCTTTATTGCAATTTATGTGTATCCTAAAGCCTTGCAATTCTTGTTTGTGCTGGTTGCTGTGATGCAAAGGAGGGATGGAGGCCTCTGCTACAAAGAGCTTGCAGTCACAGAAAAGATGGAGTGACTGTCAGACAGAAATGCTGGTTTACTCAGGACGTTGTAAGGCATGGGATTCACATGTGTTCATACATTTCAAATGAGTTTTCTTACAGGAGCTTATTGTGATCAGTCCTTGGTGTGATAATCCTAAGAGACACTGGGACTGGGAGGAAGAAGTTCAGAAATCAAGAGACAAATGCAAAACTAAGTGATATATATTTCTTTGTTACTCTTGTAATTTGGAGGGGATCTAACGCACACTGTTGGCCTTCTTCAGAGTAGCAGAGTAAGCAAGTGCTCACCTCCTCCCTGAGTAACCTTCTCCCCACAAAAGGGTTACGGAGCTGCTTGTGGTAGCATGGGAAAGGCAATTTGGCTGAAGAGACGTTTTCCCTTTCTGACTCCTCTTGCCTAGCTGAATGAGTGTTGCTATCATAGTTTGGATAAATAAAATAAATAATGGAAAAATAACAGAAATTCCTAGAAAATGCTAGAATTTGTAAAATACTCAATATTGTGAAAGTAGGTGTGGGACCTTCTTTCAATAGGAACATCACTCTCAGTTTCAGCTGTCTGGGGAAGCAGCATGTTGCCTTACCTGCCAGTGCTGGCAAGGGCAGTCTGATAATATATACTGTGGAGTCACATTTGATGACTCTTGCTCCTTGGCTGTGTCTTCTGTGTGATTCTATCCCAACCCATGAAAAACATGCGCGTATGCTCCATTTATCTCTTGCAGTTGAAAGGCAGAAAGAGTGGGTAATTATACTGAGAAAAAAAGATAGTCCTTTTCAAGGTTCATGTCTTCAGACAAGTCAAGCGTATACAAGTAACACATTTGGCACTTATATTTGAAACAGCAAAATGAATTTTTTTGAATCTCGTAATTATTTTCTCAAGTTTGGCAGAAAAATTGGATCAGGGATCTTAAAATCAGATTCCTTGTAGTCACTCATATCATCTCTCGCTGAGCATTTTGACTGCCTGTCCTACAATGCATACTGGAAATTGGTATTCCACAAAGTCAATTATAGTTCTGAGTCAGTAAGAAGTAATCAATGTGTCTGATCTGATCATTTAGCAGCATCTTTTTTTGTCTGTGTACAGCTGTCAAAAATTTGAGAGGTTAATAAATAGTGGGGAGAAGCTGTCCAGTGATTTTGTTCTTCTTTTTGTGTTACCTAGTGAAGAACCAGGAGCCCATTGTGCTGGCTCCATGCAAAGAGCACCACCACCAAAACAAGTGTTCGGTTTGTGGTGCTCGTTTAGAGCCATTTTGGGTTAGAATTGCTGAGGCAAAAAGGTCAGATATCTACAACAGAGCTGAAAATGTAATTGGACTGTTATCTCCAGTGATGGTTAAGGAGCAAGTGCTGTTCAGGTATTTAAAGATTTATGATTTATGACTTTTCATTATTTATTCTTTTTGTAAATTTCCTTCTGGAAGAAAGCTTGGCGCAAGATTGTGAACATGTTTGATCTTTGTGTGCTTTATCATCAGTGATGAAGCTGTCTTAAAATTAAAGATAGCAGTTTATGAGGAAACATAAATACACGTATCTGAGTTGACTAGTAGAGAAATGAAAAGAATGCATAATTTACGTTCCAAAATAAAAACAAAACAAAAAAAAGATCTTACTTCCAACACCAGTTATTACACTGCTTCTAATTAGGATTACTCAGCCACACTTGTTTTCATCTTCGGAAATGAAATTATATAAACAGTTTGTATAATAACCTTAAATATGAACTGGATGGAGAAGGAGCCAGTAGCTTAACAGGGGAGAAATATGATTAAGTCTTTGTAAACCTCCCAGTACTGCTTTGTCTATCCTCACTGTTTAAAGTAGCTGACTTCAAATGCATGAATCTGAGGAGGCTAAAGAAACATCTTCTCTCGTGCCACTCCCCTTGTAGCCTTTTGCACAATGTCTCAGATGGTTACTTTTCACCCAAGCACATTTTCTGAGCCAGCCCACCTTAGAGCCACATAAGGGCCAGCAGTGACACCAGGAGCAGAGGTAGGAGAGGGTGGCTGTGCAATAGGAAGGTGATGGGAGCATCAGCTTCCAGAACAGAGGACATTTGGGCCCAGGGAGAACCACAGGGCTGTGGCTGCCCTTCCACAGCAGCTTCCAGTGACCTGCACTGGGACTGTAGGGCACCTGTCCTCCCCCCCTGTGTCCCCCCTGACGTCTCTTCTCTCTACAGTAGATTCAGCTATGCGTGCCCTCTCCTCCATCACACTGACACTCCTGCTTGCCTGGTGGTAAGGGAGCAGAACTGTCAGAAACACATAAATCTTTTTTCTGAGCTTAATCTTCTGCTGTTTTGGATGAAAATTAGCTTCTTGGCCAGGGCCAGCACAAGCAACAGGTCAGAGCCTGTGTGGGGGGTTCAAGGAGGGGATGGACCACAGTGGTCCTGTTTGAGGCTGCGGTGAACTGTCTGCAGCCTTAAATGTCTAACCTCCACATAAAGCACTACCAGGTCTGTCAGCTACAGACTGAGACTCTCCTGCCCTGAAACTGGCATTTCTGCCAGCCCACGTCAACTGCAGGGGAAGCAGAGGGACAACTGGCAGGGGATCGTTTTGTCAGGCCAGCTTGCGGCTCCATTGCAATTCACTGCTAAATCACAAATGGATCTGTGTGATTTCAGTCTGCTGTGTTTAAATACAGATTTGTATGATGTATTCCTATTATTGCTCTAATACACATACAGATGCAGGCAAATATTTGTTCCCCTCTCCCTCCCTTCTCTTGAGTTGTCTTAATTGTGTTCAGAGCCAGTCTAGATGGGATTTTCAGCTTGTGGTCTGCAAACTGCTGAGTTCTGGTGGCTGTTCCAAATGAGTCTGTGAAATGAACCTAAGAAAAGCCTATTGTCACTAGCTGCACAAGGTTCCTCATCTTGACTGGCAAAACTCTAGGAGTCCACAAGATAAAGGAGCCTAACACCCCCCTCTCCCCTTTTGTTCCCCCCAGTTCAGTTCACACTCTGCTGAGTGTCAGTGTTAGCTGCTGCTGATTCCAAGGGAATGTTCGAAAAACCCATGTCGACAAAACTGTAACAGTAAGGTTTCTGGTATTCCTTATACTGTAACTGTACAGGCACTGCTCCACAGCAGTCCTGGGCCTGTGTAGTAGAATGGCTCTCTTGTCTTCCTGGTGTACTGGTCCAAACTGGGGGAAGGAGGAGGGAGAAGAAAACCAGGAGGTCGCCTTGCTAGAGCTCCTGAATGCTACTTAGTCTGTTCAGTTTCTTCAGTGTTAGAGTCAGTGTTCTTGAAACGCTGTCTTTTGTGTTTTGTCTGGCTTTTCTGCTATGAGGTTTGGGGTAGAAAACCTGGATTGCTTCCTGGAAAGTGCTGTGTGACCCTGTGGCGGTACAGACACAGGACAATCTGCAATAATATTGGACTTCACTATACCAGAAATTCCTCTGGGGAGGATGCATCTTCCTTTCCCCAAGACAGTCTCTTAGACCAACCGTCATGGATAAGCTGAAGATTCCTACATTATTGCAAAAATTATGGGTTTTTTAACACAAGTTAGCTGGGAATACTCTATGTACCTTCAGTATTTCCAGGCAAGCTGGTTTGGATTACAGTAATTAATCTGGAACAGCAAACATTTTCACACTGTGATATGCTTAACATAGTGCAACAGTCCTTATCCTTTATACAGCCCACAAAGAGTCACTAAAGAGTCAATTAAGCCAAAGAAGATTTTGAGATTATGTTTAAAAAAGAGGTGAGTGGTTGAGAGATGGCAGGGACAGAATTTCAGCTGGACGAAGCAACATTTTTAGCGATGATGTGAAAATTAATGCCAACATTAAAGAGAAATAGGAGAAAGGGGACAAATTACAAAATACATACAATAGATCCCTTTCCATTTCACAAGGACAAGGCTGGTTCTGTGATATCCCTAAAAGCCAGACATCACAGAATTTACACAGCTTCGGCTACATACTGAGAGAGGTAAAAAGAGGTCATCTCTTTCAGAAACATACTATGGTGAATAGAGATATAAAGAGATGTGGTTAGCTAGGGAAAATGTTAGGTAGAGTAATTTCACCTCTCCCTGTCAGTCTTGGGTTAATTACTGCTGTGTTCTGTGTGCATTTGTGGAGCTAATTTTTTCTCAAGTTGCAATAAAGATTCATTTAGCAACAGAAGCTTGGAGTATGTTTAGAAATGTGTGTCCCTCACTAGTTATCAGGGAAGATGACCTGAAATTCAAAACAATAAGAACAAATATGAACAGGCCTGGTTTAAATGGTAGCAAGTTAGGCAGCTGCAAGCTCTGTGGGAAGTTAGGAGGAGGGAAGGAGCAAATTTTCAAATACGAAATATTTACTGTTTTCCAATGCTAATTATATTTTGTTCAGATTGGCAGGAATTAATAGTAGTATTCTTTTACTGTTTTCTTGGGGAATACCTACTATTCACACAGATGCACGTTAACTCAATGTTGTATTTTGTTTACTGATTATAACCACTGCGTTATGGAATTAATGTGAAAAACAGGACATATTAATCCATGTCGTTCAGATCTAATAATTTGATTCCAAATGCCTTTGTATGTTTTTAATCAATGCAATTACTGCCAGTAAAGTATCTGAAGAACACTGAAATAACCGATTAACTAATACAGCAGTTGTGAGTTTCACTTCATGCTTGTTACATGTGTAAGGTCATAATTGGATTTTACCGTAAAAGAAAAAGAAAAGCCCTTACCCTTCATAATCAGTATTTCCCCCTTAAATTTATGCTATTGGACTTTGCCCATTACTGAGTCAGATGATCATGTGCCCTCATAGCAAGAGGAGGTAATGATGTTGATGGGTTGTCCTCAGAAGATGCAAGTTGTCCCTCTTGACCAGGTCCCTTTTGTTTTGGTTAGATCTGTCTGGTCATGAAGGTTCATTGTTGTTAGCAGAGCTGTGGCAGTGCTAATGCGTCCCAGTCAGGGACAGGAGATGTCTCTTGCATGGGAAGCACTAGGAAGAAGGGCGCTACCCTAATGAGACCGCAATCCAATTTTGAAACAAACCCACCCAATAGGTAAACTGCACAGTCTGAAAGACTTGGATGAGACAGGGTAGGTAGCAGGTTCAGCACACCAGCACCCTCCACTTTGACAAGCTTTTTGTAGACATCATAGGAAATAGAAGTTTTAAGGAAGATAAGAAGGTTGTTTTGTGGATATTTGCCAAGAGCAGAATGCTTGTCTTTTCCACTGATGCACGAATATGTAAATTAAACAGAATTGCTTGAATGGTTTTTATGTTTATGACAGAAGACTTAAAGCTGTTGAAGTAAAGAAATACTTCACTGAAAGAAGAATGTTTGTGCTTTTTTAAAAAAATGTTCTGGTCTAGCCATCAGTGTAGGATTTCTTTCCTCTGTTTACTTTAACATACTACAGAAACAACCATTTACCTTTCTTAGGAAATATAGCCTATGTAGACGGAAAATATCTATATAGATCATTAAAAGTCTTTTGTGAAGTAGGATGACAGAAGGTGTTGCACTGGATATTGTTAGATTATTCCTTCTCAATTCCATTTTTAGCAAAACTTTTTTCTGAAAAGGATGACAGGAAGAAGAATGAGGATTAGATAGGGCAGCTGAAATCTGAGGCAGATGTGCTGCTCTCCTTCAATGTTTCTTCATTTCATGTACGTTCACGCAATGCACTGTCCTGAACCTGGAGAAGAAGGAATCTGGAATCATCAGAGGAGGCACAAAATGGGTTTAAATTAACTTCTCTTCCCTGCAAGCCAAAGGCTTTACCTTGTTGCTGACCTCCCTAGGGAATTCAGGAGGTAACCTTAAATGCCCTCTAGCCCTGTCTCACTTTGATGACTTTTCCTTTCTGTGTTAAAAACCATTATAAAATGCTCAGGATGAATTTGTAGACACTAGACTTCCAGGATTTCAGTTGCAGCATTCAGCAGTGTTTTCAGTTGCTCATTCTCATCACTTGTCAGAGATGTGAGTAGATATTGTCGTCCTCATTTTACAGATGGAGAAGTTGAAACACTCAGAGGTGGAATGACTAGCTGGGGTCACACAATACATAAACTGCTATCACCCAGGAGACAGTGGTGCTCTTACCTCATTTGGGTGGCGTTTTGACTACATTAAAGTCAAGAGTTTTACCATTGATTTTAATAGGTTCACAATTTCACCCCCTAATTCACACTCCATCCAGTTTTTGGCGCTCTTACGTTTGGCATGAAACCACTTCATCTAAAATTTCACCACCTAGTCCTCAGAAGGCAGTTCTGACATCTGGGTGTGATCGAAGCGTAGGAGAGCCCATCCAGTCCTGTTTGTCTAGAGGTATGCCGCCTGGGAGACTTGTAAGTGGGAGATGTGTGCAGAAGTTACAAAGGTATGTGGCAACAAGTGACATAAATCCTCCAGAAGCTCATTAATCTTTAACTTCCCTTCAGTTTGCCTTTTGAATTGTTGCTGTTTTCATATAGCATGGGTGAGAGGCAGGTCTTAAAACCCAGTAACCTTGCTGCCTAATATTTATCATACTTTTTCATCTTCATCATTGTAGTTTGTTTCTCAAGCAGTAAAGAATTTCAGGTAAGCATACTATTAAAGCCATGGATACTAAGCAACCAGTAATTCTCATGAGAGACAATGAAAAAAATGCTTTATTCTTTTGTAGGTTAAAAAAATGCAGCAGCAGAGAAACCCATGACAACGGTGGCTTGAGATCCTTATGACAACCGTAGTCACACCTCTATCAGAATATCGGGAATGCACACAGCAGAGTTAGCATTTTCTGACATTTTATTCAATGCATGCAGTGTAGTTATAGCAGCTGTTTCATTGTAGCAGGGAAGTAGAAAAATGACAGGAAAATAAGACATCATTAGCCATGTTCTGGGGGGTTTTGTGCACTGGTCATAGTCTGTTTCAATATTCTTTTTCCCTTTGACATTCACAGTGAAGTATCATTTTTGGTAATGGCTGAATCATTTTGTGTTAAAAGGACGGACATTTACAGTTTGTCACAGAAACATTGTAGAAGTGTTAATAATGCAATTTCAATTTAACTTTCTAAAATAAATGTGCTACACTGATTGTATTTGAGAATTTAAAGGGACACATTTTCCTGTTTATGCTATTAATACATGTAGATTACTAAAGAAAAGCCATTTTAGAATGTATTTTAAAATACAGCTTAATCTTCACATTGTATTACATTTAAAGAATATAGATTTTAAAACAGTCAGCATTACTCTGAATATTTTGATAGCAGCCCATTTGCTGACAGTATTCAAAGCATTTTACAAAGGTAGAAATTATTAGTATTCCTCTCTCAAAAAAGGGAAAATGAAATACAGTGTGATTATGTGATTTGTGCAAGGTCATGTAGTCAATTAATTCAGAAAAAAAGAATAAAACTGAGCTGTCTTAATCACTGGTCCTGACAATTTCTACTAGTCTGTTTTGCTTGGTTTAGTTAGTTTGTAGGGTACCTGTATCTATGGGTATTTAGATTACAGGTGCTGTAGTTTCATAAAACTCAGAAGATTTTTAAGATGTTATTAATTCCTGTTTCTGTGGAAGTTCCCTAATTTTCCAGTCATCCTTGTGACTGTTTGTGTTTTCCTCCTTCCATACCTTGCCCTGCTTCCCACTTTTGCTGTTTACAGATGTTTCTTAAGAAACTGTATGGTTGTCTTTTGTGAGCATGGGTGGTTTGAAGATGCTTTGGTAATACAATTTTAGACTATCTAGACTGGCTATAGGTCCTTTTAATACTTGCATTGTTTGGTAAACATAGATGAAGAGCAAAACCAAGGGCTCTTTCTAGGTAATTTGTCCTTCGTTAATTGCAAAGTGTTGCTAAGTCACTTACAGAGCTGGCATGAGGTCAGTCATTGTCAGTTTTGGATGTTTCCAGTTAGGAGATGGAAGCAGGCACTTTGCTCTTTGGCTACTAGTACTGTCTTGTGGAGAGTGCTAGGGAGGACAGGTTCGTTCTCTCAACTGCTACGTACATTTGTGGGGAGACAGTGAAGAGGTGGCTGAAATGTTTCCAGCGTGGTAGTGATGATTGTGTTTCTATTTCCACTTGTCTTCTGGAGGAGCCTGGTAAGGTCTCGCTGCAGATATGACTGCGGTCTGAGTTGGGCAGAGCTCAGTCCTGGTAACGTGTCCCAACCATTCGAAGTCCCTGTGGCAGGGAGTGTGCGCCAAGGTTTCTTACAGACTGTGCACCCTGAGGGGTTGGTTAGGGGTCATGACATAGGTTGTTTTCTGATGACAAGCATTGGTCAGTGTATCAGCATGTTCCACATAGGGCTACTCCAGAGGCCCAGCATAGGCTAACAGAGCACAGAAATTACTACATTGGTTTACATTTTCCTTCAAATTTTGACAAAAATACTTTTCAAAGGATCTTTTTATGACAGGATCTTTGGCCAGCTGCTTCTCTGATGTTTTTCAGCAAGGTGCATTCACTAAGTGTATTGTTTTACCTGCAGCATCCTAGCAGAGGTTGGTGCAGTCTGGATAGACACACTCTTTCTCTGCAGATGGAAACAGGACCAATGGCGTTGACTTTAGGATACTCTATCCAAGACTGCTTTCCACCTGGAAAAGCACTCCCACAGCTATGATACTGCATGCTCAGCATTATCCCTGCTATATGGTTATTCTGTAGCGCTGGAAATACTGGTTTGTGTTGGAAAAAGAGTCATCTCTACAAAGGCTCCTCATCTTTGGAATTCTTGTCTATGCCTTTGGTCTGAAGTAGCTGAGATAGATGACATATTACAAAAAAAGGCAACTTTTTGGAAATAGGTATATGGATTTGAGAAAGAGTGACAAGAGTAGAAGGGGGAGGTGCTGTGTGGGAGGGCTGTGGGGACTTTTGCTAATTGTCAGCTGTATCTTACTGGCTGGCTATACTTTCACCAATATTGTGGGAATGTTTTTTCGTATGTTTTATTTCCTCCTATGTGAACGAGGTGGGGCACTGATAGCCTTTCAGAAGATGTATACAAGGATATTCAAGCATGTCAGTCATAAATGGCAGTCATCAGAAGTCATCAGAATTCATTTGGAACCAGTAAGAGCTAAAGTTGCTCTGCTTCCTGAAATACGCTTAGAATAATCAAACGCTATGGGTCTGACTCAAACCCCATTGAGTCAATTAGGAACTTCCCGGTAATTTCAGTGGGATTTGGATTAGGCCCTAAATCACCAATAGCAGTAAATACTGAGGATGTAAAACAAACAGACCTCTTAATGGTGCGGCTGTTGCTGCTGCCACCTTTCGACTTGTGTGGCTTTTGTCCTTTGTTTCTTCTGGTTCCCCTGCCAGCCAGCAGGAAAACAGATGTCACTTGCAATTCTTTTCAGTGCCCCAGTTGGAAATAAAGGGTTCAACAGTAGTGCACAGGTTTATCTGATCACCCTGGTAACCTCACATGCCATGTTTAACTCCAATAAATACAGAAACTTGTTCTTTGTTCAGAGATGAGCTACACTGAGGTCATGGGAAAAACATGATTCATTGGCTTTTGTTTTATTTCTTTTTAGTTCTTTGCTATACACATTTCCTATGTTAACATTTGAGAGTAAGTTAGGTCCCCTCCATCAATTGATTCTGTAGGTCCAAATTGCTGTAGATCTAAAGCATTCATTCAGCTGTAAAGGCTCAGAAGAAACATGCCTTTACACCTATTTAACAAGGGAAATAGAAAAATGTATTTTTATAAGAGATGTTCTTGGATTTTATTTAGCAGATTCAAATAACTTGACAAATACAGACCTCATGTTAGGTCTCTACTATTGTTGTTCATTATATTATTTATTTTTTTGCATATGACTTGCTCGGTGATGTAGGAAGCACAGAAATAAAGGCAGTTCTTGCCCTATAGTTTGTAATCTAAGGCCTATTTCTCCAGAGATTAAATGTGTGCATAAAATTATACACATGAATAGTCCTATTTAAATCTATGGTATTGCTCTCATGCATAAATATTTGAATCTTCAAAGGAATGGAGGCTAAAATTGGTACTTTCTCTGCTTCACCCCAATTTAAATAGGGAGTTTTGTGGTTGGCTTCATGAAGGGTTTGTTTGAATGGCCCAAATGTGAATCCATAAATGTACAGATACGGAGTTTGTCAACGTTAACACTGAAAACCATTTTATCACAGTTTCTTATGATCATTTTCTGCTTCCCCCTACCAACACCTGCAGCTTGCCCTTCTCTACCCTCCAGACCCATATGCACCTTTTCCCCTACAGTGGGGATCAGCAGATCATAATAAACTGTCTGTGTGTGCACTAGTTGGAAAAGGGCATGAAGTAGCTAAAGCTCAAGATGGTACTGCTGTGTTGCTTTATCTCACGCTGAAGGAAAGCTAAGAGCAGGTACACTTGTCACTACTGTGGCCAGGAGATGGGTAATAATTTGTAAACTATTCTAATTGGCTTGCATATTTGAACTCTTCACTTGATAACTTTTCCCTTATTCAGAAGTCCTGAAAAATACGATCATCGAGTAGCTGCAGTCATACAGCTCTGTGCAACATGTATGTACTTTAGTCACATTAATTCTTCAAAGATACTGGAATGTGTTAAGAAGGTAATTAAACACTCTACTCACTCTCTGCTGTTTTATAGGGAGAGCTACTTCTTTTCTTCTAAGTGCTTTCTAAGCATCCCTTAATGGGAGATCCAAGATTGTAAAGTCTTACAAAACATTTCTTGGACTTCAGCCAAGTTGTGACTATTATCCTAAGATATGATCCCTTACAGAATCCATTTTTTTGTGACGGGAAGTTGTTGCAGGAACACCATATCTCCTATTACCTAATTGATAGCACATTTCTCTGCCTTTAAAGCGTGACTTACCTTTCTAGAGCAAACTCAGTCCAAGCCCTGTGGTTCCATTTGTTGCATTTCATCTCATCGCTAGTGCAGCCAGAGTTCCCTGCAGTAGCTTTGAAAGGGTATAACTTTGGGGAGACTCTGCTGAGCATGTCTTTTGGATGGCAACGACGTTGTTCCTCAGCAGGAGTAACTGCCTTGCTTTCTGGAGTCAGGGCTTGCTGCTCTGGGGGTTGTACGATCGATCATCTCTTTAAGCACCACCTTGTGGTTGAACTAATTACAGACAC
The DNA here is from genome assembly GCA_009819775.1 of Phoenicopterus ruber ruber. NCBI lineage: Eukaryota > Metazoa > Chordata > Aves > Phoenicopteriformes > Phoenicopteridae > Phoenicopterus > Phoenicopterus ruber. The sequence goes on along the minus strand of CM020220.1, from coordinate 20,192,538 downwards.
GTAAAGGCGTCCTTGAAAATTGCGCCGTGCCACACAGCGAGGCTAAAAGGTACTTCAGGAAAGCATCTAATCCATCCTTGAGCCACGTGCAGGAGTGACACTATGGCTGTGTCACTCCTGACAGATACCTTATGTATCCTGCCAAGCATCCGGAGGTGGCGGAAGCACACCTCCCTGGCAATCTGTGCCAGTATTCACTGTCCGCACTGCTAGAAAAGCTTCACCAGTGTCTAACCTGAATCTTTCTTACAGCAATTTAAACTCTTTATTTTCCTCATCTCTGCATGATGGCCTCGGTCACTTCTTTCTTCTTTTCAAAGGCCTTTTAAATCTGAAGGCTTTTTTATCCCACTTCTGCTAAGACTTGCTTTTTCCTTAGCTGAATAACTTTGATTATTTATGTTGTGCTTTCTGATTATTCCTGTTGCTCTCCTCTAAATTCTGTCCAGTTGGTTTAGATACTTTTGAAGTAAAGTGGGCAAATGGGACACAGTGCTTTAGCTTAGGTCTTATCTAGGCTGACTAAAGCACAACTGCATTATGTATCTAATCTGTCACTACATCACAGTACAGTACTTGTTGCTTTCATACAAGTATGGCATTGCTTACTCAGTTCTGTTTAATATCTATTATAAGCCTTATTTCTTTTTCTGTGGAACTGCTGCTAAGACACTTGTTTCCTACTTTGTCTTTATATAGCTGATTCTGCCTGCTTCAGAAAAGGAGTCAGTACTATCTGTGTTGCATAATAGTAACATATTTTCTTCAGACCAATGTCAAAACTATATCAAATTGTAAACTTATTCTCCAATGTACATGCAGTCCCTTCCACCCTGAAGTGTCCTGCAGAATCAATCCGTGTACATTCTACTTCAGCCTGTGTTAATATTTAATAGTATCAGATGTGATATATTCTTGAGAACGCTGCTTAGAACAGACCTCTGGTATGACAACCAGTTGGACAGTGCTTCACTGGTAATTGCTTTCAAAATATACTTTTCCAACTGGCTTTGCACCTATTTTGTAAGAATTTAATCTGCCCTTTGCGGAAGAGATTATCATATGAGACAGTGCCAAAGTCTTACTAAAGTAAATGGTTGAAAAAGTACTGTTTCTTCCCCAGTCTACCTGTGTTGCTACCCGGTCATGGAAAGAAATTAGATCAATATGTGGCATGATTTGTTCTTGATTAATATACATCACATCTCCCTGTTCTTTTCCAGGTGCTTACAAATGGACTTTTTCTAGGCAGACAAGTTAAGCTGACATGTCTATAATTTTTCAGCTCCTCCTTTTCCCATTTTTCTGTCTTCTGCTGCCTTCCTTAGTCCCCAAGAGTTGTCAGAGGTGGCTGCTGATGGTTCTGAGGTGGCTACAGCCCTCTAAGTTTCTTCAAGCTCTTCAAGTTTCCTACATGAAATTCTACAAACCCAGCCAATCTGAAAATAGCTAATTTACGTAATATTTTCTCATCAATTCTTTTGCTTTTTCAGGCTGAGATTTTACTCCTTTCACTCTGCTACTTAGGATATTAGCCATCTGTCTGCCACTGATCTTTCTAATGAACACTGATACAAAAAATAAATCAACTGCTTCTGGCCTTCTTGTCAATAGATTTCCCTCTGTTGAGCAGTGGATCAACACTTTTCCTTCTCTTTGTTTTACTACTAATGTACTTGTGTAATATTTTTTGAGCTCTTGACGTTTCTTGGTAGGTCTGTCTCATTTTATACCTTTGCTTTTCTAATTTTGTCCTTCATTATTCACATTAGTTTTTATACTTGCCTTTTGTAAACCCCTTACTTTATCCTTTCTGTATTTCAGTGAAGAACTCTTTCTTTTGCTGAATTGAATCTTTACTACAACTTCTAGCTCTATCTGTGCTAGGATATATTGTATGTGTGGTTAGTGTTGTTTTGTTAAGTAGCTATCAGCTCTCTTTAACTTCCTTTACCTTACGCTTGATCCCTCATGACCTGCTCCAGGACTTTAGCTATCAGTATTCTGTTTTTATGGAAATTTTTCTTCCTAGTCCATTGTTTCTACTTTGATGTTCTTACTTCTGTAGAGTTCTGACACAGAATCATTTCATGATCACCTTCACCCAAGTTACCTCCTGTCTTCGCAGCTGATCCTTCTGTATTGGTCAGGATCAAATGTAGGTGAACAAGCTTTCCTGCTGCTTTCTGTAGATTCTTGTGCTGTGCCTTAGCTTTCACCTTGGGTGTTTTCTGTACTTTTGGGTTGAATCAGATTTCTTCTAAATACTCTCTTATATTCTCTTTTGATTAGGATGGGAGATTTATTGACAAATCTTCATCCATATTCAATTTTTACAACTATTAGTTTTATGCTTTTTTGTTGTAGCTTAATGGAAACTCTAAAGAATAAAAATGTGATTCATTTTCACTAGTCTATTGCTGTAGAAGTCTCCTATATTTTTTGTCTTATGCATTTTATCTCTCCTTTGTAGTATATTCCTAAGTATATTCCTAACTAGAATTAAAATCTGGAAGCTAGATTGACTATATTGTGCTTTATGGATTAAAAAAAAATCTTTTAAGAATGTAAAATTTAAAAATAATTTTCATAATGACTTTAAAGCCAATTTAGCCAACCATTTAAGTATGTATTTACATTCAGTCTCATTGAACTTGATGAGGACTTGAAAGCCTTTTAAAAGAAAATGGAAGCAAAAACTATTAATACTCAGAGTGCTATCTCTGACTTCATTATTTATATACCTGTTTGAAACTGTTATTCAATGGTTTCGTTTGCATTAGAGGCATCTTTCAAAAGATTCTTGCTATTCTTAGCATGCTTTAACTGCAAATGTAGACTGACTAAAGCATGCTCCACACAGTTCCAGAAACCAAGAAATATTGAGGGATGTTCTGCCGCCCTTCGGGTGGGACAGAATTGTTGATAACTTAAATGAGTCTTTGAGAAATCGTTGACTTATTAACGAGAAAAATCGGGAATCCCAATGTCACTGTATTGATTTGCCTTTTCGGAGACTTCATGTACGGTATGAGTAGAAATGAAAAACCATTTGCATTGTTTTCCATATACAGGCTTCTCCGTTAAGATTATCTTATCTTCATTGATTTCTGTCATGTGCTTCCCTCATTTTCCCCTTCCCAGCTGACCTAATTCCCGAATGCAGTCTCCTGGTGCATTTATAGCTCCTAGCACTATTTGATTACTACAAGGACTTTGTCACATCATTAAAATCCCGTGGGAGCTAACGAACAGATGCCCAGCTTAAGAAAACCAATGCCCATCTTAAGAAACCTGGCAACCCAGCAGTACATGGCACGTGTTTCACCATACTTCAGACCTGGCTGTCCTGCCTTTGCTGTACGGGTGTAAGGGAGCCGTGGCTGCCATGGGCCGAGGTGCAAGGTCTTGCCCTTGCGGGAGACCTCTGTGTTTGGTATGATCTGCCCTGTCAGCAAGCCCACAACGCCAGCCAAATTCAGCCCTCGTGTCGTGTCTCCTGACATTTCACACTGGAAGTAAATTTGGTCTTTGCTGTTAACTACCAGTCCCAACAAAGCAAAACGTCTTCCCATCATTCTGAAGTGGCTGCTGAAGTTCAGTTTTGTTCTCCTTTGTCTCCATTTCTACTGTCCTTTAACCCTGCTTTCCTTTTTTCTCTGTGTTGTGCCGTGTGCTTCCTGTCTCCCCTTCTCCTTTCACCTGTGCGATACGTGCCTGTTTTACCATTTCTCTCATCCCCTTCTCTCCTTCTCTCTTGTAGAGCCCTGATAGCCTTCCCTTTCACTCTTACCTTTGCAGAACCAAGTCACCTGCTTTACTCTTCTTTTTTCTTCACCAGCCCCTTTGTGAAAGTCCTTACCCAGGTCTCTGCAAGTGGCCTGTGTGCTCTTGCATTTCAGAGAGCGGCTATAAAAGGGTTGCCAGCTAGGCCCGATGATCGTTTAGAAAAGACAGAGAGTGGGAGCAGAGCTTTTTCTTCATTCCTGTTTCTTGCGCTGTGCTGTAAGGGAGAAGAGAGCTGAATAGAAAAAGGTGCTGAAGGAGGAGAGAGTTTCCATGGTGGGGGACTGAGTGGCGGTGGCAGCCATGTGCGGAGAAGTGCTGTTGTGCCCACTGTGGGTCGAGAGCAGCAAGCGGCAGAGCTAGCTATGCCCACCTAGCCTCAGATCTGGTGTGATGTTTGGCTGTTGCACACTTCATTAGTACTTTAGAAAGTATAATATACATTTGTTTATTCATCTTCATGTGTCATGTCGCTATTTTAATTTGCTGAGCATTAAGAGCCAAGTTTGTCTTTAGGATGTCTTCAGAGAGCTTTTTCTGTTCACTTCCCCTGGCAGAGCTTGGACTTACACGTCATGCTTTGTTTTTACAGCTTCTTTGTTCAGTTTCTTATTTTAGCCTTTATTTTATTTTACTGCTCAACCTTTAAAAATGTATTTCATTTCATTTTATTTTTCAGACACCTCTTATTGAACCTCACATCCCACATCGTCCTACTAAAACCATTACACAGGTAATAGGACATAGGTGTGCTGTAGAGCCAGGCTGCTAGACAAATGGAAATAACTCCTGTTTCCAACAGTGTGATGTGTATCAGCTGAAGTGATGCTTTCTGTTAGATGTCATAAGTATGTGAGACTTAAAATCTCGAATATATACTACATTGCTCTGCAAAAGTAAGCATCTGTGCAAGGACTTTTAATTTAGGGAGAAGAGAACTTGTGTTTTGTTTTGCAGAAGGCAGTACAGAGATTGCGGAAAGTTTAAAATCTGTGTGTCTTGGTCCCTTTTTTTTCTCCATGATCACCAAGGTTCCTTCAGAAAAGATCCTCAGAGCTGGAAAGATTTTGCGGAATACAATTCTGTCCCGAGCCCCTCACATGATAAGAGATCGTAAATACCATCTGAAGACTTACAGGTGTGTGAGCTGATTGTATAGAGGTCTCTGAATTTTTATGCCTGCCATCCTCTGATTTGTCATTTATGCCTTACCATACTTGCACGTCTCAAAAGGTCTGAAATTATTCTGTGATGCCATTTGAGTCTGGATGTTATGCAGTCTTTAATGGGCCTGGTAAATCTTTTCTGAAGTAATTTGACTGGAAATTGAGTCCATGATTGTGAACAGAGCATTCACATACAAAAACTCTTCCAAAGTTAATAGCATAGTTAGCTGGAATATTCTGTGCAATATCAAGTTAAAATGTAGATTCTGTTCTCTTCGTATATCAGTAAGAGAGAATAGGAAAGCTCATTAATATGTTATGTTACTGTACTGATTGCTACAGTGGTGTTGCTCAGTGTGGAGTTCTGAAAATTCACCTGATGAGAAACATTCGTTGTGTAGATTTTCTGTTCTATTTAAATTTTTTTTTTTTTCAGTGTATTGCCAGGCTTTCTTATCTTCCTGGTGGTGGCAGCACTGGCTTGCTGAAGTGGGATAACAATGGCACTTGTAGAATAGGAATATGACTTCAAGGAGTCAGGATCTATCTACTGTTGGCTTAAGAAACAATCAATTTCTTTTAGTGTCTAATGTTTACATCAAATACCTAATGCATTATTCAGAGTATATTTAAATAAAAATTGGTTTAAAATCCCTGAGTATGTCTTTTTCTAAATAGTAAATCAATATGTTGCTGATCCGCTTTTGAGATAAATGCATTGATTTTCCATATTTCAGTCCAAAATGTATTTAATATGATGCAAGGTATTGGGAGCTTTTGAGTTGATCTGAGAGTATATCACGATATGACATTGCTCATTGTTCTAGAAGAACAAAAGAGCATATATGATAAATGAAGACCAATGCTGGTCCAAACAACTGCACCATTTTATCTTATACATAACTGGGAAAAACTTACTGTTCTGTCCTTGGGTTTTTTACATATGGAATGCCAAAATTTAGATTGGATCCAGGTGAGGGGAAGTTTTGTCATCAAAATGGGATTTTAATTGGAAGACCATTATTTATGCTAAATTTCAGCAATTTCAGTATTATCTATTTCTTTGGTCTTTGAAAGTGAAGCAAGAAGTGTGGAGCCATGAGTGCCTGTCTGGAAGGACTAGCCAGCTTCCGCTCTGTTATATGTGTGAGCAGTTATAAATTTTTAAGTTTTTGCTCACATCATTGCTTATTTGCTCCTGTTCTGCTGAGGTAGGGAGTGTTATGACAAACATTTACTTAGTGACCACATGGCTTTTTGGTTTTTTCCCCCTCTTTGGGCGTTCTCCAGAACTTGAGGCCTGCTGTTGTCTGCCTCTGGGTCAGGCAGGAGCTGCAAGGTGACCAGCACCTAGCATGAGAGAGCCTCAGAAACACTGTAGACCTACAAACCAATGTTCCCAAATACTGTGTGGCCAGAGTTTATTTTCAAATGGAGGAACACCCTCATAGCACTTATTCTTCCTGTGGAGGTTGTTCTCATTGGGAAAGCTTTTACAGTGTTAGATGATTGTTTTCATGCTGGATTCTGAAAAGCGTGAGGCTTTTGCTATCCCATGGTATACAGAGAAGATTTCCTTTGAAATCTGGGTTGGAGGTTGTTGCACTGGTGCAACAGGTTTTGTACCAGGTGGCACAGGGTCACTCTGATCCTCTGAACTTTGCATTTCCCCAAACACTTGTTGTTCTGCTGAGGTGATCCTCTCAAAACTGAACACCTTCACTGGTATTTCAAGCATATACATGTAGATGGTGACATTGTGTTTTTTGTAGGGAGATTTGACTAAGATTATACAGAGTTTAAGATACCACTGTTCTTGGCAGACACTGTGTGTGATCTCTCGCTTGGCTAGCTCCCTTTTCATTTCTATCTATTTATTTGTCCTTCAGGCAATGCTGTGTGGGGACAGAACTAGTTGACTGGATGATGCAGCAAAGTCCTTGTGTCCATTCACGAAGCCAGGCTGTTGGCATGTGGCAAGTATTGCTGGAAGAAGGTGTTCTTAACCATGGTAAGATAAAGAAAATCAGCATCTTGACTAAAACATGGGCAATGTGTGACATCAGTGCCTCTGTAGATCTCTTTCGTGAAAAAGAAAGGGATCGTGAGCCCAAAACAAATGCTGCAGAGCAACCTATTCATTCCTAAATGCAAGTGCAACACACAGACAGTATTACATGAATCTTGCTACCAATATACCTTTTTAATTTATGAGAATATTGAAAAGCGAGTGAACAATTTATAGTGATAACTCTAATTATACTTAGGAGTACACTGGCTTGTGATTATATTGCAAGAGCTGTATAGCACTCAGGCCAAAACCAAGAGATGTATTACCATACACAAAACTGATCTTCATCAAAGATTTGCAGCATTTGGAAGTGAATGTGAGCATTTGTGTTTGCTCAGATCCATAATTTTGGAATGATTTTCAGTAGTTTTGGAATGGTTCCCAAATTCAGCACTCCAGATATTCCAGTGCAGAGATCTGGGATTTTATGTTAGTTTTCTGACTGTATTTTACATTGACTTTCAGTTTCCATTTGGCAGGATTTACTTGGTAACAGAATATTATAGCCCTCAAAAGGGTAGCTTTCTAAAGCAATATTCATATTTGAAGCTTTGCATGTACAGTTTTCTTAAGTTCAGAAGAGCAGCTCTATTACAGAACGCTTCCATTTATCCTCTGTTGTGCTTCCCATATCCCAGAGAGAAATTTCCACACTGAGAAGACAGATTGTTTCCACCACTTGCTTACCTTAAGGGCTCAAGCTTTAATTCCTGCCAAATATTCCCTTGAACTCCCAGGGGCAAGCTGTTGCAAGCTGCATCACAGTATCCAACTCAACACATCAGTCTGATTTGTGTGGAATACCAAGGGTTTCTCCTTTGCCATATCATAGCCTCTCATTAGAAGTCTTCTCTTAGTAGTCTTTCCATTAAGCTTTTCCACCAGGACCCAAGTCAGTGAACTTGCCCCTGGGATTATATCTTGGTGATGTACATTTCTGATACAACAGAAAGAGTTTAGATGCTTTTGTTTCCTTTTAGCCCTGTCTGAAACATGTAGGGCAAGGTGTTCATGCTAGAGAACACCTCTTATAAATTCATGATGTAACTGTTTCCCCAGTGTGAATTGTTTGCCTAAATGAAATGGTTTGAAACAATAAGAACAAACCCAGATCTAATAAGAAAAACACACACACGCATGCGTGCGCACACACACATATGTATACACACCCACAACACACATATGGAAGCCTTTTGGGAAGTATTTGTAGTACACAATTTGAAAGTGTACCCTCCAAGCTACGTAATTTGGGCATATGTGAGAAATAAAGGTGTTTCATACTCTTGCAGTTTCTCTGTAGCTTTCTTTCCCTTCTTAACTAATATATCTGTGACATCTATGATGCTACACAGATTTCTACAAGGTCAACTTTAATGAAGAGAGCTTAGCATTTGATATGTTACGTTGTTTTCAGTGGATCAGGAACACCACTTTCAAGACAAATACTTATTTTATCGATTTTTGGATGATGAGCATGAAGACGCCCCTTTACCAACCGAGGAAGAGAAAAAGGAGTGTGATGAGGAGCTACAGGACACTATGCTGCTTCTGTCTCAGATTGGGCCAGATGCTCATATGAGGATGATTCTCAGAAAACCGTAAGCAGATTAATGAGTTAATATTATACATGGGCCTTCCCTGTGACATGGAAACAAGAGCAATCTACATTTATTATCACACATCCTTTGGCCAGTTATTTCACTTCAGAGCCAGTTGTTCAATCTCTAAAGTTTTAAAGTCCATATTAAGTCATTTCCAGTCCTTATTAATGCTTATAAGTTGAACTGTGTGTTGAGAATAACCATCAAAGGCCATGAATGCCATCATACTCACCTTGAGGAAAATGCTGCATTATGAGTTTCTATTTCATTTCTGAATCTCCTCAAAAGTAAGTTGCAGGTAGTAGAAGAGTCCTGCTCTGTTAACACTTTCTGTGTAGATGTGCCATTCAATTAACTATGCTGCTTTCAGTTATTGTGAGTGAGTAGAGTGGTAGGATGGCAGCACAGCAGATACCTTTCAATTACAGTCATCAGTGGCAGCCATTAATTAGATTCATCCTTGGTAGAACTTTATTGAATTAAGACAGGCTGGACTTGGCCTGTTGTAGTTTGCTAGCAAGGTGTGAAACGTGTCTCTGTGGGATTATTTATCCATTCTTATTGTTATAAAATCAATACAGTAAAAAAAAAATGCTTTCTGTACCTAGGCCACAGAGAATGTCTGCCTAACCTTTTCATAGCTATCAGATCATGTCCTCTCACTCACTGGTTGGCTAATCATCCTTTCAGCAATACATTCTGGTCACACTGAAAACTGTGCTAAAGGCCTTTTTTACAGGCAGCTTTATAGTGACTTCAAAGAAACCAGTATAAACTCTGTTTGACCCTCCATTGAAGGCAACCTCTTCATTATGCAGGTAGTGTTTAGGGGCCACTGAAGAGACATTTTTCTGCTAATTAAGCGCACTGAGAATAAGGAATTACTTAAGGTCATCTTCACTGAAGTGTTACTCGTAAGGGTCAGTTCAAGAAAGATAAGTACACAAAGCTGAATCCTGCTCCTTTGAGGCCATTGGCAAAGTTTGTCTTTGCTGTGGGATAGGATTGGGCCCTGCCTACAGTGTGAGAACATATTTATACTAAAAATGTTTTGAATCCACTTAACACAAGTGCTCGCTCCTGTTCTGTTTCCATCTGTATCCTTTTCCTGCTCCATTCTTGTCCCTGTGTTATCTGTTTAGATTGTAAGCTCATTTAGACAGCACTTTTCCAAAAACTTGCTAACAGCATTGAATTTCAAAAAGTGCCATCGGATCCTTGTCCTTATAAAAATAGGTAACACTGCCATGCAGCAATAGTTTTAAAAGTATAAATTCTCTTTCCTCTGTTTATTAGAGGTCTAGTGAAACACAACCAAAGGAGCACTCACTCCCTGTCACACAAAATACATAGACAAACTAGACTGGGAACATGGTGCTTCTGTAAACCCTTACGGTGTCAGGGAATTGAGGTGTTTTCTCTTCACAGAGATGTCCTGCGCATTCTCTGCTGAGGAGCGAAAGAGGGCTTCTTGCATCCACAAGCAGACGCCAGTCATTAGGAGACGGTGAGCAGTGCTGTGTGTGCTGTGACCCTGCACCTCTGCACTATCGTCTCCTTTGCCTCAGGCTGACAGAGCAGGTTGGCTCTTGGAGAATTGTCCTCTTATGTTATCATGGTTTTTGGCTGCCTACTACATTTGCTTTTCATCATGACTTTCAGAGCAGCCAGTGTAAGTTTACCCTACCAGGATCAATGTTGATTATCATCCCCACTCCTTGGAGAGAGCTGAAAGACTGGAATGGTGCTGTGGAAAGTACTGCTCTCCTCTCTGTGTCATCACTTGCACAGCATCACCTGAAAGAATATTCCTAGGAGATTTTTCATGCAATATAGTGAGGGGAAAGAGGTTTTCTCAAGACTGACAGCCATCTGACATCTTTCCCTATCCCTATCCCTGAAAGTGCTTATTTTTGCTGCCCTTTGCTCACAGAAGCAAGCTTGTAGTGTCAGGCACCATATTAACTACTGTTCTAGTATTCAGTTTACATGCATTATGATTTTGTTAATTGAAAATCCACCCTGGGCTGAGCTGTATCAAAGCTGTTAAAATCTCCGTGAACCCTCAGTGTCCTGCTAGTTTTGAGTATACACCGTTACAGCTGCCAAAAGTTCAAGGAATTGTCAGGGCTTCAGAGACACTGGCTCTAGCTGACCTGAGCAGGACCCACAATTTTCAAACCAACACAGCTGCATTTTATAATAGTCATCATTTCCAGAGAGGTTGCAGAACTCAGATAATTACCCTGAAAGAAATAAGACAATATTCTTTGATGAGAAGATTACTTTGAGAATTTGATTGTATAATGAAGCTGTTGCTTTGAAAGGTACTTTCTATTGTTCAAAATCTGAAAATCTCTAGCAAAAAGTGTCACTTGTTTTGACAGCCGACTTAAAAAATTCTCTGTTTATTACATTAACTGCAGCATTTTAACTGTCAAACTGTGAAAGAATGTTCTATAGTTTAAAAAACAGAATAGAGCTCAGGGAAATTTTTGGCAGGCTCTTGTTGCTATTGGGTGGTTTTTTTTTTCTTTGGAAACACATACACTGTGAATGTGAAAATAGCTTTTTGTGAAGTAGCAAACACAGCTCTCTGCTCCTTATAATGCCTGGAGCACAGGTGCAGACCTTGAGCAAGTCCCTGGAAAAAATGTTATAGAATTAACACAGCTCTTCCTTACAAGCGTTTCAATCCTTCAGTACGAAAATACATCCCGAAAACATTTTTCTAGTTATTTTTATTTTATTTTAATGGTGTTCAGATGTAGCTAACTTGATCGTAGACCCTAATTAAATAGGATGCTGTAATACAAAGCTAAACACAATAATAACAGGAGTCTTTAAAGGGAGAATGATATTCATCAGACAACAGTATTTAACTCAGACTAGGTTATGGATTATATTCTTTTTTAATACTCTAGGCTACAGTAAGTTGGAAGTATGACTGAAATAATAAATCTGTGTTATATATTCTTGGTGACTTCACTCAGCAAATTTTTTTCTCAGTACAAAGAGTGTTTGATTCCACATGTGATCAGTAATCAAATTTTAGTGTCACTTGCAGAAGTTAGCTTGACAGGATGCTAGGGAGAGGAAGTGAAAACAAATCTAAATATGGTAAACAGCACAAAATATATATATAATAAAATAACAATTTAATTATTGCTAAGAATCTATAGCTTCTTGAAGGTCTTGTAAAAATCAAGCAAGATATATTTATTCTCTTGTTCTTAGAATTTTTTATTTAGATATTCCACCCAGCTGTTAGTATTAAGAACCATACTGGATTTCTCCATAAAGACTGTATTAAGTTCCATAGTCCTTGGTGGAGTTTCCTGCCAATGACATTTAATAAACCAAGAGTTATTCCTGGGACAGGAGATACAGATTATCTTTCCACATATCAGTTCACTGACGTTTATGGGTATTATATGTGGTAAATGGTATTTATGGAGTTAATCAAGGAACACTGATTCAAGTACAAAGATTACATAATTAGCTCTGTGCTAGAGTACGTGAACGTGCATTTGCTTTCACGCTCAGACACAGGTAGCAGGTAAAATCATTCGTGTCTCCTATACATTCTTTATGGTACTTGAAGACAAAATTTGTACTCTGGAAATATATGTGTATTTGACATATAATCACAATGTTATGGGGTCTCTGATCTTTTCCCTTGTTCTTATTATCTGAGAATTTTCTAGTTAGCTGTGTAATAAAAATAATCAATGATATCGCTTGTACTTACATGGTTTATCAATGGCAAAGTACTATGTTATTGTCAACGTCCTAGTCACAGAGAAGCTCAATGTCTCTGACCTTGATAAATTCTCCAAACACTGAACAGTTTTTATTGATCACTTAATATCGCCTGAGTTCTCCTGTCCATTAATGTGTAGCCTCGTTCTCTACCTATTCCATTTATTATCTTGTCTATAACCAGCTATTGCTGTTAGAATGTGTCCCCTGCAGAAACTAGGTCTTTACACAGCAGGATCCTACAAATCAACATCAGTGGGTCACCACAGAAGCAGTGATGCCTAATATCTCTCCACGTGACATCTGCAGAAGCAGAAGTAAAGACTGGGTACATCCACTATAGATTGTCAGTCCTCCCAATGTGCTAACACGGGAGGCAAATGGATATACTGAAAGAAGAGTGTACCCTTTTGTCTTGATAGAGATCTGTTGTAGTAAGACATCATCCTTTTATATTTTAATTTCCTGTAGATATTTGTTAATTTGTTACACTATTTTCCCTTTTTCCAGGACATGCTGGTTTTGCAAGCATGTAATAAAATTAAAGTTGTTACTTCCTATGGGAAGTATTATTTGTTAAAATCCTTACCTTTTGTTTCTTAAATCTCCAGTGAAAGGTAGCTAGTACTGGCTTAGCTTTATTCTGTACTTAATTAAGCTGCTACTGCCCCACATAAATCACTAGAAGGGGCAGCCTTATAATTTCAAGCCAGATTTAGAAATAGTAAAGAGTATTTTGAGTCACTAGAGGGCATAGCAGTACCAAACCAGTTTCTGTTTCTCCCTTAACAGTTTATTACATTCTGTATGAGAAGAGAATAATTTCATCCAGAACATTTTTTTGTCTAAATTAGCCTTTAATCTGGGTAATAATAAATGCACGTCATCAGTAAGTGAAGAACAAATGAAAAATATAGCTTGCTTGGCAGAGAAGATGTCAGTCGTCCTTACATTTTCTATGGCTTCTTCAGTACTTCCTTCATCCAAAAGAAGTCTTCATCAAACTTCTTTTCAAAAAGATGCAATAGAACTCCAGAGTGACACCGTTGCTGGGTACTCCCTCTACCGCACACATGATTTAGACAGAGTGTTGAACGAACAGGTGATGAGGCAGAAAACCTGTACAGCACTATATTTCTTTGTATGACTTTCTTGATCCTGTAGATGCTAGAATCTCCTGTAATATTGACATTTTAGGAGGAAAACTTCTATCAGAAAGGTTCATTGTGACATTTCTTTTAGGGCTGTCTGAAGATTCAACTGTGCTGTTAATTCTTTTGACACCACGCATTGCACAGTGGCGTTTGGAACTGTGCACTAGCCTGTGTACATGCGAGCATGTAAACCTTCTCCTTTGAAACTCCTGCCCCTGGACTGGACTTCTGTATCCCGTTTCCTCAAGTCTTAAATTTATCCTCTCTCCCTTTTTATGACTAGGTTGCTCTTTTCTTCTGTTCTTGGCCCACTGATTTAAGTACTTATATTCTGCTTTTCACGAATCTGAAACATTGTTTGAAAGGACTCAGTCCTATAAAAGTAATTTGGGATAATGCTTTGAAGGATTTTTTCTCTGTGTGTGTATGTAACTCCAATGCGCTGTCTGAAATTATATCACAGGGGAATTTGTCCTTTTAGAAGATAAAGCTGTATGAGACACTTTAACTAAAGAGAATCTTGTGAGTGAGAGAAAGATTAGGAGTTACTCACAAGCTCCTACAACTCCTTCTCATGGGTACTGTTCATTAGATCCTCCAAAGCATCTCTGACACACTTGCAGTCTTCAGAGTATTTGTGTCCTTTTTTAGCAATCAGAAAATTTTCCAGTGTGTAAACTACAGAAATGCAATTATTTCAGTCACAGTGGCAGCCTCATTCCTCGTTGTGCTATATGAGGATTATTCCTTCATCAATGCATGCTTTTTATTAATGGCAGCTTCTTGTATTTTTCAGTGAGAGAAGTTGAAACTACTGAGTGCTTCTCATTTACCTTTGTGGCTAAACAACAGCACTCAGCATTAACTCTATAGCAGTCATTTACTGTCCTCCAAGATGCACTGCTGCCTCTTCCAATTTGTTCATCAGAAATTCAGGCACTCCTTTACAAACCACTACTACTGTCTGTTTGCTACAACTAATTAGTGCTGCATGTGACAAATAGTGCAGGTCCCATACTTGGGAGTCCTTTTGAAAGGTACAGATATTTATGCACTGTTTCTGATTTATGTGACCATTTTACATATAGAACACTTGTTTTCATCAGGAAAGCTGCCTAATCAGGATCTCTCTAAGGTGGTTGCCATGGCTGCTGCTCGGTGTCATTCAGGTGGTTTCATAGTGCTTCTGTCCTTTGTGTGTTTCAGTCCTCCAGCCAGAACCACCGTTCAGTCCCTGTTTAGTGAGGATGTACCCTTCCGTAGACAGTACAACAGCATTTTGTGTTGTTTTGTACTTCTCTGAAGCATTTATTTTGGGCATTTATTGTATTTTGCTGTCCTTTTTATCTTCTCTCTATAGGCCTGGCCAGAGAACTGTAGATGACTTAGAAATTATATATGAAGAACTTCTTCACATTAAGGCCTTATCTCATCTTTCTACCACAGTAAGTATCTTTAAAAATATAACTCATCACCAAAAGGGAGGTTGAATTTTGGATTCTGCTGCTTTATTGGAATTGGAGCGCCTACAACCCTTTCCATTTACACTTTCCATGCAAAGAAGTTATTCTCACCTGTGAGGACCACCCAAGCACTATGCAGATGTAGGCTGTCTTTTGGATATCATATCTGATTCCATATCTAATTCCCTTCATGTGTTTCTGCACAGCCCCTACCTCACTCACTTGGCACAGGTGCCACCATCTGGGTCCATATCTGAGTTTAAATTAAGATGCCTGCAGTCTGACCTGACACGTGGGACTGTGGCGCTACTGAATTTTGCAGAGTAGATGTTTGATTTCTGAACTATAAGAAGTCTTGGTTTGAACCCGTTAGGAGGAGGAATTACACAGTGCAGAAAGGTGTGCTGTGCATTGCTGGCTGGTTGGAGTTAGCTCATTGAGTGAAGGAAACCTCATCAGACACTTGCTCTCTGAGTGGGCAAGAACAGTGCAGAGAACCAAGAATAAAGGAAATGGAGAAAATGGCTGGAGGAGAGAATGCAACCGTTCAAAGTCTCACCATTGTTGACACACTGTGTAGGCAACTGAGACAAGCTAAATAGCACTTTACTTGGTAGCAGCAAAAGATGTGGTGCTTTCAGAAAAAGGAAGCCAGTCAGAAAGTAGATTGATGTTTGACAGTAGCTTCTTTGGAAGCTCTTGATATTTTCCATAATTCTCAGCTGACTAGGACAGATGCAGCTAATTATGAAGCTGCATTACAGAAAGATAGTACTCCGTGCAAACATATAACACCCGAGCAATGTTTTTCAAAAAGAATATGCATCCAGAGTTGGTAACTGAACTAAGAAGGAACAGCCAGCCAATATCCTTAAGCATCTCTGGGATGTAGGAAAAAAGTATTTAAAGAAGGACTTCTGTAAGATCCAGAAATGACCCTTTTCAAATCAAACAAACTGCCCAAGATAGATGCTGAGAGGGAGCGGAGAACACTCCTGATGCTACAGACATAACCTAGAACAAAAAAATCTGAAATACAAAATATTTCCAGCTCAGAAGAGATTCAGACTTGAGGTCAGAATCCACAGCAAGTAGCATATAGAACAAGTATGGCAGATGATACAAACTGCAAGAAATACTTGGCATTTTGAAGAAGTGCAGTTGATTCCATGTTTTTAGTAAGAATGCCAGCCTATTATGTGCAGCATGAACTAAAGCAGAGGACAGAAACCATGATTAGCTTAGAGGAAATCTTCAGAGGAGCAACAGACAGCATTGCTCCTATGAACCAGAAGATTAATGGTCAACCGACTTGAAAGCAAATGAAATGTTTATTAATTTTAAGGAAGGCATAATTCCTAAAGTAATAAGTTTTCTAGATATGCCACGAGCAGCAGGAAGTAAAATGGATAAAACTCAGGTCGCATGGTGGTGAACTAATCCCTGCTACAGAAGCCTGTGAAGTTAATGTATGAATGAAAAACAATTATATAATACAGTGTTAAAAACAAATCTAATGCTTGGCTTCATCAAGAGGATTCATTCACTGCAGAGGCAAATGACTGAAACAACTGAGAAGACATCTGAGGATGTACATGGATAGGAACGCTCTCTACAATGTGCAGAACAGCGCTAATGGGGTTGTATTTCCTGTCCTCATGAAAGCATCATTGCCTTCGGGCAGAGGTTATAAAAGAATTTGATGAGCTAATTGTTACAGAAATCACAGGCTTGTGGGTGCATTCACTGGTCAGTGTACTAAAAAAACCTGTCAAAACACCTCTATTTATCCCTTTTCTTCTCCAGACTGCAAACATGGAGTGCTTTGCACTGGCTGTCAGGAAGGAGTTCTAGGAGAGGTGGCTGGTGTGGTACACTTATGCTTGGTGCCTGAGCAAAGGTTTGGTGGGTGCCTTTAGGACATCAGAGCCTGAACTTGTCCACCCATCTAAGGAGATCCAGCCACCAGACTCTCATCTGGATTGTGTCCAGAATTTGAGAGTTCCTTCCCATGTTTTTCTTCATGGCCTAAAGATTTTTTCCATTTAAACAGTTGGGAGAGTGGTGTGAAAATATTACTACTAAATATGCTGGAGCCAGCTTTTGATCTGTATTTGGCACGGTTAAGTTACACGGTAGTACCTCTGAAATATGGATTGCCACCAGCTGACATTCTCTGCAAACAAGAATCCCACTGCTTGGAAATTGACCTCCGAGTCCTTGGAGACTTGCGGTTACATGAAGAAGAGAGACATAAAGCACACAGGAAAACTCAGGATAATATGAGGTTCCCAGTGCTGCTACTATTTTGTAAAAGTAACACTAACAGTGTTTACAGTGCGAAAAAACGGTTGTAAACAGTGTCTTACTAGAGGCAACTGCCCAGTCAGTCGTAAGAGCTAATCACACCAGAGGAATACAAACCCAGTGAGGAGCAGGCTGACACCAAGGGCAGTGTCACATTCTCCAGTTCGTGGAAGAGGTAGTGAGCTGGACGTTTTGCCTGGGAAGCTGTCAGGCGGAGAGGGGCCTCAGCAGGTCCAGATGGCTGTGCCTCACAGCTCGACAGAGCAGAAGTGGCCAGACTTACATCAGTAAGGGAACGGGTACTGATTTCTCAGGGAAGAATAGGAGTACTGCAGAGACCCATGGAGTAATTGACAATTGCTAGCTATCTTCTGTAATAGATTCGTTACTACTGTTTGACACTTTCCATCATGTTAATGTTAATTGTTAATGATGGTTTCACATGTGCGTGTATGAAGAAAGATGTGGAGACCTGTATCTTAAAGATGGCCTTGCCTGAGCCATTTGGAACCAGGAAATGTAGAGGCTCATGTTCTGTAAAGCCAATCAGTAGGAAATAGGACATCAAGTGAAGCAGACCATTGTCTGGCTCTGTGACTCTGAATGAGTGCTGAACAATGCAGAGGGAAGGAAAGCAGCGACTGGGGTATATTATGTGACTTCCTCTCACCAGGAAGAATAAGATACATATTAAAACTGTAATTTCTCTCTCTTTATTTTAAGGTAAAGCGAGAATTAGCAGGTGTCCTCATTTTTGAGTCACATCCCAAAGCAGGAACGGTCTGTAAGTAAATGGAGTCCTGTCAGATCTTCTTTCCCATCTGTGGCATGAACATTTAAATTCTTAATGTTTAAATGACAAGAGCAAAACTTGGATGCACTTTTCAAATTTGACTGGCACTCAGTGTTTAAAACCTGGGGTAATAGGTGTTGGCTTAGCCTGTTGCTGATTGCAGGGACGGTACCAAACTTAATTCTATATCCTCGGTTGGATGTATGTATCACCTACAATTTGGGTGTGTTTTTGTTATCTAGAATTGTTATCTAGAATTTGGGGGGGGGGTTGTTATCTAGAATTTTGGTTTGGACCAATCTCTATTTAAAATGTATTTTAATATTATCCTTGTATTAAAAAAAAATCTTGCTGCACAAAATAAAGGATTTAAAATGTTAGATTACTCAGACCTGTTTGTACTGAGAATTTTTAGCAAATGGATGTCAAATTCACAGCCACTAAAGAATTGGGTTAGAACATGGTGCTACTGGTGGGATCCAAATCTGTGTGCTGATTAGTAATTGATAACCTGACATGTATCGATAAAGTAGTTGTTGCAATTGTCATGGAAAATAAAAGCAACTTTCACATCAGTGTAATAAAATAACTACTATATGGGTGTGGGGTTTTTTTTCTAAAATCTGAAGGTAATTGCTTTTAAAATTGTAGTATGCCCTTTTTCAAGGTAGACATTAATATGACTGTAGTGGAGTTGCCTTGAATTTTATTGAGTGCAGAATCTGGCACATTTATATTTTGAATAACTATATTCTCACCCTAAAATCTTTTCTCTCTCGTAGTATTTAATCAGGGAGAAGAAGGTACTTCTTGGTACATTATCCTAAAGGGATCAGTAAACGTAGTCATTTATGGCAAGGTATTTTTTTCAGAAGCCTTTTTATATGATTCTTATTATTGAAATTGTAAGAGTAAACTTTGAAGGAATACAGTTTAATTTAGAGCACAATTGCTTTGTCTGAGGAAACAAATTGAATGTAATTTTATTAAGAAATGACCCAGTGGTTTCACTGATTATACTTCCAGTTGATTGCTGTATAATTTCGGGATATATTACACACTTTCTGAATATAATTCAGCAGAGTTACATCAGTATCTTTAGGACAAAGTCATTTGCTGGAATTCGGTGAATTGCCAGACTTCTGTCTCATGGGGGGTTTTGCCCTGTCCCTTTACCACCGTATTCTCTTGTATTTGATGACTAACTTTCCTCATGCATGTCAGGCATGTCTGAGAGAAGTAGTGCTTTGTGACTAGTGGTTCTCAGGTTGGATGAACCACTCCCAAATTTATGCCAGCTCTTCATTTTAGTTAAGCTATAGATTGAAAAGCATCTCTATTGAATTTCCTGTTTATAAGAGAGATTTGTCAAGGTAAAAAATAGGACTTTGGTACACAGCAATCCTTTGAGTCTTTTAAAATGCCTACTTCCCTATTGATTTCTCATTCAGTGACTGAGAATCCTCCATTATGAACACCAAACATTTCACCAAAATCTAGCATAGAGGCCCTGGTGCTAAGTCTGTTCCTAAGTAACCCATATTTAGCTACATTTTTTACATCACTGGGTGGGCCAGATAACTGTTACTATAAATTGGAGTAAATGAAGCACTGCTGATTTACATCAGCTAAGGATGTGGTGTTATATGTAATTTCTGCAAACTTGATCTTATTTTTTAGGGCCTCTAAAATAAAAAACAACTCAACAACTTTCTGTCTTCAGCAGGACGAGAAGAGTCCTTCAAGCTGAATGTAATTTCAGAGAACAAGCCAATTCTTTTCTATTCTTGCCTTTCTTTAGTAATAGTAATAACCAGCTATCAAGTATTGTTTCCTAGTCATTATTTTGGCTGTTGATTTCCTGCCAAATAGATTTGTTTTGGTATGTGATTGTGAAGTCCGGTGTTTGTACAAGGACTTTGAATAGAATCCAGAGTAATGATGGGTTTCTGCATGTAAATGTTTTGCTCTGTGCAGGGTGTGGTATGTACTTTACACGAAGGAGATGATTTTGGCAAGTTAGCGCTTGTGAATGATGCTCCCAGAGCAGCATCCATTGTTCTGCGTGAAGACAACTGCCACTTCTTGAGAGTAGACAAGGAGGACTTCAATAGGATCCTTAGGGTAAGAGTGGGAAGGGCTGCCTCGACAGCACTGATATCAGAACTTGCAAATTTTTCTAGAGTCTGTCTTATTTCTATGGATATATTGATATTGATAACCTTGTTTGAAGTGTCCCTAATTGCAGAACAGAGAGGTGACAGTCTAGAAGATCAAGTAAAGAATATATTAATCATCTTTCCTCTTTTTCTGTTCCTAGCTCAACCATGAAAATTGGACCAAATGGAATCTTTTGTCTCTCACATTTCTGTGGTCCAGAATTTGCCAAGTGCTCAGTTTTTCCTTATGCCGTCCAGGATTTCTGGGTGATCTTCCATCCAAATATTGAATAAAACAAAATCACCCATTCTCCCAGATAGGTCAATGTCAGCTACCTTAAACTCAATAGATTCAAGGCAGAATCAAGTGGCAAATTAAATAAGCTACAGGTAAATACACGGATGTCTTTATCAGAGAGCTCTAGGAAGATATTCCCAGACTAATTTTACAGTTATTCACATTAGGGCAAATATGTTCTGAAGTCCAGCTGTAATTCTGTAAATACAGGCTGTTTTGCGATCATTCGTAGTATAGGAAGTCAAAACCAGTATCATCCTGTATTCGGATGTATACATGCCCAGTATTGCAGCAATAAAACCAGTCCAGACAGAGCACTATGCTGGAAAAATAACATAAGATTGTGTTTACTGTACATAAGGGAACAAAGACCCCATTGGTAGTAAGGTTGAGTTGGCCATGGAGACTCCCAACTGATTTAGCTCTGGTCAATACTTTAAAGATCAAAGTCCATGGTCATACTGATTTTCATCTGTGTTATTTGAATGCATATATATTTAATTCTTCTTTTTTTCTTTTTCTACTATGATCTGGTAGTAGAAAATGAAAAGTTTACTGACAGTTTACTGAGCTAAGACTTACCATTTTTAAGTGCCATTTTCTTTTTTTTTAAAAAGGGAAAAGTCAGATTATAGATAATAATGTTCATATATAAGTGGGGATAGAGGTTACATTACATATGGAAAGTTTGGCGGGGGGACTCTGTTTTTTGGCAAACTTTTTTTCCTTTGCCATAGACAGAGATTTTTCACATGGTTCTTGCTCTAGTCCCTCCCACAGTTCTCTTCCTCTTCTCCCAGTGCCAGTGCTTCCCTCTTGATTCTGCCTGTGAGAAAAGCAGAATAAAGATAGATAAATACAGGGGAAAAGAACCATCCCCAGAGTCTTTTGTGTTTGAAAGTCATGCACTTTTTCAGAGTAACTAATCAGCCAAATCAGGTACAATTACTTTATTAAAAGTAACTTGTCTTGCAGGATGTGGAAGCAAATACAGTAAGACTCAAAGAACATGACCAAGATGTCTTGGTGTTGGAGAAGATCCCAGCAGGAAACAGAGTTTCTAATCAAGGAAATTCACAGCCTCAGCACAAGTATGTTTTCATTCAATAGTGCAAATGTCAGACAATGATTAACCTTTTCATATGGTATTATTATTCAAACAATAGCATATTCCCCCTTTCTATGGAAGAATGCAGTGCATATAAAGTTTTTTTTTGTTTAATCATCAGCTGATCACATGCCCCATACTGGATAATATATCCATTTCCAGCAGCACACCAGTTCTATGTCTTTACACAATAATTCTCTAAAGATCTCACTGTAAATACCTATCTCATGTAATAGCTTCTAAATAGACTGCACATGGAGAATCCTGAAACCCTATTAAGCTGAGCTACTGTGTAAAAGACGTGAGGAAAATACATTGTTTTATTGTTAAATACAGATATTTTCATTTTGGATTTCAAGCTCTGGATTCTAATAAGAGCTTGCTAGGTACAATTTATATACAAAATGAAGATCTCATGCAATGAAAGTCGCACAGCTTATCTTACAGAATAGGTTTGAACTGTAATAAAAATATTCATTATATTTTCTTTACTTTCATACTGAAAGGGAAAAAGTACAATTCTGTTTGAATACTACTGTGATAAGTGTAGAGTGAGGCTATTATCATTCCAAATGTTGTAAAACCCCTAAAGGCTTTGTAAATGTGTTATTTGCAAATGGATGCACAATTTTCTTCAGAAACGCTTGAACTTCAACAAAATAAGCATGAAGAAGTTTTGAATCCTTTACCTTGGACCTTACTTTTTCTCAAAGAAAGAGTTAATTTACTGTGAGATATTGTGGGTACAGTTTTTGTCTGATCTGGGATTTCATATACGTATTTTATCTGCATAACTGAATGTAAAGATTTGTAAAGATCTGTGAAGGGTTGAATAAACCATTCCTTGTATTTTATATACATATTTCAGAAACTGCCATTTCACCTTTCGCTTGATCTATTAGAAAAACAAACTATACTACCAGGAAAACATGTACTTTTACAACAAGTTTTTCTTTGTCTAAATGAGGGGAACTTAACTGCAGCCAGTGGGTTTGCATCAGCAGCTGCAATGCACAGCAACTTGATCATAGAAAATATATTTTCTTGGGTATATACTTTTCCTGCTTTCAAAAGTGAAAGTTTCATTTAAACATATTTCAAACACTACCTTCCTTGCAAACTCTTTGCACCAGCATTATTTGTATTATTTAACATTTTCTTGTTCGGAATATGATAAAAATAGCTAGAGACATTTATGGTCTCTGGTTAAGTTAGGCTGTATTTTAGAGCTTACATTCCAGGAATATTTTCAGGTAAAGCTCAGAATTCCGTTTCTGTAAATATTTTCTGCATTTGTTCAGCATTTGGGTACTATTGATGTACCAGCAAGGGAGCTTTTGCTGATAACAATGACAAATAGACATAAGCTACACAAAAGAGGAAGCTAGCTGGAAAGTTCACTGTCTGCTTTTCAGCAGTCAGATTACTTTTTTAAAAGTGTGTTGACAGTGTCTTTTTGTTTAAAATCTTTCGAAGTGAGTTCACTGGTTTTGAAGATGACATTTCTTTTGTTTCTTTTGTTAGTAAATAGAGTAAGTGGCTACATTTATGCTTGATAGTCCAAATCAAAGTTACTGATGTATTCTGATTTCCAAAATGTGTTACTGGAATGTGTTAGTTGAGTGTTCAGTACTTTCGAAAATCATTGTGCCCAAAAGAGAAGCTTAATAGGGACCTCTTCTTAAAGGCTTGCTGCTTTGCCCTTAATTGGGTAGCTTACATCTCTGATATCTCTTCAGATGAGCTGCCCTTTGGGCTTTGCTCCATAAGCAGGTACGTAGCATTTGCACTACGGAGATGTTCTGCATCCCAAAGTTGTTCTCTGACATAACCCAGTCAACCAAGAAACTAATTTTCTTCGTCTTAGTCTTGGGGAAAACCTCAGTTTGGGAGCAGATCCTCTCATTCGCAGTTTGGATTCTACTGCCTCCTCTACTGAGGAGGCATAGCTCCTACATAGCTCCCCGAGCCATGCTTTCAAACAGTGACAGTTTCGCTTCGAAGGACTAGCTCTGAAGTTCTCACTCCCAAGATCTAACTCTTTATGGGTGATGACACTCATGCAGGATGAATTCAGCAGCCCTGCAAGTCACTTCACTGTTCATTTTCACTTTCATATTCAGAGTACAGCAACCTGTGATTTCTCTGCTTCACTCACTTAGATACTTGGTTAGTATCTCTGCGAGAATGTGCACTGGCTTAACAAGTGTTTGTGTTCTTGGGACATCAATACAGTTCTTCCAAAGGGGTTGGCAGGTAAAAGAACTGTGACGGTCAGTGCTCAAAGTAAGGAGGAGCTCCCAGGAGCTCAGCTCCACCACTTATTTCTCAGCAGGAGCAGAGTATCTTCACTTCTCGGGGTTTTTTCTTTCTTTTTTTTTTTTTTTTTTTTTTAAGTTTCATACTTTATCAGTTGGATTCCAAAAAAAAGGGAAAAAAATGCAAAGATTGAAAGAATGGAGGGAAAGATAAAAAAATCTGATCTGCAAGGAAAGAAAAAAAAGATGACAGGACAAGTTTAGCAATATCTTATGATATTCTACTGGTACTTAAAATCTTGCCAGTGTTTTTGCATGAAGCAGAAAAAACTGATTATTGCACTAGTTCTCTCATCTCCCTAAATTTACTCCAGGAAATGGTACAGTCCTAAGTTTATCCACTTGAAAAACTTCCTTACTTCAGCTGCCTAAGGCATTTCACAAATTTGAAGCTACAGTGTGCTATTTCATTATCTGACCCCATCTTCTCAGACCAAGCTCTGTCAGTGATGCTGAAGGAAATTGTTTCCTTGCTCTGACACTAATACACACCAGTTTTCATTTCGTGCTCATAGTAAATCTGTTAAGACCCTCTAATGACGGCGAATTGCTATCAGTGAGATATTTATTCTCAGTGGAGATGTATTTCTGATTGCAGTTCCCCAGGTTTGCACCAGGGCAGCTCTGCTGATTGCGGTGCAACTGTGGTGGTGTTATACTGGAGTACTTGTGTGGGGAGGGGGCCGTCTGTCATCTCACACTCCCTGGGTAGGGTGGAGAGTGCTATCGCTCCCATTTTACAGGCCGGAAGCCAACAAAGATTGTGAGTGGCTTTGTCCTAAGCCACACAGATTCTAGTCAGAGCAGATATTTGTACTCTGGCACTCATTGGTCCTGGTCTTCTCACTGGTACACAACCGTTTCTTGATTAGCTGCTTTGCCTATGAGACACTAACTGCTCCTTTCCCTCCCTCAGGTATATTGTGATGTCAGGAACCCCAGAGAAAATTTTAGAGCACTTTCTAGAAACTATGCGCCTTGAAGCAACTTTAAATGAAGCAACAGGTATCAACATGACAAAGGCTATGTTATTATTACTGCATCAGATGGTCTTGCTGGGGGAACACCACAATGTGATGCTTTGAAAAGCAGCTAGTGGTAGTTCTTCCCAGTATAAGAACTCTCCACTGCTCCAAAACAACCCCAAGAAAACCTAGGAAATTCAGAAGTAAAGATAACAATCCACTCTCCTAACTTGCTCTATTGTATTTGTACTTTCAGTTCAGAGTAGAACAGCAAAATGTCAAAAGGTGCCAGAGCACTAGTCCTGACTTTAATTAGGCACAACTATAAGGCCAGGACAGAGCATGCATTACCAACCGATGATAATGGTACTCATACTTCTTGTTCTGGATGTCGCTTAGTACTGTGAAATAGCTTGATACCTCCAGCCATTGCGTTATGCTAGTATAAGTATTCCCAAATTTTCATATCCATATCACATTTAAAATATCACAATTTAAATTATTTGTTTGTGATACTTTCCCATGTGCAGGGAGAGAAGAACTGTTCCTCTAAAGAGAACTCAGCACACCGTGGGCCAAGTCCCAAGAATGCAGGTTGCTGCAACTGCACTTAATAGGCTGCTTTTCATTAGTGTAAAGAGAACAGAGAATTTATATCTAGCGATACAGATATTTGCTGACTTACTATTAGTAAGTATTTTAATTTTTAAAAATAGTCAGGCACAAAAAAAAATCTCCTAATTAGGATAAAGTAATGCAGAGACTTTTATATTAAGCTACATAATAGCGCTTTAGCAAGTTCTTTTTACGTTGCAGATGTCTAAGAAGTATATATTCAAAGGTGTTCTTAAATCCAGTTAATCTGTTACTGACCTCATAGTATTGGAGAAACCTGTACAGTGGTCCATAAATGGTGGAAGAATTGAAGATTACAGAAATCCTTTTACAGTGTGTGTTTTAACCACTTTTACAAATAAAAATGATCCTTTTCATAGGTACCTGTGTATTAGGATTACAAGCAGAATGTTGTTCTTTAAGCTTGCAAGTATATAATCACAAGTTTACTATTCGTAATATGCATGTATTATACATTTTTCTAAAAGAAATTATTTTTTAAATCTTTTAAAACTTTTCCCCAAAACATCCAATGACAAGATTATACCTATATCCTAATGGGATACAAAATGCCACAATTCACAAACAACGCTATTTTTAGGATATAGAAGCTCAGAGTGCTGGAAAATAGAATTTTTAGTCTATGCACTCCTTTAATTTAAGACCAGTTAAAATCCACTTTGCTCTGGATATTATGCAAAGAAAAAGTCCCACCCTTCCAGAGGTGAGTTTTGTCAACTGAGAGATATTTTCATATATGAATTACAGTGGAAGCAATGATGTAATGTTACATTACACAGTTATCTCACTATATTTTTTCTGGCCTCCCTTACTTTACAGGGTTTTTAAATGTTTCTCTTATCTCAAAAGTTGCACTGTAGAAATGATACCCCAGGGTACTGTGTTTATTGTTTCTGAGTGATTCCATATAAGACTTGCATAGTTTAAAAGTAAAATAAAGTTTATTCTCACTGCCAGACTTATTCTGGCCTCTGCAGCCAGACTTTATAAATCCTTCCTGTTGTCACAAATAAAAAGATAAGGCAAACTGGGATTTACACCAGTGCTACCACAGATCATTTTAACAGAAAAAATAGCTTGCTTACGTTTTAATGTAAATGTACCAGCTGTGATACTTTTGAATCAAAAATAAAACCAGAAATTTAACTGTCCATTTACCGCTCTTAGGCCTTCTGCTCATTGCTAGGAAATCAGCAAAGAACTAAATTATTTGCCTTCTCCTGTGTAGTATATACTAAATGTGCTGTCTGCTATTGTAGTTCCCTAAAGCCAAATGCAGCAGCACGTCTTAGGTACCCAGGTGTGGGAGGCCTGATTCTTCTTATGCTGAGATCTCTACACTCATAGAGACGTATATCCAAATATTTCACTTTAGCACAGATGGGGTTTTTTTGCTGTGCTAAATTTCCCTTTGACACAGGCAAATGCCTGTTAACATAAGTGCAATAAAATTCATGTAGACAAGAATAAAAGCTTAATATTTCAGCTCATATTTGTTCATTCCCCATTTTCATACTTAATGCCTACAAACAAAGTGCAAAAAGACCCCTTTAGTATCTGCAGAGGGCTAATAAGATATTTTAGCTGAAAGAAAACTCATCCTTCTGATCCCCGGGCTGTTTTCAGAAGCTTAATTGACTGTTTTCTTTCTTCTCTTTTCACAGATTCTGTTTTAAATGATTTTATTATGATGCACTGTGTTTTTATGCCAAATAGTCAGCTCTGCCCAGCCTTGATGGCACAATATCCTTTTGTAAGGGAAAAGTTACATCCCTTTAACAACTACCCCTATCAGACTGAAGCTTCTCTCTCTCAAGAAGTACATCACGTTTCACGGAGGCTGTGCCTTGTGGGTAGGTTCTCAGTGTCTGACTGACAGCTGTCCATGGCTCAACAACTCTGAAATGGATAGTGTATACCCATGATGAGATACAGTCCCAGAGTGTGCAAGCTGTTTCTTTCCTGTGCTGATTACTATGCCAAGGGAAAGAAATGTACTGTCCCTCCACCAGATAAGTGAAATTACAGAAAAGTTTGGATTACCCTTCCTATATCCTTTCTGTCTGTCTTGTTTTTTGCTGAACTACAGATCTAGATTTTAACTAAGATCATTATGTTTTGGTGATTTCAGTGGTCCACTTTATAGATTACTAGCTGCAAACTGCCTCAAGCAAAAGGGTGCCTAAACTAGTAGCATAATGAGTGAGTAGTTCCTAGGTGCTGTCATAATAGTTATGAATTAAAATAATAATAGTCTATAGCAAATGTTAACAAACTGCAAGAAACTTCAATTGCATGCGAATACCTAGGAGATGAAAGCTTACAGTGGATAGCATCGAGAGCTGGAGGTGATTCTCGTACTGTCTGCATGTTTTACAGAAAGAGTCTGTGGAACGTCCATCAGTCAGTTACTGGCAGGTCATTTAGTTTGGGGAGCTGTTGGGCACTGAGAGTTTTCCTTGTGCGTAGTGACTTGAAGCTATCAAGTGACTGGGAGCATTAAATAAACATATAATGCTTTCTGGTTTATAGAATTCTGACAAGGGTATAATAACTTCAATTCCCTATTTATTTTTTTAGAATCAGATTGGTGTGAAAGTGTGCTTTCCTTGACGCTCAGTGGGGCGAGTGACATCTGGAAAGCTAACACCCTGAAACCACAAAATAGAGCATCATGTCCGTGTCTGGCAAGCTTGAGAATCCATTTGTGTTACTCCTAGCAAGGACAATAATTGTTTTGAAAACCTTTGGACCCATAAAACTGGTCTGCAGAAAATTGTCCATGCACCTGAAACAAGCACGTTTTCCAAAACCACATAGTTTTGGATATTGAAAGTATTATGAAATGCTGTTGCTGACAGCTTTGAGAGGGGAAGAAAAGGACAGCACTTTTTATGGTTGGGTGGGGTTTTTTTCAGATTTATCTAGCTCATATTATTCAATCAGTCAATTTGAGACTCAGGCTTGTCTATCCTCAGTTATACTAGTATACCTCTGATATCCAGTAACTGGGAAAAACAGACACATAAGCAAAATGTACCTCATTGTTTACAGGAGAAAACCTTTTCTGAAGATCAAAGTGATAGCGTCAGTTACGTATATGTATTCACTTGTGATGAAATCTGTTCTGGAGAGGAGGCTAAGACCATGGTCTTAAGTGGGTCATGGCAGGCATCGTGCTAATTCTTTTCATAGAGGAAGAGGAGGGCTGGAAGTACCGGGTATCCCACTGCTTTAGTGTCAGCTTTTCCTAGAGCTGAATTATTGTTTATTTGGTCCATTCTGACTATGGAAAATCAAACTGTGCTCTGTTGATTGTACCATTGAAATTTATTGTTAGAGTTGAAAGGTTGCTAACAAAGCTCATCTTTTTTTGAGCAAAATCACTCTACAAAAATGTTTGCTGATGCTGTGAGACTAAGGAGAGATTAGTTATGCTCAGTGAGGAAATTAAAACAGAAGGAAGAAAAAGAAGAAAGGTGATTCAGTAAGAGACAGTGTTTTTGCTCCGGCTCCCAATTTTGAATCAATATAAGCCTATTTTCCTACACCCACTTAGGATACTATTTTAGCTGGCAGCATGCAAATATGAGTAGAGCTAGACCACTGTAGTGCTTTCAAGCATAGTACAGGATATAAATTATTTGGATTTTCACTTCTTTTACAGCAGCATTTTGTCATCTGTAAGTTCTTTAATCCTGAAAGGAATGGACGGGTGCCCCATTTTCGCTAAGTAGCATTATTGCTTACTGTGGATTCAGTGCTTATATTGTGCTGTCCCGTGGCACACCACTCTTTTTTAGTCATTAAAGTATATGGATCCTGCAATATTAAAAAAATCACAGACTTCTTTTTTATAGGGAAGCAAAAGGCATGCTCCCCTGTCCTGGATGAGGACCTCAGTCCTGTGTGTTGGACCAAGACCCCCGTTTCCCTCTCTTCTTCACAGAGATGGAAAAGGACAATTTCTCAGAGCTACAGCTTGTCAGAGGGAGACAGGACAAAGCCCAAAAGAAAACTTGAAATAGAGTAGCACCTCCAAAAGTGCACTTGGGATAGTGCAAGAGTATGAGCATGTGTGCAGGTGTGCATCTTTGAAGGTCCACTGTCTAAATACCTGTGAAGTATAAACTCCTCTTTTGCTCTCTCTAGATGATAGTTCTTTAGCATGTTTCTGTATGAATGTTTTGTGAATCTCCTTTACCATCATGCCAGCAAAATAGTTTGCATTCTACTGCAGTAATGGGTGCTGATTTTGCACAGCTCCTGATATGGGTAAGTGTTCCCACGCAGGGAAGAACATACTTCAGAACTGCTTCCATTTCCTAGCATATGCTAGACATAATTAGAAATACATATATTGGACTCTAACCATGTTGGTGTTGATAAATATTTTACAATTATCTGACACTTGTTGCAAGTATACATGATATTTTACTTCTGATTGCAGTCTGCAGTGAAGCTGCATCCTGTCGGTCCTGTAAAAATGGGAGAACCCTTCATTGATTTTCCCTGTGATAGTTAATAAAAGAGCAATTAATATAAATGAGCAGTAAAAATACAGAGAAATTACCAGTGCCTGTGGTGAGTCAGTTAAAAAGAAAGTAAAATACATGAAATAATTACAGTGTTTGAAAGGTGAAAATGGCATGAGAAAAATGACTCAGTAGAATATTAAATTTGCTCCTTGAGACATTAGAGCACATAGCTTGCAATATATTATTTACTTCTTATGACCCTTTGACTTATTTACTCCTGTAAATGTGCTGACATGTTTAGTTCTCTAGTCATTTTAAACCTTTCCGAATGAAATCAAAATGCCGATTTCTAAAAGTTTGTCAGTCCAATGAGTGCCCCAGTAACCCTGGTAGCATGTCAAATCTCTGCAGGGGTTTTGGGCAGGAGGATCATTTGGAAAGTGTGAGTTAATAGATACTTTTTCCCATTATATTTTATTAGTATAAAGTATGTTAGCATTTGTTAGACAAATGCTTCTAAATTAGAAGCTTAAAATAGATATCTTAGATAATTTTGATTTCTAATTAATATTTTAATTTTCTAATTAATATTTTAAAATCTTTTGTTAGAGCAACTGAAAGTGCACCTTGAAAGGATGCTGGACTTCACTGTGAGTGAAGGAATGTCAGTATTTTAACATTAATCGTGGCTGTATAATTGAGAATAGTATTATTCATGGCAATTCAGAACCAGAATTTTGGTATCTGAGAAGAAAAGTTGAAGATGTAACTGCACTCATTGTGTGCTTACTTCATATTCAACCATCAGTTGTTGGGAAACAGTGTAAATATATGTTGTTAACCTCTGATCAGTGAGAAGCAGGCACACAAATTGTCATATCCTGTTTCTGCTGGGGATTCTTCATTTTCGCATAGGTTAAAGGCTGAAGTTATCTCAGTTTATTGCCCATTGTGCCTTTACTTTTTTTCTTGGTTTCTTCCTTTCAACAAATGTTACTTTTGGCCTTTTTGCTATTTGCATATTTTTGTAATGTTGACACTTCATCATGAAAAAAATCAATGAAATGTTTCCCATTTTTTCTTACTGTTTATCACAAAATAACTATCACAAGTATTGTGTCCTAAATACGCTTTATTTGATTGAGCGGAAACTTCTGATTTCCTCATATGTAAAATGAGGCTACTACAGAATTTATTGTTTTACCCCATGTCTCTATAGGCAGTCTAGGCTGTAAACTTCCAGGTCCCCCTACCATAATGGGACTGAGGTTCACCTTGGGTTACAGTAACTTCTAAAAATAAAACGAGTAACACTGGTGGTTCATTCCAGTAGTCTTCCTCACACATGGAAGACTGGAATTGTTAATAAACACAAAGGGACATTTTTCTTTTTCTTTAACTGTCTTCAAAGAAGAACAAGGAAAAATATCCTTCTTCGGTCCCCACGGTTAATCCTCTTCTCTGTTGTTCCAAGTGTCATTTCTGTTCTGCTCCCCTACAGCAACCGTCTGTGTGGTGGGATTGTGATCATTCCTGTGCTCTTTAGAGAATTCACTGTCTTTTTACTTTTTAGTATGAACGTGAAAGGTTCCCAAGTCTTTATGATAGTGGCCATCAGAAATCAAAAGTATATATTGGAAAGTTATGTCTGAACACCCTGAAAATGGTTTGTTGGAAGTCAGTTGTTTGTGAATTCATACCGGTTTTGATATTTTCAATCACTAAGCGTTTTCCTTGACACCGTGGCACCTATCATGCCCAGCCTTCCCAGGGTACAGAGCAGGAGAAAATGGATTATGCCCTCAACAATAAAAGGCGAGTCATTCGACTCGTTCTGCAGTGGGCTGCTTTATATGGAGATTTACTACAAGAAGACGAAGCAGCAATGGCCTTTTTGGAGGTATAAAGAAATTGTTGTATCATTGTACTGAAAAGTACCTACCAAGCAAGATAAGCTGAAAGCCTGTTCCCGGTCTGTAGAATTCTGTAATGAACTAAAGAGAAGTGGGTCATTTCAAAGTGCAAACTCATAACTCTTGTTTTCTTGGTTTTAGCTGCAGACAGTATACACACTACGACAGTGCTTGAACCATTGTCAGCCTCTGGACCTCTGAAAATATCTGCCGGAGTTGCAGACCCCTTTGAAAGCACTGCATGGGAAGATTGCTTTATAGCAGTAGATGAATTTGCTTTTTTTAGTATTTTCTTATGAATAGTTCAGAGGCTCTAGAGGTTGAACTGGGGGGCCATTTATGCCTGCGTGAGGTGTGTCAGGAAGGAGTTGGAGGGTTCTCACTCTACAAAACCAAAAATCCTTTCCATTTGAATGAAAGCTGTACTGCAGCTATTGGAACTTAAGATCTTTGTCTTCAGAACCCTTCAGATCCCTTAAAATCATTTAATTCCTCAGATGTATGTTGTAAGGTCTTTATGGTAGGTGCCATATCCTTGTATTTCTAAGATAAGATGCACTGCCAATGTCACGTTAAGTCATCGCGATTGCCATTATTACTATATATTGTGTTTATGGATCACAATCCCTTATGTTACTGGCTGAATGGAAGTCCTTGCCCCAAAGACATTAAAACTGAATCTAAGATAAGAGTTAGTTAGCAGAGGGGAATAGAGAGGGGCCTTACGTATGACAGACATATAGCAGGGAAAGCTTTTCATAATAGACAAGCTCTAGAGACAGACATAATGTCTTTCATTAGTCCAGAAGTTAAAGAAGTCCAGAAGTTAAAGAACAATTACTAGTTGCAAGCATATAGATCCTTCTTTGAGTCAGTCTTATGTAGGTGTGGCAGGAAGAGGTCTGAGTAGGGTTTAAAGGAGAGTAACATCATAGCAAACTGAAGTAGCTGAGAGTCAACAACTCAGTAGAAAATGAACCCCTAAGGACTACAACAGCAGTGGGTAAAAAAACCCTATCATGCCAGATTATTTGTGAGTTTTATAGTCTTTATCCCTGATAATCTGAACATGCAGTTTTTGCAGAAGCAGTCAGTGGTTACACAGTGAGCTGAGGAGCCTCATCAGGCTTCCCTTCTGCATGTGTAACTCTTGCTTTAAATCAGCTGGAGATAAACAAGTAGAAGTAATAGAGGGTTGGGCCCAGCATGTGTTCTTCTATGCAGATTGTCATTCTTTATAATCATTAAGCTATCAGATGTCATCTCATAATCCTCTATCCTGAGTACTGCTCTTTTACCCCTATAGTTATTTAAAGACTACTCTGTATCATTTTCAGGAATTTTATGTATCTGTATCAGATGATACTAGAATGATTGCAGCACTAAAGGAGCAACTTCCAGAGCTAGAGAAAATTGTAAAGCAAGTGTAAGCACAGTTTTTGCTTCTTTCCTCCCCCTGCCCTTTTTCTCAGTAAATAGATGAAAAAAAAATGTATTGCTTTATCTATTAAAAATCCATTCTATGAATGGCACTCGGTCATACAAGGCTGAATGTTTGCATGCAAGCCTGTTGGGATGAATGTCTGTGGCCCTCTCTTTCCACATCATTCTTGCAAACACCCAGACTCTCATTAAAAGGTTGACAGAAGGAATAAGAAATTATGTACACACCATTGAAACTAAACTGGATGCTTATTTCATGCTTACATGGACTTTGTATAATGTTTTCCCTGCCTTGGTCATAGGTTAATTATGGTATCATCTGGTCTTCTTTTCTTATATGCAAACATGAGTATGTTGATATTGTAGTTCGACAAGTGGTCCATGTTCTATAGGTGATTTTGTACACAAAATCTTCCAGGGGAATATTTAATTGTATGTTCTATGCTTTACCTTTTTATAGTTCTGAAGAACCCAAAGCACCACAAAAGAAGGTAATATAATTTATTTGTCCATTTTCTAAAGTAAAAGCTTTAGCATAGCAAATCCATAAGTATCTTCTGTTTAGTAATCATGGATATATTAAAACAACACATTGAGAAATAGCTTTTAACATTAAGTGTCAAATTTTGCATTGCTACTCTTTTTCCTGTCATTGATAAGAGATCTACTGTAGTTCATGTCTACCCCATAATGTTTTGTTTGCATTAATGTGAATCCTGATTATTCATTTTCAGCACAAAGTTCTTCTGCAGCTGTTCAACACAAGTGATGACCGAGCACAGAAACGCCAGCCTATCAGGGGCAGCGACGAAGGTGAGTTCCTTCTTGAGCTTTCTTGAGCCACTGAGATTTGCAGTAAATTTGTGTCTTTTAGAAAAATGGTCTAAAAATAAGCGGAAGTACCTACCTACAGTTTTGAAGCCTGGTCTGACGCAAACTCTGTTTGCTTTTGCTAGCCCAACATTCTCCATCACTGATTTGAAGTGCTCCTGGTCTTTTCCCTTAATTACATGTGCTATTAAACACTGTGCTTCCTCAAAGGAAGATGTAAAAAACTTTAAAATAGGGAATGAACAAACCAGGTGAGAACCAGTACAGACAGTGTCCATGCAGGTAATGGCAGTGCAATAAATAGTGGGTGATGAAGGTCATGTTTGAGCCTCTGTCTCCCCTACGTAGTTGGAGCTAACGTGTACAGCTCTTCCTTTGCGAGATAGGAGTGGATCATGCCGTGGATCTCTGCCCTGTGGCACACAGCCTAGAAAACAAAATCTGCTGGTTTGCCCTATTGCTGTTGTTTGACTCTCTGAAGAGATCAAGGTAAAATTTACAGCAGTGTATCAGAATATCATTTTCAGTTGTACTGGCTTTTCATATTGTCCTTTACTTCAGGCAGGTTAAAGCACTGCTATGTGAACAAAATTCTGAGCTCTGCTGATGAGATCTGTTCATTGTAAACAAAGATACATGCCCCTTAAAACTCATGAATCTGGGGATTTCTTTGCAACTCCTAGGGCCAGTCTCTCAATGGTTGTTTTGGTGCGTCTTCATCACAGAAACTAGCTTCTGCTTCAAGGTGTTTGATATTAAAGGATAGTTCTTGCTAGTGAGCAACAGTAAAAATAAGGGAACAAAATGCAAGGTCATGTAGCTGAGAAAGCTGGTGGCATAAATCAAACCAACTGAAGAGCCATTTCAAAAGCTGGAAGTAACTGTGGATGAACAGCAGACATCCTGCCAGGCTTGCAGCTTCTGTTGTCCATATCAGTGTTTCTTCTAGGTCTACTAAGAGCGAAACAGTTGCTGCTGCCAGGGAAGTACTACTTCTTGTGTCTGTGTGGACAGGCAGTAACTGCCCCTTTCGTATGGCTGCACTTTCTCATTCGCAGGGCAGGCAGCACACTGAACATTGAAAATCCGTGGACAGCTGTAACCCCAGGGGCTGCTTGGCTTGGCTTGACAGCTGAGCTGAAGGAGTATTTTGCTGACTTCTTCTGTCTTAAATTCATGTCACTTTGGGCTGCCTTGCTTTTTGCAGGCTAATGTGCTATCATATTGATTTCTAGGCAGCCAGAGGCTTGGGTTCATGTCTTGCTCTGTGAGCCAATTTGTACTGTACACTCAAGTGTATTCTTAGGGTAGTTTTTTTCTTTGTCTACAACATTCTTGATTCAACAATTACATACTTGCTTGTGAAAAACAGGTTGCAACACAGTTTGATTTGAGTTCTGATTGTAACCAAAACTATTTTAAAATCTATTTTGTAAATATGAAAAGTATTTTCCTGTAATTAAGAGAGTTTGCAGCCAGTTTTCCTGACTCTTGAAAAGAAGTGTTGATTTAAAATATTATAGTGTCTGGAACATAACAAAGTGCCAGATTAAATTGGCATCCATAAATAATGTAGCAATACTGAAACACTAGTACTTCATGGTTTACTAAAAGCTCTGGGAAATCAGAGATTTCTATACTAGAAATTGTAGAACATCTGAGAAATGGGGAGCTATCAAAACTGTAGTGATTTATTGTTGCTTTATTTGTTTCATTTGTGAGGAGTGGTTACTGAAGTGAAAGTGATTTGTACAGTAAAGTCTCTGTGGTAGTTACACATGGCATACAAGCGCAATCTTTTTTTCTTTAGTTCTATTTAAGGTGTACTGCATAGACCAAACCTATACCACTATCCGGGTGCCAGTGTCTTCCTCTGTGAAGGAAGTGATCAGCGCAGTAGCAGATAAGCTGGGATCTGGAGAAGGCCTCATCATAGTAAAGATGAGTTCAGGAGGAGGTATTGTATTTGCATTATCTTAAACACTTCTCACGGTGAAGCAGAATGTCGGGAGGGATTGAAAGACTAATTCATTCAAGGCTTTTATATCCATGTGCCTGTTCAGCTGGTACACAGGTTCTGTCTTAGAGGCAAGTCCTTTCCCTACTGGAGGCGCAGGCTGGAGCTCACATGGGAGACAGGAACGCTGGAGAAGCTTGTGTGTCTGCATGTTGCAGAGCCGAGCTACCCCAAGTTTCCTTCACTCTAAGACTTGTAAGAGTTTTTTAACAACAGAAATAGGAGGTAAGCATGGATAATGTCAGGCTAGACGTATGAATCAGCAACAGCAGAAAACACTGCAGTGCAGGCATTCCAGTAGTGGTCACTACCATTCTGGCTGCTCTGTCCATGCAAACCACTACTGAGCAACTCAGTGCCAAGCCCACTGACCTAGTGTTGGCAAAGGGCCAGGAGTCAGCCCCCCACTATAGGCTGTGGAAATGGAAGAGTAATTGCAAGGTGAATTCGGCTGGAGAATTGGTGTTGAAGTGCTCTGGCTGAGTATGACTGTGTGGACACACACAGAGCTAATGAGAGCTGTGTTGGAAGGCATTTTTGCAAACAGTGATGCCTGCCAAAACCAGCTCACTTCCTGAGACCTGACACCAGGCGGCTCTACTTTTTGCAGTTGCAGCAGTTTTTTATTGTCAGATTTGCTGACAGCCAGCGCATACTGGAAGAGACTGTTTTGTAAGTTACTTCATTGTTTTTTCTTTACCTGTGATGTGATGCTCTTTTAGAACCGCTGTAATGAGATTTGAATACAACTGCATTTCATCACCTCCTTATGCAGTTACTCGCTTCCAAGGCAATTTCTATTAAGAACAGCTCTCCAAATGCTTGCAGCTCAGGGAAGAATGAATGGAGTCCCTAATTATGGCTGAATTTTTGCAGGTAGTTTTTAGAGATGAAAGCACAGGCTTCTTGACCTGTCTGTACAGTTCAGGGCTGGGATTCCAGTTCTGTATGCCAGTTCTGTAGGAGACTGGTTTGGGCTGAGCTTGTTGTCACATTTCTTCAATAAAGAGGACCTCGTCATCTATTTTGTATCCTGGACATTGGTTTACTGTGCAGAAGGGTGATCTGTGCAGCTGTTGGGTTAGTCCTGTTGTAAATTCTACATATATATAATAAACAATCTTTTGTTTCATGTTTACAGAAAAGGTTGTGCTCAAACCTCATGATGTTTCAGTGTTTACAACTCTCAGTGTCAATGGACGGCTGTTTGCTTGCCCACGTGATCAGTTCGATTCATTGGTATGTATGTATGCAGTTCTCAGAAAGTTCTGTTCTTCAGTTTATTTGAACACTTGGCCCTTTTTGCATTATCAATACTTTAGGTAAAAACCAGTGGAAACATTCATGACAAGGGACTTGTCACAGTGCTATGGGATGAGCCCTGAAATTAAAACAAGGTAATGTTACAATTTCGTAAACTAGAGCAGAAATCCGTCTGATCCACATGACAGCACTTGATCCCAGTATTCTCTGTGTCACACTGAGCATGTAGGAAGAGCTGAATACTGTCACTAAGACATGCAGTAATTCCTGATTACAGAATTACCTCCTCAAGGCCACAGGGATATATTCTTGAAGATAGATGTTACCAATTAAAGCATTCTGGAGTCTTAATTCCCACAGTAAATTCCTTAAAATCTTTTCTTTCTTAGCCCCACAAAATACTGTGTCAAAATCTCAGATGATTCTAAGTAGAATCACAGAAAATATTCCTGGTAGAAAGTCTGTTTTTTCTTAAGTAGAATTGTTCGTAAGTACTTACAGTTTATACAGTAATTCTAACGATCTCCATGGGGTCTGCTTTTGTAGAGTCTGATTTGACTGTACTTTTTGTTCCTTTTATTTCATTAAAAACAAATGTCATTGCCAAGTCATGTCAGCATGAACTCTATTACTCCTAACCTTATTTCAGCCTCCTGTATGCTTTTAACAAGCCACTTAGTATGTATGCCTGATTTCTTTTGTAGATATGGTAAAATCTATGCTTTGCTGCTGCTTTCAATTTAGTAACCAGGGAATGCACATCCAGCATACTGTAGTTCCATGCAGAGATACCTCTTGTGCAGTTTATTAAATTCTGGTGTTCCCTTAAGGTTAATTAATCCTGCCAAGTAGATACCCTCATGGGGCACGCTGCTCTAAAGCAGGGGTATTGCGTCAGTACAGCTACGCTGGGTACTTTTATATGGCTCTGCATTGTCTGTGTAGACATACCTTTGGCAGCAAATTGTCATGACTTTCTGTGCCTTTTCCCCTGCGCTATTTACTAGGGGTCAGGTACTCGAAATGCTACAGGGACCTCTAAGGTACAGGACTGCAATGTGCTAGTTTTCATCAACTGAACTGACTTCAGCAGGAATTAGGGAGGAACACTCAGCACCTTAAAAAAGGTTGTCAGCACTGCATAACAGAATACATCCCCTTATCAGCTGCATTTTTTCAAAGAGGTAGAAACAAATTGAAAAATGTTACAACTTTACCTCCCTCCCGGTTTAATCCTTTCACGTTCCAATTTCTGGCTGCTGCCTGTCCATGTACATTTATTCACATTACACTTGGCAATTCCCATGTGAAAATTGTTCTGGGTTAGATGAATTTTCAAATATGCAATGAGTTTACATCTAAATGCTTCTTTCCTAGCCTTGGAAAATATGTGTTTGTTATGGTAATAGCTATGTTGTGTTTGTCTCCAAATAGAGGAAAAAATCCCTCTTTCAGTCTGTGGGCAATTCTCTTTCCACTGATTTCCACAAATTAGGATTTTCTACACAAAAGTGCCGTAGTTTTAATTCATACTCTGTCTTAA
This sequence comes from Phoenicopterus ruber ruber, assembly GCA_009819775.1. NCBI lineage: Eukaryota > Metazoa > Chordata > Aves > Phoenicopteriformes > Phoenicopteridae > Phoenicopterus > Phoenicopterus ruber. Next base: position 20,153,463 of record CM020220.1, on the reverse strand, counting down.
ACGAAAGAAATTTTGTATTTGTGCAAATCCTAATACATTGCAATCTGTAGGCTGTTATAAAATTGATGACTGTCCTGATTTTTTTAGATAATACTTACATACACTATTTTTTAAAATCGTAGATGGAGCTTTTAAGGTATTAATGCCTGTGGTTTATTTTAATTATTTTTAATTAGTTTGTATTATGGTGATATTTGAAAGACAAGTTTTCCCTATAGTACAAAGCAAGAACTCATACAGAAATAAAGCTCCTACGTAGTGTGTTATTGAGAAAGTGACTTCATGTATTAATCCAGTCAGTCCTTCTTCTATTGGCAATATAATTTTCTTATATAAAAGGGGATTCATTTAGTAAGCTCATTTTTGATATTGCAGTATGTAAATACGGTCTGTTAATCTCGCAGACTCCATTGAGTCTGTACTCAGAAAGGAGCCTCTTGACAATTCCCTGCTCTATAATTATCCAACAAAGACCCTGTGAGAACTTGAGAAAGAAACTTGTCAGTGAACTCTACTGCCCTCTCCTGGAAACAAAACAATTAAAACGCGGGTTCACAGGAAGCTTTACTGATGTAACGCATTTGAATTTGCCAGGGGGTTGGTTGTTAGTATTTTAGCAGCGCTGGTTCAAACGCTTTGACCCTAATATAGACAACAGACTACTTCAAATCTCAAGCCACGTTTTAAATCTCTCTTTAATATAAGATTTACTTGTATGCAAAACTGTAGATCACATCTCATTTATTGGGTGGTATGGAAGTGTCTTTCAGAAATGTTTTATACTTGAATTATACTTTTTCATAACACTGTGTGCATATAATTTTAATTAGCATAGGCAGGAGTTTTGCAATCACAAATAGTGCATCCCTGTACTGTCAAAGAGAAAGTATGAGGCTTATTTTATAAATGATCAGAAGATCTTGCAATCACTGCAGATTACTGAAGTATGGCAGATGTAATAATTCTCATCATTAGAATCAGTAATTTGCAAAAGTATTTGGCTTGTGCTTTGTGGCCTAGTTATTTGTGTATGTGAAAAAGGAAACTGGTAACAAAAGCTTTGTGGAAAGACCTATGCTTCTAAACAAACAGACATGCTTTTGTTAGCACAACGGGTATTGAAGTATTTATTTCTGGCTTCAAATTTTAGAACAATGCTCAAAATAACACGCTGAGAACAGTCTGTTTTATTTCCTTACAGTGCCTCTGACGAGCTTTCAGAATTTTCCTGACTCTCCTGTGCACAGCAGATACTGATTTTGCACAGGGCTTCTCATTTCCTAATGCCAGCCCGTGGTTAAAAGCAAATTTCAGTTTTACTATTAGAAATATGCTTAGGAAAGGGGTCACACTGCAAAAAAAAAGCAGAAACATTATGGAAGAAAAGCACCAATCATGCAATTTAGTATTTCTAAGAAATTTTTATACCATTTTTCCATTTGTAGGCACCGTTACCAGAACAAGAAGGACCATCTACTGGTACAGTGGGAACATTCGAACTGATGAGCTCCAAAGACTTAGCCCATCAGATGACAATTTATGACTGGGAGCTCTTCAACTGTGTGCATGAGGTATGAGGACATAGCTATTCAGCAGATTAGAATCTGTTAGAAAATGTTTAGTGCATTGTAGATTTGTGCATTATTTGCAAAACTTTCTCTAAGCTTGGTTTTCAAACATACTACAGTAAAGCCACCTAGAAGTTTTGAAAGTATAAGGCATTCTTAATTTTATAGGCAAAATGCAAAAGTAAAGTTAAACTTCTCCTGAACATGTGCTGCTTATTGAATTACTTTTGTATGTTTTAAGGTATGAAGCTATTTATACGTAGTCTGTAGTTATGCTTTTAGTATGCCTCAGCTATTGTCTACTGGATTTGCAACCGGAATCCTTGTCATATGTACAGCAATAAACGTAAACTGCAGAGCAAGTTCCAGGCTAGATACTTACCTGGTCATTCTTAGCCTCTTTCCTCTGTCCAAAAGGTGAGATTTCTAAAAAAAAAAACCAAACCCAAACTGTTTTCTTTTTCCTAGCTGGAATTGATCTATCACACTTTCGGAAGGCACAATTTTAAAAAGACCACAGCAAATCTGGACTTGTTTTTAAGAAGATTTAATGAAATTCAGTTCTGGGTGGTTACTGAGATTTGTCTTTGCTCTCAACTCAGCAAGCGTGTTCAGCTGTTAAAGAAGTATATTAAGATAGCAGCCCAGTAAGTATACAATCATCTGTGAGCTGGAAATGAGGTTCAATATAGTCAATTTGTTGTTATTTTTCTTTTTTATTTTCAGACAGCCACACACAGTAGAGGTTGAAACATTCTCTATTTGGTAATTCTGTCCATTTCCTTATAGGGCTGTATAAAACCTTGTAATATATATTCTTCTTTCCTGTCCTGCTCTCCATTGCTCCTTGGTCCATGATCTCTTAGGGCCATGTTTTCACATCAAATTTGTGAGTAAATATATTTCAGTTCATTAGGACAATCCTCCATTTACCCTTACATGCATTAGGAAATATTAATATGTGGATTAGTAAATATGAACAAAACTGAGCCTTATTTTTCCTGAGAACAGAAGTATTTCTGGTACTCATCAGGAAAACTGTTCTCAGAATTGCCCCAAGTAGTAAAACCAACAGGGGAGAGCAAAGAGCTGTAGTATGGAGATGACGAGGCTCATGTTACCTCAGTCTGCTTGGGCTATGTTTCTAATACTTTTGTTTAAAAATGCAACAGTATGCATGTCCCTTTTTGTTGCTAAGTGCTGCATTTGGAGTTGGGTAGCAGGCAATTCTTGCTGTCTTCTATTCTTTTATTCCTATTAAAACTTAAACTCTTTGGAGCCTTCATGCCAAAGATGTCGGCCTTGACTCCCTATCACTGAAGTCAAGAGCAAGGGTGGGACTGACTTCAGAGGGAGCAGGGGCACACCCCTGCCCTGCACAGCTACAGTTTTTTGTCACTGTTACTCTCTTCCTTCCTTTCCAGTTCGTGGTGTATTTATTACTTTCATCGCCGTCTGAACAAACAGTTGCTCAGGTGTGCAGGGATAAGTGTTTGTCTACGACTTTGGGCACTGTGACTAGAGGCCTTTAGGCAGTCTTACCGAACAAAGACGTTACTACTTGCAGTTAAACCATGAGTTTTAACGTTTTTGCATTGTTAAATGTAGTTGCATGAAGGAAGAGATTACTATTACAGCTGTGATGTTGCCCTCCTCCCAGTTCATAATTCCACATAGCTGAAATTGGTGGTCTCATCGAAACTCTGCATCAAGCGTGTCTCCCTCCTCCGGGAAGGGCCCCCCCGCTCTGCAAGTACCGACTTCCTTCTGGGAACTGCTTGGGGCCCTCCCGTCGGATTATGGTTGGTCGAAGCTGAAGATTTTCAAAATCTAGTACTGGGCATGCAGGATCAGGTTTATATTCAGAGCAGAGGACAGAATTTACCTCTTCAGTTTCTAAAAATATATACATACCGCATATTCCATTATCTCATTCCGCAGAGCCCAACTGGGAAGCGAGCCGGCAGTCTGGCGGGCTGTGTCCAGGAGAGGGCAGTGGCACCCACGCACAGACGCGGCGGGGTCTTTTCTAACTCGGAGGCATGCAATGGGAAAATGTTGAAATGTGGTAAATTAAGATACAATAGTAATTTCCATAAACACTCGAAATCGAGTATCCTAAAAATTACAGTTAAATATCTCCTTAATAAACCGCCCTAGCCCGTGGGTTCCTCAGTGTCATGGGTTTAATCCTATGCTATTTACAACAGCTTGACAACCTCCTGTTTACTTCCATGTTTCTGGTATCACTACAACGCTAAAAATAAATAGCTAAAAGCGGTCTGCTCTGCTGAGTCCTCTTTGTCTCCTAAAAGCTGAGAAATGCGAAGCACCAGATTTTCCTCCGTACGAACCGAGCGGGCAGGTTTAATTGCAGCCGCTGGAAAGGCGCTGGGAAGCGGTGCCAGGCTGCTGCCCTCTGTGCAGTGCTGCCATGGTAACAGGTGCTACAGCCTGCGGTAAAACAAACACAAAGTGCACCGAAGTTAGAGGGGAGAAAAAGCCAAGGAATTGGATCAAAAGATGCGGGCCCAGGCCTTGAAGCAATATCTTTGAGGAAGTTTTGCTTGTGAAGATCCTTGAGACCTAATGAGAACTTTACCCTACCCAGAAGTACTAGACTCATTAGAAAAGTGTTCAGGGAGAACAGCTCAGTGCTGCACTATTAATCTTAGGCAGGACTGGTGGTAACGAGCTGGCCTTGCACGTACCGATTTTCAAAGATAACTGTTACTGAGAACCCTGTTTCAGCTCTGTGACTGGGGGCCCAGACGCCATTGCAGAAGGCACATCGTTTTGTGTCTGCCACCGCAGGCACCCTGTGATGTGTGCTCCCTGTCTGCGAGGGCAAGCGCAAGGCCGAGTGCTGGCTCCGAGTGCTGTGCGCGTGTGCTTTCCGTTCCAGGAGCTGTTGTTGCCTTTGCAGCTGCTGGGAAAGGATGTAGAGGTTACCAGGTTCATCTCTTTTCTCCATCCATTGTAGGATTAACCTTTCAAACAAAGAGAAGTGCTATATTTACTACAGTGAGTTCTTCCCATATTAATTGTATTAGAAAGGCCTTCTAGGATGTACTTGCACATACTCTTACGGATATCCACAAACCTGGTTTGTGTATATTTCCTCTTTGCAGATATACCCACGGTCTATTTAGAAGCCTTCTTGTGTATCACTATACTCAGACACTTTCACTCAGTTTTTGAAAATCCTTCTTTCCATACACATGCATATATTATAAGCCCAAGGAATCTGAAAGAAATTTTTTGAGGGTGTGTGTTTACAGAGAAAATGCCAAGATAAATATGCTCATGCAAGCACCAAGAGATTTAACCACATGTGTGTCTGTGTTGGAAACGAGTGTGTGCATATGTGTGTGTGTTCACAGTTCATACTAACAGGAAGATTTTTCCAGTACAGTCCGTTCTGGGAGGCAGAGGGACCTCTGCTCTGAGCACACTGTGGTGCTTTGGGGGATCAACTTTCTGACATTTTACAGGCAGCATATATGCAGTGGAGCCATGCAGCACTGTTTCTGCTACCTTACGGTGGTCCTCTGTCTGGAACTGAGCTATTTAGTGTAGAGCCTGTAGAATTTACAGAATATTTGGTGTAGAATGTCATACATTTAGATGGATTTTAACAGGAACTTTGTCAAATTACGTTGCTTAACAGGGTATTTGGCAAAACTTTTCCTTTTTAAAATAAAAGATAGATTCAAATTACATATTGCAGGTACATTTGCAGTTGCCTACTATGTTTGAGCACGATTGCTGTGTGGTACTGATTATTTTTACCGTGCCACAATTTATTCTCAATGTCACAGGCTGTGGACAGATAGCCCGTTCTGGATTTAGTTGTGCCTGGGAAAGAGGTTATCACTGACAGCCTATCCTGGCTGCTTTTCATTCTTATCTCCCCTCAGATCCACTAACGAGGCACTCCCTGACGTGCTCTAGTCAGAATAAGTTGGGGTAGCTTTAGCATTTAGCTTAGCTTCCCTAACCTTGCTCGCTGTCCCTAATCTGATGTGGGAGAACTTGTATGAGCAGCTCTGCCAGAAGATCTGAGGGGGCAGCAGTCTCCAACAGACAGACCATCAGATGGGAGAGATCATTTTTTCACGCGCTCAGTGTTCACGCAGTGCAGACACAAGTGAGGCCCAGATCTAAAGGACTCACCCACTCAATACATCTAGTCTGGTGAAACGGAGGGACGGAAAGAACAGAATAACAATAGGGTGATGTGGCAATTATGGAGTCGGACAGTAGGATGTGATGATTGTACTAATTTCGCCTGGAACTGAGGATACCTCAGAGGAGCTAAGAGCTTCAGCGATGAATAAAAAAATCTATCTGAGAATCATAGCTTGAATCTTGTGAAAGTTTTCTTGGTAAACAGCAAAAGAAGCAGAGACTGAGGTTCTGAAATCAGATGTTGGCAAATCAGTTGTGAAAAATAGCAAATTATTTGCAGGAACCTAGTGAGACACAGATCTACGAGATACAGGCTTTGTTCTCTCTTTTCCCTTCCCCTTGAGTCAATGAGCCACCTGATGCAGTCCCAGCTGAGCAGCTGTGTGGGCTGTTCCTGTCAGATTGTGTCTACTCATGCATATGGTGTATTGGATCTTCCATAATACTCAGTTACATGTTCCAGTTTTTCCTGATTGGTAACAAAAGTTCTCCTTTGCATTAGGGATGAAGCGTGACCAAGAGCTCCTAGTGCCCAGGACCTCTTTAATGATGCTGGTAACAAGTGGCAGTTCTTTGCTTGAAACATCCTAAAGAGTTCCAGAATCTACAAGTACTAGTTAGAAATCATGTACAGCGAGAGAGGTCACTGACACACTGGCATCTCTAGACAGCTGGTCTTCTCCCTTTAAAAAGACTCAGTGCCCCTGAAACTGCGATGAAGATGGTCTAGGGATAGCTTCCAGCATTCAGTAGCTGTTCAGAAGCTGTCAGCAAGTCCTGCAGCAAATGAGGTTGTAAACCAGTTGCTTCCACTGTTTCTGGTATTCCCTAGGACTGAATTGAGCCCAGTTTCAGAGATGTGTTTCTGGGTGGGGAGGAACTTCAAAGACTCCTTTAATGTCCTTGCAGAAGCTGGCACTCAGTGAAGTGGAAGCAGGAGGTCATTTTAGGAGGCAGGGGAAAGGAGCCTTCAGAGTGTGGTGAATTACTCACACGTTGGTGAAGTGGTGTGCTGCAGGTGTGCTGGCCAGGGCTGCCCAAATTCAGTCACATCTATGCTAGATGCCCGGGTTCAGCTCTCTTCAGGTTGTCATGTATACTTCTGCCCTGACTGATACATGCAAATTAAAACCTGGCCCTTTATGTTTCAGCTGTAAGAATACAAAAATCTGAATTCCTTTTTTGCTATTATTATGGGACTGAGCAATGTTGCTGTGAGCCGTCTCTCGTTAACATGGGAGGTAAGTCTTAACTGAAATCCAATTCCGAGAAGTTTGACTGGGATTTATGCTTTTAGTTAGCAAAAACATGACTTGGGCCTTATTATTGATAAAATTTCATCTACCAATTCAGCTCCTGAGCATAAGCCTTTAGCTAAGGCTGGCAATTTTTACTAGTAAGGCAGTATACGCATAGACGTGTTGAATACTCACAAGCAGCTAAAAAGAGTGACAACAGAGGCTTCTATTGATGAGCTAAACTGCCCAACAGGATGAGTGAGTTAGCCAGTTAACCTCTTACATCAGCCCATCCTCTGACTTTGCCGATCATTTAGTGAGATCACTCCATAGATACTTCTCTAAAATCCATCCTCTGTTTATACATACTATTTTCTGATCTCCATACGGACTCTGTTGCCCTATTAAAATGTGGGTTTGTCCTAACCAGTTCTGGTTTTCTCTCTGACACACATTCCCCTGCTTACTATCAATTTGGTCTTCATTCTCAGAGCTTCCACCTTTTTCTGTGGCTTTGCTCTTTTGTGTGTGAGTATATGAAAAGGGTGCAGTGTCCAGCAGGGTGAGGTAGTAAGCACACGTAACCGCTAAGAACATACTGGTTGTCAAAAGCAGTGCGGATTTGAATGTGCATGTATTTTGTTCACTAGAAATTCAAATAGTTAGCATGACTGAGGTCATTGATGCAACTGAGACCAAAATTTGAACACCTTTTAAAAAGTGCTCTGAAATTGGAGATCAGACTAACACATCTGAGAAGACACCAGTCAGCTTTTCAAAAGTACATGTTGCAAGTGGTACATACAATCGGTGCTAAAGGCAAAGATTTGCAGATCAGTTTCTCAAAATAATGACCCTTCATTTGTGGCTACTGAGACGAATAGTTGGGAGAGCTGAGACAGTACAGGAGTAGTATGAAGACAGAAGAGGGAATTCAATATATATACTACATACAGCAATCTGAAGTGGGCACAGGGTCTGAGCTGGAGCGGCACATCTTTTGTAGGTGTGGGGTATGAACTTGAGTTCAGGGAAATGTTATCACACTCTGGTTCTGTAGGGCAGTCGGTTTATCAAGAGAATCTCTGCAGCTTGATTTTTAGCCAGATATATATACAGAATATACTTAAAAACCAAACATATCAAGACCTGATTTTTGCTATATTATCATGCATTTACATTAGTTGCATGCACAAATTAGATATTTGCAGGTGCAAATGTCCAATTATACCACTTATTTCACAAATACCTAATCTGCATGCATATGCAAACTAGGCACACAGTTGTTCACACACATCATTAAAAATTAGGCCCTTGCTGTGGCACAGTGTAAATATCTTGCTAGGGTACACACTCCAAATGTAGAAAGTATTGCAAAAAATCATTTCTGCAATAAAGTCTCTATTAATTTTTAATGTTACCCGCTGCCAGTAGTAGTCTGATTTAATCAGCAAATACAGAGAAATTTCTTATTAAAAGTAGAAAGCTGACATATTCTGAGTGCGCATAAAACGTTACCGTGATCTCTGAAACTAATTTATAACATATCTTACAGTCTTTATAGTAAAATTATTTAATATGTATAACATAACATGAGGGGGAAGGAAAATACTTAGTAAAGCCCATCTCATCCCAATCACTGCATGATCAACTGCCCATGACTTATCTGTGTAGGTATTGTGGACTGAAAAACTACTCATTAATTTATACCCCAGAAAGCAATAGAGGCCCTTGGCTGCTGGGCATGTCAATAATTTGAGCAATAGTTGGTGATACATCAGCATGAACCAAAAAACCTCCTGGAAATACCCAGGTATGGATTTGAATGTTGCAAGGGCAGTTCATCATAGCTATGAATAATTAAGCTCAGTTACCCCTACGCAAGCTGTGTGTAAATTATATTTCAGATAAGCTATAATCAGGAATGTCCTGAAACCACTGACTTGAACTTTCAATTACATTCTGAATTCAGTGATTGTGATGTGAGCCAAACAAAAATCTGAATCTAAACATCCCAAAGGAGTGAATTCAAGTTGGGGTTTAAATCAGGATCCAGGTTTCATGGCTGGTCCCATCTCTATTTATAATCTGGTTGCTAGGAGACACGTTGTATTTTAGATTAGCACATTGTTAGAAATATCTGGCAAAAAGAGCACTTTCCTGACTTAGGGCGTTGTAGAAGGAACTAGCATTTACAGTAAAATTGCCACACAAATTGGATTTAATTAAGGTTTGCTATTTTTGTTTTTATTAACAGAAACTTCCAAGCAAGTTCAAGAAGATCTATGCAGAGTTTGAAAGCTTAATGGTGAATAGCAATAGATCCCTTATTCTATGCACAATCTGAGCTAATTCAGTTTCTGAGTAACTGATTTGAATTCCTTGATTCAGAACATTTTATATGTCCTTGTTTGACTTTAAGAAGTTTATGATCCCATTTTAGAGCTGCTAAAACAAGTATGTATGACTAATAAATTATACTCTTAGGAACCTACTCTGAGAGAACTTATGTACCACTCAAAGTTAATCTGGGAACTCAGAAAAGCTTTATCACATGTTTTCCGATAGTACATATGGGAAATTATATTTTCCAACCTGGATTTTTCCAGGCAATACATTTTAGTGTTACAACATATACAAAACTGGATCTGCAGCTGCAAGGAGGGGGGAGAAATGTGTGGTTCCTTTATGAGCAATTTTTTTGTAATCGTATCTTACCTTGCTATTTGCCATGAAAAATGTTTGTGTTTAGCGGCTGCATTCTCATCATGTAAGCTCTTATGGGAGAATGATAAAAGTTCGCAAATGCACTTTTAAAGCCACAGGAGAAAATAATGATTTTAATAAATGCCATGACATCTAAATGAATGCATGCAGTGTCTCAATACATATAATAATACATATTAGTAATTATTTGATTTTTCTTTTTTCTTAAGGATCCATCAAGAAATCATAGGGCCTACAGACTAACTGTAGCTAAATTGGACCCTCCGATAATTCCTTTCATGCCACTACTTATAAAAGGTAAGCTTGGATGTTAGCAGAATTATTAACTTGAAAGCTATTTGTCAAATATTTGAAGAATAAGAGTAGCAGCAAGAAAAAGCAAAAATCAATCTCAGTGTGAGGTATGATCTCTTTCCATTATAAAAAGCATGACACAGACAAGAAAAACTGCTTTAGTACATCTGAATATCATACCTCAATTTTACTAGTCTCAGAAATGCTGCAAATTAAAAACTAAATGTTTTACTTTTATAGCTGCTTTGATTTTTGTAAGGGATAGATAAAATGTTCTGCTGTTTTGTATGGCCATGATTCAGTAATGGGCTTTCATGTGGCTTTTGTTTCTATACAGACATGACGTTTACTCATGAGGGAAACAAGACATTCACTGACAATCTAGTAAACTTCGAAAAAATGGTATGTATGACATATTTGAAATGAAAAATTAAAAAGACCTCCCTGTTCATCTCTTAAAGAGTGAACTTCTCAACAATGACTTCCAGGGCTAGAAAAAGTGAAGGCAGGACCAAGAGCTGGCAAAAATAGTCTGCGTAGTGCACAGCTCCTGAGACCTCTGGGTTTCTGGAAAACCTCACAGAGGTGGAGGAGAAACTGCCCACTGAGCCATGCACAGCCAAAATGTTTCCTAGGAGAGGCAGCAGCAGCGACAGGAAGCAGAGTTGTTAGAGACAATTTTTAACAGCCAGTTTGGGACCAAGCTGTGATTTTAACTGCTGTTCCTTCAAACAGGACTGAACTGCCTCAGGCTGGGATAGTTCTGCATTGCTCCTCAGAGAACGAAAGGAGCTTCAACAGAGAACGTGCACAACATCTTATTTCCTTCTTTCCTTTAACAAGCGAAGGAGACTTCTGTGACTTGATTGCTTTCATATTGGAAAGGGAGATCAATGATAGAAGACTAGATTATGCTCAGATTTGATTTATTTTAAATCCTGCACCTAAGCTCCTCATCATTTCAAACACTGTTGTTAAAAACTGCAGGCAGGCAACTTCCCATGGCAGAAATCTCAACGGAAACTGAAGTTTCTCAGCAGTGAGAAGCCATTTTCTTGATTGCTAAGGCCATGTTCTTAATTAATGTGGTTAATGGCACCTGCATCTGAGAACCAGGGTCAGCCAAGCCCAGCTATGAGCAGCTGCACTGCAACACCAAACTCAGCTTACGGTTCGGGCAGTAAAGCTCCATTCAGCAGCCATGCTAGAGCATATCTACTCTGGCACCTATATCTGCTTGTTTCTTAGTACTACAGTAACCAGAACCACTCCATGGTTATTTCCACTGCACTACAGAGGAGCTTGTCTTACCTTCTGAGCCCTGATACTGCGGAGGGGAAAAAAGGAAGACTTTCAACTCTTTAGAAAACTTCACAGAAAGTAATGATCACTCTGAGTGAATTCCTCTTTTAGATTTAGTCTGTAGCTCCAGGACAGCCTCTGTCCTAGGGTGAAAATACCTCTCTACTAAGCTGAGATTTTTTGTGGGTAAATGGTAGTTCTAATGCCTGAGTAAGGGCCTGACCTCACTTTGCAATAATGACATTCTGTAATTGCATACGCAGACTGTGTTGCCATCTCCTTCCAAAGGCCTTAAGCCTTCTACCTGCAGAAAAGGACTTTTCCCTGGACTGCCTGTTCTAATTAGATAGATAAATATATATATATATATATATTTAGTATAGGTAGTAAATATTTTGGGGAACACAAAGGGATCTCGGACTTGGCTGGAGCACCTCCAAACCAGGAGGGATGGCAGCTGCATTGCTATAGCCATGGCTATGTGGCTGGCTCCATGTTCTCCGCCTCACTTGGCCTACTTACGCCTCCTGAGCCAGAAGAGCCGGTACACCCGCAGGCCTCAGAGCTGTATGCCTCAGGCTCTTCTGTACGCCTGGTTACGTGTAAAAGCCATTACAGGGGGCAGGAGCTCTCCCGTGAGCACTTGCCCATAGACAGAAGTTCAACCTAGGCTTGTCATTTAGAAATGGTTCTGCACCACTCCCAAGGCCAAGAGTGAATTTTATAGCAGCTTAATCTGATCTATATCTAGGCTGCTGCAGGTCTGCCCTTTTCACCCTAGTCTTCACATTGCCTTATCTTCAGAAGTACGTTCTCTCCAGAACATGGATTTACTAGTAGCACCCAAAAGTTTTAAATAAAATTTTATACTGCATGAATGTAGTATCACCCATTTTAATCGTTAATCTGAGCTTTGAGCATTTCCTTTAGGAGGGGAAAGGGAAGATCAATTAATGTATTTTTGATGCTATATATTTTTCAAAGAGTCAATATAATGTCTCATATTCCTCCACACAACAGAAAGGGAAACATTCTCCTTTCTCAGTATTCTAAACCTTTCTTCAGTTAGTGCTCTACGTAAAAGCTCACTCTGCTTTTTCTCCAGGCCTTACTACAAGTATAACTTTTGTGTTTTTAATGTTCTGCACTAGCTATTCTGCATGCTTCTGTGGTGTTTTTTACTGCTTCTCTCAACCCATAGCTCTTCAAAGCACCATGTATTGAGATTCCACCCACGTAATTCATTCAAATCCTAATGTGGACCTGGCGGTTTTTAGGTTTTTGCATGTGTCATCAGGTCAAGCAAAGAAGAAAAGCCTACTGTTAAACCTCAGTCGCTACCGCCTACTTGTGTTAAGCTTACAACTGTCATATCCCCACATAATTGCCAGATATTAACTAGTGAAGACAAGGACCACTCAGCCAGATAATACTCAGATAAATTCAGCTCTCTTTTACATAAGTATAAACTCAAGGTAAATCTGTGATGTTATTCTGCCATTTTCAGGAGAAAAGCAGAAACCAGATTTCCTCACCGGAATCATGTCCTGCCATTTGTTGTTTCTGCCTGTTTGTTCTGCTGCATGATGTTCTGTCACAAGCAGATGGAGATACCTCTGAATATCTCTTACTGATCTGTCTAAAACATCTTTGTTCTTTGGAAAATGATTTCCCCTGATCCAGCCTAACTTTGATGCTTGCTGAAGTTTATGAATAAAATATCTGGGTCATTGCCACTGGTGGTGCCATTGCCACCGGAGGAGGTGGGTCCCTCCGTCTCTCGTGTAAGCACAGTGATGAAACCGAGAACAGCCTCTGGCACCGTGTCTGCATTCTCACCACAGAGCTCTGATCCCGACAGCTGATGTGCTGCTGACAACTTTATTCCTGTAAACTGGCAGCCAAAAGTAGAAGTTTGATATAGTGGCATCTCTTCAGCTGAAACAGCTTCCTTAAATCTTTTATGTTTTCTGATGTTTCTGTTATTATTTATATTACACGATGCATCTTAAAACAGGCAGGAGCTGTCAGACACTGTCTGAGCCAGGAGTTCCCTGAGTGCCAGAACAGCGAGGCCTGGTTTCTTAAACGTTTGTGTTTCATGGCTGCCTGAGCTCTGCTCAGAGCTTTCCTCGTGGCTGGGGCATGTGTGGTTTCTTCATGGCTGGGGAAATTCTGTGTGAATAGGCTTTTGTCATAACATAGGAACTTGCACTACAGCCTTTTCCCTGAAGGAGACAGGAGAAGAGCGTGCTTACATGATCTTTCCCTTGTCCACAACCATCTATTTTCACAGAAAACATGGTAGGAGCTTGTTTGAAAACTCTGGGTTCTTTTTTTCAAATTTGACAAAATTATCTAGAGAAGAAGGGAAAAAAACAGACAGATGGTGTTAAACCACATTAGCCTACGTTTTTTTAGGAAGTCAAGCTAAAAAGGAAAGGGACTGAGTCAATTTTTTCCTGTTACACTTTCCTATAAATCGGTCTTTTCAGAGGCGTAACGACAGAACTGCGGTATTGGCAGTAGTGGGGGGGACATCATTCCAGAGCATTGCTGAGTTTTACCTGCTGCTGCCTTTGTACCTGCCTGCTCCTTCTTCCCTTCCCCTGATCCTCATGGATGCCTCTTATTTGGAGGAGGCTGTGAGGAGTGGGAGGGCAGGGACAGCTAGCCAGGGAAGAGAATACCATGTGTGGTAGAGCCACAGCTATATGTAAAGAGGGAAGTTTGTAAGCAGACCCATTTGTTTTGTACGAGATGTGGGCAAACAATATTGAATGTGTCAGAAATAGGTATACTCTTGGTATTGCACTGTACTTGTACTCTTTATTATGCGTTTATTGCATGAAGCAAGGGGGGGGGGGGGGGGGGGGGGGTGGGGAACAAGCATTTGGCCTTAAAATCCAGCCTGGAACATGTTATTTATACTTTTGTCAGTAAGTAGACAGAATAACTAAATTACTGGTATTAGTAGTGTAAGTCTTTAGTAAAAGGCTTTGTCTTCAATACCAAACAAGACATGGATTTAGACAAGTATTGAAGGTCCTTTACTTATCTCACTGTAAGAAGCTGCTGGAGACAAGGTACAAGCTGTTTCCACCATGGTGTTGCTCAGATGTACCTTCTAGGTTGGCATATACTCCATGACCATGTGTGGTAAAAACTACCTGCATCTTTTCTCCACTAGTGAGTTGACAGTAGATGTTCGTTGTAAGCGTTGCTTAGAAGACCTATCTACGTAAAAACTGAGACGTACTTGTCATAGAGGAACAAGGAATGAATAGGCTTGTAAAGTTTTTAAAATGCTGTAGTTGTCGTTTGCAGGTTGAGGACATTTTGAGAGCTGCAAGTAGGTGAAGATAAAAAGGTGGCAGTAGATAGCAAACGCAATTAGTTTGTGATCTAGAATACACATTTGTCTTTTAGGTTCATTAATGATCCTCTTTTCAGGTGAAGGAGAGCCCGCAGAGCTGTCAGTAGTATTAGTTCCTATAAACTCTGTATGATTTAGCAGGTACAAGACAACCTACAACCTGCAGCACAGTACATGGCATATATAACATTCAAGTGACACTGCTTTTATAGCTATATATTTAGAAAAAAATTAAAAGCCCTTTCCTAGAATTATGTCTTGCCAGGGAAAGAAGAGGGAGGAAAGTGAGGAAAGTACTGAGCATGACACTCCTTAAGGACAGGCAATATTTCATACTCTTGACCACTTACTGATTTGCGCTTTTTTCAAACCTCAGCTGCATAATCCTGCACTCTGACTGCCAGTCCAGAATTTTGTATTTATAGACAGAGGAAAGATGCAATTATTTGGGAACTTTATCAGTGCCATTTCTCAAATCACCAGACAGCCTGAACAAAGATCACTTTCCGTGGCACCACCTCCATGTCGGACTAGCCAGCATGTCTCAGAAATGGCACCTGTAGAGGGAGCGGAAGTCATGAAAGAGTTCCGAAAGTGCTGACCTGCCATGGCAGCACAAGACAATGCCATGATGCTGGCCGCTGATGCTTCTTTTTGTCACGCCTCTCACCTTCAGGTGTGAAATGAGGATTAGAGAATCTGCGCATATTGGTTTTCGGGTTTTGTGGAGATGAACAAAAGGGAATTCACACTCTGATCCTTATGCAAAAAAAGGGCAAACATTCTTTCATTTTGGAACATAAAGATTATGCAAAAGTGTGTGGACTAAAGCCCTTAGTAGTTTTCTGTGGCATATATGAATATTTATAACATTTAGAAACCTGGGTTTGGAATGGATTAGAAGGTAATTGCTGCTGGCCTGCTGCCACTATTCCAGACTGCGTAAAACTTGAAAGGGTATTGTTGTGTAATATAGCGTGCTGGTAGTAGTGGTTGCTTGTTATATTATGCAGTTGGTTCTATTTCAGAAAGATCCAAATTTAGGTTTGTATGGCTTTTTGATAATGGTCTTTCTTAGCACAGTGAGTAAACAGAGGTTAATTTTGCAGGCATTAACTAGAGGTAATCCTCTATTTGAAGAAAAATTGTAAGGAGCTAGCAATTAAACTTCCATCTGACCATTTTCCCTGTACGTGTTTCTAGTTTTCCTTGAATCAAAAGAAGACAATCAACTTATCTACAAGATCAGGAAGGGAAATTCCCTTTTACTCATGTGCTGTTTTTCTGTTCAGTTTGCACGTTTCCAAAGAGGAGCTCTTTTGAGTTACCTTAGACAGCACTTGGAAAAAAGCAATGTGAAAGGAGATCTCAAGGATACATAGTGCTCCAGAATCTCCCCATTGGGTTGCGATGCTGTCTTCCTGGCCACAGTTTCTCCATTATTCTGCCTTAACAGCCACTTCCTCGTTCCTTTGTGTTTCATCATAGCAGGATACTTCTGAATGCACAGATTGAATGAGATTATCCTCAGGATAGACAAAGGTAACTCCTTAAATGAAGCCTTTCAGCCAACTGAAGGAGCCAGGCAGTTCAGCCTTTAACCAGAGTCAGACGCATTCATTGCCACTTGGGTTTTTCTTGCCTGGGAATAGCCCATATAATAAGAAATTCAGAATAGTGAAAACTTTTTAAAAACCTTCACTGCACACATAATTTGTCTTTCAGTACAATACAGCATTACAGTACTTATTCTGAATGCTATGCTTTTTTCCCGTACAAATTCCCCACATAAGGAAGAAAAAGAGTAAAACGACTCCACAGAAAACACTTTTTTGATAAATCTAAGTTTTCACCTAAGAAGCCTAATACTAAACTAATCAAACACCGAGCTACATTCTAGCTCCAAAGATCATTACGAAATAAGGCTTCAAAAGCTAAACGTTTACAGGTATGGAAATTAGGGTGTGTATTAACAATCCATTCTAGAAAGCACATCAAGCAACACTAGCTATCTTCATAAAAATGAAGTGTCCTTAGCAAAGCTTCCCTTGAAGTCAGACTCTCCAGAAACTTCATCAGGTTAGCTGGTGCAGTTCAATTTTATAGTCTCTCCTCAAATAGTTATTTTAGGGAGGACTTTTGAAATGCTATAAATCCAAATAGCAGCATCACATAACAGAACCAAATATGAATCCATAGAGTTATGCAACATTCATGTTACATGTCCACGTTGTTTTGATTTTCTTTTGATCGGGTTAGACTTGGAGAACCAACACTGTAATACGCAGTGCGTTCTGTCTCAATCCAGTATTATAATGGGTGCTATATCTTTGAGTACTTAAGAGGTTCCATTGAAGTCAATGGGGCTTATTCACCTGCTTAATGCTAAGCACAGATGAGAATGTTTGCAAGGTAAGTGCCTTAGAAAATCTGCCTAGTAGTAATGGCTTGAAGAGGTATGAAAATTAACATAGGATAAAAATGATTCTTACTTGAAATCTACTTATATTCCATATCTAAATACATACGACTTTAGGAACAATATAAGCAGACCCATATCCAAATTCCCTAGATCTTTGGGAACCTGTGTTTTAGAATTAAATATTTTAGATCAGTTTCAGAATAGCTACATTTCATTTGATTATACAATGTGTAATCCACAAAAATGTAGTACATGATGTATCAGTAGTGTTTCTAGTGCTAACCACCAGCCATACCCATTTTTGTATGCTAGACAGTGCATTAAATGTCTAAGATTATTCATATGTGTGTAAGGAATGTTTTACATTGGTGCTTCCCACTTCTGAATGACAGATTTCACAAAGGTCTTTTATTTATAACATCATTTTCATGTAAGATTACAATTGTGTATTAATTTTGAGGAACATATGCCCGAGGTTTTACTGTTTGCTAGTAAGAAAGATGTCATTCCATTGTGTGAGGGCTTATGACTAGCTTGTTAATCTCACACAAAATTTCAAGAAGGTATGAAGCGTGGTGAGAGTGTGCTGTGTTAAAACACGTAGCTGTGTTGTTAATTGTTGGACCATGTTAAAGTGCCGGAACAAATGTTAGACTCTGATTAGGAATAGCACTTCCCTCCTCTGCTTTTTCTTAATCTAAGCAAAAGAAACTGAACAAAATGCTGTCCTTATAGCAGTGATTGAATCAAACTATCTAGCTAAGGAATCAGTTTTACTGCTGAAGTTTCAGTTTATTTGATATTATGCAGAACAAACGAATTCTGCCCCCACGCTGGGGGGGTGTATTACCTGTGTGGTGCTAATCACACAAGCCAGTGAAAATTTTGCAGTCCAGAACTAATCTGAAATGTTTTGCTTTATGACTTACCTTCATTTCTGTTCTTAAAAACTATTGTAAAATAGCATCTGATTTATCAGAGCAAAATGTATCGATTAATAGTTTCTTACCTAAGTGAGTGAAATGAGGGCTTATTTACTGAGGGCAAGCACAGCCGAGAAGGACTGAAGTGACTTCTGCTTTTTTGGTGAATTGCCAGTAGAATCTCCACCAAAAGTGAATCCACTTTTCATGTTGGGTTAGATACACTTGTGCAAGCTAAGACTGTCCTAAGAGGTCTGTTTGATGAACCTTGCCTACAGGGCCACAGTTCTAACGGTGGCCTTCTCACCTGTGATCGAGCATACTTCCAGAGGGACCAGCGAACACACGCTCTCACATGCTCATTTTACACTGTCATTTTCCAGAAGGGCTGGAACTCAAAGGTGAAAGCTCTTTAATTGCTGAGTATGTTCTAGAAAATGGCCTTGCTGGTTAGGAATGGATGGTCTTAAATTAAAATGTGTACGTACTCCAAGGTGTTCTACATGATACTCCTTTTTACGCTTTAATGTGGGAAGATATTATCAAAGAAATGCACATTGAAGGGGCTGATTTTCATTCTTAGTTAAGGCCTTTTACAGCATCCAAGCAAGGGAAAGGGTTCTCTGAGCCGCATGTAAATTACACTCATGCTCATTTAAAGCCTGTGTAAATGCAAATCACACCCTACATATGAGGGTATCAGCATTAAAATTATATTTCATTCATATGACTGCTTTTATTGGCGTATGTCTTCACACTCAGGCACAGTTAGGTGCTTCGGTTTAAATGATGATGAAATACAGTGCTTGTTCTCTGATTGCATCCCATCTTTTCTTTCCAGCGCATGATTGCCAACACTGTCAGGACGGTGAAATTCTGCCGAAGCCAATCTTTCAGTAAGTGTATTACACACATCTGCACAGTCAGCATTATCATCAGTAGCTGCAGTAATTCCTATTATTCTGTGTGTTACCAGAATTGAAAAGCCTGGTTTCCAGTGATTCTTCCATGTTTGGATCCTTTGACGTTTCACAGGGTGAAACATCCTTCAGGAAGCCTAATAAGCCCCTTCTCCTCCATCTCTTTTCCAAGCACGTGAAGGAGCTAAATATCTGTGAGGTGTCTACACATCTGTCAGATTAGAATCGGCTGAAGTTCGCCACTGGGTTCAGAAGTGGTTGAAATAAGGCTAGCAGACAGCAGCACACAGATACGTGCAGATAACATGCTTGGGTAAACCCTGCTTATATAGGAAACGAGTCTGGAAACATGACATTATAACTGACATAATTGCATAAGGTGATGAACTTAAAACTTGTTTGCAGTATTAATTACCAGAACTTACTTGAGGCCACATAAGATGACAGAGCTGTATGGTCAACAGGCTCGCTCTGTGGGTCTCATCCCGTCTGGGTGCACTGTCAGTCCCAGCCACATGGGCATTTCCTCAGCGCTTCATTCATTTGCCTCACAGCAGCCTTACTCTGATTTCTCAAAGAACAGCATAAATAATATAACACAATATATTTTTTATAAAAAATAGTTTCTTTCCATCTAAGTCAAAGCTTAACTCTAGAGGATCAAGTTAAAGAGCTTTTTTTTTCCCCCCACCATCAGGGTTTTTCTGGCTATGTATCTTTTAATTTAATGTATTAAGCACTAGTGAGACCTCCGCATATTTAGAAATGGAAGTGGATTTTCCACTATACATGATATACCATAATGTCAGTATATAGATACGCTGTATCTAAGTCCCATGCTTTTTTTTTGTGTTATGTGTATTTATATATAGTAGATGCTTCAGTATCTTTCTTTTAGAGAAGTTTAAGTTACCGAATACATATTTCATTAAAATGTAAGCTGTTCACTGTGAGGCTGAAATACTCATATTTCAACTCAGTGGTATTTCATAATTGTTGTTGGAGTAGGTATAATCATGGAATCAGAGAATGGTTTGGGTTGGAAGGGACCTAAAGAACATCTAGTTCCAGCCCCCAATACGCGGTTATGTTACGTAATGTAAAGAGGTAGTAAGGCTTGAATGGGCGGCGCTCTCAGCACTACAGCATTACAAATATTCAAAACTGAGCTAGAAATGGAGTATTTCATGAAAGGAGGTTTAAATCAATTATACAGTTTTGAATCTGTGTGAAAGCTGCTGGTCAAAAGCGGATGGGTAGCTTTTAAATCATACTAGTTAGCTATATAATTTATAGCTATTGACTGGTAAGGTGATGTATAAACCTGTACCGAAGGCCATCAATTTGAGTAAATGTGGCCCAAAGATATCTGAGAGAAAAAGTTAGTTTGTGGGGGTAGTAACCAGAACGACTATCAGATATGGAGGAAAGGTTTCAAAGAGAGCGATTTCTAAATATTTTCTTTTACTCACCAGGATCTGGCATTTCCTGTGACAGCTTGTAAAGAGTTATGCATTCGGTTCAGGCATTTGTTCGTTTAAGTGTATCAATCCTACTCATTTCTCTTTCACCAGATCCCGACGCAGCCCTAACTAATAAGAACCATCAGGATGTTCGGAGCTATGTGCGGCAATTAAATGTGATTGACAACCAGAGAACTTTATCACAGATGCTCACCGACTAGAACCGCGTCGAGCATAAACATTTGAAGCAATGATGAGAAATGATATCTTTTATCCTGTCAAGGTCACTTGTTAAGAACTTCACTTTCTCTGCTACCGCACTGCCACTACAAAAATAAGCAAAAACATATTCTAAGGTCTTAGGTAACGCACAATGTACCAGCCTGTCAGAGAACTTTGGCTGAGGAAGAATTTATGCACTGTAGCTGTACGGGTGCCATGTTGTGAATCGTTAATCATCTTAAAGTGTAGTAAATGATTTCTCATATGGATAAAAAAAGGCAAAGATAAAGTAGAATAGTTAGTGAAAAATGCACAACAAGCTTCTGCAAATTCTAAGCGAGGTAGTGTTTTTCTCCTAATTAAAACATCGGTATTTTATGATTTATTCTCCAGATCAGGACCAAAACTGATGATCAGTTTAGCTTGCCCAGCTACTGTTGACCTCAGTAGAAGATGTATGTAGCATCTGATGAAAGAATGTAGGTTCAAGAGAGGTCCAAGGTATAGTCACTCAGAGAAGACTTACAAATATTTCCTTTGAAATACAACTGATATACTAAGAAAATTTCTAATCTTAACGGACTGCCTACTACTGCAGCAGTGTGGCCATTTCAAAAACTGCAAGGACTGAAAATATTTTGAATGATAATAGATTAATCTGTGTTTACATTTTACGCTATCTTCTTGTTTAAACTACCGATCAGGTTTTTATTACAAAATTTCCATTACGGATAGTAAGGTTGTTTGAAATCAATAGCTAAGGTAGCAAGGACTGGTTCAAAAGAGCACAATATGCACAAACGGATTCCAGAAGAAATAATTTCCTGACATTAAAACCTTAAACCTTCAGCTATAATTAATTGTTCTGTTAACACATATTTTCTTGGTCTTAAGCTTTACAAATATCTTAATTTTCAGCCATTGTTTGCACTTTCAATAGACTGTAAATAAATGTTAATTCATTACGTTCTAGAATATTTATTTATGTAATAGCTATTTGCCAAAATAATTCAGTTTTATTTTATTTTGTTTAGCATGTTATGGAGTGCAACTTTTGTCTTTATATTTTGTGGGCATTTTATGTGTAGGCATTGCGTGATGTATGTTTTCTGTAAATAACACACAATACCTTATTAAATGTAATTGCCGGAAAGGTTTAGTCGCTGGCCTTATTTGCACTTTCCAGCTTCATCCTGCATAATACCGATGCTATTAATTGGCTGATATAGCAAACTTCATTTGTCATTTGCTGGGCCTCGAAACCGCAGTTAGCCACATCCATTGTGATATGGATGACCAATTTAAAGCCAGTCAGGTCCATCCCTGCCACAGGGTGACAGTCGTGCAGTGATGTAACACTATGGTTTTATTAGCTGGTTTGTTTAGAGTTTCTGAGGAGGCTCCCTACCTCCGTGTAAAGACAGAAAACATTTAAATTGGAAAGGTTTAAATGAAGAAGGGATGTATTCTTAATTTTAGCTATCATCTGACTAATTTGTCCTGCTCGGTCACTAATGTGAACGCTACAAGTTACCTTATCTTGGACAGGATTTTACCTCAGGTTGGCTAACTCAAGTTGAGACCTTGGCAAATGTGGCACTCGAGGGGCCTCTGCCTTTGGTCGCCTCAGGGAGGTCTACCAGGTCCTGGGGCCGTGAGGGAAGAGGTGATCTGGCAGGTACCCTTTCCCCTCCAAGATCATTTGCGCCAGCCTGAATGCTCCACGGGATGGCTGTACTACTGCGGGGCAAGCACTGGTGGTGGCCGAGTGTGTGCCAAGGGAATGACGATGTCACGTGGCAAAGGCTTTCCTATTGCCTTCACGCCGGCTCTGCTCTGCAAAGCTCGATGTCATAAAACTGATTAAGCCTGAAATTAGAAGTTGCAACTATTGTCTCATAATTAAGCTTCAGAGATGACCTCACTGGTACAGTCTACATTTGCCTCAGACGCAGAGTACACTTTTCTTGGCATTGACCAAAACTGTGTGGAGTCAGTATACACCTAAAGATTTTTTTTTTTAGCCTATAAAAATAATTACATCCTTTTAGTCAAAACATAAATTCTGCAAAAGCTGAGCGTCACCAGGGAAATGCTGACACGTAGAACCACTATCTGCTTAGTACCTGCATTCTGCAAAGGAAAGAATTACACAGTTAAAAAATATTCTGCAGCATGATGAAAGAATTTATTTTAACTTTGCTGTCTGACTAGAAGTTCAAGATGATTCAGAGGAAAACCAGCTAATAACATAGAGACAAATTTGTGTTATTATTCAAGTGAGAAATATTTCTTATTTCCATTTGTACTGCTCTATGAATATACTTCATATGGCTTTTTCAGACACAGAATCTTCCCAGAAGCAAAGTATGCAGTAGAATAAACTACAGGGACACAATTAATTCAAAGACGTTTTTCTTTACAATCAATTTTAACATTTGTGAGTTCATGATTTATTTGTTCCAGATTTGTTCCTATTGTTTGGACTTTCATTTATTTCTGTGTTAACTGGTTTATAAAGCTGCCAAGTTTCAGCTTGGCTCTGCACATAGACTGATTCTTCATCCGTTTAGTATGTTTTTATCCCCCTGGTTTATTCTTTTATTCCTTAGAACCTCTAACTTTTACTTCTTTGTTGCCAAACAGTCTCTATTGTGTAGATGTATCCCAGTACAAATAGAGGTTTTATGGCACCTCCATATCAACAAATGAATGCAGTTTACCTACTCAATGAAACTGGTATCTGGCATTTTTTAATTTTCCAATAAAGAGTGCTGTATAAATAACAAGTGTTGTTATCTCTGTATCTAACTCATTCGAGTGGCTCAGATAGTTGCTATGGTGCTGATCACGGTCTACACACCTAGAGATTAAATTAATAAAACTACCTTCTGGCTCTGGGATCCATACTGGGCTTCTCTCGCTCCCTGTTGAGGAAGGCACCTTTTGATAGATTGCTCTTGCTGTAAGAAGTCTAAGCGACTGTCGCAATAGTGTGAAAGAATAAGGAACTCGGGAAACACTGAAATGTCGCAACGCCCATACTGTCTTCGCCCTGTGCTTGCAGCTGCGAGTCACAGCTTGATCCTGCTTCAAGGGGAAGACACCCTTACCTGCCGGCTCTCGGCGCCGGTCTGTAAGCCCGGGCTCAGATGCTGTGCCAACACTGCCAAGCAAAAGAGGGATGGGCGGTGCCCAGCACTGCACTGCTCACGGTCCGTACCGCTTTGGCTGTAGCACACTGCTTGGCCTGATTTTGGCCCATGCCAACTAGCACCCAGTGGGAGTGTCCAGCCATTATTTGGGGGGGAGCACGCACACAGGGACCATTGCCGGTGGGAAATACGGACAAGCCTGTCTGGCTGTCTCTGTCCCCTCCCCGCAGTCCTCCAGCAGTTCCCAGGAGGCTTCGCACCTCCATCACACCGCTTGCGTGAACAGCATAAATGCTGCAGCACAGCCCCCTCCTTGTTTCAACACTTCAGACTGAAAAATATAAACCTGTTCAAAATAATGATTATGCCTGAAGGTCACAGGTCGTACAACGCCGATATGGCTGGTCCATGCTACTTGGCCTCAGGCCCAGAGCCCCTGATCCTGTTTCATTGACTGGCAGAGCCAGAGCTATAGATTTTAGATGCGAGGTGACCGGGAGGCAGTGTCCACGACAAACACCTGCTGCCGGGGACCAGTGAGGCTGCAGACCCATGGAGCCGGGAATTTTGGAAAGCATTCTGTTACAGGGTTCCACTACGGATGCAGCTTTTGCTAAAGCAGCAGTACAGAGCACAAACACCTCTATTTAGGGCTACAGAGCCTACAGAGCCACAGGGTACAGCTCCCCCCTCCCCTGGCACATTTCACTATTGTTGCTTTGTTAGGATTTGCTGTTTTTCTCAGTGGCCAGGCCCGGTGCTGGCCATTGCTAGACAGAGCCAGGGAACAAAGGTTAAATCCAGGGAGGCTGAATCCAACACACGTGGAGGCTACTACTGTTTAGTAAAGGCAGGATCCAAAACATTTTCCCCAGACATCTTGTTCAAACCCGATCAGCCACAAAGACATGACAGTGCCAGATAAAAGAGTTCAAATGTATTTGCAGGACCCTGCAGACGGAGGGTTTGGGTTTTTTCCTCCTAAGGAAAACTCTGTGAAGGCACACAGCCTCTGCAGACCAGGTACAAAGAGAGAGACAGAGACAAAAAAAGCCCTCTTTTCAAAGAGACACTAGCAAAACAACCTTTTAAGTACAAGAAATTTAAATACAATTTAGAAATCTTACAAAATAAGCTAGAGAGAAATCAAAAGGTTTAACCTGCAGGGATACCAAAAGAGAGAATGAAGATGAATTTTGCTTAAAAAAAAAAAAAAAAAAGAGGAGAGAAATTGTAACAAAATGTAACAGTAGAAAATTATAAGTCTAAATTGTTAACATAGCTTCTTAGTAAGGTCAACTGCATAATATACAGTACCTTAACCTCTTCCAGCAATTTTTAAACACCACGCAGCTTAAATAGACTACTTCTGAATTCAGGGGTATTTCTTCTGGGAGCTCTGAATGCAAATCAAGAGGTAATAGTGGAAGAAAATTAAAAGATGTGCTATTCTCATTTCATTTTTGTACTGATAATAAGGAAAGCAGCATAGAGAGTGATATGGCAAAGTGAACCTCTAACTTGAATAGCTTTTCTTTCACTGTTAATCTGAAATGCATTACATCCTGCCTTTTCAAATAATCATAATGTTCTTTACTGTAGCCTGCATTAAAGTTTAGCAGGCACAAGCAGCAGCTGTCACCAGAGGTCAAGGTATTAGCAATCAAAGAAAATAATGACCAGATTAAAAAGTTATCATTACAATTACTAAACCAGAAACTTTTACAGCAGCTTATCTTACCTCGAGCACAAACAGCTGGTGGAGCCCTGCCTCCAGGGCTGTAGCTGTGCCCAGGGAACCCCCGCCACCCTCGGACGTCTCCCCGTGGCAGCGCCATGGGGCTGGCCGACCTTCGGCCAGGGTGACAGCATGGCTGGCCTCAGCGGCCGAAGGAGACCCTCACCCCTCCATGCCTCTCGGGAGTGGGCACTGCTGCCCCAAACCAGCTCCCCAGGACAGGGAGCTCCCGACACGGCTGGTGGCTAAAACCTGACCTGCAGCTTCTCACCGTGGTGAAAGGCTGTGGTCAGTGTGCCATAGGAGCACCTGGGGTACAGCCTCCGTGCGCTTACCTGCACGGCATCCACTAACAGGTAAGGCTGGCTCTTACTTCATCCACCCCGAGCACTGCTTTAGCAATAAAATACAGCTCTTACAGCACCTAACTAAGGAAATAACTTGTAAATTCACAAAGGAAAGTAATCCAACCACGGTCTTGGCGGTTTATGACTCAAGCGACAGGCGGACTACTGTAAAAAGGAAGATTCTTACAATTAAAAGGGAAAAAAAGACCATATACAGGTACAAAATCTACCACTTACATCTAACCGCTGAAGGATATTTCACAAAGGGCTCGTTTTTATTAGGTTTGGCACTCAAAGGTAATTTCTGAATTCAAAATAAACTCAGAAAACTACATGAAAATGCATAAAGAATGCATAATTACTGACGCAAATTGGAATATTTTCTTGGAAACTCCATGTAATAAAAAAGTGACACACAGGGGTACTGGTAAGAGACTTACCTTTATTTCCTGGCCCTAATCCATTTGGGTCAGAGTGACAAAAAGCAAAGCCTTTGTCACATGGCAGGGGTCAGCCAGTCGTGTTTAATTTTTTTCCTCTTTTGCTTTCAAATGCAAATAAAGCACATTACCAATGAAAATAATGATTGTAAATGAATACCTCAATTAAAGGAAATTTACATAAAGATACGCAGGATAGAGGTGACAGTAGATACTCCAACATCCTAACAGACAATAATCCATTTCTTAATCAACTTCTGTCAATAATCATAAGCTTTCTGCTCTCCATGGTTTCCTCATTATAACACCACCTCTTGTGTTTTTAAATAGTTCTCTCTTCAGATGCTGTCCAAACCAGCGAGTGAATCTGCTAGCTGCATTTGCCGACTCTTTGTGGTTTCTCACAGGTGTACATTATTTCTGCGCAGGAGTACCGTCGGCAGCATTGTGGATGTTCTCAGATAACAGAGCGCCAGTGTTGCCTTGGGTTTTCTTTAGATGTCCTCATTCTCAGTAGGACTGACCCTTGAGGGCTGCGGTACTGGCAGGTTGCTGCCTAGCGCCTGTTTGAAATCTAACATTTCCTTCCATTTGTAATTCCTGCCCTAATGTTTCTCCTGTTCCAGTTGTCTGGCATGTAACTCCTTTGTGATGCTCCTGATCAGTTAGCACTGTCGCCAGAAACTATTTAGAGGTTTGCACTGATTTTTTTTCCCTTCCTGTCACAACAAGCTGTTGTTAACAGTGTGCTAGTGTCTGGGGGGGTTGATCACCTTTTTTCGGAAACACAGGCAAAGGGACTGAGATGATATAGCTAAACAGATTTGTCTAGAATAAGAGCTTTTCTGAGGCAGTCTAATATATGGACATTTTCTAGTCTTATTTCATGTCTAAATCCAAAGAGGAAAAGATGTGATCTTCAATAGACATATTTGTTTCTAATTAATGTACTCTGGATTAAACAAGTAGCAAAAAATGTAAGCTACTAATACTACAGTATGGTGGTCAAAGTTTTCATGATTCCAGCGGCTGCTTTACTTTCCAAGAAAGGTAAATGTACTAAATAGTTAGATGCTAATTAGTTTTAATAAAGAAAATAGCATATGATGCTTTAAACCAGCTGTTGAATGTTCTGTGTTGTCACCTTCCTTGGTGGTCCTCAGAGGTGGAATTGTGCTGCCTCTCCCCAGATTCCCTACGACTGAGCAACCTACTGGAAAAAATTATGAGGGGAAATGAAGGGACTGTTGCTTCAGTGGAGCTCGCAGTAGCACAGATTAGAAAACACAAACGGGCACAGCAACAATAAATTCAGTACAGCTTTAAAACAAAGAAAACACTGATAAGCCATATTACATTTTAGAGAAAAAAAAAGTGCCAAAATTAGAACAACAAATTAAGTCTATTGGACCACAAAATTTAATATAAGGAGGAGTATGAGAGATATATATATAATCAAAAGTATGTAATGAAATGGTAACTGAGCAGAGTACTACTGAGTGGATTACAGCTGAGTATAATGATCAGCTGAAAATTGTGGTGCCAGCAAAATATAAGAAAACTATTCTTGTAAAACAATCAGGAAATGTATTTCTTGTTAATATTGCCATCTCATTGCTATCTCATTGTTAATTATATTGACATTTTTGTAGAAGTTGTATGTGCTTTTATACTGCACACATGCCAGATCATAAGACAAATAGTGTACAAGCTGTAGCCTGCCAGTTCTGAAAACCATTATGCACAAAGCAGGTATTTGATCGACATGTAAAAACCCGGTGCACACAAGCCTTCTCTGCCACATGAATGCCTGTATTTTATCATTCTATGCTGTTCTTAATGATTATGTGCTTAATAATTTTATAATTAAATAATAATTAATATTTTATAATATCTTTACAATTTTATGTCAAATATACAATTAGGCACTTTCACAAAGTCCTTATTTTGTCTCTAATACAAAAACACATGAGAAACAACAGCAGAAAAAAATACCAGTTGTGTGGGTCTAAGAGCCGTACCATGGTTAGTATGGGCTCTACCTTTCTTCATTCCCCATGAAAGTTGAGAATTAGCCGTTGCCCACAGCACACCAAAGACTGGGCTGCTGAAGCAAACAGGAATCGCAGCCCCGGCTGTGCGGACATGGGGGCGCGTGTAGCATCAGGTCGGTGTTTGTGGGTGCACACTCACCGTGTTATTTGCAGCAGGAAAGGCAGGACTGCCTCTGAGCCAAATCCAAAGGCAATCCTTAGATTTCCATTCTAGAGCTCGCTGACTGCATCTCTCAGAAAGACTAAATGCAGCTGAATTTGGATAGCAGTACCATGCAAGTTCTCTTTTAGTCATGAAACAAACCTGCTAGTTATTATGTTTCGGGGTGTAACCATGGAGGTGTGTGGTTGGCATATCTGGACATACCTGCATGAACTTCAGTCTGGACAGCGTGAGCAAAAATAATGATGCAGAGAGGGCCACTCGTGAACCTCTTCCAGGTGAGAAACCTGACGGTACAAATGGCATAAAATTAATGCTACCGTATTGTTACTGCTACTATTGCTCAAACCAGCTAGATTAACACTAACGTACGCTAGTGCTACATCTTCCACGGTAAGTGTGTCCAACTTTTCGTCCTAGTATATCCCAGGCATGACCCCCATGTTTTCTGGCCAATTTTTATGCTAGAAATGGAGGCAAGCCGTATCAGCCAGAGAAGCTGAAGTGCTTCAAAGAAACCTCAGTACTAAGCCTGAGCTGAACTCTGAGCCAGTCTTGAAGGAGAATTGAAAAATATGGAGCAGGTGTCCACCTCCAAATTATCTCTGTCTAGAGTTTCATGTACAGTTTAAGGCGGCATAAACCTTCACTACTGCTAAAAAAGCACTTCCAAGTTCTGTCCCCTCTCAGCTGCTCGTATCAGCCCTTGCTCCTCTCCTGCCTTTGCGCTGGCACGAGTCTTTGTGCAATTGCCCGACAACCTGCATTCAGATCTGAGTGAAAACTGACTGCTTTTCCCTGCGTAGCTTCGCCTCCACCGCCCGTTCACCGTCAGCTGTGCAAAAACCATGCTGGCAGAAGGCAAGGTGGGCAGTGCAGCAGCAGGAACAGGGCTCGCCGGGCAGGGGAGGGGTGTGACTGCTGCTTTTGGCAAGCAGGATGATTTAAACTGCCTGGACGTATGCATGAAACTGTATTTTCCGTGTTGAAAGGCGGTGAGACGTCATTGCACACCCAGTGTGGCAATGAGACGTAAAGAGACAATTCATATGAATCCTTTCAACTCTAAAATTGAGTTAAAAGTTGCTAGAGCTGCCTTTATCCTTTGCCAATTGTTGTGGCTTTACAATAACTTTTGTTAGCTTTAAATATTTCTTTTTCTGCCTGTTCTATGTAAATTGACGAAGCCTGAGATTAGGATCGAGTTCTCCAGAGCTAACTTAGTTTCTCAGTTTGAATTTGCTGCCCAAAAAGGGGGAAAACCATACGGCCACGTGTTGGCTGATTGTTTATATGGTATTATGACCACCCAAGAAACACCGATTACTCACTCTGGTTTCTGATCTTTTCTAGCTAATTTTTTAGTTCTCATGATAATGGAAAAAAACTTGAAAATACCTGAAGACTCACTCGCCAGAGGGCAGAAAGAATACAAACCCAAAAGTGCACACTTAAAACCTTGTTGTAATAATTCCAGCTTCACGATAGTGTACCACCGGGGTCGGACAGTCCTTGCATGGGCTGCTTTGCTTTCGCCCTCTTGTCCTCTAATAGGGCAAGTGCAATTACGTGGTTTAAGCCGGCATGTTAACACAGTGCCTGATGCAGACTGCACTCCTACTCTTGGAGCAGGAAATATTAACTACCCCTTCATTTCTCATGTGCTACTGGAATAGTTTCTTTCTTTCTGCAACCAGGGCCTAAAGTCAGACAGGATAAATCCCAGCTCTGCAGATACACAGCCCTGGACAAAATGCCTGGACAAAGTGCCCTAGGCAAGAGACCTCTGAATGCAAGTACTCTGCTCTCTGAAGCAAATGCCTATGAATTGAGTGATTTAACATTTAAATAGATTTTTAAATCATTTGACTAATTGCCTCAGACATGAAGGATAAACACGTTAGTCACAGCATTTAAGAGACTGAGTGTGGCACCTCGCCTCCTCCAGAGCATGAGTTTCATGTGATTTGCATTTGGTGTTTGTGCTTTCTTTTAAAATGTGGCACCTTTGATTGACTTTGTCTGAAGACTTCTCCAGGCTCACCAGCAGATCAGTTCATAATAAAGCACAAGCACTCTCAGATCAGACAAAAGTGTCTGAAAGTGCCATAACCAGGGGAAGCCAGAGCATGCCAACGTCCCTCACTGCTTGTCCTGGCAATGCCACGTGGGCAGAAGGGGGTCACTAGTGCCTGCTTTTTGATTTTCTTAGCATCTTCATGTACTTACTGCACCAAGTGCTTAAGATCTTGCTGAACTTTACTCCGATTAGTTATTACGGCACAGTGAAATAACATGTTTATTTTATGCCCAGAAATGTATACTTCTGCTCCACGGTTTTAACTTTTTTTTAGCTTCTCCTGTGCCAAAATAACACACCTTGGGGAAAGCCTCTGATGTTTGTGAAACGATTGTATTTGATTCATCAGTAAAGTGTTCTTCCATGATTCACCTCGATACCATACATCTTTGTGATGTACAATTAACGTATATGATTCAGTGTGATGCCGCACACTTCTTTGTGATTCATTGTGCTACATAGCTGATTTTTATAAGGCACATACATATAACAATAGTCAAATATGAGAGAGAACAAGGAGCCGAGATTCTCCAGTGAATGCAAACCTACAGTACAGACATTGGTAGATGAGCTGGGGAGTGCAGTGTAAAGCGGTGATGGGCATTGAATCTTGTATGATACTGATAAAAAATGTACTGTCACAGCCATGTGATGTGTTTGCCTCAGGAGAAAAATTGTTTGCCCCGAGTCTTCTGAGTCATGTCCTTTAAGCACGACAGCTTATGTCAATTTGCAAAAAGTCTTCCACAACAGCAGAGTACCTCAATGCCATTAAAACGTTTGGATAAGGAAGGGTCCTTGGATAAGGAACAGTCCGAGTGGCTTCAGAGGGAGGAGGTGGGTCTCTGTTTTCTTCCTGACCTGGGGTGATTATCCTGAGGGCAGCTGGGGAATATGGATGGGGGGGCTGGGTTTGCACTGGCCAGTCAAGTCCTCCTCTTCTTCCACATTCCTAAAAGGAGGCCTGACTATAGCAGAACAGCCTTCTCCCTTCCTCCTCCTGGGGACCTCAGACTCTCACTGACCCACACCCCGGCAATCCCAGGTGACATCCAGCACTTAAAAGATGCTGCTGCTCGTGGTAATACCATCCCAGCTCTGGTGACACAGAACAACGAAGCAGATTTTAAAAACATTACCACCATCTGGTCATTTCGGTAATACTTCTAGGTAAATTTAGCTATATTGCCTGTCACTACTCAAGCAGCAACCCTGGAAGGAAGGAACTTGTGCTTCCACAGCTGCGGCCACGGCAGCGCAGCACCGTGCCAGGACTCCCTCTACCTGCAACGGCAGGGCCGCACTTGCGAACCACACCACCTGAGCTGACAGGCCCTGCTCGCTCCAGAAGGCTCTTCCTAAATTTGGCGCGGTTACGCGACAAGCAGACACCCTGCCTCAGTCGAAGAACGTCCTCTCTGGTCAGCCCAAGCCGTCCATGGGGCTCACCTCACGACAGCCCCACCATGGCGGCCGACGCCCCAGGCGAGGAGTGCGCAGGCCGTGAGGGGACGGCGCCCGTTACTCATCAACGCATCGGGTTATGAGGGTGGTGGGCACGCGGCCCTCCTCGCCCGCTGCCTCGCGCAGCCTCGGCCGGGGCGGAAGCGCTGGCGTGGGGCCGGGGCCCGCCGGTACCGGCCGCCGTCAGGCCTGACGCCTCGCCGCCCCACGCGCGGCCCGCCCAGCCCCGGCACCTCGCCCCCTATAGGCGGGGCGGCTGCGCTGCCCGCAGCCCTGAGGCGGCGGCGGCGGTCTCGCCTCCCCCGCGGGGCTCGGCGCAGAGCGCGGGGTGGCGCCGCTGCGAGGCGGCGCGGGGGCGCGGCGGCGGCTCCGGCTCCCCGGCACCAACCGGAAGCGCGGGGGACGGAGCGGGAGACGCGGTCGTGCCCGTTCCAGCCTCCCTCGGCGGCTCGGGAGGATCGGCGCCGCTCGGGTCCCGCCAGCCCGGAGTCCCTCGGGGAAGGTGAGGAGGGCGAGGTACCCCCCCACGCCCGGGCAGGGGGCAGCGCTGGGGCGGCGGTGCGGTCGGTGCGTGTTTCGCTGGCAGGCGGGAGGCGCGGGAGGCGGCGGGGCGCAGCGCGGCCGGGGAGCGGGGCCGGGCCGTGGGTGTCCCCGCCGGGTTTGACGTTTCCCACCCTCTGAAGCAACTTTGAAAGTCCTTGGAGGGGAGGCGCTCGGCCGTCCCGGCGCACGGCCTGACCTTGCGTCGGCCCGGGGAGCTGCCGGGCTGGTTCCGCGGCGCCGGCCAACCCCCCCGGGAGGCAGCGGCGCCCACGCGTGGCCGCGCGGTGGAGCGGGGGGGACCCCACGGGCGCCGCTCGGGGCCGGGAGACGGGCCGTGCCTCGCCGGGCAGGGCACGGTGGTGTCCGCCGAGGGGCACCGGGGAGCGGCGGCTGTGCGGGCCGGCCCACGCGGGAAAGGTGCTGCCAGCTGTTGTCTTCCGAGGGGGTCGGCCGCGGGACGTGGACAGCCGCCGTCTGGCCGGGCCGCTACCCTCGCCCACCCCTCCGCTCCTCAGGCGGGGCTTCGAACATGTTCACTTTATGTGCACCTGCTGCATTTCTCTTGTTTTGGGCATAAAATCCCTCAGGTTGGACGTTGCGGTGTGACTTTCCTTCCTCCTCCGTTTTTTCCTTTCCCTCTCATTTTTAAGTGAGCTGGGATTATTTTTTTTTTCCTATGTTCTTTCAAGATTCTTCCTTTCCATCAGTATGCCTTTTTTTTTAGTGTGTGTGCATGAGAGAGCCATCCATTACCCCTCTCTCCACTGTGCTTTGCTGTGAGTTTTAGCGGCAGAGCCATCGGGAAAGCCGTGGATCATTACTTTTTCTAAATTCCAGAAGCAGAAATAATTTGAAAGCGCTGCATTAACTGGGTCACTGCCTGAAAACATCATAGCTTTCCGCTGGAGGCATGCGGTTAGGTGTTTTCAGGACTTTGCCCTGAAATTGTAAGTCCTCAGAAGCCTACTTGTTTTATCTAACAGCAATGTGCTTTGCATACCGGTGGCATTGTGTGAACAATGGTAACCCTGGAGAGCCCGGCTCACTGACGAGGAGGAGGCAGAAGCGCTGACAAAACCAAGGCCCGGATCCTGCAGTCGTGCCTGTGCAAGGGCCGAGCGGCTCTACGGGCCAGGGTGCGGGTTTAGCAGCCTTGTCTTTTTTGCGTGTTGTTGCGCGCGTACTCCTGGCAGACATCACTGACGAGGTGTAATGTAAGCGAAGTGAGCAGTTTAGGGTTTCTCTGAGATAAAATGTTTTCTATTTAAAGTGAAGCCTTTAAACCCCTTCAGTCTCTGCCATTGACACAGCTCAGGTTGAAAATAGTTCTTTTCTTGAAGTACTCAAACTGTTTAGGCTGAGTTGAGCTCTTTTTCCGTAGCACTGGTGGTTATATAAATTCAAATAAAATTAGAAATGTTATTAATGGAAGTTATGCAGAATTCTTAGGTTCTGACAAAGGACAGGCTCAAATGTTGTTGCTTCTGTAACTAAGGTAGGCAGAGCCATGCTTCCAGTCTCACCATCTGCAGGCTGCTGCTCAGTCTGATTAAGAAAATCAATTAGGAATTGTAGGGGTTATTGACTTTATTTTAACTTATTGGGAGATTAGAAGATTAGGATATATTTAATTTGGAGTTGTGCTTGGAGTTTGTTTGCATCTTATCCGTCAGCAGTTCATGATATGATTAAAGGATCTTTTATTTATGAAAACTTCTTTCTGCAGTATCTCTCATAGCTTGATATCACTGTAACCCTTTTCTGTTTTCTGTTTACACAAGACAGTAGTTAACCATGTTTTGGTGTTTGAGGGTGTTTTTTTGGGCTTTTTTTTTTTTTTTTAAAAAAAAGGCTAAATAAATATGCTGCTGCAAAAATCCAGGTTGATATGCTCCAGGACTGTAGGCCATGTTGGATACAAAGGATGATTTGGCTCTAAAAATGGATGGTCAAAGATCCTGAAAGCAAATGGGCTGTTTTGCCAAATAAGGAAACTTGGCACATTCTGCTGTGTATTTTAAGATAGCACAAGTGTAGTGTGCTACTACTTTATTGGCAATATGTTGGCAGCGTGCCTTCCTGCAAGAAGCACTGAATCCTTCTTCGTGGAACCACATAGTGAAGTGAGGGCAGTGAGTTGCGTGGTTGTTCCCTTTAATAAATTACAAAGGGTTTTCCTGAAGTAATTGAATATTTAAGCAGCGTCAGGTGCACGTGCAAGATGAGGGATGCAATTTTCAGTTCTGCAGCCACACGCTAAGCAAACATGAGTTGCAGTTACTGTGCAATTTGTGCTAAATTCTTTCCTCTTAACTTGTAAGTCCCTCAGTGGAAGGTCTCTATACTCTGGGAGCAGTAGCTGAATGACAATGGTAGGGTCTTCTGGCTTGTACAGGAATAAAGCAGAGAGTTGGGCATGGCAACGCTTCCCCTACTGTGCAGGCTATTTTGGGGGAGGTGGGAGGTACAAGTTAATGTGTCGGGTTCTTCGTGCGTCGCTGTGCTAGGATGCAGGGCAGGGCAGCCTGCAATGCTGTTGGTTTGCAACCCGTCTGCCTGGGTGCTTGGGGTTCCCTCACCTTGGGGGGGTCTGGGTGAAGCAGTGGGCATGGGACCCCAGCAGGGTCCTGGGAAGGGACTCTCACAGGCATTGCTCCCCTAAAGTGCTGTAATCACAGCAAGCCAGTGATGGTGGTGATTTCCTACACTGAGCACTTATTACTGTACTGAACTGAGCTTGTTGTGGCTTAATAGCTTGCTGCAAAGTGACTCTGCGTAATAGAGTCCTGACACGTTAAATACTAATGTTAAATAATGTTAAATAATAACTCAACATGTTAAATACTGCCCAACACAGCTCAGATCTGTTTCTTTTTGGTGTGAAATGAACAGCTTCTAACAGCATGCTCAAATAAGTTGTTAGGAGGAAAAAAATGACACAGGAGAAGATGGAGATGTTATTGCAAGATTACAAGCTCACGTTAACCATGAAACATAAAACAGAAGAAGGAGAAGGTTCTTTTTTCCTCCAGAAAGAGACCATAGGAATAATTGAAATAACCAGCAGTTGAATTATTTCTTCAAACACCCGTCATTCGCTGTTTCTGAACTGTCACGTTTTCATTTCATCGACAACAAGCAACAAAGTCAGTTGACGTAGCGTTCCCCACTGCTGCATGATGGTAGTGGTTAAACACTCGGAACTGTGCTGGTGGGGAGGGATGGTGCTGACGCCAAACCTTCGTTAACACTGTGTGCCTGTGTGCGGGGGAATTGCTGTAACGCCCCCGGCCCCAAGCCTGGAGGCTCTGTTGCAGAGGACTGCTCTCCTGACTGATGCAAACAAGTGCCACACGTTGTTGGAATGATGCACTTCTTTCAGATGCACGTGGAGTTTAATATGAAATACCAGATTTTTTTTTTTTTCCTTAACCAATGGTGTAAACTCAGATTGTTAAGTATCTTTTAAACAGGATGACAAGTTAATAACTGTGTGGATTTGTCACATGCAGTTGTTACTCTAAACAGTTGTTTTCTCAACATAAACAAGAGATTGATCTGTCTAATTGAGGATTAACTACCTTGCATCCAAAAACATGGAGTAATATTTAAACAGGTCTGTTCTTTCATCTAGAAGAAGAAAACTGTATACCTAACTTAGGCTGTCATTAATTACAGATCTGTAAATAAAGAGTGTCCCATGTAAATCTCCTCTACTTTCTCTGGAAAAAAGCATCTGGAAGAACCTGATACAAACCAATGAATCATTCTTTAAGTTATTACTTTATTGTATGCTGGTGTCTGTAGCATTTGCAGCTGATTGACTGCTGTAGATAATTTGAAATTGGGAAGGTGTTAAAAAAAAATGAACAGTAGCTTCTGCAAATGCTTGTGTGCTGGGCACTGCACTGCGATTGCTTAAATGTTTAGGTAAAGTTTTAAGCAGCAAGGAGGACATCAGAAAAGTACTCACTTGTATTTATCAAGGGTCTGGTGTGCATGTACCATCTTGAGGTCTGTTTTCCGTGAAATCTTGGAATAATATCTTATTCTGTGTTAGCATAACTTTCAGAAGTCAAATCATTTAGTTGTTTATACAGATGATTTGGTTCTTCTGGGTGAACAATAATTTAAAATAATTTGACAGCTCTTCAGAACTATTGAATTCAGAGAGTGAAGGCCAGAAATATGTTTCCTGTGTGTGTTTTCTTTTCTCTTGGTTTTCTGTTCCTTCTGCCATCCCAAATGCAGCCATCTGTTATCAGCTGTTCACACTTTCCTGTTAAATTTATGGTCCAGTCAGTGCATATGCTTTTGCCTATGAGTAACATTACTCTTCTGAATAATTCTGTTGTCAGTAAGGAGATTATTCACTGGAGCATAACTATCCACGTGCATAAACGTGTGCAGGGCTGTGGCCTTAAATTGTGAGGTCTCTGGGTTGGGAAGCTGACCTGTTTTTATTTGTCTATAAAGTGTCACATATGCTTGAGACGCTGTGTACACAGCGTTAACTTGGAGCAACTGCTGGAGTAAATGAGCAAATGAGCTCTTGTTTCTGAAGGCCTGCTAGTTAAACAGCACTGACAAGCAAAAAGTTAAAACTGGCTTTGCTACCCTCCTGATTTGCAGGAGTGACCAATTTCCTTTCCCTTCAGCTTTCTCTAAAGAAAATGCATGCAGGGCGGTGCAAAAAATGACTCTGGGATGACAGGAAATCTAAGGACAAGAGCAACAAGGTTAAAACAAGAACAAAAGGTCAGCAAAGCGTTCAGGCACTTGTACCGGGGAAGGAGCCGGCAGGGTACTGGAAGAATGGAGTTTTTCATGTCCCATGGGTAACCCCTGTTCCGGCTCGCAGAGCTGGGGAAAGAGCGTTCCTCTTCCCTCACCGAGAGCTTTGCAGGCTGACTGTCAGTGAAAGGTGTGCTTGAAGCCTGCTCCCTCCTAAATGTGATGCCTTCTGTAAACATAGTAAAGTTGTCATGGTCTGGTCCGTGCTTGCCTTTACCCTTATGGGTGGTGAAGAGATGTAAAATGAAGCAGGCAGTTTCAGAAAAGGCACTATGTTATCTTATGCAATATACAGAAAAGCATTGGTATCTTCATCTCTCATTTGGAGAATAGCTGCAGCCAAATAGTGCCAGAAATTTCTGGTCAAACTATATCTCAAAATTTTAATCAGATTAGCTGCACAATCAAGAGCCGGGGGGGGGGGGGGGGGGGGGGGGGGGGGGGGGGGGGGGGGGGTGGAATTATGTCTTTGTGTTTGTTACAGAAGGGATTGGGATGAAGGGGTTTTGGCAGTCAGCAGTGCTAGCTGTAGTACAGGTGCATTTCCCAGCCCGGACAATACATAATGTGTGGATTCCATCTCAAAAGCTCTACGGATTGGAGGCTCCCAGAAGACACAGTATGTTTTGGTACTATGGTTAGACCAGTATAATTGGAGGTGTAATTTTCATCAGCAGCCCAAAATCTCTGTCTTTTTTTGGCTTGTTTTATTCAATCTGTCTCTTTCATTTTGTGCTGATAAGTTTACTTTCATTAATTGCAAGTATAGTGACTTCTGCTGGCAATTAAAACTACTTTGACTAAACTGGTGCATCTGAAATGACCCCCCAGCAGGCTTGCAGATGGTTCTGCAGGATGCCGTGTCCTGCAGTCACACTAAGGACATGAGGCTTCCTGATCTTACACCATTAAAAAAAGAAACCTAAAATTAGTCATTGTTCGTGCATTTAGGTGGTAACGCTTCTTTGAAATTCACTATGGGCATAAGCTTTATCACCGTGAAATCTCCGAGAAGGACGTTCTGTTCCCCTGGCAGCAGACATGGGATCATCTCTTGAAACTACTGACACCAACCTTGGGCACAGGCTGCAGAATTTCACATACTGTAACCCAGATGAATTACTGGTACTTATGCTTTGCTATAACATGCGAACAGAACTGAGTCACTCGGGAAGACACGTTTGCCGTGGCCAGGCCATCCTTGCGCGAAGCACTCCTACCTCACCCCAAGTGCCGGCAGTGCGCATGGTGCGTGCCGAGGCGCTGCTGCCGCCTGCCGGAAAGCTGCCCGCCCGGCCGGGGCGGCACGCACCTCGTGCGCAGCCATCGCGGCGGGAGAGCCGGCGTGCCTGGCATGCCTGAGCTCCTAGGCAAGCTCGGAGCGGAGAGCACGCTTCCCATCCGTCGGCACGCTTCGCTCGTGTTGGGGAAGGCAGTGACACGCCTGGCTTTCACGGAGCCGCTTCCAAGGTGTTCGGAAAACCTCAGTATTGCTCTGAGGAATATTTTTAGTCATTTCTGTCTCCCAGCTGCTCCTAATAGCTTGTGCAAATTATGCAAACATTTGCACAGCCTGTTGGAGTGTGAATTCCCAGGCTCTTTTCCTCCCGTGTCCTGTGGATTTTACTGTAGTGTGTTTATGGCGACTGGTTCTGGTTTTGGGGTGTCTGAGCGTGGGTAAGAAAGTCCATAAATCCACAGAGCCTGTGGATTAATGAAAGCTTTTCTCTTCACAGGTTTTGCTGTGGTATATTTTGTCATTATGAGATGTCGTCTACCAGTGCTTCATTTGTGCAAATTAGATTTGATGACTTGCAGTTTTTTGAGAACTGCGGTGGAGGAGTTTCGGGAGTGTCTACCGAGCCCGATGGATTTCTCAGGACAAGGAGGTGGCTGTAAAGAAGCTGCTCAAATAGAAAAAGAGGTAAGAGTTTACTTTTAATTCACTTTGTCTGCTGTGGAAAAAAGGACAGAAATTCTTTTCTAGTGTCTGTCTAATTGAGGCAAACTACCTTGGGCTTTTTGTTTAATTACAAGACCCCATAACTGGATAATGTTACAATAAAGACATACTGAGGGGGCCCCAGCCAAGGGTGTCCCTGATTTAAAGCACAGTGGTTTTACTGTTTCTTTACTGTCCTCCACCACTTTTCTTGTTTAGCAGCTCCTCTCTGTGCTGGCCCCGAGGAGGAGGAGAGCTAGCTGCACCTGTGGAGCTAGTAATTTCCCTTTGATACCGCTGGGCATGTTGCTAGATAGGAAGAGGTAGTGTTCACTGTCTTTCCCTGCTTCTATTTTCCTCTTGACATCTGGTCTTTAAGTGCTGTGGTTCATGTCTGTATGTTCACTGTAGGCTTAACGTGTGTTGCTCGGCATTGTCTCTTCCCTGCCTGCTGCAGGTTTTGATTTGCGTCTCTACTAGCTCTGAGTTAGTCATAGCTGCACTTTGGCTTGGTCTCATCTTCAGCGAGGTTTAAGTCTAACCGTTCTACCAGTTACCTTCCCTTGCGGTGTCCCCTGCACCTGGAAAGACTGACAGGTCCTTGGCAATCCTGTAGGAAAGGGCAGAATTAACTTACTGTACCGTTACCAACTAAGGTTGGTTTAAGTTTTGGGGTTTTTTTTTAAAGATTTTTAAGTTTACCTAAAAATCCTCTTGACTCTCAGATTTGTACAGTCCCAGCAGAGACATAGTCTATGTGGTCCTCACAATGCTCCAGTCTGCCTGCTGGTCACCACTGCTGATGCAGCAGTGAGGACACACCAGCATAGTGATGGACAGCACAGTTACTGGACCACTGTTCCAGCATGACTATATCTAACTTGTATAATATCCTCAAAGTATTTTAGGAAGACAGTTATAAACTGGAGGACAGCAGAGCTGTGCTAGAGATAATATGCTTAGTAAATAATCAGACACCAAAGTTCATCCACTGCTGTAACAACCGAGTTAGCATGATTACATCATGCTTAGTGGTGTGATCCACATGTTTGATCATGATTAAGCAAGTTGCTGTCTAAAATAACGTGGAAGGATCTCATGATTTTTCCAGGGTGGTGGGAGATGTACACCTTTTGTCCAATGTCAGTTTGTACTGTTCTTTTTATTTTTACTATTTGTTAATACCAAATGATAGACAAAGGCAAGTAAAATTGGTGCTATGCAGTATCAGTAATGCGCTCCTTAAAAATCAACTGGCTGGCAGATCTCAGTAGTGGTCAATGAAGTATCTTTATTGAATAGGTGTTTCTGGTGGGATTACACAGGAATCTGTGCTAGACCTGTTGCTAGGTACTTCAAGCATTTTTGAAAGAAAATTTAAAAACAGTATTACTACATCTTGTGATGGTATAAAGCTTAGTGGAATGGGAAATGAGGAGAAAGTAGGACAGTCATATGTATTGCTTGACACAGTTGGACCATTCAACAAAAACATTTTTTTAAAAATAGTCAAATACAATGTTCAGCTTGTAGTAGTTAGGAACACAGGTTGCACTAGGAAAAGGAAACTGTATGGAAAGAATTTAGTATAATTTAAGGGTTTATTTAGGGATTAATGAAGACTTGCAACTCATTAAGAGCTCATATCATGGTGCTGTTAGGCAAATTAGGTTAATACCCTTGCATATCCAAATGAGGATCAAGTCATTTGTAAGAACCAGGCATGCTTTATCTTGGTATGTGGACTGGGGAAATGGGTGTTAGGCAGTAGGTGCAGACCTGGTTCTGTTGTATTTAAAAGAATGTAAGCAAACTGGAGGGGCAGCCCAAAGGGGACTGCAAACCACACTCAGTGAGTGGAAAGTAGGGGGCTGTGGGGGTGTGTGTGTCAGAAAGGGGTGATGGACATCCTCCATCAGGGTGAGTTGACAGAAGGGGAGCAAGTGCCCTCCAGCACAAAATGGTTTATTTTCCTTCAGACGGGTCATCATTTGCAGCTTAAACTAAGAAGATGGGTTATAGCTGGGAGCAGCTTGGTCTGGGCACCTTCTCTTGAAAGTTTTCTGGGAAGGCAGCAGAGAGGCAAGTGGTGATGCTTTAAATAAGTCTAGCAAGTTTTGCCAGAACTTGTCTGTCAAAAACCCTAGAGAATTAAAAAATAAGAGCTTGTTTACAAAAATTGCATTTTCATATGGAGAAAATGCTGGGCTCGTTTAATCTAGTGCAAAAAGCTATTACAAGAACTAATGGTTGGGATCTGAAGCCAGGCAAATTAGAATGGGAAATAAAGCACAAATTATAAGGAGTGAGGATGAGTAACGCTTGGAGCAGACTACAAACGGAAGGAGCGAAGATGGAGAATCCTTTCCATCTCTTCATGTCTTCACATTGAGATGTCTTTTTGGACGATTGTTTTTGCCAAGTTGTTGAGCTCAACGCAAGAGCAGCTTGCTGAAGTATAGTGGCCTGTGATGTACTGGAGGCCAACCTCAGTGGCCTAAAGGTCTCTTCTGACCCTAATGGCTGTCAGTCTGTTTACATACGTAGTATGTTTATCTGTAGTGATGACAATAATGAACGTCTGTGGCTGAACTATGCTGAAAGTCATGGTGAGTCAATGACTTTTCCGATAGCAATAGAAAAATAACTTGCCGTAACTGCATGTATCTGTTTAGTAGATATTTGGATGGTTTGCGTTTGGTCCAGAAAACTATTATTACCCTTTCTGGTTTATTTGAAAGGAAGTGTCCTTTTAACTCCATGACTGATTGTCTTGTATTTCTGCTAACTGCTGCCAATAATCCATAACAACTGATTAAAGGGAAAACAGAGGAGAGTTGGAAAAAGCTTGCTCAGAAGAATTTCGTGCTAGCCGAGTCCAAGGGCACAAGCCAAGTCAATAGAGCTGTGGTCTCATTCTTCAAATATGTTGTATCTGTGTTTCATTTTATTAAACAGGCCAATCAAAACCAGCAAAGATCTTGAAGTCTTTATATTAGCCAAGTGGCTAACAAGTTCTAACATGTGAAACAAAGCAATTTTTGTTCAGTATGTAGCAGCATATCATACTAAAATGTGCGCTCAGAAAAACTTATAAATACTTGGATGGATGTTGCTCAGACAGATTTTTTCAAAACTCTTAAAATTTGAGAAATGGTAAGACCTCTGCAAGGCATTAACTTTTTATAGACGGGCAGTAAAATGTGACTGTATGGGAAGAGGTGTGTGTTTATGTGAATAAAATACAGCTAAATAGGTGTGCTGAGAAAAATAAATATGCTGCAAGGCCTTGATTAGAGTATCAGATCTGAAACTCTGGACAAGGCTTCTGTCTTGTTTAAGTAAACCATAGGAGTGTGTCTTGAGTGATTAAATAACAGCAAAACCAAAATTAAATTGCCATTTTACTATCTAGTCAAGCACTTCAGCAGTTTTAGGTTTTAAGCAAGGAACAGGAGTTCCTTGTGAATTATTTTATGGAAAATCAAACTATCAGCGTGAAGTTTATGATGCATGCGGGGGGAGTAGACATGCCTCCTGTAGTAGGATGTGCGCTTGCTCCTTTTACTCTAAGTGATAATTATGTGCACTCATTGAAGAAAATCACACGCCTACTACTCAGGAAGTTATTTGGTATTTTTGTGAACGATTTATGTGAATTATTGGATAAGTCCATAATTTGGCTCCCACTGAAATGGTGGGAGAGATTGGGCCCAAAAGCCTTATTCTGCAAATTGCTAGCAGTTCTTTTGACTCCATTATCCTGAACAGATAACTGCTGGAGTGTAATGTTACAGATGTTGTTTTATGCCTTGCCACCTTAGCTTTTCATTGCATAGCACTCGCCTCCTTCGATTGTCTGTACATCTCTGAAGTTCACCTGTTATTTGTCACTGCTTTTGAAGGCTGTGCTTTTGGTGGATGTTTTCTGGCAGCTGGCATCTGATCTGGAGTGTGGTACCTTCACCAGGAGATTTATTACTGCTGGAATTTTACCTGAAATTTAAATTTAATGTCACTTGTCTCTGGAAGTACTCCAGGATACATGAACTGTCTCTGTGCTATTGATGGACAGCAGTGTTGCGTCTGATTTGCTTGCTTCAGCTGTTACAACCATGGTACTTAGGTACAAGATCGTTTGGTTTCATGCAGTACAGCTGTTCCTGGATTCCTTCAAAATGCTGGTGGTGGTCTGTGCAAACTGCGGGAGAGTGATGGGAAAAAACCCAGTAAAATGTAACTGTAATCTTATTGGGAAACACTTCTGGTGAGCTAACAGAACTAACTTGCGGATAAAAGATGTTAAATTGAGTAGGATTAACTGTGCATGCTTTGTTCAGTCATGTCTGTGCAATGCATTT
Source organism: Phoenicopterus ruber ruber (assembly GCA_009819775.1). NCBI lineage: Eukaryota > Metazoa > Chordata > Aves > Phoenicopteriformes > Phoenicopteridae > Phoenicopterus > Phoenicopterus ruber. The sequence goes on along the minus strand of CM020220.1, from coordinate 20,109,736 downwards.
GAGTTTTATGAGACTCAAAAATAAAACATGTTTTTACTAGTTTTGATGCTGTATTGCTGGAAGTCCGACTACCATGGAAATTAATTTTATATCATCAGGTTTTCTTGTATGTAATACACGTGCAATAAGCTTTAGGGGATCTTTTAATGCTTCATAAAACTTTTCATATGGAATATAATGCAGCTTGTTCACTTTTTTGATTTTGTGATCCACTTCTGGAAGGGAACTGTCCAGAAAACATGGATTGTGCCTGTACCTTCCGAAGGGGATGAGTTAAGTATAACCACATGCATGTCACTGAACTTACCTCACTCGTGTTTGTAGTAGCATGTGGCAATTTTAATGTGGGTCATGAGAGTAAGGACTGGGAATGACTTTCAAGAGTAACAAGAGAAAAACAACAGAGTAAAATAGAGCAAACCAAACCAAACTGAAATTGATACTTAGCCCTGACAGGACTAAAAATAGTAGATGTTCTTTTGCTTGCAGTTTATAGCTGGTATGGGTGCTTGGGTGCCAGCCTTGAATGACTCTCCACACTGGGACTTGGCTGTAATGAAGGACAATTTTGTTGCTTTTTTTGTTTTTTATTAGCTCTTTCTGGGAGCTCCTACTCCCTTACCCTCTCATGTCTGAGTCAGCAAGTATTGAGAGTGATTCAAGGTAACATTTGCCAGGAATGTTGGAGCAGGGGGCCGACAAATCCTGTATTTCAACCATGGTCCTTTGGTGCAGGTGCTATTGCTAATGAACAATGAGAGAGGGCTCAGAGTGTATGCTATATAAATGTATGTAAGGTGTAGGATTCAAACATATGAACTTTCTAGAGACGTGGAAAATTACAGAGTTCACAAAAAAAGAAAGGTTGTATATCCCTAGAGTGAGTGATCTCACGGGAACCCTTCCAGCCCCATGTTCATTTAAAGAAATACCACTGTATCTTGTTAACAGCTAAAAGGAAATAAAACTGTATTTATTATATGAGAGGGGTGTCTTAAAATGTCTTTGTTTGCTTTACAGAATGGTTATTTTGCAGGGTTTTCTGTTTCTTTTTTATATTTTGGTAAAGGAAATGGCTTAGAGCACTCCTCTTGGTGCTGACTAGAGTATTCCCAAAAGGTATCAAGAGGATACTTGGAACCCTTTCTAGACTGTGGAAGTTGTCAAAATGGGTTCAGATGCTCCAGCTGTTGTATATTCTGTATCGTGAAGAGTAGATTGTTTTGGAGAGGACAGACTTTGGCAACAAACCTCTGACTACTTTCGAGTTTACCATACTCCTCACTTTCATTCAAGGGGTATTTTCTGGAGGACTTTATTTTGTACGTGAATGTCATGTTTTCAGGTGTCAAGAAAGTCATTGCGTTAGATTTTCTTAGTGGGTGCTTTCGATAAGACTGTATTGTAAATGTCAAGCGGCGTATGTGTTACAACCAAAATGATATCAAAACTCCATTGGTTTTTGGGAGATACCAGTATAATGAAAGCTGATGTGGCATTACCAGATACAAACTATTCTTGGGAAGAACAGGCCTTAGTTTCATTTTGTCTGTTTTAAGAAGAAACTTCATTCCTCTGCGTCTCTGCTCCCCAAAATGACCTCAGAAACGTAGCAATCCAGGCACAGAAACATATTTGTCTGTATTTTGCTACATTTTATTGTGGCGGATTTTTTTACTTGTGTGTTTAAACATTTTTATACCAAGTTTTTGTTAGATGAGTAATGTCTTTCAGAGTTGCTTCATGTAGATAACGAGTATTTGTAGTACGAGTTGTGCAGGTTACTGAGGTTTTTTGACCAGCTTAATTTGAGGTTCTTACTTACACAGGCTTGTGTATACACTCCTGATTCTTTTAAATCAAGCCAATTTTGCCTTAATTTGATTTAGACATCAGCTTCAATGAAACTGGCATGTCAGGGCCCAGACTGGCAATCAGTGGCTTCAAAAGTTATTTTGGGTCAGTTGAGACATAGTGGCTGTCAGCATTGTCATCTTAGCTTGCAATAAATGAAAAGCAATTTCACAAGTGCTGGGAATCTTGCTGTAGCCATATTTAAGAAGTTACCCTTTTTTTTTTTATCGGCTAAACCACCAGATTTTGTGCTGAAATTGTAAAGGGTTAAGTGCACGTCCTGTTGACTAGTGGGCAGCTTTGAACAGTTACTACATAAACAAACTTGATATACAGGTAAATTAATAAGCTAAGATGCACCGGATTTGTCTGAGGCTTCCTTTCGCTTGACTTTCTTGAATTGCCGTAAACTTTGTCAGCGTGAAGCAAAACTACCATGCGTGTGCTGTGGTCAAGGATACGTGTGCAGTTGCCATAGCTTGGTTGAGGTGCAAGAACTTACTGTGTTCCTGATCCCAGGGTTAGGAGTATCTGTGAGGTTTGGACCCTTTTACCGCAATTATCTTTAATTTTGTTTTTCAGAAGGTGCGACATCTGCAGGTGAAAGTTTTTATGCCAGTTTCCTACAAATTCTGAATAAATGTTGTTTAGAATAGGGAGAAAATCTGTCTCTGTTGATTATTTAGAAAGCTCTTTCTTATCCTTTTTGCTATCCGCAATATGCAGCCTGTTAGGATATTATTAAATATTCTTTAGTTTCATAATTAGTTTAATTCTATTGTATATTGTCTTAAAAATTATTCTGTCCATTTTTGTTTGACAGTGGGTTGCTCAAGTTGCCAGTAGATACTTAGCTGCAATTAAGGGTATTTTTCCTAGTTTTATTTTTAAAATTTTGCTCTAGATGTTTCTCCCTTTCTGTTTTCTTTTTGCATGGACTCAGTTATTATTTGTAATTTGGAGGAGAGGTTGTGTTGCTTATTTCTCCATGCCAGCAACCCTTGACATCAAATGGCAGCTCTTGTGTTTCCCCTCCCACGACATTCTCTGACCCTGAGCTTCTGTTGAAGTGATCAACTGCAAAATCGTATTTTTGGATGTTTAAGCTGTCCTGAAGCTTTGCTGTAGAAATCTCATGGATACGGAAGAGATCCTTTTCTCCAACGTGGTGTTTTAGGCTGTTGCAGGCTCAAGCAATTGAGGCTTGGTTGAAGTTAGTTAGAGAAACGTAGAGATAAGACTATGTAGTTTTCTTAAAACAAGGTTACAGTACAAAATCGCATGGCAGGTGAGGTCTGGTGGTAACTTTAGAGTATGGTAAGTGATTGTGTGTTTAAGTCGTGAGCACTTTGAGGGACAGCTGACAATTTAAATGTCCGTGACCCGCATTGAAATCTGTTGGTGTTGTAGTCCCTGGGGACTCTAATTAAATAATATACGTTCACTACAGCATACGGAATGACAAATTATTGTTTCTGATAATACCGAAGTTGCTGTTGAGGTGTGTGGAAGTATTGTTTGAATCAACACAGTTTCTGGCTTGTTGCGTGCCTGTGTGACGCTTCAAATGAAGTCAGGGATCTGTGCTGGAGTTGATGTGATGGGAGTCTGGGACCATCGGTCTCCTGGAGGCCATTTTTCACAGGTGTATTCAAAGCTGAGCACAGGGGCCACAGTCTTTGTTGGGGACCCCAAACTGCCTGGCATGCACATGGTAGCAATGGAATTTTGAACAACATATTTTGTCCTCTTAAGAGGGCAGTGCAACACTTGATAGGACTAGACATGCCCTCCTTTACTTGCCCCCCCCCCCCCCCCCCCTTCTTTTTTGTCCTTAATTTTTGACTGGCTGCACATGAGTTGTATAAGGGTCTGGGGCACAAGATTTCATTGAAGACAAAGTTGAAGAAAAAATATATAAAAATCTATATCCTAACTTTAAGGGAAGCATCAAACAAATCTTTTTGATTGTGTAATGATGCAACTAAGACTATAAAGATATTTCACATTTACCTATTGCCACTTGCTAAGGTGCTGATAGAGAAGTTCCTTTTAAGAGGACAATATAAACAGTCACAAGGAAACATTCAGACCTGTTTATGTTAGCTGGAGGCTGCAGAGGAGCCAGAGAACAGATTCAGCATTAACTCTTTCTCTCATACTCAATTTAATTGCACTAACATGCTGGGAGATGAGGCCAATAAGGGCAAATATGAAGCTGCTCTTCTGATCCAGCTGCCTCCAAACTGCCCTGTTGTCTTTTTAAATGTGTTTCGTCTGTCACAGTTCAGCTACTGGGAAGAATCCTATTTGCAGATACATGTTCGTGTATATATTAATGTTTAGTGAACCTGCGTTCTGCATACTTTCTATTTAAGAAAGCCAGCTCTACTGGAACTGAGTGACTGAGTAACAGTGACCGTTCTGTGCCTCCTCGGTCCCCTCTGCAGCTCGGCTGCCTGGATGCCCGGAGAGTGGGGCAGCCTCCGGCACACAGGAGGGCCCCCCCACAGCGGCACCTCCTCGGCGAAGTAGTGCCGGGCCCCTGGATGTCACTGAAAGGAGACAGTGCCACACGTCTTCTGCTTCTCTTCGTCTGCCCTCTGGTTGCTCATTTATTTTATTTCAAAACTTCTGAAAATTGAGGTTCCTTATGGCTAAATGTTGTAAGCAGAGGAGAGAAAAATCATGTCATGATACACACCTGACCAAAATAGCTGTGGGTTTTGTGTATCAGGCATGTGAGTTTCCAGTAGCCACATCAAAAATAAGCATGGTTTTTAAAAACCCTTGAGCCGCTGTAGAAGCGAGTGAAGCTATTGGCAGATACAAGAAGGCAACAGGCAGTTGCTTTGTACGAAGTTCATCTTTGGAAGGTGGAAAAACCAAAAGGCAGGCGTGGTGGGCTGGGCGGGGTGTTGGCTTTTCAATGAAAGCCGAGGCTCTACAAATTTTTATCTGTCAGAGGCAGAATAGGAGAGGTGTGAGTAGGTTGTTGTTCTGGAAACTTGTTAAAATGATCTAGTTGCTGCACCCTTGAGTGAGTGAGTGACATTTTCCAAGAAGGTATCTTTTCCTCTCTTCCTTGGAAGAGTCGCAGAGCAGAGAAACGTGGTGCGTGCCTGTGTGCAGTTAGAGGGGGAAAAGCACAGAAAATCACTTCTGGTCTAATTATATAATGACCTTAATTTAGTAATGTCAGATGCATTGAGGCAATCCTGTCAAAGATGATGGCGTATAAGTAGTGATTGGTGGTTTTCCTTTTAGTGAACTCTGTTACTTTTAATCTCCTAAACCAAGGAAAAAGGCTTTTTACTTTGACCTCTTGGCAGTGTCTGTGTATGCTGAGATGCTGCGTGTGATGTAAGTAATGTAGCAACAGATTGGATAAAATTCGGAGCTGTTGAATTGCTCTTCCTTTGGATGTAGCCTTGCTAGTACCCCCTGTAAGAGTTTGTGAGGGCCCTACAGGCAAGTACAAGATCCAGAACCCCACTCATTAGGACCGCGCATTTTGGAGTTCTCGCTTAACTTTTGCTTTTTGGTTGTTGATGTATTGTACCAAAGTCTTTACAATAAAGTCTTCTCTTCCAGCCAGGTGTCTCATCTGTCCTGTGCAGAAGTTGGCAGTAATGTGGTTTCTGGCACAGTGTCCCAAGTGGTTTATTCTGTTCCCATTGCAAACCGCTTCCCTGTTAGTGCTGCAATCTGGAAGGAGTCCTGTGATTTTTTCACTGACTGGGAATAAAGCTTGGTCCTCCCGGAGTAAACAGCATGCTGCTGTACTTGAATAAATTTGAAATCTGCAGTGTGAAACCTCCTGCCTTTTTATTACTGTGTTTCTGTGCTATACTGTGAGAAGGGGGGAGATTCCTTGCCTGTTAACGGCTGTTACCAAGACGAACGTGGAGTAACAGCACTAGCAGGGTGCCTGGCTCAAGAAATTCAGGCAAGTGACGCTTGATTCTGAAACACTGGCATCGGCTGTTAGCTCTAGTGACATGGTGTTGCCTTGACACTGTGACTTGAGTTCCCCTTTTTGGGAAAGGAAAAACCCGCAGACCCATTTCAAAGACTGGGGCAGCTGCTTTGTTTGTCTTTTAAAATCTGTATTTTCTGCCTTTTTGCTTGGTCAGTGTTTAGAACCATTAAAAAAGTAAATGTGACATAGGGACTGAGATCCTGCAGCTGGAGCTCCTTTATAATTACATATTCAGCACAACCATACAAAGGAAAATGAGTCCCTTCTTTTCCTTTATGTACCGTATTTCAGTTTTCCCTTAGGTTTAAATTGGCATTTTGGACTATGTTCACTGGAGCCACTGAAGAGCTTATCAGAAAAAGGAAGGAAACAGAGGGAGGGAAAGAAAGATAGATTTCCAAATGACAACCTTTTGAATAGTCCAAGTTCAATCCCTAAAACAAAAAGTGGAATCTTTTTTTTTTCTAAATAATGTGCTCTACAGTCCTCACCTCTCATCTTGAGAAACATGAAAGAGCAAGTAAAAGAGATGACCCAAATCACAGAGTTCCTTGAAAGAAGAAATTCAGCTGTTTTGAACACTTACAATCAAAGGAAGTGGTTTCCCTAATTACATGAACTATGTGAAAGCTCTCAGAATAGCTCTTCCACCCCAGGATTCCTTGCACTTTAGAAGTTTGCATAAAAGCTCACAATGGAGAATCAGATGCAAAGTGTTTGATTCAAATTTTATTAGGCAGAAGTGAGCATACATTCGTATCTCTGGGTTTGACAGCTGTTGGGTTTGGACCACAATCCTGGGTTTGATGGATTTCAGTCCTATACTTTAAAATCTTTCACTCGTCAGGTTCTCTGGTGAGACACCCCTTTCAAGAGAAAAAGTGGAAATGAAAAAATGGAGAAGGGATAGAGGGGTTCCTTGTGAGCTTTCAGTTGAGGATTCTTCACTCTGATTAGGCTGTTCATCATTGTGAAAATCCATCCCTGTACACAGCTTTTAAAGAATGAGGAATTTTATTTTGTCTCATTTGAAAGAAGCTGTATATCTTAAAATACATATTTGGAAGAGCTGGGTTCTGAATTCTACAACTTCAGTATATCTAGCACCACCATTTACTTCAACCTATCAAATTCTGAATTCAGTAGAGACTTTGAACAAAAAAGCACTATTTTCAGAAGGCTGTTACACCTTGTGCTTTCTTTTTGTACATACACAATAATAAAGGTATGTTAGTCTAAACTAAACAGTGAGGACACATGAAAAGATGCAGGACACTTCTAAAGGCTTAACATCTCTGTTCTTCAAGATTTCCTTTTCAAAAAAGAGTTTTGCTTTTTGGTGGTTTGGGAGTAATGGGAGCAAGCAATGGAGAACTTGAAGCAATATCAAGATCACTTTCGAATGTAGGCAACCTCAAGTTAGATGCATCATTGACCCAATTGAAATGCTCAGTTTTCTCCAAATTTTGGCAAAGTAGAATATAATTTATTTTTTCTCTGTAGGAAATGTCTTTATTTCTCAAACAGTTTATTAAAAATGTAGTTAGATTTTTGGCAAGAGTTACGAGCATTCATCACAAAATCGTCTGTCCTGAAAGTGCTAAAGCTAGGTATCTAATCATTACCTAGCTAAAACTAAAAATTATTCTTTCTTTCCAAACCGTCTCTGAAACTAACAACAAGGTGCTGTCCCTGAGGATACAATATGGAATAATTAATGGTTGAAATATTAATAAAGAATATTTGCAAGGTTTGCAATAATATGCAAGACCGTCACACTTGCTCTGCACACAACAGTAATCTCCAAATTGGCTTACATTCTCCACTCAGAGCCAGCTACAGTAATTATATCCAGATTTGATAAAGACAGAGATAATTGACGAAATTGGCCTTGAGGGAGAAATCTTGAAGCCCTCCAAACTGCAACAGTTCAAACTCAAGAAGGAAATAAGGCAGAAGGGTTATTACTGCCTTCCGAATACATAGGATAGGCCAAACCCTCTTTATAGTAACACTGAATACTAATAACAAGACATCGCTAACTCTGCTTGAAGAGAAGAAATGTTTCTCTAGGTGTTTTTTTTCGTGCCAATACTGCATCTTTCTTATAAGAACTAGCTTTCCTAAGCTCCATTTCTTCTTTTTTTTCCAGGCAGAAGGAAGGGCTTTCCCTGGAATGAGGGAATTGTCTCTGAGAAGTGAACACCCTCAGCAGGCCGGTGGTGTTGCAAGTAACGTGCAGAGCACAGTAGCAGCACACGTGGAAAGGGAGAGGAAATGTCATGTAGCCGTACAGTGCTCTGACAGGGTGGAAAAGAGTTCTGGCTGTGCCCTCTAAACCAATCTAAACCTTGTCATACTTGAAGCATAAATCAAACAGTTAGTAATTGTGCAAGGACTATGGGCGTTGCTAGAATAGGAAGAGATGCAAATTCTTTCTGCTGCACTCAGATTCAGACTGGAATTGTCATTAGCTGCCGCATGATGCCTCCTCTTCGGCTTTTCAGGTACAGCCCGTGGGAGAGAGGTTTTGTTGATAAGCTACACGATGTGACCCTGGTCCTGAAGTTCCTGTGGGTTCGTGTAATGCAGTGTTCCCGCTTCCTCTTTGCCGTTTCTTTTATTGCAGGTCCTCGGGAAGCGCGGTGCAGGGTGATGGAGGAAGTAGTGCAAGTCCATTGTTTGTAATCACAAATAGATTATGTCCATTTTCTAACTGGCCTTTTAAATGTTCTTAATTCCCCATTGGGGTATGTGTGTGATGTTCCTCTCATGCTTATTTCTGACGTGTCTGGAATTTTTCTAGTGCAGTGATGAAAGTGAAAATTCAGATTATGTCTGAAGGTGCAGATTACTGGTGTGGAAGTAGAAACTCAGAAATGGAGAAATGCCGAAGCTGAATGTGGTTGCAAGATGTTCTTTCCCTTTACATGTTTACCCTAAAATATACTGTGGTTATGGTGGAGTATTATTGCAGTACTGTTATTTTTGCATTTGACTGTTTTCTGTTTACCACTTTTCTTATATCTGTATTCTTTTAGAAATTTTTGTCTGTTCATGTGTGTGAGTTAGATCAGTTCTCAGAAACATTTTGTACATATTGGAGAATGAGAATTAATGGCATGTGTGATCCTGTGTTTTTTTCACATGTCCAACTCTCCTTAGAGGAAATGCTCCTCGCTTGCATGTGCTCTGCTCCACTGAACCACTGCAAAGGAGTTGGAGTGGGTCTCAGGCTTTGTGTTTGTTTGAGTTTGGCTCATTGTTCAGTTTGCTCTTTCTGGTGGGTTCGAACGGCAGAGCCAAGGTTGTGGCACAGACACGGGTAGAGGTCACGGTACCTCTGGTTGTTCTGTCGTAACTTTAGGGAAGGAACTGGCTCGGGATATTGCCATTTGGTTGAAGAAGAGCAGTGAGAAAGTCAGGCTTTTGGCTTAATTTGGTATCCTGTGGTGGTACAGAAACTGTGCAAGTTCTCTGCTCCTTGTAAGTAAGTCTCCTGTTCATGAAACTCAAAGCCACTGCCTGCATAGGATACCAGATCACTGTAATTAGTCTCTGTCACTCTTCTAGATAGGTTCTTCTAGATTTCCACATTCTACAGAGTTCAGAGATACTGGTATTCAATTTATTGCCTTTTTAAACAATTTATTTTGAGGCTGACCGCTTACATTCTTATATAGGTACGATGTCAACGTAATTTAATAAAAAAAGATTTTATTTTCTGAAAACAATTTTTTAATAACAAAGTTTAGAAATGAAATAGTTGTTATTGACATATCTGTGTAAGCAGATAGCTATGAAGAAGTCTAGATAAGAAGTTCTGTGTACAAGAAATTCATCGAAGAGAAGTAGGGGAAAAGCTGAAGTTACATGCCATAAATGTATCATACAGTAATACTAATAAATGTGGTTTTATGATACTAAAACCAAATATTAAATATTGCTAGTTTTCCCCTAAGGTTTTTACCTTAGGCATTGTTTTATTTGAAATTTTTTAGTCTTAATAGGAAAAGATTGAGCTACTGTGAAGGTAGCCTCAAGAATGCCAAGAAAAAATAAACAGTGGATCTAATTTGCATAAAGGTAAAAGCTTGACATTTCAGGACTTTTGTCTAGTTTCATTTTTTGACTATTGGTACCCAGAAGGGGTAGCATTTGAACCAAGTTTCTAAGTAAAATACCATTTTCAATCTTAGACAAAGAAGAGTAACTTTCTGAAAAGTAGGTAAGGAATTTATGTCCTGAAACTTTAGTTCTGTTGGGAATGGAGACTCTGATCTGTTGTTTTGGCTATTGCTTGATGGCATGGTCCTGGTTGAAGGGCAGTGATACTTAGTTGGAGAAGGTACAAGTCAGATTTTGGTGGAGTTGGAAGTCCTGTGTTTCCAGAGGCTGTTCTTGCTTATATTCTTGCCAGTCTCAGCACGGTGAAAGGGAGATCTGGCTGTAACCTGAGGAAGGATGCTTACTGCTTAACTCATGGTAAAGAGAAGGAAGACTTGGTAAGTCACAGCTTGCTGCTCTGGATTCAGGAAGGAAGGTGATCTGTCGCTAATACATGGTAAAATCCAAAACTGGAAGCAGATTCAGGGTGAAGACTTCACCGTGATTCATGGTGGGTTATTTGGACAGTTGCAGATAAAACCATGATGTGCATCATTCAGATAATGCATTTAGATAATGCACAGTAGTCAGAGATTCAGATTACGGGGACAACTCATTTTCTTGAAAACCCTAGATTTTGTGAACTTGTGCTGTGGCATAGGTAAACGTGGAATGAAAAATGCTTCTCGTCCGTGGAGGACTCTCAGACACTTCAGCAGAAGAACGTCTGTAGTTGGCAACTACTTTCTCTCCTTTCTTTTATGCCAGCTGGTCACAGCCAGACTTTATGTGCTGTAAGTTTTGTGTCTTTTTAAAGCAGGCAGTCTCTGGGTAGGGAGCAATTCTTTGCTTTTCTGCAAGGGCAGGATATTTTTGAGTGATAACTGGGGATAGCCGCCTACAGAGCTCTGATAGCCCGTGTGGAAAGCAAAATGCCACGATTCCCCAGCAGTTGCTGTTAACATGTAACAAGGAGGTAACACATCTTGTGATGTGCTGGTTTCATGAGGGTGGGTTCAGCTTTGTCAGTTGAGGAACATTTTCTGGAATTACAACTGTTGTGGTTTAACCCCAGCTGGCAACTAAGCCCCACACAGACCCTCGCTCACTCCCCCCCGCAGTGGGATGGGGGAGAGAATTGGAAGGGTAAAAGTGAGAAAACTCGTGGGTTGAGATAAAGACAGTTGAATAGGTAAAGCAAAAGCCGCGCACACAAGCACAGCAAACCAAGGAATTCATTCACTGCTTCCCATCGGCAGGCAGGTGTTCAGCCATCTCCAGGAAAGCAGGGCTCCATCACGTGTAATGGTTACTTGGGAAGACAAACGCCATCACTCCGAATGTCCCCCCCTTCCTCCTTCTTCCCCCAGCTTTATATGCTGGGCATGACGTCATATGGTATGGAATATCCCTCTGGTCAGTTGGGGTCAGCTGTCCCAGCTGTGTCCCCTCCCAGCTTCTTGTGCCCCCCCAGCCTCCTCGCTGGTGGGGTGGGGTGAGAAGCAGAACAGGCCTTGACTCTGCGTAAGCACTGCTCAGCAGTAATGAAAGCATCCCTGTATTATCAACACTGTTTTCAGCACAAATCCAAAACATAGCCCCATACTAGCTACTATGAGGATAATTAACTCTATGCCAGCCAAAACCAGCACAATAACAATCACTGGGATTCCAATAAGAGAGATCCCCATCAAGTGCTGTCCCTATCATTAGCTACAGTAGGTTGGGTTTATATACTCTAAGACAGGCTTAAAGTGAGTGCTCATCAAGAACATGACGATTTTTTTCCTTGGTGAAATTAGAGCTTTCATGATCAAGTTTGAGAAAATACGTTAGTGGAGAGATCATAGCTGCTTTAGAGGAGTGGATCAGGATCCATGATATAGCTGCTGCTGTCTCTGTTGGAGTCTCAGTGCTAATTGTTCAGCAAAAGCCACTGTATAATGAGGTTAGATTTGTTCTTCTAAGTTACCTTATCCAGATCCCTTGCTAATACTCTGTAGACCTCAGAAAAATCACTGCTCTAGTCAGATATGTATGGACATGGCCTGTCTCCAGATACCATTTCTTTGGCATTATTTTCTCTTCTGTTGCTCCTAAGCACTGCAAGAGACTCCTTGAGAGGGGATTGGTTTTGCACATCACTGTTGTGCCAGAATGTCTTTCCAATAAGGTGCTCATAAGACTTACAGTGACTGATCTCAGAAATAGTTTCCTTGGATATTTTTCCATTTGATAAGTCTGGAAAGATTCAGATACCTGCCATGATACCTGCTTACCTGTGAAGTGAGCAGGGAGTCAGAAAGTTTCACGTTTTGTTATTCCTTCCTATTTTAGAGATGTCGTAGGTTTTGTTGCTGTACTCTGTAGTCAAAGCAGGTTTGTGTTCAAAATGATTGCGAGTAAATGGGAAAATTTCCCAACACTGAGAAGAAAAATGATGATTGCTGAAAATAAACTGTTCTATGGGAGCTCAGGTATTTCCAACCTGCTGTTTAGTCCACTCATCTATTGTTTCTATTCAGTTGCTGGTATTGCTTTGCAGCTGGGAGCTGCTTGTTACTCCAAATCTGCCTGAATGAAATATTTATAATATTGCAGGACATGGCTCGTTTCTAAACTCTTACACTATTACAAATACATAGTTTATGCGTGTTTTGAAAGGTTTTACTAACTGTGAATAACACTAGTGAAATCCAAACTACTCTTCTTGTTCTTGGCAGATCTCCCTTTATCAGGTACCTTAATATTAAATATTGATACAATCTCAAGCTGTATGCTGCAACGTGTAATGTTCCTGTGGCATATGTTTGGACGTTGTGGATTTCTAGTTGAAAACTGTGTGAAAATGAGTTATTTGTTCATTATCTTTGTGCTTTTTTTTTTTTTTTTGGTAAATGGCAGTGTAGTTGTCACTCAAAATGTTGTTTTCAAGCTTATTAAACCTTCTGTAAGGATTTTCTGCAGAAACTGCCCTTGCTTAGTTTTATCCTAAATGCTGCAGCTTCTGTTAACAGACTCTTCTCTTGCTGAGAGCAAGTTTTTAACCCCCATCATGAGGAAGACCAACACCATGATCCTGCAATTGCTCGGTTACTGCTGGGTGGGCTCCATGTGGTTATTGTACTTGGCTGATGTACGTCAGTGGCAGGATCGAGCAGTTAGCTTGATCTAATTCCCTCTTACTGTGTAAGGCAGAGGATCCTGCTGCCACATCACAAGGACAAATCTCCCTGTGGCTTTTGGAGAGACCAGCCTGCTTTCCATGAGCTGAGCAAGCCTTTGCAGTGTTTTGACGGGCATGTTCTGAATTCACTAGATAGTACTTCTAATCCCATAGCCTTCAAATTATCCTTAAAACTGCCAAGTTATGTGCAAAAGTTGCTATAAAAAGTTATAGCAGAGTATAAAATTCAGTTTTCTTTTCAAATGGTCAATATCCAATATATTTTACTTCTAACTTGTCATACGGTGTTCCTTACCTCCAAATATGCTCATACATGTTTACTACTGCACGATGCAAATGAAATATTTAAAGTAAATTACATAAGATGGGGTGAACCTGTAACAGCACATATTAAATTTATGTCCATATTCCTTCAGCACGGTACGTTATGACAATTTAACAGAATTGAAGTATCTTGGTAATGTGCTTTTTTTTTTCTTTCTTCAAGATTGCAACGTAAAAGTCAATACAACGTATTTAAAGTGTGTGTTTCTACCACAGTATTTCCAAAAATGAGAATTGCGTGGTGATATAAAACAGTGGATTTAAAATAATGATAAGGTGATTATATAGCAATGAGAATTTATTAGTTTCCTTTATACTTCCACTTTTAATCTCTGGGACTTGTAACAGTATAGGACATAATTTTGGATGCAAATTTGATGCTTTGAAACATTTCTCAATCAAATGCTTTTAAATACATGTTTTCTACATCATTGTAGATGTACTTATGAGAATTTAATTCTGTTACTTACGGAAGTGCTAGTGGTGTCAATCTGAGAATGTAATTTAACCCTTCTTTTCTGTGTGGTTTATGAAACAGCATCCCTATAACACCGAATATATGGCTGTCTTCTAAGACATAACAAATGCTGACAGAGTTTTAACTTGTTATTGGACTACAGAAAATAGTTTTTATTTGGGATAAGTTATGCTCTAAATGGGTACTAAAAAGAACCCCAAGCTCATACAGCTTTAAGTGATATGCAACCACAGTTTTAAGAAATATGATTGCCTTTTCAAAGAGGTGGTAACACATTTGTGCTGGGAGGGTGCCCACAGCACATGATAACTCTGCTTATTTACAGTTAAAAGATCTCACTGAGGATTCTTTGGCTTTGCCGTGTTCATGTGGTTTTCCTCTTATGTTGTTAGTATCAAAGACAGTTTAATAGGTTTAACAAACGTTCCCTGAACTGGATAATCGGCGTGCTTTGCTTATTGTTAGCTTTCTTCTTGGGGACCGCAAAGCACAAAACCTTTCTGGTTTTTTTTCTTACAAAATTTTCTGAGAACAGACAAAACAGTAGGCAAAGTCCTAAATTTTTATTTTGTATCTCCTAGATTTCCTTTTTAACGTTCAAAACTAACAATTGCATAACATCCCTGCTGTATAATTCCTATTAGTAGTTTTATATTTCTAAAATTCTTTAAGTATCACCTTATTTATTGCATATTGAGAGGATCGTTTGTTAGCAATGATAGAATGGTAGTTGTCTAAGACTACGGCATGATAATAATCCAGAAAGAGCTAAGTTACATAAACTGTTTCTATATCCTGCTCATTAAGAATTGTATTCAGCTTAACTTTCAAAAGGACAGAAACAATGAAGTAGTAAAAATTATCTGCTGTGGGTAATTTCTGGCTTCTATTAAAACCTTAACATGATTTAAAAAGAATCATTGTGTGGCTGTGTAATATTTATGCTAAAGCATGTAAAACATAAATATCTTGTGAAAAACATAAGCTTTTTTTTTTGGCTTAATGATTTATCAGCATTACATTAAAAAATTTTTGTAGCTGAACTGTAGCTTTAGATGCTGATTGTCTTAGTATTGTGTCTGTAAAATGATGTTTTGGGCTCGTTTACCTAAAGAAACTAGTGTATTATAAGAAACATCATCCCTTATTAGACGTCAGTGAATTCACAGGAAAGCATTCCTGAGACACTGGAAATGGACACAGAATGAATGTATTTTTGAGCAGGCATCTGGAAGTAAAGGTTTGGGAATGAGTCGTGTTAGCATTCTATGTCTTTTTTGTATATGGTTGTCAGTAAATAGAACAATTTTAATAAAACATCAGCTGGTCTCTTCCAGCTGCGCTTTTATTAGACTGTAAAACCCCATGAGAGTAGCTAAGTTGCAACTCTCCTGAGAACATGACTAAGGTCAAAGCCTTTAAAATGCTCCAAGACTTGGGAAAAAATATCTTTTCAAAGCCGCCTTAAGTGTGTCTAAATATCTCCTTAATAAACATGGCAAACATTTATTTGGGAAAAGTAAATAACCAAACTATAGTACAATATAATAATAAATATTAGAAGGCAGTTAAAGAAGTTGTGTTAATCAGATTCCTTAAGTCGCTAACCACTTCCTACCCTGTAATTTTGCACAGAGCGAAGGTGCCCCTTGCTGTGCAATTAACTGATTTATTAACAGGAGAGTCAGTTGACCTGACTGGCTGACCTGATGGTTTTACAAGGGGCTGCAGCTATTTTCCCGTGTTAATCCTAAACCAGCGTGCTCAGACGAGGGTGGAAGGACAGCTGTACTTTCCTCTCCCGCCGGTGGCTCCAAAGGCACCTGGAAGAAATGGTGATTACGTTGCTGTGGGCCCAGTTTGCCTGGACCCAAGCAAAAAAGTCTTTTGATACTGAGAAAACGCTGTGGATAGATGCTTTTTTGCAGATCCAGCTGTGCTGCTGGAATAGGCTGCTAGCCCAAACCCTTGATCACTTCTCTTGACTGGAAGCATGAGTGTAACAACTTTCTAACGTATTTTCAAGGAGGACCAGAGTAACTCAAATGCTGAGTTGCTTGGTCTTTGCTAACTTTAGCTGCCGTGGATAGGGAGCACTAATAAGAGCAGCTGCGGCTGGTATGAGTAGCTGGCAGTCTACAACACAGCTGTATACAAAGTGCCTCCGTCCACATCCTTACTGCCTTTGCGGCTGCAATTAAAGATCTGATGATATGGCCTTGTCTGCGTTCCTGAGTAATGCCAGCTCAGCATCAGGTGGCTGTTGCCCACATCTGCAGTCAGCGCCGACCTTGAAGATCTCGTCAGAGCTAAGCTATGCTTGCTGCTCTTACTGCAAGGACACTGGACAGAGCAAAAGCAAGCTAGGACTTGTGTCATCCCACTGAGCTGAGGCTTGTGCTGCTCATAACGACACCGTGCTGTCCGAGTAGCTTGCTTCGTCCCCTCATCTGCTGCTGGCCAGACTCAAAAATTTATGTTGGTGGTTTCTGTTCAGCAATTGCTGAACACAGGCAAGACCTAGAGGAGGACTCTCTTTTTACCTGCTGAAAATACTGAAGATACGAGTATTCATGCATAGTTGTTTATACTAGAAGGTTAAGAGCAGTACTAGCAGGTCTAGAGGCAGCTGTAGGGTGATGTCAGTCATAGATGATGTAATCGACATTTTCACATATGTCAATAAGCAGAGATTTAAACAGGCATAAAAATAAATCAGCTATTAAGCACTGTGATCTAGACCATGGTTCATAGAACATAATTAGTTTGTACACTGAGGGATTACCTGAGTTTCTAAGTTTTATACTGTAGTTGTCTTATGAATTGGGTTTGGTTTACAGTAATGCTACAGGAGCCAGTAAGTGAGAATTAAATTAAAATGTTTTTAGTGTAATTTGCTTTGACCTTGGATTTCATGATAGTGATTGAATTATGTAAACAGTGGATTGGGTTTGTTTAGACTTCTGAATCCCTTTGCCTTCAAGAAGTGGCATCTAGTCTGCAATTCCCTTCAGCAGGACTCAAGAGAGGGACATAATTTCATCCATACCTGTGGTGTAAGTACAGGGTGAATGGTTTTAGCGTGGTTTGATGATCAGTACCAGGCTGTGACTAAGCTTATCGTGGGACTAAGCGTGATATTCAACTCTGTTGCAGTCACCTTGAGTGTCTGACTCTGTCTCTACGTTATGTCCAAGGAGTTTGTATTTACGTGTTTGGGTTGTGCCTTTCCTTCAGCTGAGCTCCTTCTAGTTCTGCTTCGATACAACATTTAAAAAAAAAAAAAAAAAAAATATCTGTCTTTCACACAAAAAAGTAGTATAATGAAATACCTGAAGACTTGTTACTTGTCATCACCATGGCTTTAGGAAGGACATTGATGCTCATTTAAGCTGCATAAGATAGCAGCTTTACCGAGGGAAGCGAGTGTGTCATGCCCAAGGCAGCGAGGGCTGGCTTCTTTAGTGGCCTTTAGGCAAACAGACGCATGGCAGGATTTTCTTCCAAGCATTTAGGCATTCTGGATTTAAGCATGAGTCTGATGCTTAAAGGTGATTCTAAATATTCTCGTAAGTGCCTAAGAGACCTTTGAAATACTGGTCTTTAACCACCACTTTGTAATTTGCTATCTGAAAGTCAGCCTTTCATTGAAATATGGCACCTTCTTGTCAGAAAAAGTACAAAAGCTTCAAAGATGTGGATTGACTTGTATCTGGTCCTCACTGTAAGGAATAAGTGTCTTTAAATTGGCTAATAGAGTTCACAGCTGATCTACAGCAACTGAAGAGAGCAAAACATGAAAGGAATAGTCTAGAATCGCAGAACAACAGCAGAGTGATTAAAAGTGTTTAGAAAGGATTTCTTTCTGAAAGTCCTTAGAAAGAGCTGGCATTTTTTTCCCCCCATTTCTTAATTTGGGATAGCTGTGGGCAATTAGTATGTGCCTTTCCTTATTCTTAAATGGAAGCTTGCTTTGGTGTCTGTTAAATCCCGTTTTAGAGTATGAACGTCAATGTGAAGATGATGGTATTAGCCATGGTCGACACAGCATTTCTTCATACTCCTGGAATGTGATTTTAGTGTGTAATACACTGTAAATAAGATAATCTTAGAAAATAATTAATTTTGAATCTCCAAATAATAAAAGCACCGTGTGTCAGTACGCCTGCGACAGCGAAGGACTTGTCCCAGTGCTCCTATCTTGCTTGTGTCCATTTCATGGTAGCACTGGGGGATTGGTAGGCCTGGGCTTTGCTGGTGGTGAGGCTGCAGTGCAGCCCCTCCTGTTGCCCAGTGACTCTGGCGGGCTTTTACTGGATCCAGCAGCATCTTGTGTGAGAGGGGAGGACAGTCACTGGGTTCTGCACATTGCTGCGGTGGAATAGGGAGCTGTGGCGCTTGGATGTGTTCATCGTGTGGCATTTTTAATCATTCTCTAAAAAGATTCATCTAGTACTACTTCTGTAGCCAAGATCTAAATACATTATGCCATGGCAAAGTTAAATGTGAGACCAGTCAATTTAATTCTAACGGCCTGTTGAGGTACATATATTGTAAACACCAGCAGGTGGTGTGCACAGTGCTTTGAAGACATGGATTTTAAAGTACTGTACAAGAAGATAGTTTTATTCAGCTTCTCTTGACCAAGGTGTTCAAGAAAAGATGGTCTAGATAGTCTGGCTAATGTTGTTTGTGGCCTGGTATTCCTGTCTCATTTCTAACAATATTCAGGTAGGGAGTCAAGGAGTATTAGGTCTCCTGGTTATCCGGCAGTAATGCTGGTAGGAATCAGAGGACATTCCCCAATTTAATATTTCCTAAAGAAGTTAAAAACATAATACAAAAGATTTTGAAGTATAGGGGTCTTGGATTTGCTGGCCCGTGGAGATGGAGTTTGAATGACTAGGCTGTCATTTGCATCCTCCAGGCTACTGAAGGAGGTTGGAGGTACAGCTCGTGAAACGGGCAGCGCTGCTGCTGCTAGAGCCCTCTGCCTTGGGAGGCTGGTGGGGCTGCAGCTGGAGGACAGACCTCCTTCTGCTGACAGATCCCTTGCTGATCTGACAGATCCCTTCTCAGATCCCTTGACTGGCTGTAGGAGTGTTGCTGTTTACCTGCAGGTAAGTCTTCCCACATTTGCTTAGATAGCTACCAATTAAATTATTTTGTGGACTTGTAGGTGAGTCAGTCTGCAGTATGATTTGCTGAAAACAACGTACATTTAAAAAATTACTTTTCTGGTATTGTGAAAAGGATGACTCGCTCCACGGTAACACTGTTTCCCTTGCTGAGCAGGCTAAGCAGCGTGAAGAACTAGTGCAGCCCAAGTTAAGTTCAAAGCTATAGTTCAAGATTTAATTGAATATGTGTAAATGTTGGTGCATTAGCTAAAGATAAAGGTCTTAATTCAAACTGTGTTGAAGTTACTCAGAAAAGGCTTTAAACAATAACAGCAAAATTCGAGCCATCTGAGGCCTTTATCTGTAATTGTGGAGTTACACATGTGTCATGGTACCAGCTATAAAACATAGGCCAAAAAAATACTGGTTTGCTGTGTCTATACATTTATTACAGTAGCACTAGCTGATGTACCATGGTTTTCTGCATCAAAGCTGCTATAGTCTTCCTGTTTTCAGTGACTCTATAAGACCACAAAATAATTTAATTGGCAACTATCTAAGCAAATGTGGGAAGACTTGCCTGCAGGTCAACAGCAACACTCCTACAGCCAGTCAACAGATCCAGGAAGGAATCTGTCAGATGAGATACTTTTGATAAGTTCAGAGGAATTAATTGTGATTTTGTTCTTGTTAGATGCTTTTGACTGGTATAGAGTTAACATAATTTCAAAGTCTTAAAGTAATGCATTGCTGTAGAGAAAAATATATAATAGTATATATCTGTGTTTGCTTAATATGTATATTTGTGCAAAAATGTGTCTAAAATCTCTTGAGTATTTATTTTAATATACTACAGAGGTGAAACTGTTGAGAGACCTTGAAGGAGACATCTGACTTTCTTTTCTCTCAAAAACCATGGGGACTATATGTCTTAATTTCTGTGGATACGTTCTCATTCTCTCGCAGCCTCTTTCTCAAACCTAGAAGCATTGTTCAAGTGGAATTTGAAGGTTTTGTATATTATCCAGAATTTCCAAACATCTGCAGCCTGCTCTGAGGAGCAGTTTCAACTGCACTGCTGGCTATTTGGCAATCTCAAGCATGCTTGCTGTGTGTATTCAATCAGACTCTACAGCACATGCCTGGAAACTCCACGTTTCCAGTAAACATTGGATGGAGCTGTGTGTGCATGGTATGCTCTAACAGCCTGAAGCACTGAACTCGCTGAACCCATAGTACTTTGTGCATAAACACAAATTCTGGATAGGGCTGCTGCAACTCTGCCAAAAATCCCAGATCTTTCTTTGAACAAAGTTTTCCAAGGCCTTCAGTTTTTCCAAAGACTTAGCTTCTACATCTGTGCCTTGGCCACGAAAGAATAGTCTGAAAATTTTGATTTTTTTTTTTTTTTTTTTCCCCCCAAACATACTAAGCATTCATCTGCAAACTCCCTCATGAGGTTTTCAAATGCCAAGCATTTGTGGACAGTCTTTCCTAGATACCTGTGTGTTTATATGTATGTTATATATATGTGTATATCCGCTTGGATATAAACTAAACTATTACAGTAAACACCCCATTCTTAATTGTCTAACTTGTTTGTTTGTTTTCAACAGGCAGAAATACTCAGTGTGCTCAGTCACAAAAACATCATTCAGTTCTATGGAGCTGTCATTGAACCTCCAAATTATGGCATAGTTACAGGTAAGGATTTTTGTCTGACCTTTGTCTTGATTCTGTAAAGGTCCAGTGTTACAAGGTATTAGCTTTACCCAATTTCAGTGTTTTGCTAGTAGTTCTGGCCTTCTTTGAACGTTAGAGTGCTCAGCACCACCTGCCTCAATGTAAATGGGAGTGCTGGAGGTGGGAACCAGGCTGGGGGAGCTTCTGGTAGCAGCACAGAGGCAGTTGGAGCCTGGGGCATTCTTAATGCACAAACTCAGCACTCCTTTAAATAGAAGCTTTCACTCTGTTCTGTGAATTGCTTTTCCGTTTCAGCTGATGTGTGACAGAAGTAGAGGTTTTCATGATACGAAGTTCTGGCAAGTTCTGTGAAAAGGGAAGGCTGAGAGTCTGCTCAGAGCAAAGCTGCACCATGAATTCTGCCTATATTGAAAATAGGAGAATCTGCATTGGGAACTTCCCAGCCATGGGAAGAGCTTGAAATAGAGTCAAGGGTTTATTAGAGACCATAAGACAACTCCCTTTATTTACTGGAATCTAGATTTAATTTGTTCTGGCATTCCTAAAATTATGCAGAGGTTGGGTTTTGTGGTTTTTTTTGGTGTGGGCCCCCCCCCTCCGTCACCACTTTAAGCTTCCTTCCCTTATCTTGGGAGTTAGTCCAGATATAAAATTACATGGCAGGTAATGTAGTTTGTCCCATTCCTGTGTGGGAGAAACTAGGTAAGATAGTAGTAGAAAGCGAACCCAAAGCAAAGGAATCTACAATCTGCTGAAACAATGTTTGGAGAGGTAAAAACCATGAAAGTGTGGATTAGGAGGCATGTTTTGGCATGCCTGTAGCACTTCAGAGTTTGCTGTGAAGAGTAGTCTTGGCATGTGGCACAGTCTAATACCAGTTTGAAACACTGCTGTTCAGGTTTTTGTTGGTCCTCAGATGGTGGAGAGAACCTGTGAAAATTCAGTTGTTTCTACCTGTCTCTTAGACGTCCGATTATCACAGTAGATGGCAGTGTAATCCGGTGGGAGTGCATCTGAGATACAGCACTGTTCAGAGCATGGGGAGCTTTACTTACAGGAGTATCGGCCTACTGGAGGTCACGGAGTTGCAACCGATACTCCGGAGGTGCACGGCGGTGACCACAGTCTGCACCACTCAGAGGATGTGCTGGTGATAGCATATAGACAGGAACTTGAATACCTTCTTGAACCAATGAAAATAATAGCAAGCTAATAAATCAAGTAATGTAATTTTACTATAATTTATAACACAAGTGTAATAAGTGTAAACCAGCAAGCAGAGTAACAAGGAGATGTGTAATCAACAACTCAGGGTCATGTCTGGATCAGAAAGTCCTCAGTTTGATCTCACAAAAGGTCAGTGTTCGGAGGACATTTGACCTGCTTGCCAGTCACAGGACAGACAGCAGCTAAAGTAGTTCATTATGTCATTGGGAATGGGGACTCTTTAATCATATGTGAGAAAGAGACTGTGCTGCTTAGTCCAGCCACTTTGTTACTCAGGGACCTCTAATTCCACCCTGGCTAAAGAAAAAAAAGCTTTTTAACAAACTGCATTGGTTCTCCCTGCAACTTCCAAAGAGACTGGAGTCCCATGGGTTGGAAGGGAAGCAAGGCTCCATTTCCCCACACCGTTTTCAATGAGAGAATGGCTACTGAGAAAAGAAATGTTAATTGCACTCGAAATATATTTTAGAGGGATTTTCACTTTGTGATCTTTTGGATGGCCTTCAGTGTTGCAGGCTTAATCCTGTGTTTAGTCAGAGATCCATTTCTTATGAGGGAAAATCCCAAACAAGAAGAAATCCTGAGAAACTAATGTTTCTTCAGAGTGATAGAGATGAGGGCATTCAGCCAAGCATTGGCATGCACTGAGCATTAGCTGCACGTAACTTCTTCTGTGGGATTGTTAGAGAGTTCCCTGAGAAAGGCTACATCTGCAGTCAAAACACGTTTTCCTGCTGGGATGTATGTCAGTGTTGCAACTGATCATCCCGCCCGGCGAGCTGCTAACATGGATCACATCATTCTAGATGTCACTGGCTGTCTCTGTCAACAACGGTCTCGATGTTTAGCTTTTAGATCTGTTTTTGACCACAGCTGCCTCCCCCAAAAAGGTTCTCGGAGCTTGTGCCCCCCATCTGCACAGAAGCGTACGGTGTATCCCACAGCCCATCACAGGGTGGGTCCAGTCAGGCCTTCAGAGCTTTTCTTTCTAAAGCAAATACCTCTTTTCCCTTATTGACAGAAAATTATTCTCATGATATGATTGCCAAATCCATAAGCTCCTAGTAAAAACCTGTGGCACAGTAAGTATGTAGAAGAAATATTAAAGGACTGGGCTTTGTGATTGAAGCTTGCTTGCCTCCGTTCACAGCGAGTGGCAAAGGGCTCGGGGAGCCGAGTTGTCCCTGACCCTGATGGATCAAATTATGCATTGTAAAGGCATGCAAAGCGTGCAGCCAACCTATTCCTGAAGAATCCATTTATAAGACAGATGATGACATCATGGTAAAAAAAGCTTATGTTTTAATTGAGGAAATGTGCAGGTCAGCAGCTTACTCCTCTTTCAGTGACATCAGAAGCAACACTTCTGTCTCCTGCAGAGGCTCCTTTCAGCAGGAGGTCCTGCAGTAATGATCCAAAACTAACTTGCTGCTTGAGTGTTTACTTTCAAGGGACTTCCTATTTTCTCCCTCTTTCCTTTCCTTTAGCGCTGGAATCTTCTCACATGGCCTGCCACATTCTAGGCTGCAGATTCGGTCTATTCCCAGAGTTTCCTTCCCCACACAGCAATCTCCCAGTGGTTTTGATTTCCCTGATGAGGGAACATATTTCGAGTGCATGTTTATTTTTTATGCATTTAGCCTATCATGTATCATTCATTGATTAATACTAACAACAATTCGGATACATTTGATGTGGTCTTAGAGGGAGTGATTTTGTGGCTGCTTTGAAGTGGCTGAAATGAAGCATTTCAATTGTGTATCAGCTGGTTTGCCACCTTAGGTATGAAGATTTTGGGACTCTTCTGAGTAGGTTTTAAATTCTGCCTGAGAAGCACACTGAATGGCCTTGAGAGAGAGGGATGAAAGGCTTGAAGTTGCTCCTTGCATCCCCATGGTCTTGGTGCTACTTGGGCTACACCGGGTGGCATGTGCCCCACTCTGTCTTGGCAACCAGATAGAAGAAAATGTGTCAGCTGCTTCAACTCGTGAACAACCTCCTGCTGTGTATTGGTGAAGCATGAATGACTACTAAATAAGCATAAAGCATATTTAGGGAGATAACCATAAATACTAAGCAGAGGAGCTACAGCCTTCAGACTGCTGAACATGACCTGCAGCACGTAGAAATCTGGCCCACTTACCTCAGGGTTAGACCTCTAGTTTCTTCCTTCCATTTTTTCGTGAACAAATGGTTTCATCTGCTGCTCTGTTCCTCCATGGGGAAATAGGAAAAGAAAATTTTAATTTCCCTTTCTACTTGCAAACCCTTTGTTCCTAACAGAACATCATATACTTAACATCTGGTTTTACTTTAAAAAAAAAGAAATAATACTTGTCCTTTGTTATTGGGCTTCATTCATACGCAGTACTGCTCACCAGTGGGAAATATCCTCTTTCTTCGGAAACGATTAGAAGGATCTGATACCACCAAACTCATCTGTTAACTGCTCTTCTGATCAGGAGTGGCAAATTCACTGTTTCAATATGTAAGAATTTCAAGTTATATAAAGGTGTTTCCAGTTTCACACCTAAATGCATGTAGGTGTAACTAGCTTGTTATTCCAACTTTCAGTCCCGCGAACTCTGACAGTCGGACTAGATTCCATCTGCCACACTTGCAAACACCAACAGGCCAAAAAAGCCCTTGTTTGTACCCGTATAATCCTGCTGTGGGTTTCTGTAGGTGTTGTTGAAAGAAGTTACAAAAAACTTCTGTTGATCCTGAACAAGGAGCATAAAAAAGCACCTTGCTTTCTTAGCTTAGGGTGAGGGAATATAGAGCAGTGAAGGCTTACCACCATTCCATGTGGGCTGTAAAGTCATGAATGCACCAAATTGTTTAGTGGCATGTTACCATTTCACACAGTTGTCTCTCTGAGCAGAACTATCCTTCAAAGATCTTTAAAAAGTGAATAATCACCAGAACCTTTTACTCTGGAATTTGAACTGCTTGGCCTGAGTTCTCTTGATGCCAGACCTTTCTAATGCCTTTTCATTTTAATGTCTGTTCTTATATATGATTTTACCGCCCCCTCCCCCCCCCCCCCCCCCCCCCCCCCCCCCCCCCCCCCCCCCCCCCCCGCAGTAGGTTATGTCTGTGTTGGGATAGTCAGAAGAAACTACCACTTTCCTACTATGCTACTAGTAATATTAGCTGCTGCACCCAAATTCCTTGTCATTAAGCCGGAGGTTGACTGCTTTCTGGAACCAGCAGAATTTCTATTAGATCTTTCAATTTAGGTGCAGTGTTTTAAAATGTCATATGTGTTTGTTGTTGTTTTTTAACAGAGTATGCTTCTGCTGGCTCACTGTTTGATTACATTAATAGTAACAAAAGTGAGGAGATGGATATGGATCATATCATGACCTGGGCAACTGACATAGCTAAAGGTAAGCAAGACCAGTGGTGCATTACTATCCTACACAGTCAGCAAAGTGTACAGCTGGAGATGCTTCCCCTATGAAGTCAGGAAATCTTTCCTATACTTCATTATTCACATTGTCCAAAAAAACCCCCCCCAACCAACAACAAAAAACCCCCAACAAACCACATTCACTGTGCTTTTTAATATGTTCCTTGGTTATTATAAATCCAAAATAATTTCTGAAGTGAAAATGGTTTCTATGAGCCAGTTTTACTTCTGGTTTGCCCCTAAGTCCCAAGAGGATAATTTTGCTAATGTAGAGTAATTATGAGGTAAAGTGCATAATTATCCTTACATTTGATTTGAATTGGGACATTTAAGGAAGCTGAGGGCTTGTTCTCAGCAAACATACTGACATTCTTCATATAATAATGCAGAACAAGCTGTTTTGTCCTTTGTGTTCTCTGTGACCACACAAGAATTAGTGTAAACTAATGAATGAACAGTAAATTCATATTTTGGTTTCCCTGTGTAGACAACACCTTAGAGAAAATAACTAAGTATGGCATTAAAAAGCATTAACATAGATGCTCTGAGAGATACATGAGCTCTGCTTAGTGTTTTTTAACTCAAAGTAGATGATGGGAACCTTTCCTTTTCCTGCAGCATATCAATATGGCATACACACATGCCGCTCGTAATAAGGACAAGTAATGGGAACCAGAAAACATGACTGCTGATAAGTGATGGCCACGCTCAACCTGCCTAACTAGACCTGTTCCCTTGTTTTGTGTAGGAATGCACTATTTACACATGGAAGCTCCAGTCAAAGTAATCCACAGGGATCTGAAGTCCAGGAATGGTAAAGTATCAAAATGCTGGAACATTCTGCATTTACTGTTACCTGTTAATGTAGCACTTAAATCTGTACCTGAGCTTTGTGAACAAGCAGAACTAACAAACACCTTGGCTGTCATCAAGCTGCACTAGGAGTTGTTGAGGCAGAGAATAGCCTATTCCCTCCTCCCATCCCAAGGCTGGCTGAGCTCTGTTACAGTCCCTGGCGTCATTTAGAGCACTGTGGAAGGCTCTTTCAAGTTGTGTCTTGCTGACTATGATTCTACCCGTCTTACCAGCTCTCAGACATTGCCTGGACACTCCTCACTTACTTCTTCTATTTGGAAAGGTTGAGTACCAGGAAAGGCTTGCAGACACCAGACACAATAGACTGGATAAGGCCTATTATTTCTTGTCTGAAAATCTTGTCTTTACTGTGGCCTGTTTTGAGGTTTGACAGATACTCATGCTTTTGAGTAATATGCACTCAGTACGGAGCTGCAGTGGTTAGTCTGTACTTGGCAGTTGATGACCATTTATGAAATTTGCTGAACATTGCTTTTTAACTGAAACTTTCACTACTAGTAGTGGGATAGGAGGGACACAGATTTTAATAATGCACACAGGGAGATAATAGTCAAGAACAGTCTAGATCTCACCTCAGTTGTAAGTTTTCTGCTTTGTTAAATGAATCTTTCAAAGAGCTTCTTGTTAAACCTAACTACATTGAGTAGAATGGAGTTTATCTGTATTTTAGCTATAGTTGTGTTGCTATCTTTGAACTCAGTAAGGCCTCAAAGGTTTTGCATTTGTTCAGAGGCTTGCAGGTATTCAGCAGACGTTCTCTAAAGCTTCTCAAAGAAACCAGGACAATCATACATTCAGGTGGTGGCTCACTGTAGGATCATTTTTCTTGATAAAATGCGAAGTCCTTTGCTGTGAAAATGTATTGTGTTTATTTTTAATAGCATTCTTGTAACCCGTTGTTTTTTTCATTTTCAGTTGTTATAGCTGCTGATGGCGTGTTAAAGGTATGAACACTTTAATTAATTTGTAGAGAGATGCTGCTGCTTGACTTGATGTTTTGATGCCTAATGAATGAGGCTGATACTCTAATATCTGTTTATTTTTTTATTTTTGTCAGATCTGTGATTTTGGTGCCTCAAGGTTCCACTCCCATACAACACACATGTCATTAGTGGGCACTTTTCCATGGATGGCCCCAGAAGTTATCCAAAGTCTCCCAGTGTCTGAAACATGTGACACATACTCGTACGGAGTGGTGAGTGCTTCTCATTTCCCTATACGTAGTAGCAGATCTCTAGTGTGACAGAATTCATGTGATGGAAGAACAACAATTCTAAATAAGGACAATAAAAAATTTCACACTTTCTTTCAAGACTGACCAATAATTTATAATTACATGCTTGAAAATGGTAGGAAGAACAGTGCCTTGCACATTTAGTAAGATCCTTATCTGATTAGATTAGCAGCGTGCCAGTGTGGAAGTACATGCTTTACCACAAGTATTCAGCATATGTCCAAAGGCTTGCAGGAACCACTGAGCAATCTGCATCATGAGTCTCTGCTTGTGTTTTTTAGTGGAACAGAAGAGAAAAAGGTTGTGTTGCAATAGGTGTATAACAGGATGAACTGATTAGGATTCCACTTTCCATAAAATGGAGTGTGACTGATTTTATATTAAAAGTAAGCCACTTCTCTATGCTTAATTGTTTAAAGACCCTGCTATCGTTAGCTGTAAGAATAGAGACTGTACCTCTTGTGGAGGTAGAGCCCCCATCTAAAAATATAGAAAAAGCCAGCATGGCTTTGCCATTTTTCTGAAAGGGGAACAATCAATTATAGTTCATCAGAATGTCAGATTTGCAGGTCCAGTAATGTGAATTATTTCACTCTGTCCACAGTTAAACTCTAATTTGGTTTTGCTCTGCAATACAAAATAGGCTAGAAATAGCCCTGCTGGTCAGACCAATTGCGTGCCTAGCCCCATAGCCTTTCTCTGACAGAGAACAGTAATAAATACTTCGGGGGGAAAAAAGAAAGGAAATGGGGTTGTAGTTTCCATGCGTATGTGTGTGTTAACCATTTTTGGGTTTGGATTCAACAGCGGGTGGGAGAATGAGGAATTCTTTTAGTACCTGTCAAGTATTGCCTCTTTCTCTTTGAGGGATGGGAGGAGATAGCTGTGAGGGAGGCACTATGGTTTTTGGCTATCACCTGTGGCTATACATAGCTAAGCTGATGTCCCGATGGAAGATGACTTCAACTTTTTCTCAAACAGTTGTTTATAGTGAAAAAATATGAGAGAGATGATGTGGCATCACTTACAAATGAAAGGTTGAAGGTTTGCAAGGAGAGAGAAAAAGCCTGTATTGGCGGATTCAGAATCCTTGCTGGCTTAACTGAACTAGGTCACAAACAGTAATAGAACATAAGCTAACAAATGTAAATGTTAATGTAAACTGTTACTGGAAGCAATCACATATTATCCACTGAAGGGAAACATTCCAGTTTCAAAACAAAGCAAAAATGTTAGAGGAGAAATTCCAAACATGGTCTTATAGCTGGAACTGCTCATATAGTCATCTTAGTGTGAATTGACTTTAAGTAACGTTCTAGAAGTGGGAGAAGGTAAGAAATTGTTTAATATCTTATCATGTCAAGTATTACCAGAGCCTTGGGAACAGTATGTTGCACGGAGTTTATTCTTCCTCATCCAAAAAGTAAAGCTCCTTTGACAGTTCTGTGCTTAGAGGTAAAACTCAACTACCCTCTGTATGAAAACAGTTCAGTGTTACTAGAATACTTTAGTGTGGTTACAGGTTTATAGTGCTACTTTAGTATGCCTAATAATATTTGACCCACATTTTTTAATATATTGTTTTTGAGCTAATGTGTTCTACTGTGGGTAGAAGCTTATGAATTCATAAGCACTTGGGAATGAATTTGTCTTTTTAGAACTCCAGTCTTGGAACACCATTGTTTTCAGTGGAGATACAGAGGTAGAAATGAAGAATGGCAGTGGCCCAAGTTCTCTGTTGATGAAATTACTGACATAATGGGGTTATACCAGCAAGAAATTGTCCGAATATAACACTGAAAGTTGGAATCTTCCTATCATAAGTGTTAGACTATAAGAGAATTAGCTAGGAGACTGGAAACAAAAAATCTTAGAAAGGGTATTTTAGTCTCTTCAAATGATTATCATCTATAAAAACAAAATTTAAAGAATTCTTTTTCAAAGTGTAACACTTGCCAGCAGCTTTTGTGCTAGAGACACAAATCTGCTTTTCTTCAGTTAAAGTCCTGTTAACAAAGAACAGAATCTTTTCAAATGTAAACTAGTAAGATGCTAGGAATAGATACTCTGTTTGCAATATTTGTCGCCTTCCCCATGGTTTTCTTTAATTTCTTTTCTGCTGTGTTTTTTTTTTCCTGACTGGCTTTTCTTTCTACAGACAAGTTGGTGATTTTAAACATTCTGCTTAAGGTGTGCAAGAGCTTTTTCCATGAAGTGTCAAAGTCTTTCTGCAGCCTTATAGGTCTGAGTTGCTCCTCAACTGAAATGCATTTTCCTCTTTGTGAACAGTTGCATACATGTTTATAGCTAATGTTTAGATTAGTTTGTCCTGCTCTGCATGGACGGTTAAACAGGTCCGTATATTCTATTTGAGATATGTAGTAAATAATTTATAATACTGCCAAGAAATGCTAAAGCTAAATGTTCCAGGAGATTCATTACAACACAAAGACAAATCTTGCACTTTGCTTCAGCCATGCTGTGATGGTCTTTTCTAATCCATTTCCAAATCCATACTCTAAACAACAGATACCAAGTGTTTCGAATGATCAACCCAGAAATTCACTCGCATCAGTAACACTGTCTCATGTCATTGTGTGTGTTACTCAAAAACGATTCCTTGCTTCTCTTCCAGATACGAAAGTGTATGTGGAATGACAATGTTCACTCTAAAAGCTGTTTTGAAATCATGAAGATACATGCTCAGAATATGTTATCCTGGCAAAGTTGTTTGTAGTGCATGGCAGTGTGTGTTTGTGTATCAGTATAAATGTGTTTAATCATAGAAAGCTTATGCGATGTCGCTGAATTATTTTAAGACTTACAAGAACAAAAAAAGTAAAACCATTAATTGGCTATTGGTAGCATAGAGACTGCCGTTAAATGTAGCAGCTGTTACGCTCCTAGCAATAGTTCATACATTGCTTTAGCTATGAGAACATACGGTATTTATAGAGGGAATGTTGGCCAGCTCCAGGGTTATCCCTTACTCTTTTTGAAAAGAATTATGAGATCTTTAACTTCCACTTGGATCAATGCAGAGAAGACTGACCTAATTTTCATGCCTAAGGGCAGTACCTCTAAGAGTGCAATGCTTTCTGCTCATGCTGTACTTCTGCTAATTGTGGCTCCTGACTCTCATCTGTGAACACTTTTCTTACCAAGAGAAAACATTTCTTTTGTTTCTGTTCAGAGTGTTTGCTTTTTCTCAAATTACTGATTTGGATGTTCCCTATCCTCTATGGCACTTTGAATCTTTGCTGGCTTTGCACTGGGGTGGGGATGTGGAGGTTTTGGTTGTTTTGTTTTTTTCCTTTGGTTGTTGTCACATAGTTGAGAAGATAAGAATCGAAACGCACAGCTGAGCTGACAGAAGTGTGTGAGCTTTTTCTGAAGACCATATAATTCTTCATGTATAGGATGAACATTCATACATTTGTCTCTCCTTTCTGCTTCTCTGTATGCAAAGAAGAGTCCAACATCTTCAGAGGCCACAGCTTACAAACCACTACGCTAAATGGTCTTGCTTTGTTTTCCATCGTGTCTAGCTTGGCTGTTTCTCTGTGAGCACCTGCTGTCCGTCATCACAGAGATGTGATGTGATCAGGAAAGCAGGTGATCCTCACCATCAGGAATGGGAGGGGAAGTGAACCATGTCAGTCTCAATTAAATTACAGCAGAATGGAAGATAGATTGATTTTCACATGAGGTGAGCTGGGGAGCCAGTTCTGAAAATGAACAGAATGTATCTCGCAATAAAGAGGCCAGGGTAAGTCAGGTTGAGGTGCTTTTTCTGCTGCTGAATGACCCTGGGGACAGAAAGAGACAAATGAGAATGCAGAAGATACTAATTTGCTGCTTTTTAAAAGACTGATAATGCAGTCATTCACTTTCGCTGATGATTCAGGGTAGCTAATTCATGAGATGGGGTTGAAGCTCCTATAAAACTGAAGATGGAGACCTGTCACCATTGGAAGGAAAGGCTTTATCTACACCATTGGCCTGAATATGAAATTTGCATTGTTGTTAGAACGTTTTCTAAACCTGTGTACAAGGATTTCTGACATCCCACTTTTCTATCTTTTACTTTCTTCTACTGTTATTAAAAATAAGGCATTAAGAAAAATTCTTCATATTGTATCAGATTGCTGTTTTTCTCTTGAACTATGTGCAATCTTGAAGTGTTTGGTTTAAGAAGGCAGTGATCCATACAGGCAGTGGAAATAAACACTAAAGGTGACATGATAAAGGAATTCAGCGCAAAATGTTCTGCACAAACTTATGTACATGAATGAAATGAGACAACCCTTACAATTCAGTCTTCTGAAAGAAAGATAGCAGAACAGTAGAGTTTTCCAGCTCAAGGCTCTTGGAGACATTTAACATGTGTTTCATTATGTTATTTTTTTGGAAGATGTGTTTAGATACTGCTGTATCTGATGTGCAAACTTAGAGTTTCTTCTCTGTGGTTTCCTGGTACAGACATAGAGATGAGGTGGTTCTGCAAGGCTGCTCAACTGCATGTTTGATTTGGTCCAGGGGCTTTTGTTTTAACTGGCTGTTTTGCACATTGCTTTTTTGTCTGAAGTACGTGAGACTGCTAAATTATTTCCTTCTCTCACAGTTAAATTTCCTTCTCTACCAGTAGAGAGGTGATAAGTGGAGGTACAAATTGTGGTGCTTCTTTTTTTTTTTCCTTCTAAAAGGACTGAGTTGGGGCAAACAGGATAGTTGAATACCTCTATGATAGCTTTCCCTATATATTTCTTATTCTCAGGAAAACTGTCCTTTTACCTATTTTTCCAAGATTACCCTTACCTTTACTAATCAGTCTCCTGACTCAAGCAGAATTATTCAAATAGGTCTATTGATGGAGTACTCTGTTCACTTGATTAAAGGCCCAACTCTGCTTCAATGCATTTTTTTCTGCTTGAGCAGCATCTGCCAATATTCTCGCATTTTCTTTCTAATTGCCTTCATAGCTGGCCAGAATCCATTCAAAATGATATAGCTGGAATAAGCCTGGGTGCTAACCCAAATAGTGAGGATATAGAGACTTGCATAAGGATCTTAATGCATTTGGTCAGATCCTATATAAATGATGTCTTTTTTGTTGTTATACTTGGTATATGAATAGAAGAAAAAGTTGGTATGTAGACATTTGTAACAAGATACATATATTAAGGTTCTGATTTAAAAAAAAAAAAATATATATATATACACACACACACAAGTGAAGGTACAAAGTGCCTGTTAATTGGGTTGAACTCCAATATGTAGTCCCAATGGCAGAAAAACAAGTTGGATTCATTGACTTGAAGCCTTTTTGGTGATGCCAAACTCTTTTCTACAGAGTAGAAAAGATTTTCGGGTGCTGTGTTACCAAAATGCTAAAAGCATGCGAAATTAGGAGATCTTTCTATATTAAGGACAGTGCATCTATAATATATCGAGGAGAACAGAGTAATTTCCCTATATGCTGTATATTGTTTAGTTTAACATAATCATGTACTTTGAAATAAACAATCACAGTTTTGCTTGCAAAATTATATTTAATATTTTCATAGGCATATCATAGGAGCAAAATGCCTTTTGGATCACATTCTGACTACTGAGAAGCACTAGTTGCAATCATATAGAAATATTTTTAAATGCAAAATGACTACAAAGCAAAGATGTGTCTTGTTGGGGCTGAGAAGGAGAAGAAGAGTTCATTGTCTTCCCAAGCCTCAACTGCCAAATGTGAACTTTTTAGTGTACAAGAAAGTAAAAAGCATTTCCATGGCTCTCACAAAATTGCAGGCATTAGACCCCACACAACCCAGTTTTTCATCTGGGCTTTTCTGTAGAGGAAATGCAGAAACATTCAAATTAATTTAGTGAGGGGATCTTGCACACAAACACTGGTCCAAGTTCCTGCAAATGGAAACTGGTTGCCTGATAATTGGATACAGAATAGTGCTGTATCAAGGTTTAATAATGTATTTAAAATACAAAGTACAGAAATAAAAATTCTTTTCTTTTTTTCTGTTCCAGGTTCTCTGGGAGATGCTAACAAGGGAAGGTCCCCTTTAAAGGCTTGGAAGGATTACAAGTAGCTTGGCTTGTAGTGGAAAAAAACGAGGTAAGACTACGTTTCTACATTCAGGTACATAGATCAGAAAACAGTATTGGGGTTTTGCAAAGACTTTTTCATCTTCTTCAAATTGAAAGTAAGTTCACGCGTATGGAAAGATTAGCAGTAGGAGCTAACACAAAGGGTCAAAGTGATGTTATTCCTCATGAATGGACCCTTTACATCTAATTGTTGCAGCTTCACGTCGTGATGCTGTAGATCAAAAATTGTACAAGTACTGTACTAGTTTCTCAGTCTCAATTGTAAAACCTAGGGGTTTGTTCTTAGTGATGAAAGAAGCCATTGCGTCCAAGGTAGGGGAACAGTTTAACTCCATCTCCTGCGTTTAGGACATCTTTTTACTGGCCGGGAGTTGATATATCTGTAAGAGACCTTCAGCTACTTCAACTTAACTCTCCCAGCAGGAGTCACTATAGTACAAGAAACTGCCGCTTAGATGAAAATTTCAAAAATAAAAGAAGAAAAAATAGTTTTAAAAAAAGAGAGAAATTACAGTTTTGCCACCTACGTTCAACACTACATTGAAGATGAGCTCCTCACTGGTATCGGCAAGGCTGTGGCATAGCTGCAAGCCTCCTCATGCAGAGTCTTTCCATTTCAAAAGCACTTCAGTGGTGTAAACACCGTTTGTACAGTGTCCCCAGCCTCGCTTTTCTTCTTCTCACAAATTGAGGCTTTCAGTTAGTTGGACATGTGAGCGTATATCTGAACACATAGTCCCTTGATATCAAAGACAGTAACTACATTTAAAAAACATTTAAAGTTGTGACTGTACCACACACAGACAAGCATGGAAATCCTCCACAAAGATGAAACCTCCTCTATCTAGACACAGCGGAAGCTTGGGAAACGTTACAATGGCAAGGCAGTAGCTGTACAATACAGATTCCTATTATTCTACATAAACTGTTTCTCAAAATGCTTCAGAGTTAAACAGAGGAGTTAGGTTTCCTCCTCTTAGTTTAATATTTTTGTTGGTTATTTTTTCCCCCCTCTCTTTTTTTCTTCTATTTGAGGACTGGATTAATTCCAGTGAATGATACTGTGATACACCAATTAGTTGGAAATGCTGCACTAACAGTGTGAAGATTATGAATGTGGTCTTCTACAGTGTTTATCAGAGCAGGAGGCACAAAGAGACTCTTTCTCCTAGTTTAGGAAAAGCCTCATCCATCATTTTGAAGGAGGAACCAAAAAGCCTTCCATCAACAGTATTTCTTTCCTCTGGCCTACCGCGTGCAGTTTTATGTAAGGGGTGAAGAGTGGCATTGGGAATGTTGTAAACAGATGTAGTCATACCCTGAAAGATGTCAGAGGGTACAACACACATTTCGCTACAGTTCTCCAGAGCAAGGAACTGTGTAAAATACAGTATGAACAAATGTGGACATGACGACTATTTACTCATGGCTGAAGAAACCTAAGGGGTGACATTTTCAGAGCCAGCTGTTTGTCTGCCAGGTACCACTAGCCTGTTGCTACCATCTTCTTTGGAAGGGTGCCAGGGAGCTTAGAGGGCATTAACACTTGCTTACACAGTTTTTACTTTTTCTGGCCATGACTTAGGGAACATACCCAGCATAAGCTTTGTACAAGTCAGCTTGTGCTACTTTTCTTCATAGTTTCTATGTCCCAAAGCAAGTGTGAGGGTCAGGTTCTGCTCTCAGTTCCATCTGTTGACATCAATGGGGTTGAATGGTTCCAGTTCACAACAGAACTGAATTACTGTTGAGACAGGCCTTCGTTTTTTTGCACTGCAAGTCTCTTGTTAAAATCAGTGTGGGACGGAGGCCAAAGCATAATTGCGTAGGGTGAAAAATCTCCCTTTGCAAAGCCTGAGCCCAACAAATGAAGTAGATTTTAATGATTCTGTATGGGTCTTTTTTGAGACTCTGCATAATTTCACAGTGTTTTTTTTATTCTAGTAGAGTTTCTATATAGTTTTTTTTTTAATGCAGAAAAGAAAAACCTGAGAGTTCAGATTATGCTAGGCATGATCTCATAATAAATTACCTCTGAGAAACGTCATCTTTTTTGTAACACAACACTTTTGGAACCTGCTACCTCTGTATTACATGACAGATAACATTCTGCACAAGTGTGACACATATAAATGGTGATTGCAACTGATTTTCCACTTCCTGGAACTGTGAGGGTTACAGACAAATACTGTAGCAAGACTAGCCAGTGTATTTTTAGGCTAATGACTCAACCAAAGATCAAGCACCAGTACAATTTGTTTATGCATTGTACAAATTTCTGTGTATTTCTTGCACAGAAAGCTTTGCGTCTTAAGGTATTACATTATTTTAATGATCATACTCCTGCCATGCCCTTGGCTCTGTATCTCATGTTTCCAGTTTTCATGGTGTTCAAATGCTTGTGCAGCAGAATTTGTTAACTCTTACTTTGGCTGCTGTGGCTTGTAAGGCTTTGCAGGTCATGTTGCAGTAATATAATGGTACAATTTGACACAACTTGCTCTGCTTTGCTTCTGAAATGCCAAGAGTAGAACAGATCAAAGGGTTTTCCTGACAGGTTGGTCTGAACAGGACTGTAATATTTGGTTCTCACCTGTTACAGGACAGGGAACCCTTTTTCCAGTTTGACTCCTCTTATATTTGGACCCGTTTTCACTGAGGAACTGTTTTTTATCTACGTATCTTTTTAATTTAGTATGAAACATCTGAAGTCATTCACTGCCTCAGTGAGAGCAGAGGCATCTCCTTATATGTGTAATGTTGTTGCGATGCACGTTTAATCTCAACTGGAGAGGCTTCAGTATCTGGGTGTCTGTATAAGAGAATAGATTTGCTTTTAGGCTTTCCAATGTGGAGGCATCTAGGACTGACTGAGGGAATCTTTAATGGTTTAAAACTCTCAGCAAAGGAAACCAAACAAGCTTCAAACTAACTCTCTGTAGTCAGTGGTCCTGGCTATAACCAGCAACTCCTTGTCTTCAGTCATCAGGAAATATTTATATGAGTTCATTGTGCTCTGTGAGTGCTCTCCAAGATCTGCATGTCCTCATTAATCCTTCTGACCACAGACTCATGAAACGTCTCTTGTGTCTTGTAGAGCTTCACGTAACTCTTTTTAACTCACTCAATGTAATTTATATTTCAGCCATTTGTTATATCAAAAGCGATTATAGTATTGTACAGCTGGACCATCTGTGTGGGAGAAAGGAATTAAGGCAGGCTGTACGTTATAGCTATCTTGACAAGCATCTTAGAATACCATGCAGTAACCTCCACAAACTATTATGTTTTAGTATTAAAAGTTGTTTGCCTTGTTTTCACTTCCTTGTCTCCAAGCTTTCTTAAACCAGCTCCATTTGCGCATTTGTTCCATTCCTTCTTTATGGGTCTGTTAATTAATTTGTACATCTTGCTAGTGTTAGTAATTTTGATTTTTGTTTTTAATATGTCAATCCTCAGTTTTTTATATCACATTTAAAAGAAAGAAGAGTATGTTTTACTACTTTTAATTGCATTGCTTTTATAGGAAATCTGTTAGTAGCAGCTTAAAGGGAAATGCTTCCAATAACTGGTACATTCTCTCTCCTTTAGAGATTAACCATTCCAAGCAGCTGTCCCAGAAGTTTTGCAGAACTGATGCACCAATGTTGGGATGCTGATTCAAAGGTAATTGAATTTGTGTCTGATTTCTACAACCACCACACCCCACCTTGTTTTGCTAAGTGTGTTAGTATTTCTTTGGGGGACAAGTCCCAGCTAACACTATTGCTACCTGCTAGTAAACACACTTCTTCACAAAGATAGCTGAGGCTGTCTTTTTTTAATGTGTTTAGATATTCATATCTAAATGTCTCTCTCTCCCTTTTAATCAAGGGTTATTATGCTACTAACTTACCGGACTACTAAAGACAATGCCTGTAAATAGGATGAGATGGCAAGAATGTAGCCATTTTGGAGCAAGTGAAAAATTGTTCTTTTCTATGTTCTTTCAGTAGTTAATAGTTAATCTTTCTTGGACGTACGTGAGCATCACATATGAAATACCTTTTTCAAGGTCTAACTTTGATGACATCCTTGTGTTGAAAGGATAAGTTAATCCATAAAATGTGGGAAGGAACAGCAGCAACACATTCTAAATTAACATTAAACCTTTCCTAATCTTTTCCCTTAGGACTTTGAATGAGGAGCTTTATAATGATTATACTGTAATAATATAATAATAGAAGTACTATAATACACTGTTTAACTATGAAAA
This sequence comes from Phoenicopterus ruber ruber, assembly GCA_009819775.1. Lineage (NCBI taxonomy): Eukaryota > Metazoa > Chordata > Aves > Phoenicopteriformes > Phoenicopteridae > Phoenicopterus > Phoenicopterus ruber. Next base: position 20,071,856 of record CM020220.1, on the reverse strand, counting down.
CAGAGTAAAAATACAAGTTAGAGCCAAACCATTGTCACTATAATTTGCCCCTATTAGAATAAATGAAAAGGAAAATTGAAGAGCGTGTTTACTCAGTAAAAGGTTTTGTAGATTATGGGAGTTACCATCTTTAATTTACTCTGCTACCATCCTGTTGTACATAAAACTGGCTGGAAAGAGTCTGTGGCCATACTAACTTTATTACCAAGTATTAACATCCATTTCCTTTGCCTATGAAGGTATTTGAGAGAGGGAAGGATAGGTAAGGAAAGGAAATTATGCTCTTTTTCTCAAGTCAAGGCACCAGCAAGAACTTTGTTCCTTTCAACTCGGAAGAAAGTTAGCTACTGCTTCAGAGAGAGTAAGATTAATCTCAAGTCGAATTACAGCACTTAGGTGCTCTAAGGCTAGAACTTTTTAGCACCAGAGGGTATCCATAGAAGAGCAATATGAGAAAGGAGATTTCCCTTCTTGGTTTCCTTTTTTTAAGCAAGGAGTTGCTTTCCTGCAGAACAGATCTGGAAGTCTGAGATCCATCATCAGGGTGTGGTTTCCATATGAACACCCATTCAAATGCCATTCCACTAATACCTCCCTCTTTATCCTCTCCACAGAACAGAGGGGAAAAAAATGCTTTGAGTTTTTGAATCTACAAGTAGACAGTTTAAGTTCTAGGTCAGTAAATACTGAAGAACACTTTCCAGTGGTAACTACGTATCTTTAATAACTACTCCCAAGCACCAGCATTGCTACCAAATGCCACAGAATAAAAATTATTGGAGCTTCTTTTCTGTAATTGCAGCACATAGTAGATCAGCTCACTCTCTGGCTTGCTCTAGCCGCATATATAAGCGTCCAGAAGCCTGTTGCTGTTTTTCAAGGAGAGGGAGGGATCTGCGTGTTGTAAAAGAGGGATGCCCAGAGATCAGGCTGAGTTCTGTCTGTGCAAGCAATTCGCTTGGGTTTGGGCTGGTTCCTGGGAGCATTGTTCCCAGAGGCATCTCTGATGTGTGCAAACAGTGAATCTCAGGTTTGATGGGTTTTTCTGACAGTGTGCTCCTTGCTACTTTTTTCATGCAGCTTCTCTTCTGTTAAGCAATTACAAACGCTTTGTTTACATGACTGAAATGGGGTAACCTCCCATCACAGTTTGGGCATGTGACTGACTTATTCAGTCACATGTTGGGAAAGGTTTGCTACTTACAGCTCTCAGAATGCCTTGATAAAAGGCTGTGTGGCCTGCATGAGCCAAAAGATGGAGCACACTCCTCTAAAATACTGCTCTGTGGAACGTTCCCTTTTCTGCCAGGATTAGCTTTAGAAAATCAGATAGTCGATGCATGAACAAGTTACTGAAGGTCAAGCAGGAGTGAGCTTGAGGATGTCAGCTGCTCAAAAGCGATTGCTAACGTGCATACTTTTAGCCCACAGAAAGCATGAAGTATCTTTAGGTGGCTTACCCCTGAGAAAAGAGGGATGTGCATTTACTGTGGGGCTAAGGAATACACTTGGGAGAGCTGCTGCAGAGCAGCTGGAGTGTCAGGCACTGCTCGCACCATGGCTTCCTCGTGGGAACGGACAGAGTTATTAACTTTGCTTTGAATTCTTAAGAATTTCTTCATACGTGGAGAAAAATGTCAGTAGTGCATTGCTCCACGTGATATTTGTAATGGTAGTCTTTATATAGTTTAAACTGTGCTAGTTGAAACAAACAGTCCCTAGTGAGTTCAAAGCATTTTACTAAAATGTTAATTACTAATTATTTTAAGTCAGTAAGTATCAAAGAACAATCTCTGTGGTAACTAAGTATCTTAAATAACTACTTCCACGTGTTAAAATCCCTACCAAACAAGCTGCTTTTTTGCTTGGGTACTAGATAATTGTACAAACAGGGTTGCTTATCACTGATGCCTTTGTTTACTGGGGATATGTGCTTTTGAAACACAGGTGAGCGGTTCTTTCTCATTTCATCTGTTCCTTCAGTTTATCCTCACTTTAACATCAAAGATGTTTATAAATTATCGAGTATTTTAATGGAAATCAGAACATGGGAACAGAGAAGCAGCAAGAAAGGAAAGCCATATGGATTAAATATCCTGGTTTTACGCAGACCTGTTTAGTAAGAAATACTGAGTGGAAGGAAACAGTGAAAACATTAGCCAGAATTATTTCTAGAGGGGCATATATTGTAAAGGTTTTTCTATGAGACATCACAGATCTAAAGGGAAACAATTTTCAAAGGCGACTCATGCCTTGATATTTTAAGAATCTCTTACAAGGAATAACTTGAGACGCCTGACTTTCTAGAAAGTGCTAAGCGGTCATCCACCAAAAGTAAGACCTTTGTTTTTTTTAAAAAGCTTGCCAGCTTGGGCTCCCAATTTCAACAATCACTTCTTGCCAGTTTTAACCAAGGTATCAGTCTGCACTTAGAGTGCATTTATTAAATCTGAAATTATCCTTGTCTAGGGCGAAGAAGCCAACAAAACCCACGTGGCAGTGTAGGCTTGTGTCTTCCTGTCAGCTTTGCCTCCAGGGAAAGCTGGTACCTGTAAATCTGGCAGCTACAGAGCTGGCAGGGTAGCTGGTGGCTGTTCACAGAAATTGCACAGCCAGAGATGTACAAGCTTTGTCAGTACTGTGTGACTGTGCTTTTGTTCCAGCTCTAGTTGCGCAACTCAACAGCTCGTTTGCCTGTAGTGTAGGACCCAAAGAGTGTGTGTTGCTGCTCCTTCCAAATCAGTCAGTTGGTGCTTTCACTGCCCTTAGTAAAAGCCCTGTTCTCTGTCATTATCTTCACTCCAGTTACTCCAGGCAGGACTGATAGTAGTGTTGACTGTGCTCACTTAGTTGACCCTGCCCTATACTTCCTACTATACCCTCGAGAAAGAAGGAGTAAGCAAAACTCATTTAAGTATTTTGTAAAAGAATCCTAAATAAGCCATAAAATATTGTAATTAATGCAGCATGGGGTTCTTTGCCCTTCATCTCTTCCTGAAAATAGAATTCGTTTAGTACAGGCACATTGCACCTGCCAGTCCATTGGACAGTACGTAGCAGCAGCAGTACCCCGGTGTATTGGTGGGGAGCCACAATCTCCTGTCTGGCATCTTCCTCACCATTTGGGAGGCTCTTGAATCCCCTCAACAGTTCGCACCCACTGGGGTAGTTACAAGAGATGCAGCTGTAGCAACAAGAAGGGTTTGAGGGCTGTTGCAAGGTTCTCCTTCCCCAAAACTGCACCAAAGTTGTCTGTCCCAGTTGGTGCCAGTGATGAGTTTTGTGCTCTGCACCCCCTTGCACGGCACATTCCCTGACCAGGGAGGTTCGTGCTCTTCTGGGGCATGTTCAGAGGGTCTGCTCAGCCATGGCAGGTCCAGCAGCATCACGCATGGGAGGGGGGAGGACGGGGTGGACTGCTGCCTCCCCAGCCCCTCTGTAAATGCAGGGGGACCTGTTGGGCTTCCACACTGGAACTAGACCAACAAGTGCAAGCGATGTGCTGCTGAATAGGCACGTGCTGCCATGCTGCTCAGCACGCCCAGGTTGCTGCTCCGTGGACGCTGGGCTGGGGGCCAAACTGCATAAGCCCATGGGTGGCTCGGGCAAGCGCTGTCTGTTGCAAAGAAAATCTGCATAGCTCATCCAACTGCCCGTTGCCTGAAATCATGGAGGTGGACCAAAAAATGACAGACAAAGCCTCCAGATACAGCCGAATAGTGCAGCATTACAGTATAAGTGAGCTTGTCTTTTTTTTTGTTATGCATTTGACACTTTTTCATGCTGTTTGACATTTAAAATAAAGAAATTGTCTTTCTTTTATAATGTGAAAATCACTTGGATCTTCCTGCGAGAGACACCTCAGCATTGTTCCTAATTGTTTTTGTGCTCCTAAATTAAAATGCACGTTTTAATTGCGGCATCTGTAATTTTAGCAGAAATGGTATAATTACAGGCGCGATACAGAGAGAATGTGCATCATCCCCTTATTATGTATCTACATTTTGTTTCAACCTTTTGTCTCAACCTTGTCTGGGGTCTGTCAAACAGACTAACAGAGTCAGCGCTCTTTCAAGAAACACATTTAACTGTGGCTTTTTCAATTTTCTGTTGTTATCCTACTTGATAGCTTCCTTTTGGGACTAAGGGGAAAGTAAAAAATACAGAGAAGTTTAAACTGCTCTCCGTGCCTAGTGAGCACAGTGGGTGCTGGATGGAGAGCCCTGGAACAGAAAGTTCAGTAAATGAGCCCAGGACAGAAGAGCACTGCTGACGTGAGCTCAGCTGCCGGGCGAGACGTCCTCATGTAGCCTCAATCTTCACTTCTTCCCTGGCTGCTCCTGAGGTAGATAAGTGAGAGGTCTTTCTGCAAAGTCTGCCCTTCTCTGCAAGAAGAGAACTGCAGCCAGAAACCCATTTTTGATGGGCAGCTAAATAGCTTGTTCCCACATTAAAGAGTTGGGGTTACTACCTGTAAGAGCCTATTTGTCTAATTACCAGTTGCTAATGGGTCCAGCCTTCTCTTTTTGCCAGTATTTTCCTTCTTAGCTTGAGGAAAACTTTAGAATTAAGAATCTTGATGGTTATTGATGCTACTAATGTTGTTTAATGCTCTTATTGAGTACCAAAAGGTTTTATTGGTAGATACGGGGGACTAAGCTAAGGCTTGAGTCCTACTAGCTTATGTGACTCTTCCCAAACTGACCTTTTCTTCAATGAGAAGAACAAAAAAGAAAAAAAAAAAATTCACAAATTTATGGTCCTCTTGTAGGATGCTGTGTTCAGCAGCATCTCAATTTCTGTTGCTTGCAGTCTTTCAGTTGAAAAAATTCTGCAAATAATTGTACACAGTAGTAGTTGTGTATGAATGCAAATGCTGTGTTTTGTTTTGTTCTGGTTTTGTCTTCAGAAAAGGCCGTCTTTCAAGCAGATCATTTCAATCCTGGAATCTATGTCAAATGACAGCAACCTTCCAGACCAGTGTAACTCATTCCTGCATAACAAGGCGGAGTGGAGGTAAGTTTCCTTTCTCACAAGATGAAATGATGTGGTTTTCCTTTGAAATGGTGCGAGTCCATATTCTTCAGAAAGACATGAGGCTCCAATGATGTATTGGTAGGAAATATCCGTGCTTGAGGTATTTTTAGAACGTAACTTACCTTGTTGTTTTTCAGGAATGCCCAGAATGTTGTGAAACTCGTATTAGGAGCCAGTACACTTAGCTGTACCCTATATTTATTATTGCACTGGTTTAGGTATCATGATATTTATGGTTTTGTGATTCACATTGTAAAACCAATTATGCGTTTTCAGTCAATAGTGTGAGGGCAAAGCAACTCAGGTATACGTACGTTTGATGCCATTTTCATAGAAAGTGTATAGGCATATGTTTCTATGTAAAAAAAAAAAGCGGGGGGGGGATAAAGGCGTAAAAGATTTTTCAACAAATTTTCAAATCATGCTTCCATTTGTCTTCACTTGTATGTGTTCTGCCATTTTTTGTGCATTCTCTCCTTTGTATTCAGCATATGCCCAGGCCAGCTCTATTTTTGCATAGTGCACCGGCATTACTTGAGCATGTGATTTTACCTATTGCTGGTTGTAATTTTTATTCATAAGTGATTATTAAATGGAGATGAGATTTAAGAAAATTTTATTACGTGACACAGTTCTACAGTAAAAGTTTCAGCCTCTTTTCTGTATGTGCCAAAACTTCCAAAAACCTGTCCCCGAAGCTTATTTGTCAGTTAGAAAGCTTGCTGCTTCACAGTACATCCTTCTGTTTGGAAAAGAAAATTGAAAACAGATCTGCATAGGCAGAAGATTTTTACCAGACGATCGTGCCTCAGTCTATATTAAGAAGCACTGGCCCCGCTCCAGGGAAGCTGGGAGCAGAAATATTAAAAGACTCCCTGCCTGCAGTCAGCGCAGGAGTCAAAGAAACCCGGAGCAGGGGTGGGTGGAGGGATGGGGAAGAGCACATGGAAATCAGGCTCCTATCAAAACCAGCATCCCGCATTTCCTCCGCGGGCTCCCAAGGAAAATCAAGACGCGTAGTATTAATCGGGCGAGTGGAAAAAGTGAGCTGGCGACGGGACGCTCCCCCGGTCACATGGTGGGAGTATAAATAGCCTGTTCCGGGGCCGGGGCCGCTCCTGCCCTGACTCAGCAGCGCCGGCGGCAGCCCCGCGGCCTCGGGGACCGGCGGCGGCGGCGCGCCACCTCCTGGCGACAGCGCCGACCTGCGCCTCCCCGCCGCCGGGCCGGGGCCGGGCCGGGGCCGCTGCGGCCGGGGCCGGGCCGGGGCCGGGGGGGCCGGCCCGCGCTCTGCCCCGCGCTCTGCCCCGCCGCCTCCGCCCCCGCGGACGGCGCTGCGAGGTTCCCCCCGCAGCAGCCCCTTGCATGATGTTCAGCCTTTCCTCTTGCCGCTACCCGGCTCTCAAATATTTGTCACTGATTTTATCCATGGCGTTGCTTTTACAATGTATCGGTATGTCCTCTCGCCCCCCTCAGTCCGTATTCTCAGGCTTGGGACACACGTCGGGTATTTAAAGTATAAAAACGTATTTCTTGGCCACCATTATGTATGCAGACTCTGGACGTCGCATTCCGGTTTTGGTAGCAGACAGAATACAAGGAGGGTTGGAAGAAAAATATCCCCCAGTGAGGGGTTTCTCATACACCCCTATATAATAAAAATATTTATTTAAAAGATGAGCAAGTACTCAAATTCCTTTAGGAAAAACAAATGACTACTTAAATTTTGCCAATATAGCAGAATAAAAGCTGTGCTAGTTGACGTTTGGTAACACTAAACTCATATTCTTTTACTAAATTGATTCATTTCTTGGAGCGTGACTCAGGTAGCCCAACTATTTCTTGCAAATTTTATTTTGATGCACCTAAATTGCTCACATGAGGAATGGCTAACGAAATTAATGTTAATGAAAAGCCATGTAGAAACAAAAAGTTCTTTGGCACAATCAAGTCATGGAAAAACTTCTTACCATGGAGACCTGTGTTAAAGGTAAATTTGGTATTTTTATTGGGAGAATAAATAACTTGGAGACAAGGGAAATGTGAGAGAGAAAATACAAATTCATGATGGGGCATGATTTGCCTGAAAGCAAAGATGGTTTCTGAATTAAGCCAAAATGAAAACACGAAGTGCAGAAAGAGCACAAGTCATGTGGGGACCTGTTCAGAAGCTGGGTAAGAGGGGCTCTCTCTTACCTGAATTCTGGTAAGGGCTGCTTTCCCCGATGTGAAAGCAATGCCTGTATGGAGACACTCGTGAAGGTTAAGCCGAATTAACAAAAAGTATGCAAAAAATATGCAAGTTAAAGTGGATGAAAGATTTGTATGCATAAAGCGATCCCAAGGGATATGCTAAAACAGATGAAGACCATTTCTGAGAACAGTTGCATAGAAGTTTAATGTGTTTTAACTTCTGCATTGAAAAATCTTTGCTTTTACTCATTGGTTTATTTTTTTAATATTTTTTATCCCATAGTGATTTGCAAAGAGATAGTTGAACCAGCAATAGGGAAAGAATGAGATGTATTGCCAAGAAACAGGGAATTTTAATGAAGCCTGCCTATCAGAGCCCTGGAGAAGGGTGGGCTTGGGAAAAGCGAAGGTTACGCTTGTTCCTTTGAGGGACCTCCAAATTAGTGATCGAGATACTGCACTTTCACAGGGATACTGCACTTACAAAGCAAATCAAAGCTCAGACAAGCTGGATTACATTTTTTCCCGCTCTTCAGAAAAGACAAGGTGAGGTTCTTTTTGTGTAGAGACGTGCAAAAAATGCATCTGTAACAGCGAGTAACCAGTCTTCAACGTCTCTGACTGGCTGGCGTGAAAACTGAGAGTGGGCTGAGTCTATACATGACTGACGGAGGTGATAAGATAAATGACACTTTGACCTATCAATAATACATTTTAATCTGCCTGTTCTATCATTTCCTTAAAATAATTCAGTATCTTATTTCTTAACAGTTCTACCTTTCACATTTTTATTACTTAATCGAATAGGGTCACTGTCTTACGACTAAATTGCACAGATCTGCCTTATGTTTAAGTTCATACTCTGTGATCTTTTTGGAGCTCTTTCTCAAGTCACTTTTATTGCAGTAGGAAAAAATTACTATTGAAGTAATGATGTTCCAATTCAGTGAGAGATCACATTTGTCTGCATTTAGTCACATATACTAACTGCATTTCTCCTTCCATCCTCTCCTCACGAGTGGCTGTTCTAATGATTAAAACAGTCTATTAGTGATACTTGTATTAGTGTATCAGTAGCAATTCAAGACATATAAACAAATGCCAGTCATTGTTTTTAATCTGTGACTGTTTATCATTATAGTTTCTAATAATACAGTATACGTTCTTCAGTGTCACAGAGCGAGATTATTCTAGAAAAGCCAGTAAGCTCAGACTGCAGAACTACAGAAGCAAACAAATTCACATGCCCTACCGTGTATAATGTTTCAAGCCGCTTCATTTATGAAGTAAGACTCATTAACTGAGCAGTGTACGGTAGCTTTCTCTTTAATTACACAGCTTTATTATACAGTGGAATTATTTTTCAAAATGCAACTGTTTTTGCAGACTGACCTTTTATTATAAGAGAAGTTTTTGTCTAATGAAGAGAGGTAATTACAGCACAAAATAGACTTTTGACATATAGAAAGCTATTGTTACCAGGACTTCCCTAGTGCAGAATGTTATTTAAAAGAGAACTTAATTTACATATTTTAAAAATTACAGAGTTGCATATAAGTAGCAGTGATGGTGAGAGACAAAGTAAGAAAAGCAGCGATTGCACCTATCCTCAAATTGCTCTGTAGTTCCCACAATAGATTGCATAGTATATGTTGCATCTCGCAGAAAGGGTTTATGATAGGGAAATGAATGTTTGGGGAGGAGTCACTTTCTGACCTTCTGTCCAGTGCTTTTTAGTATTGTTCCTTTATTGTCTCTTTATTAGGATGCGTGACCACTTTCCACCCAGCACAGAGATCAGCCTTGACCTTGCATGCCTAAATACGAGAGAGAATTTTGCTTGAAATCTGAAGCACAGTAGTTGTGAGGGGCATTTGTTCTGACCACCACATTGAACAGCTCACTCAGCATGATTTAAGTGGGATAAATGCCCTTGCCCCAGGTGGCTGATTTTTGGAGTAGAATTAAGTGTGGTGGTAGAGTTTGCAGCAGAGTTTGCTAGTTATTCCAGCTCTGAATCCTTTCACTGTACTTTGTAAGCATTACTCTCTGACAGAGATGTCTTATTAAAGTGAGAAATCTCTAAGATTTGGAATATTTAAATTATTTCATTTACTTAAATAGGCTATTTGGGTATGCATTTTCCCACATTGAGAGCCTGAAGTCCTTCAGGTTGGTACTGGAGAAGAGCTTAACCATTCCATGCTAGGACAGGAAACTTACAGGAAGAAATAATCACCCCCCTCCCCCCATTATAGAAATGACAGCTAACTCTGTTAGTCCTTTTATTTTCTTTCTGCAAACATCAGGAGGATCTGATTTTGTTTGCGGTGTGTTTACGAAGGAAAAATGTTGTGAAAGTTTGAGCAGAAGATTTGGCATTGCAGAGTCTCAATAGCTATCTTCAGAGCTCTCTTTAGGATCTCTGTCTCCGTAGGAGCTTGCTCTCTCTAGGAGGAAGACGAAACGCTGTGATCGACTATTCCCACAATGTGAGTAGGAAACAGTTGAAGTAATAGTCAGGACACAGGTGGCAGGCAAACAGTCACAGAAGCGGTTTGTTAAATGCAAATACAACCTCTGATTCAAATTGGAGGTTTTTCTTTGGTTATACCACAAGCAAAAAATGTGGCTGAATTCAGTGACAGAATTCTTTTTCTGTACTTTCTAGTATACACCCATGCATTTGTAGTGCAAAACTTGTTAAACTCTTTTCCAAGAGCAGTTCAGGTCATGTGTTCAAAAGATACTGTCCATCAGAAAACATGTCAAAGGGAACCACTTTGTTAAGGGATGAGGTACCTGCGATGCAACCCAATAAAGACGGTATCTGAAGCTTCTTAGAGTACTGCCTTCACTTCCTGCCTTTCTTGTTTTTCACACCTTTGCATATATGGTGAGAAGCAGAGAAAAGTACACCAAATCCTTTTATTAACTGTTCCTAACTTGAGAAACTTGTATTTGTAACCATTTGCAGGGCTGGGTCATATCATGGTTTATATTGTTGCTCTTATGTCTTCACCTAGAGAAACAGGAAGGTAGGTGGGGAAAAAGACCCCGGTGCTGCTTCTGTGTATTTTGAGTATAAGTCCAAATAATATTTATAGCCAAGTTATAAACCCAGGCAAATGGGCTTCTTAGACTGCCTGTATTGTGTTGCTAATGATTGTCCCGTTACCAGTTCTTAATGCAGTTTCTTTATGGATAAGATCATGTTTCATGATGTTGAGGGAAAAGACGGCATTTTAGGTTTTTAAATGTTGTTATTATATGGCATTTTACTCTTTTAAATGTTATTTTTCTTCAACTGAAGGTATTATGGTTATTCTGAAGTATAAACATTGCCAGTTGTTCTTAAAGCTCTGAAAGGCTTTGCATTTGGTAATTAAATGAACTGCTTGAGTTAGTATTGTACTTTTCAGCCTTTCACATTTAATTAACATTCAAGTGGGAATTATGAACAATTTATATCTGTCAGGAAAAGACAAGACGTAACAAATTGTCTCCGTGCAGATGTGAAATTGAGGCAACCTTAGAGAGACTAAAGAAACTGGAGCGTGATCTGAGCTTTAAAGAGCAGGAACTAAAGGAACGGGAGCGACGTTTGAGGATGTGGGAGCAGAAGTTAACCGAACAGTCCAATACTCCTGTAAGTAGACAATAATTCAACCTTTCATCTTACTTCGGAAAGTATTTGGAGCTTTGTCTATGTAAATCTAAAGACACACTGAGGAAATAGTACCCCTGTTTTCTTTAGTTGTTCCTTTGGGCCAATTAAAGTCTATTTTATTACATCACTGCAAATAACTATACGATTTTAAAAAATCTCATGTAATACATTAGATATCAGATATTGCTGACAGTTCATATTGTGCCATGGGCACTTAAGTGGTTTCCCATTGATTTAAGTACAGTTCTCACTCAGCTTTAAAAGTTGATTGCATTCAATAAATTCATTTTTCAACTAGAAAGTTGTTGACTTTAATGGATGCAGGATTTGGTATTAAATGTAAGAATCATTTGTTTCTTGCAGAAGAAGGCTTGAGAAACCTATGTAGATTTTTTTTTTTATTCTGTTCTTTGAGAAGAAGCAAATTTCCATTCTGTGAAAAAGGGGGTCAAAATCTGAAATGTTAATTTAGGGCTTTGTTCATAATTATAGTTAACATACTTGTACTGGCCAGTTATTAGCTGTTAGGATTGCCACATTTCTGTTAATAAATTGAACAAAAAAACTTCCTTGGATTATCTTGAATTTCTTAACGAAATATGATGCTCTTGACTACTGATTGGCAGAGGGAGGACCACAGGGTTGGTGCATGGCTGGAAATATTACAACAGAATTGTTGTTAAGAAAAATACCACATTACCTATTGTTGTTTTTAAAGCACTAGCCAAAACAAATGCCAAATTGAGATTACAGTAGCATACGATTTTCTTATGCACAACGTTATCCTACTTAAAACCTTGATTCCAGCCAGACCCCGTTTACATACAACTTATTTTTAAGGCATAGCTTATTGCTATTGTTTGAATGAAGTTGCACTCATGTTCAGCTGTGAACATGCAGTAATGAAATCACAAAGAATGTTTTCGTATGTGCAGATACTGTATGTTCTCAGTCGATATCTGTAGGCCTGCTTTAACGCTTGCAAACTTGCAGTAACTGAGCTATGGGCCATCATCTGTCCTGAGCACAGCATGAGACACAGCCTTAATGAGCAAATCTTTTCATGAGCAAGGCCCTAGGGTTTTTTATGCTGTACTTGCTTATGACTTCTACTTTTCACTTAGAGCTGGCATTGCTGAAAGAATAAAGCATTGTGCTAAGGCCTATTGTGCTAAGCATGAACTATCTTTCTGCATAACATTAACCCAACTCTCCTATTGCATTTAAATGCAATTTCTTCTAATAGAGAAATATAGGTTTGTTTTTTCCATAGATCTTTCGTGAACTGTTACACGGAACGGTTTTTAAAAAAGCCCTTTTGTTGGAAAAAATTGACATACTGGCAAAAATTGGCTTGTTCAAGCAGGATTGTTTTTTTCATAGCAAATGAAGTTCCACAAGGCATTGGTTACAAATACAACTATATTTTAAATTCGTAGCTGTAAATGATTTGCAAAATATCCCCGGTCATTCTGTTTGCAAGCTGTAATCCTTGGAGTCAAGTGTCTCCCTCCCTCCCTCGGTTCAGGGTATGTTTGCTCAGCAGTGTCAAACTGGAGGATTGCAACAGGGAGGTGCACTGCTCAATTTTAAGCTACCTTGGCTGTAAAAACAGTAGTCAAGATATGGCAACCAAAGCTAATAACACAGCTTAGAGTGCCCACTAGGCTTCTACCTGGTTCTTAACCAACACTAGGCCTTGTCGTGTCTTAGCTGGTACTGTCATCCCAGCTCTACGCTCTGCAGTCACTTCTTCATTTTGCTCTGCAGCAAAGACCAGAGGCCAGCAGACACTATTAAAGTGGTGTGCAGGAGGAGAAACTCAAACCAAGTGAAAGGAGAACAGGGAAGCTGTCTCTGCCACTTGATTCTCCAGTGTTGTAGGGTTGGTAGAAGCTTCATCCTGCATGGTAGGTAGCTATGAGTGGCAGGCTGCTCCTACTCCAAAGAATCAATTATAGCTTTACACACATCAGCATGAGAGAAGGATGAGGCCAGTCTTTAGAAACACTTCTCTGAAAGTAGTGTTTATCCCTGCTCTTTTTGACCCTGTTTCTGCTATGTCTTATACAACAGACATCTTTGAGTCTGATCTCTGCAACTTCCCTTTGTGCAGATCTCCAAGAGCCTCTTGCATAAGGGAATCTGGAGCCTTTTAGAGGAGTAAAATATATCCACAGCTGTAGTGAAATGGGAGACTTCTTTTGAAAGAGGACCTGACTTTAAGAAGGGAGTCTATGTAGCTAAGCTGAAGCTCATATTTAGAGGAAGACAGTGAGCAAGACATGAAATCCAGATATTCACCCGTGGTGCTGTGTACCTGCAGGTGATCATTTAAGAGGAACAGTGGCTCATACAGATATTAGGGATCCAGCCATCTATAAAAGTCTCTTCATAATAGTTGTCATATGCAATGCAACACGAAAGGCAGGTTCTGTTGCAAAGAGCTCCTAAGTTCTACAGATAACGAGATGGCAAAATATGGAGGAAGTAAGATGATTATAACTTGCAGAATGAACCACAGTTATGGCCCATTCACAGCTTACGCACTGCCAGGCATTGCACAAACCCTAACCCAGAAACATGTTTTACAGGAAAGCTGCTTTGCAGCTTTGTTGATTTTTATAGGGAATTCTTCCCATATGTCAGGGGATGCATGTCCATGGATCTAAAGTGACTGAAACTCCAATAGCTGACGGAAGAATGACCTGGCGCTGAATTGTGTGTGCTGGTCATCTCGTTTCCATGGCTAGATCTTGTTTTTAAAATATTCTTTCTCTTTATTAGTAAGAGCTTTTGGTGTCCTTGATCTGAGTAGGGCTCTGGTGGTTGTGTGACCATTTTTTCCTGTGCAGCTGCAGGTTCTTCCATTACTTAGACAGCCAGAGGACGCATGAAGAGTGTTTAGGGCACCCCATCTCCCCAACTTCTTAACTTTATTTTTGTTTCTTAAACGATGACCGCTAAGTTTTGTTAACCACAATGCAAATAGAAAGCCTATGTAAGTAGGGAAAACTCAAGAGGAACAAAAGACACATATTCCTCATTTTTTAATGATAGACAGCTTGTCAATGTACGTGGTTTTGCCAAGAAATGGGCACTGAGCAGCCTGGCCATGAAGCCTCCTGTGTTACAGACCAGGGCATCACCGTAATCTCCCCTGTAACCCATTGTGACCAACTGCCATCAACTCTTCAGTCAGTTTTTCTGATTAGGTTAAGAAAGATGTGGAAAACCATGAATTTGGGGCAGGTAGTTTTGCAAACAGCTTTGGAAAGAAAGGCCAGTTCAAGTGTTCACACACAGCTCCTTTGCTGTCGCCTTAGTAGGCAGCTTAATTTGGGATGAAACACCTGAGATTTCCTCCCTGTGGAGAACAGGCAAGCATGTCAGAAAGGTTACTAGCCAGGCCACTCTGAAGAGGCATTAATCATTGTTTAGCTGGAGAGGGCATGCTTCATTTATGGAAGACACTGTAATAACAGACTGGGTCAAGAAAACCCTGTTATTTGTAGGTGAAGATTAAATCAGTAGTGATTTAATATGATGTACAACCAAATGGCAGATATCTATTGATATCACTTAAAAAAAAAAAAAAAGAAAAAAAAAAAAAAAAAAGAAAAGGCAACCAAGCTGAAGAAGGTGACCAGCCGACCAAACAGTCCCTCTTCCCCTGCCTGCTTCTCCCTGGGACAGCTTCCAGAAGCAAAGTGCTGGTGCGGGCTGGAGGCCGGTTCCTGTGTCCTTTGCATTGGTGAGAGGCTCGTTTCTGATTGCGGCCGTCGCAGGGTGACTCCTTCCTCTCCTTTTGAGCATACGCTCAAGACCAGTCTTTGCACAAATAATACTGCTGCTATTATTTCTGATATTTAGAGGGCTGCTACTTCTGCACCAAACTTTGAGAGCTTGTTTGGTTCTCTGATCTTAATGCGATTTATTCTTCAATCCTGAAAAGTTCAATTAAGCAATTCACTCAGACTTCTGTTGTACCCACATTGCCCTGGGAGCCAGTCCACCTGGCTGGGAAATGTCACATTCTGTTTTACGCTGTACAAAATGAAGGATTGAAGAGTTTGAACCTTCTTTTGTCATGAAAGCTCTGCTACCTGTGGTTCTTGCCATGCGACTCAGTGATTTTGCACTTGCGTTTAAGAACAATGATCCCAGAATGAAGCTGTCTGGTTTAATGAATTCTTACTTGATCTCTGTGTTTACATTCACTAATTGTTGTGCTTTCTGTTGATTGCCAACTAATCTGGTGGTGTCTTTTTCCTTGATTTTTAAATTGGTTCTAACTTCCACTTTTGCTCTGTCCTTTCCTCCTTTAAATAGTTTTTCTTACCTCTTGCTGCAAGAATGTCTGAGGAGTCTTACTTTGAATCTAAAACAGAGGAATCAAACAGTGCAGAGATGTCATGTCAGATCACAGCAACAAGTAACGGGGAGGTAGCTGGCATGAACCAAAGTCTGAAGGCCTTGATGATGACGGGCTTTGGGGATATCTTCTCTCTGAACCAAGCAGGATCTGTCCTGCATTCTGGAATGCAGATAAACATGCAAGCCAAAAAGAATTCTTCTAAAACCACCTCTATGAGAAAAGGAAAGAAAATCAACATGGCTTTGGGTTTCAGTGAATTCGACTGGTCAGATGACGATGATGATGATGATGATTTTGATGACACAGATGATAGCAGCGAATGAAATCAGTTATAGAATTAACCCTGAAATCGGTTTTAGCAAAGCAAAACAATAAAGTTACAGAACAAGAATCCTGTCAGTTTGGTCTGTTTAAATCCTGTAAAAGAAAAACAAAAATTAAGATGTTTTCCAGGCTGAGCATGTTTGTGTGTAGAAAGACATGTTGTTTTTGTTTAGATTGTGCTGACTTATTTCTGCTTTGATGAAATTTGGAACTAAACTTTCCAAACTAACTGAGATTATTATTATTATTTTAAGAACCGTGATTATATCTATAATTCTTGATGCCTGATTACAGAAACTATGGCTTGATAAACTTAAGATCTGAGAACATTGGGGGAAACTTCAATGCCTTTAATGCCATTAATGTACTTCAAATTTTTTGTTTGTTTTTTTGTCATTTCCCTTACCCCTTTAATTGTCAATCATATGAATATACTTGTACTTCCAGATTTGCTATTCTCTACAATCCATTCTTTCTTACTGTTGCAGTGAAGGGGTTTGCTGTGTTTCTAATTTAAAGCCTTTTTCAAGGCGGTATTGTGGTAAGTCACAAATACGTTTCTAGAAAGAGAGAAGCTTGGTTAAGGCGAAGAGAGGGGCTAGTTAAATACACGGTTTAAAAACCAAATAGCAGCAGAATCCAGATAATCCCTATTAGTAGATGATTTGTATAAATGTTCTTTTTTTCCCCTCGCGTGTGTGTGCATGTGTATATAATTCACTCTAGCAAAGCGAACTGCAATCAGACTTCTGCATCTATTATCAGATACTGTGATCTAGAAGCTAATTTTCAGTTATGTTGATGTAAATCCAGGAAGCCTCATTAACTTTGATGGACTTATTCTTGTACCTGAGAGTAAAAATCGGTGTTAGCAAATTTTGATTCTGTTGCATCTCCTAAACCATGTGTGCTACCCTTACGAAAGGACAAAGAGAAGCCACAATGACATTTCAGCTGGGGCCCTACTACTGTGGCTTATGTGAAATTCTCCGTGATGGTGGTAACGTGAGGAATATTTACTGGTCTCCGAGTACCTTTTTTTTTTTTTTTTTTTTCAGCTAAATCACTTTTAAAGTATTGCCACTGCCGTAAAACTCAGTGTGTAACAATCTGCTGCAATAATTGCCTGCCAGGCACTTATGTTGAGAGCAGTGAGTATGCTTCTCCTGATGACCCCTTTAGTGGTGATGCAGAAGGAGGGAGGGAAACCAGTGCAAACACAAATGCAGGTTAGAAAGGAAGATGTTGTAAAATATTTGCCCAAGGAAGAAGGGCAGCATTTCAAAAGAAGAACGTTACTGTCTAGTTCAGCTGTAGTGGGAATAAGCCATCAAAATTCCATTCTCAATTACTGGAGGGGTTTCTTTTATGAAAACTTCTGTTTTTGAGTGGCTTCTTTAATTATAGGCTTGCCTGTTACACAGCTCTAACCTACATATTATAGTGAGTGTTTTTGTAGATAGCTTAGAGAAAAATGGATACATTAGATAACAGCAGGCCTGAAATCATTACATGTTCACTCAAGAAAAGAGAAAGTTCTTTGAAGGAGTTTTTCTAGAGTGACGAGTGGGCACCTCTTCGGGATGTGAGAGGGAATTGTTTTATGCTTAAACATCAGCACTGGTCTGGTAACCTGCAAGGCAGCAAGTGCTGTGCTTCCAGCTAGCCTGCTTCACTCAGTTTGCACAGGATTAGACCCTCCAAGATGCTTAATTTCTGTAGGATGTCATTCTACATTCCACCTTCTTCCTAACAGTTGCAAATCCATTGGCTTGAAGTTAACCCTCTTGTATCAGAAAGCTTTTTTTTGTGACAGAATTGTAATTTAAATGATGTAATAAGTTTACAGAGTATCCCAAGGAGAAACTTGCTCCTTCGGCACAGTTAGGGATGGCTTCTTAGGTCCATCAAAGCAACCTGATTTTAGAGAGAAAAAGGGACATTGAAGGGCAAATAATTAGATGGAAAAAAGAGCAAATAGGCTGTTTCCAGTGCAGATTTGTACTATTTTCATAAGTCTACGTCTGCTAACACCCACAGCAATGATACTATTTTTGTAACTGCCACTTTGCACCCAGGAAAACTCGATGGATTTGTGTAATCTAATATGTGCACTTAAGATCTTAAGATGTGTGTCATTGTGCATAAATTACTGTACCGCCTAAGTAGGGTAGGGTTGGTTGTACAGCTTTAACTGAAAATGAAATTTGGTTCAGTACATTTATTATTAAAAAAAAAAATAAAATCTGTCCCTAGCATTCATGTTTTGCACTTTTTTAGCATTTGACAATCTCAGAGCACTTCATGCACATTTATATTTGCATGGGTTTTAACTGAATTTGTAAATCCACACCTTAATCTTGACAAAAGTAAAAATAATCCTTAAGTAGTTTGACACAAGGTTTCGTAGTTTTAAGTCTATCTTCAAGGTTTTGTGCTTACCCAGGCGTGTAACTTATTTCAGCAAAATATCATCAGAATTTGGTAGCATGCTCACAGGAATTTCTGCTATCTACTTAGTTCCAGTATTTTTTAATGAAACAAAGATAGATTTTTCCCCTTCCCTTTTCTTTCCCCATACATTATTTGTTAAAGCAAATTCAGCTGTATTAAGGAAAAAATTAAACTCTCATAAAACTTACTTATGTGTTCGAAGTAGCAAAGGTTTCTGAATTGTAGAGGTGGTGATAACATATGACAAACTCTTCTGGTGCAGTTCCCTTGAGATAGTGTTATACTTAGGATATTGGCTATGCTTATTAAAAAAATAATGGTATATGATTGCATTTTTACTTTCCTGTGATGACTTTCATACCAGATGTCTCCAGTTTACAAGCCAAAAATCATATGTGAGAATCAAGCTGTGTTGTTTCTGCCTCTGATACGCTTCTCACTAGATAAAGGATTTGAAAGTGGCTCTAGTGGGCAGGTATGTTGGTTGGAGGAGGTCAGAGCATTTCATCTTCCACACCTGATTTTGCTCTGCAGTGCAACCCAGTCTGTCTCCTACCTGTATCATCACCAGGATATCTAGATCTCCACAGCAGTCCACAGCCACATAGTGTGTCAGCTTATGAAAGCATTAACCAAACCCAGGTGTTTCTCTGGCTGCTCCGGGCTGTGAGCAAAGCCAGCAAAAGCCTTCCCATGCCTCATACACATCTCAGCACACTGGTCCCCACCAGGCCTTTTGGGATCCCAGTGTTCTCTACCTTCCATAATGCCCTGGAGGTATCTGCAGTAAAATAATATTGCTGCATTTGACAGAGGGGAAGGGTAAGAACCAGGCCTGAACTTCTCGTTTTTACCAGGCTGTTGTATTGCCAACATTGACTTAGATGGATAAATGGCCCAAGAGAAGAATGGTGAGGATCGGCTTTTGGCTTGCTTAAGGATACAGGGTGAGGTGGGACCAAGACAGGATGTCCAACTCCCCACTCCCTTTCTTTTCTTTCAGCAGTGGGAGAAAAATGGAGGAGGGAGTTAATGGAGTAAAACTTTTAATCTAGTCATTTTTGTGACGATTACACCACTAATTCCATGGAATAGCAAGTGTCCTAAGGTACGGTGTGTAGGTGTGCTGCATCCGCAGCCGGTTGCGTGCTGCCTGGCGTGGAGTTTGTCCCCTCTAGATGTGAAGGGCTTCCAGGAGGTGAGGTCTGGAGCAGCTCCTTGTCACACAGTCATGTTCTTCACTTGTCATTTGTTTATCGTTCCAGTGGTTTTGTTAGATGTTGATTTCCTTTCCTTCTGGATTTTAAAGCGGTTATTCTGAGTGAAATATTTGATGCAATAACCATTTATATTGCTATCAGCAGTAGCAGTAAATCCATAGTGTGCATATAGCTGTTAAGTATTCAGCAGCGTTACTGTGTGTCTTTAGTATTGTAGTTCCTTTTTCTGTAATCAGGCAGCTTTTACAGGTTTTTAATAAGACCTCTAACTTGACAGAGGTTTTAACTACAGTCCTAGGTAGAACGTTCAGGTAGAAAAATAAGTCCATTTAGTAATTTTCACAGCCCTTAAAATGCACTGGTAGGAATCTGGAGGAGAGTCTTTTCCCTTTTCCCCCAGACTTCGACTTGGTGTACACTGTAAAATCTGCACAGAGATTTCTGATGTGTGAAGATTTAATTTTAAAACTGTAGAACCAACAACCTTCTTTAAACATTTTATATTGTGTGCTAAATATTCATATGCCTTTTAAAGTCAGATATAGTCCACTGCATTTCTTGCTTTTGCACTACTGAAAAAGTTTTGTACTGAATAGTAGGAGTCAACGGTACTTACACTTCAAGTGTGAACTGGTGAAATTTGAATAGAAAATATTTTCACAGTGTTAGAAAACTTCATTTTCCCTTCTGAAAAAACAATGCTGAGCGCAACGCCTGTGCCAAAACTCTTGTG
This sequence comes from Phoenicopterus ruber ruber, assembly GCA_009819775.1. Classification (NCBI taxonomy): domain Eukaryota; kingdom Metazoa; phylum Chordata; class Aves; order Phoenicopteriformes; family Phoenicopteridae; genus Phoenicopterus; species Phoenicopterus ruber. The sequence goes on along the minus strand of CM020220.1, from coordinate 20,051,847 downwards.
CTGTAAACTGAATATATCATTTGTGTGGAACATGCAATGTTACACTTCTGTGTGGTAAAACCTTGCAGCGTCAGTTATTCTCTTTATTGCACTTGACATATGATGTCTTGTTTTATTCACACTGTGGATTTGATTTTCCAGTGTAAAACCAAAGCAAACAAACAAAAAGAAATCATGCAATGTATTCAATTTCCTCAATTGGTGTCATAAACTTTCTTTTGATGTGAACTTTTTCCTTTGCTTCTCTTTGTTCCGAACTTCTATTTTGCAATAAACATTTTGACAGTAAATTTTATGCATCTGTGTCCCTGTGTAAAATGCTGGTGTTTCAAGAGGTTCCTTGTTGTTTGCTGGTTTAAATCATTTTTTGTATTACTGACTGTGTGACATTTGTCCTTTTTTGTCCGCCCCCCCCCCCCCCTTTTTTTTTTAAAATTGAAATAATACAGAACGTGTTCTGCCACTGGTTATATTTAAACATGGGAAAAGCTGAAAAAATCCATTGTGCAACTAAAAATGCAATATTGGACTTCTGCAGTAAATGATTCAGTTGTACAAATTATTCTACCGGGCTCCTCCCGCAGCACCAGCCGCTTTGACTATATAAGTACCCACAAAAGGCACAACCATCTGCCTTCCTTGGATGTTTGTGATTGCCACTTGCCCTCCCTTGTGCTCAGGTGTTGCCCCCAGCACTACTTTTGCCCCACAGCATCCTGCCCAGGCTGCGGGTAGCTGTTGGCATAGGGAACGCTTGACTAACAGCAGGTAGGTTGAGAAGATTGGCTGGAAATACGGTGTAGTAGAGAGAAAAAGTCAGGAAGGTCTCTTTGTCTCCAGCAGATGCATCTTCCCACCTGCCACTTCGCCCTGATGCCTTTGGCTCTGTCCCCTTTGGGGAAGCAGTGGGCAAAGGGAAGGGTTTGAGGGTCTGCTAGGTCCTCCTCACAGAGGTGGCTTCAGCTGGTCTCATGGTGGTTCGTGCCCAGCAAGGTTTGGCTGAGACATTGGTGGAGGAGAAGGAAGAGGGTCTGAAGAGACCTCAAACTCAAAGTGGGGTGGGCAGCAAAAAGTCGTAGATACAGAGGCAGAAGTTAAGGGGTGTTGGGCAGTCACAAGCCCTTCGATGGGAGTTTGACATGGGTGCTGCAAAGGGTGTTTCACAGCGATGGCTCAAAGTTGTGGGTGTCTCACACTAGACCCTGGTCTCTGCCTGGAGAGCCAGGGAAGTGCTCAGGCTGGCATGTGATGGGCAGCTCTGCCCTGGGGCTCAGTGTTCAGGTGGAGGCAGGCAGGGGTGAGTGCCTGTGGGGGGGCATGCGTGGCCTGTGGGCTGGGGCTGGAGAGCTCGTGTGTGGCCAGGCTCTCTGGAGGAGGTAACAAAGCCTTGGGGGCTGGTGCGTAACCGAGCTGAGTCTCTCGTAAGTCAATGTTATGTGCATTGAATAAGTTTGCAACTACACCATTGTATTGAGCCTTTGGGAGATGCTGACAGTCCAAATACATACATACCAATTAATGTTAACCCTTTAACTGGATAGAAATGCCAAGAAGGTGAAGCTTGATGAGTAAAATGACAATCAGTATTACAGTGACATCTTCTACTGTCTGGGTTTTGAAATCATCCTGGAATTTCACTTAGCACAGCCATCCTCCTGTGCATCCTCCATGGTTTCCTTGTGCTTCAAGAGCTAACACCATCTTGCGTACAACAAAGTGTGCCTCGCGTGGGCTGCAACACTGGAGGAGGCCGGGAAGCGCTGCACTCCCCCAGCCTCAGGGCAGCAGTTACGAAGCGTTGGCAGAAACCAAAAGGGACTTGTCTGTACAGGAAGACTAGCCACAGTGCCCCGACTCCAAATTCTGCTTTCACTGCTGTCTAGTGACAATTTTCCTTCCTTTTGCAGAAAATACGCATCATTCTGGAAAGGGTCGTAATCACAGCGTTACTTTCATTGCAGAAATCAGGTGGTACCAAAGCCGTAGCAAAAGTCTTCCCATAGTGTCAGAGCCAAGAGGAGAGGCAGCCAGAGAGCCCCTCGCCATCAAACTGCTTTCTTTTGCTTCCTAAATTGTTTCTATCGGAGATCTGCTGATAATTTTATCTACGTAAAGGGATGGGATCAATTTAGTACTGCCACCGTGCTGTTGGAGCCAGCCCGTGGTCAGTGTGAATCCAAGCGTTTAGTATGTCAGTATGAGAGTCGCAGCCTAAAGTCCTGCCCTTTACAGGGGAAAAGGAACCGAATAAAATTGGCCACCAGAGTGAAATTTGGGTGGAGGGGAGAAAAACGGTCAGACGGTTTTCTTTTCAATTCGTGTCTCTCACACAGTTGCTGCCCTCCTTTGATATTTGTGCATGGACCGAAGAAGATGTGGTGAGTACTTGGTGTTAATGTGGCCGGCGTTGCGCTGCTGGAGCTCTCTAACAAATTACAGTGGGTACGGAGGGAGGGAAAGCTGGATCAGACATCTAGGTGAGATTTTACTGTTACTTGCTTGGTGAAACTTGTGTCCCAGAAAGGCTTTAAAATGACCAAGGGTAAACTAAGGACTCAAGTGACCTTCATAAAACAGCCACATTCTCCAATGTCGAGAAAATAATTTGTGGCGGGAGCTGTCTGCAGCCAGGAGGGCATTCCTGAGTGATCATTTGAGGAATGTGGAAGTGCCCCAAGAAGACCTGTCTAGGCAAGACCCGTCCTGGAGAGGACAAAACGGATTTGAAGGTTTTATTCCACTGTGTGCCACCAGGATGGCAATTAACTGAAAGAAAGTTCAAGGGATTTTAAGGGGTGTGGAATCTCTCTTTCATATAAAATAATGACATTGAGTCTTCTTTTTTTACCCTTTTATTCAGTTAAAAAGCTAAACGAAATATCAATGATTTATCTCTAGCATAGTGATGTGTCGTCGTGATTTTAATGTCCCATCTAGCACCCTCCTCCTGTGTGGTGTATCATGGGGTTGTTTAGCTAATGTTTACTGAAGGACTATCTGAAAAGCCAGTGCAAAAGCCGTAACAGCCCTGGCTCCTCAACTTCAGCCCTTTTAGCATGTGACAGATTGCTTAGCTTCTGCTTCAGTCATTTCTGTTGTTCCTCATAACAATAAGCTAAGGAAGGTGGCTGCAAAATAGAAGGCAGTTTTAAAAAGCTAAATAAAACTGATCACTTGTATTGGAGAGTCTTGAGTCCTTTAACCCAAAGTTAGAAATATTTTAAAGTTTTATTTTAAAAAAAGAATGATTGTACTTGTGAACTCCAAATAACTGTAATGTAAAATTTTTATAATATGACCTTCAAGACTGATTCCTCTTTTTTGCAGTTTTTCTGGATGCAACAACTTACTAGAAAAGGTAAAAGCTATTCGTATGTGCCTTCATATTCACATTCATTTGTATATATATACATTTGCTCATCTTTTTCTCCCTCCAATAAAGCATCCTATGGATTTCTGAATAACTTCTCTTATCTTAAGGCGATGCTTCTGGTGAAATGAGTGTATATGCTAGCTTGTTTAAGGAACATCATATCACAGGGAAACGATTGCTGCTTCTAGAAGAAGAGGATTTAAAGGACATGGGAATTGTTTCCAGAGGACACATCATCCATTTAAAGGTATCTAAACGGCATGTGTTGAACGTTGCAATAGGTTATAGTGTGAATATTAAGAAGGATTCTATGGGGCTTCAGTAGTATTAAAACAACAAAAAAAATAAAGCTAAATAGAGAACATGTTTGGTATAAAAAATGAACAGAGTTACAGGTTCTTATGGCTCTAGAACCCAAAGCAACCTGAGCATTTTATGAGGCATGAAAATGTGCTGTGGTCTTTATACTCCTCTGCAGTTCTTGGTTTTCTTGTGGGCTGGACTGGCAGTACTGCTAAAGATTCGCCTAGGAGGGCCCTTCTCCCAGCAGAAACCTTTGGATATCTTCAGGGAGAGTTCTCCCCGAAGATTTCTCTTTAGCTAAGGGAGGATCAGATAGGGAAACAGTTATTTGAACTGAAATCTCTGAACTTCTCAACTTTCACATCTCGCCTAGAACTTAAAACATACTTTGACTAACGAAACTCCCTTAGACAACTTTAAAGGTGGTTGGTTGATGGACAGGTTGCTTTGCTTTTAAAGCTTTGTTTCACAGTCTTTTAAATATCTAATGTTTCCAATGAGTTCAGAAAATCATGGTCTGGAAAACGTGATCACGACAGCAGTAATAGTATTAATACTGTAGCCACAGGAGATGGATAGTTTAGCTTCCTGGCAGTCAGCTTTGGAAAAAGATTTCTCTAAAAGCAGCGTCTAGAATTCTGCTAGGTCTCAATGATTTTATACCACAATTTACTCGTAAAGAGATACTTGTATCCTAATTGCTAGTCCTGCAAATTTAGCTTCAGCTCTGTAAGTCACACAGATTTATTCTCCTTTTGCTCATCAGCCATTTTTTCCATGCCACACACCAGTACTGATATATTTAATTTACATTTCCTACAGGGAAAACTATTGAAACTTAATAAAGTCAATAATGCCCAAAATGAAAGATTTCAGCTTCCTGGGTTGATTAGGCGTAAATAAAACCAACCAAAACAACCCCCCAAACATCTCTTTCTCTGATTAAGCAGATTTGATCCTGAATGTGAAATGGGGCCGATCTACCATGACAGTTTCCAGAACAGGGCTGTATTTTAAACTCTTCTCATGTGCCCTAATGTATCCATGATGGAAAACACAGTGCACATGGAGTTTCGCTGTTTTTCATGCTGGTATTTGCAGTATGAGACGCTGAACAACTCTCATCTTTTTTTGTTGATTTTTTTTTTTTATTCCTAGACTGCTATTGAGAAGTTAACCCATGACTACCTAAATCTGTTTCATTTTCCACCATTAATTAAGGCAAGTCTCATTGTTTATATAAGAAATGCTTCTCATGTCAGTATGAATATTTTACTGTTCTCGTGTCTCAATTTTCCTACCGTTCGCGGGAGGGCAAAGGAGCAGTTCCCGCAGAGGGTTTGTCACTGCTTCTGACAAATGCGGGGGGTCAACAGCGGCGATGGGTCACATCAGAACAAGTAACAGGATAATAAAAGTTGTTTTCAATGAGGCTCTAAGATTTTATCATGGACCTGGTGCTATTAAATTAAAAGACTAGTGGTTGTGATTCCTTTGCTCTCATTAATCAGAAATTACTCTTAAGAGCCATTCCTCCGAACCCGTGCCACTGACTGCTCACCACTGAAGAACAGCAGACCCCTGGCCCAGAACGAGCCCATCGTTCCTCAGTTTGTTAATGATACAGGAGAGAAGGATGATTTATAATGTCTGGTCACCCTTGTGTTAACCTGTTGGTTTTCTGATATCTGTAACAAGAGCCATGCAAAAGGGAGAGTGTTTGGGAACCTTGGGGCTGCCAGAGCAGATATTTGCCTGATTTAATTTGGTGAGCTAATCAAGCAATTCTAGACCCTAAAGCCTGAAGTAGCTTTTTTAGTCATAATTTATTGCACAGCTATAGAGTGAAATTCACTTCGAGTCAATTTACATACAGCAAAACTCTGTTCCCCGAAGGGGAAAATGAAAGTCGGGGCTTCGCAGCCGTGCTGTGCCGGCTGCAATTCCAATGGCAGTGGCTGCCACGATGCTCGCAGCAGCACCGTGCCACGCCGGAGCGGCTCGGCCAGGAGCAGAAATCGCGCAGCATCTGCCAGGTGCCATCCACTGCACACCGTAAACCCAGGCAGAAGCCCTGGCCCCTCTTGGAGAGGCGTGATCGGGGCAGAGGGATGGCTCCTTCCTGCTGCCTGCCAGACTTGTAGCATCGGAAAGGCAAATCCTTACTGCCACCAAAGGCCTTTCTCCTGTCTCCTAGGGGGTTGTGGTAGATAATGAAGTCTCACCTTGCCTTTTTTTGGCAGGATTCTGTAGGTGGAGCCGAAGAAAACATAGAGAAAGTAGTGAATCTTGAACTCGTTTTTGGTTATCACTTGAAGCCAGGAAATGGTCCGAAGGTAAGCTGGGAGCGCTGGATCGGTTGGTTTGGTTACCTTTTTAGTCACTGCCCAGAGGGTCCAGTATCTTCTGGACACAAAAAGATAATCTGCTGTGGGAATCCTCTTTTGGAAAGTGCTGACCAAATGTCAAGGTGGCACATGGGGCTGCATCGGTGATGCGGAACTGCATCCCAGAGCAGGCAAGGAAGAAAACAGTGCTGCAGAAAGCTTCGACTGAAAGCTTTTGTTTCCTCGTGAACAATTCTTCTAACCATAATTTTTGTAATTCGGGCTTTCACTTTGTTCCTTTTATCCCAATGGGTGTGAAATACCAATCCGTGTATGCAGAAAAACCCATTCAAAGGGAGGTCTTTGATTCCGAGGGACAGTTGAGCAGTGCTGTACGCCTCATGTTAGTGGACAGACTATTAGTTTTGTCTCAGCAGAAAGGTGGGGTCTTTTCATGCAACCAAGAGGAGTTTGGAAAATAGGTGGCATGCGTGGCTGCTGGCTGGGGAGGACGGGACTCGTCCTGGTGGTGACTGTGTTCCCTCACCGTACTGGGGAAGGAGGGAGGGGTAGGTGCAGCACATTGCAGACAGCAAAACTACTGTGCCGTGGCTGGTAAAAGGCAATTACCAGCATGTCACATCCTAATCAGACCTCAGCTCCAAGCCGAGCTGGTTCAAGGATCTCTCGTTACGCCCTGTGTAATGGGAGCATTGACAACTCCAGATGTTCCAGCAAAGCATTTCCACCACATTGTCTTTTCTCAAGAGTGAGGTTTGTCCTATGCTTTTTGTTTTCTTTATCCAGCCTGCCATGGACTCTGAGTTCAAGGGTCTTAGAATTAATCATCTATGTGGAAATGGTGTGCAAAGCATTTCTGAGTTAAGAGTCAGGGGTTGTGACAGCAGGATTTGTTTCCTTTTGTATTTGACAAATCTGCATTGTGTGTCCACCCTAAACTTGTGGGTGGCTAACTTTCATCTTGTGTTATCTGGCTGCTTTGCTTTCAGGGCATATTGTTTGCAGAAGTCTCTTGATTTCTGTACTTGGTGGTGCTTGCAGAGAAAGCATTTAGGTTTGTACTTAGTAGGAACTTGGACTCGTACTGAAATCATTTCATCAATTTGAAAAAGCTTTTTGCTTTTTGTCTAGAGATTTCCTTTTTTTGTTTGTTTCTTTTATCTTAAGCCCTTTTTTTCCTATGAAAATCTTCTTTATCACTGTGTGAATTACTTAAACTGTGTCAGTGTTTTTGAATGCATGTAGGTTATGATGCCGTACTGCTGGGTTTTTGTAGGTGTGCATCTTTCTCTTCCGTGTGCAACTCTACGAGGAACTAAAAGTCCATGAAGTAGCTCATATCTCCCTTCTTTTGCAGGTTTCTCACATGCCAACTGAGAACCCTTTTTTGGTCCTCCCTTCCCCCTGACCTCCTAATTGGTCCTCTCTGCTCTGTGTGCTGTTGGGCCCCTTCCTAAGAATGTCATTGCCTCCGGAGCTGTGGGCGCGTGCCAGGCATGCCTGCCCTGGCATCCGCCTCTCCGCTGCACCCGTGTCCCTGGTGCCGTTCCAGGGAATGCGCCATTTGTCACCTGAGTTTGTCTGGGCTGGAAACTTCTCTCTGAGGTCTGCTTAATAACTCCTACCTGCCTTTAAAGATGTTGCGGCTAAGCCAGTTTTAAAAAGGGGACTGGAAGGAGTAGACTGACTGAGCTTTCAGGCAGGACGCTAGGGCCAACGTGAGCGAGGTAATTTGCACTAAACATAACACTAACAAAGACTGGTGCGGTACATACAATACAGAAAATTTGGCTAGCTTGCTTCTTTGAAAATCCCTGGATACAATCTTCTAGCTCCCCTAGAGGCTGCTTTAAGCCAACTACTGCTGACATCCAGATTTGTTCCAAAATGAATTGGAGATACTGGGTAAACCAGAATCGAAGGGTTTAAACTTCTTTTACTGCCCCATTTTTGTAAAAGAGTGGTGCCTGTTCCTGTAAAACTGGGTCAGCAGAAGCACTTGGGATTGTACCTTCCACCATCTTTATAGCTAAAAAGCTGGCCTACATCAGTTTAAAAATAAACTTCTCAAAGGAACTTTACCGTAATCAGTCCCTATAACCAGCTGCCTAGCTAAGAAGCATTTCTCCTGTTTTAGCCATGAGGAAAAAGAGGCAATAGGCTCAAATCTGGGTTACGAGTTGAGAACGTGAGTTCCGTGGGAGATACGTAGACTGCTAGACCTGTGTACATCAAGGGAGGTTATTAGGCTTAGCTGGGAGCTGGTGCAGCGCAGCAGGAAGGGCTCTGTACAGGGGAACACTTGGCGCGGGGAGGTTTTACCCCAGACTGGCTCTGTGCTGGTCTCCTGGGCTGAGTTCCCATTAGTGCTGGTAGTGCCTTTTCTGGTGTAGCTGCACCTGGAAGCAAGCCCGTCCACGCGCTTGGAGGTGGCTCCACCAAAGCATGGGACAGGGGGACATGTGGGACAAAAGCAAGCTCCTGATCCAAACTAAAGCTCTGGTGTGGGCGCAGCCTCGGCGTGCAGCGTGACACACCGCAATGCCACAGGGCATACAAATGCTGGATGAGCTGGTCCAGGACCCAGAAACCATTTGAGGGGTGCAGGTTAATTCAGATGTGTTTGGCTGGTCAGAGCACAGCACCATCTCAGGTGTGAAGATGGTTCCTCTGGGCACGAGTGTCTTCTCCTCGGCACGGCACCGAGCCCCACAGGCACAGCCAGCGCACCTTCTCTATAAGCAGGCAGAAACTTAAGGGCCTTAGGAGTGGCAGTGCCTTTTAGCAAGGATCCCGATGAATATACTTCAGGATGGCATTTGAATGTTCAGCCTTGTCTGCACACTGAATGAAACATTAACTTCCCAGTACGCGACTTTACCAGCCTCAGATTTGTTATCTAATTTAAATAGCATCTTCCAGGGGGATTATGTTGGTTTCCACCAGCTGATAGATGCAGTCATTTCATTACAGTTTCCTTCCCTTTTTAGCTGCATCTTTGGAGGTGATGAAAGCTCAGTTGACCTTTGTGCTCTTCGAATGCACCAGGAGTGAGCGCGGCAAAGCTAACCCGGTTTTTAGAGGTTTCTTTTCCAAGTTATGTGGTTACTTCCATTCACTTCGTTTTAATGACCTTTCTGTACACAATTCCCACTGAGCTGAAAGGTGATAGATTTAGACATTTTATATGAATTTTTTTCCACAAATTAAAGAAAAAGAGGACACACACCAGTTAACTCCAAGATACCAAAGAGGGTAAAAAAACAAACCCTGGCAATTGTGGCTTGAGCTGATTCACAGAACTGCAGAGGGAATTTTCAATGGCTTTCTCATCCTAGGTGGCTCATTAAAATTTCCCAATCAGGGAAAGGTGTCTGAGCTGTGCCGGCTCCGCACTGATGAATCATCCAACCCCTTAAGAAGGATGGTTCAGAGTCTTTTTGTCTCCTGTTGATGCATTCTTTAGTTTTGGTCCTCAAAAGGGCAGATTTCACCATGCCTTTGAATGGTTTAATTTTTTACCGAGTGTGGCACAATCTGACCTATATCCAAACACAAAGCCTTGAAGATGGCTCACCATTTTGCCTTATTTCTGCGCAGTTACCTCTCCCTCCATTTGACAAGGTAAGGAGCAGAGCCTCTTCTAAACCATCTGCTAACTGTGTGAACTCTTTTCTAGCCTTGACTATCCAAACTGGGATATATTTTAATGCCATTATTTGAATGTGTAGTGCAAAAGTGAATATAATATTAAGGCTACTTTAGAGAGACCTTGTGACCAACTCTTCATGTGGAGAAACACGGGCTGGCAAAATGCAGGCAGTACCAGACAAAACAGTACTGAAATAGTTGTTGTAACTGGAATGCAGTTTCACAAGTGCTTGAGCCCGTTTCTGCTGCTTCTTCCTCTCCACATTGCCACTACATCAACACTGACAAAACCTTTCTTTACTTTCTTAAAAATAATTCCTTGTTCAGACAGACGTGATATAACATCACCAGTTTAATTTGCCATGTAAGGTCCTCCTCACATTACAAATGTGGCAAAAAATAAAGCAAGGGCTGAGGTCTAAAATTTAAAATTCCAGTTTTGTAGTTTTTCAGTCGTACATATTCCTCGTGCTCTGTAGGTACTTTAACTCACTTCAGTAAGTAAAGCTGGCAGAGGTTTTATCTGACCCTTCCTTTGCAAGATACTTGCAAGTACCTTGACTTTCTAATGTAGGGTTATTTAGCCTTATCTCAAACCCTCATCTTCTAAAGCCTCTGTCTTTAATTACATCTCAAAGCACAATGCTTTCACTACTAAAGGCTAATAGTTAATGCAAGAATCAGAGTAGCTGTGTTTGTGTGCCATTTTCATAGATTTGCTCCTATTCTAATAAGTAGTCAGTAAAGCGGTAAATACTTTGTGAAGGGGAAAAAAATTGCCTAAGCTGTAAAATAAAACCACGGCCATATTGAAATATAACGAGCACCATTAAGAACTGGTTAACGTAGTCCGCCAAGGAGGTGGATCAGTGGTAGGGTATTCGAAGCTTAGTGCAGGTGACCTGAGCGCCTTGTATTTTCTTTCAAAGAGGCTTTTCTGGACTGTGTCTTGTTTTCACACGAGGTGGAGCTGGTATAACTCCATCACCTCCACTGGGATTGCTCCAGCTGTAGCATCCATGTGTAACTGAGTTCAAACTCAAGCCAACACCTTTTAAAATCCATGTGTAGGCAGTGCTGAGCCAGGGATTCCCATCAGAAACGATCAACTTTTCCATAAACCTGAAGAGGCATATAGACTTTTCAGCTAGGTAATTTGCTCACTTGACTTTCTGGGCTTTTTAATCTGCAGCATTATTTTTATACCTTGGCTACTCTGACTTAGCTTGCTGCCTTCCACACGTTGTCTCTCACGCGTACAGCCTCGGTCACAGATATGTCTGCAGAAGCACAGACAGGTTCCCAGTGGTCTGTAAGCTTGGCACATGCCCTCTCCAGACAAAAGCCTGGAAGAGGAGCCTCTGTCCCTGGCATGCACAGGACATGTCCAGCGGCCCTGCTATGCCTTTCCCAAGCTCCTGCGTACGCTTGTCCCCGCAGCCGACGTCCCGCAGGGCTGCAAGCCCCCGTGTGCGAGCCGTAGCCTCCACGCGCCGCCCTGCCGTCGGTGGGACGTGGTGTCTGCACGGCTCCAGCGTGTTGTTCCCACGGGCGGTCTGCGGGAAATGTCACCGGAGGACAGGGCTGGCTCAGACAGCACAGGAGGGCGCCCGCGCAGCCCTCAGGGAAGGGACTCGTGTTTTTCATGCCTCCACCTTTACAATCCCACTGTCGCAAGCAGGCTGCTCGCGTGGATGATGATGATGCCTGCGACCGCAGCAATCCCCGTTTGCTTCTGATCACATGGCAAGGGCAGCTTTTGGTAGATGCTATGACGAAGCTCAGGACCGCTGTGATCGCAGAGCGCTCTGTCTCGGCTGCTGCCACCCGCTCTTCTGGGGGCACCGGTGCCCAGCACGTAGCGGCGCCCGGTATTTACCATTATGTTCCCCTCTGTGGCGGCACAGAGCTTTGCAGCGCTGGATGTTAAAGAAAGGCGCTGTCAGGGGATAGATATTTTTGGTACCGCCGGGGGGTCTGCGTAGGTGTTAAAAAGGCCTCGTGCTTCTCCAGGCGAAGCTCCAGCCAGCCAGTGCCTGTTGCCTCGCGGAGGAGTAAGGGCTCCGGCTTTCGGAGGAGGCACCCAGGCAACTGATAACATAAATATATCTTTCACTTGCTTTGTTTCTGTACGTTTTAAGACCATCTCTCTCGGAAGGCCTCCCCTCCGCCCCTGTTTTTTTCTGCCTGCACAGCTGAAACAAAACCGGCGGTGGAGCCACCTTCTCTTGCTGGAGCCTGGCTGGCAACAGCCTGCCCTGACCTGAGACACCAGCCATTGTTAAGGGTATAACACATTTACATATTTTGCAATAAAACATCAGTTATTTGCATTACTGTGTCAAGTTTTATTTGATTCTTTCACCTAAAAATGACTCATTTTCCTTTCTTGTATTTTAAAAACCAACTACTCTAAGCTTGTTTGAGAATAATCAAAAATTGCCCATTTAGCTAGAAGTCATTTTCTTTTCAAAAGGCAAATGTTATTTAATCTTTCAGCTGTTCATTGTGCCATCATAAATACTTTCTTTTCAGCACAGTTGTGGGGACTGAAATGAGCCCACTAATTGCCTCCCATTTCGACTGACATGTGGTGGTTTAGTGGAAAGAGAACACAGCGGGGAGAAGGAAATAGGAGGCTGAGAAAATGAGAGCTAATTATTTTCACTGCCTCATGTCAGGCTCTGTGTCAGCCTTGTTTTTACAAACTGGAAGGTTTAGCACTAAATAAAACAAACTGGCGTCATGTTTTTATATACTGGCAGTGTCATGGAAGCAGCTGCACATCTCAAAGACAATATAATGCCTGCATTCGCATGGACACCATCTGACAGCCACTGTGAGCCACTGCTAATGAGGATATCACAGTGGTGCCAAGTGAAAGGTGCTGAATTATGTATGATTCTTCATCAGTGCAGCAATAGTCCTGTACATCATTATGAGACATTGTTTTGCTGAAGAGATTAAAACATTCTTAGTTCCAGACCCTGCAACCTATACACGCTACAAGAGGTTATTAATGGAATTTTTAGGGAGAGTTTCTTGTGGATTTCTTTTTGGTTAAAAATATCTCATGGGACAAAGCCGTGGTGGGTCATGACACTATATATAAAAAGAGGAGAAGCAAATTAACCATAATTGTGTTATCTTCCTTTAAATCCAGAATAATAAAATATAGTGTAGCAGGGTGATACATAATGATAAATAACCCAAGTGCTGTCACTAGATGTTCAACTCTAATGCCTTTAAAACAGCAGGTTCCAGCAGCTGAGATAGATAATAGCTAAGAATGTAAAGGAGCTTCTGGGGACCTAAATCATCAACATGCTAGTACTTTTAGTACCAGCATGACCAACATTTTTTTCATATTTGTTTCATCTTGTGTTACATCTTACTTTTCTTCTAATATCCAGTTGCTTGCTACAATGCCGTTTCCATTTTTTCTTCAATCTTAAAAAAAAAAAAAAGTTTATTGCAACCACTGATTTTAAAACGAATCCTGGATTTGGGCCTCCTTGAAAAACGCGGTGTCTCCCCAGCAAGACTTTTAAGGTGTTGTTGTAGGAGACATGTTTGTTGTTTAAAGCCTGTGCCTGATCTTTTTCATTTCCCTTTCGGTTTTTGTTGCAGACGTTAGCGCATATGGGGTTAAAGGAGTATTGTCACCACAGTACGCTGGAGACTTAATTTTTAAAGTGTTCTTATTTTCTGTTTCAAAGCTGAGGAGAAATGGCTCAAAATACATGCGTGATTTGCTTTTCTTTTCTACAATCATTTGCAGAGGCTGCCGATTTATTGGCTTTGTCAAAGTGTTATTTGAAAATGTTTTTCACACAAAGTTTTGCTGGTTGTGCCTCTCCGTTCTGAAACTAGATTTTTTTTAAAAAACAAAAAGCTGAAATTCTTTATTTAAATCAAAATTAAGCAGGTAAATATTGGGAGGTATTTTAATGCTTGAATTACAAGATGTCCAGGGAAATCTCTTCGAAGGGCTTGTGTAAGTGTATTTATCAACCAGACGTTTGGAACAAGCCATTTCCAAATTATTTTCCCACATAAGTCTGGCACTAAATGTAGTCTCGATCCAAGAAATCTTATGGCTCCAATTCATCAAAGAATTGACGTACATACTCGTTTTTGCTTAAGTGGCTGAGCATCTCTCTCCATTTGTTGCTAAATAAGAACCTTAAACTCGACTGGAAAACAGGGAAATATGTCCCTTTTCGCAGCACACAAATCTTGCATTATTTACTGTGTGGTGGAACAAAACGGTTACCAAGTTTGTAAGACAAGTAGCCATCTACTTATCTTAGATGCTTTCCAGGTGCCTTGATTCAAGTGTCACCTAGCTGCTGTCTTTTTTCCTTCCTTCTCCTTCCTTCCTCCTCTGTTTCTTTTTGTCTTTTCTGCCTTCTCTTTTTCTCCCAGCCTCTCCTTCCCTTTCTCTCTCTCTTTATTTGCCCATCTTTCTCTCTCTCTTTCTCTCCTTCCCCTTTCCACTGATGATTTTACAATAATGCAAAATGAAAACCTTTCCAAATAAAACGAGATGTGTTTTTCAGTGACCAGAGAGGGTAGGTTTAGTGGGGTAATTTGCCTTTTTGGTATCTGCGCGGTGTGGCCGGAGAGGGCTCCAAGGAGGACCGAAGGTTTGGGGGCTGGATTTGAAAGACGAGAGAGTGTATTTCTTTCTCTGAAGCTGCAGCTCGGGGCCGGGGAAGGCGGTGTTTGCAGGGCTCGTGCATCCACAGCTGCGTGGGGCAGCCTGATTCGTTACCGCACGGAGAGGGCTCCTGCGTGTGCGGCGGATCCGGCGAGGGGCCGGGCACTGGCAGGTGCCCACCGCCTGCCAGACCCTGGATTTACACAGCTTGTCAGCCTTTTCTTTAGAGATGGTTGGTTGATTTATGTTGTGTATTAAAACGAGCTCACGTTAAAACAGATGGGTCTGTACGGAGATGTGAGTGAACAGCACAAAATCCTGAGTCGTGAAGGCACAGGAGCCCTGGCACAAGGTGCAGCTCTGGCTCTCAGGTGCTGGGCACTGGTCTCACGGCAGATGAGCTGAATTAACTCGAGGATAGTATTTTATGTCAATGTTTTGTTCTTTCCTTAGCTTAGGTGTTTTTTGTAAAACTTACGTCATCAAGCATCTTGTCTCTAACCTCAGGTTTAATCTGCAATAGGGAATCCACGTAGTATGAATTTAGGAAGACCTGCAAAAAAGTCTGGCCACAAGGACGGTGCGGGCAGGGAGAGGAGCACAGTTTGAGAAGCGAGGAGTCGTCAAAGACAACTCGCTTCGCTGTTGCTGTTCAGTTAACATAGCACGTACGCTCCTCAGCTGATGTCAGGGTGTTGCGCTGTACCTACCTGGGAAGAGACAGGCATAACCCTGGGTTAGCTCACGACCCAAAAAAGCCGGACAGAAAAAGGACGTGCAAAGAGGTACAGTCCATGATCAGGAAACGGAGGCACAGAGCGACTTCGGCACCTTGTCAGGTTGTGCAGGAAGCCGATGGCAGAACTGGAAACTGAACTCGGCACCTCTGAGTCTCGGTCCGGTGCCCTGATCGCTGGACCGCGGTTCCCATTGCTCAAACGCACACCAGGGTGATGTGAAAACTAACTCGCACGTCCACTCTGCTTGTAAAACGCGGAAGTTTTCAATGGGGACAGATGGACACACAGGGCCAAATGCTTTCATAAGCATAATTTGTTGTTGCGGTTCGGAAATGATTATACTCCAGTTTTCTTTTATCTTGGAATTGCCAATTCAATGCCTGATTGAAAGCTTTGAGACTTCTGAGGGCTGAGCTCCTACGTTACATTTATGAGAGATGCACGTGCAAACACTAGCAGATAATCGCATGTGCGAATGGATACTTTTTAGGCTGCTGTACGTTTGTGTGTGCAAATAACTGCTTACGCAAGCCCTTGGCCCTAAGCGGCCATCTGTGTCCCCATTGAAAGTTTTTGCATTTTCTGAGCAGAGCTGAGGAGAAGACTGCCTCCTGCAAACGCTGAGACCGCACCTGCCCGGCTGGCAGCGTGTGGCGGACACAGACCCTCCTGAACCCCTGGCACGTCTGGAGGGGCTCCTGCCTCTGCGAAGGGCAGAGCCCCTCCTGCCTGCACAGAGGTGGAGACACTCCGCTTCGCTGCAGCCCTGTTGTCCCACAGGGGACTAATCTTTGGAGGAGCTCAGTGCACCGGACAGTATCTAATCCCCAAATCACCTGCCAGGCACACCAGCAAACGTTGGCTGGTTTGCCCCATGGGACAGGCAGTCTCCGGTCCCCAGCGGGAGCCTCCCTGGCCGCAGGATGGACCTCGATCCCAGGACGCAGCCCGTGCGGCATGCATGTCCTGCAGGATGCTGCCAGAGCCATCAGCTTCTTGCAGGCTCACACCTGTGCACAGTGTTGGATGTTGGCCCCGTGTTCAGCTCATGGGATTATTTAAGGATACCTTTCGTTGCTTTAGTCTATTAGACTCACTATGATTATTTTCTAAGCTGAGCTTGCTTATAATTAATAGTGCAATTGGAGGTGAGCAGAAGTTGAGGATGCTCAGTGCCTCGCTCGGCACTCAATATCTGAAATAATTGAGCTGTAATAACCAGCTCATCCTCCTGCCCATTATTTGAGCAACTGTCCTAGCGGTGTTTCACAGACCCTCTGGTCATTTGTTCCCGGGTTCACCGGGAAGATGTCCTTGGGGCTGGCTGCCAGCACTGGCTGTGACCCTGGGTGACGGCTCCCACCGCTGCCCTGTGCCTCCGCCGCCGCGCGGGTGTGCAGAGCTCCTGCGCCGCCCGCTCGAACGGGCTGTTCGTCCAGGTGGGAGAAGCCACCGTCCTCCTGGGGCCCGTCAGGGGATCCACACCTCTGAAGACACCCAGACCTGTCAACGTGGCGACTGTGTCTCAGGGTGAGCTAAGAGGAGAGCCAACAAGAGAACCCAAGGGTTTTCCGTTATCAACATTTTTACTGGAAAAAGTGCATATCCTAAAATGTCTATGTGTTCCTTATCTTTGTCGTTGGGTTATTTTTTTCCCCCATATATTGAGGATTAAGTTTAAGGTTGGTTTGGCTTTCAGTTTTGTTTCATTCTGGGTTTTTTTTTATTTGTATTCTAACAATCCAGCATTCTTTTTTTATTATTCATAGGATTGTAAATGGAAAATGTACATGGAGATGGACGGGGATGAAATTGCAATAACCTACATAAAAGATGTGACATTCAACACTAACCTACCTGATGTAGAGATTTTAAAGATGACAAAGGTATTTACAGCCTTAAAGCTTTCACAAATTCACAGATCTCAAACAAAGACATTAAAATACCACAGCAGTCGACTTTTGTGCTTGCGGAAGCTCAACCTCTTGACAGCTTTTAAATAAAATGCACATTTTAAACAGATTTGTATCATAATAGGAGTTAGGTATTTTGGTTCTCTTTTAAGCTGACAATAATGTTAACAATAGAAAAATAAGAGAAGGAACTAATTTATATTTTCTTGTTTTAATTCCATGTTATATCCTCTGAATTTATTACCCCTTTTAAAGAAAAGAATGTTCAAAAAATTACTTTCCTTTTCAAGAGAAGAAAGTGATTTAAATGTTCCAGTTTGAAACTTCATGTGATTTGTCTGGGGTTTTTTTCTTTCTTTCTTTCTTTCTTTTTTTTTTTTTTTGACATGGTTTTAGAACTTTTACATGGTTCTAAAACTCCCTCTTTCATGCAACGATGGGTTGCAAAGACTGAAACCCATCAACAGACAGTACAGCGCTGAACATCTGCAATTCAATGTCACTGGGCATTTTACCTTATTTCAGAACCTGCCTGTAAATATTTTCCAGCCAGCACTTAGACAGCTTTTACCGTAAGCAACAGAAGCTTTGTTAATGCAGAGGGCATTCTGTTTGCTGTTATTTTAATTGTTTGTTTTTATTAATATGCTCCGCTTGATAATAGCTAACAAAATAAATATCTGAATGAAAAAATATACAGCTTGATTACCAATTGGAATGCTGCTCTAATGTGCACTGATAAAAAACCCCAAACTCCTGAATGCTTTTAACTGTGTATATTTTTGGCAAAATTTGGGGGGAACTTTTGGTTATTTTTTCTAAAGGAAAAACTGAAAATCAGATTCTCAGAAGTCAGAATTTTAAGGAAAACCATGAAAATATGAGTCTTTGCAAAAAAAAAGGATTCTCATTTAATTCATGCTAATACTATTATTATAGTTAGTCATTTCTGGAACACCACTGTTGTGATTTTTTTTAATTTTTTTTTTTTTTTTTGTAAAATAGTTTTGTGTTTAATTTTCATCTTGGACATTTTAATTTTTTCCTTAAAAAAAAGGCTTAAAGTTAAATAAAATAATAACCAGAGACAATATGATTAACGTTTCACATAGTTCAACATTTTTATATCTGTAAGGGAATATCTCCAAGAATCTTTAGGTATTTGTTCTTGCTGGCCTCTGGAAGTTTATCAGAAAAAACCTGTACATGCACAAAAATGAAAAAGGTTGATGCCTCCATGAAAACATTTCATGTCATCTTACTTACTGTCTGTTATTTACAGAAATCTCTTCTCAGTTTCCTTCTGTAAACAAGGAAGTAAATAATTCCAAAATATATTGCTTTGTCCCATAAGATTTTAAGAAAAGTATTGACGTTAACAATATGGAAACAGATGAAAAAAGGCAAATGTTGAAAATATCTCTGGGGTGTTTCAGAGACAAGTCAGGAGATGAAGAGCACCTTATAAAACTCCCACCATGTTTTTTTTCAGCCACCGTTTGTAATGGAGAAATGGATTGTGGGGATAGAAGAACACCAATCTGTAGAATGTGTTGTTACATATGAGGTAAGCTCTAAGAAACAAATTTTAAAATTGTTTATCCAAGATAAAACCTACGTGTGAGGTGTGGAAATAGCATCCTCTGGCTTTGTTATATCCTATAATCAAGTCTCAGCAGCCTGTAATTAATTGTAAAATCTGAAGTTCAGAGCAAAAGCTGAATGAGGGTTACAGAGACAATGTCCTCAAACTGCTGCCTGGGATGGCTCTTTTTCTCAAGGACGAAAACTCCTATTGCTTGAAGTGTAACGGTCAGTGTTTGCATTACTTGAAGAGACTGTGGTTTTTACGTTTTCAATGAAGTGCTAATTAGGAGAGCTGAGAAGCAACAGGAGAAGAAAGAAAAGGAGAAGTCAAGAGTAAAATAAGAAAATAAAACCTGGAAGACAATTTAATGTACTAGAAATTAGCCTTTGTAAAAAGAGTTTGCAGTTACTTAGAAAAGTGTTTCTATAAAGACCAATGCTGTGCATCACAAGGAGGCTAATAATGGAGATTCCAGCTCTGTCCTGAGCAAGGAGTCAAACAATGATGGAGAGACAGGGGAATCCTGCACCTTGCTTGCCTGTCTTGGAAATGAAGAACAGTAGTTTCTTTCAGCCTGAAGTTTCTCACAAGACTCACAGGCCCTTAACAGCAAATTGAAGAGCTTGATACTCCCCCTTCAAAAATACCTGCTTAGTCCTACATCTTTTACAGAATCATAGAATGGTAGGGGTTGGAAGGGACCTCTGGAGATCATCTAGTCCAACCCCCCTGCTAGAGCAGGGTCACCTAGAGCAGGTTGCACAGGACCGCATCCAGGTGGGTTTTGAATATCTCCAGAGAAGGAGCCTCCACAACCTCCCTGGGCAGTCTGTTCCAGGGCTCTGTCACCCTCACAGTGAAGAAGTTTTTCTTCATATTTAGATGGAACTTCCTGTGTTCCAGTTTGTGCCCATTGCCCCTTGTCCTGTCACTGGGCACCACTGAAAAGAGTCTGGCCCCATCCTCTTGACACCCGCCCTTGAGATATTTATAGGCATTGATGAGGTCCCCTCTCAGTCTTCTCTTCCTCAGGCTGAACAGCCCCAGCTCCCCCAGCCTTTCCCCATAGGAGAGATGCTCCAGTCCCTTAATCATCTTTGTACCCTCTGCTGGACTCTCTCCAGTATTTCCTCATCTTTCTTGAACTGGGGAGCCCAGAACTGGACACAATACTCCAGATGTGGCCTCAGTAGGGCAGAGTAGAGAGGGAGGATAACCTCCCTCTACCTGCGGGCCACACTCTTCTTAATGCACCCCAGGATGCCATTGGCCTTCTTGGCAACAAGGGCACATTGCTGGCTCATGGTTAATTTGTCATCCACCAGGACTCCCAGGTCCTACTCTGCAGAGCTGCTTTCCAGCAAGTCAACCCCTAACCTGTACCGGTGCATGCGGTTATTCCTCCCCCGGTGCAGGACCCTACACTTGCCTTTGTTGAACTTCATGAGGTTCCTCTCTGCCCAACACTCCAGCCTGTCTAGGTCTCGCTGAATGGCAGCACAGCCTTCCGGTGTATCAGCCAGTCCTCCCAGTTTCGTGTCATCGGCAAACTTGCTGAGGGTACGCTCTGTCCCTTCATCCAGGTCATTGATGAATAAATTGAACGTGACTTTTTTAGCAGAAAGCACTGCCCATGTGACGCCCACATTAATAAAACTAGTAAAATACATTTTTGTGTTTATAGAGGAAGGCCTTCAGATCTTTCCTCCACATGGTACATGAATTGAAACAGTTATTCACTACCACATTTTTAGCATAATCACAAAATACCAGCCAAAATTATCTAGAGTCTAAAAATACTTGAGAACTGGCTAAGTGGTTTCGCAAAACAGACTCTATATTGAAAATGCGGCTGCCACCCAGGCACTAGTGGAAGTTCCCTCGTAGGAGAGCTTAGTGGGTTGTGTGTTGTCATGTCCTCATGTGCATTCTGTCCTCATGCGTGTTGTGTCCTTCCTGACCAGAGCGACGTTAGAGCTCCCAAAACCACCAGGCACATCCAAGCTATCTGCTGGAGCAAGGTGAAAGTGCAGGACGAGGTCGAGACAGTACAGCTCATGATACAGACCTCGCTCCCCAACTCGGAGGGGAATTCACGGAGCAGATCCGACTCAAGTAAGTCAGTACACGCGAACTTTATTGCTGACATGAGCAAGGTGTATACAGGGAGAACAGCAAAAAGTCAGTGCCACTATTCTGTTCCAACAACAGAGCACCATCTTTCAGCGTCAGCTGGCATTGTGGTCCCTGTGATGTCCTCGTAGATGCATGCAGGAGCACCTTGGCATGTCTGACTTAGCTTAAAGGCTAAACTTTGGGTAGTAACATGTTCTATATCACAATGTGATTTAAGGGGGATGACCTGTATGCTCCTATAGGAAGCATGCTGGAAGCAGTCCATGGCGATCAGCTACAAATCTTTGGTCTACTGTAGTCACTTGCAGTTGCACATCAACAGCAGACATAGAGCTCAGATCCTTCTGCTCCAAAACCCCAAATGCTTCACATCTTCCAGTAGTAAGCAGCCTTAAATACTGACACTTTTTTGGCCCCTTCCTTGGGTCGCCTTTGGGTCAACCTTTCAATCCCCTACAGTGTAGAAGGTCATTGGGAGAGGTGTTTCTGCCTGTGGTCCAGGCTTCTTCCCGTCTCTGTTGGCATATGTTTGCACATCCACAGTAGCGCTTCCACGATGGCAGGCCTGCTCTTCTCCAAAGTCTGCTTGTGGAGGCTGGATGGAGGGATCAGCTGGCAAATCTGCCCTTCTCCTCCAAATCCGCTCTTCTCCTCCAAATCCGCCCCTCTTCACCAAGACAAGAGAGTGCTCAGCTTTGTGGAGCCAAGTGTATTGTCATAGCAAAAGGATTTGGACTGAATTATAGTGCCCACGCAAAGTGTGCAGGGCCTGGGGTGGAGACGTGTTTCTCAACCAGGATGTCAGGAAGGCATCTGCTGGGAAAGGAGACAATCTCACACACCTCTACCCTCTATCTGCTGGGAATAATGGAGTTTTCCACAGCTGTTTTGAGGATTTTGGGAGCCAGTGCTTTCAGCAGCTTTTATCCTGGCTTTCTCTCCCTGCAACCCAAACTCGGCAGAAGTGCTTTGGCCAGCTCTTTCCTCCTGCTGTTGGCCACCCAGCACATAGGCAGCTTTGCACAGATGTAGTCCTCAGATGCAGGGTACCTCCTGGAAGAGATGTGTGGGTGCAGATTGCTCTTGCTCTGGCCAGCACTCTTGCGGGGGGGACACACATATCAAGGCTGTAGTCTCAGAAGCTGCACGTGGGGTGGCAAAGAGTCCCCTATGAGCACTACACTGTTCTGACAGGTACGTGCTGCCAGCCTGGCAGACCCCGTAGGTGCTCCTGATAGCTCTGCTGTGAGGAAGAGTGGAAATCTTCCCACTGCACTCTTCTTCCACAGCTCAGCCTGCCCATTTGGGCCAGTCCTGGCTCATCATTATCTGACTTCTGGAATAGTGTTTGTTATGGCTTCTGGGGTTTGACTTGTCCTGTGAGATACATTTAATAATACAGTGGGCTCTACACTGCAGTCTTCATTTCCTAATTAAAGTACACCGCTGACACAGTCAAACTCAACTCAGTTGACTCTAGCACAGTTTTGCCTTTAAGATCTGCTGTTCTTTTTGTAAAGGTGTTCGTCAGTCAAAGCTGTTTTTCTCATTGAGTTCACACTAGGACTGCAGAAATGTTTGGGCTGGGACATCTGAGGGGCAGCACAGGAGCTGGAACAAGATACCAGTCAGCAGAGGGTGAACTTCGCCGATTATGTAGCACTACTGCCAAATGTAGAAGAGCGGCCTCACGAATTGAGAGGTGCTGGGTTTAGACTACAGACACATCTAAATTGAGTGCTCTTATTCCTAAGCAATTGTGATCCATTTGCAACACAACTGTGTTTTGTAATGCAGATGGGACCTAGAGCATGTCCTAAAAGATACGTTTTCACTGCAAATTAGCTCTGCTGATGGAGGTTATCCTGGTTTCGGAGTGATGAGCCATCCAGCCATACCAAAGTGTGGTGTTGTATCTTCACAGGTTGGCTCTGCCGCAGTAAGCCGAGCTGCTTTCATTATTTTGCGGTGAGCGGTGGGAGAGCTTGTCTGTCCCTCTGGCACATGGAGGAGTTACACGAAGGCACTAATGTATTGTCAGCACCCAAGTGAATAGGCACAGTTCAGAGGAGGTGGGTTACCAGCCAGTGTGAATGCTGCGCCTCAGCTCTAGCAAACCTTCTGGCCTGTCTTCTTTACCAGACCACCCACCCCAGGTTTAAAACACCACCAAATCCAAGCACAAAGGTAAGGGCAATACCTGTCTAAGAGGTTAAAATAACCAGCCATGAAGGTAGTACCTCTGCAGGCTGCCACATAGAGCATTTAATTCAGCGTCTAGAGTTGGTGGCTCAGAGAACATATGAGGGAGAAGCCTCCCAGTTCATGAGAAGTTTGGAGTGAGAGGAAGCTCCCCAGGGCACGCTGGGAGGTCCTCCCTGGGCAGCTGGTCCCTGGGCTGGCGACTGGGCTGGCTGTAAGGAGCAGGGACGGGACAGGCTGAAGGGAGCCTCTCCTTCAGGACAGCATCGGCACTGATCCCACAGGGCATGTGGTGGCCACCTGAGAGTTGATTACAAACGAAGACCCAAATTCAAGTCCTGAGCCTGCTGCTTCCAGGGTGATGAGGTCTGTGTTTTATATCCACAGCCTTGGTAGGAGGGCATAGGGGAATGGTAGAGGAGATGATGTCTAGAAAGTACATTTCAGTATGCATGTTTCTTTGAAACCGTGACATTCAAGGAGGTTAAGAAGCAGAGAAGGCAATTCCCATCTGTCTTTCTGTGAAAGGAGGTTCATCTTGAGCGATGCAGCCAGAGCTATTTGCTTTGGCGGTGTCACACTCGCACTTTGACAGAAAAGACAGTTTCCCTTTGACATATTTGACATAAAGTTGAAGTGATTTAAATCTCTTGGGATTCAAGCAAAGTCTGGGGAAAGGAGGAATGAAAGAGACCATCCATTACATCTTAACAGAAGCAATCCTAACGAGGACAGAGCCGCTACCCAGCTCCCACAAAACTCCCCATGGCTGATGCAGTGTTGTAGTGAGAGGCAGAGGGCCCACAGCATAGGGAGTCTTTCCTTGGAAAACCAGTAAAAGGCAAGAGAGGAGCTGCGGTCCTCTGCTGAAGATAATAACATTTCAGTCGCATTTATCCTGCTGCAAGCTGGTGGGGTTATGCTTTCCTGTTGGAATGATATTAGCAATCTTTAAGGACAACTCACTCAAATCTCTCTAGAGTGAAATTATTTAAACTGCTCCCCATGGGATTTTGGCCAGAGCTGTGGCCTCAGATAAGAGGAATTCCTGGTCTCTGCTCTACCCATAAAGTAGCAAACCAGGCAACCCTTGCAGTTCAAATGGAAAATTTACAACTATTGTATTTGCTATAGGCTTTCATGCAAACCGCAGGACTGACTTTCAAAAGCGCTTCAGTCTGATCTCTGGGAGCTGGCGACTGTGGAACTTTTGTTACAACCCCGGGACTGTGACAGTAGGTGTAAGGGAACTGTAATACCCTGAGTCACTCACAGTTAAGTACTGTCTGAGCTGTCCTGGCTGAAGCCTAGCAGGCTCACTGGCCTCACTGGCTTTTCCACATACGGATTTTCTGCATGAAGATGGACGGAGGGGTGTAGCTGGGGCTTAGACTCAATGTCTGGAGTATGCAAAGTGCATTGACTTCTGAATTTGTAGTAATAATAACAACTGAAGTGCCTCTGGTTGTTGTGGTGTGTAGCAGTTATAAGAGAAAATGTAGCGAGAGATGAGTCTGGCTGTCGCAGCAGGGATTTGCACTGGGGTCTGCACCGCCTCCATCTCTGTGCTCGGCTGTGAATGGTGTGACTGTACCAGCTGGGAGAGACACAGGTTGGGGGCGATGCTGCAGCGGTGCCGGTGCCTTGGGGTGCTGGCTCCACATCTGCTCTGGAGGTCTCCAGGCTCTTTTGCAATGAAAGCTGTGGAGAAATTGGCTGAGGCTGTTAAGAGCATCACAGGAAACGTTTAAAACGAAGTTGGGTTAAAAACACTGGGAGGTACCTGGGAGTGGGAACCCACCTGCGCGGCCAAATGGATGGTTCAGTATCTTCTAGTCTAAGCTCCATAATCTGCACTGGCATCAGAAATATTTGCATCACTTGCTATTTTAAAAGTCCAACATTATGTTCAACCATAATGTCGAACATACTCAAACCTAGGATTATTTGCCGCAAGGCTGGGAGAGGAAGGGTGGTTTGAGATATGTCGAGGTTCTTCAGAGAGAAACCCTAACCTCACACCTTCGGTAAACCAGAGAGTGGTTTTCCATCAATTCATGGAAAGCTGACTCCATTTCCATTTCCCTGCCAGGCGTTGACAGCCAGTGGATGCAGACGCTGCGGATGCACCAAATAGCAAAAGCCATTTCTCTCCAGCACGGCCACCCCCACAGCCCGACCACCGTCACCCACTACCTGCCCTACCTTCGCAGCCAGGGATCCTACGCCGCCGCTGTGAGGAGGACGCGTGGTCCCGTCAATTACCAGTTCACGTCCATCAGCCACTCCAGAAACTCCTCTCCCCTCTCGCACAGTTTGATGAGAAACCTCTCAAATTTGCACCTGAACTCGAAAGGCAGCAGCATCTCCAGCACGGCCTCTGACACCCCTTCGGAGAGGGACAGGTCTGCCGGCAAAGGCAGAAACGCCTCGCACAGCGGTAACTCCCGCAGCTCCTCGGACGGGCGGCACAGCGGGACCAGCTCCCCGGTGCCCCCCCGGCACTCGGGAAGAGCCTGCAGGACTTCCTCGCCAGCAGCCCCCCCGGCCTCCCAGCCCCGCAGGTACCCCCGCAGCTCCCCCCAGCCCAAGGCCATCCCGGGCATGCCCCCGCAGGGTGAGAGCGAGCCCAGGAGGGGCGAAGGGGAGAGCAGAGTCAGCGAGGGGGGCTGGATAAAGGTGCAGCATGCAAAGAAGCCCCACAGGCAGACCGCTGGCAAGCCGGGGAAGGAGAGGCCCAGGGGGAGCTGGCGGGGCCGGAGGACGTTCTGAGGGAGGAATTTGCCCCTTTATTTAACTGAACGTTCAACCTAGAGAAGAAACGCCCGCTCCTATTTAATTGGCCGCACCGAAGCCGGGAGGCCGCTTCCCTCGCTGGCTGGCGCGGCCCAGGGCCTGCCAGTGGCAGGGGAGAGCTGCCCGCCTCGCCTCCTGTCACCGTCAGTGCCGAGGGATTTCATTTGATTTTCTCCCCTGCCTTTGGCCGCTCGTGCTCTCAGCTGACTGGATATCCACTGATTTGCTTAATATTTCAATAATAAAATCAGTAAGGCACAGACATGTGCCATAACGAAAGGCTCTCCGTTTCATGCTTAGGGAAGGAGTTGTGCTGCTACGTCTCCCCTCGCCTCGCTTGTGTCTCCAGACGCCGAGTCTGGCTCTGAGCGGGGTCTCCTCACCCTTTGTTCAGTCTGCTTCTGCCAGGGCTATAGGAAGAAGTAGTATTTTTATCAGACCAGCGTAGTCTTTAAAAATAGGAACACGGGGAAATTCTTCTTCAGGTCCACTCCAGAGCTTCACTTCTCCACTTCCAGCTTGCCATCCCCTCTCAGGAATTTCTCACCTCGCTCTTTACTAAAAGCCCCGACACCAGCTACCTGACACCACTGACCACACTCTGTCACACACACAGTTGTTGTAATCAGGAGGAGAAACAGAAACTATATTCTTTTGGGGAAAAAAAATAAAAAAAGAGGGAGAAAAAGGCATTGCCTTTATCATAGTTACATCTAACCCCACTGAGGTCTATGATAATGTTTATCCCTGGGCAGCAGGCATTTTTTAATTGAATTTTTAAATGTGGCCAGACTGTGTCGCTTTTGTCTTTCAGTCTTCAGGTAGTAAAGACAAGGTCAGCAAAGTTTCTGATTAATGTGGTCTTTAGCTCCACCGAGAACAAAGACAGAGCTGTAGACTCACTTGTCGTCAGAAAGTTTCTTCTTGGCCTTTTCACTCCAAGTGATTTCACACAATTAAAAAGGAAAAAAGAAAAAAAAGGTAAAAAAGTTAGGGTTTCCCAAGATGCAAGAGGGGGAAAAAAAGGAAGAAGCAGATAAAGGAAGCTGAACCCAAAGCAACACATGGTACCCTCTGAAAGCCTGTAAATTAGAAATGCCTTTGAACAAGGTGCTACTTACCATCCATGCCAAGCAGTGCCCACTGGCATGCAGTTGTGAGCGATGCTGGAGGAGCTGCTGGCGCGTCACCCCCTCGTCCAGGACATGTAAATTCCCTGCTCCACACAAAGGCCACTCCTTGGGGGTACACGCAGGTCTCCTCCCTCTGATTCCCACCAGCCCCAACGAGGGCTGAGCGCCGTGGTGGGTTTCCCAATACCTACCAGAGTGAACTGGGACTCACATTTCATGAACTCAGGACAGGGTCCACCAAAAACAATGAAGCAGGACACAATTGATACCAGGTGTCAGGAACTGGATCTCTGTCATTTAAGCACCTTTTCCTCTGACAACAGTTAAGAGCAGAAAAAATAGTAAGAAGCTTTACCTGGAAGTGCATGGGGCTGCACATGAAGCTCTGTGATAACAAAGCTTTCTGCTCTCTTGTGGCTTCAAACTGTTTAAAAGCTAATTAGTAACCCAGCTTCTGGCCCTGGCTTACTGAACCTGACAACTAATTTGGGGGACGTGGACAATCCACCACTGGATGTTTCTCTGTTACAACTCAGCGGGAGACCGGCATTTTGTCTAGGTTGGGGATCCTTCCCTAACATTTCTTGCTATGACCAAATGGGCTGGAGGATACCAGCTGATAGTAACTGCACCTGAGAGCACTTGCTAGAAACATGCTTGTGTTATTAAAATTTGGATATGCATCTCAGGAAGTGAGATCTTGTTTCATGGTTGGGCCTGCACAAATCCTAGAAAGAAATGGCAAGTGTTTGGAAGGGTACATGTCTCTTCCAGGGTGATGAGGAAGGCAGTATAGTTGTACAAGCCTGAAAACAAGGCCCTACCCAGCAGACACTGTGGGCTGGTGGTGGCAATTCAAGATTTATCAGCTGCCTGTGGTTGATTGTCAAGATGTCCAGCAGGATTCCTCTGCTGTTTGTAAGCAATTTAATGCTGTGCCTAATTTTAATCTGCAATGTACTATCTGTCCACATCTGTTGTATTAAAGTGTTCATTAGTATTTAAAGGAGGAGCAGATGGTATTGATCATGCCTATTAAAATTAAACAATCATGCGATAGTGACTGATTAGAAATCCTCTTGCTGCACCAGCATTGCTGGTTAAAGCAACAGTGAGTGAACTTGTCAAAAAAATCCAAAAGTCTCAGCAAGATCTAGTTTTCCATCTCATTTTTATCACTCTTAATGTGGCTGGCTACTCCCTATCTTGGTAATAATTCATTGTAAGTCAAAATGTGCTTATGTTTTCACCCCCCAGTACTTCATGAAGCTGAGCAATTTATTTCCATGTTGTACCAACATGCAGCCACCACTGGCTAGAAGATCGTGCACAGCAATGTAGAAAATCAGACCGTCTTGGGCAACTACACATCAGCAAATGTCTGCTCTTTGGAAAGGAGCCATGCTGTGTTTTCTTAGGGTTTTCCTACAAGTCTGTTAAAGCCAATCATATTTAAGTACGAGTATGTCTAGATCTGCACACTAGGAGCTGGACACGCTGCCCTCCATCCGTACACGTATCCTCGGCAGTGCTACACCCTCCCTCCATGGCTGACTCTGCAAGTGGCACAAAATATCTCCGCTGTAGAGCTGCCCCTGGTTTTCCTGGTTCTCCTTTCTCTTGGTCTTTGTATCTCCATGCACTGATGTTGCTGTTTTCTTAATCCCCCAGAGGTACCTGCATTTTCCTTTTCCACAGTTTAAAATGCTCTGAATTACAAGAAGCCAGCTCTGGGATGGCTGCTGGAATGGATGATGAAAAATAGCAGGGCACTCATGAAGGCAAATTCGGAACTGGATGTGCAAAGTAAGTGAGTATTTGCATCCAATGGGGAGAATGTTTACAAAATCAGATACAAATTTTCTTTTTTTTTTTTTAAATTAAAGTGTGAGACTCTGACTATCAGAGCTTACACAGAATCTGTTTGTTTGTTTGGCAATATTTTGCTCCGGATCTTGTGGGAATCACAAGAGTTGCCCGGCTCCCTCTGGATGCCAGACATCTGCAGAAAGGTTTCAGGGTGAACAGCAGCGTCTCTCTCCATCGGTTAGCTCTTAACCCTGCTGGTGGGTTGGGAGGGAGGAAATGGTGCTCAGCTCAGGCAGGAAGAGCAAGCTAACCTCAGTTATGGTCTTTGGTTTTCTGAAACCTTACAGGCCTCCCCCCGCAGCTGATGTCCTTATGGCATGAGCACAAATGATGCTGAGACTTCTTTCTTTTTCTGCCAACAAAATGTGTGGTTCAATTTTTTTAAGCTTTTTTTTTTTTTTTGATTTTCCCATATACTGAAGGATGCCTTTAAAAAAAAAGAAAAGAAAAATAGGAAGATGGAGAGCATGCACTTAACACTGAGGTTAGCAATTATTCTTCTTTAGCTTGGCAAGGTGTCTCA
Source organism: Phoenicopterus ruber ruber (assembly GCA_009819775.1). Taxonomy (NCBI): domain Eukaryota; kingdom Metazoa; phylum Chordata; class Aves; order Phoenicopteriformes; family Phoenicopteridae; genus Phoenicopterus; species Phoenicopterus ruber. The sequence goes on along the minus strand of CM020220.1, from coordinate 20,022,609 downwards.
GAGTTGGGTCTGACCCTGGTGGATATTGGCGTCCTAAGTACACAAATTTCCCCAGCAGCACTGGGGTACCTGCCGCTACCATCGGAGGGACTGGTTGTAAGAGGCGAGTGTCTTGGGGACCTGCTCCGCGGAGGGACCAATAGCCAGCCCAGCGGCCTGGCGTGGTGCTGCATGGGGAAGGGGCCAAGCGACTGCGCTCTCGGGGCGCGTGTTCCCTGCGTCCTGCAGGTTGGAGGCATGTGTGCTGCTGTACTTCAAACCAGCTGGCGGTTCCAGCACCTGTGAAACTCTGCTCCTAAGCATAGCAGGCAGCACGTGAATGTGAGACTCCCTGGAGCAAAAACATTGCCCAGTCCTGCAAACACAGACCGCTTTTGTTCACATGCAGCCAGGGCTCGAGGGGGCTGCCCACGTGCAGCTTGCTCGACAGAGCCGAAGGCATTTCTGAAAGGGATAGAGCTGCTCAGAGGGCTTTTGTAGCTGCTCATCTGCCTGGGTGGGGAGAGGATGAAACGGCGGAGTAACCCGTCTCCCAGCTCAACCCCTCACACAAGCCTTTCCTTTTCCCATGGAGCCTCTGCAAATTCACAGAAGGATGATTGTCGCAGAGGTGACAGTCCACTGAACAGTCCAAAGGGCCTCAAAATCATAAACAATCCCAGGCTGTTCCTCACCCTAACCCCTTGTGACATGGGTAGACCATCAATCCATCCTGGGGCAGCGGAGCTGCAGAGGTCGCTTTTTATGGCCTGGGCAGGAATTTCACCCAGCTCAGGGTTTGATTTGGGCAGCGCTGTAATCTCTCTCTTGCGACATTTCTAGTTGTTGCTTTGGCCTCATATTGATTTCAAAGCACATACCGAAACGTTATGCCTGCGCTGCACTCGTCAGGAAGATAAACAGAAGTAATGGTCAGAGAGGAGAGATGGAGTGGCCGTCCGACCCCGTTTCACCGGGGAATGCAGCTGCCAGGGTTTCAGCCTGTCCGACTGACGGCACGGTGCGCTGTACCTTTGTGCTGGGGGGGATCTGGTCACACTGACCAGGTGGGATGGGATGACTGTGGGACCTGGTCATCCTGCGCTGATGCTGCTCAGACCTGCCTGAAGCAGGGGGGACGCCAGTGGCCCCTCTGTCTCCCCATCTACGCCCGGATCTCAGTGATGCCATGCCAGTGGACCAAACACTACCATGTTCCCAGGAACGGTGGCTTTCAGGGCTGGGGTTCACAGGTGTCGTTGCTGCTGGCTGATTATTTCTGTGAAATGCTAGAGAAAGCAAACCCAGTTCTGCTACAGCTGGGAGGGGAGAGTGCCCGTTCGTGCCTCCCCACGGCGCTGCCACGGCTGAGCTAACTCCCTGTGAGAACCTGCTTTCTTGCTGGAATTGGTGTGAAACAGGGGCAGGTGATTTTGTACATTGTTTACTTTTTAAAGAAAATATTTGTTACTGCAGTTTTGCTTTTTCTAACCTGCTCCCACTCATTATTTTCTAGCAATTGGCCATGTCTGACAGCAAGGCTACCCTCCCTAGGCACACACCAAAACCCCATACGCTGACCACAATCTGGCAACTTGCTGAGCTGATTTAAGGAGCAGAAGTTGCCCAAACCCTCTGTGTCCTCCCTCCCTCCCTCCTCACTCAGAGCAACAGCCCCCAGCCGGGGCACCCCTTACCACTGTCCTCCTCTGCAGCTCAGCCGATGGTGCAGAGGATCAAACCCCAAGTATTTTAAGACTTTCTATAAACTTGCTGCCAAGAATACTGGACCGTACATCAAAGATAAGCACTTGATTTTTTTGATTGCGCTAGAAAATGCACTTTGACCTAATTGTTATTATTATTATTACTTTAGGCTGGGAAAGATGGGCAGTTGCTTTCATAATTGTGGAAAAACCCCAAACCAAGAGACCTCCTGACATCTCACGTCACTAAAATGGAACCAAATAGCTGTGCTACCTCTGAAAATTACATCTAACAGAATTATTTTCTGTATGTGTGTCTACCATAGAGGGTTTTTTACATAATTTTCTTATCTAATGAAGTGCCAAAGCTTAGCAGTTCAAGCCAGTTTGTTGCAAAAAGTTAGAGGTTATTGAGGAGAAGTCTATTACAGCAATAACACTAATAAGGGTCTGCCAAGATCATGTCTGAGTACGCGTAAATACAGGGCATTTGAGATGAACATCTCGGAGGACAGAGGAACGGCGCTGGGAGGCAGCGGCAGCCCGGGGCGGCTGAGAGCCAAGGGTAAAGTGTGCAGCCCCCCTCTGCAGCTCCCACCCCAGCACCACCTACGCTCCCCCAGCTGCACCCCACTGCTCCTGCCCCGGACGCCCGCTTGCCCCAAGGGTCAGTGCCTCCTCCTAGAAACTTCATGAGGCGGTTTTGCAGGTGCTGACGGACTACAGACACGAACACTGTACTATGTAGAATGAAGTGGCTTAACATACCTGAGGCTCAACATATACATTTATTTTCCTGCCTTAGCAAGAAAGGTGAGGGCTCCCTGTGGCAGAGAGAGGGCATTTCCCTCATGCTGTGAAAAAACACAAGAAGAGCCTGAAACCTTGAGGTGCGCCCTGGGGACCCCCCAGCAGGCAGTAGCGAGCCCTGGGGAAGGCTTTCTACCTGTCCTCCCCCTTCCTCCCTCCTGAGGGACCTGCCAGAAGAGAAGTCCCTGGGGAGAAGGTTAAGCCACCGCCTGTCCCCCCACTCCCATCCTCTCCCTGCAACTGCTTCTCACTGAAGGCTGGTGGAGGCGATGCAAATCAACATTCACAAAGAGGCAGTGGCAAAGCTTATATAAAAGGGCAAAAAACCAGACTGCAGTAAGCATTTTTGATTATTTTCTGATAGCCTCCTGTTTCCCACAGCTATGCATTTGCAGAACATTTTGTAAGCAATTTCTTTATGATGTGACTTAATCTATTTTGTGTTTTCAAAAGGAAATATAAATCAAAGCCCAAGAGTGAAAGGGCTGGGATCTTGAGCTTTTAAAAGTGGCTACTGCATATCAACAACAGCTACTTTTGATCAACATTTTTTGCTATGCATTTTCTGGAATGGCTACAGGATACTCAAATGAGCATTATAATTACACTCCCATAATGTGCATCACAATGCTCTGGGCTCCGAATGATCCCCTACGACATATACTTGGAATAATCATTAAGATTTCTAGCAAAACTGACCACATTTCAGCCATTCTCTTAGTGCACTGATGAATATAGGTTCCTAGAGGCATTTATCAACTGCACTTTTTCTCTTCCTGGGCTGGATTTATTCCTTTGGTTTTCCTTCTCTTATTCTTTCCATTTTTATGGTCTTGCCAGTTTGTGTCAAAGAAACATGGTATTGTATAGGATCAGACATGACCACCTTCAATTCAACATGCAGGATGCATTTGCACCTAGCCTTTACTAATAAGGAACTTAGAGCAAAGCACAAGGAGATACAAACCTGTTAAATTAAAAGGGGAAAATATATTTTTCCTTGGAGAGAGAAAAAAGGAAAAAGATACTAATTGCATTGTGGAGGTATTCTGTGGAGTTGGTACAGTTGGTCTTGGCTACAAACTGATTATACATGCTAAATATTTAAATTTACATTTATTTTACAAATTCTAGTTCTACCTATCAGAGCACAATGTCAAAGTATTTACAGTAGAAAAGTACTTTAAAAAATTAATGTCCCGCAAACATGTAGAGGTCTAACTATCATCAAATCTCCAAAAGCAGCCATCCTCCTGCTTCTGTATAAGAACAAGTGTCCTTTCTGGGTTACAATCAATAGCAGGTTACCTGATTATACACCTTATTATGTCTTGTATAGTAATGTTAGCCACTGGAGGGTGACATGTGAACAAATACATATGCTTGATCAGATCTTTTGCAGAAACACACCTTTCAAGAGAAAGAAAAAAAATTAGTGTGTGTTATAGGTTACCAATTTACAATTTACATCATAAATCAATGTCTGATTATATTAATGCAAAATGGTTTTAGCTTTGGTGTTATTGAAGCTAACGGTTTCAATAACACACTATAATTTGCTCAGATGAAGAGGTGATTGGACAACTCTTACAGAAATTTTTAATTACTGTCATTAGTGGCTGCCATCTTACTCTTTTCTATGGAGCTAAGATAGGTGCTATTGCATTGTGCTACAGGTACTCTGCGGTCAGGAGAATCCAAACTCTTCCTTTCCACTGAAATATTTGCACCTATAAATCTGTGTCAATGTGCAAGTCCCATCACAATAATTACTATCATCACACAAACATTAATTAATGTATCCACATGCTATTTTAGGCAGGTAGAAATGTATTGCCTCAATTTAAAAAAAAAAAAAAAGGGGAAACTAGAGCATGAAGTGTGTTGTCCATAGTTGAGACAGGAAGTGTGTAGGAGAGCCAGGGACAGGGCAGCAGGAGTCCTGCCTCCAGAGAGAAAAGCTGTGTTGCAATACCGACAGCCAAAATCTGCGGGGTGACATGGAGGACAGTGCATGTCTTTCCTCCCGGGGGGACAAAGGTCACGTTTACTGTTTCTGACAATGGAGCTGTTGTTGTTGGAGGTCCATGTTCTTGCTACTGCTTGAAGCTCCTATGTAATATGTAAATATGTAAACAACTTTGATTCCCCCAGATGGATGCAGAAAGTGTTGCAGGCTCATCTACTGCACATCCCTCTGTAATTTTAGCCAATTCCCTTAGCAGGTCTTCCAAGGGCCGCTATGATGTACTGACAACTCATTTCAAGGACAGATGAGAATTTAAGAGACTATTTTCTTGGAAACACCTGATAAAATACTCCAGATAATCTTTGCTGACACGTGAGCCCTGAGGGGTGAGCTCGCCCCGCAGCTGGGCAGCAGGGGAGATGGAGAGGCTGCAAGCACTGCACAGGCCATGCAGGACCTGGACCGGGGGACCGAACAGGCAGGGATGTTTTCTTCCACTCACATTAGCCTAGTTTGAGTTAAATGCAGCTGAAAATGCAATGCTCACCTGGGTTCAGCTTTGCATGTCCTCAGGTGTTGTAAATAGCGGATGCAGGACAGTGGCGCTGCCTACATGTCGACAAACACTAAGAAATTTTTTCCACCACAGTAAAGCCAGTTGGTAAGTTTGTTCTGCCCATCCACTGCTGGCATCTGGGCCCTGAAGGGTAGAAGAGAGGCGCAAAGGGCATCAAGATGAAAACAGGGGAAGTGACAGCGGCGCAGGTCACAACAGCCATCTCCTGAGTGACAGACCTTCATTTTCTGGTACCCTGCACTGTACCATAGGAAGGGAAGCCCCTGCCCTTCACATACTTCCTATTCCTCTTCTCCCTTTCCTGCTCCCTTCTCCCCTATCCTCTGTAAAATATGTGAGCTGACATACACAATTTTCCAGAAATTAATTCTTTTTCACATATTAAAAAAAAAAAAGCGGAAAATACAGTCCACAAAATGTCCCATCCAGTTTCCCCACAAAGTCCCTGCTCTGGCCTATTAATTTTAAAGCCATCTGACTACATATGTTGTTTGAAGAATGCTGTTTCCATTAAGCATTAAATGGAAAATTAACTGCAGTCTGAAGTATGGATTCAGCTAGCCCCATCAGTACTCCATAACATTTCATATGATGCTCTTAAAAGCTGTGAAGGTTGGCTCCTTTTCTAGTAAAATCCTGATAATCATGATTCAAGATGTTAAGGGCTGTTACTGTTGAGAAACTGGATCTCTTCTTCCACGTAAGCAAACTGGTATTTGTAGATTTCTTTTCTGAAAGAAGTAAAACTACATCAAAATTCAAGAAACATCTTCCCTTCCCAACTGAGCTGTCTTGGTTGGAAACCATCTGGGTGGCAGTCCTCCACTAATGCGGATTTAGAGGAATCGAGTGTGGTCTGGTCTCCGGAGAACCGGGTTTAGTTCATCTGCTTTTGTGTGTGCACTGAGAAGCCAGCGGTGCAGGTAAGTATGTAATTACGGGCTTATTTAAAATGGAGATTCTTTTACACGACAGATTGCAGCATGTGTAGGAAGAATAATGCCCACAGAAAATAGAAAACCTCCGTGAGGGCTCTTGTACTCTATTGTGCTGCAGCCTATTTACAGGCTTTGGCTTAGAGATGATTCGTGGTTTGCTTTACACAGGCGCAGGTTTGCGTGCGGGCTGCACGTGCGCGGGGCCTCCTTCCCTCGCGCCGATTGCAACCGGCACTCGCCCGCCATCGGGAAGGCACCTGCAAATGCCGAGCAGCTACAGTTGCACTGGTATTGAGCCCTGCTCAAACCACAGGATAAACAGGGGATTATAGCAAACAACGGGGCCACAAATCCCATGCAGCTTCTTCAGCGTTTCGCCTGTTACTATTGCTGCCAAATACTGGTCGTGCAGCGGCTATTTTGCTGTGTTTAACAGCTGTATTTGATTTAATGTGATATTACAAATGTTACATAAAATGGTTTACAATGACTGATGATCTATTTTCTTCTGGCCTGTCTTCAAGTAATATTTTGTTTGCAAAGAGCAACACAGCCAACTTCTTTGTAAAACCCTGTTGTACTGTTGCACTCCCAAGGCAACAGAGGCAACGGGCGTCACCCACAATCTCACTCCTAGCGCTGAGCTGCCCTCATGGTGCGCTGGCAAATGACGCTTCACGTACTGTGGCAACACGGGAAAGCGTGCGTGTTGCTGGGTGGGCTTTTTAACAAAGTACGCTTTTACTGTCCCGCTTGGCAGGCACCGCTGAACGGAGGGCCGCTGCAGCGCCTCAAGGGGTGCAGGGTGCCCGGGGGGGATGCGGGGGCTCCCCAGCCCCGGGGGCGGCGGGGACACGCGCCCCTGCCTTTCCTTCGTGGAGAAACTCCCTCCGCCCCTGAAAACTGGCAGGTTTGGGGGTTTTACTTCAGAGTGGTGGAAACAAGCCCAGGTTCGGCATATTTAATGAAAAAAATTTAAGGGAGAAAGAGAGACTACGTGGGCTGGCCCGGCCCCGCGCGCGCCCCTCCCCTCTGGCACGCGAGTCCCGCGGCGTTCCGACCGGGAGCTTTTCGCGCCACAGGGCCAGGCCCTTGCAGTTCCACAAACCCCTCACAGCGAATAGAAAAAAAAAATGGGGCCCCCGCACTAGCCCCTCTGGGGACGCCCCGGGAGAACTGACAAGCTCCTCAGCAGCGGTGGGCGGGCGAGCGCGGGGCGGGCACGCCGGGTCCCCGATCCCGAGGGGGTGTCAAGCTGCATCTGCCAGGACGCGGGCGCCAACGCGGGAAAAGCGCCGCCGGGCCCCGCCCCCCGCGGTCCCAGCCACTTTGGCGCGAACCTTCAGTTCCCTGGTGCTCGCTCCGCCGCCGCCAGCATGGGTCCGCCGCGCCCGCAGGTAAGCGTTGCCCGCGGCGGGGGCTGCCCGCTGGGCTCGCGGCACGCCTGCGGGTCGCTGCTGGTGACGCGGGGGGGGGGCGGCGGCGGCGTGCGGCCGCGCTCTCCTGGGGCCCTGCGGGGTCTCGGGGCCGGGACAAACCGGGCTGCGGGGAGGCTGGTGGAGTCGGGCGGGGCGAGCCTTTGGGTTGCGGCTCGCCGGGCACCCCAGAGGGAGCGGCGTGCGGGCAGCCCCGCCACGCGGACCTGCAGCCCCGGGCCTTCTGCCGCGCGCACGGCGGTGCCCTCGCCCGCCTGACTGGGATAGGGAGCCCGGCTTCGGAGCTGCGCTCGGCGGGGGGCAGGCGGCTGCGGCGGGGGGCAGCCGGCCCGGCGCCAGTTTCCCAGCGCCCCCGCCTTCTGCCTCCCGCCTCCCAGCTGCCCCGGCTGCCGCCACGACTGGGGGCACGAGGGCGGCCGTTGGGCACGAGGGCGGCCGTTGGGCGGTGGCGCGCGGTGGGCAGCTGCGGGCGGGGGGGGAGGTACCTCACGGCAGGGGTGAGGCGGCCCCGCTGTGCGGGCGTAGAGCCCGCGATCTCGAGGGAGCGGGGCGGAGGGGGTCGCTGTGGGGCGCGGAGGCGGGCGGCCCCGCGGCGTGTGTGTGGGGGCGGCACCATCGGAGGGGAGGCGGGGAGAGCTGCCCGCGGCCCTAGCCGGCGTGCGGGGCTGTGCCGGCGGCCGCTTCCGAGGTGGGAAGGCGTATTTGCGTGCTCATGGCGATCCCGGGTCTCCTGGCCTGGGCTTCGCGAGTGCTGGCCAGCCCCGTGCTGGAGGCCCGCCGGTGCAGCCCGGCCTGCCGCGGCGGGGTTCCTCCGGCTGGGCCCTCCCTCAGCCGCGGCAGGCGACACCAGAAACGGCCCCTTTTGTGTCTCGGGCCGCATCCGTGCCAGGCCGGGCCGGGAAGCTTTTCTCTTCCTCGTCAGCACCGGCAAAAACTGTGGCGCGTGGACAAGCCTCAGGGGTGCTGCGGTGCCTCTCCAGCGAAAAGCAGCGTGCTGAACGGTGCTGGGGAGAGGACGGGGTCTTTAAATTGCTCTGGCTAGTTACTGTTTAAACCGTATTTATAAAATATTTGGTCCAGTCGGCTGAGCCTGTGAAGTAGTAACGGTTAGAGTGCTCAACTCGGGCAGCATCGAAGTGTGGGTGAAGCAGGCTTGTCCTTTGGGTCACTGCTGCCAACCTGGGGAGGTAAAATGGGTCATTGCCGGTAGAAACGTTCCCTGGGAAATGAAAACCTGAATCCCATCAAAAAAGGTATTTCAACCTGGTACTAAATTTAACAAAACAGCAAGCTGTTGTGTCTAGAACAGTTGTTTCAAAGCTCCTGTTTTGTGTAGATATGATCCTTAGTCCCTTCCTTAACAGCTGCAGTGTATTTAGTGTTTGCCTCAAACTGAAAGTTATTAATAAATCAAAACAGATTTCGAGGTACTATTTGTGTACTTTTTTCCAGCATTGTCTATAATGAGTGGGGAAGGCTATGATTTTTGTGTATATTTCCACTTGGCTGTTTGCATAAAATGAGTATTTCTAAATACTGAACAAAACTCATCTATAACAATGATCAGAAATGTATCAGAGCAGAAACTATTCCTGTTTCTAACTTTGGGAATTATTTCAAAGTTGATGATAATTCTGCCAACTTGTATTCAACACTGTTAAATATCTGAAAACGTTAAAACCTCCTAGACTTCGACTTAAGGATGTTCCTAAAGACTAGTATGCTACAGTAGGTCTCTCTTATTAATGGTGTTGCCATTGTCCTTTTGCAGCGCCGAGGTTGTTCAGGAAGGAAAAACTTAACAGCATTCCGAAATACAAAACTGATTCCCATGGAAACATCCTCATCCTCTGATGACAGTTGTGACAGTTTTGGTTCTGATAATTTTGCAAACACGGTAAGTACAGTACAAGAACAAATAGAACTGAATGTGTAGTGCTAGTAAAGTTTGCAAAAATGTAAAGCTAGTAAATGTTTTGTGCACGGTTAAAACTGCTTGCTCTGCCTGTGTTTTTGTATAATAGTTATAAATCTATGCTATATGCTGTAATTTCATTTCACTCTTCACTTGTGCTTCTAGGTGGTAATTGTTGGAAACAGATTAGCTATTCTAGCCTTTGAAATGTCACCTAACCTAACATGCCTGATAATTTGCAACTGCCGTTCTGAAACCCCTTGTTAAATGCCTTAACTACTTTTTTTCTTTATTAAAAAAACCTATTTGCTTATACTGCACTTGTAAATGTGAATCATTTTCTGTACAACTTCAGTTAAAGGATATTTTATTCTTCATAGAAATGCAAGTTTAGGTCGGATATTAGAGAAGAACTGGCAAAAATTTTTCACGAAGCCTCTGATGATGAATCCTTCTGTGGCTTTTCAGAAAATGAGATTCAAGATGCGTTGGTAAGACAGTTGATTTTAGTTTGCAATTTTCAATTTAAATTCTTAGACATTCTTAATTGAAAAATAATGGCAGCTTCAGCTTGAAAGTCAAATGTTGTCAGAAAGTAGCATCGCTTTATTTAATTTAATGTATAGTCTAAGTACCATAGTTCCACTTTCTTTTTGTCTTTGTAAAAAGCCCCCAAGCTCCTGAGCTTTGCAAGTTCAGAATAAAATCTGCCATGTGGATTTTGAAATACAATACCTCTTAAAACTGTCCTTGCTGGATGTTACTCTGTTAGACTCTTCATATTGAGGAAACCAGAAATGCTAATGTTAGGCTAGCCCATGGGCACCAGCAAACCTGAGAAAAATTTCTGTGTATGTTGACATGCAGTCAGACCTGTACTCTGACAGTGTAACAGGAAATACTGTACTTCTTTAGCAGTAGAGAAGTAGTGATAGGTGGTGAAATCTGCCTTCCTGCTTTTCCTTAACAGTAGTGCAAGAGCAGTTTTATTGCTTAAAAAGACCAACAGTTGGTATTTAGTAGAGAAGACAGAAGTAATACCATGTCTGACATAAAATAGGTTTGTCAACTTCAGAACGTGCTGAGGAATGACTAGAAAAGAATAATGTCTGGTTGGAAGGGGATGTCTCCGAGTTAAATACACCACAGTAAAGAGAATAAGTAGGAGACAAAGCTGGAATAGATATGTAAGAAAAAGGAAGCAGTAACTACACATGATGGGCAACCAGAACCACATACCTAGTTTAATAAAAACCCTGTGCAAATAAGGATTGCCATTTGAGACTGATGGATGGTCTGTGCATATGAAGCAGGAAGCCTGTTGTTACCGATGACCAAAATAAGACTGTCTATTGAGTCTAAACCTAAAAGTCAAAGCCTGTTGCAGAATGGGCTTTTAACTAAAGAAATTAATTTCTGTCCTCACTGAACCCTTGGTTCTTGCAAAAGTTGTAAGCAAGACATCAGAATTCAAAGATAATTATGACTAAAATACCAATATTTTCTTATTTCATTGACTGGCTCCAGAAGGAAGTTTTCTCTTCATATGATTGATACTGTGAGATGGCTGTTCTTGACAGCTTACAAACTTGGGTTTGACCCTGTGCTGAGAACTGTGTAGTGGCTTTTTTTACAGCCAAATACAATATGTTGCAAAATTGAGCCCTTTAAAGGCAATTCTCTTTCTCACACTCACACACAAACTCTTTGCTATTAGACCTGCAAGTGACAGCTAAGACTGTTGCAACTGAAAGCAAACTCCTTTTTCTGATGCGTTGCGGCAGTACAGTGTGGCTCTCCCTGAGAGTTTTTATCCCCGCATCCCCCCCCCCTTCCTGCCCTCCCCAAATATAGTAGAGCACTAGGACTAGAGATTTAAACGTCTAGATTTCAACGAGATAGCCTCTTTAGCCACTGCCAAACAAAATACTGTCAAACTGTATTTAATTGCAGAGCAACTCTACTTGGATTTATATACTTCCATTCTGGTTTGTTAACAGAAATTGGAATCGGATTCAGAGGAGAATGATACAAGTGCTGAAAGTGAGGTAGCTCAGAGAAGGCAGAAATGTCCTCTTCCTCTAAAAGTAGCCATGAAGTTTCCACCTCGAAGATCAGAGAGGAGAAAGGATGAGATGGAACCTCTTCCTGAAAAGCTGATGCCTGCTCCAGATTCAGACTCTGACTCTGAAGAAAAGGGTGCCATGTTTTTAGAAAAAAGAGCTTTAAACATAAAGGAAAACAAAGCAATGGCAAGTACTCGGTGTCTCACTGGGCCCCCCCCCCCTTGACTTCTAGGGGGGACTTCTTTGGTTGTTCAAATTAACTCTAATGGGAATTATATGAATGCATTAAGAGGAATTTACATTCCTAATATTTAAATCTGATACTTTATGTACTTACTTATGACACTGGCATGTGTTGGACTAGATGATCTCCAGAGGTCCCTTCCAGCCCCTACCATTCTGTGAAAATCCATAGGCAAAGTACTTCAGTAAAAATCCATAGGCTGCAAGCCTAAAGAATAGGGCTTCAACATATTAAGTTTGAGCATTTCAAATTACTTGCAGTCACTAGAACATAAATAAGACATAAAAGTAAAAAGTTGAAGAGTGACTGCTTTTCCTATAAGTAATTGTTAATCTAGCCAATTGCCCTAATCTAATAGTCTGTAATAGCACATAAACACCCTTTTAAGGCTCTGCTTCCTTTTTCTTTCCCTTGTTAGCTTGCAAAACTAATGGCTGAGTTGCAGAACGTTTCTGGTATCTTTGGTGGGAGAAAATCATTACCAACTGTCAGTCATGTAAGTATAAACTTAATATATTTGCCCTCAGATTTCTGAGAGTCAAATTCTGACATTACAAAACAAGACTCTCAATTAAAAAACTTAATAAACCATGTAAATCAAAGTCTACTTCAGAATTTTACTGCTTCCTAAAACAGGCATCCTCACTGTGCAATTCTCTTTTGATTTGCCACTGTGTAAAGCAGAACAGATTAATTCATAGAGGTTAGGTGTCTCTGCAGGCCAATAAAACTAAACATGGTGCTGTGTAAATATGTACTTACACAAAGGCTGCAGATAAGGGAGGCAGCTCAGACTTTGAAGCTCAAGCCTGGATATTCTGCAAGTCTGGAGTCTTGAAAAAAATCCTGACATTTGGCCTAACTAGATCCTTAAAGAAGGTTGGGTTGTGAATTGGCAGTGTAATGAATTTCACTGCTAATTTACCTGTAAGCTATGTGAAGATGGGAACAACACTAAAAGCTGCAACTCCTCATAGACATCAGTTCTGCTGCTGTGTGGGGGAATTACTGTATCTTATACCTGCATGGATGCAAACATGCTTTTGATTATTTCTCTGCAACTAGCAGAATGCCCGAGATGAATTTGCCTAGGATGTTTTTACCTTGTGTTTTCTGATTTGGGGTAAGGGGAGGGAGACTTCATCTTTGGGAGAGACAGAAGGCAGGCATGTCTTTTGGGGGAGGAACTCAGAGTAGGGACAGGAGCTCTCTGGGTTTTCACCTGTTTCATTAGGGGCTTTTAAACTTTACCAGGGACCAAAGCGACTTCCAAGACGTTCATTGCCCAGAAGTGCTTTGAGGAGGAACCCAGACCGAAGTTCTCGGCCTCACACAAGATCCAGGTCCCTAATTGAAGGTCCTCCTACTCCTTTACCAGAAGAGGAAGATGATGACCGGTACATCTTAGTGAGAAGAAGAAAGATGTCTGATGAATACCTGGAGGTATGTTGAGGTTCTAGTTCTCCTGTTTCAGGTTGATCATGAAGGTGGTTTTGTATCCCTTCAAGAAAATAGCAATTCATACAGAGTTGATCAAGATTATGAGTATGCCATGGCCTGGGAAGAAGTACAGAAAATAGCATGTTGTATATGTTCTCCATTTCCCCCCATCTTATCCTTGAAAAATCACTTCCTCTTGCACTCCAGCAGGAACTAAGCAAGATCCAGTAGCATTTCTGTACCCTGAAGGTGACAGATCAAGTGAAGGTGCTAAAGCTGCATCTGTATGATAGATCTTTGCAAAGATCTATATCTCTTATTTAAACATATGATGAGTATTTGAGGCTGTGGCATTACTTTGAAGATCCCCACCTTGTTTATGTAGAGTTTTTGCTGAAACTAATACTAAAAGTATTGTGTCTTCACTATTCAGCATGAAGCCCGAACTCCCAGGAGGGGTCACCGTGGTGCCATGGCTTTTCCACACGTTGTGCGCCCAGTTGAGGAGATAACAGCGGAAGAGCTGAATAATATTTGTGGATCTGCAAGAGATAAAGTATATAACCGGGCCATGGTAAGTATATTCCAACTTTGTGAAATGCATACTTTGTGAAGTCATTTTCTTGTTATTCCCTGCTTGTGGTTTAGCATCAAATACACCAGACTCCCTCTCACTGAGGTGAAGGATGTGATTTTTGGGAGAAGTATGCCTGAGATCTTGAAACATCCTTCTTTCCCTGAACTTACAGAATGGCCTTTACCAAGCTGGTTAGCTTGCTTTCGCCCTGGAACAACTGTAGTACCTAGGCAATACCATCTGAGGAAAGTGATTAACAGACACTGAAGATGCAATGTTAAAACAATCTTGATTCAAACTTGCAAGGCGGCTTTCTGTTTCAGGATAAGTACTACTAGCTGCCAAAGAGATTGCTTGTTAAATGCTTTATTCCCCCAACTAAAGTGCCATCTTTAATGTTGTTTCCTGAACTATTTTCTCTGTGTTCTAGGGATCCACCTGTCATCAGTGTCGCCAAAAAACCATAGACACCAAGACAAATTGTCGTAACCCGGATTGTGTAGGAGTACGGGGCCAATTCTGTGGGCCATGCCTCCGCAATAGGTATGGGGAAGATGTCAGAACGGCATTGCTGGATCCGGTAAGACAATTCTGAATATTGGCTTTATTGTGCTTAACTTGAGCAGAGAGGTGCATTGGTTACTCATAATGAAAGAGTTTTAGCAAGGGAGCTGCTTAAAGTGCTGTAGTATATAATGCAGTCCTGGTTTGATTCAAACTGAATCACAGAACCTTGTATTGTGTAGAACTTGTTGTAGTTACTACTTCTGTGGCTTTATTTGCAGGAGTAAACTACAAGAGCAGAGCAGCTGCCAAAACTTTCTTGTGTTTGAGTATCAGAATAGTGTTCTCTTTTGCCTTGCATTAGTGCTTAATGCTCTATGGAAAGGAACTATATTGTGGACAAAGTGCTGCTGTTGTGGGCCATGGAAGTGGTGCAGGAGTTCAGCAGAGTGGGATGCTTCCTGTGGTTATGTGCAAGGCAGGCAAAGGAGAGTTTAATTCCTTACAGTATGAAGAATTTGTACTCTTGTAGTGTTTAGACAACTTCTGCAGTACTGATGTTCACTGCGGAACTCGATGCAGAGCAGGGCCCTCTTAAGTTGTGGATGTGAATCATGTCTGGTATTCCAGTTCAGTTTAAAAAAGCTTGTTGTCTGTCTCTTGTTTAGACCTGGAGGTGTCCACCATGTCGTGGAATCTGCAACTGTAGCTTCTGCAGGCAGCGAGATGGCCGATGTGCTACAGGTGTCCTGGTCTATCTGGCCAAGTACCATGGCTATGACAATGTCCATGCCTACTTGAAAAGGTAAGTGTGCCATTGTGTCAGTGGCGTGGCTCTGCTCTAAGTGGGTTAAGCAGCTCAAAACTGGGAAAGGAGAGCTTTCCACATCCCAGTTTGTCAGGTAAATCTCAAGATCAGTCCATGTTGCCTTTAGAATCTGAGATTTTGCCATATGATTTTTCTGACATGTTGGTTCTTAACCAAAACAAGTGTTATATCCACTCTTTCTTTTGGCTCTCAACTTGAGCTGTGTGTATTGTCAGGGCTTCCACTAGTTTAAAGAGTTTCCAAACAGTGTTTTGCTACAAGCTAACTTGTGTTTCTACTTGTCTTTCAGTCTGAAACAAGAACTTGGAATGGAAGACTGAAGCTGTGGCTGCTTTTAAATTACATACTCTTTCACCAATGTCATATTATTGCCTGCAGTGAATTGTTTAATCAAATGAGGTTACAAAGCTGGTGCCTTTCTTCCCTCCCCTTTTGGGTAAAAAAGGATAAAGAACTTTCACTTATCTCGGTGCAACTCATACTTGGGAAAACTGTTTAATGAAGGTCCTTGCCCACAGGCCCTTGTTTTCTTTTTAAACAACTTTGCAAATCAGATAGCATCAGTCCTTGCTTTCATGCCAATAACTTTTTTTTTCCTGAAAGGAGATGGGGCTTTAAGCCATTAGAGTTTTATTCATGCAGTGATATGTGCTGCAGGTTTATTTATGCTTTGAAGTTGATCACAAAAAGATACAGATGTTCTGAAAATTCAGGGCACTGTTCCCCACAGAACCAAGCGGGGAAAGGTATGTGCTTAACTCCAGGCCAATTTCTGCTGCAATACAGACTCTTACTGAACATAAATGATCAAATAGAAGCTAAGAATTCTCTAAAACAACAACACATTCTTAAGTTCAAAAAGGAAGCCCTAAAAATTGCAGCTGAGCAGTCTCCAAGCACTAATACTTGGTTTTGTAGAGTACTCAAAGTGCACATTGGCCATTTTAAGGGAAATTCTCTGAGGGACTTAAAAATGCAGCAGAAGCAGTTGGGAGCAGCACTTTGTATTTTTGCTCAGATGAGAGGAGGCCACTGCTGAAAGCTTCCACAGCACTAGCATTGCCTAGTGATGACGGTGAAGTGAACGTACTGGTATACATTGTGGACTGACCAATGTTTAAAACAGAATGTACCCTTTGTTAAATTACTATTTTTGTGGGTTCTATTCTCCCTGCTCTTGCTGCAACTGCAGAACTGCTTCTTTGCAGAATCAACACTGATCCTGGGGGAGAGAGGGATCCCTCCAGACCAGGGCTTGGTTAAGTAGAGGGGTAGTGGTTCATGTGGCTGTTGGCCAACTACAAGTGGATGAAAGATGGTAACTTGTTGAATTTGGTTATCAGGAAAAGGGACAATGAAAAACAGTCAATGGAAACAGAAGCCTGAATTTTTTTACCTCTGAAGAAAGTTAAAAAGCAAGGACTTTCTAAGCTACTGTCCAGATTAAAGTGAGTTATTCTTCCAGTTGCATAGAGCAGCATAAACATAAATAGATAATGTTCTCAAGAGACACCCTGGTTGTAGTAACAGATGAGAAAGAATGATTGCCTCGTCAAAAAGGCTTTTAAAAATAAATAAAAAGGGAGATTTAATGGGTTGCATACAGTTTGTGAGCACTTACAACTGTGGTTAGTGCTGTGGTCTCCTCCTTAACAGTCCAGCCATATTTCTGTATTTGGCTCCACATGATTGTAGAAGGATATTTTGCATGATGTTGTTAATGAAGCGTGAGTACAACAAAAACGGAGCTGAAGAATTCTAATGTGCTGTGTGGGTGGGGTCTTGTGTACTCAGTGCTGTAGAAAAGAAGGTGCCGTGAAACTGCATCCAGAGAACCACAAAGTGTATAAATGCGCTTAGTCTGGTTATGGAAACTACTGTATAAGCTTTGTATAAGGTTTAGAATGCAATGTTATAAATAATGTACAGTTGAATAGTAGAAGAATCAACTTGATTTTATTGAGCACTAGAACAAAACATGGGTTTAGACTTCTCTGCTTGCACAGTATTTGTGCTGTATGTATACATAACGATCCACAGTTTATACCTTTTTGGGAATTACATCAGTGTGTGTGAGAGGGGAGGAGAGAGGAATTTAGAAACAAAAGATGTTTATGTCTCAGACTTGCAGTTCTGTTTCATAAATCATCTGTCCTATTGAAAATCTCCTGTCCTCTTTGCCTGTTTTTATAGCCGAATAGCTGTGCAATCTGAGGTGGAGAGTGCTCTACCCTTTTAGGTACATCTTGTGAAGAAGGAACTCTAGAAATATGTGTTCTGACAGATAAGAGCAAATTTTTTCCTTTTCTAATTGCTGGGCTTGCCTTCTGATTGCTAGAGTGTGAAAGGACTATGCTAAAAGCAAATCGTTGTGTCATATCACGGAGACTGTTGTATTTAGATTTACTCAGATCTACAATGTTCTGTATAAAGTTCTTTATTTTGAAAATAAAAAAAATTCTGGGTTAGAATTTTTGCCTCTTAACTGATTTAAAAAGCCCACTAGAGCTGTACTTAGATTTTACCCCCTTTCAGGTGAACTTTTGTTGCAAAGTAAAGGAGTTGGTTGCTCCCATCATACCTGGGGGAGCAGTGAGACTAGGACATCTTTCTCTCCCCAGCTATGTGTCCCCGAATTAGGCTTGTTCTGATATTCATGCTGCTTGGATTAAATCGTTTGGTACCTGATGACTAACTTGTTACGCTAGAAATATATAGGTGCTGAGTTCAGGCCCAATTCAGACTTGAAGCACATGTGCTTTGTGCTTACCCTTCTGCTTTTTTTCCCCCCTACATTTTTTTTTTTAAACTAGATGCCCACATCCTGACCTGAGAAGAATGAGGAAATTACCAGTTTGGTTACAAGTTGAAGTCAGGTGTCTGCCACTATGTGTATATATCTGTATATGTGTATATGTATTTCCTCCCCCCAGTCTCTTAGGTAACTTCTCTCGGGCGCTCTGTGCCGGAGCAGAGAATTACCTGGGGGGCCTTGGTTGCAGGCTGGCAGTGCTGAAGACTGTTTTTGGTACTTGTGCTGCTTGCTTTTGCATCAGCGTACCTGGGTCTAGAGAGAGGAGTTACATGAGACTGTGGCAGAAGATTACACAAAGCTGACCTGTAGTGAGAGAGGAAATGGAAAGAAGCGATAGAGCAGAGTGACTGAGCTGTCTCCAGATACTCTCTACTGGTAAAATCCTGATGTTGTTACTTTCACCTAAAAGCTTTGTTGAGATGCATTACCTTTCATCCCACTGCTGGTGATGTGAGAATAAATTCATATGTAATGGTGTAGTATATTAGTTCATGGTTGACATGATCATTTTGAGGTGTCTCAATACACTTTTTCCCCAAGCCTCTGTACCACAGCTACTTAAGTACTGTTGATATTAACTTGACAAATAGTGAAAAGAGCTCATGATTTATATCTGCAGCAATTTAAGAAACTTCATGAGGAAAAGATCGTAACTGTCAGCTTTAAAAACAAAGATGCATGGAAATAGAGCATCACTGTTAAAGGAAGAACAGAAGAATGAAGGTCATGTGTGAGGTAGAATGACTGTTAATTTATTATTGAAAAAGGCTGTATGAGTTGATACTCTCACTAAAGCTACTTTCAGCTTTAGGGCCAGGTGATCTTGTGCCTAGCTCTGATATAACTTTTTTTTTAACCTGGTATAATAACTTATAACTCCTAGAAATAGAATACTGAAAAGACTAATGGGCAAATTACACTCTTAAATTCCTTGGGGCTTTGTTCCCTGTGATGGGTGGGGGATGGTTGGGCATTTGTTGCTATGTAGTAGTCCAAGAAAGTGACTATGCCAGTGAGTGATAGCTGCTTTTTTTTTTTAAGTTAAATATGAAAATAAAACCCCAAGCTTGCTTATGAGTAAACTTTTCATTACAATGATATCTACTGATGGAATTGGCCAAAACCTTACTATCAGAAGATTCTCTTAGACTATTGTATATTAATACATATGTTATTTGCTTCTTTCCTGTCTCACTTTCTTTTTAATTAAGCCAAATGTTGAAGCATTAGGTCTCTTCAAATCTTGAGAGGATTTTTGTCTTTCTTACCTATTAAGCAAACTGTTTTTTTTCATTATATGTAAGTTACAAAAATAGCGTTGAAGTATTGCTTCACAGGCAGATGAAGTAGCATACACTGTACATTCCAGAGCAACACACTCAGCTGCTTAACCAGTTACATTAGTGTAGGGAGCTGCAATGGAAATTTTAAAAATAGGCATTAGCTTTGGAAACTACCCCCCTCCCCCCCCCCCCGGCCCCTTCCTAGCCTCATGGGCTAATATACCTTTATTTTGTCTGCCAGAAACCTAAAAACATTTTTTGAAGAGAAAAGCAAGGAGATGGTAACATAACAAAGCAGCATCATCATTTGCTTGGGTAGGCTAACGGCATCAAAAAGGGGAAAATGGTTGCATCTAGTCAAAGAATGACTTTCAGTGTTCCAGGGTGAGGGAACGTAGCTGACTTTGAAACCTTATCTGTAATACGCAATGTGCATCTGAAACGTTTGGCAAGAGAGTCACCCACTGACCTCTGCTGGCATAAACCAGTTTGTTCTCTTACGGCTTAGCTTATGCAGCTCTTGCATGGCTAATGGCATAAGCTAGTGTGGAGATTTTGGAAACAGTGCCTGCTGTTCTTTCATGTTCTTGGCCTTGCAACTAAAACAAAGTGAGTAAAAAGAGATGGCTTTCTCTGTCAAGTATAGTCTGGCCAGTCTATGGGGTCCTAAATGCCAGTACCCAGGTAATGCTGGGCTGTGTCATAGATATACATGAGTGTATGGGCTCCAAATGTTAAGAGAGGACAGCATCACACTTTCATGCTTGGGTCTCACCCTTCGTCCACATGACAAGCTTGGAGCTCCTAGATGGGTGTCCAAAAACCCCACAAACCCTTTGGGGTGGGGGATGGCAAATGGGAGGGGAAGTGTATGTTTGAATCCAAAAATGTAATGATCAGTGCTAGTGGTAGGAGACCTGAAACTGGGAGATGAGGGGGGAGTTGGGAATCCTATTGTGACTGATTTTTATAAGAAGTGGATATTGAATTTGTATGAAAACACGTCTAGAGCATAGAGCTACAGTCATATTAAACAAGATCTGCTTGCTGCTGTTTGGTACGGGCTTTCTTCCAGCTAGAATTGATGGAGCTCTGGTTGTGAGGATGGCAGACAGTTCTGTTACATGAAAAAAATAAACCAAAAGTTACAGTATGGTCAGGATGGGGTAAGAAGGCATTGCATCTGTCTCTTTTGTTAGTAGTACTTTAGTAGTGTTTGTGCTGATCACTTGAACTAGAAAAAAAAAATCAGTTGAACTGTAGATACTGCTGTGTTGAGCCCTACTCATACAATCTTTCCCCTGGAGTATGTCTGCAGGTAAAACTTAGATCTGCTCCTGAAAATGGAAACAAAATGTTACTGAAGTTATGGATTTGTATTTGGGCTCAAGTTAGCTTTATATCCTTACCTGTCTGTTAATATCATTGCAGGCAGGGAGAATGAAATTGTGTGCTAGGTTGTGTCAAGAGGTGTAAGTATCAGAAGCCATAGCAAGCATCCTCATTTTCTTTTAATCACATACACAATAACAAAGCAATCCTACCAGCACTCCTTCTTTTGGCCTTGCTTTACCTCCATTTAGCTTGAATGCCCATGGAAAAGTGGTATGCCACCAGGGCTGAGGGTGAGAGGGCTCCCACAAATAAAAGATGTGTATTGTTCATGTTTTCAGAAAATTGTTTCCTCCCTGAATATCCAAACAAAATCCTGTTTGAAAATAAAATTACTGGAAAGACTATACTGAAATTTTAAACATTTTAGACTTCAGAGACATTTAGATGTCTCCTGTTTTATTATATAGCTGAAGTAAAACACAAAGTTCAATCAGTGTCTACCATTTTGTTTAATACCTTGGAGATTCACAGTCTTTAGATGTGCTATAAAATTCCAGATCTAGAGGCTTAGCTATGTTACTACTCAAATGTGAATGAACATAGGCACTCTTATCTTACATGGTTATCTTCTTATATAGCTTATTAGCAGAATTTAGCAGTAGGAAAGATCCTATTTCTTAGTGCTTTTGTGGTATGGGTTTTTTGTTGTTGGGTGTGGGGGGGGTTGGTTTCGGTTTGGGGTATTTCTTTTTGAGGCTGGTTGTAACGTGAATACAAGTGATAACAGTGAATCATCAGGAAAAAAAACCTTTGGAAATAAGCCAGAGTCAAATTCTTTTCTCGTGCTCTGTTCAATCTGCTTCCTCTTTAAAAGAAAACTTTCACATTAGCAGAAAAATAAATGCTTAGCCAGAGTTCTTTTTGTGTCCCTTTCAGCAGGGAGAAGGGGATGAGTGTGCCGAGCTCAATGCCCATGCTGGCTTCCTCCTGCCGTGGAGAGTTAACACTCTAAAAGCTTTTTCTTCCCCCTTTATTTCTGTTTCCATTTAATTCTTATGAAAAAGTTGCAATGTTACAATTTTGGTATTGGAAACCAAGCACGTAGTTTTGTTGTGAGGAACTGAACTGCTTTGATACAATCCCAGTTTTCTCTGGGAGTAGTAAGTTCTAGTTTTTAAATGGTTGCTATGGCTAGAAAACAGCCTACCTGTTTTTTTCCAGTTTCCAAAAGCTCATGTCTAGCATCTGCGGGGTTTTTTTTCAGTTCTGAGGAAAAGTTATGGATGAGATGAACAGTTCGGCTCATATCAGACTTAGTTAACTTGCTAATCAAGCCTGACTGCTGAAATCTAGCTTCTGTTTTTCCCTGTATAGATATCACATTATACTTTTAACATGTCGGGATCCACAAGGAGATGTGAGATCCTGCCAGATCTTAGGGTTCCCTGCTACCTAGTGAAACAGCCAGCCTCACTGGAGCACCCTTGCTCCTCCTGGTATGCCATGGCTTGCTGTACAATATGCAAGAAGGCACAGATTTTGTAAAAGGGATTCTCAGAAGTCCCTATGATAAATGGCTTAGTTTGTACAAAACACTCAACTCCTCCCCATGGTTAAAAACACCTAAACCTCTTTCTGCCTTAATTTATGAGCGATGTTTTCTTGGTGTTTGCCTGGCACCTAAACCATGTTGACCTTATCCCTTGGAAAATAAAGTCATTAGAGTAGGAGAGAGGTACTGGAGGTGTCAGACTACAGTAGTGCAGGGCGCTGTTACTATTACTTTCACCTGTAGTTGTACTGAGCTCTACATTGCTGTGGTTAGCATGTTTCTGGGATGTGGAGCACCAAAAATACAACAGAGGAAGAGAAGCCGTCTTGTAGTTGCTCTTTGTGCAAGGATCATTCATCAAGTGCCACCAAATCCCACCACTAGTGAGATGAGGGAGGTTGTTTTGTTCGACAACTTATCTGGAAGCACAGATAGTCATCAACCAGTGTTGGTGAGACTGAGGTTCCTCCACATCTGTCACAACAGAAACCTGGGTACTAAAGGGACTTTATGAGAGCAAATGTTAAGTGTTATGAAATACAGATGCTATGGAGTGAAGCAGCAACTAAGGTGGATCTAGTCCAAAGGTCCTACCTAAAGTTAATTGCCTACAGTTTACTTGGAGGTAATGTGTAAGGGGGAAAAGTTGCATGTTGATGAAAGTCAGAGAGTCTGTTCTGATAACATACAGTTACAAATCAGTAACTGCACTGTACTCATTCCAGTGAAATTTGGTGGTTTGGCCACAGCAAGGAGACTGAGTGGGAGATAGAGCTAACAATCTCAAGACTCCCCAGGTTTCCTTAAACTAAAGAACCAAGGGAGAAAATGCAGCTCATTCAAAAATGTCCATTAAAAAGGAAAGAAAAAATCCTTTCAGATATATGAATTGCCCTCAGTGACTCTGGGTTTACCCACACACCTTTTTCTCTTGCCCTAAATGAAAGGCTTGCTTAAATAAAAAACCTGATGGCACAGGCCAGCAGTGCTATTTGTTGATGTAGATAAATTTACTTACATAATTAAGTAGTGCTTGAGCTATGGAATTGGGTCTATCTAATGTGGTACCGTATAGCTGGAGGTGCAGAAAACATTCTTAGATGACAGAAATTTCAAAGTTTTTCTCCTGATGCTGAGCTCGTATATCCTAAGACATTGCCAATGCATGCCTTTTGTTACAGTTCAAAGAGGTTTGTATGCTGAAGTCTGCAATTGCTGAAAAAGGTGTAAATGATGCTGGAGAGTAAATATAATTTGCAGCCTTGATTTGAATGATTCCCGGCTGATTCCCGGCTGAGGGAACTGGGGATGTTTAGTCTGGAGAAAAGGAGGCTGAGGGGAGACCTTATTGCTCTCTACAACTACCTGAAAGGAGGTTGTAGAGAGATGGGGGTCAAACTCTTCTCCCTAGTAACAGACGACAGAACAAGAGGAAATGGCCTCAAGTTGCGCCAGGGGAGGTTTAGATTGGACATTCGTAAAAATTTCTTCACCGAAAGGGTTGTCAGGCACTGGAACAGGCTGCCCAGGGAGGTGGTGGAGTCCCCATCTCTGGGGGTATTCAAAAGACATTTAGATGAGGCCCTAAGGGATATGATTTAGTGGGGGACTTGATAGTGATAGGTTAATGGTTGGACCCGATGATCTTGGAGGTCTCTTCCAACCAGAACAATTCTATGAATGATAGGTTCATGTTCAGCATCTTACATATTCCTGTATTTTCCTTAAACCTGTTAGAAGAATGTTTCATCTGATCAATTGATCTAAAAGCAAATGAAACATAAGCCATCGTTGTTTGTTCATGTGTTGGTTCTCTGAGATAAAATGCTTTGTTGTATCCTGCTAATACATCCTAATTTTTTTTTATATCACTGACCTACAAATCAGAGACACCAGACTAAAGCAGGCTGCTTTCTTGAGGGCTAGGAGAGAGACTCACATTGGAGCACTCCTGCTTGACCTCCAGACAAACCCTTTATCTTCACTAATGTGCCTTATTTTACTTTTTGCAACAGATACCCCAATTTCTGTTTTGCCATCTGCTCCATGGCAATTGACACTTCAGAGGACTGGCTATTTATTACTTGCTAGCCGTGGATAGGAATACAGTAAATTCGTTACAAAATTAAAATCAATACTCACTGACATACTGCGTATTGAAGAAAATAATTGTTTATGGCACTCAGCTTAAGCTGTTCTGGTAATCACGTTGAAAAATACAATATTTATTCATTAGATCAAATTTAATGAGGCCTCCTGGCAGTAATTATAAAAATTACTGTAGCAGTAAATTACTAATGAGTTGTGATGTGCTTCCTACCTGTGAGGAAGGACTGGGGGTTGAAAAACCTGATATCCAGACAACACTAGGGAGGGTGAGATCTTGAGGCTAGGAGTCAAGCTCACAGCAGCGCGGAAGTTGTTCACTGCACCTGAATGGTAAAAAAAGGAGAAAAAAAAAAAAAAAAAAAAAGAAAAAATAGCAGAGAGACTCATAATCAGGAGTTTCACTTTAAATAGACAGTAACTCTAGGTTCGTTTCCAAATCAACATGTATAGGCAAGGGAACAATGTTATCAATGGGAGGAAGAGACTTCTTTGCCGTATGTACATCATCTTGTCTACAAAAGCAGCTGAGGTGACCTAATTTGTTGTAGTAGATCTTAGGCTAGGGACAACTTCTTGCTTTCTAGTTGTTATAAAGTTTCATGCAAAACATAGCAAAGAGGACAATGTTTTAGTGTGCTTAAATCTTCAGAACAGTCACCTAAGATGTGGAGCTAAGACGAAGGTTGAAATCCCCCACCAGCTTGCTTTGATGCAGGGAGTTTGACCTGGATTTCTTTCTTCTTCTGAGACAAAGCTTTAAGGAATGCAGAGGCTTTTGGTAGCAAATGGTACACAGCACGAATAACACCAAGGCATAAAGGTGTAAAAATGGTGCCACTTCTATCAAAAGTCCAGGATTCTGCTCAGTACAGGGTGTTGCTGCGGTAGCAGAGGCTGGCTAGAGAAAGGGATTCTGCTGCATGCTAAAATTAATGCACAAGTGAATTGGCATATAATTATGTTTCTTTCTGTAGCTTGCAAAGGTGCCATAGATTTGACAGGTGGCCTTTGGTATTGTAAAACAGTGAATAGGCTAGCTTTTAGCAAATATTTGCTGCAAAAGATTGATCCTGGGTTCAGACATCTACCCAAAATCAAATAGGAAAAGGCTGTGAATTTTAATCTCTCACAGCGCAGAACTGCTCTTAAATAAACTGTTGAGGCTTGAAAAGGAGTGGGGAAGTCTAGCACAATTTATCTCCTCCTTATGCTCGTATGTTGCACAAAAAGGGACCACTGGGCATGGCTACTTCCACACACTCATACACGTTGCGAAGTTAAAGGGGAGAGAAATGTGTCCATCCACCCTTGAGTCATCTTCCAAACCCCTTGAAAGAAGAAGAAATGTAGGTCCCTTGCACCCAGCCTACTCCTGTGCAGAGATGCTGGCTTTTGTGGAGCTATGGGTTTCTTAAGCTGAAAGACCCCCTAAGAGTCAAGCATTGCAGTACTGATCCCAAGACCCTTTGTGGCTTTAGCCTCACACCTAAATAAATGTATACACTGAAAAATATATACAATTGGGTCTTACAAAACCTTGGGCGAGCTAGTAAATGAACAGCAACAGGCCAGCACGCAGCAGGACTATTTTACAGTTTCCATAGTTTTAAGAAAAAGGGTACACCTTCATTACCCCCTCTAAAAAGCAGCGGTTTGCAGTGATTTAGCTAATTCACATTACTTAGCTTCTTGTTATTGAAATAAGGCAAGAAGAGCTTTTGCCATGATGCAGTTATAAAAAGACGACATCTCTGTGCCAACCAGAAATTAACCTTGTCTAACTTCATTGCCACAAAATCCGCAGAGCCTGCTCCGTCTGTGCTGTTATGTCACCATGACAGAACTAATGCAGTCACTCTGCAGAGAAAAGCCATCCATTTTTGGCTGTGAAGATGGTGTCTTGGCTGCTCTAGTGCTGGGTTCTTTTCCTAGCTCTGCCACGCGTTTCCTCAGTGACCTTAGGAAATTGAGTCTCTCCCTGTTTCCCTTTTTAAAGCATGGAAATCCTCTCCAGGCTTTCCCTTGCAGTCTGGTCCTGTCTGGAAGAGGAAAATAAAGTGGTTTTTTTTATTATTAGCTAAACTGAATTTGGCAATGGACAGATGTTCACTTTGCATACAGCTGTGCTGGCTGAAGATGCATTTTTCAGTCTTTCTGGAGCTGTTGTGAGGCTAAATTAACACTGATAAAAAATTCTGTGGTCTTCAGATAGAAAACACTTCAGAAATAGGAGTTATTGCGGGTTGGATTTTCAAAACTGCTGTCAGCCACAGCTGAAATCAGTGGAAGCTGTGGGCTGAAAAAGCTGGAACCCTGAACTACAATAGTTTACACGAATGTAGAAGTAGTTCATGGCTGGCATAGGAATTCGGATCAATCTACATTAAAAGCTCTCAGGTAAATACAAAAGGTAGACTTGGTGGAATGATTTTTTTGCTTGGGCTTCTCCCCCCCCCGCCCCCCAAACTGCAGCATGCAGGTCTGAGGACTTATGCCCAGAAGGCTACAAGCTTTCACCACAGGCTGGCTGACTATTGTCTCATGATGCAAAATAGATTTTCAGTTAGTATTGTGAATTCTTACAGAATCTTACAGTGGCAAAATGGGAGCAATTTACCTAATGTTTCTTCTTCTACACCTATGAAATTAATTTAATGTGTGTGGAGGGAGGGAATACTGTGGAACTAAACCTAAAAACTAAATAATAATGATGAAGCTTTTAAAAGAGAATGTCTCACAATCTGACATAAGTAGTAAGATTGTTGCTGTGCGCTATTACTATAATTAAATTACATTATGCTATTGCATTAAACTAATCCGTCAGTAATACTGTACTTAGCAGTAAGATTTTGTCACATAAACATTATGAGCCTTTAAACTTCTGCATTTTTTCTTGCAAAATGCAGGGAAAATACAGAAATTGGAGCAGCAGAATATAACATGAAAAGCTATAGCAGTGGAAAAAGGCCAGCTGGTTCAACATGTCAGTGCTTTTAAAGCAGGTAAGTTAAGAGTGTTAGAATACATTTACCAAAAGGGTGGAACATGAGATGTATGCATGAGGTGCCTGCTATTACTTTGAAAATATTAGGTACTGATCTAAAAATTCTCTTTTTAGTATTTTCCTGAACTTCAGAACACGTAAGGTTAAATCAGAAGCTGCTGAGAATAAACTGTTAAGAAAAACATGCAAATAACAACCAAAATGAAGCTGCAGTCTTTGAACAGAAGCAGAAAAAGGAGGCTACAGATCACTTAGACTATGATCAGTGAAACAGGGCAGCTGATCAGAGGGATGCAGCCTTTAGAACAATGTTGGCTCTTGCAGACCCAGGAAGCAGAATAATATTTTTCAAACTGAAGACTTCACTCCCATCGTAACAGATCAAACCATCGTTCAGACCAGCAGATCCCGTCCTCTCTCAGCCTGGTAAGCTGTTGTACATTTATTCTGGTGCTAGATCTTTTCCAAATGGGTTACTGGAGCTTTTATCCACATCCCATTGACAGCTATCCCTTTCTCACGTTTGCAAAATACAGACCATCTTAATTATTCCTTTTTGTTATCATGCACAAAAAATTACTTGGATTTTAGCAAAAATTATCAAGGAAAATGACAAGCAGATTTCTGTCCCTTTGCTTACCTCTTGCATAGATAGCCTGCAAACACACACTGTAAACTTACTGTATGCCACACTGCTGTGACTGGAACTACAGCATTTGCTGTACTTCCTATATTGGCCTCTGCCTTTAAGTGTTCACTGAACCATCTTGGTCTGCAGTCCTTATGATCTAATTGTGCACGCGATATGCTGGGATGGCCATGCTATTCATTAAGGATTCAGAATGTATACAGGAGTCCTCTTCTAGCTCCTGGGGGTAGGAATAGGATGAAAACATTATGAGACTTTATTAAGTCTTATAAGACCGCCACCCCTTGCCTCTGGCAGCCTCAGGAGTGCGAATTAGCCTTTACAGGGAGGTTATCATCCATAATACATATTTATGCTGTGTCCATCGTGTGTAAGAATGCTCTCAGTAAAACTTAGGCTAGGCTATAATAATACTTTGCACTTCTTTGTTGCCTTTCAGCTGAGGATTTCATTGTGCCTTTAAAAGCTTTCATTAACTAAAATTCACAACCCCGTTGTGCAGTAACTGTGCATTAACACCTCCACCATATGCAAAATACAGTTCAGGGAAGCAAGGACTGGTGTAAGTGGTTTAAAAAGCTGGAAAGAATGGGGAGAAAAAAAACCTGGAGTTGATTATTTCCACATCTATGTGCTAGTCCTGTGTTTTCTATCTAAAATATCTCAGACTTGGATTGATGCTCTGACTGCACTTTGCTTCATTTTTAAATGCTGATGTGTGTCAAATTTAGCATTGTTTCAAAATTCTCAAGACATTCATTTCCAGGTTCATTTATTATCTGCTGGAAATCTGTCCTTTGATAACTGGATGCAGATGTAGCAATGAGAGTGATATAATTGCCTGTGGAGCTAGGTATGGGTTTTCACTATTGTTAAGCTACAGGGTCTAGTTTCCCCAGGATGTGTATGACTCTTGTGAATGCCAGTTACACACATTCCCGAGAAGAGAATGTGCCCCTAAAGCTACAATGTCCTTCGTGCATAGCCTCCAATCCTCTACAAAGCTTACATTTCACAGGATTCAACAGTATTGGTTCTTTTGGGATCAATGAGAAACTCACCACCCATCTCCAGTATCTCTGAATTACAGAGCAGAACCAGATCAAACACAGAAGAGTTCCCTCATTTATCCTGCCTCTGTAATACATCAGAGTGTGTGCTGCATTCATTTTGTGTAGGCGGGCTGGTGTCTAATGTACTCTGTGAACATATTTATAAAGGATTAACCTGTGCCTGGTATTCCTAAAAACTGATTTAGTTAAAACACGTATTTTATTCTACTTGTCTCAACCATACAAATCATTCCTATTTGGCTTTGATATTAATCATTTTTGCTAGAGTGTAATATACTGCACATTATTGGTAGTCCTGCTATGTTTGACAGGCTTTTTTTTCCCCAGCCCATACTTCTCGGCGCATCGTATGATCTGCGTCTGAGAATTTTAACCTGCAGTGAAAGTGTTCGCTAATAGAATGTACTGCTTAGCAAATGCTGAAACACTGAGGATTTGAACAGGGTGCTCTTGCTTTAAAAGTGTTTAGAAGCAAACTGGGAGTCGAAGGTCAGGAATCACAGGTGCTGGGCAGGACCTAGATGCACTGCTTACCTGGGATGCTGTCTGTGAGGACACACACTCTGACCTGGCACCTGCCACGCTAGGAAGGATCCAGCAATGTGAAGCTCCTGGACTGCAAACTATTGCAGCCCACCCCTCCCACCAGCCTCAAGTTAAGTGTATATGTTTTAAAATAGTTACTTTGACACAGGCATTATTTAAATATTTGTGTAGGAGAAGAAGGATTAAAAGGAAATACAAATGAATAGCTTAGCAATGGGGAATTCTGACCCTCATCTGCAATATGTGAAGAAAACTCCAAAATGTTAATGGCAATTTGAGAAGTTGCCGACTAGGAACTTGGGATAAAACTGAAGAAGGGCAGACTTCTGATGAAGGATTAGGGGTAATTTACTAAAGATCACACCCACAGGGAAAATGACCAAAGCAAACACTGGAAAACCTATTGCTTCAGATGTGTGACAGCCGGACTTAAGGTTTCTTCTCACCTTGATCTTCAACCTGGGATTCAGGGCTTGCTTTGGTGTTTTGTTTTGGTTTTTTACTTTGTATCAGCCTATACTGGGATAGCAACTGTGTGAACAAGTTTATAGAGTTTTGTTTTCAATATCTAACATCTTCTGCTAGAAAGGAATGGTGGTAGTTGATTATATTTTTGCTACTTATCTGATTGCCTTTGAATTCAAGGAGTTCAGCACATTTTGAATTCTGGTCTTGATATCATATTTTTGTATAACTTGTGTGTCAGATATTATTTGTTGTACCATCAGTCCATCTTATCTGGGTATAAGAAAACACAAAAATCAGTGTGTGTGTGTGTGGGAGGATTCTTCTCAGCAGCCCATCAAGCAGTTTTTCTAGTTCATTTTCTTCCCCATTGTTCAAATACCAACTCAGAAGCTTGCAAATGTTTCTTTTTCTTGCCAAGACAGTGGTGCTTTTGCCCTGGCACACATTAATGTTTTTTTCCCTTTTCTTGTGTTTTGAGTGCAGCTGAACAACAAATTCCTCTCTGTTTAACAAGCAACTTCCTCATATTAAGTTTTTTCCATACCAAAGTATCTTTTTTGATTTCAGCACAGCTCTGCATTTGTATTTGTTAATTAAGTACTGACAAGCGAATAGCAGCAAGTGCAGCAATATTGTGTGCTTGCGGGCTTTCAGAACAGCCCCTCTGGAACCTGAGCCTGTCTGTCTCAAGGAGCCACGGCAGCAGCTGCGATTCGAGAGGTAGCCAGTAAGACAGCAAGTCGGTATTCAGGAAATGAGAGTGGCTCCTTCAAAAGAAATCTAACCTCTTTTCTGCTGTTCCATGTGCATTAGACTTAACAGTACTCTCAGAAATTTTCACGCAAGTTACACCCATTTCACACTCCTCCCTGAAACCTAGATCATTTCAAGTTTTACAGCGGCCAAATAATTTTCTGCCTGTTTTCTCACCAATGTAAGAGGCTTTCTTTAAGTGGAAGCTGGCTCATCGGAGGCCATAGGAGAACATGGACAGATGGATGGATGTGTGTGTACGTGCATCTGGAGTTCTTTTGTTCTCTCCCAGTTAGCTTTGGTTGTTAAAACAACCATTTCAGTAATTTCCTGGCTGGCTTTGAAGGGAAAAAAAATCTTGGTCTTTGCTGCTCCTGGAAGAGAGGTTGTCATAATGTTGCTCCCCTATTTGACTGACAGGCACCTTTGCGAACACACGGCATGTTTCATCTCAGAGTACCCGATGAATATCCTTACCCCCCTCTCTGGACCAGCCCACCTCTACTTGCAATGCTCCTTGCTTTTTCTCGCAGGATTGCAATCCCTGCCTTTTGTTCCTCTTTCTCAGGAGTTAATACCTCCCCACCTTACAAGTCAGCTGCGGATTCTGTCAGTTAAACACCCCAAATAACAAACCTTCCTACCCTGAAGGCCTTTTCCTTTCAAGCATGTATTTTTCTAGCCTGCAAGGGAGTCAGTGCCATAACCCTGAGCTTTCGTGGAATAGTTTCTAAGCCTGTATCTATGTATTATGAATATCTTCCAAAGGGGGAACAAACATCCCCTCTTCTGGCAGCTCCTACGTTTCGTGACTTCCTGCTCCCTCGCTACCCTCCGCTCCTTATAAGCCCCTGAACTTCATCCCCTCTGCATGTAATGTCTCCCTTCAAATCCTCCCACACTGCTGCTGTCACCTCAGCCTGCTCCAACCATTGCCTGCCAGTGCAGTCACAGCCTAGAACCCAAACATATTTGCCTCTGTTAAGACATCCTACTGTTGGTCTTTTGCAGATTTCCAGAAAGCTGGATGACCTGTGATACAAGCTTCCAATCTTTCTCTTCCATCCATACTCTTTTTCCCTGTCTGTTGGATTTTTCTCTGAATTTCTGTGGCCTGAAAAAGAAAGCATCAGCTTGTTTTTTCCCTTTTACCCCATTTAATATGACTGGCATCACATCCCCACCTTTCTAGGTCTTCTTTTTTTTGGCGCTATTCAGTGTTGCTTCTTGCTTCCTAACAAGCTGCTATTAAGAAATGCTATACACATCTTCTGCCCTGGGGATAGTTGACTGTCTCTAACCCGGAGACAGGAGACCGCTGGCTCAGGGGCAAGAGGCGACTCCTACACAGACATGTGAAACACTAGGTGACATATACGGCCAGCTTATAAAGGGAAGCATTAACAGAATTCATGTTCTTTTCAGAGACATAGAAAAGGATCCTGAAGACAAACTGAAGATCTGAGATTATTAGGTGATTTGACATCATCTCCTTCATTTAATCACTCGTTTGCTGTTTCTGACACATTTGCTGAGCCCATGATGCTTAAACTGTGCATGTATTCAGATTTTTTCCCTTCACCTCCTCACCCCATCTTGCCGTACTTTGAAATGGCATCTGCTTAGAAATCAAAGGTTTTTATCTGATGTGTCAGACAGTGGCATGTCAGATAGGTATATAAGAGACAGAGGGATTTAAAAAACAGGGAGGATAAAACTATCAGGATGACCGAGGCCTTCTCGTGCTTTGCAGTGTGCATAACAGGGTTGTATAGAGAGGAAGTCCTTCCCTGAGGGAAGCCCACAGCTCCTGCTACTGGCAACAATTACTGCGGGCTTTTTAGATGTGACAGTAATTCAAGTTTTGTTTTCAGTCTCTGTTGGGTTTTTTTTTGGTCTCCCCAGACCCAAGGGACTGATGGCCAAGCAGAACTGGCCAGTCCACCAGTCACATGCATGCGTAACCTCTCTGGTGCTCATGACAGACCTCTCTTTGACCTGCTCCGCCGTGCCTCCCCATACGTGCTCTCTTCCAGCAGGGAGGCTGTCTTGGAGCCCAGCTGCATAATACAGCATCTCCTGGCAATGTTTTTGCTCCCTAGTGACTCACTGCATTTTGCACCTGATGGCAAAAGATAATCTGTCACCTCAAATCCTACTAGTTTTGCAAGCCAGCTTTTATATAATCAGCGGGTACTTTCACCCTCTTTTCTCCAAGCATGAATGTAAGGTCCAGCTTGACTCCCCCATACATTTTTTTAAAGAAAGCAGCTGTGTTGTCCTTCAGGAAAACAGCTTGTAATTTAGCATTACTGCATTATATCCCCTAGGCAACGCTTTCTGTCTTCAGGACATATATTTATCACAGACATCACAGTATCTCTATGGTGCTTTAGTTTTCCATGAAGGGAAGCTAAAAGAGCATTTAATTCCATAATGCTCTGATTGATCTTCACCACAATGTATCTCTGGTGCTTCTCTCAGTGTCTTCTCTGTTGAACAAGATTTCTTCTTCCTCTCTTGATCGCTCAGAAGTCTGAACAGATCTCAGAAGTGTGGGCTTGCTTTGCCTTCTAGCACTACCTCCCTTTGTGCTAGGCAGAGCTTTCCATCCTGGTTAGCTCCATCAGCCAGTGGCTCTTTGCCTTACTCAGGAGGCTCCCAAGGAGAGTTGAATGTATGTCAGCAAATAAATAATTTGCCAGCACTGGATTTCTTTTCACTTTTTGTTCTCAGTTTCACTTTTGGTATTACAAGACAGCCATGGAGAGTAGGTAGATGGACACATCTTAAAATGAGTTCAATTAAGATGAACAGAAACATGATGGTCCCACTACTTGCTCTGAAACTTTTCTCTAAGTTCTTAATGCAAGCTGCTTTGTTAATTGCTGCTCCTTCTGGTGACCATTTCACCCTTGAGCTCAGAGTAGTACCCTTCTATTGTTACAAATTCTGATCCCAAAAGACACAAGAAACCAAGCTTAGTCTTCTGAGTAGGAGATACTATGTGCTACAGCACTTGCCAAACCTATATGATCAGCACACACAGCTGGAGAAAAAAGCAAGCAAGCAAGGAAGAAGCGGGAATGCAAATTTTAGAGAAATCTTTCAAAGTCTGCAATAATTGGCAAGGTAAATGCAAGGCTCTTTCTGCTTTTCATAGCACTGGTAATACCAGTTTATGATAAAAAGCTATTCTGAGTTACACAAGAAGGTAAGATATTTGCCAAAAAATTTCTTTAGTTTCTATTCTATTTTTTATGATGGACAAGAAGCGCCATCCATACTGATTGACTGTTGGCATGCGACTTACCACTGAGCAACTGTATGTTGATGGATAAGCCAGTCTCATCCAAGTGTCAGGAAGATTATCAAAAAAAAGAGCTGTCTGTAGTTTCTCCATCTCTGAGGAGATTGCCAACTCACCCTAACAAAAGAAAACATTAGTGTGCTATTTGTGTCTCACAAAGAGACTGTGATAAGATGACATGATAAATGATAGAGGGCTTTTTTTTCCCCAGTAAAAACACATAAGGTAGCTAAATCGTCAAGTGTAAAGAATATCTTGGCTTTTGCAACTGGGGTGAGTCATTTATTTTTTAAAAAAGGGGAAATGGTCAGAAAAAACAGGAGTGTAGGTTCTGGATTTTCTGTATTTCTTAAATTCACTCTAATTGCATTAAGTAATTACATGATATAGTAATTCATGTACATACGCACAGAAGCACCCACCTACGCATATGTGCAGGGAGAAAATGATAAAGGGCCAAATTACTAACTTGCTTTCAGATATCCCACAGAAAATTGTACACGCAATCAAGCTACCATTCTGCCGGCTTGCTTGCACTAATGGCTATTTGAGTACCCATGTTTTGTTACTCTGAATTAAAGATCGAAAGGAAGGTAATTCTAGGTGGTGAAAAAGGAGGTACCTTTAAAAAACTAGCCCTATGAATTAGATTTTCAGTACCTAGTCTTGGAGTGGTATGCATTTACTACAGCTGGGCATGCATATACCACGATTGTCTTCTGTGTAAATTGCTAGTGATGCCTAAGAAGCTACTTGGTTGCCCAATTCCCCGATTTGAACACGTATTCAATGTTAGTGCAGCAGGTACATCGCTATTTGAGATTGCTAGATATTATGAAAATTTGGCCCTGCATGGTTAAGAACATTACATGTTGCTGTTCAGCACTTTGTCAGCATTGAGAGACATATTATTACAAGAAAATGCCAAAGATGTGTGATGAGTTACTTATGTCCTTTTTACCTAGCTTCACTGCACTTACTAGACACACAGTGAGATCGGGACTTGGGTGTTACTGCACCTTTACTCGCAGCTAATGGCTATCTCCTGATGATGGTCAAATGCCACATAGCGATGTCTTTGAACATGTTGATCATTTAACACGATCTGAACCATGTGCCTTATCCAGTGGGGATCTATATGAAGTAGAGTTCATTTTCGGCATCAGAGGGTCTCTGAGGTATTAACAGCTGCCCGCCTTCTCTCCTATGGATTGCCTAAAACACATGTGAACACACAGTGTAACTAGCAACCAGATCTGCTAGCAGTTATACCAGAGGAGCCAAATCTCTGCAGTGGCAGAAGAGAAGAATGTCCCTATCTTACCTCCGGCTCTGCGCTGAAACGGGGGTCAGACCGTAATCAGAGGCCTTGCGTTTTGCTTCCTAGTATTGAGAGAGAGGATTTCAGTCTCCTGAGCAGTTTCATGATAATTTTTTTCACACAAATTAAAACAAATCATTTGATATACAGAGACGAGTTACATGTTTGGAGAAGGCAGTTTATGAAAGCACAATTTTTTAATCAATGAAATCAGAAAAAAGCTCCCCAAGTCTCACTCACAACTGCCTGTTACTGGCATCTACACTGATGCTACGTTTCAACCCATGCATCCCCTGAGGTTAGTAAAGCAAAGCACACGTATCTTCAGACCTAAATTAAGTTCTTGAAGAGAATGCCTTACCTCATATATCAGCAGATCCAGTCTCTCAGATTCTGGAAAAAAATCAGTTTGTGAGGAGCGTTCTGCTGGTGTTTGGATAAAATATCTGATCTTACTTTCTTCTGAAAGTTTTTTCTAGCTCTGTTTTCACTAAGAGCTACCATGTTGTCATGAGGCAAGTGTCTTGTGCACCCACTTTTGTGATAATGTAAAGGAAATCACAAACTTTGTGTACCTTAACTTTATGCAATGAAAGCAGTTCTACTGCCTTCATGTCATAGTATGAAGGATATGGAGGATTTTTCCTGTGAAATGGAGAAGGAGTGGAAGACCTGTGCAGCAACATTTCATGCTGTTAGGAAGAAAAGCAAATTCTGCCTTGTAGTTTGCAAATAATGGCATTTTGCAAACTGACAAAGGATACTAAATGGCCCAACTCTATTAATGTATCGTAACACACCAGCAAGATCTTTTTTCTGTGTGGTGCAAAATAATGCATGTATTTATGTCTCACATATACTAGAGATCCCTCATTACAAATTTCAGACTGAATCCCTGTAAAAAACAGGTATGAAAATATAAAATTCTATTGAAATTGGTGGCCACAGGAAAAAAAACCTATAAAACCAGAGACGTCACACCATCTTGTGACAAATTTGCAGCCTGCTCTATGTTTTGACTGACCTTGTCTTCCACAGCTTGGGAGACTCCTTCCCCAGTGACTGAGGATTTGAATTGCAGCTCTAATAGCATATGGAGCACGTTGTCTGCAGTTATTACAAAAGCAATCTCCACATTGGGGTGCGGGCCATAACGGATGGGGGCTTTGAGGAGGTAGCATTTCATCCATATTTTTATGGTAACCTTCGTAATCTGGGTTTGAAGAGACTGCAAACCCAGAAGCAAGCACTGACTTCCTATCAAACTGTCAAAGAAATAATAAAAACCCTGTCACCAAGACACTGGTGGCAATCCTAGCTAGACAGAATAAGGAACCTGCTTAGGCATAAATGAAATTGTTCTATTATGGCGTCACTGTTGACAACAAGACTTTTATAACACTTTTATATCTGTGGAAATTAATCTAATTTGTTCCCCATTTTAATTAGCTTCTTTATGTCACACCCAAGTTCCGATGCTTGCAAGGAAAAAAATTATGAATTTTCTAATAATCAGATTATTCTTCAGTTAGAAAACAGCAGAGGGATAATTTTAATTTAAAAATAAAGAGAGAGCAATATTTTAAAAGAAAAATGTTATTTCTTCCAGATTACAAAGTGCTGCTCTCTGGTGTAACATTATTATTCTGTGTAGCAATTTATTAAATGAAGCAATTTATGGTAGCATCTCTGAAAAATGCCATCCTTTATTGAAATGAAAGCGAGTAATAGCATAAGGACTGTGAAATAAAAAGGCAGAATATATTCTTTTAGACCATTACAAAAATACATGTATTGTCTATTTGACAATCAATACACTACCATAAAATAAAATGGAGCTGTGGTATCATCATCATAATTTCTATTTCAAATGGTTTGCTGAGAGCCAAATTGTGTCTTTTATGGAAAAGAATGACAAATGGTTTAATTCAATATCACACGCATGTGTATATACGAGCTGAAATTCTGTTGCAACTCAAAGCTGTTAGGCAAATATTTTAGGATCATCACAAGTTTAAAAACAACAGACGTGTGGGAGTACATCCATTTATTTACACTTGTACTGACTTAAAATTCAAAATGTTATTTGATGCTTTAAAAATACTGCTGTGGGATGTTAAATTACTGCTGGATTCTACTGTTCTGAGATACCTTTCAACCTGCCAAGATGCATGATGATGATGATGATGATAATAATAACAGCTGTAGTGCAGGGATCTTTAAAATAATGCGGGGCTCATTCCTGTAAGATAAATACCATTTTCACTAACCCCCGTTTTATGATTCAGCATTTCTGATGCAACAAAGTGAAATAATGAAAGTAAAATAACAACAGGTTTGTGTGGGATGAGAAAGGGAAAATGAGCACGTGCATTGTCAGAATTTCTGCAGAAATTGTAGGGAAAAAAGCTCTTATAAATGGCACTTCCCTCCCCCGCCCGGGAAAATTCCTCCTCTTGTTTTTACTGTTCACCACATTTCCTTCTTTTATTCCTTTTTCTGATCTCGTCCTTTTGTTCCCCTTCCCTCCTCAGATGCTTCTCCTTCCTCCTCGCAGCGGGAGGCTCCTGGCAGCTGGGGACGGAGAGCCACGGCCGCAGGATGGCACAGGGCTTGCCGGCAGGTGAGCTGCTGCTGGCTGGGGGCACCCGCACCCACGGAGAAGGAAGACGGGAGCCCACAGTTTGCTGCCGTGTACGTACAGGGCCTGTTTCACTCCTGCCTTCCTCTTTGACGTGCCTCTTTTTCCCAGGGACGGGGTGGGTACGAAGCACCCGCATGTGGTGCTGGGAGCTTTCTACACCTGCCTTCCTCAGGGCTGGGGCGGAAGGAGGAGGTGAGATGGCAAATGTGTTCTCAGGTGAGGACGGGGGCTGTGAGCCACCCCTCTCGGCCGTGCTCGGTGTGGGCTGGAAAGCAGAGACGTAGGTGCTGCCTGCCACCTGCCTCTCATCTCCATCCAACAAAACGCTGAGTTCAGCGAGGGTCCCTCCAGCTGCGGCCACTGCTGCAGGCAGCCATAATCACAAACTGCCCCAGAGAGGGTGGGAGGGAGAGGGCTTTTTTGCCTCCCTCTTACCAAAATAGTTTTATTGCCCACAGACACTTCGTAAATGTTGCCGCTCGGCTGCAGCCTTGCTGGCACAGTATTACAAGAAATCTTTGCTTTGATAAGAGATCAGAGGTCACCACTGCAGGGGATCAGGAGCTGATTTATTAAACAGCTTAATTTATTTAAGATGTAATTCGTCAAAAAGAGTAGTGCACTTGCGGCCATTTAAACGGGTAAGAAAGTAAAGTATGCCGGTTAATGCCTGTATTTGCTTTCCCCAGGCACAAAACCCCCGCTCAGTGGGTGGACACAGGTGGTTGCAGTCGGCCGAGTCGCCTCCAGCCCTGCAGGTCTGTCGCTTCTCCAGGACTGGTTTCTGCTCATCTCACACCCCTGTCCTCCGAATGGAAACCACGGCAGAAAGTGCAGTATGTGCCTTGCTTTCGCTGACATTGCTCTATCAATGCTTCATGGCTTATGTGTTAGTAATAACCAGGGCTTACGTCGGCGCCCAAGCAGGAGGCTCAGGGACGGGGGGTGGGTTAGGTCCCACTGGAGAGTTTCCCCGCAGGCACCCAGGTGTTTGGCAGTGGTGCTGCTGGAGGTGCGATCCAGCGTGGGGAATCTCCCTACGCCCTATCTCCACCCTTAACACAAACGTATGCGGGAGGAAAACCTCCCTAAGAGACTGGCCGGCATCGCAGCCTCGCAGCCCTGGCCAGGGTCAACACCGGAGGGCACACGACTCTCCCCCGGGGCCTCCTTCTCCCCAGGGGCAGCCCCGCGGCTCCGGGCGCTCCGCCGGCAGCGGCGGCCGAGTCACCTCCACCCGTGCGGCCGCAGGCCCGGAGGGGCGGGCTGCAGGGGCCGGCTGGACACCTTCCCCCCCCCGCGGAGCCCGCAACGCGCGGCGCCCGCCCGCGGCTCCGCCACGGCCCGCGGCCCCGCCAGGGCGGCGGCGGGGGCAGCTGTCGGCAGGGGGCGCTCTGGGTCCGGGAACGCGCCGCCGCCGCTCCGGCCGCGTCCCGCTCGCCGCCCCCCCCGCCGCACGGCGCGGCCCGCTGCCGCCGCCCCACGGGGACGGGGACGGGGACGGGGACGGGCGGCTGCCCCGGGCGCCCGGCAGGTACTGCGAGCTCGCACCGCAGCGCGGGCTGCCGCGGGGGAGCGAAGAGGTTACGACCTCCGGGGCAGAGCCCGGCCGCCGGCCTGAGGGGCCCGGCCCGTGGCGGCGCCCCGCAGCCGCCCGGCAGGTGCGGCCCGGCCCGGCCCGGCCGGCCGCGACGCCCCGAGCGCACCTGCCGCAAGTGGCGCCGGGCGGCCGCGGGGAAGCGCAGCCCGCCCGGGGCGGAGGGGCTGCCCGGCCCCGGCCCGTTGGGGCCCGCGGGCGGGCGGAGGCGGGCAGCGGGCCCGGCGGAGCGGGCGCCGGCAGAAGTTAGTGAGAAACGCGTTTTGCCCGTGCCTGCAGCCGGCGGTTTTCTTTGTGCGTTTGTCAGCACTTTGCGTGACATTCCTTCCTCTGTGCAGTGGGCTGGCAATTTTTCCCTTTTTTCTCGCTGGAGGAGATTATTCTAAACGAGAGGAAAAGAAGAAAAGCTTTTGTAATTTTTACAAAGGTTTTTTAGAACATACTGTTTAAATGACAGTTGAAAAACAATATTTTTTTTTTTTTGTAATTGGGAGTTTCTTAGCATTCAGGTTGATGCTCTTTCTTTAGTACAGATATGTATTCCAAAGAGATACTTGATTTCTTTGACCATATCTTTAATCATAGCTTATAATTACTACCTATATACACCTATGTTTGTTTGTATGTATCATTTGAGAGTCAGTAATAAAAATTGTTTTTATTAAAAGCCTTCCAAAACAAAAATTAAAAAGGACAGGGGAAAATATGATAACCTAGCAGCCAAAGCACTCTTTCCTCTTACGTACGATCCAAACATTTTGGACCAAATCATTAGCAACATAAATTGGCATAGTGAACCTCACTGATTTACCTCAGCTGAAGACCTAATTCCAGTGCATGACATACTCAGAATATGCAAAAGATATTCCAGAGACGCAAAAAAGCATGGTCTCACATTTCAGGAAAAATCAAGCTAAGCTAGACTAAACCAAAATAAATTCTTATGCTGTACTACAGTAATTATCTGTAGTGACTGCAAATTCTTTGTTTCCCGTGCACACAGGCATGTTTTTAACCAGAAGCTGTATGTGACGCTTTAAAACGAAAAGAAGTAATTTCTTGTTTGATTTTTTTTGGTGATAGATGTGCAGTTATTTCACTCTAGGATATATGAACAAATCTTTAAGAAATGAAATGCATTCTGCTTTATTTTTGCATATCCTATAAAGGCTTTTAGTGGCTTCACCGTTTCAAGTGGCTTTAAAACAAGAAGTTTAATAGTCACATTTTTGAAGTTTCATTTCTGTGGTGTTTTACTCGCCTGGTCAAATTTATCCAGTGCAGCATGGTGATCAGGCAGCATTTCAGGTAGTGGCTTATCAGTTATTTTGATAGGAGGTTTCCCAAATCCTCCCTGGAATGAGATGCTCTTTAGGAGAAGGGGCAGGTTCCCCACACGCAAAACCGATCGCCCTGCTGACTTCCTTCTCTGGGTTTCTTCAGTAATTTCGCTAATGTGTCAAGCCACTTTGCTACAAAATAAATATTCAGATGGGGAGGGAGGGGGGGAGAAGGGAGGAAAAAATAGGCCTCCCAGTGAGCTATTGATTTGAAATATGAAACATTTTATTGATACAAGAAAAACCCAGACATAAGGAAGCAGTTTGATATTGCACAATATTTGAAAAAAATCGTGTGCATCTGTTTAGCACAATATACTGCATAATGACAGCAATCTTCCCTGTTTGTATCTATTCATCTGATTATACAGCGTAACAATTCTTTTTGCTACACATTTATTTACTAAAGGATTTTTTTTAATGGATAATAAATTAGTAAATCAGATATCATGTGCTTGGGAAAATACGTTAGTTGGCTCCCTACACACAAGCTAGTTGCAATTCATATTTTATGTGATAGTCAGTGATACTTGCATATACAGATGAAGTTACGTGCTTCCCTTGTGGCGAAGACAAAGGAAGTTTTAAATCACTATTTAGTACTCTTTCATCTAGGCACATGTTATTTTGAAAAGCTTCAGTTTTTAACACTGCAATGCAGCACTGATGTAATGAAGAGCTTTGACTTACTTGAAGTATAACCCAGTGGCCTTCTTTTGATGCTTTTTCCATAGCTATTTCTGCTACAGCTTCCTGTCCTTGACCCAACGGTACATTGTGAAGTTCTCCTGAGTCAATGGTAAATTCAAACTTGTTCCCTAAACAGAACAATACACTGTACTACTTCGAGCCAAATAATGAAGTGTTCAAACAAGCATGTGTTCTACACACAGTGTTTAAATGGCACCACATCGCATGAGTCACTAAAGTAAAAAAACAGCCCTTAAAAATATAGTTTTGATAAATCAGCTGAGTTAGGATATTGTATTGCTTTCTGGCTAAGTATTCTGTATTAGCAAAATACTGCTGTGTCTGAAAAGCAACCCAGAAGCGGAACAATTGATTCCTGCTAATGGATTCCCTACCTATTGCCTATATAAATATTTCAATGCACACGGAAGTGGATATGTTAGCAATGTACCTAAAGAAAAAATAAGAAATGAAATTAATTACTAAAGATAACATTACACACAGGCAATACGAGGGGCTAAACAGAAGTCCTTACGCTGGTGCTGGGAGGTAGTTTGGTCAGAGGAGGGTTAGCGAGTTTTCAGCGTATCATCTGGGCAGTAGGGTCAAATCTGTTGCTCAAGTATGCTTATGCAAGGTTGACGACTTGCGCCAGTAAAATGCAGAAGAGCAGCCAGCGTTCACCCGGGCAGCTGTCTGAGTCAAGCACTGTAACTTTCACCAGATAGGACGTGTTCCAGATGTAATGCCGTCTGTGCGTTATGTGACAGCACTCAGCAGCAATGGAAAGGCCTCATTTATTTCTCTGGTGTTGTGGTAGTTAGAATGTCTAAGACCAGTGATACTGATAACTAATTTGGTAGAAATATCTTTTATTTGATGGTAAATGCTGTCTCTAATGGTTCAGAATCGGTAAGGGGGCCACTCTGGGAGATCAACACTCCTGGGGAACAGCACTACCTTCTCTGAAAGTTTTTGTGAACACTGGACACATTTTGTTCCAAGTTACATTCGGGCAAAGTTCCCATAAATTAAGAAATAGAGTTGACAGAGCCTCGGGGAAAACAACAGTTAAGGTGTAAGACCCATCTATGGGGCGTAATATTTTATCATGACTTCTATTTGGTAGACATCCAAGTACAACACACGTTAGGGTCACTCACAGTGCAAAATCTGTCCTTCAAAGGGCTGAGGCTCGTAATGCAAACTGACAGCACAAGTCATCCCGGCCGGTCTGCTGTCTGACATCATTATCGGCTTCAGGAGAGAACTTTTTGCTTTTAGAAATTTCTCTTT
Source organism: Phoenicopterus ruber ruber (assembly GCA_009819775.1). Taxonomy (NCBI): domain Eukaryota; kingdom Metazoa; phylum Chordata; class Aves; order Phoenicopteriformes; family Phoenicopteridae; genus Phoenicopterus; species Phoenicopterus ruber. The sequence continues at coordinate 19,979,834 of CM020220.1, read as the reverse complement.
TCTGGATATTACAACTCCATCGCTTCCACTTGTCCTTTCCAGGAGCCTTCAGTATCTCTCTTTAGGTAACAAAATTTATTCATTGTTGTCCACACTTGAAAGAATACTATGTTGAGCCAGTACATTTGAGCACAAGCATATGAATTTTGAAAATCAATATGTAGCTAAAGTTTTTGATTTTTAAAAAACTGTGTAGGATCATTATTATAGACACACTGTACCCTGATTTCTCTCCATGCAGAGTTAGAGAGGAAGTCAAGGAACTGTTGAAACAGTGGTCAATGTAAATTCAGAGAGTTCACAAAGCGTCAGCTTCTTTTTTTTTTAACTAAAAGCTTTAGGACAGAACAGCTGTGAAATTAATAGAAAAAATTTGTAACACTTCTCAGTGTTTATTTTCGCAAAAGCTTTGGATTTTACTTGTGGCCAAATTCCCCATTTAAAACATTTTTAAAGCATTTAAAACCATGCAATACAGACTCTGGGTGTCATAAGCTTACGCATCATACACGTATAGAAACATTCCTCCTAGTACATGAATCGGTTCATAGATGATGACGAAGCGTGTCAGCCTGCAAGACCAGCTAAACTTTCACCAAAATATGGAAAAAATTCTAAACGTAAGGCTCTTCTGAAATGTCTGCCTTCGCTAATTGAATGTGGACTTTCGTGTGTAAGCCTTTAGTTTGTCAACAAGGCTAGAAACACTGAATTGTGCTGACAAAGAGTATTAATACAATATTCCAAGGTCAGTTGAACTCAGATTTCTCTAGAAGAGGAACAGTTTCTATTAAGAAGTTGCCAGATCAGAGATATATGGCGAAATGCTTAAAATTTTAGAAGTCTGTAAGAACCAGATCTAAATTTTCCACTGTTGTAAAAAACAAAAAGGGAGCTCCACACCATTATTTATCACCTTGTACAGGGATGTGCTCTGTTCTGTTACTTGGTATTTAATCCAGAAGTGCATTCAGCTATGTATGAGTAGCGAGCACTGAGTTATAAGCCATCAGAGCAGCAAAAGATAGGACAGAAATAAACTGTTGGCTGCAATTGCCCCTTTGAAAAAGAACAGGAATTTTGAGAGGGGAGGGAAGGAGTTTCCTTGTCCCTGGTGGAGTTTATTATTCTCTGGAAACAGGTAAACCAACCCTGGCTCATGAAGATACTTTAGAATAGGAAATGTTTTGCCTTTGAAATGTACCAGATTACATGTCATTTCAAATAGTGTTCATGGCGAAGATACCCCTGGGACCACCTTACAAGAGCTTTATTTCTTGCCTGCAAATTAGTCAGTTCAAAACACTTCTCCTCTCATCTCTGCCTTCAGCTCTTAATACCACACACACCATTCATAAAATAGGGGATAAGAATGAAAAGACCCTGAATACAAAAGTACAATTAAAAAAATAAAACAAAAGACTGTAAAGGCAAGAACAAGATGGGTTTCAGCCGACAAGGAAAAGAATGAAATTTTGGTGCATTTTTGGAGGCATTTCAATAAACCCTCTTTTTTCCGTTTCAGCAGGGGCTCATTGAAGCAGCTATGTTTTCCAAGTGGCAGACAGACAATAGCATCTACATTATTTTTAAGAAAGCACTCATAGCACTAAGCACCCACTACTACTAAATCCGTCTTAGAGGAGAAGGGTGGAGGAAGAAGAAAGGTCAACAAATGTATCACGTTCTTTGTGTAATGCCTCACTGACATTTTCCAACTCCCTCAGCTGGCTTTTATTTTTTTATTTTTTATTTTTTTTTAGAATCCTGGTAAAATGCAGTAAAGGATTTAAGGTTATCGTCTGTCTCTCTCTAACTTCTGACATCTCTTTATAACAAGAAAGAGTCACAGCCAACTGTAACAGGAGGGCAACACAATGAATCCTGGTTAGACAGGGAAGGGGGGAGGTTCAACTTTGCTGCCCCTTTGCCCCTATTTCTTCCTCACAGAACAGAAGTGCCATCTGTTCCTAGCCCTAACATGCATGCATTTGATTTCCATTCGGTAATAACTAACACAGGAAAAAGATTATCAAGTGATCTAAAGCACTATCAGCATTAGCAAGTCTTCCCCATCCAGTGTTTTGTTTGCACCTCCAAAGCTCTGCAGATGAAATGGATATGGGCAAGTGCCTTAATTGCCTAGAATTATTCTGTTCTCTGGTAGAGGACCATATGGTCAAGGTGTGGAACATGACCAGACTAAGGATATTTAGGTGCTTGGGTCAGAAAGAGATTTAGGAAAATCAAACGAGAGGACGAATGTTTAGATTCTCCAACCTGAATTCAGTACACCAATCTCTGTTACTTGGTGCTGTAATACATCATCATAATAATGCGAAATCAAGTCACAGAGTGTATTAAAGTATGAGCAGCCAGTATTAAAGTATGAGCCTGTTTCAAAAGAGCCTGTAAAAATGTTTCTTAGGCTTCACAGTCAAATTTGTCGCATTCACAAGTAAAAAGCCCAACAACACCAAAACGACCAAACACCTTCCAGTCCAGCAAACTCAGTTTAAGATCCAAAAAACCAATGAGAACATCTTTTCTTCATAACTCGCTGCAGGTGCTGAAGACCCCGTGGCTCCCTCAGTTATGGCCAGCTATGCCTGATGTCTCATTGTGGAAAGTAACGGGGTGCAGCAGCAGATGTCAGCGAAGGAAAGGTGCCTACGATGTGCTGTTTGCAAAGCAAGGTAACAATTAAACAATAGGTGCAGTGGGATTTCTCTGTCCCAGCCCTTCAGGCATTTCAACGCTCTTTCCTCTTGCTGTCTATACCTGATTATTTTAGCAGTGTCTCATTTCTTTGTCTTCTCATCTTTTCCCCCTTTGCTGCTGCTGCCTGCCCACCTTGTTAGTTAAAGCACTTCTACGGCCAGAAATTGACTACGTTGTCAGACGCCAGCGTTCTTCCCAAGCACCGGGAAAGGACCGCAAGCGTGGGAGAAGCATGGCCAGAGCTGTTATAATGTCAATAAACTTGTAAAATGGTTCAAGAGGGCAAAGCCAAGAAAATGGCTAGCAAGTAGCTTGTGCTTTAGACTAGCTTATTTTGCGCAAGTCAAATATTGCTTAAGCTGTATCTGAAATCTGAAGCTGATCTGTCTGGCAAACCTACTGATGTCTACATTGTCAAAATACATGAGACAACATTTCATTTCTCCAAATTTCCATTAATTTCATTGCCTTATTTTCTTTCTTTTCCTCCTACACGGGGATGACATTTTTGAAGCGTACTTCTAAGAGCATAATTTGATCAAATGATCCAAGGGAACTCCCTATAGACATCCATGATTTAATGCTAGATCTGTTCTAAAGGTTGGCATGCCTGACACTGGCAATTGGTTTAACCCCAGTTAATTTTTAGGTAATAAATATAGTGTGTTTTTTCCAGTCAGGACTGTATTTTGCTTACACAGCTCAATCAGAAATGTATCAAATAAAGGCAGGGTCCAGCCATGCATGGTGGTGAGCGTTCTGAGCATCCCAACCTCGACCAGGTGACTTCCAGATGGCCTCGAGGAGGCTGGGCAGGAATTCCCTGGTTGGCTGACTTATGGTTCAGTACAGTAGATATACTCTCTGCTCTGAAAACAAGTAGGGTCAGCAGCTGAATCTGAATTTCTTTGTCCTTTCTTTCCCTTCTCTATTTGGGATTTCACTTTCCAGCTCACAGCACATGCACTAGAAGCCAAAGAAGCCTCTTTTATTAGGTTAGTATTTTCATCCTAGTCCTGACTCACATCCGTGCAGGCTCTGGGCTCCTCTGCTCTGTACCCATTTATCACTCTTTTCAAAGGGAAGAAGGAAACTCTTGGTATGGGTGCAAAACTTAGAATCTGTGCCGAATAAGAGCAAGAACACAGCTGCACAAGACTCAGCATACTTCTCACAGACAAAATGCAGTGAAAGAAGAGATGGCACTTTAAGCTAAATCAGAGATCATTATACAATACTCTTTCCATTCAGCTCGTTCTAGGAGGAATACGTACATGCAGTGGCAGCAGCACTCGGGACATGAAGAGCTACTTTGAAAGTAGATGCGGATCCTGGTGTTTGAGATGGATGGACAGTGGTGAGTGAGAAAATCAGCTGTCCCTGCAGAGGTGCTGCCCAGCCACAGCAATGTCTGTGAAATCATGCCTTTCTGTCCTTAATGAGAAAGCAGCCTGGACTGGCTGAGAGCAAACCCAGTTTGTAGGAGGCGTTTCAGACCGGCATTTGTTGCCTGAGGAGGAAGATTCCAGGGGCCCGGCAGAGCCGGTTAGCAGCATGAACAGCTCAAGCTACGGCAAGGAGACCCGAGCAGAAGTACCTGAACCTGTCCATATTCCCTCCTACTGTGGTGAGACAGGAAAGCACGCAACCAAGGCCTGAAAATCATTAGGCAAAGGACTCTTCTGGGGGCTGCATGGCCACACGTACAGGTACACACACAGAGTCATAATGGGAGCTCGTGCAGGGTTCATGCTGTACCAGGAGAGCTAACTGGGCTATGAAAGTAAGCTTTTCTCTTTCAATCAGACCGACATGAATGATAGTTGAGGGTGTAATGCAGGCGGTCGGGTTCTTTACACTCAGCCTCACGTTGTCAGAGGGTTTTGCTTGCTGCACTGCCCTATGAAGTACAACAGTAAAAGCCTGTGACAGGAGGGAAAGAAAGGTGTAACACTAGTTACACGCCAGTGGTAACACTAGATTAAAACAGCAGCACGCAAACACACTGACCTCTTCCTGAGTGGTAACCTTGAGTGAGAGCTAATTCACTGGATTGATTTTATTCAGCTTGTCTGTAAGAAAATAGAGCACGGCAGCATTGACTGCAACTGGCCAAAAGTGCTTGCGAGCTTCAGTGATCTTTATGGTGTTTATTTCAGCTTCCAGGTCCTTAAAAGATATTGGCAATGTTAAGATGTAGCATTACACTCAAAGTCTTCTTATTGGCAAAAGGATATTGGCAAAAGGCACACTATACATGGATCTAAGAATTTATTGTTAGTCCAATTAATGTTTTAAAGAATCTAATAGTCAAAATTACTTAATGAATACAGGAAGGTCTCATTAAAAATAGAGTTAAAATTGCTACACAAAAATTCCCCTATTCTCTCGTGTTGTGCTTACTCCTCCAGTGCTCCTTTGAGTCTTAAGATTGACACTTCAGTATTTCTCAAAAGGAATGGGGGAGTATTACGATGAGTCATCACCAGGAGGAGTGTGATATTCATGGGAGGGGGATGTCTTTCTCCTCAGTCTGGTGTCTGCTTGGATTTAGTTTTATATGTTTTCTTAACACTATCAGCTTACTGTGATTAAATGACTGATTTGTGTCATCTGTGTCTGCACACTTCCCCGCAACTTATTCTGGAGCTATAGGCAGTTCAGTCCACAATGAATAACCATTTGTTATTGCTATAAACAAAACCAAAACAAATCTAGGCAAGAGTACCTCACAGCTGGACAATGGCTATCACAGCTAGAACGAGTTAAAAGCTGTTCGGGCCCAGACAAACCCAGGGAATTGCTGAGACCCTACACTGTCACGTCAATACAAGCCTTGTTGCTTTTTACTAATAATGGCAAAATCACATTTACTGGGCTATAAAGTCCCTTTGGATAGTCTGTGAATTGCAGAGTTCAGCAAGGATTTGGAAACCCTCCTATGACTGCAGAATCATGACTGAGCAGCAGATCTTGGAAGCATTCACACTTCCCTATCTTCTCTTGAATCAGGATGAGAGAGAGAGAGAGAGAGAGATACATATATATACACAGGTCTGATTGACCTGTATTTCTTCATTGCCATCAGGAGAGCAGCTAACAAAAAGTGTTTGATTTTCATCGCCAATATAATTTGCACAATCAGTAGGAATACTGTGATTATTAAAATGAGAGCTATAGGTTGTAGAGCTAAGTTAAAAATTCCTGTAGCTGTAGGAGACCATAGTGTAACCTACAAGGGTATAGGATAATTAAGATCACATGCTTGAATCTAAGGTACATCTCTCTCGCGCTCTCTCTCGTACACACACACATACACACAAAATCAGGCAGGTTTTACATGAGGTAATTCACAACAATTTCTGGAACTGGGTCTGTACGCAAACACAACTAGATCCCATATATATGATTAGAGGTTGATTAGAAACAGAAGGAGAAATGTCATAGTCACATCTGGTTAACTTTTGAGCTAAGCAATCATCTGAAGACTGGAAAATAGTATCTTCATATATCTATTGCATATTTCAATGCTATTTGCTGGCATTCTTCTGAAAAGACTCGCTGGAATATTCCATTTCCTTTGACAGTCTGTGTTCACAGATGCACATCTTTAATATCAGAAACACTTGTTATACATTTCCAAAATTATTATCTGATCGGCTTCTTGGTAACAAAAAGAACTTTTCCATCAACTTGATACATGACTACATATCGTACATATATGCCCTGTTTCCACCACGTGCTAAATTCAAGATTTTTTAAAATACCTCCAATATAACATTACACAAATGGTGCGTTTATTTAAAAAATACGATTTTCCATGGCAAAAAAAAAAATTAGACCTTCTTGATCTGTCTTTGCTTCTTTGTTTTATAAGCACTCAAAATTTCAAGCATACTTGTAAGTGTATGTGTATTTTAATGTTACAGGTGTAGATATTCATATCTCGGTGATCTGTTAAGCGTGGTCACTCTTAATGAGAGGACGTACAGTCCGCCTCATCTGGAGGAACCTCACCTTGAGAGTGCCACAACCTCTCAGGGCCCCTCCGCCAGTATTTCACCACCCTCACGGTAAAGAATTTTTCCTAATCCCTGGTCAGAATTTCCCATGCTCCGACTTCTGCCAGCTGCCTCTTTTACTGCCCTTGTGCACCTCTGAGAAAAACCTGGCTCTGTCTTCTCTGTAGCCTCTTACGAAGTATTTTTAGACAGCAATAAATCCCTCTGCCCTCTTGGCCTTTTCAAGGCTGAAGAATCGCAGCTCCCTCAGCCTCTCCTCGCATGCTACCTGCTCCAGCCTCTGCTGGGTTAGCGCCAGTAGGTTAATGTCTTTCTTGTACTGTAGGAGTTACAGTAATTAAATTCATACTTTTCATTTATAACATCTATTTTTGTTCATATACTTACTGATAGGGTAACACTTTTAACTTGTTCTACAGCTGTACCCTCTTCTCAAGTTTTATCCTGTTCAGTTTAGTTGGATGTGCTCCCACTTCAGCTTTCAATTCCCTCCTCTGAAGTCCAAATTTCTCCTTGCACTGCCAGTTCTTCAGTTACCTCTCTTGCCACTAACCAGACAGCCCATGTTTCAGCACATTAGAGGCTTTTCAAGAGAAAAATTTAATTTGATTTTTTTTTTCTTTTAATTTTGCAAAATCTTGTTCTGCTTCCTGGATACATCTGCAAGAAGCTGGAACCCAAGGGTATGGTCCCCTCTGGAGAGCTAAATAACACGCTGGCCTTGGACCAACAAATCTTAGTAAGACGAATACTTCTAAAGAAGACCTAGGATTTGAAAATTAGGAGAGTAGCAGAGCTCTTCTGAGTTTGCCTCTGCAAAATTTCTGACAGCATTTGGCTCTGCCATATCCCGGTACGGAATGCTCCTGAGTTTCCTCTGCAGTCAAGGAGAGCAGAGGATACTCAGGACTTAGCAGAAAGTATTCTCCCTTCTGAAGGATCAGGCTGTTGAAGAACCCCCTGCTGTTAGGAATATGACCTCTTCAGGTGCTTAAAATTATTTAATTAGCATTGTAAACGTTAGAAAGAACACAGTTGACAAATCATTCTAGCAAAGGTAATGGACCTGTAATTGCAGGTGTCGCAGAATTTAGTACAAAAGATGGCGTTTTCAAAATTTGTTTTTTAAGTGTTTTAAAAGGCTGTATACAGAAGGGAAGCAAGCAAGCTATCAGGCAGTGGTTTTTTGTGGACTAAGAATAGAGGGAACATGCAGCAAGCATCTTGCTGTTAAATTTGCCCATGACAAATAGCGCAGCTGCATGCAGCGTGCAAGAACATCTGTAGACTCATGACACATGCAGAATCCCCCACACTAAGAGCGTGACATTATACTGAAAACAATTCAGTTGTAAAAGCAATATAAATCTATTTTATATAATCTTTCTCCACCTTCTCCTCCCTCTTCTCTTTTGAATCATGTTAACTCAAGAATTCTGTCACTCCTTCATGGCAGCAGTAAAAATCACAATATAAAAGTGACTAAGCATTTCAGGATTGTCTCCTGTTTTCATTAACAGCTAGAATGCAAGTATGTCTTTCCTGAAGAAAGAGCAAGTTTAAGAAAGAATAACCAGTGGCAGAAATGCACTAGACACCAGAGCTTACTCCAAGTGGAACTTGACACGGTTTGCAGGTGCAATTTCCCTCTTCAGAAATCAAGGGGTGATTTTCTGTGTCTCTGTATCTTGTGCGGTTGTTCAGTTCAAAGTGAGCAGTAGGATTGCTACCAGTCTTTACTTCACCCATGTAAATGACAGCACAAGGCACAGTGATGTGGAAAAATATGTCTAAAATGTATAGATTTCTCAAGCGAGGGGAATCTCCTTGCCTGGGTTTTTGTGTGTTCCTGCAGCTTACCGTTCAAATGCAGCTATTGTGGAATTCGGTAAAAGTTCCTTTAAGCTCACAAAGAAGGACTGTGCCTTTTTCAAAATCCTTGGAGGCTTTTATTTTCCCCAAAATGGTTTTAACAAAATGCTTGCTTCTTTCTTCTAAATATTCTACTGTTTGCTCTCTGAAAAAGTTTCTTTGCAATCTTTAGATTTTTAATCTGAGAAATTTTATAATGGCAATGCAAACACTGATTTATGTAAAGTCTGAGGTTGTCTAAAGACTATGCGATGATAATACCATGACAAGGCAAAGACACGCGTGCTATTAATGCCTGGATCACCATTAACTTGTTTCTTTGGAAACATCTTACTTTCAGTCGTTAGGACAGCTCAGGCATGATGATAACTACATGAAGCTCCAAGAACATTTCCACATCCTTTATGCAAACTGCAGGGCAAGCCTGAAGCCAGACAAGTCAGGCAGCTGGGTCATAATATTCAGCTCTATGCCCATTAAATTCCTGCAACCTAACTGCAAAAACACAACCCTTGCGAGAGATTTCCTTAATGATTTTATTAATAGCAGACATTTTGAATTTACTGACTTGCTGATACTCTTTGGTCAAGTCCTTTGAACTCGGCTTCGTTCGCCATCTGAACAAAGCCTTGTTTTCCTATTTCAGAGAGACATACTGTGCGTAAATGAGAAGGTTTTTAAAGTGCTCTGATGATGGAAAAGATATGCAAGCACAACTGATATCACCTGACAACATTTGCTTACTATTAAGGGTATATTTATCTCTTAATTAAATTAGATATGATTCCTCATGTAATAATGCAATGATTCTTAACATCCACTTCCCGGTTTGCATGTTCAGTAACTGCTTGCACAATATACATAATCATGTGCATCACCGTAGCAAAAAGAAATGGCATACGCCCTGCAAAGCAGTTACGGGGTTGGAAAACACTTTTATGAACTTTTCAGTATCCCCGGCTTTCACGTGGAGAAGCGCACATCCAGTGGCCAGGTGTTACTGCAGTCAACTGTGGCTACTCCAAGCTCGGAATGAGCGTCTGAGGGATGCAGCCTGCTCGCCGATCCTCCCGCTGGTGGTGCTTGTGTTTTAGTGGTCTCCTGGGGGAATGATCCAACTGATGCAAACAGCTCAGTGTAGTCCTCGGCTCCAGTTAATAACATAAACAGTGATACAATTTTTAACAAGTTAGCACGATAAGGAGTTGTGGAAAAATGTACCAGAGGAAGCTACATTTATATGGTAGGTAAAACAGAACGCTGAAATCCCCCTCTTGCAGCTTTTACTTTAAATACGCTAAAGAGTTTTATGGTGATTTAAAAAGTTTTATTTCATTTTCTCATGATGGAGACACAGTGATTCTTGGAGAGTAGACACATACACATGGATACGTTCACCATGGATAAGTGATTTGAAAAATACAGATTATGAAATAAATACAATTCTAAAAAATAAACATATTTGTTTTAGACCCAAAGGAGCCAAATTCATCAAAATTATTGTTATTGTAGCTGATCTAATTCTTTTTAGTTGTTTGTCTTTATTTCTATTTCTGCTGCTGTGAGACTTGTTTACAGCTTCTCAGCCAGAAGAATATCCCAAAGGAAATCACTGTCAGCAGCCAAAAAAGAGTATCAGTAATTCATCCTAAAGCACTGTCAACTTAATTTTAAAGTAATTTTTCTGCTTTACAAGTTCAGGCTGAAGTGGTAAGTTTGCAAATCCATAAATCAAACCATATTAATAAAGGAAATATGTATCTCTCTTTCAAATATTCTGTTTTCCTAAAACTTCATTGTAAGCATAGATTTTAGTAATTAAATCTTCAATTACTAGAAACAGGAGAAAGAAGTAAAATTGTAAACTGTATTCTGTACGTCATAGGCAGGTTTAAAATAGAAAAGCTAGCTAACTATTGCCTATTCAGCCCTGATAAACGCACACTGAACATCCAGATTTATGACTGACAGTTTCCTACAGTTGTGTCTGGGAGGAGCCATATACAGGCCATGTCAGCCTCCTTCACTGAAGAAGAATTTTGGGGTGCTGATCCCCATTGGTGGAGCTAGCTGTTGAGCAGAAATACCAGGATGGCACCCAAAGTATCGCATCTCAAAACGTTCCCAAATTCAGGTCACACCTGCAATGCATCAGGTGAACACGGGTGTGTTGTGCCATCTGCACGTGGAGGTGTTGAAAGGCCTCACTGTGCTCTGATGAAGTTGCTGTTTGATTTAGTTATTAACAGTCATATTTTGGCATTCAGGCAGGGAAGCCGCGTGCTGCTGAAGATACCAAAAAGGCAACAAAAAGTAACAAGTGCGTGTAGGGCCTCAAACCTTAGTGAAAGTTCCACTGGATGCTTATGCTCCACTGGGAGATTTTTTGTCAATGGTAGCATGAAATGGTACCTTGAAAATGGTACCTACCCTTACTGTAGGCTAAAGAATGCTCGCTGGGAACATGGATATAATTCTGTTCTAGCTGTGTTGTGACTCCAGAGCCATCTCCTAGGTTGTAGCAAAGTTTTTCTAGATCTATAATAGCAGAAATGAGTTTAGACTCTGTGTTCCTCTGAGCACAGTGAGGAGCATGTGTGCGTATTTGTGTAGCAGGCTCAGCCTGCTGAGGCCAGTAAAAGGTGCACTGTGCTGTGAGGTCTCCAGCGTGTGCAAGTGCTGGTCCGGGGGCCTGTGACAGGCGGGAGAGTAACGCAGACACTCATGAAATGTCCTCATTCTGGGCTTTCCAAATGTTTCCAAACTGACCTTATGCATCCTGAGTAACAATGAAGCTGATTCAAGTTCTTTAGGTCTAAGAGTCCCACTTAGAGAGCAGATTTGGAAGCTTTCTGTGGGGAATCAGTGAAAAAATCTGGTGAAACCTACGTCCCCGAGTGCAAGAACAGCAGCCTGGCAGTCCGTGTGAGCACAGCCCTGTTTCTGCTCTTCTGCACACTGGGGAAAAACACGCGGAATTCATTGTCCCAGGACACAGCTTATTGCCACAGAAAGAGCGAGACCTCAGCATGCATTCAGACTCGGAACTGCAGCCGACGTTTACTGAATAGCAGCCACTTTCCGAGTCTCAACACGCTATGAAAATCCTCCTTGAATCAAATGCTCCCAGGGGAGCAAGAAATTCAAGCTGCTCTTCCACCCTGGGCTGGTGCACACCACTAGATCAATACTCAGCAGAAAGAGCTTCCTGCTTGTCAGTGCAGTATGGGGGTGGCAGTCGGGGGGGACGCTCATCCTAACAAGCAAAACCAACAGGCAGCATGTGAGGTAACATGAGAAAATGAAGGCAGCAATAAAGAAGAGGTGGAAGGCACAGTACTGCGTGGGGCACTGTGATGGCTGAATTCGAAAGCGGTTTCCTTCTCAGCTTGAACTTTTTAATTACGGAATTTCACAGTAATTTTGACTAAGCTTAGAGAGTAATAATTTCAGTGCTCTGGCTCACTAAATACTTTCTTGCAGTCTAACTAAGCAGCAAAGATTGGAGCCGAAGGAATTCAGTGCATTAGCAGCACTTTCTCTCCAGCCTGCGCTGTAGGTAAGTGCTGTCCTGTGGCAACCTTCTTGGGGTCAAGTGATTTAGAGAGCTTAGACAAGGCAGGTAACGTAACAGGCTGGGGTTCAGGATCCCTATGTACTCAGACACAATCCTGAGTAGCATAGGCTGCGAGGAAGTATTTTCTGTCCTTTAGTAGAGGGGCAGGGGAGGGAAGGGAGGACGCCTGGTAGCTGCAGGAGGGGCGGTAGGTACAACTAAACTAGAAGGAGGGGAAGAGCTCGGGAGTATAATGAGGAGGTGGGGGAAATGACACTGGAATGAAAGGGTGAGTGAGTATATGAGATACCCGCTCATCCTGGCCTTCCTCTGTTCAAAGCACTCCCTCAAAGGGTGGCTACAAGACTTGAATAGAGGGAATGGATGTCAAAATATTTCCATAAGGAATATAGTGTAATAAATCAGAGAAAAAGGGCAGAATGGAGGCAAGGAGCAAACGGTAGGAGAATTATTTTTATTCTAAGTGAATGATTATGTCTCCTGGGTGATTACACATCAGGATGGTGGTGTGTTGGGGAGGACTATTCAGCTAGATAGAAAGGAGTGCTCAAATTGCAATCATTGACCTATAGTGCATGCAAGGGTGTAAATAAGGTAAGAAAGGGTCAAACAGACAAGTAGAAATCCAGCTAGAGTCAACGTGTCCGGGGCACTGCAATCCTCGGGAGTTAAGATAACTATCACACAGGAGTAGGAAGACAGCTTTCAGAGGAAGATACTTTGAATACTTGCAGAACATAATGAGAGAAGCAGCTGATGGAGAAAATAACAGACTATTAAAAAATACTTTGAACATAAATAACTTGGAAGTACTGGGTCAAATACAAGATCGATCATTTCTGCCATGTTGCCTAACAAAACAGGGCCTCCAGCAAGAAATACCTGCTGTGTAACATGCACCTATAAAAATCATACCAGTATAGGGCTGGCGAAAGACAAGGGATAGAATGTCAGGGTGCTGTATCCCATTCATTATACTTCGATGAGCTTAAAGAAGGAAAATGCTTTAGCAGAGTTGTTATGGTTCCTGGGGCATTAAGAAAACACCTTGTGCAACATCAGGAGTTCAGAAAATAATAGTTGCCATGTTTCCTCGATAGCTCAGCAGCTGTTTTTACTCTCACTAGTACTTGTAGCTGCCAACTAGCTCCTTCCTTTTTTTGACTCAAATAGATAACTTTTAAATCTGAACCAGGTTTAACTTTTATCCATTTGATCCCTGGCGCTGAGGGTTGATCGGTATATGCCAATGATGACTATATATGTAAGACCAAGGGCTTTTTATGGGGCCATGGTATTGTTAGGCACTACCGTCGCTTTTTTATTTAGCAATTGTTGTATCATCCATCTGCACAGTGACTGGATCAAGACCTTTTGTTCCTGGAATGGGGACCTGGAATAATAAAGGTTAAGTTTTAAATTCCTAGTTACAGAAGCTGGTATGTCTTAGCGTTCACTCACTTGGTTTTTGTAAGAATAAGTGGGAAAGCATGAGTGGGAAAACCATATAATTTCTCCTCACTTCCCTCAAAAGGGAAAAAACAGGTGAGGATTCCTGCACTGAATCCAACAGTCCTTATTTTGCCTCCAAGAGGTTACTGAGAACTTAGTGCTGGGGAATTTCTGAACTCATCTTTGCTCCATGTGGAGCAAGGTCAGCAATTACTATGGGAACCTTTGCCAGTTATGCTTTCAGATGTTTAAAATTACAGTTATATTGCTTTATTTACATGCTTGTTACATGTTTATTTCCAGGTGTTGTATGAGAACACAGAAGGTTACATTGCAGCACCTTTTTTTCATAGGTTCTGGGAGACTGTTCGAGCACTCCTAGTTTCTGCTGCCCAGGTACCCTCTGCCGAAGAAATCCTTTGGTACCGTGGAGGGCCACACAGTGCTGACCAGATTATGGGCAGCCTGTTATGGCCACTAGTATCGGGAATATAGCAAGGAAAAGAGACTACCAAAGCTTCAGTGGTTTGGTGTCCCCAACACTCAGTGTAGTAAGTTGGAACAAACTGCAAAAACTCCGAGTTATCTTCCGTAGCAGCCTGGCATTCAGAGAGACCCAGGACACGGAGACGGTAACTGCCACGGCACGCCGCTTCCCCCCTTCCCCAGACTAGCTTTCTGGCCAAAGTTAATGATTCGTAAGATTCTGCACTGATTTCACTGCGAGCTTCCACATTTGCATAAGTAAAAGCTTATGCAGCTTCTGTAGGGAGATTCTTGGTGAAATTGCAGTACAAAACATTGATATTATGTAATTATAGTAGTTCATCGTAACTTAAATGAAATTGTTACTTTAAACGTGCTCTAAGTGGCTCACAATGGAACTTTTGTATGACACACCTACAAAACAAATGAGTTAATCACAATATGTGTCATTTTTAATTTTGCTCTTTCATTTTTCTCTCAGTCATTCTCTCTTTGTAATTAGCATGAAGACTATCCTTCAGTCAAAACTAGCCACCTGGAAAGTTTCCGCTTGTAATATGCAGCTTTTTTTGTGAATTATGAATGTGCAAAAAAGAGACCTTTCTCCCCACACCCCCTTCCTTGCATAATTCAAATATGAATGAATGAATTTTATTCAGGCTTGCCAAAAAAAATCATATTTCAGCTGATAACAAGCATGAAAAATTTCAGATGAAAGGGATTTTTTAAAAAAAAGAATATTATGAGCATGGGAGAACAGCAGGTTAAGACGGAAGTCTCAGTGCAGCCTTAACTATAACAATTGCTAGCAAGCAAATACTATATCCAAGCACTAAATCTTGCTTTGTGCTGCCCTGGTGCACAGTAGTGAGGAGAGAATAGAATAATAAGAGCCGGTCCCCTTATGCAAACAGCAGGGCATAGCACTCAACAGAACACAAGACGAAGGTGAGCCTGCCTACTGTTCTGGCCTGCTAACCGTATTCCCAAGGTCTGTGGGTTAGTTGTCACCTCTAGCTCCAGCCAGCTAGCACAGGTACTTCAAACACTAGCAAGGGGCACATTCTGGTCCTTTCCAGAAGAACATTTTAGCAATTCATTGCCTCCAAATATACTGTTCTATTAAATAAATTATTTGAAGGAAGTTCATAAAAGCAACATGGTGGTTTAACGGGTCAAAAAGGGAACGGAATAGTTGCTAGATTTTTTCTGATTAACTGTGTATTTTAAAAAATACAGACCTGTGAAGAAGGCGTTATATGCAAGCCCTCACTTACCTTACTGCTTTTCAAGCAAAGCAGGCAGATATTTTGGCTCACGCCAGTACCACTTTGAACATGAACTATCACAGCAATCAATGAAAGATTGCGATCCGGAACACATTTCTGCATTGCATTTTCTCTTGTTCCTAATACTGCTCTGTTGATAAGCCCAGTTCTCCTTTTTTACATAGAAAACAGGATTAAAGAAACAT
Organism: Phoenicopterus ruber ruber; assembly: GCA_009819775.1. Classification (NCBI taxonomy): domain Eukaryota; kingdom Metazoa; phylum Chordata; class Aves; order Phoenicopteriformes; family Phoenicopteridae; genus Phoenicopterus; species Phoenicopterus ruber. Next base: position 19,964,230 of record CM020220.1, on the reverse strand, counting down.
TAATTTACTGACTTTATCAAAAAACCGCCCACTACTGAGGCTAAACAGTAGCGAGTACTTCAGTATTACCTTATGGATTCACATCAATTAGAGGATCAACAGAAGGATTTGCATGTGGCAAGCCTGGGCACAAAAAATCCCCTTCTATTCTGACACGAGTTGACTGGTGCAAGTTGAGTTTGGCAGTAAGTGACCAAAATTGAGTTGTCAGCATCCTCTTGCATAGTGGAAAAAGTTGTTGCTTTCTTGTGCAGATGCAAGAGTTTCTGTGGGAAAACAGAACATAATCACGGTTCTGAATGTCTCTGTGGATTGGTAATGTCTCTAATACATAGATCACTTGTGCAAATTCAGTCCCAGCTGGATGGGAAATTATTGAAAATGGTTGTTGTTTGATTGATATAAAATGAGTTGTCAGCTTGATTCAATGCCTCCAGGGCAGATGTCCACAGCATAATTGGCACCTGTCAGAAGCAAAGAATTCCTTGGTACAGAGTAACAACTACTCATGCAACCACCCAAAATAGTCCTTGCGTGCCAGGGCTCAGAGGAGAAGGCAGGGAAAAACAGTTTCTACTTTGGGGCAGGATCTTTTCTGCCATAAAGTCAGTAAGAGACTTGACGTGACGCTTCGTGCAAGCTTTTCCCTGGGATCCTGGCTAGACGCTATCAGCTCTCCTGCTGCGTGGTCAACACTTTCCCTAAGAATTAGAAGAAAACACACACGTTTGGTTATTTGTTAGTATTGTCATGGCAAGGGTATATTTATAAAGAATGGCTAATAAAGAATTTTTTACATATTTTCTTATTATAAGAAATGTTGTGAACAATTTTATTTTCCTGTTTCTTGAGCAATTCTCCTCACAGCAGTAACTTAACCATACAACTAGGGAAATAAGAGTGTCTTCTCAGCAAAAAATAAGGCAAAGAAACAGCCAGGACTGACAGTACAGCAGTGTCAGTATTACACTGTTTGCTAATAGTAAACAGTGACCTATTGTTTACCACAGACCGGATTAAAAAGGATTTTTTCCTATAAGTCATCAAATAGCTGTCATATGGTTATTACTGCCTTTGACTGAGTGTGGTACAGCTAACAGGAATGAATTCAATTTCCCGTCACCAATCTGTCGAGCTGGCCACCTTCTTCATGGAGCTGGTGCTTTGGGAGGTACCAGCTGAAGGGCTTTCCATTAAAATTCATTTTACTGTCTTCATCTAGCGCATGGCTCAACTTTCCTTCTTTCCTTTCATCTCTGTTTCCTCCTTTAGATTATTTTTCATTATGCCTCCCCCCCAACATACACACACTTTGCCTTTCATCTCTATATGTATGCTATTCCAGCACTTGTCAGCCCCAGCAGGAGGGACATGGTAGAACCAAACAATGTGATATGTTAGGTGGAAGAAAATATTATTATCAGACGCCTTAGAACAATCATTTATTGTCACACTTTAAAGAGGTCTGCTATGTTATTTATTTTATTATTCTGTATTAGGTACATGGTTTAATTTTACAGGCATTATTAATCACTAAAATATATTACACTTTCAGCCAGGGTGTTAACATTTTAAATGCATTCATCTTGCTTCTTTAAACAGAAACAATGGGCCTTCTGCACTGCCCTCCCTCCCCTCTAGTCAATAAATCCTTTCTATTGATTCAGGAAATAACTCTAAGCACTGTTTTATATTTTAAGTTCCACTAGCCACACTCAGCCATATAATTTTGCTTAATGACAAATGGATCTTCTATTTTTGCTGGTTACTACAATGTTTGGTTATCAAACTCAGCTGGAAAGTACTGGGTAGAAGAGCACAAAACCTATAATGTCAGTGAGGCACCACAAGATATTTCCTAAATGAATGTTACAATAAAATAAGGTATCTGTAAAAAGCGTGTGTGTGAAAAGCAGCCTCATCAGTAGATGAATGATAAATGAAAAATCCATCGGTGAGTATGGATTCCCTTGAGCCAGCCTGGATCAACAGACAATATGGATTTTTGATAATTCATGGCTTTGCCATTATTTATTCTCTCCTGAAATACCCATTGCAAATCTCAGAGAGATAATTAGAGAATTATCATATTGCTTAACTAAGTAGTGCAAATTGTATTATATTCTACGTATCCCAACCCAGGGCAGGATCATTAGCGTTGTTTAATTGTTACAAATATAGTCATCGCATTTTAATAAATTGCCTTCATTGTCAATATCTACGATTGACTATTTCTCTACTCTTAATGTTCGTGGATAGGTTAGTTACCAGGTAATCTTACAGTTAATATATACCACAATGAGGCAAAATGTAAGAAAATGCAAAGGTCAAAAACATGTTTCTATTATGAAAAAAATGAATGATAATGACATAATTTTTTCAGCTCATCAGGTTCTTTGCTAAGTGCCTCTGTTATTGCCAGATCAGTAGTGTATAACAAAGAAGTGCTTTCTGTAGGCTGCTTCATTAGCCTGCCCTGTAGGACCTCACCTCAGACCTTTCACTAATCTGTTGGCCAGCTCAATAGCCTTGTTAGTTCTATTCACTTCTTCCTGGCAGCGGATTTTCTCAGCTGTAGCTCTCTCAAAGGCAGTGGTTAAGGCAGCCAGGATTGTGTCTAGTTCCTTCAAATAAAAACAGTGAGAAACAACTTTGGACATTGTAAGAACACATAAAAATATTTCTGCTGTCCCATTTTATATTTCTGAAAGTTAAATTACACAGCGCAAGAAAGGTGTAAACACTAACCGTGCTCAGAATTTTGTCTAGGTCACGCTCCAAAGGTGGATTCGGGAAAACCTGGGGAAAAATGTGGCTGCTCTTCTGATTTCCCCTACTTGTTCAGAGCAGCCTTCCAAATGAAATTACAAACTTGATCTTATATCAGTAAAAAACGAATGTCACCTTCTCCCAGAGGATTCTGAAATGAAGTGAAATATAATATATTTCTTATTACGGCTCTATATCCTCTATAGGAGATCAAAAACTTGCAAAGATGGCTGCTTGGAAACTAAAGAGAACAGAAAGGTTAAAGATTATAGATAAAATACTTGAAAATGCACAAGTCAGTGTCCTTTGCTGACTTTCAGTTAGACTATGCTTCCCAGTGCACAAACCGTTTCTGAAAATACAGCCTGAAATGCCCAGCCACCTTAGATTTGGGAGCAAGCAGCTCAGCATCTGGTCCATCACAGCATTTAAGCACACAAACAGTCCCACTGGGTCAAAGCCTTAGCTATTCCCAGAGGGAGGAGCGGAAGACAATTCAGCATGGATGGCTGAGCATGAGGACAAGGCAAGAACGACAGGCAACTCAGGAGAGTCGCAGGCAAAGCACCCGAATGACTCTGAGCGCAGAAGATGAACTGGCTGGGGAGCTGACACACGAAAGATCAGAAAGGTGCTGCAAGACCCCCACGTAGTGAGGCACTCCAGAAGAGGGGTCGTTGGGTGCGCGTGGACAGAGCAAGCGGCTGGAGCCCGGGGCTGTCTGGCCAGACAGCGAATCACACGTGAAAGAGGCGTGATCCCTCCAGCAGCAAACTCAGCTCCGCAAATAGGTGTCCATGCAGCTTGATTGAACTCGGCAGTATTCCGCAGGGAAAGTCAGAGCTGAGCATGGCTCTTGGGAGAGGGCTGTGTTTTATCCCAGCTGTGCGGCTGATGAGTTCTGTGCACCTTGGGGACGACCGAGGGACGTCGCTAGGAATCTCCCTGGAGTAATGCTGAATGAGTGCCTCGAAGTGCCCGACGGCCTCCTGCCTCGAGGACGGCATGAGGCAGCACCTGTGTGTGTGTTACAGGACATGAAAAGGAACTGAGTGATGGGACAGACAGATATTCTATTGGGAGGGTTTGGAAAACCAGAGTGAATTACAGAACAAACATTTCTAAACGGGGCCCAAAGATACTTTAAAGAAGGGCCCAGTAGGAGTCTTGCAGCACCCACCCAGCCCGCAGGGATTCAGGGGTGAGCAGAGCCGGGGCACATTACCTCTCGCCTTCGTGTGCCTCCGTGCAAGGTGAGAGCAGGCAGCGCCTGTGTTAGAACCGTGTTCTGTCAGCAAGGCTGAGCGAGACATGCCGACCGAATCCTGGCTCTCCTTCCTGCACAGGGAAGATCCAGGCGCTGACTGGGAACTCGCCACGCATGAAGACAAGCATCCGCTATGGTTCCAAGGCATGTCATGTGGCTGCAGAGGCTGGGGATGTAGCCCAGTCATTTACCTGAAACTTAAAAATGTTAGTGAGTGATAAATTATACTGGCAAATACCTTTGCTTTATACAATGAATCATGCTGGAAATACCTCAGACAGAGAAAGGTATTATAAATAATTGAATTTGAGAGGCCTCTCAAATGACCAGAAAAGCTTTTTAAATACATCTAGTGGTCCTGACTTTAAAGTTCAGGTCCTTGGGCCAACCAGGATTCCAGCTTTCCCCGCGATTTCTTTCTCTCACTGCAGGGCACTCCTACAAAGCTTGTTGCTTGATATGTATATACATTGCCTATACACAAATGACGGCTGACAAATGGGTAGCAATAGGTCTGCAAGTGAGATCAAGGACCAGCACTTAGGCACTGAACCTAAGGGGATGGAGAGAGAAAAAAGCGGAAAAGCTACCTGCTGTGCTGAGCATGGATGCTGCAGCTCTCATGGCGGGGAGCAGAACTTGCTTGAAGCTGTTTTTAGCAGGTCGTTCAGGAGCTAGGAATGATTTTTTACTGCAGTTTTGGCTCTACTGAGCCAGGCTGAAACATATTGTGCGCTACCCTGCCCTCAGACCATTCAATGTTTGGCAAATCTCCTTGTCAAAGAACAAAATAAAAAGGAGGTATCTGAAGCGAAAATATAAGTGGACAACAGAGACATAACAGAGAGAGAGAGAGAGATAGTTAAACAATGGAAGAACGATTCCAGTTCATGCAGGTCAAACCCAGGACTTGTGAAAGGTGCCAGAGGCAGTGAGAGTGGTGGCGTGTGGATGGAGGGGAGCCACATGGGGAACTGGAAGCTGCCAGCTCCTCCACGGATTTTTTCAGGGTTTTATCTTATGAAACATTGCGTGCCAGGAAAGGTACGTAGCTCACTGTTGGGTACCACTTCTTCCCTCTCATCTTTTTCTACCTCATTTGCAGTACGAGCACCCCTTCTCAGTCCCCCTGCTCAGCTGGCAAGTTACCTGTAATGTGGAACAGATTTGGGCAAGGACAGAGAGGCCAAACTGCAGGTGAAGAGCGGAGCCACACAGCAATACTCCCTATTCAAATGGAAGCCCAGAACGATCAGGCCCTTAATGTGTTACAATTCATTTGACTATCCACATTTTTGACTTTCTGTAAATAATGTGCTAAATGGACAAAAGAAGATACCATTTTTCCTTCTTTCCCCTGAGTTACTGATAACAAGACAAGTTCCTTCCCTTACAGTTTGTGCATATAAATGTGATTAATGTAAAAAAAAAAAAAATTAAAGTGCCAAAATCTCTTTCTCTCTCTTTTTTTAAAGCATTGCCCTTTTCAAAACAAGGGGAAATTCAGTATAGTTTCAGTGCCACAGTGATCAAACAGTGTCACATCACTATGGCAATTGCTGCCCAGGCCAGGAATACAGATCAGCTTTAATTGTGCAACGCCTTATTGCTGGTGCATGTCAATCAGAACCTATGAATTGAGAAAAATTTGCTCTGTTCATTCTGTTAAATGATGTATCCAATTAAACCTGTTAGAATTCATGATCTTCAGTCAAGGTTAAATGAAAGTAGTTACTCCTGTCAGCTAGGTGATTAAATGCTGCCTACATCAGGCACATTTATGTGCAAAATTAAAATTTTGGTATAAAGCATGAATCTTTATGCATGCCAGTTAATTATCTTGCGGTTCCTCCATTTATTAAATGCCCATTGCATTTCTTCTTAATCATCAGCTACCTTTCAAAACTTATTCCATACTCTACATTATACCAAATTTCAATGTTTAAAATGAAATGCTTTCTCAGTGAAAACTTCCTCTTTTCAAGGTTTTGGCTGTTGCTATGTTACTAAAGATGGCCATTAACAGTTTTTTGAGTCATTATGCAGAAGGTCTACTTGTGTTGTTTTGTTCGATTCTGAGAGCGCTGCTGGGAATCCCTGAGTTGCTGCTGTCGGGCAGTTCCTCCTTCCCAGAACTATTTGAGTTCTGCTGCACATCAGCCAACTTCAGCACATGACAAGGCAGCAGTAAAACTAACGGCGGTTGTGCTGCTTCCGCTTCCTTGCGGAGGAACGGAAGGACAACGGGGCAGCGCAGCACCGCAGGGCGTTGCGCCCGCAGCCGCCAGGCCCGTGCTCCCCACTCGCCTCGGCAGCGGGGCCAGCAAACCCAGGCTGGACCCCAGGTACCAGGGACACCACCCACCGCCTCCAGGCAGGGCACCGCTGCTGCCCTGCGCTGAGGGCTCAGAGGGTTGGCCCCCTTCCTCCTGCCAGCCTTCAGAGCTGTATCTGTATTCCCTTTGGTTTGGCAATGGGATGTGTCCTGTTTGCCCTAGGCAGCTACCATATTGCAATATCGTATTTTAATTAGAAGAAAAATTACGTGTTGCATGCTTGAATTAAATTAAATTGCATATTTATATTTATAAGACACAGTATTGGCAGGATTTAAATGCTATATGAATTGAAGAACCAGAATACAGGTGTATTATAGTGATTTGTAGCTGAAACATTTGCTAGAAATACATACAAAGCAGAGCAGCACCAAACGCTAATTTAATACCCCAAGACAACGCTCCGTGCTCTTACAAGCACAATTTCACATATTCCATGTGAGCATTTATCCCCTTTCATTATGAAAAGGTATTAAGAACCTTTGTTACAAATAAGCAACATAAAAAATATGTCATACCACTTCACGACTACTAATGAATAATATCATTTAAAACAGACTGGGAAATAAACTAGTATAACACATTCTACTAAACTAGTACTATAAATATGCACAAGGTTGTTATTAAAGATAAATGCACACAGTAATTTTCTACTTGTAGGTTTTACAGGTATAATTTTGAATCATACAATATTTTTTAAAACACATCACAAGGATGGAAACCAACAGAAAGACTGACTGGCAGCGATTCCTTGCGATCAATATGTGATGTCTCCATCTATCTTTGAGGGACCACATAAATTACACTGTGGTAGTGTGAACCCTCAAGACGGGTGATGTGATTAACTTGTTCAGGGTCACAACAGGGAGCATCTGATCATAAGGATTTTACCCCCTGTACAGCGGCTGCATTTGCAGGGATCCCGCAGGTGCCGGCGGGTGCCCCGGGGCCCTGCCAGCACGGGCAGGAGGGCTGTGGGCAGGTCAACCTCAGCTTCACGTTTCTGAGGGGCAGCTCGTTTTCTCTTTACTGTGTGTGCCTTTCCCAGTGTCTGAAGTTGGGAGATCTGTTTCGCAGCACGCGAAGGTACGAATGTCACGCACAGGATTGTGCCTAGGCTGTGAGCCTCCCTGGGAAATCACGGCGCAGCAAGCAGCGGTGGCTGCTCCAGCCTTCCCTTCCCAGCCCGCAGCAGCCTCCGCTCCAGGCCCCGGGGAAGCAGCAGCAGACAAAAGACCCCTCCTCTCCTGCTCCCCTATCAGCTGCAAATAATGGACTTCTCTTTCCTGGCAGCTGCGGAGAAAAACACAGATATTTTTTCCTTTTTTGTTCAGCAAATATAAGCTGTAAGTTAAAGCCCAATATCTTTAGATACCTCAACAAAAGAGGAAAAAAGGGAATCTTCACACTCTCAGAGAATAATTCCTCGGGGGCTCTGGCAGGAGATGGCCACGCGCCAGGGAAGGTAGTTGGAGAATAAGCCTCCTCGCAGGTTTCTGGGATGTCTATTGCTGAACCACTTCAACTCACTTGGACTATCTAGAACTTATATTTAATTCCTATTCTTCTTTCTCTACATGTTCTTACTTTCACTCCAGTCCTCCAAAACCAGATATCATAAGCTGTGAACCCCAGGCCCAATGTGCCTTAATGTTACCCCGTGAAACAATACTGGCAGGACAATTTATTTCTGCTCAAAACAATTTCCCCATCTTAAAATTGTGATTGTTAGGTTAACATCCCATTGAGATGAAAGAAGAAAAGAGCTGCACTTTCAGGTTGTGTCTAAAATTTTAAGGAAGGCAAGCTGCACTGATTTATCCTTGGCACACTGTTTTATATCCATAAAAGCAAAAAAACTTCTTTTTAGTGGCAGATTAAATTGTGCAGAAACTGACTGACACTGATAAGGCAAACACTGCAGTCCGCTTAAACAGGCTGAGAGTTGCACATCAAAGACTGCTTGGCCACAAGAATATAAGTGTGTACACACACTCTCTGGATTACTTGATTTTATAAGCACTTTTATCTTTGATAAACATATAAAGCAATATAAAAAATAAAATTGACATGGAATTATATATTTTTAGTAGACAGATCTACAAAGAATTTGTGTTTTAGATTATAGTCATTTTCAGGAAACTTACTTAGAAAGTAATTAAGCGTATTTTATCCATTAATTCATATTTTTTTGTTTTGCATTGTGCTACCGAAACAAAACTAAAAACTATGGAATGGAAGGATTTTTTTTTTTTTTTACTGAATATTATAAATGAATAGAACAAGGGTTGTTGATGTTTGTCATTTTCCTTATCTGTATACATGAATATGTTATATGCTCATTTCCATTGCAAATGGAACATCAGAATGATCACTGCAAACTGAAATATACTGTACATTTCATTTCTTCATTTCTTTGAAAATACCACTGACAAAAATAATAAATTGCTGGTATTCTTGTACTAAAGCTTTGCAACTCAATGAAAATTGAATTAATTAATGATGTCCATCCAGAATAAAGCAGGCAACATAGTCTGGATGGTCATTATTATTCACTGCTGAAACAAAGTCAGCCTGTGGAGCCCTGAACCATGACTGGGCAATTGTGCAAGGCACTGTACAAACATGGAGTCACCCTGTTTCTTGCACACCTCTCCTCCACCTTCCTCACGTTTAATGAAACAAAATGAAGGCAGAGAGGAGATGTGACTCCTTACCGTAGCCACATCAGTGAGTAAATACTGAAGAAGGAAAAGAACTATTTGAGATAAAGGACAAGGTTGTCACAAGAACAAACATGTATAAAATGGCTGTGAATATATTGAGAGTGACAATTAGGAGGTTTCTATCCACCTGAGCAGTGAAGTTGTGGAGTAGCATTCCTATAGGAGCCATGGGCGCAAGAAACCTCCTAAGGGTTAAGGAGAAACTTACTCTGTTTGGAAAAGGGCTTACAGGTTTTAGCTTTCTGTCTACTGCTCTGTGTTTGCTTTGCAAAGTACAGTGAGGTCTCCTTTTTGTTTGGCCTTAGAGACTTCCAAAATGTATTAATTAATTAAAAAATATAGTAAGAGATAGTGCCTAGCCCGAAATATTTTTTTTCATCATAGAAAACAGAACGAAAGGAAGAAAGAGCTGTAAGAGCAGGCATCAACTCTGAGTTTAGAATGACATTTGAAGACACAGTAAAAAACCTACTTAAGATGGAAGAAGGACTGGTACTCTTCACATAACGATGAGGCTCTGTTAGCCAGAAAATGAAAAATACGTAGAATAAATATGCAGGAATAAAACCATAGGATGAATACATAACAGGAAGGTAAACCACACCCTTCTGAACTGAGTGGAACCAACATCCATGTATGCTTGGTCTTACTGCTAATGGGACACCAGGTCATATCCTGAAAACCCTTACTTATGCAAGTAATCCCGCTAAAATCAATGGGAACCCATGACTGTAATGACTGCTTCCTTGTCTCCGCTAGGGATTGCAAGGTCAGGTCCATTTTCTGTGCAATATTGGATGAATGCTAGAAAATCAATATCTCTATTGAGACTTCTTCTTTTGGAGTAAAAATAAACCTGGATCATTTTGAGTTCAAATGTTCATTGTTCCTGGGTGTTTTTATAAATTCCTTTTGAAAGCAAAATGGTCAAATCAAAATGGAATGAAATGCTCACCTTTTTGGTGTGTTTTACAGCTTGTTGTTATAACTAGCTTTGTAATGCCATAAAGGTTAAAGGCAACTTCATTGTTGCTTTGTATTTATTCTCTATCAGTTAAAATAGACATAAGCTCAAGGGCACTGTTTTATAATATTTTTGTTTTAGCAATTCCCTTTATTCAAATGACTCAGGGCTGAGGGATGGGGGGGGGGGGGGGAAGGGGGGGGCGGAGAACGCCAGAGTCTGTTGTTTCAGGAAGTTTGCTATATTATGGAAAATTTGTTGGTCTTTTTGCCATAGAAAATTCAAAGGAAGGAGTTTCTTTTTTAATAAAAAGATTTGAGTGCAGTCATAGAAATAAAACTCATTGTTGCGGAGCATTGCTTTGGTACCATGGAAAAAAATTACTCAATTCTGTTCACATTACAGGTTATTATTGTACTTCAATCACTATGGAGCACCTTCAACTATCATTTTGTTTAAAATGTCTAAACCTAACTTGGTATTTTTATTCTTAGTTTGCTTCTAATCTACAATTACACCTACTTGTAATTGTGTCCAAATTGAATTTTCATACTGAAATATGTTAAATCCCTGTGTTTGGTTGCCTTATACTTCACTTCTGGTGAGTCAAAAGGAAATTATGATTAATCCAAGGCATACAAATAAACTATTTTAAGGATTTTGTAATAGTTTCAGGTTGTTCTGCAGCAGTGGCAAGCCCTTGTTGGCTTGAATGAAAGTTTAAGACCCATTTCACTATGTTGGAGATGTGAAGTGGTCAGCTTCATGTCTGGCATGAACAGTAGACTGCGGTAGAATTCAAACAGTGGTTACAAAAGAGGTCATCTCACAGAAAATAACAGCTAATTCCTTTAACCTTGATTATTATCAAAATACCTTAGAAATGTAAAGTCTGCCAATTAACAGGCTACTGAATAGGAATTGGTGTGCTTTCTCTCAGAAAGTTCCTTAAAATTTTGAGAAAAAACATCCCAAATCCATTCTGCATTCACAGAACCCTAGACCTGAAGCATTTGGTTGATCCAGCTCAAATATTTTTCCCAAGGAATTTTATTTATCAAGTATTAACGGAAGGAACAGTTTTCTTTCAGTCCAGCTTAATGGGAATTTTGGATGATCAAGAAATAAAACTGCTTCGATGCCCAGGGTTCAGCTAAGGCGATTGTGTTGTTCCTGGGACCAATACAAAAGTATGGACTTATCCTAGGATTCCAGCTCAGCTGGATTTATTGGCGTGCTGGGGAGCAAATCCAAGGATGTGTTCAGTGCTCACTCCCTTTTACCCACCCCTGCACAACTTGTTTCCCACCTGCTGTGCGACACATTAGCCGTAAGTTCTTCCACTCTTGCACCACTGAACAAGTGACTGTAGTTTGGCTCTATGAGTGCTAACAACATTATTGACAAAGCAGTGCTCTGCAATGTATAACAATAAGCTGTTGTAACACATATTTACCTAGTAACATAAGCTCTTCAGATACACCATGCTCGTATTGTTTTCGGAGCTGTATTATTCACACAATATGTTTACTAGCACTAACATTCTTAATAGTACAAAAAAATGTAATTGAAAATCCAGAACAATTGGGAGCATTCAAACCTCACACAAGCACAGCACAATACTACAGCAAGCGATCACCAGTGTCTTCATCGTGTGCCCTGCTTTACTTCATTACCTGGTGGTTATATTATTAATGCAAGAAAAGCTAACCCAGAACCCAAAGCAGTGGATAACACCATACAGTCTGTTTTTTAACAAACTGTGCTGGCTACAGTATAAGAATAAAAATATTCCAGTTCTTGGAAAAGTATAAAAATTAGGCTTCAAAACAGGTCAGATACTTACATATTTCTTTTTGATGTGCTCATATGATAGGAGAGCAGATTGATAAAGGACAGAAGAAATGCTAAATATGCACCATGACAAACAGTGAAAAATTAAGTATTGTAACTAACATTAATTACACTCTAGTAAGATGGATAGGCTGCTCATCATTAATGAGAATGTACACCTTTGTCTAAGTTTCACATCTACCTGTGATAAATGTGCTAATGGCGATAAAATACATCATAGTAACATTTGAATTAACAGCACACTAATAGATTGACATACAAGTATGAATAAAGCATTTAATCATAAACATTGTACCACACCCAACAGCAAATTTTCTTTTTTCCATATATATCAAGCAAAATGGATAAACATTACAATCTTATTTTAGTTTATGCTGAGATAATCTAATAGTATTACCTCATACTATCCCAATATTTGTAATCCAGATTATTAGATACTTATACGGTGTTTTTTGGGAGACATTCAGGCAGATTAATTAAACAGTAAGGGGGATTTCTGAATAGAAAGGGTGGGGCTTGATCTCAGTATAAACTACCCACTGACTCTTGCCCATGTGGCAGGGATGGAATATTCAAGCAATCTTCATGATGGGTTGACTCCAATGCCTATTAAAGGCTTGACTTTAATTTATGCTTAATGAATATCAAAGCAAGCCCACTAGTCTACAATGCTTATCTGTATCTTTAGTAGCCTCTCTCCTGCGTTTCCAGTGCTTTTTTCCTGGCAGAGAGGCACGGGGGTGATGGAGCTGGGCATGCAGCGCGAATGGCCAACACTGCCTTCTGTGCGGAGCACAGAGCTGCAGGCAGTTGCAGCCTCCCCATTTTGGAGGAGCTGGGATGGGCCGCTGCCATGCTATGCCTGTGCCTCCATTGCAGCCCTATGGGGAAGGTGTCCCAGGTGGCCGTGTCAGACCGGTCCCAACAGACGTCTCCCCATTCACCCATTGCCCTCTGAATGGCTCCTGAGGCACCTGGGCCTGGAAGCTACTTCTGTTTATCTGGGAAGGGCCGCCTTGCAGCACAGTTATGTTACCTAATGCCACCACCGAGAAAGCACATGGAAATGCTTGTGCTCTGTTATGGGGTCTCAGCCAGGGGTGAGCAGATACTCCCAGCTGAGGAGCTATAAGAGGCAGTGGGAAGTGACAATTTGTTATGCTGCTCCAGCCAGATGCACAGGACAACGTCTCACTGTTCTCCCTGGTAGAAGAGACTTTGGTCCTTTGGCTGAAAGTGATCTATGCTGGGCATGGAGCCAGAGCGCGCAGGCACTAACTGGCACAAGCTTTCCTCCTTGCCCAGGGCCGAAGCTGCAAGTGAGACTGGGAAGGAAGAGGGCTGGATTTCACTGCCCATCTCCTTCTCTCATGCGCTGTTCCCACAGTCTCCACTTCAGCGAAGAGCTTGGCAGGCAGCGATGAGAAAGCAGCAGGAAGAAGAACAACAGGAAGAACCTGTGGGCTCAGTAGTAGCAAGTAGGGCTCTGCTACAGGTAAGACTAACAAAGGGTATAAAGACTAGCTGTAATTCACAGAACAAACATTGTGAATTAGTTAAACATTGCCAAGAGGGAATTGCTTTAGCCTAACAGTTTCCTGAAGATCATTCAAACAGTGCAAGCTCATCAGTGTATTTTTAATGCAATTAAGCAGATGGTTTAAAATACTTTAATTACTGCCAGGGCTCACCTAGGCTGCACAGTAGATGACGCTGGACCTGTGCAGTGCCTGTTATAAAATGCTGTTATAAAATCCTAAGAGACAGTATACAAACAATGTACACTACTCAAGCACAATTCATTCATCTGCATGGACCACAAAAAGGCCCTACAGAAGGTCAGCAGGCCTATGGACACAAGTGAAAAATCGTGCCTGCTGCCATTCTTGTAAACTGCACTGTGCTAAGACAACTCGTGGTGGTTATCTGCTGGGGGAAGCTGCAGCAGCATCCCAGGGGGAAGGAAGTCCCTACCTGCAGAACAAGGCACACACACGTGGCCAAAGCACTTCAGTCTTGCGTTCCTTTTCTATCTAAACTAACAGATCTCTCCAGGAAGACTGAAAGTCTGGAAAACTGGAAGTCTTGAAAACTGATGTAGGGATTTCAAATTGTTTATATGTTTTATACTACTCTACTGCAGCACAAGCAAGCAAGCCAGCAATATAATACAGTGTGACTGCACTGGTAGCCACCATACTCACATTGAAAATATATATTTTGTTCTTTCTTTGTTACACTAAATGGTACATTACTGTAGCGCTGTTTTCCTGTGCATTCCAGCTGGCACCTTATTGATTAGGGGAACACTTCTGAGCTTCTCACTCCCATGCAATAATCTTTATAATTTCACATTTCTAAATGCTAAAAGTGCACTAATGCAAGTGGGAAGAGTTTCCTCTGCTATTTCACATACTTAAGGAGAAGATGTTATCAATTCATATGCTCTGCTCTGAAAGTGCTTTGCAAAGGCCATAAGTATTATTATTTTCATTTTAGCAAGCAGGAAAATGGCACAGAGATCGCCCAAGGTCACCCTGCAGATCAGTGAGAGAACCAGGATTAAATTCAGATCTTCTAGGTCCCCATGCAGAGACTATTCTGCTGAGCTATTTTTGGAAGGTCAGAACCCTCCAAATGAAGCATATGTCCATGATACACAACCCATTCTGACAGTACAAAAATAATTTATGACATTCAAAACATTTTTTCCTCTAGTACCTTTTAATGGCTATAAGCATGAAGTGAGTTCTTTGCGTTAACAAAAGAAGAGCTGAAAGAAACAAAATTTTAAAATTTCAAGCTGAAGAAATTTACACCAGTTTAACTCCTACCTCCTGGGCTCTGATGATGTTAACAACCCAAGCACTGTGCACAGCAGCAGCCGAAATTTTGCCTGCACAAATTTTGAGTTGAACTCTGGGTCACGGAGATAATCTTCTTTCACAGTTTTAATCGTAACTGCAGAAATGTATTCCTTATCAAAATTAATACGCTTTTGCAGAAATCCATCTACCTAAAGAAAAAAAAGGAATAGATGTGTGAAGATTTACTAATCAGGTAATAAAATTTGAAGCTTGTGGAAATTTCAATATATGCCACAAAAATACCAGCTTAATAAGTTGTGGGTCAGTACAAGCAATGGTAAAAAATGGTTCAAATCTGCTTTTCATATATATTTTGAATGTTAGTTTGGATATTTCTTCTGACACTAAATCTGTTCTTTTTTCCACACCTTCCTTTTACTGAAGTTTATTGTGACCTAAAAATACAAGTCTGTCTTTACCAATAAATTGTCTCCCACTCTTTTTCCATATCTCCCTCATGTAACCACAGTATCCTGAGTTTTAACTAGTGAAACCTAAAAAATGTATTAGTACAGACAAAATTAAGTAAGTGACCTCACATACATAGAAAGCAAAATATAGTTCACATATTTAATTATTTTGTTATGTTTGTTATAAAGAAAAAAGTAATTACAAATTCTGAAGGACAGCCTGGGGGAATATTGCAGTTTTACTTCAGTAAGACTCTCAATATATAGCACTCAGTTCTGGCCTTTGCTTTGTGTGAGCAACTCCCACTGACGTCAGTATGTTCAGACTGACTGCAGGATATGATTTTCCGATGGCTCCTATTGCTGTTTTCAAATGGATAATGCGGTTCTTTAAGTCCACAGTTCTCAGTATCTTTAGTATTAGGCATGACCTTTTTATGAAGGCTTGTTCTCTGATCTCAACAAGTCTTCTAGGTAATCTAGCAATTTGCTAACAACAGCCTCAGAAAGAAAAAGAACACAAAGCTTTCATTCTACATGCAAACTATGCAAATATTGTATAGCTCAATAATGTGTTTTGCAATCACTGTTTTAAATGTCTGTGATCCTGGGGATATTCTAGCTGTTCCAGGATATGGGAAACAATTCATCTCTGGAGACAAACATTATTTAATTGGACTAATGACTGATTTACTAACATTAACTCCACTTGAAACGTGCAGTAATTTATTTCTTTTATTCACCAGGGACTGTTGTTTTTCTGAAATATATCGGTAAGAAACCAAAGTAACAAAATATTTTAGTTTCATTACTTTGCAGAAATGTAACTTTTAGATGTTTAATCTAAATGAAGTATTAACTCCAGTGGGTCAATCGTTAGCTTAATTTTAAGCAACAACTTGATTTGCCTTATTTTCTTCATTGATCAATAGATCAAACTGGGTCTTCGAAGCAGTGGCATGAATAATCCCTGGGATAGAGCTGATTACAAAACTATTAATGATTAATAACTCAGGATAAACTAAAACTCCACCTATGCAGTAGTCAAGATATGATCTTCATACATAGGGTTTCCTGACATGCTTTGTATTCCCACGTGGGACTTATGCAGAAGGATGTGTGTGCAGCCCTGCACAGACACTGCCTTAAAGCATACTGGAAGACAGACAGCTGAAAAACCCATACCCCTTTGAGGCTTTCAGCAGTTTTATGGTCAGCTATGACAGTCAATTATTTTACTTTTTAATTTCAGTGTGTTGTTACTTTGTATGGACATCAACAAATTTCCAGTCACTCCTTTTACTGGAAGACTGGTGTTGTGGTTTAACCCCCGATGGTAACCGAATACCATGCTGCTGCTCACTCACTCCCCCCGCTCCCCGGTGGGGCGGGGAGGAGAATTGGGGAGAAAGGAAAACTTGTGGGTTGAGATAAAAGCAGTTCACTGGGACAGCGAAGGAAAAATATAAAAATATATTAATAATGATAATAATAACATATATAAGGATAATAGAATATGTAAAACAAATGATGCACAATTTCTCACCACCCAACGACCGATACAGCCTGTCCCGAGCAGCAGGCAGGGAGCAGGGATATTCCCCCCCAGGTATCCCAGAACAGCAAGTTCCAGAGAGAGCAGGCGAGGGAACGAACAGCTGAATGAACGAACAAAAAGGCCTGAATGAATGAAAAAAGGGGAAAATAGGGAACAAAAAGCAACCAGAAGGGAAGGGGCCCACTGGCCAACCCTCACTTATACTGGGCATGACGTCTATGGTATGGAATACTCTCTTTGGCCAGTTTGAATCAGCTGTTCTGGCACTACCCCTCCCAAGTTTTTGCACCTGCACATTAGCAAAACCTGGGAAACTGCAAAATGTGCTCGATCATTTAGCAGCAACCAACAACATCAGTGTACTATCACCATTCTTCACACACTAAATCCAAAACAGTAGCTGCTGAAGACAAAACTCCCAGCCTAAACCAGGACAACTGGGGTTATAGTCTCAAAGATATGGATAGTGATATCTGGAGAGGTTGAAATCTAAACATGTGTTCCCCCACAGCCCTGTCCTAAAAAATTTTAAACCAGTAAGGACCAATATCATAAGCCTTTGATTTTCCATTGCACCAAGGAGGACAGAGCAATCTCTAAAGTGTGTATCAGTATCTGCTTCACCTCAGAACTGTCAACCATATTTTTGTAATTAGTCTGTCCTTTACAACACCACTGAATTAAAGAGAGGCATAGCTGGAACGCTTACTTCCTAACTCAGAACAGAATTTTAGTCTAATATGATGGGAAGTGTGTTCTTTTCCTGATGTGCATTTTGTACTCTTTTTATTTGTACTTTTCAATCATTTAACTTTAGATAACCTGGGCTAGGCAGTGCGCAACTGGAGAAAAGAGCAGAGACTGGAGGCTGGAACACAGCCTTGACACTGTATGTCTGCTATACTATGACTGCAGTATTGCTACTGGGGACCGTCACAACACCACTCGCAATAACTGTTACTACACCCACCTGAGGGCATCCAGTGCATCATCTGGTCTTGTTCTCAGCCTAACCCGTCGACAGGGGTTGTGCAGTTACGCTGCTCCCGGCAATTAGAAAAGAAATCCACAATATTTTTCCTCCCATGAAAGCTTCTGAAAATGTTTGCACTTTCCCTTTCAGGGATGTGGGGCACAAAGAAAATTCTTTATCTTCTAAGAGATTTAGTATCTATATATTAAAGATCCATTTAGCATTAAAGAAAAAATTATTTTTCTCTCCACAATTAACAGCTATTGATATATAATAACTGTAAGGCTTTAGAACCTTACTCTCTATTCTGTATCTCATCAGAGCTACTACAGAATGACTGAGGATTGGAACCTTACACAGAGTAGGTAGGATTCAGTCTACCCATGCCATCCCATGAAGCAAGGCTTCAACTTTAAAATGTGCTGGTGCTTAACTGGGCCTCAGTTTGCAAGAGCTGCAAAGGATGCAATGTTGAAACTGAACCTTTGGTGCCTGACACTATCAGGTACATTAAATTCATCAGCATGATAAGTGTTCCCCTCATGCAGTATCGATAGCCATCTTTCTTACATGGTATGAAATTAATCCTTCACTTGAAGCAACTTTCTCTTGGTCACTATATCTTATTTCTTGGTGACAAATGGACAGGATGTGCTACAGAGGAATCCAGGACAAAGGAGATGAGGCAATGTAGACAGGCATGCTGTAAACCTCCCACTATCTACCTCTTTGGCATCTCAGCACTGCTGTCAACAGGTGCTCAGCAGAATGATAAAAACTAGTATTTCCCAAGCCTCAAGCAAAGCAAACAGGAGCTTTTTTCCCTTTTCACACATGGGCATTTTTGGGGAATTGCAGGCCTCCAAGGCACGGCAAGAATAGGGTACACTGTTGGGTAGGTGTTGGCTCCTCTTACGACTGCCTACCTAAAGTACATTACAGCAAACAAGGCTGAACACTCTGAGTTTTCAGCCTGTGGTTGTTTGACACAGTCCAGTCCAAACAAGCCCTCTCAAGAGCTGTCACAGAGTTGCATTAATAATACATATTAGACTGAAATTTGTGAAGCTTCTTTGGAGAAAGATTTTCTGTAGCACCCATCTGGGGAATCTGGGTTTTTGACATACATCTTGGAGCCTTTATGTTTCCTAAAAACATACTGACATTTAAGAATTGTATTCTTTTGCAATGTTTAAATACGTCCCATTTTGCAGAAATAAGGTGGTAAAGGGGCTTGCAATTAACTTGGGAACATTTTTGGAGTTTGACAAGCTCCTACCATTTCTGTGATCTTTGATATTTTCTTGAAATATCACTAGAAAACCTATGCCTAGCAATAAAACCTCATTTAGTTGGACTGTTCAAATAAATCACATTTCTTAGATGTGCTCACATCACTTTTTCAATTACCTTCTCCGGGTATATCTTTGCAGTTTTCCAGCCTCGGTCCTCTGGACTTTTCCCCTGGAGACACAAGGCCCCGCGGTGCTGTTACAGCTCGAGTAGGTTCAGGAAAGTTCTCAACTCCATCAGGTTTAACTGAAAGCTGACAAGATTACAAAGTTCAGTTGTAAGAAGTATAGATCCAGAACTTATAACCGGGGGGAAAAATCCTAATCATTCTACCACAGAGCAAGAAACAGAGACACATTATTGTATTTAAAATACTTAAGGCAGCATTTTTTGCATTAGGAGCAGGGTCAGCTTTAGCAAGGCCATCTTCAGACTCTTGTTGCTGTTTCATAACTTTTGCCTGACTAGCAACAACCTGGAAAATATCACACCTCCATTTTCACACCCACTGCAGTCGTGCTGCATAGCAAACAATGATTACAAGCAAATGTATTTACAGCCCAATGAAACCAACATATTTACAACCTAGTCCAGCTCAGGAAACCCCTCAACTTCAAATTCAATCGCACAGGTGCAAATGACAGCCTATTTAACACGATTTAAATTTCAAGGTTTTACAAATTAAAGAGGCTTATTATATATGCCATACTTCTAGCTCTGAAGGATACCATTTCTATATGAAAGCTACAAGATCTGTGAGTCGTCTATGCAGTTAAATAAAAACATAATTTTGACATCTTAAAATTTAAGCATTATCATTCTAGGAAAAATTGAGGCATACAAAGTGTCAGTCACGAATATGATGAAGTTGTGTATTTGCAAATGAACAGGTTATTTGTTAATGCAATAAGGCAAGTATGTGAAATCTGTAACATACTGCCTTCTCTAATATTTTGCATCTCTTATTTCCATTAACACTCAATGAATACACAATCTGAAAGCACAGAGAAGAGCTATGAGGATGACTGTCACCAGCATCAGTAATGCTAACAAGCGCCTAGCATTTCAATCAAAAGGAATGCATGCACTGGACAGAATGAACCAATGGGAACTGATTCCCAAACAGATGCTGTGCCAAATCACTTGAATTTATGCCCAGTGGCAACTGTGCAATAGCTGGAAGTTTGGATGCGCATCCCTCATTGTGAGTATGGTCATATTAAAAAGGGTGAATTAAATCAATGCAAAGCTGCTTTCAGTTGGATGCGAAGGCTAACACAAATGTGTTCTAGTTCAAAGAAGAGGAGCAGACAGTGACACTTGTTACTAAACACTAGCTGGCAAACATGACACAAAGAAAAGACCTGAGGCAGCAGTATCCATGTCGATAGGTTGTGTATCACTGACGGAGGGAATCAAGAAGCTACCCTGTTTTCTAGATTCCTCATCTTTCTTGGCAGCAAAGGTGAAATTGGGGGGAAAAAGGGGGGCGGGGGGCAGCACCACAGTGCAGAGAAGCCATATGCTCTACTCTCTGCTTTACCTTTAATATAAAGAGAGAAGACATTTCTGGGATCTTTGGACAAACACATAAAAAAGTAACAGGTACAGAATCTTCTGTAAATCAGTCCAAAGAAACAGGTTTTGACAGTGCAACAGTTCTTTTAAATTGCTTACCAGGTGCTTTATTTGGGGTACAAAGCTGAGGCCCTCTCCCTGACCTCATACCTCTGATACAGAGGTAGAGTTGCCATTGTACACGTTTCTATCAGCCATGGAGAAAGAGAACGGATTATCTTGTTTGGAAGCGCAGCCTTAAAAAATAAACGTGGATCCACAGGTATTCAAACAGCAGAAATTCCCCATAAAATGTGCCTACTCCACACATTGCCTAAACCCTTGTCATGGTTTAACCCCAGCCAGCAACTAAACTCCACACAGCCCCTCGCTCACTCCCCCCGCAATGGGATGGGGGAGAGAATCAGAAGGGTAAAAGTGAGAAAACTCGTGGGCTGAGATAAAGACAGTTGAATAGGTAAAGCAAAAGCTACACACACAAGCAAAGCAAACCAAGGAATTCATTCACTGCTTCCCATCGGCAGGCAGGTGTTCAGCCATCTCCAGGAAAGCAGGGCTCCATCACGTGTAATGGTTACTTGGGAAGACAAACGCCATCACTCTGAACATGCCCCCCTTCCTTCTTCTTCCCTCAGCTTTATATGCTGAGCATGATGTCATATGGCATGGAATATCCCTTTGCTCAGTTGGGGTCAGCTGTCCCAGCTGTGTCCCCTCCCAACTTCTTGTGCCCCCCCAGCCTCCTCGCTGGTGGGGTGGGGTGAGAAGCGGAAAAGGCCTTGACTCTGTGCAAGCCCTGCTCAGCAGTAACGAAAACATCCCTGTATTATCAACACTGTTTTCAGCACAAATCCAAAACACAGCCCCATACTAGCTACTGTGAAGAAAATTAACTCCATCCCAGCCAAAACCAGCACAACCCTGTAGTCAGGCCAGCTTTGAACTTACAGCTACTCAGTTTTACAGCTGGTCTGAGCAGCCACCATGTCCCAGATAGAGAACAGCTGGGGAACAGGGACAGAGGGTGAAAACATTGGTCCTGCAACTCCGCTCCCAGGTGGATACAGCTTAAGCTATACCAGTATGAATGAATAAATCACCACATATATGTAAGTATGTATGTGTAGATGTAAATATTATATTTAGGTTTATATATATGCCGGTGTATTTATATTGCCATCATACAAGACATCAGCTCAGTTCCACCTTGTGTGGATGTTAATAGATGTATGTATATTCTATTCTTCATTATCACCTGCGATGACTTTTCCTTTACCAAGTTTTTCTGTGCACTGTCCTATTTTGTCAATCTGTGCCTTGGCGTCTTTGTTTCTCTGATGAAGTTCTCCCTCTCAAACAGCAAGCTTAGACCTTAGCTCTTC
Organism: Phoenicopterus ruber ruber; assembly: GCA_009819775.1. NCBI lineage: Eukaryota > Metazoa > Chordata > Aves > Phoenicopteriformes > Phoenicopteridae > Phoenicopterus > Phoenicopterus ruber. Next base: position 19,942,253 of record CM020220.1, on the reverse strand, counting down.
CACCTAAATTATTACAGAAGAGAATTGGTAATTAAGTTTTAACAAGATTTAAATGATATTAAAACCAGACAGTTAAAAGGAGACACTGCCTTGGGCTTTGTTGTAAATTTGTATAATTATTTTTAGTCCTCTGGAGGATGCATGATTATGTTTCTGTATTTATAAAAATACTGCCCTGGAGGCACCAAAATGAATTTTATAGTCCACTGATTTGCATATTAATGTTAGTCTTGTGGTGTCAAATGTATTTTTTAGCAAATAAATGTCCACGACAATTACCAAAATTTCCAAAGAATTTCATCATATTCTTGACCTGGATTAATTAATCTATTTTTTTAAAAAAGGTATGCTGAAAAGCCAAAGTAAGAAAACCAGCACAGTACAGTGATAAACATACAGGAGAGAGATGAACCAGATGAACTAAATAAAACATGTATGGATTTTGAACAGTTTTGGATTATAACAGTTTTGGTAAGTAAGCGTTAAGTAAAGACTCTGTGTCTGATCCAAAGCTCTTTAAAGACACTTGGGCTGAAGATTTTTATCTATACAGTTCTGTACATTTGCCTTCCTACAAAAACACACTCACTGTGAAAGATCCTTCTCTTGCTCAAGTGTCCTTAGATACTTTTCAGAATGAATAAAAATTGGGGATAAAAGATATCACTTACTACAGCCCAAAATCATAATCAGAGGCTGGAACCGTAATGTCCAAAGTTTGTATCACCAGTATAGCGAAGGCTCTGGTTTAATGATGGAAGATCATGAATGCAGAGCCATCTCTTCTATGCTGCTACATATGGGAAATAGTAGTTAGGTTAAGATTTGTTGTTCTCATTTATGAATCTACCCTGTAAAATTCTAATAGATTCACAGTTGGTTTTATCCCTTATTTGTCTTTCATTTCATAATTTTTAAGAGGCATTTTCAAAGCCGTAAGTCCTACTCCTACAGTGCTAAGAAAAGGTATAGGCTTTTGGAGCTTGTCTAGACAATAGCAGAATAACAATAACGATGCTGTACTAGTTCAGGATCCCGTCCTGTTATGTATATGTAGAGAAAACTCTTCCTAGCAGTCAGTCAAAAGACAATGAACTCAACGGGAGATTTCTTTGTGCATGGATGGAAAAATTACAATCATAGTTAATAGCAATCCATTTTGTTATCAAGATAAATCCATTGGCCTTGCAGTTTATCTCCCTATGGAACTAATGTATTGTCAGCTGAAATAACATGTTATTATCAGCACAATAATTATCATTGTAATAATCTTAAACAATTATTTGGATTAGAAATTTGTCATATTGTCTAAGTTTATGAGGAGAACTAAATATAAATTTTGTGATTTTTCCACACAGAGTGGAGACGAGATGCTTGTTGTGTTCCAAAAATTAAAAGAGAAAGTGCCATCTCAGCATCTAATAGTAGCAGATACGGTGAATTTTACAAAAATGGTTGAGAGTCAACTACTGGCTTAGGGCAACACTTGAGGTTCGCATGGGCCCACCTCTCAAGTCTGTCAAGGTCCGTCTGGATGGCATCCCTTCCCTCCAGCATGTCAACTGCACCACACAGCTTGGTGTCGTCAGCAAACTTGCTGAGGGTGCACTCAGTCCCACTGTCCACGTCACCAAGCACAACATCCTTGTCTCTAAGTTGGAGAGACATGGATTTGATGGATGAACCACTTGATGGATAAGGAAGTGGCTGGATGGTTGCACTCAAAGAGTAGGGGGGGACAAAATGAGGTGGTCTGAAAAAGTAAGCACAGAAAATTCTTATGTTTCTTTTTTTAAAATCAAGAACTCTTTGGTGAGTTATTGAGATCATTTGCACTTGAAATTTTGTACCCACAACCAACTGCAGGAAACAAATTACAGATTTGATTCTATGGAACTTGCCCTTGCAAAGTGCTAAGCATCGGCTTTGAGATGCAAGGCAGGCAGGGGTTGAAAACACCCAGTTCCTTGGAGTACCAAAGATGAAGAGAATAAATGACGGTACTGGCAATGGATCAGATATGAGCACACAATCACTGTTCTGCAGGGTACATCACAGCACATGGCACAAAATTTATGCTAGCCTTGTGGTGGCTATGAAAGGACAGGCTGTGAAACTACCTGGTCCAGTATGAAGTCTGCCAGGCAAAGCTTCTCTTGAAAAAATCTTTGATTAAATTCGAGCTAGCAGAGTAAGTTGTACTGGTATGGACTTTTGTATATATGAGGTTGGAATATTTTTGACTCAGAATCACATGCCACAAAACCATATTTAATGTCTTGTAGTCCCACGATTTATAATATCTGACTACAGACAGAAAAGTATACCTACTGTTAGTAAAATATACTTAGCCTTTGTTTGCAGAGTAAACTTTCCATAAATAAAGAGTAAAGTTTGAGGGCAGGACCTGTTTATCTTCAAGGGTTTGCCAAAGATATAAAGAAGTTTAGACATACAAAGTTATAAACAGTACTGCATTTAACAAACAAGAAGTATTTGGAAGAGCTACTGGTAGAGATTTTGAAAAATAATTTTCCAGTTTTTCTGTTTTCCCATGCTTGCCCTGGGGTTAAAAGTAAATTCAGAGGAAATATTTTTACACATACACAATCCTGCTTTATCAAGGAAATAGAGTTTTGCAGGTAAATGTTCAGAATTGCTACCTGTTCCAATAATTTTAATCAATGTTAATAATTGGGGATCGGTTACTGCTTGGCTTGATTCCGTGTGTGTGTGGCAGGGGAAAGATGAACAGAGAGAGGATGAAGAGATGGCCAAAGGAGCCTTCCTTGTCTTCAGTCAACCTCCAGGAAAAGTCAATCACAACTGCCGTGCTCTGGGCCAGCCCAGTCTGCCCCTCTGGGACGCAGTACTCCCATCAAGGGCAAAGGGGAAGAGTACTGCCATTGCCACAGATGGGGTCAGTTCACTAAAAGAGTGGCATCTAAGTGGCTCGAACGATACTCCAAACTGAGGAGGAATCCCAGCTCTTTGAATTTGTTGAGACAATATAACTCTGCCCTGTCCCTTTTTCTGGGTTGTTCGCATTGTGAACTGTTTAGTTGTAAGAGAAGCGAAGGTAAAACTGCTGCTAGGGTTATCTTTGATCTACACAAAAGCAGCATCACAAAGAGGCACTGGAAATCAGATTACACACAACAGTGTCTGCGTAGCTGTGTAGCCACATTGCTAATGTAATACTATAGAAAGCTGATTTATTACCAACATCTTGTTCCAGGAGTTTGCAGTCCTGTTTCATACTTCGAATGCCTCATTATACAGAATCTGCACCTCTGGACTCTTCGTTTTCTGGGTGGTGTCATTTTGAAGTAATACATTATCAGTTTCCATCATCTGGTGATGCATTACCAGAATACATCAGAAAAACAGCTGGCTCAGTCTCTCAATCCTTGGCGTCCAGTAACAGCTGACTGTGATGATATATTACATGAACTCTTCAGTCTATCATTGTAATACATCAAAACAAGGCACTGGTCTGAAGGTGTATTACTCAAAGAAAGGCAAAGCTGAGTGAACCTGTCCAGGAGAGGGGTTCTGGTTTAATTATGGAACAGAAGTTACAGTACGCTGCTCAGAGAAGGTTTGTTAACTTCAAAATTTTGGTGCATTCGTAAAGTACAATTTGCATTCATACAGATGATATTATAGGAGAAGGTCACATTATTACTCAGTTTAGAGACAAACACCTCGACAACCAGAGTTCTGTCAAAATGTTACAGTGTGCTGTGTATCGGAGAGGCTGCACATTTTATAATTGAGCCAAGTGGGATTTGAGTTCAACTGATAAACATAAGCATCATTTCCTATTCTTTTCATTTCTTTACAGAAAATACAGACAAGAACCTACTATTCAAGTGTAGTAACTGAGAGAACATCCCACCAGTGGGTTCTCACTGCTGCCTCTTTTGGTGGCACTCTCTGCAGGTTCCAGGTGATGCTGCGAGTTTGCGGAAAAGCAGCAGCAGAGAAGAGGGCCTGAGGCGTTGGCAGGGAAAGAGCTGGAGCTGAAAAAAGAAAAAACAGAAATTGAGACAAGCATCACCAAATAAATACAAAAGATTATTTAATTAAAGACTTTTCACAAGAGCTTAATTTACTGTAGCTATTTGCACCAGACTTCACCTTGCTGGATGAACAAGAACCTCCCATTGAGCAGGACTGCAGACTTGCCATAGGAGTGTCTTGGGCTGTTAAACTGATGGCAAATCTGTTTACTCCTCTTGGGTCACAAGAGCGGCAGTAGAGAGTGTGTCTACATTTCTCTCTCCATTTAACCAGGGCTTCCATTCTGTTCAAAAGACAGGAAATGCTCCCAAAATATTCCCTCTGGATTAGATTCACACAGAGAGTTAGAGTATGAGCTGCATTTTCCATGTGCAAACCCAGTGATGACAGGCAGGCCATGATATGAAGTACAATCACTTAGAAGTAAGGCAGCAAAAAGTTCACATGCCTCTTCTAATGCCAGAAGTATCATTTCTCAGTTTTGCTTCAAAGACTCAGTTGCCTCACCATCTTTCTGCCTATCTCAAGTTCCAGCTTCTTTTTACTGGGGGTCAGGATAGCTCCTTCAGTGTATGCTACTGACTTCACATCCCACTGTTTTCTCTATGTTCCTGCACTATTAGCTTCCATGATCCTTTCCTTCTCCTCCCTGTCATGCTGCTATGTGCTCAGCTTTATATGCTTCCAGTAATGGCCTTAGAATTGAACACTTTCTGGATGAAAATTCCTGTAACCTTACTTCAGTCCTTTTCCATCCTGTTGCTCTATCTACACAAAGTAAACTTTGGTTGGTTTGATGCAGGTAAACATATGCTAAAACCAGGGCATAGCATGATATTATTTTAATCTTTTTTTCCTTTCTCTACTATTCTTCATTGCTATAGAATAAATAGAATAGAATAGAATATTTCAGTTGGAAGGGACCTACAATGATCATCTAGTCTATCTGCTCTCTATCTAAAAGTAGAGAAAACTTTTTGAGTGACAGTTGCAGCATCTGAATTTACATTACTAGCAGAAAAAAACCCAGATTAATTTCATGGTGAATTGGGAAACTGAGGGACATACATTTTTCTGCTCCATGTGCCTGTTCAGTAGAAGCAGCCAATATTTAAAGTTCTTTAGCAGGTATTTGAGAACATGAGCTGATCTGAGATGGGGACAATGGGCAGCAGCTGGTTTAGACAGCATAGTGTATTATAAGCATCATGAATCAAAGACATACTTGAGAATGAACATTTCACCAATGCGTTACATTCATCAAGACAATTTTAGCTCTGTATTGTTATTTACAAGAAGATCTAAACAGTCCTTCCTTTACGAAAGAGGTGGCTCACTTTGATACGCATGACAAGAACCCCTGAATAAAACACCCAGCAAGAACAGATTAAAAGTGTGATCGGTACTTAATGAAAATGGACTAACATAGGGCTGTTACATTCCATTTTGTAAGCCTTGAAAAAGGTTCAGTGTGCTATAGATTTAGTTGTGAATGTGGATTATGTGTCCTTTGCTGAAATATCTTGCTGTATTGGTGTTGTGGGAGAGTGTGAGTGAGGATTAAGGACAATAGAGACATGGGATGACACATGTAAACACCGGTTACAAAATAGCAGGAAGGAGAGGAATTGATTAATGGATGACATCCCATAAGGATGCCTCAGTGAGGGGACAGGTGAGACAGCTGCTGAGATAAAGAGTGTCTCAGTGAAAGGATCTTCTTTCACTAGCTTTCTGGTTTTTTAAATATCAAAGTCTTGCAGAATTCACCCTTTCAGTACAACGCAAAAGAGTGGCTCCATAGCAGCACTGCCACCTGAGGTGTGTGCCCTCTTTGTCACGTGATGCGGGAACTACCGTGACCTCCCCAGTTTTCCTTACTGACACAGTGACTCCATCTGTCCCAGTAGATAAGAGCTTGGATTTTGTCACAGGAACGTAGCAACGCAAGTACACTATGAGAGTTAGAAATGGTGTGTGGTTAGCCATTTCCCAGTATCATCTTCCTGGTACTGAAAGCAGAATAAACAGAATAAACAGAAAATAAGAATAGGGTACTGCTTAAACACACTGTTCAAGGAAAATCAGCAGATTAAGAACTTGCACTCTGGTTGCACTTGGAGTATGTGTCTTTGTTCAGTGGGAATACAGCTGAGACGTATAACTACTTGTGATTTATTGACTGAAAGGGCTGGATTTGTCTGCGATGACCTGATCTAGTTGAAGATGTCCCTGCTCATTGCAGGGGAATTGGACTAGATGACTTTTAAAGGTCTTTTCCAACCCAAACCATTCTATGACTCAGGCCCACCACCATCAGGCCACACAGTGCCTGGTGGAAACCTCACACAGAGCTACAGAGCAAAGCTGCACGTAACCAGCCTTTGGCCACTAACCCTCACCCCATGCTTGTGCTTCACCCTACAAATTCTAAAGGGAATAATCTGGAAAAAACAACAGCTGCTGAAAAGTATATTGCACTTCACAGACCAAAAAAGTAAAGTATCTATGTTGAGTCACTTCAGCCTTCCTTAGACCAGACAGGAAAGGACAGGAGAGCTTTTGGAAGAAGGAATTCGTTACTCTACTTCTCTCTCTGGTGGATACTACAAAAGTATGACCTGGGACAGGCGTTATTGGGATATATGGAACAAATGATGTTTTGATAAATTCTTATGTTTACACTCAGCAGCATTTTTAACCTGAAAAAAGTGTACCAGCCACTCTGTGAACTCTATGGAGGACTTAACGTGTACCAGAGAATTATACAAGAAGCTCCTGTATATTGTGACAACTAGCCAAAGCTAGTTGGCCAGTTAAGGACCTCGAGAGATTTGACAAAATCATATTTTTGTTACAATTTTTCTCCTATTTTCTCTAATTGTCTTATGTGACTTCAGGGTACACGTGGTTAGTTGCCTAAACTGGTACCATATACTGCAAGTTTTCCAGAACATAACTTTTCTGTTTCCAAGCACCATACCCCCACCAACATAGTGATAAAAATAGTGGTTATAGTGTGCTCCTGTTCACACATATGTATAAAAAAATCCATTTTAATGAGCTGAATGAACTCATTCACTAGCCAAGGCACATCCACACTGTAGGTCATTTTTCAGAAGCACACAGAGATGATAGATTCAAACCCCCAAAATGCTTGTATAGCTGAATCTTCTCCTGACTTTCACTAGCCAGCAAATTCAAGACAAAAATGAACAAATCAAGGTCAACTACCTTGTATATCTTTTTTCTTCCAGGAGCTCAGAGCAATAAACCCTCCAGAGAAGGCAACTATTTTTTTAACCTCATCTAGGAATCAACTTGAAGTTAGTGTGGCACTTGATTCTAGCACTCTCCGCAATATCAGTGCTCCAATGTCATCTAGTATTCGGACAGCTAAGTTGTTATATTGTTCTGTTTCTATGAAAATAATTTCTTATGTTGACTACATTTATTCTTTTCCTCTTAATTTTTATATTATAAATCATCTTAAGCTCATCAGGGATGTTATTAGTAACTTATTGTTACCTTTTTCAACATACTTTGAAGACCAACATTCCCCAGCCACAAGTGTCAGCATATTAAGTGCTGTTCAGACATTTGAACATAATATACTCTGTTTCTAAGGCTTCTGTTGTATTACTAGTATGATAATTATTACAGCAAATGATAAAATACTGCAAAATTGTTTTCTCCCCCCTTAATAACATAAATAAAAGGAGCAATTAATTTCCTACAATAAAAACAGGCAATACAATAACGTACAAATGTGGAGTTTCTTCATTATTGCATCAAATTGCAAAACGGAAACATATAATTTCAAAAGGCTCATAAGCAAAAATGGAAACACAGCTGATGTTGCGTCAGCATGTAGTACAAAACCGTGAAGCTTGCACAGCTCACAGCTAGTCTCCTCAAATGAACCAGTTAACATTTCTAAATGAAAATGCATAACACAAAGAAGCTTCTCCTTTTGTTAAGGCCATAATTCCAGAATGTAAGCAATTTTCCAGGACGTTATAAAAATATATCCATCCAATACTATAAGTTTACAGCATCACCAGTTATTTTAAAACCTTTCTGTCATACATAGCTACATCTATAGCTTTATTGATGCATCTTATGACAGATGGCAATAGTGTTTTCAAATAGAATCAACATACTTCAAAACTGATACACCTCCCTCTACACCCCATATATTTACCAGATGTGTTTTTAAACCCTCTTTCCACACTGGTATTTTGGTTTATTTGGTTTTAGGTTGCTGAGAAAAGGTAACACATTTTCTTTGACATCTAGTGCAATTTTACAAGTATTCAGGGCACATTCCCTGCTTTGCATGGAAAATGTATTTGCACAGTTGTCAGAATGATGGACAGGGGGAGAATGATAGGAAGGAGCACTGATCTTTGCTTGTTATTACATACAATAGCCCAGTAGGAATCATGATGTGTTGGTGAGACAAACTGTGTCCCATTCTGGAACATATTAAGTTTGTCTCCAGGACACACATGACTTCACTAGGGTGTCTAACCTCATTCATAATAGATGCTAATCTTTTCAGGGCTGACTGATGACAGCACTTCCTGCCCTTCACGGAATTAGAGCTGGGTTTTATCAAAGGACTCAAACTGCCTGCTAATTAGACTAATTCCCTTCATCATGAATTATTTATTTCCATTGGTAACTGATCACTGTGACATTAATGGGTTCTGCTCAACTTAGTTTCATACTAATATACACTATAAGTTAAATGTTTAAAAACTCCTGATACTTCACTCCAGGTCAAGTGTATCTTCACATAACTCGATGTTTTCAATAAAGTTTTGATAATTAAAGACTGTTAGAATAAAGTGCTCATTGCCAAGAAAAAAAGAAAAATGAAATGAAGAATAATTTTAAAATTCTGAAATCAAGTTAGGGTTTTTTTTCCCCAAAATGTGAGGTGATATATACAAATTTATTTAAGATTAATAATAAGAGCCCTCTACTGCACTAATAGGGTTTCAAGGCAATTCTCGGAACTGAATGCATACCCTTACCCAGAACATGTAGTGCTCGTGTATTCAAAATTCTCACCCAGTGCAAGAAGTTTTGGGGTTGTAGTATCAAAAATAAGTTCTGTACTTAGGTAGCAAGTATCAAATATACAAACACAAAATAAAGAATACCTGGACAGACAGCAGCACTGCAGCCCAATACCGCAGGGTGGAGAAGGCCAAAGGCAGAATGTGGGTCATCAGTGAGATGGAACTAGGAAAAACACAAAGCATCATTCTGGGATGTCTTAGCAGCAGGATCTGAGCAGGACACCAGAGGTCATCTATGTAATACATACAAGGTCTCAGTAAGAGAATTGATGGCTGGTTTTTGGCATCACTTTTCAAAAGTTATATTGACAACTGAGAGAAAATCCATGGAAGAGCAACAAAAAAGTTAGAGCAATTTAGAAAACATAAACAATGGGGAAAGATTGAGAATAATGTTTAGAAAAGAGATGAGGGTATGATACCATCTTCACTTATGCAGAAAGATGGGGTTGGTCTCTTCTCCCTAGTAACAGATGACAGAACAAGAGAAAATGGCCTCAAGTTGCACCAGGGGAAGTTTAGATTGGATATTTGGAAAAATTTCTTCACCGAAAGGGTTGTCAGGCACTGGAACAGGCTGCCCAGGGAGGTGGTGGAGTCACCATCCCTGGAGGTATTCAAAAGACGTTTAGATGTGGCACTAAGGGATATGATTTAGTGGTGGACTTGGTAGTGATAGGTTAATGGTTGGACCCGATGATCTTGGAGGTCTCTTCCAACCAGAACAATTCTATGATTCTATGATTCTATGTTACGGTTAGGCTGGTGACCAGTTTCCTCCATGTCCACCACAAGCAGGACAAGAAATAACCATTTCAGTCTGAAGCCATGAAGATTTAGCTGAGGAATTGGGAAAAGGTTACCTAGCTGTAAGGACAGAGAAGCACACGTTCAACCTAGATAAGAAGGTGGTGGAATTCTCACCACTAAAGGGATTTTGACCCAGACTAGATAGGCAGATGATTGTTAGGGAAGGTTTAGGTGTGTATGTGAACTCAGCTCAGTCACAAAATTATTTTCTAAAGCATAAAGAAATGCCAGCTCAGCTACAATAACATAAATTTCTCTTACAAAATTCTCCTTCAGAATTTTGCAGTTTCTAAAGAAAAAGCTCCTACTGAAAAGTTGTGATTATTAGAATATTTCTCAATGATAAGAATGTCTATTTTAGGAGCATTCTATACAGAATAACATTTCAATTTTCTATAATTTAACTGTTGGTCTTTTCTACTGTCATCACAGACAGTGAAATTGACTTTCATGCAATTAATTAATGGAATTTTTGTGACTCGTACACAGGATAGTATAGTTCAGGCTGTACATTTTACAATGGCATTGTTTCCTATTGTAGTGGGTTGACCTTGGCTGGATGCCGGGTGCCTACCAAGCCGCTCTATCACTCCTCTCCCTCAGCAGGACAGGGAGGGAGAAAATAAGTTGGAAAAGAACTTGTGGGTTAAGATAAGGGCAGTTCAATAAAGCGAAAGCAAAGCCACGTGGGGAAGCAAATGAAAACAAAAGATTTATTCTCTACTTCCCATCAGCAGATGATGTCCAGCCACTTCCTGGGAAGCAGGGCTTCAGTACACATAATGGTTACTCTGGAAGACAAATGTCGTAATAACAAATGTCCGTCCCCCCCCGCCTCCTCTTTTCTCTTAGCTTTTACTGCTGAGCAGAGGTCGTATGGTATGGAATATCCCTTTGGTCAGTTTGGGTCAGTTGTCCTCGCTATGTCCCCTCCCAAGATCTTGCCCACCCCAAGCCTGCTGGGTGAGGAGGGGGAAACGTTGGAGAGACAGCCTTGATGCTGTGCAAGCACTGCTCAGTAGCAGCCAAAACACTGGTGTGTTGTCAACACCTTTCCAGCTACCAATACAAAGCACAGCACTATGAGGGCTGCTATGGGGAAAATTAACTCCATCTCAGCCAGATCCAATACACCTATTTACCTGAACTCTTTGGAGATCAAGAGACTGCGTACCACTTGGTCACTGATGTCACCTCTGAAGCTCTTCTCTTTCAGCAAAATTTAAAGACTTTCCGCATGTTACAGAGTTGGGCTCAAAGTTCCAATACATACTATACATACTGATGACTAAATGGTGCATATTCTCACTGATTTCACAAAATAGGTTTTATTCTGGTTTGATTATCCTGTCTGTGAAATATGAGAAAAATGTATACAACACGTCAGAAGGATCAGTAAGAGGCTTGTTTGAGGTAATATTTGTAATGATACGGTGAGTTTAAAATAATAAACAGCAGAAGACAGCTGGACAGAATAGTTTATATCCCTTAGCCTAATAAAGACTCGGACTACGGTATATTTGTCAAATAGCCTTTCATGTGATAGCCATAAAAGACCACGTATCTTTCTAATCCATAGTGATAACACAGAAGTTAGATAAAAATGAACAGAGATGATATTCAATAAGCCCATGTATATTTCTATCACAGTGTGAGATACTTTGGCTGTGAAAATAAAGGTGGTGTTTTTCCACTGTTGAAATAATACAGAATCAATGAGAGGCAACTGTGAGCCTCAATGGCATCAAGGGGTTTCTGTTGACATTCACAAACCAAATGAGCAGAGCTCTGCTGGATTGAGATGTCACCAGAAACCCCAAGATGGCATTACAGCCTTGTTTTTCTAGGTTGTGGGTTTTTGCAGTAAACACATCCAACTGCCTTTTTATTTTCATTGAAAAGTCACTTTTTACATTTCTTTCTGTTTTTCCTCCTCATCTTTTTTTTCAGGTTACTACCCTGCTCTACTTGCCTTCCTCCTTTCCTCCACCCTGTTCTCCTACCCTCCTGCCTCAATCATCCTCTTCTTGCCTTTCTCTCTTTTCTCTTTTACCTTCTTTCTTTTCTGGCTCTCTGACTCCACAAATCTAAACATTTCTGGAATGGGTGACTTTGCTCAGTGTGTTAGCAGCGCTCCCTAATGTCATTTCACCAGCACAAACTGTTCCTTCAGCACTGTGGATAGACTATCCTATTAAGCCAAAAGAAATGTCACTCATGTACCACTCATTATTTGTATAGAACAAGAGACTTCAAGTAGCTCCTGATGCAGCAATATAAAATAGCTTTCATTTCAGAGCTAATAATATCTGACACTTGCACAGAGACTTCCATTCGATGTTCTCAAACCATTTCACAGGCATTAATGAATTATGTCTCACAAGTGTGCTCTGACAAACAGGCTATTCCCATTTCACAGATGGAGATAACTGAGGAGGGAAGAGAGGGGTAATTTGTTATTACAACATCTCTCAGGGCCCGATTCTTCACTGTCGTATTTAAAGAGTTTCTATCACTGTCTTCAAGCCAACAGTGAGTAAATAACATTAAAGAGCACTCAGATGTTCCAAGCCTCAGTCCTTTAATAAGAGATCCCTTCTCTTTACATAGTGGAGTATGTTCTCCTTGCAAACTGGTGTATAGACACCTTTGGGGACATTTTATTTCATAATTCCGATTCATAAGTTACTAAGGAAAAGGAGATTTTGTGCTAAATTGCTCTACCATCATGAATTAAACCCACCTAACCCACCTTTTAATTCTTTATAAGCCTTTGACAGCAGGCGATTCTTGAGGGGGAGCATTTTTTAAAATGTGACATGAAAAGTGTATTCTGTTGTAAAAAAATAAAGTGTGACCAGAAATTTATCTTTCAGCATCATGAAAATCAGCTAAGATCACAAAATAAGAGGACAGTGGGCAGACAGCCCTTACAAAATACACGTCAAAGAATTTGGATAGACTGGTAACTACAATTTGCTTGAATTAACAATTAACATTGTGAGTGTGTGCAGTGTTACTCAAATTGTTCCTGAGCTGTGCTTATCAGAATTAACTGATGTCATGAGATGTGACAAAAAGATGTCACAGAATCACAGAGTGGTAGGGGTTGGAAGGGACCTCTGGAGATCATCTAGTCCAACCCCGCTGCTAGAGCAGGGTCACCTAGAGCAGGTTGCACAGGACTGTGTCCAGGCAGGTTTTGAATATCTCCAGAGAAGGAGCCACAACCTCCCTGGGCAGCCTGTTCCAGGGCTCTGTCACCCTCACAGTAAAGAAGTTTTTCCTCATGTTCAGACAGAACTTCCTGGGTTCCAGTTTGTGCCCGTTGCCCCTTGTCCTGTCGCTGGGCACCATTGGCCCCCATCCTCTTGACACCCACCCTTGAGGTATTTATAAGCATTGACAAGGCCCCCCACTCAGTCTTCTCTTCCTCAGACTAAACAGCCCCAGTTCCCCATAGGAGAGATGCTCCAGTCTGCTAATCATCTTTGTAGCCCTCCACTGGATGCGAGATGTCACTCTCATCCTCTACAAAGGTCAGTTCTTTGTAGTTATTTTTAGAAGTTTCTGCTTGTTGGACAAATTGATAGAAGAAAAATTACAGAAAAATATGTTTAGATATATTTTTATATAGACTATATAGATACAAATGGGGCACCAAGACTTGATGTCAAAGGCCAAGGAAAAGCAGAGTAATAGGTGGGGCCACCAAGGACAATGTCTTTAAAACAAAGTAGTTTTCACTGTGTTCATGTGCCCAATTTAAGGCAGGATAAACATGCAGGATTCCTTACAGAACAGGGAGAAGAGGGTTGGTCAGAAAAAAAATTGTTTGTTTGCTACTGTAGAAAACTTACTCAATTAAAATTGGTTTTGAGCAAAGATGAAGAGCTAATAGTTGCTCCAGTTTCTGAAACTAAGCACAGTAGGAAAAAATGAAGAATCTTGCACAGGGTTTTTTGTTTTGGTTTGGTTTACAATCCTGGTCACTGAAGAGTCAAGGAAGCATAAGAAGATACGTTTTTGTAGAGGGCTGAGGTAGTCACGGGGTATTGCATGGGATTGAGTGAATAACTGTGTGGGATGCTAGAGCAGCGGAGCAGAACCAGACAGACAGGTTATTCTGAGAGACAAAGAGAGCAGGAGGAAGTTAGTATTGTGGGTCTGGGAAATCAGATGTGAGGGACAAAGAGGGACAAGAAAGCAAAAAAAAAAAAAAAAATCAGCTAGGTTGAGCAGCCACTCATCCTGATTTGCTACAGGGGAGAGAAAAAGGATCACTGGAGTGAGAACAAGGGGAGCTGCACTGGACTGGGCGCTTCTGGCAGTTGAAGAACATAATTTGTTCCTTGATTTTTAACAGTGTCATTATGCTTATGGCACATAAACCCACCTCATTTAGGAAGGGAATTTATCTCCCCTTGTTCGTGGGCAACACCTTGAAGGCAATACTGACCGAATCACTCCTGTATTATGACACAGCCTACGTCTTGTCTTAAACTTAGCTAGAATAAAATTCCCTGCAAATATGAGGTGCTATGACACAATACGTATAAATGATCCATCAAAATAAAATCATCATCTCTAGTACCAGCCCACAAGCAAACCTCCATATGAAGCACATCCAACACAAACACACCCAGTCATAAACAATATAAATATAAATAGCCTCATGCTATTAACAACGCTTTTGTGTTTCCCATCTATCTAGAGGAACATCCCCATACAAATTCCAAGCTAGAAGTTGGAAAGCAAAGATGCTGGCATGTATGTAAGATGCATGTGAAAGCCTAAGGGTACCCAAGTCCCGACTCCTGGTTTCTCCCAAGTCTGGCAACTAGCTCATTCACCCCCTCAGGAAAACTGCTCTCCTCTTTGGAGCTGATGAGCTGGGATTTATAGACATCTGCCTAACTACAACATCCAACTGCTGCTTTTGAAATAAACGAACAAAGTCTGTGATTTGTTACAAGCCACCTATATGCATAAAAGGCACCCCCGCAAATTCTGTCCACCATGAATTCTTTGTAGAACATTGCTTTGAAATCAGCCTCCATGCTAAAATGAACAATTAGGCAGTTGCCACAAAACCAGCATCATTTTGTTTTCACATCTGCGCATCATCCATCAGAACGGAGCCCGTGTTTCACTGGAGTTTTGGACATCATCAAAACAAGCACATTGTGCAACAGCAAGAGAGAGCTGGGATCATAAAGTACATATTTGACTGCACTGCCAGCCACAGCCATGATTTGGAGGCAGCAATGTGCATTTTCAGAATTGTCTTCATATGTGGTCATATGAGAAACAGAATCAACTGACAGAAAACTTCACAGGAAACTGGTGGATGATTATAGTGGCCATTTATTAGCATAGCATTTAAGCTCACCAGAAGTCCAGTGCCCATAACACTTATTACTTTAGCCTGGTAATTTACAAGGGCAATAACTTTGAAATTTTTTTTTTTGGTGACAAGAGATCCACGCTCAGCTAAGTTATGCCCCTGATAGTCCCAAAGGTAAAGTGAAGGTTAGGCACATAATGAGTACATTGAACAAATGTCCATGGGTAAATCCAGCAAATAGAAATGAAAATTCCTTTTTCAGTTCCTATAACTTTCCAATTCCAGGAAGCTAAAACCAAGAGATATATGCTTTGTTTCATAACATCCAATTATGCAACTACTACTATTTCTGGAGATACTGGCCTGTGAGAATTACTCTTTCAGTATGAAGGAACCAAACAAAAAACACCCAAACAGTAAAACTTTGATATTTATGCATGAGAAGATTTTTGAACCACTCAGTGAGTCATTTTATGGAGCAATTAACTCTCCTTTTTATGTAGATATTTTTTCTTCGTCTGCCACCTTTTTAATAGTCCTTTGCATAAATTGGTAAAATAATTTCTCATTCCCTCAGAAACAACAGCTGCATTGTGAACTCCTGAATTGGCATGTCTTTGGAATATATTATAATAATTCAGAAACTGCTGCCATTTCTGTCAAGCTTTCATTCATACGAAGGTTGCTTCAAACATCCCATCCTCCCTCCCCCTTTCATTGCTATTGCTGATCTCAGTTAGATTGTCCAGCCACTTCCCCTGCTCTCCCAACTCCCTCTGCCACCTCCAGTCTCAGCCCTCTCTCTCTCAAGCTCTTGACACATATCTCCTTCCCTTGCCCCTCCCCAGGTCTGTCTCTCTGTAGCCTTCTCAGTCGAATTAAACACAAATGACTTGTCTTGACTTTCAAAGCCCTTTGTGGCCTATCCGCTCACCACTGACCCTCTCATGTTCAATATCAAAAGGTCAGCTCTTGCTTCCAATTAGTCTATGAGCCAAGGTACCTTCCTCTGACTGTAATGCTTTCAAAACAAGCTCAGTCATGCTCTTTCCTCTGTTGCCCCTCACACTTGGGGAAGGAATTGTCTATCAGTATCTGCAAAGCCTTCACATTCCGCCTTTTAAAATCCCCCCTTCAGATCTTCACTTTGCCTTCAGAAACAGCAGCAAGAGCCAGGCTGTTTCATGTGCCAGGGCAATACCAACCAACACAATAGGAGGGCTTCCTAGGGGTCCTCCCTTGTTTGTACCTCATTGGTGTTGGTCCTCTACAGGAAAATGCAATTTTTTGTTTGTCCTGTTTTGCAGCATCTCGCTGGGGAAGTTGTGGCTGATAACTTGAACTTGTGGGTCCTGCAAAGATGCAAAAAATAATGAACAAGCGAAACAATAAAAAGGAAAGCACAGATCCTTGGTTTCTAGGGCCCAGACTCGGCCACTGCAAAGCTCACATCAACTGAAAATTGTTACTGAATGAAGAGTCCTGGTCTGTCGCCTACAACTTCAGGGTGGACCTTTCTCATTTCAGACAGAGCTGTGAAGTCTGGCAAAACTATCACAGCTCATGTGTTCTAACTTTGCTAAAGTTGGGTAGAATTCCACAGATTTGGCAAAAAGTGTGTTTTCTTGATCAATTTCAGAGCCCTGCCCCAACTACTAAAAATTCTTACATTCTCAAAAAAAGAGTCACCAGCGTACTTTAACTTGAGCAAATTCACCCACCTTGCCTCAGCGTTTCTGTTGAAAATAGCTGTGCTGCTTTGGTTGCAGTTTTCCCACAATTTCAGACTGAGGTACACACGCAGGAAAAATTCATTCTGATAAAGGTTATAAGTAATTGAAATTCTATTAAGTATCTGAAATTCATTCATATGGATAACAGAAAACACGGCCATTCAATGGGAAGTTTAAGGCAAACTGATAGATGATGCTCCCAGCTCCATTATTATAAACATGCTGGTTTATTATGAAGATAATTGTGGGTTGTTCAAGTGGAGGATGGAGATGTGTGTGTGGGAAGGAGCAGAATGGAGGTAGCCAAGTGAGTAGAGTGTAGGTGAATAGCTGAATGGCTTAACTGGTAATTTCCTTGTTTTTTGTGATTTACATTAGTATGCAGAGGAGTGGGATCTAACTCTAAGAACTTTCCTGAGCAGGGAAAAATCACACATAATGTGTACATAACCATGTGAAATACAGAAACACTATGTATTGCATTACGTAATTTACTTGAAAGTTGTAGCTTGTTGACAGAAAGGCCCTGCTGGGTTTCACAACCTGGGAATGTAGCTTTCATGAAGCAAATTATTCTTCAAGAAATGAACTACAATGCCATTTCCTTCATACCTCTGACACAATATTTAGCTCTGTCATTTAAATATAATTGCTCTATTTTTACAATGTTAGTGCTATTGATAAATGCAGATTGCAAGGCATAAGTAAATTCTCTTATAGGGATAAAGTGATTGTTTATTAAAAAAAGTAAGAAAGCTGACACTTATTCCGCATTCTAGATTTAAAAAAAATGTTACCATGATTATGGTAGCTTAGTTATGGTAATGGTTCAAGGTTTTTGTGGTCTAGTATTTTTAATACTCCAGTGTAATCTACTTCAGTCATCCTTGACAGAGAATAAAGATGGGTTTCAAGGATCACAGCTTTCAAGCTGTGTGGAAATGCCCATTTCCCATCTTGAGAGTAATCACATACACACACACACAGAAAAAGAAAATGATATTTTGAGTGGTATTTATAAACTGAGACTAGGACAAAGTGCATGTTTCTGCCAAAACCCAGTTTTTTCATGGCTAAATTCACTGTGTACCCAGAAATCCCATAGTGATAGTAAAATTGCCATCTTTAATGGGCATTTCATCCCTCTGGCAATCACAACTGCAGCCTTTAGTGCTGACATGAAGCCACCACTTAAAAACAGCTTGTCATCTTCCAGTGAATATAAAATTTATATTATTCTACAAAGTTGGAGGAAAAAAAAAATCCCAAGCCCCCTGGCACCTGTTTCATGAGTAATATGTCAATACATGTATATATATTTTTAAACAGATATAAAACGTGAAGACTTTTGGCTCCACAGTTTACATCCTCTCCACTGTGGTGAAATTCTTTCCATGCCTGCCTTCAAACTGGCAATATAGTCTTGACCTCTGAGTTCAAACAACCATTCCTGATGGACTAGAAGCAAGAATCTGCATTTATGACATCTCAGCCAACTACACTCTCCAGGTCAGTTAAATATGATGTTCATTTTGGTGTAGAAGGCAAAGATCTGATGAGATCAGGCAGCAGAAGATTCTGCAGCAGCAGCCAGAGGCCTAAAATCTTTTTCCCTAGTCATGCGGGAAAATGGGGAGAACCTCTTTAGCAGGGCCTGTTGTGACAGGACAAGGGGTAATGGTTTTAAACTAAAGGAGGGGAGATATAGGCTGGAAATCAGAAAGAAGTTTTTCACAATGCGGGTTGTGAAGCACTGGAACAGGTTGCCCAGAGAGGTAGTAGAAGCCCCATCCCTGGAAGCATTCAAGGTCAGGCTGGACGGGGCTCTGAGCAACCTGATCTAGTGAGGTTGTCCCTGCTCATGGCAGGGGGGTTGGACTAGATGGCCTTTAAAGGTCCCTTCCAACCCAAACTATTCTATGATTCTATGTGATGCTCTCCAGAATACTCCTTTCTCTGCTTCTCCCTGAGCTCATGAGGACCCAGTGCCACCTGAGGAGGATGGTTCGTTCCGGCATTGGGATACAACTTGGGTCTTACAGATGAGGAAACAGGAAATTCTACTAACATCTATACCTGCTCTATGTTCCACTGAAAAAATGAATTGGCTTTAAAGGGGTGAAGATATGCAAGATACACAGATATACCTTTTTTTTTTTTTTTCACTTATTCAGAGCATGTTTTCAAGCTTTCATCTGCTGCCGTGGAAGCAACAAAATTATTAGAAAGGCAGAAAAAGAGAGAGATATAAAAAGAAAGAAAGGAAGAAAGGAAGGAAAAAACAAAGGAAGGAAAAGGAAAAACAAGAAAAGAGAATGAGAAAAACCTAACATTTCCAAATAATCCCTTGATTTTAGGAATTAAGGCTTTAAGAACAACCTAGATGACAAATACCACAAATCTCAGTATCACAAAATCCAATAAAGTTGTAAGAATTGACAATCTTGATTCATCTGGGTGTGTTCAAAGGACAGCATGTGGATGATTTTGTTCCCATGCTGTGCATAATGTGCAAATTTTGCCTTACTCTCTACTCTTAGTTTGACACCTTCCAGAAGGACTAAGAAGAAATAAAATTGAACAAATCTAAGAGAGATCTTCTTAACCTAGGAATACATTTCACAAATTGTTTTGCATTGCTGACCTGCACTATATTTAGCAACATTCAAACTATTCAGCTTTGATATTTAGCAACATTCAAAGTATTCAGCTTTTGGTTGAAGCTCTTATTAACAGATAGTTCCAAATAACACAATATTGGGGGGGAGGGGGGGGAAATCATATTAACACCTGAAAGAAGTAACATAAGCTTAATTAGATAACTCTACCTTCCCCATGACACTACTGCTGACAGTATCCAAGGCTTCCAGATACCACGCATGAGTCAGTCAATGGCTGTGCAGTTCACCAGGCCTTGAAATTTTTTTTTTATTTTAAAACTCATACAATCAGGAGAGACTTGTGGTTGTGTTATGGGGTCTGTCGTGTCCTGTCCCCTCCCGTCCCCCCCCATCAGATTGGCATTGCAGGAGTTTATCTTGATTTCACAAAATTTTATCTGAAGGAAAACCACATTTTCTTAGTTAAAACAACTTAGAATTGAAATTGTTTGGGTTTTAAAAAAATGAAATTAAGTTTAATTGTATTTAACAGTTTAAAGAGCTGAAATATCAGTATTTCATTTTGTTCAATGAAACATTTCCTTCAGCCTCAAAATTTACTAAAATACATGGGAAAGTATATATGTACAAGTATGTATGTATGTAAGTATCTATCTCTATAGAAAACCACTTACTGCCTTGTCAAAAAGTCCTTTAAAATAAGTCCTTTCTAAATGCTACCAGAGAATAGAGGAATCCTTACTTTTAAAAAGCAAGCCTTGAAAGAAAAGTGTCAGGAAACAATGTGCTAAAAATTACCACACATGCTCCACCAGAAACTTGCTTTTTGTTTCTATTTGCTGCTTTCTAATGTGAATGTTAAGAAGTTATGCTGACAAAGTCCTTTTAAAAATCAAGATCACTTCAGCAGGTCTTGGATACTCTGGTACTATTGTGTATTGTCAGCTCAATTATTTTAAGTCAAAATTCAGTCATATTTATGACATGCTGTCAGTCTGTTTTGTGTTCATCATAAGATATTGTTGCAATTTTATCCATCTGAGACTAAGATCTAGTCATAAATACTTCATGACTCTACTATACATACCAATCATGACGCACCTAAGCATGTGCACAGCTGGATACAAATATACACAATGCACAGCGTAAGGAGGAAGAATAGAAAGGGACAGCTCTAAAAATTAATGCAAGTTAAATAGATCTGAAATAAAGAAGAGCACATTTTAAAAGGTAATTCAAAATGATATTTTAGAGAGTAATCTCAGAGGTGTTGTGGAGGGTTGGCGCTCATTTAAAATCAACCACTTTTTTTCAGGTTTGTCAGTTCCTCCTGGTTACTAACCAGTGCCTAGGCAATTCCAGCAGCCTCTTTGCTGGAAGCTGGATGCTGTTGTATTCAGATTTAGCATCATCTGGTCAGTGCCCACTCCCTCCCAAAATAAGAATTGCTCATTATTTCTCCTTCCTTTAGTTCAAAATAGCGCTGTCTGTTGGCCCTAACTTTAAGCACAAGTAGGTATATTCTGCCCTCCATTTTAGTATGAATGACATGACTCTGCCTAACTATGTGGCAGGGAACCGATCTGCTTTTTTTTTTTTTTCTTGCTTCTTCAGAGTAAAAGGAGGAATCATGAGACTTTCTGTGGGATTATGAAAAATTCCTCTGAAGATTTCTCTCATGTCTGACCCTGTGTGAGTCACTTTGGAGCATCAGAAAGCAGCTTCAAGACCAGACTTACATTCTTCGGGCAGTAAATACCTTATTTTCTCACTTAGGCATCTCCTGTAAATACTTAAACACTCAGTCACATGAAACTAACCTGTCTGAAAGGGCTGGATCACACTTAAAACTAGGTCAAGTACAGATTACAGAAACGTAGAAGTGGTTCAAATGACACCCAGGTGGTGAAGCTTTGTGGAACCCTACAAGAGGTCAGAACTCAGAATGTCTCACTTTTATTATGTTTTGCTTTCTCTATTTCAGGAAATCTAAATAAATAACAAGAGAACCTACCAGGACTTTCTTTAACCTTTTGGAAACAGGTATGGCTCCTGCATGCCATCTGAAGAATTCTTGTATGAAGGTCAGTGCTTGGAGAATCTGATGGTGAACAGGACAGCAAAGATTACAGAGTTATCCAAAGCTATCCATCATCTGAATAAAGGGAAAGCAGCAGGTATTGATCAGTTCTCTGGAGAAAAGTTGAAAGGGGGTGGGAAGGTCAAAACATGGAGGTTACACTATCTCGGAAAGGAATGAAAGCAAGATCAAATGGCAGGACAACAAATTCTTAATGTACTATGCACAGCATGTATGTTGTAGCACAGCTGAAGGGAAATTTCACAAAGTGCACAAACACACAAATACACCATGGAAATATATTCTATGTCAAAGAGATGAGGCATAGGAATGCCAAAACATGATCTAGGACAAGGCAGAGGAAAAATAGGGAAAATCTTACACAGCCATTAGTGTAAAAGCCAGCTGTATCTGGGACCCGTTTGTTGCAGATCTGCAATTTCTACCAGTTATCAAACAGAATTTGTCACAGAATAAAACCTGAATAAACAAAACATTGTATCTAAAGCAGATGAGAATTGTGGAAAGAATTGCTGAAAGACAAAGAAACACAGTCCTTAAGGCACACACGCTTCTCATTTTACTTTACAAAAGCTTTTCCTCCATTTGTGAACTGTTGCTGAGTACCTTTTCCTTGGTACCTGAGCTAAAACTGCTGAGGCTGCGAACTTTTGGTTCTAGCTACCTCTATTCAGCCCAGCACAACACAGAGAAGTGTATCAGACATTGGCTGTTATGCAAGTGTGCTCTACCACATGAGTAAAAGCAGGTTCAAGTGGGAACCTAACACTAGGTCATGTCACAAATCAAAGAATTAATTTGAAAGAAGTAGTCCAACCACAGAGCAGAGATAACCAAACAAATGCTTGAAAAATGGCTTAAACCAGGCTGGAAGTCTTGAGGAAGTATTCTGGAAAAATTATGAAGCATGGGGTTATGCTTAAAACCACATGAAATAAGCTATGCTTACGTTCTTTTTCTTTTAATTAAACAGTATTTTAAACACCACATGTTACTCAAAAGCCTGAAAAATTTAATATGAAATTATTTCTAGAAAAATACAGGAAATTCTATGCCTGCAACATTAAGTCATCTGATTTTTATTTCCGTCCTATCTTTAAAGGAAAACAAACCATAAAGAATCCCATTTATTCCCATGACTAATGACATTACAAACATCAAGTTTGAACCAGTCATCTGTATCTTCACTTAAGCCAACAACACAGGTGAACAAGCATTTGGCAGAGATTCTAGGTTACTCTATATGTTAAATTACTGTTTTACAACTGAACACCTACTGGGAGAATTGTAACAAATAGATGAATCATTTTCCACTGAACACTCTCTTCAGCATCATCTCATAGTGACTCTCACGATGATTCTAATTGGCAAAATAAATCTGGTTGGTGGAAATAGAACCACCTAAAACCAAGCTAAAATTTCTTTTCCTTGGTTTCATTCTCCAGCCCAGGAAAAAAAACCCTGTTGTACATGCCTGCTCCATGCTAAAAGCCCAGGAAAGGGCATTCTCACACATGCCCATAAAGGATGCACAAATACCATGCCAAAAGCATCTGGATTGCTTTCAGCAGCACAGTAGTATTGTCATGGTTTAACCCCAGCCAGCAACTAAGCCCCACACAGCCGCTCGCTCACTCCCCCCGCAGTGGGATGGGGGAGAGAATCAGAAGGGTAAAAGTGAGAAAACTCGTGGGCTGAGATAAAGACAGTTGAATAGGTAAAGCAAAAGCCACGCACACAAGCACAGCAAACCAAGGAATTCATTCACTACTTCCCATCAGCAGGCAGGTGTTCAGCCATCTCCAGGAAAGCAGGGCTCCATCACACATAACGGTTACTTGGGAAGACAAATGCCATCACTCTGAACGTGCCCCCCTTCCTTCTTCTTCCCTCAGCTTTATATGCTGACCATGATGTCATATGGTATGGAATATCCCTCTGGTCAGTTGGGGTCAGCTGTCCCAGATGTGTCCCCTCCCAACTTCTTGTGCCCCCCCAGCCTCCTCGCTGGTGGGGTGGGGTGAGAAGCAGAAGAGGCCTTGACTCTGTGCAAGCCCTGCTCAGCAATAACTAAAACATCCCTGTATTACCAACGCTGTTTCCAGCACAAATCCAAAACACAGCCCCATACCAGCTACTGTGAAGAAAATTAGCTCTATCCCAGCCAAAAGCAGCACAATAACAATCACTGGGATTCCAGTAAGAGAGATCCCCTTCAAGTACTGTCCCTATCATTAGCTACTGTAGGTTGGGTTTATATACTCTAAGACAGGCTTAAAGTATAAATAACAGGGGACTGTATATGCTTTCAAAATACTCTGGATTGATTTTTTTTTACTCCTTTATGCTGCCTTTACACTTGTGTAACTCACTCTAATTCAGTGCATTTACACTAACAAGGTAGAACTAGTCCCATGTATCTGCTCCCTTCCTTCATAAAAGTATGTTTTTATTACTGCCAGCAATACAGAGTCAGAGGTGGTTGTATTCAGCGCTCTCTACCCCAAATGTCTACTTTGGCATTCGTAAATCTGCCAAATTATATCCTACAACTTTCATAAGTATGCTAGGGAATGTGTCAGCATGTGTTACTTCGGATATAACACTGGAGTTATGTTCGAACTTGGAGATGAAAAAGAAGATAATTAGAATATTTTTCCAGTATCTTCTGGAAGCATAATCAAAAAGATAGAAAACTGCACTCAACTCATGTAGCCTTCTAGCATCACTTACACAAATTTTAATTCAAGCTTCCAAAAATATCTAACCTCTTCACTTGCCCTGCAGAAAGGTGCCTTGCTCAGGTCTACAGAGCTTTTTGCCATTACCTACTCAGGTGAGTTATTGCAGAAAGTCAGTGGGAGTTACAGTGGGATTTACAGTGGGAACTCAGTGGCTAAATTTACTCATACAAACTAGCTAGCTCAGACATATACCTTTTCTTTTTACCCCAACTTGAAGCTGGGGGAGCTACTTTTACGTACCTTTCAAAATCAATAAGAACATGATATTGCCATTTCTGCCATTCAAGCTTTTCCTCCAGAAGCAAAAAGAGAATGAAACACTATGATCTGAAGTGGAGTTTCCCTAATTTACTCTTATCTTGCAGGTAATACGAGGATTAAAAGGATGATTTTATGAGGCATTCTATAACTGGATTCTGCACATAAAAAAGAATAAATCAATACATTGATTTTTTCCTCACTAACAAAGATAATTTACCACAAACACTGTGTTTATTACAATTCATTCTGCTATATTTCTGCCTGGTGAAGTTATTTGTCAATTGTAAAGGAAAAAAAAAATTCTCTCATCATTCCCATTTATTGTCCTTTCTCACCTTTAACTGTTGACAAATTCCGTCAATAAAAAAATTGCCAGCCACTCTCTCTTGAATCTGCCTGGCCAAACCCTTGTAATTCCATGCCAGTAGAAGAAATGATGCTCTCTACTTTGCCTTGGCTAAACAATGTGAATATCACCAGAAAGTACACGTATTCCCATCTACAAAATAAGATCATTACATAGAACTCATAGCCTACTTTGCAAATTCACACCCCATCGCTTACAGTGATGTTAATTAGTGGGGAAGAGTAACAAGACCTTCCAAAAGTTTTAGTACTTCTCACTTTGGAATCTCAGAGCACTCTACAAAAATCAGTAAATTCTGCCTCATAAGATCCTTGCAAATTAAATTCTTACCTGAAAGAAAAAATAACATCTAGGACAGGGAAAAAAACCCAACCCCAAACCCCCAAACTAAGGGCCATATTATGAATCTGTTCTTGCCTTTGGTAGAAATGATTTGCACAGATAGACACATTTAAATTAATTGGACTATTTCAGCAAGTAACTGCATACCAGTGGGGATAAGCAGCTCACAATTTGACTGCAATGACACCCAAAGTTCCACATTATTTCCCTTCAAAAGCCAGTGTGGTGTAATGAGAAAGATATTGGCTGGCCTGGAATCAGAAGACCAGGACTCTTCTTTCCCCAGTCAGAAAATGTTGTGCTAGAAAGAACCTAAAAAGATAATGTAGTCCAAACAGATAATTATGCAAGACACATTTACCTCGTTTCCAGTAAAGCTTTCCCAGTGTCCCTAGATAACCTGAGATATTGTCAAGTTGCTTTTGTCATCAGATTTTTTTTTTTAACCTCCCAGGATAAACTTTTACTGGAAATTATATTAACTTCCTTTTCTGTTCTTCCTCTCATCCTTTTACTTCTTCATGTTTCTAAATTGGAAGTTTTTAAAAGCAGCAACTGCTTCTAATCATGCTTATATATTAACTCACTGAACCTTCCCTCTTGAAGTTTCCAGATTATATTTAAAACCAGTAATCCTAGTGATCTTTATTCTTAGTTTTCTGCTCTAGTCAAACTTTCAGTTTTTAATCATATTGAAAACAATGAGCCCTGGTCCCAGTTTTCACTGTAACAATATTCTAACCGTGAAATATTACTGATTTCCTGCCATACTTTGTACATTACTGCCTTCCCTCTCACAAGATACTATCAAGCAAAACTGCAAGACTTCCTTCTATCTGACCAAAACATGCAGAAAATGAAGAAAGGTTCTTCTTCTTCACTTTTATTTATTTATTTATTGTTAATAGGTGCTTTTGATTCACTAAAAGCTTTCCATCCTCTCATCCTCTTATCTTTTTCCTCATCTTCAGGCTTGTTCTCACCTAGAACAGGCTCTTTCTATGGTCTTTCACTACTTCAATCAGAGTGATGGTGGTACTGACTTGGAGTTACTCACCCTCTTTGGCTTGGATGGCAGTTAATTTCATGCTTTTAACCCAGAATTTCACCACAGGCACCTCATTTTCTCAGTTCATCTTCTGTGAACTTCTTTTTCCAGTGATCATCACTGGCACATTTTACTTCAAATGTGAATGTAAACAATGACGCCTGAACTAGAGAGAGCACAAGAGGGGGTGAGCACGTACAATGGTGAAAAAACATTAATTCTGTTTCTTTTACGACATCTTTATCTCTAACACTTACAATTGAAATGGAAAAGGTCTGGTTATCACCCACAGGCCACAGCTGGAGACAAAACATCTCCCTCTGCAATGATCGCCATGACTGACACTTGCTTCAGGGTCAGAAAGGGATCCAAAGGTTGCTTTTGTTTTAACATGTCCTTTCAACATTTTCTTTCTAGCTCAGAAATACAATAAATGCAAACTAGAAAATGTCTTTGTTTCCCCAGTGAAGCTTTTGTGGAAATGTCACTTATTTTTTTTTCGTTAGAAAATGTTATTGTGTTTATTTTAATCTGTATTTTTTATTCTTTTGGGTGACTTTTTGCAAACATAGTTCCTTCCTCCTTGTCAAGTGCACTTGTGATATGTTTAGTTTTTCTTCATTTTTGGAAATTTTTAGATTGTCAAAATTATGTTTCAGTTGTACCTTCTAGCACCCTTTTTTTTTGAAGATGGTGCAGATTTGAGTTGTTAGAATGGGGGAAAAGAAAGAGGGGGGAAGCAGCAAAAACAGAAAAAGGCAAGAAACTGCAAACTAGAAGTTTGAAATCGAGGTTGTTTCCTAAAGCAAAAGTGGAAACTAAAATTTCCATGTGTTCTATTAGAAATCATTCATTTTTAAAAACTCTATAAAAAATTCAGATTTTTAATGGGATGGGAACATTCTTCTGTCACAAATTACATTGCAGAGCAATAGTTATAACAAACATACAGCAAATCACTTCCAAATTGTCACCTTTTCTTTTTCAGTCTCTATTTCCAGGTTTCCCTTTCTTGTCCTCTCCTATGACTTCCTTTCACGGACTTACTCACTCCCTTCTTCTTTTTAGAAATAACCTTATGCTTCTCATCTCTGCGACCTTTTAGAAAACCTCTTTCTACAGAATACCTCTTCATACCTTGGCTCTATCACCTCCAATATTTCCTGCTTCTCTTTGTTTTATTTCGTCTTCCTTGCCCTTGGGTTGACTCCCTAATTCCCTCAACTCAAGACTCATTCTTCACTTGAGTCTCCTCTAACTATGTTCTCAGTAGAAAATGCTGATATCCGTTCCTATTGGGACTGGCTTTCTTTTGCCACCTGCAATCCAAATCCAAATATTTATACCCTTGGGGGAGGAGGAAAAAGGGAAAAGAAAGCTTTCTCTCTGTGTATGCAACTCACTGATCTGAGCCTGCTCTTTTTTCAAATTCAAACTTATTCTGACATGGCGGACAGCAAGCAAAACACTGAAGTGCAACGCTGCTGGCAGACCCTGGTGTGATATACTGGCTAGATGTGGTGTTGCAGAAGCACAAGCTACTCAGACAGTTGCATTCTCCTGTTCAGAAATCAGCACAGAGCTTCCAACAGCAAGGAACATAACTGGAATGATGTGAGTAGGGTTGTTTCCAACCAGAGATGCTTTGCAACACTCTGTGCTTCATCCCCATCCGGGTGGCAAGATCCACCTTTGCTGCTTCTCAAATAGGGTTCCCCTGCAGCAAATCTGAGGTTATACCAACTGATTAGCTAAGTTGTTAATTTCCAAGACCAGGAATAGACTTATCTGAATTATTAAGGGAACAATATGAAGCCTTTCATTTCCATGGTCAGTATGAATAGGAAAGCAGAATAAATTAGGATGCGAGAGTCTTCCTTTTTTCATAGTTTTCCTCCCTACAGAGGATTTTCATTTTATATTTTATTTTAAGTGGTAAGAGAGTCAATCTTGATGTCAATGATCTCAGGATAGCAACATGGGACTCATCTCAGTCAATGTCTCTAGGTACAGTACAAATAATAAGTAATGATCTTGGCAATATCCAAATTTCTAAGAGAATTTTTGGAAATAGTATCACGGAGATTAAATGCTACTTCTAATTTTTTAATCAGTTTCTCCCAGACAGCAATGCACAGGTGCCTTGACCTTAAACTTAGGTAATTATTATAATTAAAGAGCTAATACTCCATTCACAAATGTCTGCTGCACTATCTCTATTGTCTAAACCCCATTATTCTGCATGTAGTTCCTCTTCTGCTCCCAGTTTCTTTGGAACTCTTCCAAGATTTGCTCAGTTATTGTTTAAAGCCTTTCTTAGTATGTTAGTGTGTTGGTATTTTGTGCTCTGCATCCTATGACTTATGGATTATTCCAATTTTGGAGAGATATTTTCTATATCCATGCACAGCATTATTCATCCCATATCCAGCAAATATAATACCCTTCTAATCAATCATTACTGCTAACTCCCCAAATAAAACCATCCTTCCTTTATTATGTTAAGCAAATTAGTCAAATGAATGTTTTGTAAAACTTGCTGCCTTTTTCAGTCCCTTGGCTCCCAGCCTGTCTCACTCCTCCTTCCCTTTCTTATTTCCTTTATCAGTGAGCATTACCCATATACCTCAGCTATTTTTACAGGACTATTTGGTCTTACTAATTTTGACACCAGAATGGAGTCTATGCAAAGAAAAGACTTAGTGTGGCTGCCAAACTGTATCCTTTTCCAACCCCAAATTTCTGTCCAAATTAATTTTAAACAGTTTTAGTTGGGGGGTGGGAGGGAGGTACACACACTGAAGATAAATATTTAATTTCCATTTCAGACATTTTAAAGAAAACTAATGTATTGATTAAAAGAAAGCAGTATCTCTCTCCTGCTCTACCCTACAGGTCATCTCAGATAGAAGATTCAATTCCTTCTTCTGCCTGAGGGGTTTTGAACCGCATCTCCTGGAAGAATGTTTAACTACCATATTAGAGAGTTTTCATATTCTGGGATAAAGACTCTCTCAATCTCTCCTACTGGTGCTATTCCACTTGGTTTAATATACTTAAATATTCCGAGAGACAGTGAAAATGACTCAATAACCTGAGGTTTGGGGTACTCATCTGGAAAATGGGACCTCAGGGTTCAAGTTCTTGCTTCAATAAATACCTAAATATTTTTAAACAAAGCAGAACTTCAACAGGAAAAAATGAAGGAACTTAAACCGAAGTATCACACAACACAGTCTCCATGGCATTCTCATGGACAGTGACAACTGCTGAGGAGAAGAGAGTATGGAGCCCAAGCCTTCAACAGATGAAACACATGACAAAGGATTCACTGATTTTGTGAAACTAGTGTGGACAACTGTTTTTCTCTGTTAAGAACTGTTCAGCCACTATATAGTAACTTTGCTGATAATTTTGGCATGACAGAAAACATATTTTAGTTTAAAAAACTTGCAAAAATGTTCATCAAACCCTAATTATACTTCATTTTTGGTAATCACACAATAGTAAAATACATGTCCTTACATAAGAAGCTTGGGGGAAGGAAGGGAGATGTTTCTGCCAAACTATATCCTTGGGGGTTAGAGCTCAGTAGATTTCATTATCATAGAAAATAGCTACCAATGTGGGATGGTAGGCAGGGCAAGAAGTGAACAGAAAAGGAGTCGAGTTATAAATATACAACCACCTCTATAACCGACCTCTTTAGTGAGAAGTAAGTATTGTTGCTTAACATCTCTGTTGCTGCTCTGTACAGCAGGTGAAGGACGGATACACACTTTGGAGATATAACCTGAAGTTCCACTTCCTGTGAAGTATAGATCTTAAGGTGAAAACATATAATAATTTTTTTACATAACCCATATATAAGCAATTTGCAAAATGACATTTTGTATCGTTTCTATGCAAAAATGAAAACACGCAGAGATCTGCTTCTGCTTCATAACAGCTTAAGGACTTGCTTCCGTCAGACATTTAAGAATGTACCTAACTTAAAACATAAATGCAGTCCACAAAGACACACGTTTATAAAGCTTGCCAAAGAACACCACAAATTACATGTACTACTCCGTGGGAGAAATAGTGTAAGTAACATCAAATCAATCTGTTAAAAACTTACTTCTGTCACGTTCCTGAATGTTCCTCCCTCAAAACATGGTTGCCTTTTTTAATAGAAATGCTGCGTATTTTCAGAAATTATGTTTTCTTTTATTCATAAAGTGTTCATTAATTAAAGCAAGCCAATATTGTCAGCAGAGATGCATCTGTTACTCTTAGGAGTCTCCAGGACAAATCCTGTTTTGGTGATGTCTGTCTTACTATTGTCCTAATGGAGCAAATGGCTAAAGACCGAGTTCTTTCTGATGTATATGTGTTATATATGCAATTAAGTCTTGCTATAGCAAAGAATCACTGTCAGCAGAGATTATTTTAATGGATGTACAGTATTACTTTAAACTAAGTCTTCACCATCTGTTCATCTTAATTATAAATGCAAAACTAACATATCTTACATTAGCATCAGAAAATGGGGAAATATCAGTGACTGAAATGTCCATATATACTCTTTGTGCAATACTGCATGCATCTGTGCCATTTTTCGTCTCCTCTTCCAAGCAACACAAATTGGGAAGGGGGGAGGAAAGAATGGGGTAGAAAAGCGCTTATTCCTCACAGATAATTTTCTGGCATGGTTGAATATTTTTTCTGGCAAACTAAGATTCATTATAGAAGATTTCAATATATTATGCTTCAGAATGCTTTCCAAAAGTACGTACTCTACTGCACTCGTACCTCATTCTAGCTCTTTCTGGCTGCCAGATAAGCAGGGAAAATGAAAGAAAGAGCCAACACATGCTAATGTCATCTAATAAATCACCAAAAAGCAGGTAAAAAAAATATGCAGGAATATTTTGAGTTTAACCAAAATAAGACATAATGAGGAAGTTTAAAAATACAGCTCTAAATTTCTAACATGATATTACTTTTTATGGACCAGGTGGACTTGTTTGAGAAAATAATGAAATAAGTGATAGCCTCCACGTTGGAAATCCGTGTCTACAATCTGCTGCAATTTGGTTGCTAGTAGATGTTTGGTCCCACAAGTGTGCATCACTATGGGAAGCCGCACTACAACAGTTAAGACTGAGTTATGTTTACTGATTTTTAAATACTTTGCCATCCCCTTGTTGACTCAGTTTACCTAGAAATTTATTGTGCTTTGAGGGTGCTCCAGTCAAGATCAGTAATCTGAATTTGAGGGTGCTTGACAAAGGGTGCCAACATACATCACTACTTGATATATAGCCTGAGGCAAACTGATGAGCCAGAGAAAGTGTGCCCACTGATGTCAGTGTGAGTGGGTTGGCTCAAGAGAGTTTACTGTATTATATAATGAAGTTTGCATATAAATTCTTATTCTTGGTTTAGCAGCTTTCTGCAAATTTCATACGCTATTCTGTAGGTAGTAAAATTGTAATATACACAGATTTAATTTATATTGCAATATAAGAAAAGATCTGAAATAGAACTATATCCGAGTTCTAGGCCAAAATAATCCCACTGAAATCATCATCAGCATAACACTGAAGAAAGATACTGATAAACAATGCCTGATTCCTAATCCTGGCTCTTCAGAGAGATTCCAGCCTTTACAGTTTTGGAATTTATGACACTATAAATTAGTTTGCTTTTCTGCCAGAGGTCTAACACTATAAACAAAAATAAGACCAGAGCTAACACAGTATGTACTACTCTCTCCCCTCTGGCTAAGTCTCCAGATACTTTGAGTTCCACCTCTTGCACCCACAGGAGCAGATGGCATTCAGACATTTTCACTGACAAACTCTGGCCCAGTTCCACTTGTAAAACACTTTCTAGACTAATATTGAAATTAAGAGTTTGTTTTCTCAGGCAATCTAGACATCGTTCAGAGTGATAGGACAGGAACATGTATCCTCACAGGATTATGACCCAGAATGAAGGGAAACTCAGAGAAAATGATAAGCTAGTGTCTTGCAAGATACTAATTTCTGCCAAAAACTTATGCAAAAAAACCCCTGGCAAGATTCCATCACCCTCAAATTTTCAAACATGCAACCAAGATGTGTCCAAATCCAGAACTCTGATTTGGCACATTCATCTTGAGATAATACATAGTATTACACAAATATATGAGAAATAAAAGTGACGATATAATTCTCCACTTTATGTATAAGAAAACATGCATAGAGTAGTCTAACTCCAAACTGAAAAGACAAGATTAGCAGACAATCCCTTTTTGTAGATTCTTATCACTAAACGATAAGCACTTCAAAGAGATGGCTGGCATTGTATTGTTAAGAAGGATAATCTAACCCAAACAGAGGTATAGGATGCAGGACTAGTTGATATATAAACACTGTATCATTGCCAATGTCTACAACTACAGTATAAAGAAAAACTTCTATGCGAGTCTTTAAATATATTAGTGAAAATAGGTTTGGAGAGGTATTTCCCAACAATTTTTTACTTTGAAAGTTGTCGGGAAAAGCACCACAAATCATTAATGCTAGTAATTTGTACTGGAGAAATGTGTATGGCCTTACATTACACCATCTTACACAACAATATCAAACATGAAAATCAAAAATGTTTTGTAATAAACAGCATTTTTACTGATTGCACATGATTATGTTAAGCAGCTTCTTCTAACAGTGTCACAGAGGTGATTTAATAGCTCCTATAACTAATCTTCCCAGATGACCTCTCCCCTCTGCTGATGAAGCCTATTCAAAACCTACTGCCCTTTGCTCATTTTACCATCTTTTATTTCCGAACTGTTTTGATCATAAATACTTTTGGCAAAATTCTTCTTTCCTCTGAATAAATTTTCTGTGGACATCTCATCTCACCTATGTGAGTGATGTAAAAGGAAACATGTCCTTATTACTGTTCTCATTATTATTATTATTTACCTGAAACCACCACGTCATCAGTAAGTACAAGAAATCACTCATCAGGTATCTGACATCTGTGTAAAGTACTGCAGTTTCCAGCTTCTTTCCTTCAGCACTGAAGCAAAATGTGGCTCTGAGAAGGACATTCACACAGCTCATTTTTAACAAGGAATTGAAAAGAAAACCCATCTCCTAGCAATACCAAAAGGAAAAAGAACGTTTAAAAATCTTACCATCCCATTCAAATAATGTAGAGAAAACTTCATATATAAAACCAAATATGCATGCACTAAAAATACACAGAATACTGTAAAACCACAGATAGTAATAATCAACTTTTTAAAAAACCCACAAAACTAACCTGGAAGGAGTTAAAAAGCAAGTCATATCACTATAGCTGGAATAGGAAGAAATTCAAAGT
The DNA here is from genome assembly GCA_009819775.1 of Phoenicopterus ruber ruber. Classification (NCBI taxonomy): domain Eukaryota; kingdom Metazoa; phylum Chordata; class Aves; order Phoenicopteriformes; family Phoenicopteridae; genus Phoenicopterus; species Phoenicopterus ruber. The sequence continues at coordinate 19,908,404 of CM020220.1, read as the reverse complement.
TACTATCAAGGTCAAAAAAGGCTAAGAGGAGAGAAGTAAGAGTTCCCTATGAGAAATCTAGACGGTAATAATCCACGGATCCCGTAGGAGCTGCAAGCAGGTTGCCACAAGCAAAGCAGGAATCCCTAGGGGGCAGTACATAATTAACAATTTGAAGATGCAGCCATTGTCACAAAGACAGGGACTGCCACCCAAAAACGTGAGAAAGCATTTTGTTTTCAGAGCAGCTTGCTGATTACACTATAAACCCATATTGTTTGCCCTTAAATAATAATGAACTACTTTCTATTATAAATATTTTCCTCTAGGACCATTAAATTTCCTAGTAAAATGCAGGAATTGCAGAACGTATGGACAGCAACCAGACAGAAGGAAAGAAAAGCAGTAAAACACTCCTGTTTGGGGGAGGGGGGGGGGAGAGAAAAGATGAAATAAGCATCAAAATCGTCTTGATTATAAAGGTAAAGTAAAACTTGAGTCGATATATGTATTATATATAATTATTTGTACATAATTTGCAAAAAAGAGCTACTATTTAGTTTATAAATCAAATTAAATCATTGATACAATAAGATTTTTCTGATTCAGCTCCAGGGTTGAATGATTTTTCATATGATAGGGCAAACGAGACAAATTTTTATTTTTGTTTCTAGACAAAAATAATGCAATACTTACGATGTCTACCTGCTGAAACTATCAAATAGAGAATTACTTTTATTCTTCAATTTTAAACTCAGAGCTAGCAATTTTTCACAGGCTCGAAAAATACTGAGAGAGTACCTGCGCTACACAGGATTGTCAATCAGTAAAGCCGTGATTTCACATTTTGAATAATGTAGGTGCCAGGATGCAGCCACCTTGTAAGTGAGCAATTTTAATGGGTGCCTATATATATTGTGTGTATCTGCAAGTGTTGACGATGTTTGGTTTTTTATCTTGAGAATGCAGATATCACAGGAACTGTGGCTATCTGTATCATATAGCAGTATACACACACGAGACAGAAATATGGCCTATTCATATGTAATTTTCAGCTGCTCTTCCTGATCTCAAGTTAGAGCTGATAAATAATGTTAATGCTCTTTGATATTAAAACCATATTTTGGGAGCAGAAAGCAAATAAGGAAATGACTGCAACTGGACAAGATTTTATCTTTTCTATGCCATTTCTTTGTTGTGATAGAGGACTAATGCATTTCTCTAATAGTTTCAACCACAACCTTCCAATTCTGTCCTCTAAGCGTGGGGTTCCACACAAAGTGCTATCCTGCCATGAAGATTGCCATATTAAAGCCACTTCTGGAAACTTCACATAAATCATCAGCTTTGCAAGCATGCAAATCAAAGTTAAAATTTCAGAGACAGGAGAATAAATATAAATTATTATCAGGACAGAGTCTGTCCCTGTTCTTTCTTTGAGGAGTTTCATTACAAAATTCAGCAAGAAAAAAAAAAAAGAGAGAGAGAGCGCGCGCGCGCATATTTTCATTAAAATGCACAGACAATCCAGTCTCCTCAGATCAAGTCTTCTTCTGGCCCATTGTAGTTGCATATGAGAATCTTACAGTCCCTTAAAAGGATATTGTGTCTAGCATGCTTAAAGGTCTTCTGTAATGTGACTTCAGGTTTTTTTCATTTTTGCTGTCAAGATATTCACTAACTTTATTTTTTTTTTTAATCATCTGTGGTCAAAGCTCAAATCCAAGACCTAAAATTAAACAGAGGAAGGTCTGAAAATATGTTCAGACTGTCTGAAAACTTGTAGACCTGAACTCTATCATTTAAACTCACCTTGTATTTACAGCAGGTTTAAAGCAGGATGGAAAATCAGGGTCGCAATTTTAGGAGAGATTCTGTTCTTCAAAAAGAAAAATTTTGCTTACTAACAAAAATTACACATTTTCAAACTTTCCAAAAGAAGGGGCAGAGGAGTTAGTTTTGAGATAATAAAAATATTTTGAAAATTTCAAAATAATATCAAACCAAGAAGTTGAGTGATTACCAGCTTCTGAGCAAAGAGCCCAGAATCCTTGGAAGCTTAGCTTACGTCTTTTAGAAATTCCTCAAAACCAACACAAGACATTTTGGTTGCCATTAGTTTGGGAGTTTTGAGTGAAGATTTGCTTCATTACTGCATATCAAATTAGCTGTATATCACATGCAAGAGATTGAATAGAAATACCATGAATGTACCTGTTTCTAAAATGAAACTAAGAAATAGACAAATATAACTAAGAGGATAGAAGAATCAGTCTTGAATCAGTATTGCCTTCAGCATGGTGCTGTGAGAGAGTATCACCCATCAGACATACAGGAGTGAACTTCTCGATTACAGTATTTTGCTGATGAGAACACCAGAAAAATCTTTTCTCTGCAGCTTTCATTTCTGATATCCTGGACTCTATGACATAATATTCTTTCATCATTGACTACATTTTATTATGCACTGTAAATGTAAAATACTTATTTTACTTTCTATAATTACAGGCATATCCCTAGTAAAGGATCCATCTTTGGAGCCTTCTATTCGTGTAAAAATAATAATTTAGAAATCTATTAATACCACTATAGTTTTACCCACCATATATTTTGAGAAAGTTGTAATTTTTTTTATTTTGTCAAAGTGGGGTAAATTTCCCATTATTTTCAATGAATTTCCAATAGATTAAATAATGTTAGCTACCTGTTACTACATAATACTTGAAGTTAAATTTCTCTGTAATGCAGATCCTATGGTCTTGAAAAATTTGATTCTGATGAACACGCTGAGTTAATTAGAAGCAATGTCCCCTGTCATCTCAGAACAAAAGCTAGTCACAAGTAACCTTGAAATATTATCTATTTCATGAATGGTGTAAACAAGGAGCTGAGAACTTTTAAAGGGCAACTGGCAAGATTATATGTTTCTTTCCTAAATTACAGATATACTGTGATAGTAGGAACTCAGTAGGAGCCAGGAGACATTGTTTCTAAGGCATTTAGGTTTCACCTAGTCAGTTGGCTGGTACCATACCACCTCTGTATGAGGCAGAGGTTTCCCACCTTGTGCAGAGTTTTACAGATCCAAGACCTGGGACCCGCTGCCTCTCACAGTGCTTCTCACAGCACCACAGCCTTCATCTCCTGCCTGGGCTGCACGTCCTTTGACACGGACCCCTGCTCTGTATTGGGAACTTGTGTCATAGGTTGCTGACGGTGGTCTGAACGTGGGATAGGTGGCCAACTTTTTGCAGCCCAAACAACATAAACGTGAAAGTTAAATTTGCGTTCCTTATAAAGACTGAGAAAAAAGAAAACATCAGATGAGAAAATATGCACACATGTAGTGAGATGCCTTCTTCATTTGTTTTCTGACACTGCTTATCAATGGAAAGCACTCAAAAGAACAGCCTACATATGAAACCAGACAATTCACAGAGCAGTATTCCAGGGTCAAAATTTACAGCCTCTGCAATGATGGGGAGAAGAAACTCTACAATCTGCTGTTGAACTTTAATCCCACTGCCTACACACAACCTGACTGGGGTCATTGCTTGTGAAAAGCAAACACTCTCCTGTTGCTGGCATTTGGGAGTCAGCAATGCTATATGAACTGTTACAACATAAGAACAAAAAGCCACAGCAAACCAAAATCCATACCCTGAGCATCTCCTTAAGCCTGGTGTCTTGATGAACTTCCAGTGAGCTGCAAAAGACCGCTAAACAGTATAGACTTTGCTTGACACTACTTCCGACTCCGATTAAGAGAGCATTGCCATAAGGAGTCTCAAGAATGCAGCTGACAGGATAATTATAAAAACAAGACTAAGTTAGAGCATTTATTTTTGCTTGATAGCAGGCATTCCCAAGACATTTGATCTATCAAAAATGATGGGCTAGAAAATAGTAGTAAAATCTTCATAGACTGATCCAAGCGCAAACTACTGATCTGAATTTCTGTCTTTCCAAGTGCAGCCAGTGGGAATTAGATGGAAGCTTTGACCAAGTCCTCCTCTACATTTTGTGTTAATTCAACTTTTCTAAATGTAGTCTCCTTAGGGAAACTAATTTGCTTCATTCCCATTCTCATTCAGTCATACTTCATACTTGTCTGTTGATTCAACGTTGGTAATTTTCACTAGCCAGTTGTGATAAAAATTGAGAGGTTGAAAGGTCAGAGAGACGTTAAGCTCATCCAGGTTTCAAAAAAACCCCAAACCCCACATGGCCATGTTTAAAAAAAAAAAAAGATGATCATCTCTTATAATGTCTTGATACAGGAAAGGCTACAGTGTGAAATTACCACTCATCATATATCCTGGAATTCAGATAGGAGTGCAGCCCTGGGACATAAATCCATAGAAAACCTGGCTTTGTTTTCCTGCTCATAGAACTAATTTTGTGTTTTTTTCCCTCAGTGGTAATCCTTGGCAAAAATGCTGTGAAGAATGACTCTCATAAGTTATCCACAGAGAATATGGGAAATACCAGAACTGCAGAACTGTAGGCAGTATCATAAAGCTCTACTCTCTACCTTACCGCTAACCTAAAGATAGATACTTATCAGCAGCATTCTGCCTAGAGGCTAACCTACTTAGTTTCTGGCTTTCTCTGTTGATAAGCAACAGCGCTATTCTACTTTCATCCCTCCAAAACAGATCCCAGACTACTTTCAAATACAGTTAGAGGATGACAGCAGGTTTTGGTTAGCACCAGTGTTGGCTGAATCTCAACAAGAGACGCAGTTCTATTGCCCAATTCCCTGCTCCTGTAGTTTTTGAGATGAAAAAAATAGTTACAGGTTGCTAATACAAAACAAACCTTTATAACCATGAAAGGATAAGTTTTTCTTATGTGACTTATTGAAATTCCTATTTGGATAAAATAACAAGTTCTTCTAGCTACTGTAATTGAGGAGGTTCTCTTCTATTTACAGAGAAGCAGCACAACAAACTTATGCTATCTCAGACTGCATGACATCTGGCCCCAGGCTCAGTTCAGTTTCTACATGCACTGCTTCCTGTCAGAGTAATTAAGTGCATTTTTCTTGATTAACAAAAATCCAAACAAGATAAAGAGCTAATTTGCTTTCTGCTCTGGGTCCCAGTGGATGAAGCCTGTACATATTTCTTGGGGGTTCTTTACCATTTTCACTCTAGTGCTGAGATAAATCTAACGACTTTCCCGAGAATGCTATAAACAGGTAATTTTTGGATGCACCAAGGTTTTTGTAATAAGAGATATTATTTAAATTTATACTAAAGTCAGTTTAGGCTTGAGGAACTGAAAGGAAGGAGCCAATACGAGCAGAAATATTTTCTTATTTTATCTTCCTGTGAAAAGGGAGAGGTGCAGATTTTGAGTTAACACTTGCCAGCAATTCAAAGCTGCTCTCAATTTAAATTTGCATGAGAAACAGACGGTAAAACAATACATACAAAACAAATCTGAACAAGGCCATTTTACATTTCAAACTATGTGGAATGCACTAAGTGAACACCCAGCAAAAGCAATGAGTATGTTGTTCTGACAAATGACTGTGGAAATACTTGCATATATCAGTAAACCTTAACTAAATAACATAGTGACTCTCTAGCAAATGTTATGGAAAAAATAATTTAATAAATAATTAAAATAATTGAAACTGAACTGAGTTGGTGCTGAAGTTGGCACCCGGCACAAAAATAAAGTCTGTATAGGAATGGAAAGTAAAACCACTTTGTCAAGCACTTGTCAGATTTAGAAACAGAAGGTATGCCTCAGAAACTCCCCTAAAAGAAGATTTAGCAAATTTACATGTAAATCCCATTCTCTCTCCCCATCTATCCTTTTAATTTTCTTTTCAAAACTCTCCAAACTCTAACTACATAGGAGTAACTGCTGCTGTATGAGGTGACCCCTTGGAATATATTAAGCAGGTGATAGCTCATCCATCACACGACCCCTTTGCAAAATATGGGGCTAGCTTAACATGATTAAATAAACCTGTTTCCTAAAGCTCTGTGCTGGTTTCTAACACATAGAGATTTAAAAAAAATATATCCTTCATTTCCTATCCACATAAAATTTAAAATGTTTGAAACCACTGTAACATTGTAATAAGGAGTTTTAAAATACCCTGATGGGTCAAACCACAGTCTGCCTCGGGGCTCTATAGTGGATTTGACATGACCAGCAGCAGGCCTGTGGGTCACACTGAGAAGCCGCCAACAGTTCACAGTGGATGAAGACTTCTTGGAAGCATTAGAAGTAAAAATGGTTACATTTGATATTAAAACTGTGCTAAATGCCTGGCTTAGCCTGATCATTTGGGGCACTCAGCATATATCTCTAAACCTATGAGGTTATTTTTAATACTCTTGCAGGTCACCTTTAAATGAGTTTGCACTTCAATGGTTATCTTTGCTAGAGCACATATTATACCTACTGAAAGTAAGGAAACTTACATGTGCTGTATGGCATCCTCAGACAGAACATGGTTTGCTGCAGCATGACGCTCACTGTAGCGCTCTAATGATTCTGTTAAAATTCTGGTCAGCGTCTCCCAATCAGATACTGGAAAGTAACGAGGTTCTCCAACACCATGGGCAAAGTGGCAGTAAATTAGTGGCTTATAGATAAATATGTGCTCATCAACACCCTGGTGGTAACAATATAGAGATATAAACAAGTATTCACCCAACATATTAACCCTTTATCACAATTTTCTCCTTTCTGAGTGTGTGTGCGCTTATGAAAAGCTGCTGGAGTTTGGGAATGATCCTATCAGCTATAGAACCAATATCTGGTAGTGTTTTAATTTTTTCCATCAGACTCTGGCAGCATGCCATTTCTAGAAGTCTACCTTCAAGATCTCTTGGACTGTGTCTTCTCTCTGGAGACAGTGGAACAGAGTATAAAATGTAATACAGATTTTGGTGATAGCTTTTCATTTCAGCTCCTTTTCTGGAGGGAAATGAGTTCACCCAAAAATTACAAGACTTTTTCCCAGGCATTTTATGCTATATATATATATAAGTTAATGTAATTTTACTCTGCTTTCCTTGGAGTCCACTCTACTTCAGTGTATTCTCCATTGATTCCTAATATTCTAGTCTTGACCATGGCACGCAACCATAAGGTGGTAGCATCTGAACAGAAAAAAGGTAAACAGTCTTGTTACAAAGAAGAAACTTGAATAAGTATGCTTCTCCAAGGAAAAGAGGACAGAATACTTCTTATGACTGCAGTGATTCTGTTTTTGTCATCTTTTCTATTACATTGAAATTATGTCCATTCAGACCAGGAACAAAATAATAAAAAATTTTCTACAATAAACAATTCATCTGTAAAGTATACAGTTCCAATATCATGACATCCTTTTCGCCTTCCTAATGCTTAGAAAATAATATGGCATGAACAGGGCAGACACAAACAGATACATCTTACCTCATGTTAAGAATCACACCTCAAAGTACCTTCTGTAGCATAGATAAGAATTTTGTTAAAATGTTCACACTATCTTTTTTCTCCATACATTTAACTGAGCAAAGACAGGATGATTTCATGGAGCCATAAAAGGACCAAGTCAACAGGAATCTATATATCATTGGGGTGGTGCAAGTGTTCCCTGCAAAAACATTTTCATTCAAATGCTTTTTTTTTTTCCTTATACATGATACTGTCAATCCCTCATTAGAAACTAAAATGTTCCAGTCAGTGATATGCATTCTTGGGTCACCAAAACATGAATATTTACTTCCTACAGTATGTATGTTTAATGGGCAATTAATGACCTGTTGTAAAAGGAGTTATATAACAAGACTGTGTGTGTGTCTTGGGAACAGTGAACCCTTCCCCCTCACCCTCCTTTCTATGACTTTCATCTTTGTTGTAATCCCATTTTATTTATCTCTGACACACCCCTTTCTCTTCAGGAAAGCCTGACCGTATCCTAACTGGAGTCTCGGCTTCTGTTTAAAACGTCTTTTTTCTAGATTAGCTTTTTTGTTCTGTAGTCTTCCCAACTTCATTCCCAATATAGATTACCCTGACACACTGAATATCAAAGGACTACATCAGCATTATAAACAGCACATCAGACTTGAGATTGCCTAAGACACTTTTTCACTTGTTTCTGATGTGTCATCCAGCTCAACCCTTTTGGGTACCTTTCATTAACTATCATTTTGCTACTCCAACTCTCCATTTTCTCATTGGTTGTTATCAGTCAACAAATTCTGGCCTTGTTAAAGGCAACGAAAACGTCCCTCTTGACTTCAGGATTTCACCCAGAGTGCCAGCTCTGGCATGGTTTCTTCAAGAATGTTGCATTCATTTTTAGGAACTGGCAGATTAAAGTCTCTGCCATAAAGCTCTAATACAAATGAATTCACTGGGGCTTCTGCAGTATGGAGTCACCCTGATACTTAAGGCTAAATCCAGCAAGCATGTTAATAGGAATTTGGTGAGCAGGTAGCTCAGGTAACCATACCTCCTCTAACATCTCCATATTCATGTACAAGCTAATTCAATGTCATTTATCTATTTTTATGTCTAGCACATATAACTATTGGGACATTTTATTTGGAAATTTTCCATGATTGGGTGTTCTTGTGAAAATGCTCCTTTTTGCAGTGACCTTTTGATCCGTCTGTATTATGAGGTTCTAAAAACTGACATGCTGTTCTCCTCCTTGCTTCTAAACAGATGTTAAATAAGCAGCTCTCAGGAACTATGGGTAAAATTCCAACCTCAATCCAAAGATGAACATTTCCAAATGCATTGAAAAAAGAAAATTGTCTTTAAAACGTAGAGAAAACATACAAAAAATCAGAAACTGTTGAAGTATAGAAAAGCATATTATGCTCTCAACAGCACAGTTGTCCGAGCAATACCTTTTACAACCAGAAAGATTTTTACAATGCTTTTTATAGCATTGATTCCCCTTTGCCAACCTCACATGCACTCTTTCAGGCTTCCCAAACTGCTGCTGTCTCCCACACACCTGCTGATGGTCTCACACTACTGCTGACTTCTTGCCAGCTTGATCCACAGTACTAAAAATGTTCTCACTCTTATAGAAAGTGGCAGCTGAATTTGTTAAAAGGTAACCCATATAGAAAGGCTAAACAAAAAGCAAACCAGCTTGCAAAAAAAAATTAACATCAGGTTCACTGAGTTGCCAAATTTTATGGTATTTTTACAATTTTTTTTTTTAAAAGGTATGTTCAGAAACGTTGGATGTGTTTTGGCTTCTACTTATTTCTTTCCTCCATCCTCCTCACTTTCTGCCTGCAGCACACAACAGGCAGTACAGGAATTGTGATGAGAGTGCTTTTTCCAGAAAGATCGTGCCAAACTTTGTGGGTATGAGGCAGCAGAATGAAATGAGAGGACCATTCACATTTGAAAAGGTAACTGTCACGGCAACAGTTGAATGTAGACTTGCAAAGGGCTCAGGAAGCAAGCATAGAGCTATCTTCTCCAATGAGAGTCATTTGGACTCCTCAGCACCCTGCATGCTCCTCCCTCCCTGCAGTCTGCTCTGCAAGTAAGCACAGGGTAACTGTTGTCCGTGTACTTGCAATAAGTGAAAGCACAGCATGTGGCTGCAGCATTACAAAACTGGGAGGAAGGAGGAGGACATCTCAGGGGTTATGCTTCAGTTTGTTGGCTAAACAAACAACCAAAAAAAAAAAAAAAAAAGAGAGAGAGAGAAAAAAAAAGAAAAGAAAGAAGCAGCTGGCAGGTTTAATCCCGAGCCCAAATTTTGTCCTTTGCTATGTCAGGCTTCGTCTATTAGATGTCTCCTTTATAGACTGTAGCAGAGTGGAGAAATACCATGTAAGCTTTATGTGAGCTGCCTTCAATAGGGAAAAAAACTAGTTATGTGGGAAGCAGAACTCTGCAGACGTGTTTACCTGGCTTTTCCAAGATAAGTGGTAAGTGTGCAGGGACCATGCATCTGCCACATTTAAGTAGTTTCTGATACTTAAGTCAGCTTGTTCTAGGTTCGCACTACATGGCATAGCAGCTTGCTGTACAGACAGGCTCAGAATAAACACATTTAGGAGTACTACTATTTGTAGCAACTGTTCACATTCAGTTTTAGAGCAGTCTGGAACACAAACCTAATTTCTTACTCATGTGGCAGCTTGTCACGGGTGCCAAAATTTGGAGCTTTCCAAAAACTCTTACTTGTAGCATGTCCGTATTTTGCCCTCCACATTGCTGCAAAGTCATCTATCACATTCATGGTCTTGACTGGACTAGAAGCATGACTCCAATATTTTGAAAAATCGGTTTTACCCTCTGATTCCTATTACTCCCCTCTCCAAAACAAGAAACAAGACATGTGAGGTCTGCTAGCAGATCTCGTAAATGTATCTAGTAAATACTAAACTTTTAACTATAAGCTTCATACAACACAAACCTAGGAATAAGATCATGACTGTTATGTAATGCATTACAATTTTAAAAATAATAATTAAAACCAACAACAACAACTTTGCCAGGAGTTTCAGACCTGATTAAATCCAATGCAAAAGTATGTGAAACATGGTCAAATTTATTCTTTTGGTACTTTTTACCCTTTAGAGTTTGTAAGGTAACTTTCAGGCTTATAGGAGAGTTGTATCCTAAGATTTTATAAGCACGTCTATCCTGATAATTACAACACCCTAGATATCTTATAGCTGAGATCCTTACTGCCTGAGAATGCTGCGTTCTTTCTGGTGGCCAGTGGGTCACCGTAAGAAAATGGTATTACAGAATTTAGAAGGTATTGAGGCATGGTAGTTACTCCAAGTATTGACATAGCCTATACATGTATATTTGGGGAACTCTCCACTGAATTAGACCAGAGATGTTAAAAAACAAGCATTACATAAATCTTACAAGAATCTATAATCTTTAGTAAAGAGAAAGAGCAATTTATACATACAAGAACTACATGGAAAGACCTGCATTACCTGGAATATACGCATCAAATCTCTTAAATTAAAACCATAATTGAATCCAGTCACTGTGGGTAGAAAGTTCTAGGTCATTTTCTGATGCAGACAGATTGCATCTTATATGAGTGAGATGATAGATTTCACTACACTGTAACTGCAGCTCCAATGTTGGAAAAGGATATTTATGGTTCTGCTCTATATGGTGGTTAGAACATCCATCCCTGGGAAGCAGACAGCAAACAGAGAGAAATGTCTCTGAGAGATTAAAAAAATAGTGTGTGTGGAGAAAAGGATAATTATTTCTTTTAAAATATACCCACATAAATATTTTAATAACACTGAAACCCAGAAATTGAAAGCACAAGTTGAAAAGGTTTTCACAGCCAAAGCACACAGTGTTAAATATCTTATTCACTCCCTGTCTCACTCGATGGAGATCGTAATTACTATCAAGTTAGTATGAAACCTGCCAAATGAGCCTGACTTCAGGGCAGTGTGCTCCTTTGCAGCTGTTTTCTTTCCAGAATGCCTAATAATCTGTGTATATTTAATCAAATTGGGATAGTTCAGAGTCTGAATGTTGTTTAAAAAAAAAAAAAAAGTGAAGCAGATAGCACCTTAGTGGAGTATCAGGCAAAGGGGAACTGTAATAGAGTTGTTAAATTTCTTAGGAGGAGTAGTATATTGATCCTTTACCTTGGATCAATCCAATTATAATTCTATTATTAACATCTTTATAGTCTTTTTAACAGTCACCTTAAACCCAGAGAACTCGGAAAAATTACCTGAGGATTTTTTTCCCCCAGGTGTGGCTCAGATAGAACTGGTCAAATCACAGAATCCCTCATTTGCAAAACATTTCTATATGAAAGGAAAAAACCCCACCTGTAAATCAGAAAGTCAAAAACAGCATGTCTGGAAGCTAAACAGAAATTTATAAAACTCATGCACTTTTGCAGAAATTACACTTTTGATCAGTCAGCATTTTGAAATGAAATCATGTTGTAGAGCATTCCTAATCAACCTAAATCTATTTTACCTAAATGTAAAATATACTAATATATGCAGTATCAGAACTTTGATTCTCTACAGTGAAACGAAGTGGTACGAGAAGCTATTTGACATGTGTTTCTCAATACTATCCATGAGTAAAAAAATTGTTGACAAGTTCAAATACAATACAGACAACACCTCAAATACTGGAAAGACGGTTTGAGGTAAATGCACAAACACAATTTTTAAAAAATGTATATATTTCCAGGTATGAAAAGATATTAAAACTGCACAGATGAAATCACTGCCTAGGAAAGAACTCAATGGCAAAGAAACCATGCTAAATGTATTTCAGAGTGACCAGTTCAAATATAAGCATAAAAGGAGACTAACAGTGCAAAATGGTAGCCAGGCACAAGGTCTACTACTGAGGATAAAAGGACTCCTGCACTTTGGGCTAATTAGGTCTTTTAATTTCAGCTGTCATTAGTAAGTGAAAAGAAGTGAACCTGACCTTGAACTTCTTGTGCAAGGGGATGAATGAATGGTTGAAACACCAACTGAACCTGCTCATTGAAACACTGTCCCCTGCAGTCAGGACACCGCTCTGTCCTGACTCTCACAACCAACACTGCATCTCATAATTAGAAGCCAGCTTACAGGAAAATAGTCAGTAAGAGTATAATAATTATAAAATGTCATGGTATTACTTTAGTATTAAGACTATAATCTTACTTTTGATACTTGATCTCCAAAACCCATGATTCAATTTAGCAATACGTCACAACTGTCTAGATGTGAAAAATCTGCATGTGTAATTACTTGTGATGACACACACACACACACACATATTACCAGCCATACCAGTGCAGAGCAAGGATTCATCCAGACTAGGATGTGGTCAGCAGCAGCCACCCGAGGAGAATAAAAACAACACAAGCACATATAATATTTCCCCCCCTAATACTCTCATAGTCTCCAAATATTTTCAGCTCAGATTTTCTGAGTTGGTTGTGTTTTGTCTATACACCTAACATACCAGCCTTCCAGATGTAAGCATTGGTTTCCCCTTGAACGCATGAAAACAACTGTTCATTACAGTCTTTGAAAAGGAGTTGCAAAGGCCCTTTACCCACTGCATGAACTCTCTCTTCTTGTTTTAAACCTCTCTCCCCCATTGCCTTCACATGTTCTTGCACTGTAAGAGACAGCAAATAGTCAGTGCGCATCCACCTTCTTGCTTGCAGTTGTGATTTTGTAGACCTCTAATATATCTGCTCATGTTGCCTCTTTTCAAGGCTATCAAGACCCAGCCTCTGTACAGAAGCTGTTCACTCCTTTTGTCATCCTTGTTGCCCTTCTCTGCACCTTTTCCAGTTCTAAATCATTATTTTTGCAGTGATGTGACTAGAAATGCACATAATTTTCAACGTCCAGGTGAACCATGGCTTTATATAGGGGAATAATAATGTTTTCCTTTTGTTCTCTGTTCCTTCCCTAATAATTCCTAACAATTGATTTGCTTTTTTTTGACTACTGCCAAGCACTGAGCTGATGTTTCCATGGAACTATTTATCATAACCCCCAGGTCTTGCTCTTCAGTGGTAATCGTCAATTCACAGCCCATCATCTTCTACATGAAATAGGCTTGTTTTTCCCAATGTACATGTACTTTACATTTATCTACACTGAATTTCATCTGGGTAATTTTATTACTCAATCACTTCATCAATTTTTCACAGCTGGTCCTCATCATTACTACCTGGAAGAACTTCACATCATCACCAAACTGTGTCACTTCATTGTTCACCCCTATTTCCTGGTATCTTACATATATTTTTAAACAGCATGGATGTCCCTGTGGAACTCTCCTGGTGACCCTTCCTCCATTGCAAGAACCAGCCAGTTACTCTTATCCTCTGTTTCCCACTTTCTTGGCCAGTTATTAAGCCATGTGGCAACTCTTTTCTATGTTGTGGCTGTTTAATTTCCATATAAGCCTTTAGTGTGAGATTTTGTCAAAAACCTGCTGGAAACCCAAGCAAGACTACATCGGTCAGACCACTCTCATGCTTGCTGTTCAAAGAACTCCAAGAGATCTCGCAGACAGATCCAGCTGCTTCAGCCCTCAGAGCTTTTGGGTGGAAACTGCTTCTTACTGTTTATTACTATTCATTCTGTCTTTTGATACAGTTAATTCATTCTGTCTTTTGGTACTGTTATTCCTTCCTCAGTTTCTTCAATTTTAGGCAGACCTTTGCTGATGTCCCCACTCTCTCCCCACAAAAATAAAATGATTTCTATGTGGGAATAGCCTCAGTTTTACTCACAGCAAACATCAGTACAAAAATGAGTTTAGCTTTCTTGTAAAGCCTTTATCCTTTGAGTAGCCATTTTGTATGCTGGTCATCAGGTGTTTCTGCTGATGTGATCAAAAAAGGGTTTAGTGGAAATTTTGATGCCTGAAACTAGGTAGTCCTTAAACTCTTTTGGCTAGACTGATTAGAGTTTTATATTTAGTCTTTAGTTTACAGTCCTTCCTACTTTCTTTCTTTGGACACAGCTTCAGTTTTCTGAATGATCCTTCCTATTTCTAGTAGCTTTCTTTCCTTTGCTGATTAGCCATGCCAGTCTCCTTTTACCCTTTCTGAAGGCTTTCCTAAAGGATGGGGCATGCTCTGCTGCTGTGCCCTTAGCTCAGTGATCTTCTTGCTCCCTGGAAGGATTTAATTCTTTTAGTGGCCCATTTTAGCTTCTTTTTAGTGGGCTTCCCCGTTTTCACAGAGTTGCTTTTTTTGAAGTTAAGCACACTTGTGGTGGATTTTTTGGCCTTTGTTGCTCCGGTGGGGGGACTGAATTGAAGTACATTACGGTCACTGTCACAGAGCGGCAATTCCATTGTGAGATTTTGAACCAGATCTTGCACATCACTCAATACACAAACAAGCTGTCACTCAGTGTGGTTTAGTTGTTCAGGGAGCTGATCTCAGCCCCCCTCTCTGCTTTGCTGCTCAGCCAGCTCAGTCACAGGTGCATGGCTCTGTCGGAGGATTTGCACATGGGACTGTCAGAAATGGGATTAAGGGAACTGAATTGTTGTTTCCTTTAGTAGACTATGCATTTAATAAATATGGCGGAGAAACAAGGTCACAGAAAAGTGTAGTGCCTGTTGAGGTAAATGTTTGTTACAAGCACATCTTAGCAGACACATTTTGCCTGTCTTTGGAATTCAAACCCTAACTGCCTTAAAAATGGAAACCCCTGAGCCTGAGCATGGGTACAGGCAGTGGCAGACAAGATTTGGCACAAGGCAGGAAAAACATGTCTGCTATGCAACTGCCGCAAACAGCTCCTTTGATCTGGCAGACGAAACATAGTCAACACACCCTCCCCAAAAACTCTGAAACAAATTAATCACAAATCAATTTTAATACAAAATGAAGTTAACCCTTAAAAAAAGGCCCCCTCAGGCAGAGTTTTGCTCCCTTCTCTTCATCTCTCATGAAAGACAGAACTATGACGTTCACTAGAGGCTTCCATATCTCTCTGCATTGTGTGTGGCAAGTTTCCAGGCCCTGCCAAGAAGAGTAGCACCATACATCCTTAAGACACAAAAGCAGACATAGTCCTGCTTCTACGTGAAGTTTTGGAGACCTCTGCGTACTCTCTCACTGTACTCCTTAGAGTCAAAGGACTTTTGAGGAGACCTGGGGTGTCTTACGTATGATTCTTGTTTTACAATACAGTGCTTATTCGCCTATGTGGGCTCCTGGGGATGCCTTGGCAATGGGTCTAACTGAAGGTTTCCCTATACACCCTGTTACCCTCAGCACCTTTTATCTGGTACTTATAACCGTGTTGTTCCTTGTCTGCTCTGTGCGAGACAGAGCACCATCTGTCTGCTGTGCAAGGCTGTAACAAAATGTTAGGATGTTCATTCTCTTTAAATTAAGAGCTTGAGTGTTACCGTGAGCAAAAACATTTTGTTAAAATATGGCATTTGGCACACCTACCCAAAGATGCTGATTTACTGAAAAACTTCCAGCAGTGGGATTCATGCATGTGACACACTGACAATCGTGAATTTCTTTTAAAATCAGTTTCTGTCTGTCATACCTATGTAGTTACAAAATAACAAAGGGATAATAAAGCTCAATTGTATATTCACAGTTTGAGATTTCTATTGACAGATCTTCACACTGAATGCTTCTGCAAGAAAGTGTGATTATGTAGCTCTCTGTTAAAAGAACTGAAAACCTCTCCTTTGTTACAACTCTCTTACACACCATTTCTATCATTTGGAATCTTTTAAGGGATGTGTCAAAGTTGACAGGCCCAAATTTGGCCTGCTCTCACGAAATTATATTTGTAGATTTAGAATATCTTTCACGTAGGAAAAAATCCCCAACAGTCAGCCTCTCCAGGACAAGGGCTAACTTCTTTGCCTAACTGCAGGTCAGTCAACAAGCCAGCAACAATCTACCCTTTCATCCCACAAAATGCAGGTTTCTGCTCATGTTCTACACCATCCCTCCTCTTATGACCTACATATTAACTTGGTACTGGGCTGAAAAATCACTCCTGGTTACTCATTTACCTATGGGTTAGATGGTTTTATTAATTCAGCTTGTCACCTCTGACCTTCCACTGCACCATTGAGAGCTCTATTATATCACAGCCACAAGAGTGTTTGTTCTACCAGAGCTTTACTTAAAACTTACAGAGCCAACCTTCTGGGTTCTCTTCTGTCACACATCATGTTGCATGGGATTAATAATGGCAGCTAGTTAAACTTCTTGGATCTTTGTTTTCTAGCCTGCAAATTAGGCCAATAACATTTTCCCAATCTATGGGAAAGCTGGGTGGTTCACTTTGTCCAAAGGAATCCTGAATCTGTAGCAGCTAAAATGAAAAAGAGAGGGGAAAAAAAGGAGAGACAATATATATATATATATATATATATATATATGATTAATGAATATCTGTTTGGTTTTGCTTCATTGAGAATCTAAAAGGATTTCAGGAATAAATTTATGCGTTAGTAAAAAAATACTTTGAGATATTAAAATGTGAAGTGCAATAGCATAGGACTGCAAGTCTGGCTGTTGAGCTGTTCTTGAGAAAAGAAAAAAATAATTTCAGGTCAGAAAAACTGTTTCTCTCTTAGATACTTTAAAAAAAACACAAAGAAAAACCTAGATTCACAGAGTTGCAATGCTTGTCTTCTCCTCCTGCTCACGTAACAATCCAGTAGAAATCCAAAAAGGATTCATTTGAATGCACATGCCTAGAGTAGGCCATTAGATTATGATCTCTCCTAGTCTAGATTTATTAGAGAGCTGTATCCAGAAGACTAACATTTTGATCCAAGCATCCTAACGTAATTACTCTAAACTCCTAGTCAGTCTTAGCCATTTTTCTTTCAGACGCATAGGTGTATTTTATAAGAAGTGAAATTAACTGCAAAGGACAGACTAAGGGCATCTTCCTTGATCCATCTCCTATCTCCCCCATCCTTCTGGAAACTTTAACAGGGTGCACAATGGTGATTTAGAGTTCCTGGACCTATTATGCTTCAAAGCCTTTCAAGCAAAAAGGTAACAAGTCCTGAAGCTCCCACACCTTAGTAGACCATTGGGCTTTTGGGAAAGAAACAGTAACATCTCTTTTTTTCCCTTTTATTGAGCCTGCCCCAAAATATTTGACATAACCAAAGCTCTGACAAAACAATATCAGCGAAACACTATACTGCAGTTAGCAAGCAGCGTATGTAATCCTTCTAAACTAGATTGGAAATACCTTGCCCTTGACTTGACAAGGGGCAAGTTACAGAAAGTCAGGAACGATGTCTGAAAACACATTTCCCACCCTGAGGCTCTGCATCCATTGCTTGTTTCCTTTGCTCACCCTGCAGTGATGTTGTGTCTTGGCTGCACTAGTTATTGCTTAGCACTTCTTGGAACCTTTCAGCACATCAGGGAGGCTTTCTAAAGCAGGACTTTAAGTAGAACTTAAATGTTAAAAAAATATTTTGCCCAAACTGCAGGAAGAAGTCGACATTAATCAATTCTTCTGTGCGTTTTTAACATCCCAGTGCCTGCCTAAGTTAAATTTACTTTAGGTCTTCCTTTTTGTTTCTAACAACTCTATTCTGTAGTGCCAAACTAAACTGCAAAATAATGTGGAACCCTTAGGAACCTACATTTCCCTTTGAGCCCATGTGTCTAGGTCTGTGCATTTAAACTCTAGTAATAGACGTTTTTTCCTCAGATATGCTGGCCACTATTTGGACACACAACAATGCGTAAGCACCTCTTGTAAGTGACCAGAGAACTCACCTCTAGAAGATTTGACTTGTTTTCTATGGCAGGTATGGAAACATCTCCCTTGTACCCTTGTGGAGATTCTCCTTTTGCACATAGGTCTTCCTCTTTCAAAGAACAAACATCAGTTGCCTTCACAGCTTTGTGACTCCATGTCAACATCAGGTGGGAGCTCTCAGTGATCCAAGGACCACGAAGACTGACCATAACAGAAATCTCCACAGGTAGCAACGGGGAACCCACAGAAATCCTACTAGGCTCTGAGGTTGCATTAGTTTTCCCACACACTCCTTTTATACTGAAATTTTCCCCGGGAGGTTTCCTTGTAAAAAAATTTCCACAGGCAGATAGCAGGTGAGGAACCAGAGGCCTCAGAGCTAGTGCACAAGCTAAAGCTCCCACAGTCTACCTCCAACTTACAAGGAATTAATGGCTTTTATGGTGAGTTGTTTTCCCTCTGAAAGTTTCTTATTTCTTCTCCCACTCTGCAGTCCAGGGCAAGGACATATATCCTATGACTCCCTTTCTCTGAAATGTCAGGTACTCAGCGTTACAATGAATACTGCAGAATGATTCAAAAGCTGTTCTTACACCACTAAAAATCCTAAGCAAATCCTAGTAACAAAAGTGGAGGCAAACACCATAATAGGATCATCTTAAATAAATAGTATTAACTGAAAACTATTGAAACTTTTACTGATGGCTGTAGTCAAGGCATTGCTGGATTAGAGCATGAAGCTAAATGGAAGAACAGGCATTAGTATCAGGAACATTAAGATCATCAGTGAAATTAATTACCTTTAACAGCCCAAAGGAGCATAATTTCTCTCTGTTTTCTCTTCCAAGGGTTTTTGAGAACACCTGTCAACAGAGTAGATGCTGTTATAGTAAATGTTAACGTAATGCCTCAGGCCTATAAATATCCAAGCAGGTGTTTCACTTTAAGTACAAGTCCTCCCAGGAGACAACCCACAGGATCTACCTGACCCAAACTGCTCCAACACCAACTGCTTCAGAGCCTAAACATCATTTTTTGGGGTAGTAATTTGAATGAATCGCTTCCCCTCTCCCAGACCAAAATTAACATGGTCAGATACAATTAACTGAAATCATATGTGATGTTACTCATTAGTCATCTGTAATATCTCATGATTAATAATCAGAAGAGGTTACCACAAATATAACTTAAACCACTTTGACAGTTTTTAGCATATTTATAGTTTCCATTGTTTCAAACCTTGGAAGAACCAAATATTCCTGGTGTATGTATGGCATGTATATACCTCCCTTTAATGCGCTGTCTTTAAGTGCATTTAGAGAAGAAATGCCAGACTGCAACGTTAAAAAAGGAAATCTCCTTTTCTGTTTTTCACAATGCTGAACTGTGCAGTACAGGAAGTGGGAGAATAAGTTTTCCCACTAGGATGTGGACAGAGAAGGGTTGAAAGTCCAACTCCATCTAGGAAATGCCCTTTCATTTTTTGCCTTTTCTGCCATGTTTGCTCTGAGGATGCTGAAGGTCCTCCAAACCTCAAAGTTAAGTGAGGTCTTCAACTCATTTTTCACTGGTAACAGAGAGGATGTCACACCAGGACTTACATATTTCTTTGCTATTGACACTTATCCTCCTTGCCCACTATTTTTCCATTTACTTTTGGTTAATTTTTTGCTTCAGCAAATCCTGTGCAGGAATCTCTGAAATTAATTTTACCTGGCTCAACCATGGCACTGCAGAACTGCAGGATGTACACAAATAATAGCTATTATTTTTAAATTTGTCTTTAGCATAAGGGCAGCAAAAATAAACCTGTGTATCACAGTATTCTCTGCTCATGTCCAACAATTCAACATTGAATAACCAGTGTGCTAAAATCCCTGTAATTGCAATTATCTCTCCCTCCCTCTTGAAATGTAGGTTACAGAACTAATAGTTTGTACCAGGAAAATAGTCATTTAACTTTTCACATTTATGACAACGAGTGATAGTTATACTGCATTAAAGAAGTGATTTGCTCTCCTCAAAAACATGTCTAGATTTGATCAAGGATAGGCAAAGAGGATGTCAAAAATTCTATCAGAATTGACAGCATTTCTATGGAAGAGTTACCATTCATCATTAATTGAGCTAATTGAGTTACTCAGAGGCTGTGCACATGGTGTAAGGATTTTTGTCCTGATTTTTTAAATCCTTTTTTTTCCACCAGTACTACTCAGAAGTGACTCCACCAATTCTTCCACATCTTAAGTGGTGTAAAACAAAGCTACGGGAAAGAATCAGGCCCATTGAGACGTAGGGAATGTTACAGTTACAGACACTGAGGCACAGGAGATATTGTGTAGTAATTGCAAGTGACTTGGGCCGTTGCACAACTTTCTGATAGTTCGATAACCTTGGCAGACAGAAGGACCTCTTTCTCAGCTTCAGCCTTTCTAACCAGCATGATCGATTCCCCTTTCTCCAGAAAGACAGCTACAAAATATTGCAAGCAAACTGTCTCAGCAATATGAATGAAGACAACCTATTTGCAAAGACAAGATGCAGAAATACCTCTACATTTAGTAGAAAAAGAAATATTATGTTAAACTGTTAGGAGAGTTCAAACACTGACATAAATCACTATACTTTTATGTTTTTAATATACCAAGTTAACATGACAGAAAGTCAATTAGCAGGCAAAGTAAAAAAGTGGAAATACACAGCATTTAAGAATATGCAGACATGATCTTCATCTTAATTTTTTGGTGATACTGAAGGATTATTAACACTGCAAAACTAAAATGCAAACAGGTATTTCAGCAAGATTACATCGTATAGCATTTGTAACTCAGTGTAGTAGAATGCTGCATTTTCCTGTCACTGAAAAGGTGGTGAAAGGTAATATTAGAATTATTGCAGTATCTATATGCACATTTTCCAATACAAATGGTATGCCATAAACATAACTCATTCTACTACTGCATGATTATGTTGAAATAATATAACAGGGTCATAAATGAAGAGAAATGATGTTGAATTGCTTGCTGTATTGAAATACTATTCAAGAAGATCAGAATTAAAATAGGAACACTTAGTAAATACTGCAGCAATGGTTTTATTCTTTGAAAAGTGTCAATTGTATGTGAAAATGAAACTGCAGATACACTTCAATATTTATCGCGCCAGGTATTCATTCACATTGTAGAAAATAGCCATATCAATGGCAGAAATGAGGTATGAAGTTAGCTTGTGTAGTGGATAAAATTATAATCTGGTGAGGTGGTAGGGAAAGAAAAAAATTGTTCTTTACAAATCTCCAAATGAAAAATAAAATATAGAGCTTCATACTGCCTTATCATTTAGATGAACCTATGAACTGGAGAAGCCAGAGAGAAAAATGAATATGCTTAATATGTCAGATGTGGTTTTTGTATTGGAAAACACTCTACATAATTCAGACACATTACAGTTATCTGGCTGTTTATATAAAACACGTTAAGATAAGCCGCGAGTGAAATAGTTGTGGATGAGGAAGCAGAATTGTCTCAGGATTAAAACAGGCTCTGAAAGATGGGGTCAATTAGTTCAATTCTTGTTCTTGCCGGTAACAGATAGTGATTTCTTGGGCAAGTCATTTAACTCAGTTTTATCTCCTCCATCCACGTAACAGATACGCTATTATTAGGTCCTTCACTGGGATGCTATGTGGTTTAACAGTCTTAACATTGAGGTCCTCGGGTATAGGGTTCTACATAAACACACCTATTTCATTCTGACAGATGGCAGCACCTTTGAGCTAAGACTGCAACCAGCTTCCACTTACAAATTATTTTCCTTTGTAGTTCTGGCTTGGTAAGTGGTCTGGCTTAAAAATTGCTGGTTTTTTTTCCTGAATGCATGCAACATTGCATCTGTTTCTGTCAACAAAATTGAAAAAGGAAGAAAAATGAGGAGGAAAATAAGGTGGTAGAGGACATGCTTATAACCACACAACTGAGTGTGATGCAGAGACTGCAAAATTAACGCTAGCCAAGCTGACTACAGAACTAGGACGACCCAGCTAACACCTGGCTAGTTAGCCAACCTTCACAGCGTTGTTCTGAAGACTCACTGGGCACTGTGACGATTCACTGTTTCATACCAACTCAGCTGGTACTACCTTGAAGAATCAAGCTACTTATCATGGCATTGGTTTGCCTGGTGCAGATTAGTCTGGAAAATACTAGCAGCAAACCTTCAAATTACCAGTGCTACTTCTGAAAAGTGAAAGAAATTTGATGGAAATTTTCTCTACCAAAAGCTACAAAACATAGACACTCACCTTCCAGATGAGACAACATAGGAATACAGAAAGACAATTTGCCAGAGGTCCTCTACCAGGACCTCCTTGCAGACCTTCAAGGAGAAAATTATCCCCTCCGATGATAAGGAAATTTCTCTTTGATATCAGCAAACAGGAAATATCTGAAAGATGCTTAAAACTATCAAATTATTAAACCAAAGCAGTGAAAGGTGCTAAAAGATGACAATACCTCATACGCAAAACTGAAGTAGTTCAGCAGCATTAGAAAAAGTATGAGTACCATCAATCTTATACAGCCCATATAATAAACAAACATTTTTAGTAAGCATTAAAAATGCCTAGTTAGTCACCACATGAGTGATATAAATGCAGGCCAGGAGCCAGCTGGATCTTTCAGAACAAAGCACTCATCCAGCAAAAGTGTATCCTATTCATCAAATAAAGAGATAAATGTGATGTTACAGCCTGATTTTCCGTGCCAAAGAACTTTGCACTTATCATGCCCCACAATACTGTCATCCTCCTTCAATGGAGCCGTCAGGTCCAGACACGAGACCATGCAGGAGAGCTGCCTCAAATGCAAATGAAGGGAAAAAGAGGGTGGGGAACTGGAGAAGTCCATGGTATCTTTAAAAGGAAAGTAAATGAATTATCACTTCCCCCTTCATCTACAGAACCTAAGAATGTGCTGATGAGAGACCTGCAAGGCCATTAGGAAGTTCAGCATTGGTAAATATGGGCTTAGACTGTAAACTTCTAATCTGGAGCACTGGCAGTTCCCCGCAAAGTTGTTTAGAAACAAAGACCTTGAGCTCCACCTGTTCAGTGAAAATTCTTTTTTTTTTGAAAGAACAAAATGAAAGAATGAAAGAACAGAGAAAAACAGCAAGAGAGGGAAATCCTGAGGAAATACTAATCACAGTAAAATAAAAATGAGAGAAGAGATGGATATAGGGAGACATACGGCCGTGGACAAGTATTTTGTTTAAAAAAAAAATCCAATGTGAATTAATTCTTGTTGCCACTACAAGTTAATTTCCTTCCAGTGTGAACCCTTTGGTAGTAAAGATGACATGCAACACCTCTCCTAAGAGGCACTAAAGTTTGTCACCTGGCCTTGGTTGTAATACATGGGTCTAGGTTGCAACCTAACAATATCACGTGTTCACAGGTGAGCGCAGCAGTGCCTGGATGTGTGTACTGCAAGAAGAGAGAAAGAGGCGAAAGGAAAAGGGTGGAGACCTCTCTCTCCTCTGCCTTGGGGCTATGCCAGCAGTTTTCTCATTACAAGCATAAACCTAGCAGCACAGCACACCTATTCAGCAAGGCCTCTAGTACTTACAGGCCATTTAAGGGTATCAGACTTCATAGAAAAAATGGCATGCGTGTGCAGTGGCACATATCTGTCTGCATCACACGCCCTGGTATCTGCAACACCTGGCACCTAGCTCATTTGGTCCCAGATTTCCTACATAGAAGCCTGGGCCATGGCCCCAAGTAAGGGGAATTTCAGTTTGCTCTGGCACAGCCTCATAGCCTCTCAGCAGAAAGCAAGCAGCTTTGGGAATGACACAAGAAGGACATGGTGGATCAGTGGCAAAGACTATAACCAGGTCATATTGGACAGCATCCTGCAGACAGCCTTTGGGTTTGCTGTGCAAGTAATTCAGCTGGTTGATTCCTGCTCAACTCTAGGCCAAGTCTGGTGAGTACAGAGTATGTTTGGGGACAAGACTGGGCAAGAAAAGCAGAGTGGAGCAGGATGTGGGTACATGCATACTGCATGTGTGGGCAGCTTGCACACACTCCTCCCTTCTGCTTGTCACATGCATCCCTTCAAGGGATGGGTGTTTCCTGTTTGCTTTTTCTTTTTCCCCTGGGCATGCATGGGGACAGAAAGGGAGCAGCCATCCTCCAATGCCAACTCAGTCTGATCCTTGTCATAGCTCAATATTAAAGTGCCCAGGAGACAGAGTTTTTCCACGAAAGCACACTTTGCTGACAATCTAGAAAGGGTTCAGTCTGGAAAGGACTGAGCAGATGGAGGAGTCTGCTGTCCCTGCCAGTTGGCAAAAAGGAAACTAGAAAGAAGGGAAAGTGGAAGGACAGAGATTTCTTGTTTAAAGGGGTTGAGAGGAAAGGTTTGGAGAGTGAAGAGAAATCCAGAAGCACCTTTACCAGGTGACAGAGCTGAGATGGCTAAAGGCCCTCTGTCACCTGGTAAAGGTTATCCCTCCTGCCACCCCTGTGTTTGAAATGGTTCCTCGTGTCCTCACAGAGGGATCCTATAGCATTTTTCACACTGATGCCAACCTGAACTCACAAACGGACTTGAGGATAGCCAATATCCAGCAAGAATGCAGAACGTGACTGGGTCCTCTGCGGGTGTTGTGGTTGTCTGAGTACCTGTCAAAACAGATCCTGCCAAAAAAACCCCTTACACATAACAGTTCATAGGAGTCCTTAGAGACTTTGCAGCAATGTCAGGGTATGGTGGGTTAATTTGCATCGGGTGGGTTCCCAACTGCAGAGGATGGCACAACGACAGAAGACTGCACTGAAACCCAAATGCTAAATAAATTTAATTCCCACTAAGAAACACAAATTCAAAAAAATCAGCATCCATTTAGAAAAATGCAAGCCACTACAGTCTGAGAAAAAGCAGATATACTGAAAAGGAGCTACGTGGAAAGTAATTACAACAGAAAGGCCCCATGATGGAGACAACGAATACAACGTTAGACTTGAGCATACACTGCGTTTTGGAAATGTTGCCTTAGAGCCAGAACATCACTACTGTGAAGCTTCATCTCATTACCGTTCTTCCTCCAAACCAGGATCCCTGCTTGGATTTCATCTTCCTTTGGAGTGAATGTGGCATGGCAGCACATGGTAGAAATTAGCAAGGAACCACTAAAGAGAACAAGGCACCCCAGCTACAGCTACTCTGGTAGCAATTTTAAATGTAAATATCTCAGTTTTCTACCACAGTATTTGGGGTGGTGTTGCCTTTTTTTTCAAAAGTCAAAACTGTTGCAGAACCTTTGAAATGAAATAGTTTCTTTAGTCACAAAGTAATTTTTCACCAAAAATTATGTTAGAAAATCTTGGCCTTAGCAGTCGACATATATTTGGACGAAAAATTAAATAGGGCTCCAAGGGTTGAGATTCTCGACATATGTTTGAGATTACACATTAGAACTTCTTGTTCTTGAACTTTTTTCATTGTACTAGGTTCACTGATCACTTTGCTTTCTCTTTTTTAAAAGCAACAGCTGTAATTTTACTAGAAAACTCACAGTGAGAAAACTGCCAATAGCACTGAGCAGAACTTTAGAAAGGAAAATATAGACAAAATATCAGAGAAAAGCATCAGACTGTGCAGTAATATCTTAAGTAAAACAGTGAAACTTGCTGCTCTCCTACTTAAAACTAGAAGCACTGAAAATGTACCTATCCTACCATAACAATGTCACATGGTCATCAGAAGTAGCTCTTCTCTAATTAGGATTTTCTCTGACCTATGGCAAAGGGATCAGACGCATTAAGCAAAAGCAGTGCAGCCTAGTATTTGAAAGCACCCTTCAGTCTCAGCCAGTCTGCAAAAACCACACAAACATGTGGCTCATTGACAGCACTGCAGGGGCTAACACAGTGCACGCCACTGACTTATCTGTAAGAGGGAGATGAAGTACAGCCAGGCGAAGTATTCTGCCTTTCTCTTGGAAAAATATCACAAATCAAATTATTTTCCTTTGCTGCACAAATCCTTTCACCTCAGCTGAGTAAGCTAATATTTACTAATGTACAGAGTTTACATGTGAGTTTCCATGTGCCCCTGTTCTTGCTGACTGCAAATTGGGTTTGGCTTTCCAGCAATTTCAGCAAGATGTTAAGCTTGTTTCAAATGCAAAAAATGCAAATTTTCCATTTGCCTCCTCCAGTTTGGATTTTAGAGACATATAAATATCTCTGAGAGTTTGGGCATGGTGCCCGTTTTTCACTGCTTACTTTACGTTAGGAACGCGAGTGGTACAGCCAAAATAATGAAAACCAATGATATTATCTTGTAAATTATAGTACTTAGAAAAATAAAATGATAAAGTAAAATGTAATAAAATAAGCAGGGGTAAGTAAGAGACAAACCATACAAAACATCAAAACCAACCTAGTGCAAACATTTTGGCCACTGTGCTCTAAACGGTAAAATGCCGATTTTAGAGTGAAAATTTACTTATCGTATTGCTATTGCCCTAAGTAATAGTGTGCTGCTTTCCAGACATCCTGAGGTGAAAGATGTGGCGACCAAAGCAGGAGGATACACACTTGCTCTGAGAAGTGTGGCTCACAGACTTTGGGCACAGGGCTTGGATTGTTCCAAGAATTGTGCCCTTTTCTTTCATCATCTTCCCTGGCCTGAAAAAAGTGGCAAAGCTTAGGCCAAATTTTGTCTTTAATGTGCAAGGAGAGATGATTAGTCTGGAACTTTATACTGAAATGAAACTATAGCTTTGAAAACAGGAACAATGACTTAAAAGCACACCTCAGCCTCATGCTGAGAGACTTAACTGATGCACAGAAATTCGTAATAACAGCAATGAGAAGTCTCCAGTATAGATACATCTCTGGGAGTGGTACATACATTAAAGTAACTGTCATGGAAACTTTTACTTCAGAATGTGGAAAAATCTGGCCCACACCACTTAGGAGGAACAGCAGAAAGATAGGTGAGCATCACCTCACTCACGTGATGGCATGTGGTTTCCTAGAGGTATACACAAGTCTATCAACATTAGGGAATGAACTCCAATTTGAGAGTCCCCAGGAGAAAATGTTCAGTCATAAATCACATTATGAAGAAGCAGCAGGCCAAAGAACTACATTGCCCTGGGAACTCTCCTGATCACCAGAAGGAAGGCATGGTGAGAACAGTGAGCTCTGCTTCACCTGCGCAGTATACGCAGCCAGAGCAGCCTCTGCATGCTGGGTCCAGAAACCAAACAACACTGGGACCCTGGGAACACGTTATGGTCACTGATGTCTGCTCATATTCACTGCTATCATTACCTAGGTTCACTAGATTACCTTGCACATGCTTCACTTTCATTTAGCTGTGCATTTAGCCCCAGGAGACTGGGCGTCCTTTTACAAAGCTGAAGCCTAATCCTGCTTGCTCTGTACGAACATAATCAGACCAATTTACTCATGTAAAATTGTCTTTTTCTTTTCATATGCAGAAGTCCTAGAACAGAATGCCTCAGATAGCACAAATGGAATTTAGGTTCTCCTACAGAATTTTAAAAACCACATCAAAGAATTCCTTTGCCCTTCTGGGGAATGAAAAAAAGTAAAATGTCCAAATCCCAGAATGTGCCCCATTAAGCATGCAGAAGATAAAGTTTTTATGCATTTACTACCTCCCATCTTCCTACCTTCAAAATACTCATTTACTTTTTTTCTTTAGCTCCACTTGCCAGCTTCAGATCCTGTGTTATTAACACTGAAGTTGATAATAAATACCTACTGCCTTCCCTGAGAACAAGCACATAGTATCAAGCTCAGCCTGATATATCATTCACTACTGTATGTATGTGTAAGGATGCATGTATGTAAAGGTGTATGTTCCATTCATGCATTATTAGTCTAATTTATAGGAAGAAATTTACACAATAAAAAAACCCCTCCCCAGTTTATGGCACTTAGAAATTTATCACAAAGCAGCAACAAAATGTCCAGAGTTCTGCCAGTAACGTAATAATAATCACATATTTGCAAGGCTGCCACAAAACACCACAATTCAGAGTTGTCCAGAATGTTCAATATTGCAATGAAAAGCACAAACTGTAGTTCAAATATGTCTTCTCTATGAATGCATTGGGTCATTTACCTTAACAATGTGAACGTGCTCTCATTATTATGTTCAACTTGATCAGTGTGTAGTCTAACATTTAAAAGTGCACTTCAGATGGAAGAAGGTATGAATGCATGATTGGTTCCTAATAAATTGAGCAACCCCCTAATGAACTGCAAGGGATCTAGAAGAAACTGGTAGACACTAGACATAGACACTCAGAACCAGAAAAAAAAGTGGTAAAGAGGAAGACAGAGTAGAATTTCCTAAATACGTTTATACACTGTACTGTAATGCTCATTGCTATCTGAAGTAGTAGCAAATAGGAAGGTGCATAGTTCTAGGAGAAAAACATTATTAGAAATTTGCTGGGGAAAGGATCATTGTTATTAAAAGCCAACGTGTAAACGAACACTTTGGCTGATGTGATTTGGAGCCACGTTACACAACTGTATCTTATAATGGAGCGGGAAAACAACATTCGCTCTCCATTGGTATCCAGGAATGTTTTCTTCGAATGCCATTGTCATACAAAAGCAAGCCAGAAAAAAAGTAAAATCTATATTCAGGGGACTGGGCTGAATGAGTAGGGAAGATGAAATAAAGAATGTAGCTAAGTAACAATAAAGAGAGAGTACAAGTCCACAGCCATTTGAAAGCAGTTGACAGAGAAGTCCTTTTTATGAAATAGGAATATATGATTAGTTACCAGTTAACTTAGATGACATACAAGAAAGAGTGAACATAAGAAACATTGTCTTACTACTGAAATGTATGAGGCTGCAAAATTCTTCTTTGTGGAAAAAGTAAACGTTTCCTCAGTGTGAGACGCTACAACTAATGCTCTATACTGAATTAAGGGCAGGGGGTAATTCACCTCTGAATTCTGCACCTTTGTGTTAACAGTGAGAGCCTTACTGCTCCCCTTATCCAGGTATCAGACTGTCTCAGAGATAAGACATCTCAGCCTTATTCTGTTTCTTTATGTCCTTTATCTTTGCTGGCTGGACATTTAAGCGTAGCAGGTAGTTTAGCTCCCCCCCCCTTAGAGGGGAGAAAAGTAATTATGAGAAGACAGGTAAGTCAAAAAAAGCACAGTTATGCACTTTTTTCCCCCTGAAAGGAGTAGTACTCCATGTCTAGAAGCCCCCAGTTCATAGGAAAATGATTGTTCAGCTGGGTTGTGTTATTTTATACACCCACAAACCAATGTAAGACTGGACAACAGTGACTGCAGTGAGTTAGCTGCAGTGTGGCAGTGCTTAGGTACTTATCCGGGGCGCTACTACATGAATACCTCTGTTCTTCTCTAACCATGATTCCCACCCTCCCTATAGCTGGCAGCTGTGTCCTCCTGTCATTGAACCAGTAGCTATGGAAGAAGAGTTTCAGGATTGTAATGCTCTCTTTTTCTATTATATTCTACTGGTTAGGAAAAAACAAACAAACAAACAAAACCCCCAAAAAACAAAACCAAAAAAACCCCAAACCCACAAAACCTAAATCCGCAGATGCAAAACACAGTTCTGCAATAATTTGCTTACTTGGGGGAGATGCACTTCATCAGAAGGTAACAGCAGGATCATCTACTAGTAGCAGTATGTCTCATGAAAGCCGCAAATATCAAACAAGAATGGCATAATCCTAATGGCACACCTGCACGTGGCGAAAGCCGTGCTCTCTCCTAGGAAACAAAGAAATAGAGCCTGTCAGCCCACCTCAAATTTGCAACAGCAAAACAGGAATAAATGGTATCCCTTTCAGCATCAGGGACAACAAAAGTAGTGACAGTAGGTTTAGTACTGATGCTCTTCAGCAGCATCTGCTGGTTACTACTAGTAGAACCAACATCTCCTTCAAAAAGCGAAAAGGTACCATTGGCTAGAGAGGCATGATTTTCCCCATGCTGGAATGGCCCACTGGACAGGATACAGGATTGCACTTAAGAAAAAGCTTCTTTACTTTGAGGGTGACAGAGCACTGGCACAGGCTGCCCAGAGAGGTTGTGGAGTCTCCTCCTCTAGAGATATTCAAAACTCGCCTGGACGTGGTTCTGTGCAACCTGCTCTAGCAGGGGGGTTGGACTAGATGATCTCCAGAGGTCCCTTCCAACCCCTACCATTCTGTGATTCTGTGAAATAAAGGCCTGCAAACACGTTCAAAGTACAGCTTCAAGTAAATTGTGCTGCGCCTCAGTTTTTCTGCCTGTAACTTGAAATTGTTTGAGAACCTTATCCGAAAGCACTCAGCATGTTCACCACTATCACTGTTACAAAGAAAGGGGAAACAGGAGAATATTCGATTCAAGAGAGAAGCCAGTATCTGCAGAAGATATCCAAACAAGAAGGAAATATATTTGTTTGGACAAGAAACAACAACTTTCCATCAGGAGGAAAAATAAGTAGAAGGCATGAACTGCCTGAATGTTCATATGGCGTATCATGGGCATGAAAAGCTGGAGAATGGGCTACATGGCTACCTTTACAGGGTGGTGAAATAGCACTAGTGAATCCATCCTCTCCATATTCCAAGCAGACAGGTTTCTGAGGGACTAAACTGGCTGGATGGCCGGGCCCAAAGAGTTGTGGCGAATGGAGTTAAATCCGGTTGGAGGCCGGTCACAAGTGGTGTTCCCCAGCGCTCAGTATTGGGGCCAGTCCTGTTCAATATCTTTATCAATGATCTGGACGAGGGGATCGAGTGCACCCTCAGTACGTTTGCAGATGACACCAAGTTGGGTGGGAGTGTTGATCTGCTGGAGGGCAGGCAGGCGCTACAGCGGGATCTGAACAGGCTGGATCGATGGGCTGAGGCCAATGGCATGAGATTCAACAAGGCCAAGTGCAGTGTCTTGCATTTGCGTCACAACAACCCCAGGCAACGCTACAGGCTTGGGGGGGAGTGGCTGGAGAGCTGCCCGGTGGAAAAGGACCTGGGGGTGTTGGTCGACAGCCAGCTGAATGTGAGCCAGCAGTGTGCCCAGGTGGCCAAGAAGGCCAACAGCATCCTGGCCTGTATCAGAAATAGTGTGGCCAGCAGGAGTAGGGAAGTGATCGTCCCTCTGTACTCAGCACTGGTGAGGCCGCACCTCAAGTACCGGGTTCAGTTTTGGGCCCCTCACTACAAGACAGACATTGAGGTGCTGGAGTGTGTCCAGAGAAGGGCAACGAAGCTGGGGAAGGGTCCAAAGCACAAGTCCTATGAGGAGCGGCTGAGGGAACTGGGGATGTTTAGTCTGGAGAAAAGGAGGCTGAGGGGAGACCTTATCGCTCTCTGCAACTACCTGAAAGGAGGTTGTAGAAAGATGGGGGTTGAACTCTTCTCCCTAGTAACAGATGACAGAACAAGAGGAAATGGCCTCAAGTTGCACCAGGGGATGTTCAGATTGGATATTCATAAAAATTTCTTCACCGAAAGGGTTGTCAGGCATTGGAACAGGCTGCCCAGGGAGGTGGTGGAGTCACCATCCCTGGAGGTATTCAAAAGACATTTAGATGAGGCCCTAAGGGACATGATTTAGTGGGGGACTTGATAGTGATAGGTTAACGGTTGGACCCGATGATCTTGGAGGTCTCTTCCAACCAGAACAATTCTATGATTCTAATGACTTTTTTTTTTCCACTCAGAAAAAGCTAGGAATAGCTATTCTGCAATAGTTTCCTATGTGAAAAATCTCTTTCTGCCTGAAGAGTAACCTTTTTTTTTAGTCCACTTTGAAGTGGACTAAGTTAGACTGCAGAAAGGCATTCATTTTAAAAAAAAAAAAAAAAAAAAAAAAAAAAAGTCCATTGTGAAAGGCAGTGTGGAAGAGCTATTTCAATACACACCCTCTCCTATTTCACAAAAGCTTCCTCTGCCAGGTGAAACCCTCAGTGTTGGTGGAGCTAACTGAGGATGTCCATACATAGCACAGTGTAGAGTCTGAAGAGGTTAGATTAGATACAACAAGCAGGATATCTGCTCCACCATGGACCTCCATGGGTTGCAGGGGGACAGCCTGCCTCACCATGGTCTTCACCACGGGCTACAGGGGAATCTCTGCTCCAGCACCTGGAGCACCTCCTCCTCCTCCTTCTTCACTGACCTTGGTGTCCACAGAGTTGTTGTTCTCACATATTCTCGCTCCTCTCTCCAGCTGCAATCTCCAGCTTTTTTTCCTTCTTAACTGTGTTATTCCAGAGGCACTACCACTGTTGCCGATGGGCTCAGCCTTGGCCATCGGCAGGTCTGTCTTGGAGCCATCTGGCATTGGCTCTATCAGACATAGAGGAAGTTTCTAGCAGCTTCTCACAGAAGCCACCCCTGTAGCCCCCCCACTACCGAAACCTTGCCAGGCAAACCCAATACAAAGCAGTAAAGGTGCAATAGCTCAAGCCCTCCCAACCCCCTCACATGGTAATATTCTGGTTTTCCAGTATTATGAATATATTTTTTGATGGTTGGACCCGATGATCTTGGAGGTCCCTTCCAACCAGAACAATTCTATGATTCTATGATTACCTGGCCTAATCGGAGCCATTCCCTTACCGCATGCCACATTTGAAGAAATAGGGCTCTACTCTCACAGTGAAATGATCTTTCATCAGCCTGGTAACAAAATCTTCTGTTTATATCCTGTCCATGTGTTTCTGGCTCAATATATCTGCAAACTACCTAAATAACTGCAAACGTACCCACTTAACAGAAATTAATTTTTTTTTTAATAGTTGAAAGTAAGCAAAAAATCCCAAACAATATCCTATCATAGCATCCTTTCTGGCACTCCTTATAAATGGGCGTGGCTTTCTCCATTGACAAGAGGGACACAAAAGCCAAATGAATATGGTGAAAGTCTAAAGAGAAGGTGGAAGGACACTGCAGCAAATTTGGCATATGACTTTGGAGAAATTGTTCAATGCTTCAGTCTTCCTTTCTGCAAAACAAGACTGATGGTGCATTTTGATAATGATAAAGCAAGACAATAAGTTCTGTTTAAGGGCTCAGTGTTATTGCTATTGCTACTTCTCAAATTAGCATAATAGGTTGGATAGGTCATCAGCTCCTTGGGGGAAAAAACAAACCAACCGACCAACCAAGCAGGGACACAGGTATTCATCATTCTACCTGCCATGCAAGTGGTGGAGTTTTAGGTTGAGTCAACCTTCCTTTGTGCTAAGCACAATTAGAGCTTCACATCTCCTTGTGGTTGTACATTTTTGGATAGTTGTTGGATAGAGGCAAATTCAGCTGGTCAAGTAACCATGACTGCCTGGTATAACTACGCCTCCCTGCCCACTACAGCATTGTGGCTCTTGGGATCTTTCAGCTACAATGCTCTGGGGGCTGTGGTTGCAGCTACATTGTGTCTGTTCTTGCCAAATCCAGTTTTTATGACTCACAGAAACTCACTTGTGTGTGTGAATTACTAGCTTTTCAATTGACAGTGAGGGAGCAAAAAAATCATCCACAAAAGAAAAGCTTATCTACTTACATTATAGTCTCACGCATTTTACTATGTGTTTACTGTCAGAACGTGTTGCAGTTAATATCTGAATCTCTGCCAGACTGCTGACAGACAGAATATGATCTATCCTTAAGATATTTTTTTTGGTGAAGTGACAACTGCTAGTCTGTAAATACTGTGTGCAGTAATAGAAACACTAATTTGACATAGCTATATGTTTCAAAAACGTTTGTAGTTTCCTTACATTTTTCATTCTCTGCAATTCCAATCAGCAAACACATGATCATTGATGCCTGGAGTTGCTACAGCATTGCCCTGGTTGCAGCTGCAATAGAGTTAATTTTTTCCTAGTAGCTGTATTTTAAGATACACAAATTATAGGAAATATTTAGTTCACTGCTGCTGTTATAAAATGGTGCCTTGTTGTCTAGTAGCTTTAGAATCACCTATAGTTCCTCTTAAAAGCAAACACAAACCTGAAGTCTCCACAAACATCATGACAAAGGACACTGAGGAAAATCAGAGCAAGGGAGCACAGTGGAAATCTGATAAACTTTTCCAGCTAATTACAAGGCTTATCTCTGAATGAGGCAAACAAAAGCAAACAAGACCGAAGCAAATGGGAGAGCTCTAGATTCAAGCTGCACTAGAATTTCCCCTACAGTACAATTTCTTCATTCCCCAGGGTTTTACACAGCTTGTTTAAACCTACACATTTTCAAACTTCAAAATGTCCATATACAGCAGGGGACTTAACTGGGATGTACAAGGCATCCTAGGGCATTCTCTATCCTATTTCTCATTTGCATCTCCTGGAGCCCAATTCTTCAAATGACAACATCAAAATCATTACATTCTACTGCTTTTCATGGCTGTTGCAGTTTTCTCATATTCCCCCGCCTGTTTTAGAGCATATTGTAAGATAGCATTTGATTATGTAATGAACATCCATAAACCAAAAAAAATACTACTCAAAAAAGCCTCTTTATCTTCATTGTCTCTGCTAGGGCGCCGATCATACATCCATCCCATTTAAAAACAATGAAAATTATTAAATTTTATTGTTTTTAGTAGAGCTGTGTATGGAAGAGTCATTTTCTGCCTTGATTCCTTTAAACTTGCATGTGTTAAAGGAGAATAAATGTACATTTGCAGGATGGCAAAACACAGCCACCAGAAAATCTTAGACTCTAGTCAGCCCTATTCAACTCTTTTTTTTTTTTTTTTTTCCCCTTCACTGAGCTTTGCATAAAGCTAACCCAAACCCACATGGATTTCTATAATATCCAAAAAGAATGACAATGAGTGATGTGATGTAGGTGGAAACTGCCTGAAGAAACCTAAATTGTAACAGGAAAAAAAATTGACATTTTAGATTTTAAATGTTACACAGTTTTTATAAAGCTTCAGTCAATTTATTTTATTTATTCTAATGAAGAGCATTACAACTGCTTTACTGCACTGAAGCAAGCATCGATCACACCATTAATCACACCTTGTGAATAGTCACAAATCAAGTTCTAACAGCAAGCACTGAATCAGGAGCAATGAAGCATAAACTCCTTCACAATTTATGATCTCTCCAATTGCATCTTTTCAACCATTAAATTGCAAGATACCATAAATTTTTATCTTCTTCACTTCAGTCACATTATTGATTCTGCCTTGTGAAATATAGAATAGCTGTAAATCTAGGCTATTGAATTAAATTTAAAGTCTTGACTTCAGAAAAGAAACCCAACACACTGCCATGGCTGTTAATTTACACTGAGGAACAAATGATAGAAACATTAAAATTTAAATGGACAACAGGGATTTCAAAGAGCCATAGTTCTGTCAATCCTAGTCCTTGTCAACCTTGAGGGTTTTTCTTTTAGCCAAATTTTAGATCGCAAAATATAATAAAATATAAGCTCCAGGTGGATGTAGAACAGATAATTCTTGCAAACAAGTAAATGATGAAGAGGCTAAATCAAAGGCACTGAATAAACGTTTAGGCTTAAAATAACTCCACCGAATTCAGCACAAGTTACTTAACTACACGGCTGAGGTGCTTTAATACAAATAAAATTGGCATACTAGCGATAGCACATCTTTAGTCATTGGGTCCCTAGCAAAAATGCAGATCGCCTTAATGTGCCTGCAAGATTCTCTCTAGGACAGTACAGGCAGGTTCTTCAGGGAACTGTGTGTCCATCAGAAATGAAAAGAAAGATCCACCAAGGTGGAATCCTCTATGGATAGGTGGGAACAATAAATGCAGATAGAAATGGAAGATCCCAAGGAACTGGAAGGATGTTAAAGTAGACCTGGAAAATACAATGAGTTGGAAGAAAACACAAGGTGTGACCTGGATTTCCAGGGTGCCACTAGAGAAGGGGGAGTTTCCTGATGCTGTTTGTGGGTTGCCCCTGTGAGAGCGGTGCCCAGCCAAGACCAAATGTTGGGTGCTGGCTGCTGCTGCTCCACATACCCTGGCTTTCCAGGTGCCTGGACATAGCTCACAGTCCTCTCCCAGCCTCTGAGGTGTTTCTCCCTACTGCTCCAGGGGAACAGGGTTGGTCCCTTACAGGCCCCTTGCCTTCAAGGTGAAGGCCTTACGCCACCATGGCAGAACACTCTTCCACCATTTCCGCCCCAGCCTGACAGTGAATGCACTCCTGGGTAAACCAGGGCTCCTAGCCCAGGCTCTGTTGACATACTCAGAAGTTGCCTACAGGTATTCAGTTGTCTCTCGAGCCCAATCCTAGCTATATTTAATCATGTAAATCAAATAAACTAAAGGGGTGGTCTGAAGAGTTTGTAGGATAAGGTGTTGGAATTGAGGGGTGGGGTCATCCTTATCTGTCCAGCACGTACCTACTCAGCAGTAACCTCCCTTTCATTTCCTCCATCAGCTTTTCCAGCCCATGAGTACAGCTATCTCCCAGTTCTTTGCATATATAAAAATTTTGCCAGATATAGATTTTGCAACTGTTTTTATGCTTTCACTTCAGCCCACCATTTTCCTATCTGCATATCAACACAAGAATCAAGAACACCACAATCCTTAAGTAACTGAAAAGTAATAATTACAAAACTGCAATTCAAAACTTACTTCTGTTACTTCTTGCACAACCTACTGGTAGCACCACATTACTTCCTCAGTACAGTATCACACCATAACAGATCATACTATTTCAGACAGAAAGGTTATTTGGCATCACACTTCGCAGAGGTATAAAAAAATCAGAATCTACGTCAAAAATATGTCATAAATTCCTACAAACCACAGAAAGCAATGTTGGTGACTTAATGTTATACTTATATTCCCAATATGCTAAATTCACTGTGTTCCTGGGCTGCCATTTTTCACTAGGGAAATGAGTATACACTGCTTGGGATTGATGTGGCCCATACTGAGAAATGAATAACTGTGTGCTGCGTCAGCATTTCCCCAGTGCCAGCAGCAAACACCTCCATAGCGCTTTTCATCAGAATAGCTATTGCTTTCTAGCCCAAGGAGAAATGCATTTCGGTACCGACTGAGCCAATGCCCAGCAGAATCCTGCTATGTAAAGCCACGTACAAATAAAGTTCAACTCAGATTATTTACAATTAGATTCACAACTTGGTTATGCCAAATAAACACACTGTTTGTTCTATGGATTCTGTATTGTGCTAGTATTGTTCTAGGCTGCATTCCTGCTGATCACAGAGCTGCTTTGTTGATTACTGTCACTTGGACTTCCATGTTACGACTTGCAAGCCTCCCTGAATCATGCAGTACCTATCCAAAACATGCTACTGCTTCTATTACTGTATTAAACTAGTTCATATCTGGAGAAGAATATCCACTTCCCTTTTAACATCTGGAATTTTTTCAGATCAAAGAGTAAACTTGTATTAGGTCAGGGAAGTAAATGAGAAGGAAATTGCATTGCTCTTTTCTCTGTGTTCCATCAGTTACTAAATTCCATGAGATAATTAACTAGAAAACAGGGCAAAAGCTGAACACAAGAGACATGCTACTTTCGATAAATATTTTTATAGCACACAGCAATAGAGATGACCAAACTTGAAATGGCCATAGGCTCAGCCTCATATCCAGAAGTTTAAGTATTGTTGTCAGACTTACCTCAAACTTTTGACTTGCTTTGGTCTAAAACTTGGTTTTTAAAACCAGAGGGATGTGCATGTCTGAAGCCCCTGTGCATCCTGGTTTTGCTGCTGGCAAAAATCTCCATGATCATAGTTTCTTTCATTTCACTTCCTATTTCAAGCAAAAAATAAAAAGCACAATCAACCAAAATCTCCCAACTATGAATAAGCACAAACCTCCAGGAACGCACAGTGCTTGCATGTAAAGACTTTTCATTTTTGATTGTGAATTAAGACTGAATCCAGAACAGCGGTGCTTCACACGCTACTATGGGACCAAACTGGGGGGAAAAAAACAAAACAAAACAAAACAAAAAACGAACTGAAGCCCAATAGGGAGATTTATACATCTCTTACTAAACTCTCAGAAACATTTTGCACCTTAAGATTTGGGTTCCCGGAGAGGGGGGTGGGGGGAGGAGAGGGGCAGGGGGACAAAGAACTGTCTAGTAGCAACACATTTGCTGGTTGTTCAAAACTTCTGCTCAGGGATCTTGAGTATCCCAGAAATAGCATGGCTCATAGAAACCAAAAACTTTTAACATCGGAGAACTGTGAGGGGGCCATAGCGTGTGTGCAGCATGGGAAAACATAGTGCAAAAGGTGTTGTCAAAGCTGGTGTTCCTGCACGAGGGACAAACTGCAGGGCCTAGGACATTCTGCTAGTAGAAGCAGCCATGGCAAGTGGGAAATCCTTAACCATATCCAGGTTCTTCATTTATAATACAGATGTAATCTTTACTACATGGATGACTCAACTGAACTTAAACATAGCAAACCAACACTCTTTCTTCTTGTGGAAAAACACAAATGAGGAACTTTTCTTCATACAATACCTGCTATATGATATGCTTCCTGTTAACAGGTTTAAAGCCTAGACACTTGCATTTGCAAATGAAATATGCTTCACAGAGTTGGCATAGACTGGCATCAGCAGACAATCCTGTAATGAACAGAAAGCCTTGAACAGAAAACAATAACAGAGAGGCTTTAATGAAGTCTTCACAAACATTTTATTAACAATAATACAAAGATAATGTAAGAACAACAATAATGATAAACATCCAGCACCGTAGTCCCATTTTTAAACTTTCACAAGTAATAAATTTTACAACACTATCTGAGGTCAGTCAAGATACTTTACTGAGTGATCAATGGAAAAAAGTTATGTTCCCAAACTCAGAGCTGGGATTTGTGTGCCCAAGGACTATGAGACATAGTCTTTGAATTAGTCATTTTTCCTAACAGAACCACATACAAGCTCACTGTAGCCGAAAAAAAAGGCCTCCCATTAATTATGTGGGTAAATCCATAGCCCTGGTCCCCAGATATCCCACCCATTCTAGGTCTGGACACCACATCAGAATAATGCTTGCGTGCACGCTCTCTCCCTCTGTGCCATGAAAAGTGCTTAATCTGGATGTGGCCCGTACTGTTTGAATAGCGGTGATTACACTTGTCCATTGGTGTAGACACAGCATCTACGCTTGGCTTTGGTTCACCTCATATGACAGAGGATTTTATTATAAAATAAATAAATAACAATTCAACTTCATCTTTCATAAAAAAATTATGCTCCTAATTTGGCCTGCCTAAAAACTGCTGGAACTGTTTTGTGCACCTAAACCAAAAGCCTGGATTCAAAGAGGACACAACTTTCAAGAATTTAAAAGTTGGACCCAGATCTGAATTTGCAGCTAAAGCCCACGTCTTGTACACTACTCACAAAGCTTTGGTTTTACTTCTGTCTTCTCTTCTTCACAGCTGAACCATTGAAAAATTTTCAAAAAACTCTGACTTGCTCTAAAACTCACTACAAAGTGTAATACCAGCACATTTGCACAAAAATTCCTGTTTTAAAAATTATGGCAGTTTTGGTCTAATTATCTATATGTTCCAGAACCCCTCTAGACAGTAATTCCTACCATTTTCCATGAACATTACTGATCAGACTGGATCTGATCAACTGCAGCCTCCCCCACTTCTGAACAGTGCCAGCAAGTCGCTTTAAACTCCTGTAGATTTTTTTAGTTCAATGAAAATTTAATAATCAGTACTTTTCTTTGACAATTCACCTCTGCCCTTCCCATAAAAAAAAGGAGAGGAGGGTGCAGAAAGGTGGCGTAGTGCTCAACATCAGGAACAAATGGCTGCTGTCCTTGGAGTGAACCAAGCTTCTAAGGAGCCAAGAACCATATGACAACCCAAAACATGAAATTATGTGAGTGGCTGCTTTTTCCTGACTATGTGAGGAGGAACTACTCGTATACTAGAATGAGCCCTCCAGCATGACAGTGCAGAGCTCTATAGAGACAGTTCTGACTGTCATTTGGAAGGGCGAATGCTACAGCACCCCCTTAATGTTCCTTCTCCAGGACACAATGGTATTTGTTCGAAGGGGTGAGGAGGAAGACTGCCAAGCAATGAAAAGGATGGATCCATTGTGCAACAAGAAAAGAACTCACTGTGCCGTAAAGCAGCAGGTGCCTAGGATAATACATCGTTTCCAGTAAAGGGTGTGATGTGGCCTTCTGGTGGCTATGACCAGAACCAGCAGTCTATGAAGAGCAGTGCACTGCTCTCTTCCAGAAAAAATAGGATTCCCCAAAGTTTTCCTTGGTCTTCAGAAGGGTTTTGCCTTGCACAAAACTGTTCTCAGAAAGACAGCTGGGGTTATTCTCCTCTTTGGCCGTATACAGTCCCACTACATAGCAGTAAGCAACAAAAGTAAATACTGTTGGATATATAATTATTTTCTAAATATTTACAAGATGCATAAAAAAGATGTTTCTAATGTGACCTGCAAATCACTGTTTACTAAGCAACAAATTAATCAGCAAAATTCTTTGGAGAATGTGAAAATCTTGGCACAGCAATATTTTAGTCAATTTCGGGAGGATCTGTAGCAATCTGCAATAAAATCCTGACAAATAAAAACATAATTTCTAAGAAACTGATGTCAGTACAGAGATAGCGATATTTCATGGAGGGAAAATAAGCCTGAACATAAAGGAGAAAAATGCATCAGAATAAAGACATAACTATAAATCCCTAGCCCAGAGGTCACATAATAACCATCTGTTGTATTTCTTGCTCATAAAGGAGTCCATTTTCACAACTCTGTAGATCTTCCAAGGTAGACTCTTCAGAATATGACTAACATGAAAAAACAGGCAAAAACTTTTTTCTTGTCCAAAGGAAGTATCTTGAGTTAAAATAATTTGTGGCCTAAGCACTAGCTAAGAACGGCAGCAGAATCTTGGAGAACGAGTGTATAAAGGAATATGGGCAACAGAAATGAGACAGGATTGATGCTTGCCTGAAAAAAAAAGCCTATATAAGATAAGCTTGGGTTCATGAATGGTTTCTGCATATGTGACATTTCAGGGACTGCTGACGGCAGCAACTCTTGGCAGGGTGGTGGTGGTGAAGTGATGCTGGG
The DNA here is from genome assembly GCA_009819775.1 of Phoenicopterus ruber ruber. Classification (NCBI taxonomy): domain Eukaryota; kingdom Metazoa; phylum Chordata; class Aves; order Phoenicopteriformes; family Phoenicopteridae; genus Phoenicopterus; species Phoenicopterus ruber. The sequence continues at coordinate 19,867,016 of CM020220.1, read as the reverse complement.
AGCCAGACACATGTTGGAAAGCAAGAAATGACAGGATCTGCTTTGCTCTGTATTTTTGGCTGAATGTACCAGTGAGTGCATGAGTCACACCTTTCAACTTTGTAATTTTTGTCTGGTTGATTGATATGAGAACACCAAGGTATTTCACTGAAGATAGATCTCAAACTCAAATATTGAAAAGGTTCACCATGAATGTTCATCATCTTTGTTATACAATGTTCACTGTCTTTGTTCCGGATTGCTTTGAATATCCATTTTGTCATTCAGTAAATGTTGCCTTTTGTGTCCAAAACAAACAGCCTTGCTCCATCACGGCTGAGAGAAGATGGCATTTAAAGGTAGAATCATTAATTAGGTAAACTTAGACTGAATGTGTACATTACAGGAACATTTTACTTCTCAGCAGGGGTATTTCAGAGAGTGCTAAGCAAATTTTGTGAATTTTGTAATGGCTATTTGGGCAATACATATTATCTCAAAACATTTATTAGTCATTGAACGCAATTACTGCAATCCTGAATGATGTTAACATTGCAGAGTCAACCCTACTAGCTAAATACAGATCTGGTTGGTGTAAAAGAGAAAGCATAGCAAAAGCAGGTGGAAAAACCCTAGAAGGCTCAACGTACAGTAAATTTGGAAAATGTGAGGAAGTTTGAACGGGACATTCAACAAAAGATGGAATGGACAGAACTACTGCAATTTTACTCTGTATCATTTGGCATGTGAGGCAGGGTCATGAATGCCTGTACTTAGCCATGAAAGTAAATTAATAAATAATATGAACTGCTTAAGACACAATAACTGTTATTTACTACTCAGATTTTCTGCATAGGTAAGAACAATTCTTCTCTGATTATTGGTTAAGATAATATTTTGTTACGTTTCCCATTTCTCTACATTTGTTTGCTTGCGTAGGCTTTAACAGCTGAGTAGAGATAAAGCATCATTGTCCAGGGCAGAAATACCAATTGAAAAAGAAAAAAGAATTTTGCTATAGGGCATGTGGGAAGGGCAAGAAAACACTCCCATCACTGAAGCATGCCCTTAAGCCAGGACCATGTTAGTAAACTATCTGCCTCACACCCCTTGCGCACTACCAGGCCCCAGGCTCTGCTTAGATTTAGCCAACAGGCAGTGACCTTTCCCATGTGCCAGAATTAGACTAGCAGTAACTGCAGAATAACATTGCTCTGTTATCCTCTACTATTACTGTCGTGGATTTTAAAATGATTCAGAAATTCTATTGCAGAACTTTCAAATCCAAACTAAATAAATAAGCTTGAATTCAGACCTTAACATACCCAGTCAAGTTTAGGAAGTTATGTTTCTCTGTAACAAGCTGCATACATGTTGCAATCCCCCAAGTCTGCAGAAGGGAAATCACAGTATGCGTACTTGATAAAGAATGGGAATGATGCAGATGTTTACCATACCATGATTTTTATGATTTCATACATGAAATGTGCCTGATTTCTGAAGACTGCTTTCCTATTCAACAGCATGACAGGAAGATACCATGTTTTCCATGGCACTGTACATTTAGTTTCTTGGGAGCAAACTTGCATCACTGTATAATTAGACAGTTATATTTAAGCACACCTGCTGTGTCAATGACTCTTCTCCATGCCTTGACATGTCAAACCTCAAATTAGCCTGTGCCTTCTAGAAGTGTCTGTAGTAAAGGCTGAGGAGATGCTTTTCTCTAGGGTCAAATCCTGCAGGCATTGCACCTGAAGCAATGAACTTACATTTAGATGCACTGAGCCAATAATACATCGACACAGTGCTTTATAGCCTTCAGCAGGGCATATATTGCATTCTTTTCTATGCCAGCCCAACTTCAATGATCATAGAAGGACAAAACAGTGTTGAGTTCATATTGGCAAAGCAAACAACTGCAAATGCTCCACACGCAGGCATGCTCTCTTTACATTTCAATTCTCTCATCTATAACAAGCACCTTTGAAAAACAGGTTGGACAGTAAGGACCAGAATGGAAATTCTGTTCTTACTGTTACCCATACTGTGCCATTTTCAGGAATGGGAGTAATGGTTTTAAAGTTGCACTGTCAAAATTTAAGGAACGTACATGTCAGAGAGGATGATAAGATTTGCTCTTTGCAAGCGTCAGTCCAGCTTTGCATAAACCCAGAAAAGTGAAACATTAAAAATAACCACCAACATCATCTTTGATGTAACAACAAAAGAAGTAATGACAAATAGCGTGAATGTGTGAACCTGCTATAACTGTGCTATTGAATCAGATGGCAGAACTTCACCTAGCATATTTACTTACTCAATCCTTTGGTTTAACATATTTAATTACATATGGCATTCCTGAATTACAGCATAAAGCTGAAAATGCTGAGTGCTCCTAATTCCCATTGACTTCCCAGTGGAATGAAAAGGACACCTAGCATTTTGCAGAGTGAGAGTGCAGCATGTTCCTATGCCTGCTTCAGTTCCTAGCTCTGCTGTAGAGCAGAATCTCCTAATGTGTATTCCAGATGGCTTCTGTTTGAAGTGCCATTCCTCCCAAGCCCAACTGCTAATAAACTCCCTATAGATTACAATCTGGAGGCTGAGAATTTCTGCTTCAGTCTACAGCAAGGAAATCTGTAGGCACTTTAATCTGTGTATTGGTAGCTGCAGTGTTATTACATAGACCCACTTAAGGCTGCACTTTACCGAACAGAATCCTTAAAGATTAGAAAAGCCACTGATTCCACTTGGTGTATTTATTACCAGTGAGATGACTTAAATTTGCCAGCAGCAACTAGTTTGCTAGCAATGAAATAAACACACCAAAAAAGATACAATACAATTTTCATGTCCTATCCGCTGCAAGAACTAGTCTCGAATTCAAGTACAAATGAAACCACCTGACTGTGTTGGCTCACATTCAACACGCCAGTCTCCCTGACTTTGCCAAAGAAATGTTCCGAGTCTCCCACTGTGAACGACAGAATATATGACTCCAGTGGACCATAAAAAGAAGCAGAGAAAATGTAAAGCTGGCAGACAATGTCATCTACCGGCAACAACTGTATGACTTGATAAATCTTTTCTGTTGTTTCTGCTCCAAAGGTACAGCTTCGAGACCAGAAATATTTGTAACTGCACACATGCACTGCAGTTAAAATGTGCTCTCATATATTTTATTTTCCTAATGAAAAAAACGGAGGGCTAATTTCACACCTGACATACAGGTATGACTCAACAGAAGTCAATGGAACTGCATCACTTGCCGCAAGAATAAATTTGACCCAGAGTTCTCGTTTCATTTTAACTTATCAAGAGAAACCCAGTGCTAAAATTAGCTTACAGTAGAAGTCACATGGTCACATGAATAAATCTCTTCCCGCTAGTTCTGTGAAGACGCCTCTGGCTGTGAACCATAGCCATCTGTGGGCAATAATCCTGTCTATCTAATAAATATCAGGCAAAGTCATAAATTATGTGAGGCTGCACTGTATGTTAGAATAAAGGAACAATGACAGATGGCAGAAAGCCCACGAAGTCACTGCAGGGGTGAATGTAAGTGTGCAAAATGTAGTGAAGGAACTGCTGGGAAATGTAGGTACATACAGTCTTCAAAAATATTTTGCAAAGAGTAAATAAACGATAAGTAAACTGCAAAACATGGTAAAGAACCATTCTATCTGTGCTGCCATCTCACAGAAAAGGAGATGCACCTATATCTTTAAGCCCAGACCATTATAACCATTAAGCCTTTCCCCTACCTTGTGGGAAGTGGAGAGCCACAGAGTCTGGAGGATGTTTTGGAGAGAAATTGTGTTCAGGAATTATGCAATGCTCCAGGTACTTTCTCTACCTAGAAAGTGAAAGTGACACAAAATGAAGCAGGACAACAATGTGGATGGAAAACATCTGTTAGGGACAGCTCTAAAATTCACCTGTCTTTTGGAAGAGGGGCTCTTCTGTGGTTCTTCCCAGGCATCACAGCAATCAAACTGGAATATGTGAAATCAGATTCTGAAACTATTGGGAAGCCAGATGACAGCTAATTAAACTGGCAAAGAACTTTAAATATTGAAACTTGACCTTCCTACCTTAAGTCTATAGGTTTAAAAATGGAAAATACCTTTGCATCTAAAATTAGTTTTTTTGTAGCAAGCTAGCCTGATGCTGTCATTAATCTGGTAATTTTATTTATGGACTCCAGCCCAAGTCAAGTGTATTCACATAGACCGTGTCACCTCTGGATACTGTAGCTAAAGTTGCTGTTCAAAAATGGCTCATTTCAAGCCCTGGAAGTCTTAATACCTTCATTACTTGGTACTGATAGAACCTAACCAAAAAAAGCAAGAACTCATTGTCATGGCCCCCTGTTTGTTTTTAAGTAGCTGCAATGTTCATTTGGACAAGGCTCATGGAGTCCCCAAGTAAAACCAATTTTTTTTCCTACAAAACACTACAGTGGTTTGTCAACTGAATAAATAAATCCTTATGTCCTGCATATCTTGCACAATATGCATTAAAGGAAAACATCTTGATGATTTCTCAGGTCTACTGACCATATTATGGGATCAAGGAAATGGAACGTTTTCCATTTTAACCAGATTTTCATCTGCTTCTACCTCCTCTACTTATATAGTTTTCTTTGCCCCTGAAGATTTTCTTTGCCAGGCCTATGGTAGAGGAATTTTTCCCCCTTAAGAACATGCAGGCAAGTAGGACTTAAAACCATTCTTTTGAAAGTGGAAAAAAAAATTCTTTAAACTGTATTTGCTCAATGTTAACCTCCAATCACTTCAGGTTAAGGATTTCATGTTGTTTCATATACTGATTCTCAAAGAACACTGGCAAATACATCAATGGAAATTTAATCTTGATGGAGCCTTCAGGTTTTTCTGGGACTATTATAGTCACTACTGGCAGATTTTGTACATCACTGACTTCCCACACTTCTCCCTACAGAACACAGTCCCATTTACACTAGTCAGAACACTAATCCAAAGCCACTGAAGACTTCATAGGCACTGTTTGAAGTGCAGATCCCAACATAGTTCATCGTTAACGTGTTTATCCCATGGATTCATCAAGCTCTGAGTTGAACTTTATAAATCTGACAGTATTGCTTATGTGTAACAATGTTAAACACAAGATAATTTCTGCAGGATTGGGGTCTCATCTACAGTACAGATTTGAATTACGTGTGAAAATCCAGTGTCTGCTTTCCAATAGCACTTACAATAGTATTGCAAAATATCTGATAATTGAAATCTTTCAAAATCCTTCTGGAAGACTGAAATATCAACAGTTACCAAGACTGAAGAATGCACTATTATTATTCCCCAAAAAAAGAAATAATACGTGGGAGTTTTATCAGCCTTTAAGCAGTAAACAAAATGCACTGGAACATTCAAGCCAATTTCACTGGTTGGGAGAGTAATCACCACCCAGAAAATTAGGACAAAATTTTCTGACTGAACCACAAATTAACTTCACTGCATTACAGAGCCGAGCAATTACACTTTAGATCACACTGTACAAAATCTGAGACATTCATTAAAGAACAGGTGATGGTTTAAGGCAGTTACAAATCTCCTCCTAGGGCACAGGGATCACGTGGTATGTTTAAGTTGTCTGGAGACTGTAAAGGGAAAAGTCATACCCATCTGCCCCCTATTCACACCAGCCAGCAGGCAGAAGCCAGTCCAAAGTACGCACAGATATATATTAAAAGACATGGTCATGGCTGCTGCTGTGTCCTCCTACTTCTGAGGGAAAAAAGGAGGCAAAAATTTTCCAAGCAAAGCTTTGGAAACTCCCAGAGTTGAGACTTTTACATTGAACAATGCATTAAGAATATCTGGGAGGGAAAATCCTGTGCTGGCAGATGGGAGGACTGGATGATCTACAATGGTCTGTTCCATTTTTAAATTCTATCATCAGATTTGTCCTCAAGTACAAACCCTCTAGGAGTTTCTTGGGGGCGGTGCATCCCTCCACAACCCCTACTGCGGGCTCTGGCTTAAAAGCCACAATAGAGTCCTTAGAATCTAACAACAAGAGCTATTCTAGGCGCTGGTTAGGAAAATGGGATTTAAAGGAAGTTTCTACTATTGTGCAAAATTAGGGCAAAAAATCTCCTTTCAGATAAGCAACAAAGTATATCAATTCCAACAGTTTGCTCTCCTGCTGTTGTATCCATCATAAAGAAAGACAGTCTTTCTATGGTGAATAAAGGTGATCGTCTAATCAATTAAGATTTCATAGAAAATATGGAACAATTCAGCTGTCTGCCCCACCCTCTTCCCAGGTTGAAACAGGACCTTTCCACTTTACTCTGCATGTCACTTTTGTTAAAATGACAGGCACCTCACAGAAAACACCAAACATACATGTAGAGAGAGAAGAATTCCCATTTTGAGATTCTCCATACAACCGAAGGTTTTTGAGCTATGAATTTGATTGCTCTATGCATTGGACAATTCCTTATATAGCATGGTATGTATCATTTTTGTATATGTAGTTATTCCTGTATTACATTCCGATCATGATTACGCTTATTTTGATTACACCAATATAAAGAAAAGGTGTTTCTGAAACTGATGTAAAGTATGCATCACACAGAAGTACTGGTAATATGATTCACTGACCTCACTATCGTCCATGACTGTTCAGTGATTCTGTTGAATACAGTCAACATCTCCACCAAGCACAATCTATTTTGGACTATCATGGACTGCAGCAGAGTATTTTTTTTTACAGTTGATGAAAACAGGCCTTTTGGCTGAAGTTAAAAAGTTGATTCCCTTTAGCCATAATCATGTAATATGTTAGTCATTCATTCATCCAATTTAACTTGAAGATATCTTACAAGACTTCCAACTCCTCCACTGAAGGATGAAGAAACTCCAAATGTTCACGTGTTGACAGTCTTAAGGCTAACATCACTCCACAATGACATTAACTTCATGTTGGTATAGGTTTTATGCAGCATCTTTAGTCTCTAATGACAAGAACAATGCCACAGCATAGCTACATTTTCTCTTTATCTGGAAATAAGTTGGAAATAAGTTCATGACTTGTGACCCTTTCATGTTCAGCAAATATAAGTAGAAAAAGAGGCATAAAAAATTAAATTTAGAAGGTTAGCACTGAATTCACAATACTTGAAATGTATTCTAAATATTTTCTCTGTTGCTAGTATTTGTTTACAAGAGTGTGGCCTAATAAGGAAAAGAGAACAATAAATTAAACAAAGCATGAACTGATGCCTACATGAGATGCAGAGAAAATGCATGGACAAAAAGAAGGAAAAGATATCCCCTAAAAATAAACGATAAAACGTTACAATAAAGGTAACATTACACCTTACTGACCCAATCTATAAAAAACCCCCAGCATTTGCATAATATACCAATTTTATTCAACTTACCTAGAGTTCACATTGTGATTCACAGAATCTGTTGTTCTACTCTAAGGTTATGATGCAAATGCTTTTTAAGTATTGAACTTGCAACACACATTGTTTTACCAAAACACTTCCCTTAAAAAACCCAAGCAATTAGCAAGCAAAGCAGGTGTTTTTGGAGGGTATTTGAAAATTTATTTTACTTGACTTTTCCCCATTCCAGCATTTCCAATGACAAAGACTGGGTCACAGCCAGCAGTGCTTCTAACTGTGAGAACTAAGTCACAAGATTTTGAAATTAAAGATTACTGATAACCTGACTCCGACAGATATATTTTACAGACACCCCTATAGCATTAAAAACTGTAAAAAACCCCAGATTTGTATTAAGGATTACACACACACCCCCCACCCCGAATTATTCTGGAGATTTTCTTTAATGGGAGAAGTAATATGTACAAAGAAGGGTTGTCTCCTTCTCTGAGGTTTAAACTAAGCTACTTCAGAAAGAGCTGACTGACATATAGAAGTGGAAATTCTCAAATTATTGTTTTATTTATCTAGACAAGGTTGAGCTAGTGTTGACACAACATTTTCAGATGTTTCTAACTTGGAGGATTATCATGAAGTGTCCACAGTCCCCTGAAAGCAGTTACTGCCCAATCCTGCTCTTTACAGCAGTGCTCTTCTTATATATATCACTTGGGATTTATCTAAGAGAAGAGCTAAAAAGGAATCTAGATGTGTTCTAAACACATGGAAAGAAAGGCAGACCTTAAGAACCCTAATGCTTATATCTTCCTGACATAAGGGAGACATCCCTACTGCAATTTCAATAAAATGCTACGATCTTAAAATCGTACAGTCATGCATGTTAATAGGACTCAGTATAGTAAACCTATGCAGCAGAGAGTCTCTGCAATCATACTGCAAGATCTGGCTTACCAGAACTGATGAATATCCTATGGAGATTAGCTTGCCTCAGAGCTCAACTGAATCATAGAGGTCTCTGATCCTAGGCCAGGTGAATATCCCCAAAAACAGTTACTAAATGCATCACCATTTTTCTCAGGAAGTACCTGCAAAATAAAAAATAGCTTAGTTTCCATAACTGGCAGCACGTATAAGTAAGCAAGGATTGCAGACAGAAGGGTGAGCTGTATGCCTGGTGGGGAGCAATAAGCCCTTCAGATGTTAAGAGTCATGAAACAGTGGTACGAAAGTAAAGAACGAGGTAGGGGAAACAGTCAAGAGGGCAAAGAGTATGAAAAACCTAATTAAAGGCCTTACCATGCCACAAATGCTATCTTATTCTCTCTCCCCATCTGGCAGTCTGCTACTGGATCACCAGATGCCAGGACAATTCAAGCCTAGCGTGACCTCATTCTGGATTTCAGTCAGCTTTTGAGAATTGTGTAACAAATGGTTCATCAGCTGGTCTAGCTACTCACAACAGCACTGGCTGCTGTTTTATTCATATTTGTAGGGCTGGCCATCCCTCCTTCAGTACTTTTGACATGCTTCCTCTTTTAAGTAGGAGGTAATGGGATTACTTTCCATCCCATTGAGAAGCTCAGGTAGCCAAGTCCAGTTTGCCAACTACTCAGGATTCTCCGAGTCTGATATAAAGTAATTTGAAACATTAGTAACTCTGCTAATTATCTCAGTCATTGCAGTCACCATGTGAGACAAAACAGTGATGCTTGGGGAAGGCACCGAGGCATGACTAGCCAGCACTGTAGACAGATGTGGAACAGAAAGACCACTTACCAAGCCACAGATATTCTACTATGTATTGATTAATACTTTATGTGTCTCGGTGATCACTACAGCAATACATATATCCCACATGAAAGTCTGTTTAGGGAGCTTAACATGTTGGAATCAGGAGAGTGTTTTTATTTTACTGATGAACGGGCATTTGATGCCACTGTTACTGTTTCCCTGCAAAGAAAATTCATGTGTCAAACCTTACTTTGTGGGTGTTGCTATGAATTTCACTTCATCTGTGAGGAAGATAAGTATCAGTCCAATATAAAACTTGGTTATATAGAAATTAAATCCATGAGTTGATGTGTACAGGAAAATGACTTGCAACAATACATCATTAAAAAAAAAAAAAAAAAGAAAAGAAAAAAGACAAAGCAGCTAATAGGAATCATAGTAGTTACACCATTTTTTTTATTTTGTGAACAGCATTGTCCTTTGAACTCGAAGCTACTGTCAGTATCCTTCTATTCCATCTGATCGTACAAATCACTTGCATAGATCCCTAAAGCCTTTCATGGCTGACATTAAGTAGCATTAGTTACAAATACACTGCCAATTTGAAGAGAATGAAGAAATACAGAAAAATAAGTTTTTTAACTTCACACATAGTTATTTCAAGTACTTTCTATGTTTCTCAATCCTTTTCTGTACCTGTCACAGCCATTCTCTTCAGATTTGTATTATAAATAAAACTGTGTAAACACACATTTACCCTACCATAAGAAAATTCTGAAATTACAAAGCTACAGAAAAAGAAAAATGAAGGCTTTAATGTCATGCAACTTCAGAACTCAGACTTGGCATTAGTTAAAAACTAATTGCAAATTCACTATAAGCAGCATATGCTTCATGAACTTTTCTTCAGGAAAGATGATACAGACTGTAATTAAGAATAATTAAGGTGTCTGATTCTGATAGCCTTAATCAGAAGCTTAATGCTTTGACCGCTCTTTTTATCAACAGGTACTTCATAGGCCTGGTCTGAAGAATTCATTGTCGAGACCAACGTGGCATAAACTGACAAAGCATCACATCTTCAGGGGCAAGAATCCATGACAAAGTTAAATAGTGACCATCAGACTGCAGTATTTTGTTTGAGTGTTTTATTAGGTGTTTGGGTCCAAATTCAGCATAACATTTTAAGCCTGTGATTAAGGCTCCATTGAAATCAAACCATTCACAAAATGTGCCTAAAGTTCACTACGTGTTCCCATGGTTTTTGGAATATAGCTAGACTGTTAAAAAAAACTCAAACTGACAAAACTATAACGCTGTTAGAGATTTTGGCAATTTGTTTCAAGAATACCAGGCCAAGCTGCTGAATAAGTTAAGACAATACTATCTAGATTTCTATATTGAAGCTTCCTACACTGCTGTCATTATCTAGATTGAAGTACAACCAAGCAAAGAAACAACAAAAGTAGAGAAATCACTTTTAAAATTCTCCATGAAAACATTATTTTTCAATAACAACTCCTGTTAACAATATTCCATCATGTCAATTATAGCGCAGTGACAGAACAGACTAGTGACTTTGGTGATTTAGCAAATTACCTGCTGAAAACTCAAGTATGACAAAAGTTGGTGTAATGAGGTCCGTCGCTTTGAAGGAGGTGGTCTTCAGCCTCCCTTACAAAGGCCAGCTCTGTCAGTCTCACTAGTGCTTCCTTCTTGGACCCTATATGAGAAGCAAAGCCATATTTGCTAATTTACTTTGGGTTAACGGCTTGGGTCTCTAGGTAAGAGTAGATAAAAGGCAATTTAAAATAATTCCAATTGTTAAAGTAGAAATCAAATTCAGGTAAGGAAAAAAGAAAGCCCAGTGTTGTCATGAAAATGTTATATTATTATGTAATATTTTGTTTCACTATTGTGCAAATCAGATATTAATATAGACACTGATTTACATATATAAAGTATATATATACTTTCATATGCATACAACAAACTTATGTATTCATGTGTGTATGTACAGACATATATATACCTATGCTATAATCTATTTAAGAGGAAGAAGTAGAAAACCCTATAGTGCCTTTTCTTACTGTTACACCTCGTAAAGGCATTAGCCAGATGTTGAAACTCATAGGCATCAAACAACAGTGATCATTATAGTCTTCAATCACCCCATTTAGAATTTACAATAAGCTAAGCAGAAAACCATTATTTCCACCTTCAATATAAAGTTTTCCTCAGGCTGCAACAGAGTTCTGCAATGGACTGACGCACCATCTGTTCTAACTTCAGAACCCTTTTCCGTGAAACTTCCAGCAAGGGGAACAAGCTATTGATGAGACTCAGGAATATAAGGACATCATTAGTTAGTATCATAGTAAGATTAAAATCCCTTGAGGGCTCTCATCAAAACCTAGATTAAAAAGAAACAAAGAAAGAGAGAAAAGACTGACATTATAATAACAAACCATAATATAAGGCATAAAATTAACAAACATTATGAATTAATCATACTTAGACAATTACAATCCATATGGCTAGTTAAACTCAATCTGCTACCTGTAGTGACATAGTCTGGATAGTGTATATTCAATGCCAGTGCATTTCTCCCAAGATGTAATTACTTAATTTTGTGAATGAGAAAATGATGTGTAAAAGCCAATGTTTCCATGGATTCAATGCCCCAAGTCAGATAAAATGCATGAATGCTTATCAAATCTCACGACACTCTTTAACCCTATTTCATCGCACTCTTATTACCTTTAGGTATGTAGAAACAGTAAATTTGCATTCACACTCACTACTAAGGTTAATACAAGAAACAAACTGGGTTCAAAGTTTAGTTTTCTGCAAACAGGACTCTTAAGATTTAGATGCCAATGAATGTCATAAGATCGATGAAATCAGTAATTCTTCTGAAATTTTTTCATCACTTGAAGCATACACATGTAGATCCCGAGAACAGCCACTTTCTTCTTTCTGTTCCACCTACATTCAGACAGGAGATTTCAGTCTCTCAAAGGACTTGGCCTTGAGATTCTGGTTCAGTCCCCTCCTTTGTCACATATAGCACATCATATCTGGTGACATTATACATTCTAAAATTCGGGATGTTGAGACCTCCTCAAAAAAAAAAAAAAAAAAAAAAAAAAAAAAAAAAAGACCAAGCCAGCTCTCTAATATTTTAGTCCTATGTGGACTCTGTAAGGAATTTCAAGCTAATGCTTGGTCCTTCCCCATCCCAGTCTTGAGGTCCAATCTGTTCTTCTAGAACATCTAGAAGATTCCCCTAAAACAGTTTACATTCAACATAGGCAAGTCAGTTGGGCAATATAACAATATAGTTTATCACTTTGCTTGTACCCTGAACAGACCTGAATTAAAAAGCATGAACATTTAAAGTAATAACATATTCACACAAAAAAAGGGAGTTGTTACATGGAAAAAGACCAATAGGTACCTCAGAACTATCTCAAGCTTTCTTCCATCTAGTTATTCAGATCGGGCTGCTAGAATGAGGAAAGATGGTATTCTTATATGCCTACCAGAGGATTGGTTTTGGAGGGAGGAGAGAACATCACCTTTCACTTACCTCAGAGTGACTTTCCTCAATGGTGACAGAACATAAGAGATTGATGGTAGATGGCATTCCCGGTTGTTTGTTGCGGCTTTAATGCTGAACACCCGTGAGCTATTTGGGTTTGCTTTTACAGGTACTCAAGTAAAACATCAAATGATGATTACAAATACGTAGGACTAGCAAACCACATAGTGAACAACAAAAATGAAACATTTTATGAAATAGTGAGGATTTAGCAGAGCCACAACAGCAACATGCTCATAGGTCCAGAAATTATGATCTGCTCTTCCCTATTTAAATACCCACAAAGAATATCAAAACCCAACACAGCTCTAAGCGCTGCAGGTTTACTTCAGTCCTTTCATTTCAGGAACACAGTCATAACCAAGACATTTAATTATTTTGAGATCTTGGTCATTAAAATCCAAGTTACTTTGCATCTATAAGTGGAAGTGCAAGAGAAATATGTAATGACCGTTTGAAATAAACAGACATTTGTTACCCCCAGCATTTTATTACTTTGTATCTTAAGACTGATGCAATCAGATACAAAATAAGTTATACACAAAGCATTTCTAATTTGGGGTTTTTTTTAGTTTGTGGTTTTGTTTTTGTTTTTTGGTTTGGTTTTGTTGGGTTGGGGGGGTTTGGGGGGGTTTTTTTCAGTGGACAGGTACATGAAATGGAACATTTTCACTTTCCCAGTCTCTGAGTGGAGGGGCATTATTTAGAAAATATGTACTTTACTTTGGGTCCATAATCTCATTTATCTTCATTATTTCTGACTTGTGACTCCTACTACAGAGAGGACATTTGGTTTCCTTCATAGACAGTATGATGTGCCCCAAATATATTTAAAAGTTACACTGTGTTGTCATGAGCAAACTAATCCCAGAGACAGCACAGAAGGCTTTACAACACAAATAGAGCTTTCTTACTGGCCGAGAGCAAAGTCTTGGCCCTGATGACTATGACCGGTAAATGCTTCCCTTACTCAATAATATATATTTCATTAAAGAAACCAAAGGGCACTCTAGTCGGTCTAGAATGATTATTAATGCACATTTTGAATGGTTAAAATCATTCAGCTTTCAGACACATGCTTTATAATACCTTGTGAGGAGTGCTATACTCACCATGAAATCCTGTGCTTGTCATGTCTTATTGCTTAATTAAAATAATGTAATCAAAAACCTCACAGAACAAATGTTGACTGAAAATTATGCTAATCTTATATGTATCTACTATTCACATATTACTTTGAGCAGAATAAGTTGACTAATGTGTTAATAAAATGAAACATACCCAACTATCTTGTCAAATGCTATTTTTATCTCTGCATTTACATACATTTGTCATGAAGGGGGTACATTCTGAGTAAAAGGAATAAACACTGTTATGATTAAACATGTCTGACATGATGTTCTCATCTGAGCATCAGACAATGCCACATGCATAGGAAACTTGCACTCATGCAGTCATAAGGCCAACGGCCTTACATCAAAATCAAACTTACAGTGAGCAGGACAGCTTGATTTAGTAAGGAGAGGCATCTGATTACATTTGCTCTGAATTTGGCCCTGAGCACTCAGGTGAAAAATGGGGCACAAAGCTTGAACCAAGTACAGCCTGGTAGGATTGAACACTGCATTTCACTGAGACCAGAAGAATTTTTGTAAGGAAGGGAAAAACTGAGCAGAATCTTCTCAGTCTCCACAGCTACTTCAGGAAGTTATCAGTGTCAGGAAGTAAGGGGGACCCAGTCCCCTCACGCAAGCAGACATGCTTGACTCTCTGCGCCAGGAAGGACTTTAAAAGTGTTGCACTTAACAAAAATTGATAGCTAAGGAAAAGGGGAAGAACAGAAAAACTAGTAAAGGAGAGGGACTGGAGAAGTGGTGCCATTTGTCCCTTTGGAAAAGGCCAGGTAAACCTATATAATTATGCACCCCAGCTTTCTTAGAAAGGACAGATCTTTTAGCAGCCTTCTTTCCTCTACTCTCTGAAGGCACTGGAAAGAGATAATCAAGACCTGAGCTCATACAGGAGTGTACACTAATGACTTGCCTTCTTTCTCTCTTACTGCTGCTGGCATTCAAGTACAATGCCAAGAGTATTTCTCACATTCTTGCCACTGAATATGCTGGGAATCCTCTATAGTCTATCTCTAATGGATACTGCCCTGCCCCCCAAATTCTTTAGTATGCTTGCCTAGCAGCAGCATTACCAGAAAGTTTAAATTTTTTTTGTCCAGCACCCATTTAGATACAATACAATGTGTAGAGACAGATTAACTTTCTCACAAGTCTCCTTGAATTTGCAGCTCTTCTGATGTCAATACTATTTCACGCAGAAGTCTGAAATCACCATTGTATAAGCTCTGCAGGGTGGAAAGAAAACACGAACATGTGAGACAGAGTTGTACTGCCACCAGCCTCTCACTATGTTGTTGATTATGCAAATTTGTGCCTAATCCATATATCAGTCAAAAGCATCAGTGGCTTAATGACAACATCAAATTAATTAACGAGATATCTATGAGCAATAGGGATGTTTTACAGTAATCTTTGAACTTGGACATTTTTAGACTTAAAAATGTACAGGAAACAAATTGTTAATACTAGCAATAAAAAAGACAAGATTAAGAAAACCCCATTAGTACTTCACAGATCAATAAACATTTTCTTGTCTTAGATTAAAAGACCATAAATGTCTTGGAATTTGATAAGCACAAAAGACTGATTTTATACCAAGTCAATTTTCAAAAAAGGAAGCCTATGTGCTTTTCTAGAATACTGATACAACAAAAAGAGAAAGGCATTAAAATCTGAATTTAGCATATACACCCAGGAAAATTTGTGGTAAATCCCACTTGGAATAGTCAGAAGAAAAATCCTCTAATAAAACAGTAATGCTTTAGTACTATATACCATCTTTTACCTAAATATTTCAGATACTCAAAGGGGAAGAAACTTTCCAGATTTTTTTTAAGTTAAAGAAAAATTTTGCCCCTTCCACACAGTATCACATAGCTCAAATTCTTAATACTGTTAACTCCCTCACAGTCTTCTGTAATGTGTTTTGCAATGGCATATGGCATTAGATCTTAAAGTCTTACTTGTCTCAAGGCTTTCTAGGAAACTGCCCTCATGTCAGTTTCTTGATCTTCAGCTCTAGCCTTTGCCTATTTCTTATTAGTGGTAGCTTTACTTTAAGACCTAATGCTATAATTCAGGAAAAAAAAAAGAGGGGGGGGCAGGGAGATGTTTATATCCACCAAAAAAGAGCTTTGACATTTTCTGGAAGACCTCTTTTTTCTGGATTTGCTGCTATGAAAATCTGCCGTTTTCAATTCAGTAGTCTCACCTAAAAAATCAGAAAAAGGTTACTGTGCCATAGGATAACACAAAAGTAAGCCTGAAATATCACTTTCTTTCTGATTTAAAATTATTCTTTGGCCAAACACCATCCTGCAGTGTCTTAACTTAAATTACCTCAACAGAAAGCATATCTACAGAGATGCAATCAAGTTCATAAAAGCATTCCTATACTCCAGTTTGGCATAAACCTTTATAGATACTTCAAATGAGCGATGGTAAAAAAGAAAGTGAGCCAGCTGCAGTGACAAGGGCCCAGAATACCAAGATAGACTTTTTTGTGGAGTATTCTAAACATAGTTCATTTGATTCACAGAGATTTCAGAAAATATTGTAGGTATTTTTGTTGCTACATATGTTAGAAGGATAACCCTGTCAGCAGAAAAACTCTAATGGCACATTGCATCTTTTCTGATCGATGACAGACAAAGGGATACTTACTCATTCACTGTGAGGTGATAAGTAAGAAGTGTACCTTCAAAAGAGGGCTCCATTTTGCCTTTTAAGCACTTATTTACTTTGGAAACATGCTATTCTAGAGAGATTGGGAAGTAGCCTGCCTTTAGGAGAAAGTTATCCCTGAGAGATCCACAGAAGCATAGACTCATTTAGTTTGGAAAAGACCCTTAAGATCATCACGTCCGACCATTAAACAGACTTGCAATGCCCAGCACTTTCATAAAGAGCAAGGTACCACCTCATGTATCAGACCTGAAGTAACTTCACACATTGCAGACAGAAGCAACACACAACAGCTGAGGTTGGAAAAGACTTCTGAAGATCATCTAGTTCAAATCCCCTGCTCAAAGCAGATCAATTAGAGCAGGCTGCTCAGGACTGTGTCCAGTTGGGTTGTGAATATCTCCAAGGATGGGGACTCTACGACCTTTCTGGTCAATTTGTTCTACTGTTTGACTTCTCTGACAGTAAATAAGGTTTTTTTCTTATGTTTAAGTAGAATTTCAATTTGTGCTCATTGCCTGTCATCCCGTCACTAGGTACCATTGAGAAGAGTCTGGCTCCATCTTCTTTACTCTCTATCATTAGGTATTTAAACACATTAAAGAGATCTGCCCTGGGCCTTCTCTTCTCAAGGCTGAACAGTCCCAGCTTTCTCAGCCTCTCCTCATATGTCTGATGCTCCAATCCCTTAACCATCTCTATAGCCCTTCACTGGAACTGCTCCAACATGTCCATGTCTTTCTTGTACAGGGTAGCCCAGAACAAGAACATGGTCTTGCTGCCTTCATCTCACTTCATTTAGTGGTGTCTTATGCTTCTTGTATACTCCTAGTGCTATAAGCTTTACCATAAAATTATTCACTCTTATTTTCATATCTTACCACATGTTCTCTGCTTAAACTAGATCTGCATTTTTATTTAATGGATGTGAGACTGCATATATCACAACTTATGACAGTTACTTTTAATCTCCTCTGCTAAGAAAAACACAGAATAGTCCAGCAAGAGGGTTGCTTAATTTTGTTCAAGAATTTTTGAAATGAAAACAATTAGTACAACAAGGTAAATCATCATCTATCAAAGCGGTTCTAATGTTGTAATGACTTGTATCAAGCCCGGTAAAATAAGGAAATCAATTATAGCATTGTGTTAGATTCAAAAGTAATACAACTCCCTTCTTACAGTAGTACAACATACATAATCTCATCAGCAACAGTAGATATATAAATTAAGGGTATACAATTAATCAATCAGACTATTCCTGAATTAATTATGTAAAGAAAAATCAGCAGGCAAGGGCAGGATTGTATATAACACCACACTTCTCTTTTTGCTAACGACACGCTTTATGTAATTCAGTCTGATTTGAAATTTAAAACAAAGAATGCGGTCTCTCTAGGGCAGGGCGTGATGAATTTCACCAGCATTTTGGTCTCTGAATTATTTGTGTTTATATGAAACATCACTCTTGTGCACTTTAGTTTCACCTGCTGTGTGTATCACGGTGCTCTCCTGTGATCCGTTCCACTTGTCTAGCATATTTCAATATATTATATGTAATAGCCATATTCCATTGCATAGCACTGTCTACTCAGCTCTGAAGATCGTCAGGAGCCCATTCTGTGACAGCATGCTACATTTGCAGCAGCTCTAGGTAAGTCGTAAACACAGAAAGAATATCCATCCTCGTGCTTCCTGACATAAGCTGTATGCCTGTGGGATGGTGCAAAGAGTTTCCATAGTTGTCATCAATGACCAATGACGACATTTTCCACAACTGAAGAAGTCCTATCCTGTACGTAAATTTTTAAACTTCCTCTAAATACTCAGCTCCAGGACACTAAAGACAGAACAGTGTCCTTTTGGTATGACCTATAGTCTGTTCTGAATCAGCATTTCCCTTCCTTTCAAATCCCTACTTTGATAACTATTCCATGACTCTCCTGTAGGCTGCTGATATTAAGACAGAATCAGCTTGATACCTACAGTTTGGTAATCACAACAAAATGCAGTTAGCCAGGCCTTCTGTATATGATATAAATTCTTGTTAATTAAGAAATATGAAAGTGTTGCAACTGCCATTCTGGTAATGAAATAGATAAAACTGCAAGAAAAACATTTAATATTTTTAATACTGAGGACCAGACCATCAGCAGATAAAAGGACCTGGTTCAGCTGACTTCAGCACTGTGTTGACAGCAGCCTCTCCTGTTCAGATCATAGCAAACTAAGCACATGGAGGTGTGACTACCTTGCTTTTCAGATGCACTTATTCTAAAGTGACATAAAGCTTCAGGTACATAGGATATGATTTTATCATTGACCTGAGCAAAAGTACTTGTCTATCTCTTCATTAGACAATAAAGCACTCCTCCTTTTGCCCCTGCCTACTCATCTGAGGAAATACGGAACAAAAATCAGTGGCATAAAGCCAGGGACACTGCACGAATGCTAGCCAAATAAGCCTAGGCAGAAAAGGTTTCTCCCTGTGTTTCTTTGTGCCATCAGATCCCACTGAATTCTAGGCTTACTCCTAGATTACTAAATAATGTTATAGCTAAGGGAAATCAGGCTATCAAAAATATTTCATTTCAAAAATATTACAAGTGAAAATTTATGAAAGTTTCTTTGTACTTTGTCTCCTTCCAAAAGCAGTATCATTTCAGTGCAAGATAGTCACAGATTGCAACACTACCATCTTTTTTAACAATTCACTAATTGCTAACAGGTTGCCACATTTTTATACAATCTTAGTCAAATACATTACTTTGTAGTCTATTCACTCAGAATGGCTTAAAACATAGTTACCAGAGATCATCCTAGATTCTTGGTCATTTCTGTTTTCATGTTTCAGCAGGACTCACAGGTAAGTGGTGAGATTTGGTATGTTTCATATACCTGCAGAAACAGTCTTTATCACTTCAGTATGAATCAGTTCTGATTCATACTAAAGCTAACTACTGAAGACTTACATATGTTTCCCAAATAACTGATTTTCACAAATTAGAAAATACCAAATGGGCAAATACTGCACTAGATTAACTGCAGCTATGTGTCTGTTTTCTAACATGGACCAGCACCAGAATCTTTAGAACAAAAAGCAGCCTACCAACATAGACTGGAAGAGTACAGAACAAGATGAAATTCTCTTACACATTGTACTGTGAAGCAGAACAACAGTCTCTTTTCTCTCTTCTTCCTTTATATTCAGTCGAACACTAATAGATTTGAACTCATAGTTCATCTGATGAAATTACTGCAATTTTACATAAACTCAGTAGTACAAAAAAAAGCAAAATCATCACTGAAAACATACCAACTGTACTGAAAGAGGAAAGGTGATCTTGTGGCACAGCCGGTCCTAGCCACCCACATTGTTAACTCTCTTAGATGTCTGCAGTTGCCCGCATCTTAAGTCTGCGGTCAACAACCCTGCTATTGCCTATCTAACCGTAATGTGACTGCTCACAAAGATAGGGACTTTAACCACCAGTGGGAACATTCTGCTTCTACCGGCCTGGACTGGCTGTTGAACCTTTATGTCTGTTATGGTCAAGACAAAATTTTTAGTAGCAGTGACCTCAGCCATATGTCACCCCTCAGACGAACTGGGTGCAAGTTTTAAGTAGCAATTTGTTACTCTGCTTTTGCTTCTGGTGCTAATGACACCTGGCCAGCTTGTACCAGGTGTGCTTTAGGATTTTTTCCTGTGGTAGAATAAAGTTGTTCTTTCTCCAGTTGATTTATAAAAATCAAGGAATGCTAGCTAATGCCCAGCTCTTGAAAAATGCGTACCTATGAGTTATTCTGCCCATATATTTTCTTCCTTGCCTCCTGCTGACCACAGACTTCAACAGGATATTCAAGTATTTGCAGGGCCAGTATACCGACTCTAGAAGGAAAAAAACATACAACTGACTTACTAAACTAGAGTGGTGTCTGTTACTTTCTTTCTTCAAATGCATTGTTTTATGTATCTGTCTATTATGGTCATCTTACCTTTTACTTTGACAAAATTGTAGAGCACAGTGTAAATTGGAAGTGGAGAAGGTCTCTAATGAGTGTGGAATAGCACTCTTTCATCTCAAAAGACAGGTTTATGGAGGCAAGCGCACTGCTACAGTCTGATTTTATGACTTTATTATCAAATGACACCAATAGCGTACTTCCTGAACACTGCCCTCATTGGCTTCTCATAGCTCTTGTTACATTGAATAAATAAAATCAAGAGAAAACTCTAAACATTCTTCTATATATAGCACATAGATTCTGTGTGCTTCTGTCTCACTCTGCTGGTTGCTTAGCTTGAGAAACATAGCAAAAAAGGACAAAAACTATTGAGATATGTCAGTCCCCATGACTCCAAACAGACAAATTATCTGCCACAGCCTACTCTTTCCTATGGATTGTTATTTTAGATGGTAAATTTGGAGTAACAATTATGATTGACAATGTACCAGTAAGTAAGCAGTGAAATAACTGACATGCGGTTCGTTTTCTTTGGAATTACTCTAGTAAGAGTGACTTCATGCAAGCACAGTCAACATTTCAGAGGTTTCTGCAGAACACTACTTTGATCAGCTGAAAAATATGACCTCAGTCAAAATAGCATAATATATATTCTTTGGCAAGTCTAGCACTTAATTATGCTTAATGTGTCTGCAAGTTCCACCCAGGGAGGGTGCGGGGGGGCAGATCAAAACAGAAATTACTACTGAAAGACAAAGCATCACTAGGGAAGGGTGAGCAACTGACACCTTTGATCTTCTGGCTCATCTGGCCTAGCAGAAAACATGAAGACGTCCTGAGGAAAAGCCCTACACACTCTGGCACAGTTTGAACCCCAAGAAAGCACAGCAGCCACTCCTAGAGCAGGCTTTTTGCCAAAATAGATGGTTTCCTCAAAAAAATGATAAATTACTCTGGTTGAGTTTGTGGGGGTTTTGTTAGTTTTGCTGTTTGTTTTTTTTTACCCTAAGTTGTTGTTTCCCAGAGTTAGGTGTGTAAAACTGAACACAGCCTAACACTTTTTGCTAGGTTAAGGTCAAAATGCCACACTTGCAACACGCAGCTCTTAGTCATGCACTGATTAATACGATGTCTGTTTCTGTTTTGATCTGCCATTTTCTTTAATATTGCCTTTAAGAAAAACAGTCACCGAAAGGAGGTTTTTCCTGCTGAACTGGTGAGCACTGGCACATATGCAGACATTTCCCATCCTCATTACAACAAAAAGCAGAGAGTGAATTTAAGCTACATGTAGATTCATGTGTGAAAAAATGCACTGTAAGTATTTTTTACTACTTTAAAGTTGTCATGTGTTTTTCAAGATTTAATTTTTCAGATGATCACAGATTAAAAAACCCATGATTCCTTAATAAACACAAATTTGAGGCAAGAATCGAAGTATCCCTGATGCAGCATGGTTCCTACTGATACCAACTTAAGATCTGACTGTGTATTGAAATCTTGTTTCCATTTTAAAAATGCTGAACTGCTAAAGTGAGTGCAGAGACTATCCAAGGGCTTCATTCAATCAGCTATGAGTGAAAATTACTCTCCTCAGCCTATGACCACAACACGAGAGAATCTGAAACAGGAATAGAAGGAGAGCTTGTTTGAGAAGCTACTGATTAACAGCACAGAAGTATCTGAGCAAAAAAAAGTGCCTAATCATCTGGTATACCACCTCTCCAACAAGAGAAGATTAAAAAAACAAAAAAAAAAAGGTCCTTTGCTATTACCTCTGACAGAGAAACAGATACTTTTGCCTTGATGGCTCCGCATCCACTTGGAGACCTGAGCTTCTCTAAAAACATCTTTTCCCTTCTCCGCACATTCCACTTTAGCAGGAGGATGTTGCTTCATATCACTTGATGAAGTGGATACGTACAGGGACAAGCATCAAAAATCAGGCCTCCTTGTTTTCATCAAAGTATTGACTTCAGGATAGGTGAGAGCATGCTCTGAATCATGTTTCCTTCAGTAATTAGGGTTGATAACATTTTTAGTGAAGGCGAGATCATTCAGATAAACTAATGCAAAGGTAAGATCTTTTTGTTTGGTTAGAATGGCAGAGCATTTTGAGTCAGAAGATGAGAAACGTCTGCTATCAGTTAAACTACAGTTTTATCAGTCTTTTGATTTTCTCACTTTAGCTAGTGCACAAGTAGCCTCACCTTTTTAAATAGCCCAAGGAGGAGTACAGATCAAAGCCTTAGACAGATGTCATCTCATGCTGGTAGTTTTCCTCTGTATTTTGCAGTTGACCCAAGTAAGAGTTACTTTGAAGGTCCACAAAAGGGCATTAAATATCACGAACAGAATTACAAAATATTTCACACACGTAAAATGAAAATGCTTCAAGTGTAATCTGTTTCTGTATTCAGTTGTAATCCCTAAATATGAACCACAGTTAGAGAAGGGAGAGCAGAAATGGGCTTGGAAAGAACAGTATCATTTTGATTGTGATGCTCCGTGAGAAAATTCCACCATGCATACACCTTCTTTCATTAGGTGTTTCCATTAATTCCATCCATAGCGCTGTTTCCCCAACTCTCCAACCACAAAGACATCTTACCCAGGAACAGTATATGCCAGCATTCCCTCCAAATATAATGAAGTAGGAATTTCTCCTCTTTTCTTACCACATGTAAATGATCTTGAAGAACTCTCATCTATTTCTCTGTTTTCATTTTGCCCCACCAACTTTTTCCAGCCTCAATCAAGGCAGATTTCTTCACTTCCTACCCACTGATATTTTTCACCTACTTGAAGAAATCCCTTCTCCTATTTATCAGTCTGTGTTCTTTCATCTCCCACACTAGCAGGCACCAGTGGTTCTCCTTGCTTGCTCTAAATCTCCCAGGCTCATTAGTCCTCTTCTCCGCCCTTGATCTTCATCTTCTCACCTTTGTGATTGTCTTCCATGTGCTTTCTGATATCTGTGTCTTTCTGAAAACCTTTTCCCTCAGCACTGCAGTACTTCTGCTTTCTTCTGTGACCATCTCCACATGATCCTCTAACCCTGCAGTATTTCTTGTTATTGCTGTAAACTGCTCACCTTGTACTTTGCTTGCAGGTCTGCCTCCATTGGCTTCTGAGGAATCAGGCTATTTCTTTTGTCCTTTCCTGATCAAGATGCTCTATCTTTCTGCCTTCCGCTCCATGAGTCATCCTCCTTTGTTTGTTCTTGTACACCTCTCTGACACATTGATCCCAGAGCTTTACTAACATATAATTGATCTTATCTCCCTCTTGCCATTTGGTGAAATCTAAGTGACCAAACTTCCCTGTTTTTTCTCATCATCTGTTTTTATCATGTGCAAGGAAGTTATTGTTCTTGTAACTATTTCTAGAAGTATGAAATTATATTTGGAGAGTGACAGCATTGCATTAAGCTGCCTCATCTATTAAGTAAGAGGACCAGCACGTAAAAAACCCTACCCACCACAGTTTCCTGTTCAAGCTCACCAGAAACTTGTTATAGATAATGAAGAAAGAAACATGTTTTACAAGTGTAATTCTAATTTCATGTTGTATTTGTTCATGCTTTTAGGGTTGTAGCTATTTGGAAAGTACTGCAGAACATGATTTCACCAGGTCACTTCTACTGCCAGGGAGAACAAACCTTGCTGTAAGCTTTGGAGACAGACGTTTTTGCTATACACACAGTAGCAGTGCAACATAAGCACTATTGATGCAACATTGCCCACTCTGTATTCCAAGTAGCTTCAACTCTTAACTTAGGGCTAAAGTGATGAATCGATCTCCATTTGTGCTCAATACCTTGACCTCTTCCTTTAGACAACAAAGGCTAGCAATGGGGCTTCTGAAACACAGACACCTATGCACAACCACCTGATTGTGCCCCCAGTTCTTTGGTTTTGTTTTGGTTTTGGTTTTTTTGACTCTGTAACAAGTCCGCAATAGTTTATGGAATGTAAACTTTGCAAGCTGATATTAACATTATAGAAACACTAACAAGATACAGTGATTCCATGTTTCTGGCTAAAATATTTTTAGCCGAGCTTTGTGACAACACAAACAATAACAAGGACACCCATTCTCAGACAATCTCTTCTACCACCTATGGATGTCAACAAGAGACTTTTCATTGACTTGGAGCAGGTCCTAATTAGTTGGGAACAGCATGTGTGTGCTCCAGCACTCAGGGGATGAAATGGTTTGTTAGCAGAGCACATGGTTTTGATTAGTGGTCTAATGAACTAACACCTCAAATCAACAGGAAATGCAGCATCTGGTCAGCGCTTCATTGCTTCCTTAAGCCCCATCCACACCTTACTACCCCCTCCAGCTCCCTTATGCTATGGATACACATTCAGTACACAAGAATGTTACGGAAGTAGTTATTTAGAAGAAAAAAGTAGATATTAATATATTAATTACTACAAGTGAGACGTGGGGAAAGAAGCATTACTGTTTCCGATATTCTATGGAACAAGTTTCTGCCAACTGAGGCAAAAATCGGAGGCCTTCTCTAGTTTTAACTGTCCAATATTTTCTTCAGCATGTTCTTTCAATAACTGACCAGAGTTAATGATGTAAAACACATTTATTGATTCATAAACCTATTTGTATCTAGTAGTTGTTGAAGTACTCTTTACTGACATTTACATGCTACAACACATTGAGATGGTTGTATCTGTGGCAAATAATTTTACTCGGTTTTTACAGAACCCCTCCACCCTGATCCCTACCCAAAATTCTAATTAATAAGGATTCCATATTTCCACACAGCTTGTCAGTTTGATTATTTAAGTACTTATTCAGTGTACTAAAGACCCTAATCACCCCTTCAAAGCATGCAGCTCTATATAAGGCCTCCAATGTCTGAAATACATAAGGATCATCATCATCATAATAGCATGGCAGCTGTGCTTCCTGTAAGCCAGAAAAGTTGGTCCTGTATACAGCAGACACACCTCAGCTACTGTGTGCCATCTGCCTAGTTAGCGGTTAGACAGCCACAGCAGATAGAAACAGCTGCTCCTGACAATATGAAAAACATCAGTACTTCCTTAAAGGCTTTGGCAATGTGGATAAACAATTTCAGTGAAAAGAATATTTTAAATTGCTGCAAATTTTCGATGCAACTGCTATTATGCATCACACCACAACAAAGTGATTATGCTCAGTAGAATGGATTTTGTTCAGCAACTGTAAGAGTGTTGAGGGGTTTTTTGTTGGTTTTTTGGTTTTGGTTTTTTTCGGTTTTACAGAATACCAGTTAACAAGGCTAAGAGACCATTGTCCTGGACAAGGAGGTTTCATCGCACACTATGATAATTTACAGTGCCTTTTTTCTATTTTACTCTTTCAAGTAAAACAATTTTTACTTTCATGAGTTTATTGTGACTACATCTTGCACTATTTATTCAGGTCTTATATAAAAGAATGGATTTCCAAGAAACCTCAATACTGTGTCTGGCCTACAGCAAAATTATTATTTACAATAAAGCAAAGCATTATTATACTGAACTCCTTATCATCATGGGGATGGGAGGGTGTTTGGAAATGGGGGGAGACAGGGCAATCCTTGCTCTTGGTAATCATGTGTTGCCAAAAGGTGAATTTTACTATGAGTAAACGTTAAAATGCAACATGTAGAAGGATGACAGGCTATAGGATGAATGAACAGATACACATTACACACACAATTCATACCTACACATTTTTCTCTTCTCCCTTGTTATTCCTCATGAATAAACAGTAAAGCTCTAGGTGTCCGACTCTGGAATGAAGCTGCCTATTCAAACTGGGGGCTCTGTGCCCCCTTTGGAGGTCGGAACCATCTCTTCCATGCAGCTGGTTGCAGACAGGAGGAGTGGAAGATACAACAGCTATCTCTCACCTGCCTAACCATGCGTAAGGGAGCAGACATTGCATGGTGTCCCTCGCCACCTCCTTCCTGTCTGAGTGGTCACGGTCTGAAGATGGAATAGCAAATTACTATAAATAGGCCCCGGCAGTGCTGAAGTCAGGCATGGAAAGAGTTAGCAGTACAGACTCCACCTCAGAAATTGATAGGGAAATACAACCTATTTATTAAAATTTAAAACAAAACAAAACAAAACAAATATATATAGAATGCTGACTGGAAACATAACACAATTGCTGGTTTATATTTTGTATGTATTAAACTTTCAAGCTATCTGCAATAAATGTGAGGTTTTATATTAATTGTGAACAGATCAGGTAATTGGAGGCAAATTAATGAGAAACCTGCTGTCACATTACAGCATATGTTTTTAACGGATGTCTTTAAACATTGGACAAAATATCTATATATTTTTAAACGGTAATTCTTTAACTGGTAAACGTAATTATCTAACTCTAAAGCAAAAAATATAAAAGGACAAAAATGGATTGAATCAAAATATTCTGTCATTGCCATACATAAGCCACCAGAATATCTTTTCAACAAATGAAATTATTCTTTATTTTATGCTTTTAAAAATGCATTAGTGTAATTGCTCTGCATCAAATTACCTTCTGTGCTATAAGTGTGGCTACAACATCCCTCGCATGTACATCAATTGTGCATATTGTCATGATGTTCTGATGATCACCAGGGGTGAGTTCCCCTAACAGCATGTTTATAAGGGCATTCAGTTGAGCAATCTACAAAATAATTATATTTCAATGGAGATATTACACCGTGGGGAAAAAAAAACCCTATTATATGTCAAGTGCTAAATGGAGCAGTTATAGAACCAAGACACATTTATTGGTGCTTTTAATCAAAGCAAATAACTTTTGCAAACTAATAATGGTGTTGTTTTCTTACAATTTTAATTTGATTCCTTAATAATGAAAATACACTTTTCAGCTGGTGCCCAGAACTTAATTTCAGAACAGATAAATACTAGTCTGATACCGCACTTGGAATGCTAGTCTGAAACTGCACACGTGATAAAGCTACTAGATGTTTAAAGCATAAAGATGTATACTTTTAAACACTGCTTCCAAAATAGTCACAATACACGTCATGTTTACTATAGGAAATGCGGGGGTGGGACAGGACATGGACACGGGGGGATGGGGACGGGGGGACACACACATGACAGACACCAACTATTTGGGCCTGATTGCCTTGGACATGATGTCTCCTTTGTGCCAGAGGAACATGAAAAGCAGGATCCCTGACCATCCTCCTCCATCAGACTGCTATGTAATTCCCTATCCTGATGAGAACGGTGACACCGAAAAGGTGTCCCAGAGTGCCTGCTTTCATGGCCCTGGAAGCCACTGGCAGTCACTATAAATTAGATTTATTCCAAGGCATCCAGACATCTTATTAAAAAAAGTGATGCTTCTGAACAAAAACAATAAAGTATTTATTGGGGTCTTTGGAGGGGTGTGTGAGAGGGAGGGGGATAGGGACACTGGAACAGTCTTCCTGAAGTCCACTTGCTACTAAAATAACAATAAGCATAAATCTGCTTATTAAATGGTTGCAAAACAAATCTTTCTGACAGAGCCTGCCAAAAATATTAAGGCCCTGATTTTGCAAAGCGGATTCATGCAGAATCTCACCTTTGCCAACAGAAGCAAGTTTGCACTGATGAAAGAAACAGGATTTTAAACACACACATCCTTAGTAGATTGATACAGTGGCAAGTAGTGTAATATCTTCTAGACATCACTAGATTTTGCATTTAAATTTTGTAAACCACTACAGTGTCACAGATTTGATTTACACTATATGACTTATGTCTTCTCTTAAAATCACAGTTTTTATATATTTTGTGTATAACAGGTCCACATACCTACTTGTGGTTGCAGTCTTTCAGATGATTTCCAATCATTCTTCCAGATTCTTGAAGGAAATTTCAACATCCTCAGCTCACCAAGTCTCAATATCTATCAAAGCATTTGTGTTGAACGGTCAAATAACCAACAATTTTGTAGTTTATCCTCATGTGCTGCTGCAACTTCCATGATTTTTTTTGCTGGAAAGTTGCACAGTTCCTTCTAAATACGTTAGCCAATATTCTACCTAATGTAAATACTATTTTTTCTAATGTTATATAGAAGCAATTTATGTGAAAACCATTACAAAATCTTATTAACATCACAGACTCTGTCGTGTTGCTTCTGAAGATCTGTCTTGCCAAACCTGCTTCCTGCCAAAATGCAAAACATACAGACCTGAAACCTGTGCAGGCCAGATGACTGCACTTCAGCACCCTGGAGGAGAGACCAACCTCTATCCTACCTCCAGGCTCCAAGCTCGAGTTACCCTGTGAAAGACCTCCATCTTGTGAAATACACTGTGATCTGCCTGCTTAGAACACAGGTTCGTTATGAATAAAAACCTTGGTGTTCTGCTCTTTTCACCCAGTCTCCTTTGACTAAAAAGTCCTACTTCACATTTTGGTCCTGTTATTATGACAAGGGATTTCAGCTTTTTTTAGACCATAAAATTATCTAGCGGAGGTGCAGGTCTGTGCTCAGCAAGTCAGACTGCAGACAATAGTTTTGCTTTCTTCATTACCCTTGCAGAGTGGCATGTGAACCTCGTATGAATTTGCAAAGAGCAGGATGAAAATAACTCATTTTTGGTACGCTTGTCTTGAATCGTGCCTCTCTCCTTAAGCTCTAACAATAGACATATAAAAGCTTGTGAACCTGAGAGACAGAATTTTATGGCGATTTCACTTAGATTGGAACTCGGGGAGTTCCCTCAAAGGAGAAAACAGCTATAGAACAAAAAATGGGGTAAAAATCCCTAAACTTTGCTTTCTTTCAGTATAGTGTTTACAGTAACATGGCTTATACACTTTGCAATGTACAGCACTGAATGGATTTATAGTCTGTGTTTCCTACCAGTATGAAAAGAATTATTTTAGTGGCCTACATCCAAAGACACAGCAGTGGATCACTGTTCATATTACTCAGTGATTGCATATAATTTGGCATCACTGAAACAATCGCAGCTCTGAAAAGGTTGAGCTTTGGGCTATTATGAAGACTAAATTAACTCTCATCACTTGAATGAATGATCCATTCACACCAAGGTCAAAATCACTAGCTGAGCAGCATGGGAAAGATGACACTATAGCCGATTGACCTGCAGTTGTGTATGGATAAGACTTTATATTTATTATTCTCTCAGACAACCTGGATTTTACTGAAAATATTAAATTAGCTATTTACTGTAAAAAAAAAAAAAAGTCTCTGTGGAAAAAAAGAAAAAAATCCAATCTATCCACCTTCCCCCCACCCCCTTTGCTACTTGGGTTCAGACAAAAGTATGAGCACTGCGTGCGAGTGACTGAAGTTGCTGAGGCAGGAATCAAAGTTCAGGAGGAAAATGAGGTGAGACTTGGTTTCCTCTTGGAACCTCTTAAACTAGCCTATAGATTAGATACTTGAGGGCACTGGCGAGACAGGAGAATAGGGAAGGAGGAGGTTAGCAGGTGCTTAAGAGAAGCAGAGACTAGGGTCTCCCAAAGAATAAAATTTCTTTTTCTGGAGGAAGAAGGGTTTTCTTTTCATTAATTCTTTCCTTTTCTATCCCCAATTTGAGCTGATGAAATATGAAATCTCCATGTGGTAGGATAGTCTGAATGGCAATTAATAGTTAAAACAGAAAACTTCTTGCAGAACAAAACATTTTTTTTAAAATAGCCACCTGAAAAGGTCAAATCTTAACTTTTGACTTATTATTAATCTCTGCCTCCATCTGCACTGTCCTAAGTTAAGTTCTGATCCTCCGTGGCTCACATTCTCTAGGTAGCCCATATTTCAGATTGCACATTGCTGTGTGATTGTGGAGCATCCTGTTACTGGTGAGAGTGGCTGAACTACAAGACGACAGCATTTGCAATGGGATATACAGTCCAGCAGAGACACAGGTCCCACTGTGGAGGAGTACAAAATAAAAATAAATAAGTACAGTTTCCAGTATAGGCCCAGGGGTACCAACAGCATGAGCTGCAGAGCTACCTGATCACTGGGACCTCAGCCTCATGCCACTTCACAGTCATGACTCAGTCAAAAGCAGCTGCTATTTTTGATCCAACATTACATGGTTTGATTTACTTTTCCTGACAGGAAGTTTACCCAAAGCATCATTTTCCCACAGAAAATGTTAGTGACGTGGCTTTTTTTGGTTGGTTGTGTGGTTTTTTTTGTAGTAGGGAAAAAAAAAAATTGACAAGCTATTTTTGATTGCCCAAACTCTTCCTGCTCCTCTCAGGAGCCTAGGCTGCATGTCAGGCGATTCTGCCTAAACCTCAGTACGCTGGCTCCTCAAACTTAATAAGTTATTTCATTTCCAGTGTGTGAGGATACTTTCAATTAGAAAGATGAGCCTTCACATTCTGAGATTACTAAACTAGCTTCAACAAACTATCTTCCCATCACCTTTGCATACAATTACACTTCAGTGAGCCTCAGGGGGAGAGTGAAAAGAATGCAGATGAGAACCATGCTTTGTACAACTGGTAAACAGCTCTGGGATAACAGGATGGACAAAAAAGATCCACATTTTCCCTTGAGTTCCCCTCAATGCTGTCTGATTGGCTCTGACCTCAGGATTGATGAAGCTTCTCCTATTAGAAGTAGCAGACAGTGTGGTCCAGACAGGGAGTCTAAGGTTTCTAGGATTATTTGCTTCTTATCTTTCTAATTCAGCAGAACATTAGGCAAGAAAATATACCACTCAGTAATCTGAACTGTTCTTCACCAAACACAGGGCTTTGAAAAGTATATGTAACTGCTGTTCGTACTGCCAGATTCTTATCCTCATCAAATTTTAGGTAACATTGTCAAATAACTTCAGTACTTTGCAATCTGTTGATAGACATTGAAGAAAACTGCAGTTAGAATAATTTTCATTTGGCGAAGCACAGCAATTAAAGAACACAATAATCTGGGATGAAAAGTGTCCTTGCTTTGAACGATTTCCCTCAGAAATGATTTTCAGTAAAACTACTGCAGAGAGGAAGGAGTATCATAGAGGAGTGAGACACCCAGCTTCCACAGGGATTGCAGTGTCCTTCTGGTAAAGCCTGAGTAAGGAAAATTAGGATAGTACTTTTCAGAACTATTTTTAGAAATACTACATTTGTAGTGTTAGAAATATTCGTTGTTACTGAAGGAACCAAATCAGCCCGAGGGTAATGACAAATGAAATCAAAACCAAACTGAACGGAGCCAAACAGAGCAAAGCCCTTCTTCTACTTTCTATACTGCAGTCTTTCTATACAATATTACTGTCTAAACAGGTGTTTGAGATCGTCAGAGGAAAGATGCTGTAAAATGAAAGTATTTCCATTGTTTTAAGGTTCTCTGTGTTTCCAAAGTGTGCATAAACCTTAAGTACTAATCCACAAAACAGCTCTGGGAACTAGAACAATTCTCATTTTGCTGAAATACAAGTAAGTTAAACCATTTGAGCACATATGCACAGCTGGCCAGTCTTCAAAATAAGAAATAGTTGCTTCTGTCTTTCTATTGCACATCTGAAGTGTGTATATAACAAAATCATTCTGTTGGTAAATGGTTCACCAGTAAGGACATATTTTCTCCAGATGGATTCACATTATTTTAGATCACAGTATTTGCCAGCTCATTTCTGCAAAATATTCTTGGTCTGTCAATTTCTAGATAAGAAGTTCCTTGAAAATTACATCATCTTGATAAGATACTATCTACCGGATTTGAAATGAACTGATTGCACTGGTGACAGAAGACTTGTAATTAGAAATGGAGTGCTTGTTTCCAAGAAAGGCTAGTCCAACATTAAGAGCTCTGGCCCAGAACTTAGGAGATTTGCTCTCCCACAAAAGTTCTGCAGGTGACCTTTGATGAATCACAGAACTTTTTGGTTCTCAGCTGTAAAAGAGAGATAATAGCACTTTCCTATCCACAGGAGCTCTTATGAGAGTACGTAAATATATTTCTTATATTTAGAAAGATTAGGAGATATCAGGATAATAGTTCAGTTTTGAATAGTGTATGAGTACAGAGGCATCTAGTAGATTCTGGATTATTGGCACACGTCCAGATCATCTCACATTCCTATAAGCCATCCTTGGAACTGAACTGGGATCAAAATCAAAGCAAAGTGAAGACAATTCAAGTCTTATAAAAGGAATAAACCTTAAGTTTATTACAGACCTGAGCTACAGCCACCCGAAATCAGTGGAAAGATACTTCTGTCCATACATACAGTATTTAGCATACTTTGCTCAGTAACATTAGGAAATGGAGGAAGACCTTTTACCATTTGAACCTTGCCTTTTCCAACAGTATGCATGAAAAAGAAAATATGCGTATTTTCTTAAAAATTTGGAACAACAAGAAAATAAACCCTTACCACATCATCTTCTAGGGTCTCTGAGATTTTCAGCAGAGGAGCACCTACCCAATAGCGTCCAAGACAGACTCGTAACTTTCCAGGTTTGTTTGATCTCCACAGGTTTCTGTGAAATACCAGAAAGGCTGAAGTAGACTTTTAAGCCTAGTAAGGATTTAGTTAACATTTACCATTGTCTGCATCTACCTTTTCAATTGCTATTCTTCCTACTGCTTTAGCTACACTTTTCTGTTTATCTTGCAGCTCCTCTGTGCAGCTGAAGAACAAAGAAGTCCTCCAATGTGTTATTCACCATTCCTGACAAACTACACCTTAGAAATAAGGTACAAACAAGTCAGGAATAAAGGTATCCAAAATTCTGCAAAGCCAGAACATAGAGACTATTGTGTTCATAATTGCCAGGTTCTGAATTATAAGAAGGTTTAATTTCTTAAACTTCAGCTGTTTTCAGACACTTAACTATTGATTCGAAAGCAACACACATCCCAAGTCCACAGTGCTTTGACAGGTCTTCATTTCTTATGCAGCAGACAGTTGTGAACAAAAAGATAGAAGCAATGAAGAAGTAAGCAGGCTAGTGAATGCATCTTGGAGTTTGACTTCTGAACCTCAC
Source organism: Phoenicopterus ruber ruber (assembly GCA_009819775.1). Classification (NCBI taxonomy): domain Eukaryota; kingdom Metazoa; phylum Chordata; class Aves; order Phoenicopteriformes; family Phoenicopteridae; genus Phoenicopterus; species Phoenicopterus ruber. The sequence continues at coordinate 19,833,521 of CM020220.1, read as the reverse complement.
ATGAAAGCCAGCTGGCTAATTTGCCGGTTACCGAAGAAAAAAAATGAACTCAGGATATTTTCAGAAGTACTTTGAGATTTGGGAGTTCAATCCTGTAATGCTTGTTTCCCCAATTTTTGAACTCCTTTGAGTTCAAAAACCCTCTAATGAAGGGAATTTAACAAGCTACAGGCTCCTACATAATGCAGAGTACTCAGAACAGGAGAGATTATTTCAAGTAGCAAAACACCATTCATTAGGGAAATGATCACATTTGCAAATCTTCTGAGCGCCATCTCCATGTGTTCAACATTTATTTGTTTCCATGGAGTTTTCACCCAATCTTTAATACTTGTCTATAAAATTTAAAAAATAAACAAACAGCTCCTACAACATTCAAAACAAAGCTTGAGGCAACTGAAAATGGAAGGAAGGTTTCCAACTTATCAGCAGGTGAATATTTATAAATATGTATGGTATACAAATCCAACAATATCAGTATCGAAATCTGAAACCTACTGATGCTGAAATTTAACCTAAGAGGATTTATATTCTTTGTTCTTTGTGCTAGAATTCTGTTTCTTATAGGGAAAGAATCCTGCCTAAACTTCATGGGTTTGATTTTTTTTGTTTGTTTTCAAAGTTTAAAACAAATTTCAAAAGTATTAAAATTCCAGAACTATGAACCAGTTCACTTCTTATATGATGCCTTTTCAGTAGCATCAATTGATGAGAGGGCTGAAAGTAACAAAAAAGAAAGAATTAAATTTCAAACCTGAGGTAAGCAAGTGTATCTCTCTTACAGTCATAAAATGCATTCCTGCTTTCTTTGGGGATGAATTTGTCTCAAGAACCTCAAAGAAAATTCAATTAAGGTAAATGTTTGATACTCAGGGAAACTGAAAGCAAAAGTATACATGATTTCCCTGCTTTAGTATAAGCAATAAACTAGATCTTTTAATGGAATTGCTCATCTGGCAATATTAATGCAAAAACCAAAGCTCTTGCTTGAACATAATTTCTGGAAAAATCACCTGGAATATGAATTCAGTAAACAATGTTGCAGTACTGGTACTTTAAGTAACTTACCGTCTGGGTGCTCTACACAAATATAAAGTGACTTTATTCCTGAGAAACTACTCCACTATGAAAAAAACCATAGTGGACATCTGAACAAGATGTATAATTACAATTATAAGTATCTCCCACACGTAAATCAGTGGATTAGAATGTAAAAGTCCACCTGACATTCAGAAACATATGGTCTTGCTTTGGGACTAAGGATTCACTGAATTCAAAACTTCATGTAAATCTCAAGTATCCCAAATTCTCAGTAACCAAAAACAATTGGCTGCAATACTCCCTTGTACTGTCACTGCAATTGTGTTGCAATGGCAAAATCATTACGGTACAAGATACTAAAACTAATAGAATGTATTTAGAAATAAGCTTTACAAAAGATTTGGGTTCTGTTGATAAAATGAGTTCAAGCTTAGATCAAATTGTATTTAAACAAACAGAACAATGATTTGTTCATTAAATAAATAAATAAATATCAGGAAGATCTCTTGCTTCCTAATCTTGTCAGGCACTCTGTTTCATCAGAGCAGAAGGAGCTTTTCCTATTCTTCCACAACAATACCTTCACCTCTGAGGTAACTGTGCACTCATGGACATTAAAATAAATTTTGTCCTCTCCTGGAGACTGAATGGCTTGTGTACAGCTGCAATTACCTCTGAGGAAAAGCTAGTGAAAAGAGAAATCTGTGATGACCACTGAAAGGGACTCCTGTCATTCCAAACAAATACAAGTGAAGCTGGAAGCCAGATTAGTGACTTAATCATAAACTATAAGTCAATAGACAGGATTCCGTTATAATCCATCCAAGGCCAGGTTTTCATAGTTCTTATGTTATAAAATAGGACCGCTGCAAAGGTTATTCTTCTAGGGGATTATTAAACAGCCATTTTGAAACCTCCTTTCTTTAGGCTAAAGAAAATATAGAGGAAAACGAGAGACAGTTATATAATTTCCTGAAAGACACTATGAGAAACTTATCCCCACCAGGAACCATGTTATCCATCTGAATCCATAATAACGTGCATTTAGGTTTGGAACTTCTCCAACTTCAAACTGATTTGCCAAATTTCATAAAAAATAGTGAAAAAACCACTTTGTTTCCTCCTTGACGACCTCTGAAACACATTTCAGCCTCGGGCACTTTTTACAGCCATGCACAACAATTCAGAATAGAAAAAATGACAGATCCCATACTCCAGCAGTGCTGGTAAATACCATTGCAATAATGTTATCATTCACTGTCAGATACTGAAAAGGTACAAATTGAGGCAGACAGTATGACACTGTGGGTGCACACGGTACTGTGTGACGCTTTTTCTTCTCACTACTCTTCATTGCTTATTCGTGCAGACACCACTAATGCATTTCCATCCAAAGGAGAGTTATGATAATGAACTACTAGTGCTTATTTTGCAAGGTGAGTTAAACTGAGTCTGAAGTCTAAGCTTGTAATATTGTACAGTTCACAGACAGAATAATTTCAGATTATTTCTTCAACTACTTGAGTTCATAGGTTCAGAATACTGGAGCAAAAACCCAAACCGCTAATTCAAAGTTCCTTCCTCAACCATTCACTCTGCATATGTGCTAAAGCATGAGGCACACCCAAAGCCTGTTCTGTGTCCAAGCCTGTTCTATTTATGAGATATCCCCATACCTCTGTGGTGTTTCCTGATCCTGTCCATTCAAGAACTGAGCCGCAGGCCTTGGAATCAAGCCAGACACTTTCTTGTGGCAACACATGGTAGTAGCATGCTTGGAAAACTGAATGCTCTCCAGTCACTTGAAGCCTTGTTTTCCTACTGCACAATCCTCAGAAAGTCTACACTTTTTTTTTTTTTTGTATCACAGCTTATGTCTGTATTACTTTGTTGCTGATAAGCCATGTTTCTGTGGCTATAAACACCTAAGAGCTCATCTAAAGCTTGCTTAACTAGGTTCACACTATCATACGAGCACTGATTGCATTTATTTTTTTGAAAGATGCTACAAGGTTTGCAGATGAAAAGCATATTCAGACCATTAACTTGATTTCCTCAGTTTTTCCAATCAAAATGATCAATTCTGCCCTCAAAACTGAATTTCAAAGATTTGTCTTTTCCACAAGATTTTTGCATTTCAAAGTCAGTGTTAGTGTAAACATGCTACAGTTCCAATCACACATTTACAAACTTGGGGGAATCCTTCAACAGTCAGGCCATCTCTCCAGGGTCCCACTTTATACCAAGATGCCTCTGGTCAATGCTACTACCTGCAACTCAGCAGAATTGCTGCCCAGTGTCCACTGTCATGGGAAGCTGGGTTCTACACCTGCTGACCCCCAGTCACCATGAAATCACCCTTAACATCAGAAAGTCATAAAACTTAGAGAGTAATGTATTTGCAGTTACAGAAGTATACAGAAACTCACTAAGATTTGAGATCTGTTATTTTTTCTACTACCCAGCTAAAAACTTATTGCATTTCAGATACTCAAAAGAATTTTACACATTCAAACCTTCCCTGGATGTCTATTCAATCTCAAACATCCACCTCTGCTCCAAGGATTTCCTGTAGTTCCTATAGTCTTAATCCGAATACTGAAAGAAATACTGACTCCCTTCACCTTACTTTTAGAAGTATTAATGTCCTTTAGATAAGGTGAGGCAAAGTCTTGTCGTATTCAAGAGGTAAACAGAAATGTGTTAACAAGTATTCCAACACTTTGCTTAACTATTAATAAATTCTATACAACACATGAATTAAACATATTAAATCCAGCTGTTGGAAGGGGGCAGGAAGGGATTCAACTCACATTTCATCACATCTCCAAACCTGGGTTTCATATAGACAGACAAACCTACTTTGCATGAACCAATGAGCAAGAATAATACACACAATTGTGTCTTGATCCGGACATAGCGGCACCCAGAAAACTTTGACACGATCGTAGCTTTACTTGGGTTTTGAGGTATAGTGTGACATGGACCCAATGGAACTTGACAGTGCTCCTTATCACTGACCCTTAGGTTGAAATAAGAAACAAATTCTTATGGACAGATAATTTTCCCAGGAAAAGCAACCAAGCCTTTACAAAAGCAACCAAGCCTACACAATGCAAAAATAGTGTAAGACAACAATTAAACACACATTACTGTTCTGCAAAAGGAATAACACTTTCTGTACTGACCCTCGTCTCTTTTCCTGCTGTGCCTTCCCCTAAAATGCCTGTGGAGGTCAGTAATGCATAAAGCTGATAAGGGATTGTGAATACCAGGTCCGTGCAATGTACTGATGATGAAATCTTTCCTCTGCAAATAAACAAAGGTCTGCTCACTGTCAACGCTTCACAGGAAACTGCTGGAGTCGTCAGCTATACCGCTATAAACAAACGTATAAGTATATACATATTTAGACATATACACATACTCTCTTTTTCACACACACACTTTTAAAATTATGAAGCCTGCAAATTAATATGAAAGCAAGACAAAGCAGATGATCTCTGACCTGGACAGCTTGCTATCCAGTCTAATAACAGAAGTGGCAGACAAGTGGGAGTATTTCAAATACAGTAAGGGATAAGAGGAAGACAGGTTTACAGAATTATGAATATTAAGTGACTCGGTTTCAACAAATCTATGTTTTGGGGTTCCAAGTGTATTTTCTGTTTGTTTGTTCATTTGTTTAATTAGAAGTTAATTGCTGTATATAGCGTTATGGAAATGAATTTTTAGGAGCTACTTGAATTAGGAAAGATATTTGGGGGAAATATGAGAAAGTTATTCCTCTTTTGAATAATTTTTTTCTCTCTTTTTATTCATGTAGCCAATCGTTATCCTCAGTGTGTCACATGCTTCGGTAAGTGGATTTGTTTCTGTGTTTATAAATCAGCAGATGTATTCATACCACTTAGAACACAATATTGAAATGGTACTGATTAATAGCCCATCCTGTCTACTAAATACAAAGAAAGGTATTCTGACTTTTATCCACTTTGCTGCTTAACAGCGCAGTGAATGAGACCATTGCTGAGCAAACCAGTCAAACGAGCTTTTTCCAGGTAGATAACAGAACAAACCAATTTGTATATTTGGCACTGGAGGACAGATGTAAGGCAGCACCAAAAACTGAGAACTGTAGCCATAATACAAATGAATATCATTTAATGTTGTTTTATTATAAATAAAATACCAAACAACACCTTTGTCCTCCAAGTGTACATGTATAATTTTATTTCCTGAGTCTGGCATATAAAAGCACCTAGATTAGGCTGCAAAAGTTATCTATGCACAACTTTGAACAAGCAACTCTTGTTCTCTTATTTTTGGTCATGACTGGATGCTTATTAGGCACACAAATGCATAAACTTTTTGCGGTGCAAAGGGATAAAAGTAATTTTACAGCAGGTAGAGTTTATTACACAAATGTTAATAAATATAGTCAAAATCTGTGCATGGATGTTTAAGCTTATCTTCATCAGGAGAGAATTATGCTGTCTTCTATCAAGTTAGTTAGCTAAGCTGATGTAAAAATGTAGTTAGAAACAATTCATTTTACAGTCAGTGGAAATCTAGGTAAGACTCAGCAGTGCATAGCGTGTAACCCATCCTATCCTAAAGGGCATATCTAAATCAGTCAGATGAACTGCACCCAGAAAGTCCTCATTTCTCTCCATTGACTGTAAACATAGTCTATGACGACTAGTTCAGGTGTCAATAACTGTCCTTAATTCAACCTGCTAATTTGTAGGAAGGCTACAAACTGTCTTTCTGCCACTTGATACTTGGATGCTTCTATATTAACATGAGAAAACACGTTAGTCTTAGAGATACTGAAAACACAGCATCCCTGCATGGGGGCAGAGTTCTTGAAGAAGCTTCATGGAGAAGCAGAGATGCCATAAGGTCCGTTTTAAGAAAAGAGAGTGCCAACACAGATATTTAAGTTTGCACCTACCATAATTTGGAAATAAAAAGTTCCTGATCAAACCTCTCTCAATAGTTTTGCTGTTTAGGGTAAGACAAGGTTCGCTTGGATAAGCATGGAATTCTACTGTTCCAGAATGAGTTCACAGAAGATGACAGCTCAGGTCAGTTCAGCACTGGGCTCTCTGCTGCCCAGAGGACTAGCCCAAATCACACTTCAGCTGATAGAGCCCATTCCATCAACTCTCTCTGCTAGTGTGTTCAAAAGAGGACAAAGTCTCTCCCACAGAGGAAGAAGTAAAAACCTCAAACAGCTATCTGTCCTCTCCAAGAGGCTTTCCTGGCTCTTGTACAAGGCAATACGCTAAAACAGCAGCTCTGCTCTAGTCAAAGTTAATAAAAATTCATGGGTTCTATCTGTGAAAAAATTCAAAGCAGCACAGCCACACAGGGCTTGACACACCCCAGCTCTTGGGAACTCTGGACCCAATCCAGCTTGTAACAGTTCTTTTCTGTCTGGACCCATCACAATATAACATGGTGATCTGGGTTCTGTTCTGTAGTGACAGGCTACGACCAATTCTCTCTTAATTCAGAGGACACTAGTTGCACACATCTGGCAGCTAAAGAGTCAGGCTCCTGGATTACCAGCTACTTGCACTTTTAAGGCATTTATTTTTCTTACTCAGCATTTCTGTTTTCCGTATGAAAGTGTAAAGACATTCAGGATAATTTGACACTCTCTCATAGCATTGCTTTTCAAGGCCAAGTGGTAGTAAAATTTTTTTCAAGTAAGTAGGACTTGGGATTATTTTTTGGAAATCACAAGAACGATCATTGGAGAAAGGTCATCACCAAACAGCATATTGATGTGTTTGCCCAGCATCTGTTTTTTCTTATTTTGTCTGCTTTGCAATCATTTTTGCTTACATGTTCATAAATAATTTAGAGTTGTGCTTCAAAACACACTATTATTCAAATGAGAAAACAGGGTGCTTTTTTAAAGCTAGCAGTAACTACAAGAAAGTAAAGAGAAATTAAATGGAATAAGTTTCCAAGGGTCTTCTTCCCCTCTTATACTAACCAGCTAAGGGGTCTCTAAATTCGGGAAAACTGAACAATAACACCCAAAATTCCCCATCTTTTTCTCTTTGGTGATATTCTCTCTTCTCTTTCCTTAAGAGAGGAGGATAAACACCTCTTTTTCCCATTATGGGAGAGGCCTTACTCTTGAAAGGCCACTATATGACACACAGACTTTAGCAAAATGGCATCAACAAAGAACAGTTTCAGCCATCTCTAATCTGGTATGGACACTTCAGAGAGATGTAGCCAGAAGCGCTTTCAGCTCAACCTGCCACTTTGCAGTTGTCCTGGTTTAGGCTGGGACGGAGCTAGTTTTGTCTCCAGCAGCTACCGTGTTTCAGATTTAGTGTGTGAAGAATGGTAATAGTACACTGATGTTGTTGGTTGCCGCTAAACGATCGAGCACATTCTGCAGTTTCCCAGGTTTTGCTAATGTGCAGGTGCAAAAACTTGGGAGGGGTAGAGCCAGTACAGTTGATCCAAACTGTCCAGAGTATTCCATACCATAGATGTCAAGCTCAGTATAAATGAGGGCTGGCCAGTGGGCCCCTTCCCTTAAGCTTCCCTTCTGGTTGCTTTTTGTTCCCTGCTTTTCCTTTTTTCGTTCGTTTGGCTGTTCGTTCCCTCGCCTGCTCTGTCTGGAACTTGCTGTTCTGGGATAGCTGGGGGGGAATATCCCTGCTCCATGGCTGCTGCTCAGGATGGGCTGTATCGGTCGTTGGGTGGGGAGAAATTGTGCATCGTTTGTTTTATATAGTCTATTATCCTTATATATTATTACCACCATTAATATATTTTTATATTTTTCCTTTGCTGTCCTGGTGAACTGCTTTTATCTCAACCCATGAATTTTCCTTTCTCTCTGATACTCCTCCCCACCCCACTGGGGAGAGGGGGAGGGAGTGAGCGAGCGGCTGCGTGGTATTTGGTTACCATCTGGGGTTAAACCACAACAGTCCTTTTTGGCGCCCAACATGGGGCACAAGAGGGGTCTGGCTAGCTCAGCCGAGAGAGCATTAGATGAGGGTCCAGGATTTAAAGCCCCCGGGGTCAGGCTCAAAGGGTTGAGATAACAACAGATTTGACCAGAGTATGTTAAAACAATTTGTTATAAGCCTCCATTGTATTACTTTAATTGTTGCTGGTCACAATGTTGTCTTATTTCTTTAGAAAGTTGTTCTCAGATTTGTATCATGTAGCACCTTACTTGCTGTTTATCAGTATTTAAGTATTTATGTCCCAGCCTAAACCAGGGCAGCAGTATCTTTATGAGTTTGCACAGAGAGAAGGCTTTGTCTTCCATCATCTACCAGTACCCTGATATACACTGTGAGAACATCTTATGCCTAGTCCAGAAATTTCTCTTCACTTTTTCCATGCTTTTTTGTCATTACTGGTTGTCCTGGTGGGAAAGCTAGTAGGGAAGGTAGGTCATCATGTTTAAAGGAAGGATCATTGTATGGTCCTAGAACAAAAGAAAAAAGACCCATACTGAAGTATTTGGTCAGAGGAGTTAGCTGTTCTTCCTCCTAGCAGACACACAATGTTCCTACCATCAAAAGTAGCATGACTTCTGTTGGAGACTCTTGCCAGTGCCTTTATCATAGCTACTTCCCTGCCACAGGAAACAAAGCTGTCCCACACACATCATAGGTTTATACTCCACAAAAGTATTACAGTTACTGTGCTTATCTGACACAGACATGGCATGTCAGGCAAATCCTGCCAATTCCATTCTGTTTTTTAAGGGAATCCAAGAAAGAGGCAAAGACTTGGCTGCAGGCTTGATGAATCGTTCCTGCCAGGCGTATCCAGCTTGCAGGCTCACTGGCTAAGCACCTGTACACTAGAATAGCATAAACAGCTCTCCCACTGAAGAAGTATGTGAAAGAGTGAGGACATAGAGACTCCTCACCACCCTTTGTCTGGTGGATCCTCTTAGTATCTACAGAAGTTCTCAAAGGTAGCACCAAAGAGCAACAATGAGAGAGCAGCATCCATAGCCTGATAGTCACATGCTTGGGTTGCCTTATGTTCCTGTCGTAGGGTGGAGTGAGTCAGCATTAGTCAACATCAGAGGGAACATTTATGGAGAAAGGTTTATCCTTCAAATGCAGAAACAGTGTCTGTGAATGACCTTTCTGCTGAGTGCACTTGAGGTAGTTTCCTTCCATATTCCAAATTCATCAGACAACTTACAATTAGCACTTATATGTGTGTATAACACAGAAAGTAGGTACAGGTCCTCAGCAGTCTGAAGCAAGATCTGAACCATAGCAAAAACCAACCAACCAACACCACAACCCCAAAACTCCCGAAAACTCAAAATAAGTAAACAAAAAACCCCAACACACCACACACATCGCCCCCTCTCCCCTTATTTTGATCTATTCATCAGTCACTGAGCCCCACGTGCCCAAACACCACTTCAGTGACAAATCAAAGGATAAAGAGAAAACACTGACAAAATAATAGACTTCTAACTTTGGTCTCAAGTTCATAATCAGCCTGAAATTAGAATATACTTTTCAATATTTCATCAACAGAATTTTGAAAGAATACAGATCGATTCTTCATTTAGTTCTTGATCATGGCAGAGAAACAAATGCATTTTAAGGTAATTCATTAGTTGCTGACTTGAACAAGATTGACAAATCTTATCTTAAAGGCGGAGGTCATGAGAATGGACATTCAAAATGCAATGTACTCAGGTGAGCCACTCTTTCTCTAAAATTTATTTCTAGTTGGGAAAGCTCTTTTTGTTACATTTTTCATTTTCATGTTGTGGAATACTTGGGAATATACCTTGATAAATAATGTTGATGTAGACTGTAAGACTGTAAACTGTGATTAATACTCCAAGCTATTGACAGTGACAGATATATCATAACAGTTCATAAAATAATGGTTATTCTTAACTTATCCATATCCTGGAAAGGAACTTGGGCATCAAACCTAAATATGACTTTTTTTTTTTTTTAATCTGTTTCTAAAACCATGCTGGTTAACCTGAAAGATACAACTTATTTATTGAATTAGGGTTCCTTAGAGGTTAAGCTGGTAATCCATGGAGACTGCTCCGTAACTTTTCCTTAGCTGCCATTCATTAAATATGTTCCATCTCATGAACTATGAATCATTTCATTTTTAAGCACTCTTTGATTTCCTCTAAATTTATCTAAAACTTTATTAGATACAGTCAGTACAGCTCTGATAGACAGCCCGCATACATTTAAAACATTCCCAGTGGAGAAGCATAAAACATTTAAAATCTATATTTGATCTGACAACAGCAGTACCGTGTTTGAATTAGAAACAGATTAGACATAATTGAAGATAAAGAGGACACAAGCATCACTCCCATTTTTGTGGAGTGGGCTTTAAATTATCAGATTCATCCAGAATACATTACTGAGAAACATTGAATTGTTATCTTTAGACAGCCTTTTCTAAGAGTTTACAATTTCTCAGTTCAGTGAAGCTTGCCACCAGCTTGTTATCAGAACAAAAAACGAAAAATCATTCGGTTCAGAGCACAAAACTGATCTCACCTTCAAAAGTACACATTTTCTTCTGATAACAGACACTTCTTTGGACTGCAGAGGTACCACTTCATGCTTTACAGTGAAGGCAATCTTTTTAAGATTCTTCCACTTTTCAGGTAATTCCTAACATTATAAGTAGATATTGTTTGTCAGGCTGCAGAGCCAACAACCCTTCCCACAGAGAAATACGCATACTTTCATTCTCTCCTCCTCCCCCCTCTTTTTTCCTTTTTTCAAAAAATATCAGTTGACTTTATGTCATTCCTTCCCTACATCCTTACGCAGTGACAAACATGGACTCATTACTCAGGGTAATTTGCAAAGTGTAATTTATGCAAAAGATTAAAGTTTGTTTACAATATCCTGCATTTTCTAGTTAGAACATGTTTATGTATATTAAATTTGGAAATAAGCCTCAGCAATATAAAAAAACACCCCAGTGATGCAACTCAATATAAAATAGTTTGACAAATGCATTATCATTTTGACCCACCCATAAGAAGAGTGCAAAAACACACATAGCGACAACTGAACGCATTAGTAAGTCCCAAAGTCAGCGATAAGTGTTTTCGCTTAACCTGCCTAGCCCTTAGCAAGGGTGTGCTTGACCCCAGTCTGGTCCCAAAAAAGTCATATTCCTTACATTGCTTTTAGACATCCCAAAGGCTCATCTACTCTACACGATATACCTGTTGCTGACAAAAAGTTCAGCCACAAGTGTAGCTGAATATGGACAAGGACTTGCTCACAACTTGCATAATTAGACACTGTAGTTTAAAGGCAACTACACAAAGATACATGGGGGGTTTGTTGTTGTTTTGGGAAACTTACACAGGGCTCTTGCAAATATTTGTGTTTACTTTGAATCTCATTCTACATAATTCCACAATTCTGTGACACAGCTGAACCTCACTGCCTCCTTGCAAGTCACATGGCTCAAAAAGGTTTCCAATCACTCTTTGAAGTTGGGTAGAAGTTTAATAAACACTAGCAATCCTCTGACAATGCACTCAACAAGTAAGAACACAATGAAATATCTGTCTATAAACTGTACTTTAAAAAGGGTATTTCCATGGTGAACTTTATTTTTCAGCTGCATTAAGAGGCATGAAAGATTAGAATTGACAAGTAAAGAAATGATTTGGAAAGATTCCCCATTTTCATATGCAGTTTAAGTCTTTAGACTTCCTGCAAATCATGCTAGGGGAAAAAACCAGCTACAGAAACACCTTCAGTCATTTGGAAAAATCACGTTGAAAGCAAAGCTCTGATTCATAAAGAACTAGTGTTTTACATACTAAAACAGTCAAATATTATAATGGTGCTATTTTTACTGCTTCAACTTCTGGTCTGTCAACACTTCCCTAATTAAAGTTATATTAAAGAGCATGGCTCAAATTTTCAAGAATATTATCTTCAATTTGCATGTACCATCTGAGATCATTTCTGCACCTCTGTGTGCAAACAGGCACATACTCATCAGGGAGCAGCAAGGGCTGGCTGCTTCCCAAGGGAAGGTGAGCCAGGAGCAGAAGGTCACCCCAGCACAGACAATGCCCTCACCAACCAAGGGCACAGTCCCACCGGGCCTTAAGCATGGCAGCAGAGCCAGGTGCCTGTAACTGGGTGCATCAATAGCCGCAAACGAAGCCGGCAATGAACCAGGTCCTGAGTCCCTCCAGGAGGTACAGCCAGGAGGGGTAAGAGGGACAGACAAGGACAAGCTACAGCTTACAGCCATGGGGGTCTATCCAGGAAAGCGTACCTACCTAGAGCATAGGTCCAGGTCCAGGTCCACCCAGAAGGCAGGGCCAGAGGCAGGCTTGAAGACAGACACACCTACCACGTAGCTCAGAGAGAGACTGAAGGCCCAGAGCTGAGCTTAGGTGGAGCCCCCTGGGTGTGGGGTGGAGCCCCCAGGTGGGGCTGGGCAGGACCATTAAAGGCCTATTAGTGCACTCAGGACCCTGATACTTTGCACACAAGCAAATAATTAAGCTGCTGATTATCTGACCCACCTGTACAAACAAGGAATGCCCTGATCCTGCAAGATTAAGACTACTCAGTAGATTTTTACAGGATCAGGATTTAACTTGCCTCAGGTTATGCACAGAAAAACCTTTTAATTTCAGGGACAGAGCAGAATTGAGACATTTTCAGTAGCTGCTTGCCAGGTCTTATTTATGAAAACTAAAATCAGATGTACCCTGTGAGTTTCTTAGCTAAGATCAGTTGGAAAAGAAATTTTCATTTAACCAGAAATGTTCATGTTTCAAAAATTATTTTTGTCCCAGTGGGGTAGTAGACAGAACGAAGCTTTCCACAGTTTTTATTTTAAAATACGTATACATCAAAATGCAGCAGTGGATTACCCCATGTTTCATGCATTCATCTGGAATGTGAGAGAGGACCAAGACCAAGGTTCTGCTGTAAATCAGACACTGGATTAAGTCCACCATATCTCACATCCCACTCTGAACCCCCTGACCAAGAATCTTTGGCTATTTGAGCCATGTGGTCCCTCTGTATCTCTCAACTCTGCTCTTAGCCCCAAGGATTGGACAGGAGGGTGTGTTACATTTGTGCCTCTGCATTTCAGGTTTAACTGAAATGCAAGCACAAACACAAAAATAAAAGCAAAAATTTCCAGGTGCGCCTTCTAGGACGCATTTGTGCAACCTGGAAATCCTATTCTGTGGAAGGCAGACCACGTAAACTCATGATCCTGTCTGGCCTTAAAATCTGTATTTCATTAATAAAGGAGATCCATAGTTAAAAAAACTGCCTTAAAAAATGCATTTAGCTTATGACTACTAGGGTGAAAACACTACCTCCTGCTGACAAGTAAGTTTTTCTCCTAAACATTTTAATTGATTCCTAGGAGGACAATGCTGGTAGAGCATTGACAAATGCTTCTCATTAAGTCTCTTGAAAGAAACTTGAGAACACTAAGAAAAATCTACAATATGTCCCTATTCTAGACCCAATTAAGCCAACAGACTTTTTACCTTAGAATTGGGAACAGATGACAGATACCATTCTGTATTTAAAAATATATCCAGTTAAAAAGTGCACAAGGTAAACAGCTCTACAAAAAACCCAATCATATACGCTCATTTAGGGTTATTTTTACTCTTGCTCCTATTTAAGTATGTGCCAAAGTTTTATAGATGTTATGTTGAATTCTTACCTTCAGATCTGCATAGGTTCCTCACCCCCAGTTCTGCCGGCTGCTATCCATGAGTTCTCAAGAGGTCAGTTTTAAGACTTTGAAAATGTCATCTACGGATTCCTGGTCCTGTATAGCCACTGCATGTCCCATTATTTCACCCACAGCTGTGCACTCTCCTCCTCACACTTTCTTAGTCAAACCTGTCTCTGGTTTCACAAATGAGTCTCTCTATTCAGTAACACTAACAATATGTAACATAAGAAAATGTCAAGTTAATTAGCATAGAGCACCTGAAAACTTAAGGCAAACCATACACATCAACTATATTAATGAACAAGTAAATGCAATCAAATCAAACATAGAAGCATTGTGTCAAGGCCTGGTTGCTGGGCTCTTCTTTTTCTATTTCTAAACAAGAGGGAAATGCATTTCACACGTATGACAAGATATTCTTCAGAAATACCATGGACTCATTTACACTTGACCATCTCTTAATTTTCTGCATCTACTGCATGTGGTTCAAGCAATAACCCTATTCGGGTTTCTCAGTGCTGCAGAATCAGGGGCAGGAGCGTGCTGTCTGACAGCAGGAAACGGTTCAGGTGGGCATCTGAGGGGATGGCTACAGCACTGTGAGCCACATCCATCTTTTAGAAGAGTCCGGGATTGCCACTGATTTCAAAGAGCTCCTCTCCCAGAGAACAGATCTTCAGAATACCATAGACAGCCAATTTTCAATCTAGACACCAGCTCTCATGCTCAAAACAGTCCTGCTCTAGTTTTTCGGCATGATGAGAAGTGCCATTTTGAAGAGCATTTTAGATATAAATTTACACCAAAGATGACACAGAAATGTTAAAAGTCCTTAATACAGTAATCAGTAAAAAAACCTAGTCCACACCAATCAAAGAAGAAATAACTATTTCCAAGATATTATGAACACCTTAAAAACATCAACATTTTTGTGAACTTGATGTTTATCCAGAAGAAATTTAAGGTCAAAGAAGTTATGCCTGTTGTCCCAAGGAAACATCCAAGGCAGCAGGGAGACCAAAGTCTGCAAAAAATCTCTATTGTTTCATAGCTAAAAGGGATCCTTCAGTCCATCCTTCTTAATTTATATATAAATATATATACACACACATACAGAGGAGGATTACATATATATATTTGTGTGTGTGTGTGTGTGTGTGTATACATAAAAATATATATGAAACAGAAACCAGAGAAGCTTGCCTAAACCTGAGCTATTTTCCTTAAAAACTCAGGTCCATTTTTTAATTAAATTCACCAACTATATTTAAAAGGCTTATGGTCAACTTGATTTGAAACAACTATTTAAAAATCTTCTGATTTTAAGATTCACTAACTTCTTCAGAATATTGGCCCTAAAGAAAAAACAAACTATGATGAACACTAGATTTTAAACAAATCAACAAAATAATGTAATTATTTATATTTCCCTAATAGACACAAGAAAGAAAAGTACAGAAACCTCTGCAAAAAATGGAAATACCTTGTTCTTTAGAATGCACTGTCTCATGAACATTTTGGAAGCTCATAATTTTCACAGAATTCCAGCTCCTCTTTTTTAAGAAATTGTCCACAGAGTAGAAACTGCTTCACACATACAATTTTATCATCCATCCATTAAGTACCACTATTTGTTAAAGTGTTGCTCCAGAACATAAATAGTGACCAAGTTCCACTTCTTCATAGCTACTTGACTTACTTGTTCCAGGGTATCCATATGATCCACGTCATGCTAAATGAACACCCGAAAGCGAAAAAGCAGTGGAGGCAAAGATTAAATTGAAGAAAGAAAAGATGTCCTTAAAGCCAAGTCTCATGCCAAAGCCCAAGATATTGTACTGATGGCAATGACAATTATAATTAGTCGGTTAGCAGCAAGTTTCCTGTCTGCTCCTAGAAACAAGTTAATAGGAAGTGACTGCTTGGATACATGTTTCTCAAGTATTATAATTTCTGTTTCACGCACCATACTAACATCAAAAATTCAAAGTACTTACTGTCATCAGCCAGACACAAAACATTGCACTTCTTATTACTCACATCCGCCAACATGTTGATTTAACTTACAACACTTGCTAGTGAGATGGGTTGTGAATCAGGTCTTTATGACCGTCAGTGTCACTTTCCAGTAGAGCTCAAAAAATTGGAATCTTGAGTCCAGGCATCTTCACCATGAGTTTTCTTTAGCCCATGAATAGATCTCTAATCCCATGGAGAGATGATGAAAATATTTCAACTGGCTGGACTGCTATGGCTAGTAGAGAGTGAGGTGAGGCTCACAAACCCCACCCTTTCTAACACTGGGGTTGAAGATACTGTTTTGCTGGCAAAGGTAATGGACTCACTAAAGCCCAGAGTCAAAACTAAGGGCCCTTCCTGCGTCTAAGAGTATCAGTGAAGCACAGTTTACAAATACAAGCTGTTGCCTGTTGCAAATAAGTCTCCATTTCCACAGACTGCACCCCCTGGTGGAGAGAGAAGAAAGAGGAAATTCAACATCCATAGAGCACAGATTACGCGAGCATGGTTCTGTGTGTTTGAGAACACAGTTTAGGACCTTAGTTTCCACTGTTTTCTCTTTGGTCCTAGCTTAAAAAGAGCCAGCCCAGCAGTGACAGTCTCACAATGAACAGGTAAGTCCTCCTGTCCATTCAACAGGCAGTGGTGGTAAACCTTCACATCCTTGCTGCTGAGTACTGTGGAATCAGTAGCCATCAAGTTTGGAGAAAAACAAAGCTGGCAGAAGCCAGAAGAGCTTCAGGAACAGAGTTTCCGTGCTGACTGACTATTTGCTCCTGCCCTCTTCTGTCTTTTCCTTTGCTATATCTCCTCACCTCGCCATTTCTCCAGCTGCTTGCTTTTCCATTCTCCCCTATCCTATCAACATCCCTTCTTTTCTCAACTGTTATTTTACCCTTCCTTTGTTTACTTTTCACTATTATACAGTGTAACCAATTTACAGTTTACCTATTTTTTCCCTGGATAAACTGTGATATTTCGATATATTTATTTACTGATATTTGCTATTAAAAAAACTGAAAAAGGAAGAAATTGCATAAAGATTTTCGCATGTCCTACTAGTCTGGCAAAAATAGTCTTGCAAAAAAACTTGCATTAACACTGAATCTCTAGAAAAAGTGTTTCACTGTAATTCACAAACCACTTCTGTCTGCAGTCTGTGGATTTAATCTCATAGTTTATGGAGAAGAAAAGTGTTGTGGATACGTAAGCTCAGTGGTACTTGCAGATCTGGGCACAGAAACAGTATCAAGTGTCCTGATGAGAAACGAGACACCAAGAGAGCAAACATTCAACCAATAATCATAAAGAAGCAGTTCTTGAGAATTACCCAGCCTGGAATACAGCTATAGAAGTCATTTGACACCAAATGCTCAGTAATACATGCACTGTAAAGCCAAAGACTGCCTGTGCACAATACACAAGCAAAAGTAGAAGGTAAATTTACGAACCAGCTTTGCAGACAGTCGTTCCAGCTGCAGACTTCAGTGTTTATTAGAAAGGCACTCTCAATTGGGCAAGTGAACCAGAACAAGTTAAAAAAAAAAGTTAGCCAATATCATTCAAAGAATGTGTGCTGGTGGCTGATGGAAATGACTGGATGCATTCATAAAGCAAGAGAGGCAGAGATTAAGGAGAGCAGAATATGACAGCTCACAGTGAACAGATGGGAAAAAACCTCACAGCCTCTCTTGAGATATTAGCCTTCTTGACATAAACCACTGGATAGGGGTGACTTGGCTGAGAAAACAAGTACATTCAAATGCCTAGAGGAAAGGTCAATTGTGACACTTTTTTTAAAAAGAAAGGAAAAGTAGCAAAAGTAACAATACCTGAAAAGGGTCTTTTCCAAGGTATTTGACAGATCTGTCTACAGATGATGCAGTATCATAGATGTTTTTGATTAGACCTTCCATAACATCACAGAAATTGCCATTGACATTAAGTCCAAAGAAGGTTTAAAAGTTGTTTCACTGCTATTAAGAACAAGCTGCACTTCAAATAAAGGAGTGGATTTAAATGTTGTCTCAGTGTTTTCAGTCAGATACTGAAGAGAACACTTGATAGCTTTGAACAGCCCATCTACAATCATGTGGTCTATGTATTCAGTGTAGAGTTTCCATTCATCAGAAAGAGGATCTGCCTGGAGCAAATACTGATTGTCCTGGAAAGAGTAATTTAGAGAATCGGTAACAGCGGTTTAGAATTGCTCTTCCCAGTGTGGATTTCTTATCCTAGCTAACTGATCAGTCCAGGAATAAAGGAACTCTCACTTTGATGAAGAAAAGCCTTCCCACTATTTACAACATAATTACCTTTTCATTGTAACTTTTACAAGTACATCTGGAACTAATTACTGAAAACTATTTCCCTTTGGAGTTAGATTTGCATCAGCGAGTGCAAATATTTGAAAACAGTTTTAGCTTTTACTTAATCCTGGTTTTCCTAAGTATTTACACCTACTTCACAACAATAGCTACTCCCAGGACAAAATATTTGCTAGGCCTACTATCATGTAGACTACCTGGTGGATCTTTTCTACTGTTTCTTGAATCATACCCTATAGTTTGAACTATTTTTTTTTTTGTCATCAAAGGATAGAAGAAAGGCTTTCTGCCATTTTTTTCTTGACAAAAAAAGGGTTTGACTCTATCCATACAACATCCAATTTCATATTATGCTTGAATATTCAGGTTTTCTCATCCACATTTTAAACAAGATCTCCCTGTCTGCTCATTACAGTCCTAGAGATCTGCACTCTGCCAAGTCAGAGGCAGGCATCAGTTGTTTGTCAGAACTCTCCAATTCATGCATTCTACTTCTCTTTGCAGCATGGTCTTCCACAGCCTCCGGCACAGCTTTCTAATTACAGTTAAATTTGCTGTATAAGGAGAGTAAGAAAAACTCTTATTCTTTCTAAGGTTATCAGAAATATTTTTGACCAGATTACTTCCTTCTTTGTTCAGTCTATTTATTCAAGAAACCCTGATAAATCAATTGTACCAAAACTGAGTTTACCTGTTATGCTGCAATAAACAATCGATCTTTTCCCTTAGGAAAAAAGAAAAGGATGAAAAACAAATGTACTGAAACTTCTAGTTTTAAAAACATCTAATGCCAGGTTCTCAGTGAATTTAGCCTTGTTCTTATTAAGTCAGCAGAGTCTGCATCCTATTTATACATTAGTAGAGAATCTGGCTTTCAGCGTAAACAAAATGTGCCAGGATAGCCTGTAAAACTGAACATTTTTGGCTCTCCATAAGACAGATGACTGGGCAAAAGCAGGACAAGTTTCTCTATACTGCAGC
Source organism: Phoenicopterus ruber ruber (assembly GCA_009819775.1). Taxonomy (NCBI): domain Eukaryota; kingdom Metazoa; phylum Chordata; class Aves; order Phoenicopteriformes; family Phoenicopteridae; genus Phoenicopterus; species Phoenicopterus ruber. Next base: position 19,814,391 of record CM020220.1, on the reverse strand, counting down.
TCCTCCTTTGTCTTTCTGCCATAGTTTCTATGTGAAATACCCAGATTTTAGTTCACAGACAATTCAGCCAAACTGGTACAATTCTGAATGTGCACGTTACCCTGTTTCAAAACTGGATGGTATCAGCTTGTTCCTGTTACATAACAATCTGTTTAGTCCCTAGGAAAGTCTATTTTACTGGCTGTTCATATGCAGACTAGAACCATTTTAATTAAAATCAATCACAAATTTGATTAAGAAGGTCCATATTAACTTTTACAGAAGAATGCAATATGTATCTGCACTGTTCCTGAGATGCCATTTCCATCAGCAGGACGAAGTCCCATTAGGTAATTTTTTTCTTTGTTTCTACAGGGGAGGCTGCAACACTTCCAGTCAGTACTCACCACAGTAATGACAGTAGTCTTGTCAGTATATATCTCTGGGAACTGGACTAAAATCACCAATAGATTTTATTCCAGTCCCTGAAAAGCATTCTGTTCAGCCGACTAAGAGGAGAACTTTCATCATCTATTACTAGTCTCATAAACCACTTATGCTTGATTTCATAAATTTCCTGATGGGAGGAATTAGTTCTGTCCATGCATTTACAAATTAATGCATTAGGAGTCACCCTTTTGTAGTCAAAGAAAAACACAGATACACTCAATAAGACTACAATGTACGATTAACTACAAACTACAGAGTAACAACCATCCAGAAGACAAGATAATTGGGAAAAATAGTTGAACACAGTTTGGTTTTGGTTTAGTGTAGTTGAAGATTTGAAGAGATTATTATGGTTATGTCAATTTTCTAGTATGTCTTTATATTCACACACATCTGTCAAAAAGAGTCTTCTTTATTTACCTTGTAAAGCGTGTCTCTCTTGCAATATGAGAGCACTGCAACTGCTTGGTGTTAGAAGGATGTTGTAAAATCTCAAGATATTATACCCCTTGGAGAAACAGCAGAAAGCTACAGAATCACAAAAGATTTTGTTGTTCAGAAAAAGGCAATCAGACACTAACTAAAAAGCTTTCTTAAGTTACCACATCATGACTACAGTATTTACTGAAGCAGAATTTACATCAGCCTCCTGAAAGCAAGAGCTACAAGTCTTTGCCATATGTGTCGCGCCGTTCTAGTCACTTCATTTAGATCCCATGTACAATATCCTTTTCTAAAAATGAAATCTAAATAGCGTTTCTCTTATTTTACACCACTAATGCTTCTCAGGGAACATGTATTTTGGTACAAATACACAATCCTGTTACAGCTTTTTGTACCACGAAGTAAAAATTTATGAAATCTGATACATGTGCTTCTCTCTAGAAAGAAAGAGAATTTTTACCATAAAACAAGATCATTGCTAAAACAATTAAAAGAAATCCTTAATGTCATGCAGTGAAATTTACTACTGTGTTACTTTCTGATTAAAATTACTTCATACCATCCAAATTCCAGAGAATCATTACATTGAGGACTGAGGTACAGAGGTGTAGACCCTGTGTCTAGTAGAGGTACATGTCTTCATTATATCAATCCATCAATTCCAATACTCTCTCACATTTTTGCAAAATAGGATTTGTTTCCTCTTTCTGCAAAATTCTACAGAGACAAAAGAGATTTCACCTCAATGTCATTTCTAAGTACACAGTGTGGCTATAACTTCAGAAAGTGCCTGAAGTGTTTTAAGCCCCACTGTACAATGTTTTACAGCAATACTTACAGATGATTGATGTGCTTAAAATGTGTTCTCTGCCTGAGAAGCCTCTCGTAACTCCTGAGACCATTTTAAACTGCCTGCAGTCACTGGCATGTTTTTATAAAGTGCATCACGTCCATTCCTTTACTTAAACAAACAGAAACATTTATGGTGATAGACTGCCAGTTTTACCATTGTATAAGCTGCACATAAACCACCAAATCCACTCTCAGTGACTAAAGAGGTAGCAACTTCAGATCCAAAACACTGCCTCTGGGCAAAATATCCAAGGGCTCCCTGGGACAAGTTACCTTGGGTGACAGAGAAGTTTCAGGTGCTCCGCAGAGATGCTTTCATTCCCCCCTCTGTGAAACGTCCATCAATCTAGAAAGAATGAGGCCTTCTGCTGGCCGCAGGCAAGTCCAGTTATTGTTTAGGAATCCCAGTGGCTTTTCTGACAGGCCACAGAAAGGAAAATGCATTTCTGAAGCCTGGAGAACTGCAGGGTGTTCCTTTGGCAAAACTTCAGCAATAAATGTATGGACAACAGTAAAACAGTGGGCTGCAAACACAAATGAGGACACTCTTGTGTAGTCACGAGGCCCACAAAGAGGAGAGATCTATCAGACCTCATGTGGTTTGTCACCGTGCAAGCTTTGACCCCTATTTTAAGAGCATTCCAAAATCTGATTTCTGCTGTAACTGCCAAGATAGCCAATTGCTCTTTCTTTACATTTTTCTTACAGAGAACAAGTTTCTTCACATTTTGTGAAGAAATTTCCCTCTCTTCCACATGATCCCTGCAGAAATCAGAGAAGTCAGGAAAAAAAAAAAAAAGCGATGAAGAGGACACAAGTATGATTCAATGCTCATGGAACAGTTTATAAAAATGAAAAAGTATGCTATGAGAACTTTATGAGCACGTTTCCATATTTGTCACTCACGTCAAAGTATACCTGTAATTGCTTATATAACAATGTGCAAATCTGAGCTTTTAGAGACAGGAAATAGAACCAAAATGTCACTGGCTACATCAGCTTTCTTGTATGTCTATGCAGTCTCTGCTGTAATTATTTTCCATTGGGATTCTAAAGAACTGGATATGGCCTGTCAAATTTTTGCCTAATTCCATTTTATCCTTTAAGTGTTTTGCTGTCACTGAATTTCATCAGAAGGTAATTTGGTCATGGGTGGAAAAAAAAAAGAATTCTGAGCATCAGCATGTTCATTTTAAAGTGGAAGTTTAATACAATTTGAATTTCAATGAAATAAAATGAGAAAGTGTTCAGATTTCAAGTATTTTTAAATTTCTCATGAACATTTCGGCATCCTCCAGAACTTGTGTTTTGGTTCACAAGAGCATCTGCCTTTTAAAATCTCCCTTTTTCCTGCTACCTCTGCTATTCTGTCAAGTTCCTTTTTATAGTATCTCCTTTTTCAAATCCTAATGCAGGGAGAAGTGATCTGCCATACTCTTAAGTATAAGTATCTCATTTCCACACAGGCAATAGGTATCATCACAAACTTGATGAATTTAAAAATATTTAACTTCTAAAGCCTGCATATTGGCCAGAAGGGTTGGCAAAATACCACAAATCCTCTGAATGGTACAGTAAATCTCCTCAGAATGAACTAAATCATGAAATTCCCATGAAACCTGCTTGTAATCAAGACAGAAATACTATGAAAAACTGCCTGTCTTATGACGTTTCAAGAATTCTGATTTTGGTTTTGTTTAGAAGCCAGAAGTGCCAAACCTGACAATGCATGAAAATGAGCAATGTTCCAAAAGCCATGGCAGCATTTTTAAAAGATCAGCAAAAATCCACTGCAGGTTTATTTTGAATTCTGTTCAGCTTTTTCCTAAGTCATTTGGCTAATTTCAGTATGTGTGGAAATATGTTTCCTTACTTTCTGATTACTTTAGAAACGGAGTTATCAGCCATACAAAATTTCATCTCTTATACCTTAGTAATTGCTGGCTTGAAAATGAAGACATTGCTCTAAGCATCTTTATGTTTCTTTCAAGGAGAAAAGATTTTTAATTTCTATCACCAAGGTGTGAAAATGAACAGAAAAAAAATTTTGCTCCTCTTGTTAGCACATAATAGATACACAAGTATGTACTTGCAGAGCAGTAGTACTACTAAAAACATTGCACACCAGAAAACAAAAGAAGCCATTGGAAAACTCCTATGAAAATATAGCATGTGTCTAATGGTAGGAGAGAAAATCAGTAGGTATAATCCGGAAAACAGGCACAGAAAATTAGTATGTTCCTGAGACTGCATATAAAACTGTAAAGAATATAAAAAAATATAATTGAAAATATCTAGCTAATTACTTAAAACTTATGTCAAACACCAATCCAAATAAAATATATCTCTCTGGGGGAAAAAACCTGATAATTAATTAATTAATTAATAAGATATATTAGATTGGTGAAATTAATAATAAAATTAAGGTAGAATTAAAATTAAAATAAATAATTACAGTAAAATTAATAAAATAGGGGAGATTTTCCCTACTTACTGTCTTTCATTCTCAAAGATCTCTTTGTAGCAGGTAATTTCCTCATCAAACATTGACAGAAGAACAGCAAAATTGGGATAAAAGCTGGAACTGGTGGCAAGCCTTTCCAGTAAATTACTAAATATCTGCAATTTTGCAGAAAATTCATTGAACAATAAATAAAGAACTGCAATTTTATTCTAAAATATCTTACTCTAACACCTGCATTTTTCCCAGAAGTTATTTTGTTAAAATAACTTCTGTTTTACTAATTAATTGGTTTGGGTTTTTTTTTTTTTTTTTGGCTTGAAAAGTAAACTAGGAATTGCATTAGGAACTGCACATAGAATTGTATTTTACAGTTACGTTTATTGCCTCTTCATATGCAAGATGAACACTTTGCATGAAATATAATGGCATTGAGGAAGAGATTACTAAGAACTGAATGATGGGAATGAATTTAATAAAGCTATTAAAAATAGAATACAGGAAAACAAAAATAATAGAAAAATCTAGGTACCTTTAGTATGAATGGAAGAAAAATGAACACAGAAAAAAATATAACTGTTTATATATATACATAAAAGTACATATGAAAATAGATATATTAATTATTTCTATAACTAGTTATTAGACTAAACTTTATCTTTGCTCAATTTGTAGGAGTGGTTCTGAGAGACAGTTAAGAATGGTGGCTGGAACAGCACTGTGAAAGACCCATATCTTATACCACTGGAAATCAGACTAGACAACATTCCCCAAAAGAGCCTTTTAAGAAGGCATGAAGTACTTGGGGGAGCATGGCAAAAATCTCTAACTTGCATTAACCATTGTAGACCCATTCTAAAACACAAGACACTAGAACAGTGATCTATAAATGTGAGGAAACGGTTTGAAGTAGCAGTGTGAGACAGTGCTGCAGCCTCACAAGTGGCATTGGCCAGGAACTGATGCTTTTTTAGACACTATCCTCAGTAGCTCTTAAACTATAGCAATGGGTCAAAAAGCCAGTGGCACAAAGCTCCAAGGGAACCATTCTGGCAGAAAACAGGAGAACAGCTGTCCTAAAGCACTGGACAACCACCAGTCATAGTTTCTCCACATACTCAAATAATTTCAGAGATCTTGATGGACTGAGACAACAAAAATTCTTTTTCCTCCAATCTGGTTGCACCTTTTAGTTAAGATCACTTGGAAAAAATGCTATCGGAGGTAATCCTAGAAATTCTTAACTGTTGTGCAAATGCCCATTGAGTCTGTGACAATCCAGTTTGTTCACGGGAATACTCACAGAACAAAATAAGTCGTCTTACTATGTAAATGTAGTTATAATTATTCCCATGACACTGGGGGAAATGGTACTGAAGCTACCACTTCTTCAGATGTCAAGTCTGCAAAAGACGAAGTGCAGATGCCTTGTGGACAAATTCAAGAAATACAACCAAAAAGTTCATAGTGTGATTTTATATAATTTTCCCCAATAACATGTTTGCTGTATTTGAATATGTATTACCAGCAGCAGCCTCGGTTTCTGGCAGTTTGTGGTTAAATATCCCATAAAAGCTAACTCACTTGTTCTATTCTGAACTCACTACCTTCATGCTGACAGCCCAAATTACAGTATTTTATTATATTGCATCTTCACTGTGTATTTTATTTATCTCTGCTGGGCCTTCTAGTTTTTGGCATCTATTCAAAACCTTTACCTGTGTTCTCCTGCTGTTTGTCCCTCTGGCAAACTGTTCTGGGGTTTTTTGTAGCTTCTTTTGCTTTGTAGTCAGAGCAATATCTTTTACTTTCATATGCTACAAAGTTCATTAGTTTAGAGAGCTTATGCAGTCTCTCAATGACACCAAATTGGGCTTCTGAATTGCTACACAGCTGCAAAGATAGCCTGTGTATTAAATCACCAATTTTGACAACCCGTGAAACACTGCTCGTGAATATGCTCTTTATGGCATAAAGCCAGCTTAATTTAGCAGGTAAATTTTTTAAGTGAAATGTCACAGTAAATAGGTATGTTACCTATAAGCAATTCACAATTCAACTGTTTTGTGCACTGTTCATTTACTGTTTGTTAGAACTTCACGTCTTGATTATTCATGTCTCTTCACGGGTTCCGATAATATAGCATCCATACAAATCAGAACTTTTCATGGGGCATCTAAGTTTGCTCCCTGCTGTAACAGCTACCTTGACTTCATTGCTTCTGAATTTCCTTGAAAGAGGACGTTTTTCTTAGATCTGAAAAGCTTTAACAATTAGGGCCTTCATTTGGCAATACATCCCATTGTGTAGCTCTTAAGAGTAAGTACTTTGTCTTCAATTAACTTTGGTTTTCCTCTAGAGTCTGAGATTATGGCCCAGTCTTACCATAGGCATAACAACATGCTTCTATTCACTTCAACAGTTGCACAGATATGAACAGTTAGTGAGCTTTGTTTGGTGACATTTAACTTTATCATTCTTCATATGCATTGCAAAACCCTGTCTTCTTTTTAATGTTTGCAAGCAGAATTTTATCAACAACTTTTTATTTATTTGCTTACCTCTCTGGAAGACCATTTCTACATAGTAGCTTTTGAGGAGAGACCTTTTATTCATTTTTGTTTCAGTGAAATTTTATAAGGGTCATAAGCACTTGCCTCTTGTAAAACTAAAAGGCATGTAGGTGGCAATGGCCCTCTCTTTCTTCTGAAACTTCCTACCACAGGTTTGAAATCTTACATATCAGAACTGAATTAGAGAGCACTTGAATTTACAACATTTATATCAGAGAAAGTCCTATGTTTTACTGTAATACTTTTTATAGGACTAGTGAGTTATTTTGCTGAATATATCTGCTGGATAAAAAAATCTGTGCTACAAAGAGTTAGCTTCTGCCTGCATCGATTACTTTCATCAGAATCACCCTTCGTCAATGGAGAGAGTACATGCTTCCCATGTTCCTCAGTCAGCCACATCCTATGAATTGTCTGCTTTCTTCCTCAACCACAGTACAATGTCCATTTTCTCCCATGTTTTCATACCCCCTCCCCACCCCCCCCAGTTCTCCCTTCATTCTGTCTCTTCTCCATTACATGCGGTATGTTTGTACGCTTACAAACTCCTTCTCCTACCTTTTGATTTTATGATGCATCGGCTTTTATGTTTGTTGTACTTGTTGGGATACATTTGTACAGCGCTGATGGTAAACCTCTTCTGTCTCAGCAGGAAGCTGTTCCTCACAGCAATTATACCTGATGGCTTGATTTCCATTTTCCTTCAGCTTCTCAAGAAATTGTATTTTCTGAGACCCTATGAATTCTCCCTTAGAGTCTTACATAACTCAATGTATTCAACCATCTCTTTTCCATCCATCCTCTGTTTTACTTCATGTTTTTCATTTTGTTAGATATTTGGCTCATTTACTCATGCATTATCTACTCTGATGCTTTATATTTTCCCCCACTATTTCGACTGTTATTTTCTTAAAAATTTCCAGAGTTTACATGAGATCAAGGTACAAAACTCCCACTGATTTTAGTAACTCCCATTGACTTTAATGTGAGTTTTGTGGCTAACTCCCTGGCAACTCTGAAAATACAGGGTCTGATGGGTATAATTTATTTTTTGTACCTTCTTTCAACAGGAGTTTACAATCACTTATTTAAAAGAATAATCTTTTAAAAGCTTTTTCTGTTTTTGTGATCTCACATTATTATGACTTTTAATAGCTGGGGGACCAAAGAAGACATTTTAATGTAAGTTAGAGTATTTGAGCTCTGCACATCCAGATTCAGAACAAATTAGGAAAGATTAGTCATTTCCCCTTGAGTCACGGCCAAGTTTTGCCCTTGCTTCTATCGTTGCAGTCTATGGTGGTCTTCTCTGTTCTACAGCAGATGAGCACACGTCTTGAATAATGAATGAGTCTGCCATCAAAAATATGCAAATCTTGTTCTTCATTTCAGTATTTGGACATATCAATTTCAATTTCCTAAATCCTCTAACTTGAGCTATTAATGATGCTAAGACAATTATCTAACTCTACCAGACTGCCTATTGTTCATCCAACAGAAACTCCTATTTTTACTAGAATGTCAAGCTATTTCTGTAATTTTTCATATATCATTTCCTTATTCTTCCACAGTGTTTGTGTATCTTAAGTAGTAGCCAGGATGTCTACAGCTATAAGACAAGGAAACTTTGTCTGAAAAAGTAATGTATTCTTATAGACCATCAGACATAACTAAGAAGAACAGGTGAGCTTTTAGGCTCATAACCCCTTCATCTATATCTTAATCTTGTGTTCTTTCCAACAAGACTAAAATCCACTGTCACACTTCGGTCATCTAAAAAAAACGTCCTTTTCTTCCACCTTCTTCACGTATCTCCAAAGGCAGTTTCTCCAAACCTGGGTATTTTTGTACCCATTTTTCATTCCAGACATCAAGACAATTCTCACATAGCTACAATTTCTAGTGCAAATGAAGATAGAAGGTTTTAGCTACTTGTCATATTTGCTTTTAAAGTCAATCCAGCAGTTTACAAAATATGAAACAACATCAGAAATACCTACTGTAAATGAGAATGTAAAGTCTTTATTCAAGGCCAGACTGTGATTATCCTTTATGTAATTTCAAGGGGAAAAAAAAGTAATGGAAGGATTTTATATCATAATATACTGGCAGCCAACTGCTACTGTGGTCCTGAATACTTCCTATGGAGCAAAAGACCAAGGTGTTGGCAGAGCCCTGAGTCACCTTCCCAGACCAGTAAGGAAGCTGGCCATGGAGAAGATAATTCAGACTCCAAAAAGGCCAGGGTACTTTAATGCACAAACCTTTCTGCATCCCCTGTTTCAGAGAGGTAATACATACAGTATCACTTACTGTGAGCAAACAACAGGATTACATTCACTGCCTACCATTGCTTCTTAGTCAAATAAGCTATGATTGGAGTCAGGGTCACCATATGTCCCTGCATATAAAGTGACTTGCCACCACAGTGACTGATGTGATATACATCTTGTCTTCAAACTACTGCAAGGTTGTGTTGTAAACAGATTTTCAGTTACTAGCATTGATTTTAATTGGAACTGATGAGATATATCTCATTTGTCCATATTTTTCAGATTTTCTTTCCCCACTTTTTCTTTACTGAGGAGACATATACTCCACGTGAAAGAGAGCTTTATATAAAAGTTGACACCATTTATCCAGTCTTGGGCATTGAAAAAAGAATATTTGCCAAAATTACTCATTTCCCAACATTTTCTATTTAATTACATGAAGGCTAAAAGCTGCACATGAACCAAATATAAATAAATAAAAAATCAAGCCATACAAACCTGTAGGTGTGGAAAACAGGCTAGCTGCAGCTAAGTTTTCATTGGAGGTCTGCCTGGAGCATTTTTCAGGATCAGGGCCTGCCGTATCAGGTGATCCTACCAACATGAATTACACTAGTTCAAAGTACAATTCTAATACAAATTAATCACAGCACATACTCAAATATTTATCAAAATGTTTCTCAACCTAGTAATTTCAGACTATAGAATTTTGAGATATGAAATAGATTAAGTATTTTACCTTAGAAGCAGATTCCAGTCCTTTTGACTCTTGAAATGCAGGATTTAATACTGTTCCTAAGTGGTGACCATTCATCTGCCAACTGAATCTCACATAATGAGAGAGCTTCCTGCATTACAAATGTATGGAAAGTTCTACCTCAGAATTCAATTACAAGTATCAATACTTGCTATTCAGAGCAACAGCTCCAAAATAAAGCTCTTTAATTTCAGATTATAATTGAAAGTGTAACCAAATTATTGTATATTCTGTCGCTTTGGGCACCACTGACAAATACAGGAACTAATCCTGTACCTGCTACTCACATTAACACTAATGCAAGTAATCCCATTCAAATTAAGAATGTGTAAATAAAGATTATTCATGTAAGTAAAAATTACAAGATAGGGTGGATAAATCCCCTGAAATTGAATGATACAATCCATTTATTTAGTTTCTTTCTCTAAGGTATGTGGTTTCACATGCCTGGCTGAAGCTAAAAGTACAACTGAGGATACAAGACCCTAAATAACTGATACTGCACAAGGTGCAGTCAGCAGCTCTGATACCAGTTGTTGAGCTTATGAAAAAAGCAGTTCCCGAGATCTCCCTCCATCCCTCAGTTCATGTTCTCCCACATGCTCACAGACTCTAGGAGGCTCCTGACTCAAGCACAGGGCTCAACCTTATGAGCTATTACTTAAGCAGGTACAGCCTACTGCTCTGACCAGTCCCATTAGAGGGAATGAGACAGAAACAAACGTTGGCAGAATTACACCTAGAATTTTCTTCTCTATTTTTCTGCCTCAGTTTTAGATCCTCACCCCACCATTACTCAGTTACAGCACAGATGACTTACCAAGAAATGACATTATAACCAAGATAATAACATCAAAGGAGCACTTGAGTAAGAAAAAGTTTTTAAAATCATATCACCATTCTCCTTAAAAAGGGCTGAATAAAAATGCTATGGATAAAAAACAGTTAGATTTAGACCACAGTATTCCAAGGTGCCTGGTACTTTCAAACATTTGCATGCTTAAAATCTTCTCATACACAGCTCTACAATCTGTACTGGACCATTCTAACCACACTTCTGCCACATAGCCGGGAATGTAACAAGCACAGCTGAGCTGGTGACGAGAGGAATTCACCTGTGTAGACCCAGAGCTTACTTCCCAGTCAGCTTCCCATGACTTCCAGTCACCCTGAGCCATCAATCATGCCTCGATCTGCCTCTGCGGCAGCTGGATTTCCTGCCAGCCCTTACTAACAGTCCAGTGCTATGTGAAATCATCAGTCCTTCAAATGGCAAGGTAAAGGCAATTAATGTGTAAGGTTAAAAGTAGAGTTTTGTGGCTTGACTCCCTAATCCATGTCATCACTCTCAGGATAAGTATTTTTTTAAAATTTGTCTTAAAAATAAGCAAGCCATATCTAGATCAAGCAAGTATCTTCTGTGCAAGAGTAATAATCACATTTCACCAAAAATTGAGTAAATCTATCGTGTAAATGAAGGACTCCCTAAGCACACATTAGCAAGAGAGACCATAGCAATCTGTCATTTCAATGATCCCTGAACAACAGGATCTGTAAGTAATTTTGATAGAATAGATTGTGACAGCTTCATAGGAGTTACTACAAGTTGCATAGGCAAAAATCTACAGGATAAAAGGAATCAAAATAGGCTGTAGGCTGTTATGTCAATTCACATATGATCAAGCATTGAAAGTAGCCTTGCTAAAATTGGTGAAAGGGTTCACTAGAATAAAAAGACACAGTGATGGTACAGGAGTGACTAAAGTGTCACATATGAGCTAACCATAATGAGAAAACCAAATGAAGATTTTGTTGTTAAATGAAAATATAAATAAACCAAAAAGATTTCTTTTCATCTTTCAAAAAAGCAAAACTAAGCACTCTATACCTCATCATATATAAAACCAGTATGCACGTATGTATATTAGCTTGACTGGCCTCCCAGTCAACCTACCAGTCCTGCGAGTTAGCTGTGTAAAAACAGAAAAGTCTGGATTTTTTTTTTTTTTACAAGAAGATAAGCCCAAGTTATTAATGCATAGCACAGTCTGGTATAAGTGGAAGTAGGTGTGCTGGCATTATTTGGGTTATAAATCTTTTACCCTCACCTCCTTCATTTGTCCTTGTATATCATCTTACACAGAGATAGTCACAAGAAATTTGCCAAGTAGGACAATGTTAGAAAACTGCATTAGCCTTCTCCTTGTTGAACAACTCTGGTTTTAAGAAAATCTTTCTCCATTTTACAGAACTCTCAAACAAGACACTTACAATAAAATACTTCAAAGATAGTGAGAGCGGATAGCAAAATATGGTGCTCTCCACTCAACTTCTCTGCAAAAGAACTAAGAAGTTGCTGTCTGTGAAAGAGAATGAGTGGAATTTATCTGCCAGCCCATACCTGTGAAAAGTCAGAAAAGAAATAATTTAGAATAGTTCAGAAATGCTTGTCCTTCATGGGAGTTAGAGGTGTCTCAATTCCCAGAACTGTTGTGAGGTACAAGCATGGTTTACAACTTTAATGCATTACAGGAGATCTAGGCCACAAGATGGTGTTCTGAATGCACACTAGAAGCCAAAACCACCAGATCCCAACACAGGCTGATAAATGACTGATTTACCTAAATTGTAACGCCTCTTTTCCACATTTTTTTGAAACTTTGATGTCCCTCAGTGTTATCATTCACCAACTTCAGACAACTTCTGTAAGTAAAGCAAACTAAAAAAGAAGAAAGGCATATAACTTAGTAAAATATGATAATAATAAAACAACATGATACATTGCATATAACAGCTGCCTCTACAGAAAGAGCTTTATGGAAATGTTACAGCATTTGTATTTACTAACCCGTTGTAATCCAGTGGGCTGTGTTTACTTGCCTGTGTTTGCCTTCCAACGCCCATGAAACTCTTCCCTCATGCACTGAACTTCTTCACTGAACACCTTTCCTCTCTGACTCCCAATCGCTATTTCTCCAACTGAGAAGGTCAGTAGCTGGTGTAAGAAGCTTTAGGGAACAGCAGAAGAGCTTGAGACATCAGAGCTTCTTCTATCCTCTTATACAAATAAAATGTTTAATTTCGGTGACTTCAGCAAAAGTGACTTCAGTCAGTGTCAGTGGCTTCATTCATAGAATCACAGAATCATAGAATAGTTTGGATTCAAAGGGACCTTTAAAGGGCATCTAGTCCAACCCCCCTGCAATGAGCAGGGACATCTTCAACTAGATCAGGCTGCTCAGAGCCCTGTCCAACCTGGCCTTGAATGTTTCCAGGGATGGGGCATCTGTCACCTCTCTGGGCAACCTGTTCCAGCGTTTCACCACCCTCATCGTAAAAAATTTCCTCCTTATGTCTAGCCTATATCTCCCCTCTTTCAGTTTAAAACCATTACCCCCTGTCCTATCGCAACAGGCCCTGCTAAAAAGTTTGTCCTCATCTTTCTTATAAGCCTCCTTTAAGTACTGAAAGGCTGCTAGAAGGTCTCCCCGGAGCCTTCTCTTCTCCAGGCTGAACAACCCCAACTCTCTCAGCCTGCCTTCATAGAAGATGTGTTCCAGCCCTCTGATCTTTTTTGCAGCCCTCCTCTGGACCCGCTCCAGCAGGTCCACGTCCTTCTTGTGTTGGGGGCCCCAGAGCTGGACACAGTACTCCAGGTGGGGTCTCACCAGAGCAAAGTAGAGGGGCAGAATCACCTCCCTCAACCTGCTGGCCACACTTCTTTTGAGGCTCAATGTCTAGATGGAGATCAATGACAAGTGGTGTCCCTCAGGGGTCTGTACTAGGACCAGTACTGTTTCATCAATGACATAGACAGTGAGATCAAGTGCATGCTCAGCAAGTTTGCAGACGACACCAAGCTGAGTGGTGTGATTGATACACCTGAGGGACGGGATGCCATCCAAAGGGACCTGGACAAGCTTGAGAAGCGGGCCTGTGTGAACCTCAGGAGGTTCAACAAGGCCAAGTGCAGGGTCCTGTAACTGGGTCGGGGCAACCCCCAGTATCAATACAGGCTAAGGGATGTAGGGATCGAGAGCAGCCCTGCCAAGAAGGACTTGGAGGTATTGGTGGATGAAAAGCTGGACGTGAGCCGACAATGTGTGCTTGCAGCCCAGAAGGCCAACCGCATCCTGGGCATTCATGTGCCACTATAGCTGGAAGATGTCTTCTCTTTTTTTATCCAAGAAATAGGTGTGTTTGCTAAAAAATGCAGACTGAGACAACCCCAAAATAACTGCCCACTTAGTAAACACACTGGGCTAGCTACAAAATTTTGGCTTCGGTGCCATTTGTAAAATAGCATTAGTGTTGGCAACCTACTCCTTGTACCTTCTATCATATAAAAACTAGGGCACTCGGTCAGGAATTTGCAGGCATTTGAAGTGACATGTTTGTCCCACACTTACCCCCTTCAGAGTGCCCTCTCTCAGAATCTTTCCACCACTCTCTTGGGATTGCAGGTGGGAGATTTCAAGAAATCAATTGTTCTTCAATAACATTTCTTCCATTAAGCTATCAAAACTCAAAATTCATTTTCCTAATTCAGGCAGTCCCCAACACATTTACAAAATTTAAATCTAAGAACAATTTAAAAAAATGCAAAAAAGGCAAGTGCTATAGAATGCAAACCTGTTAACGTAGTGACTTTATCCTGCCAAAGAGAGGATTACTTGGCACCAGGTCACACGCTCAGTGCAGACACAAAAGTGAGACCACAGCAGTTAGGGGCAGACTCAAGAATTTAAGTATGCACTGAAACACCTTCACTGAAAATCCAACTGTGTTTGATTTCCAGATACAAGTTCTTCTGCTCTCTGCTTCGGGGCAGTCAAATGCAAGTCAGCTTTGGTCCAAAAACCCCATATTGTCACAGCATATATTAGCTCGGGAAAAAAGGACTAAAACAGCTGTGGAGCTTTCAGAATGAAGTTGCCTTCTGTCCAGAGCTCAGAAGAACTTGTGTCTGTTAAAAATCAGTCTACATAGGCAGAGACAGCTTGACTCACTTGCTTATAGTTAAATGTTCTTCTTTCCTGATAACTTTGAAATCAATTTCACTGTACTAAAAATATTTCTTGAAAACAGACTGTAGCAACAATATGATTATGGGACAATTTTGATTAAACAAATTTGAACTGTTGCGAACAAACCATTTTCAAAAGTAGAGACCTTCTCCCCAATAACCGCTAATTACAGCCTAAAAGTCCTGGCTTTCCTTGTCTCAACTGAACATACACATTGTTTTTCTGACAATTCATGCATCATAGGCTGCACTACGTTGTTAGCCCACTGCTTTTTTTTAAATATAGGACATAAAATTGTATTTAATTTTGTATACAGATTAAATATTAAGTTGATTACACTACCTCAATATACGGCAACATTTCAAAAATGTCATCAAACTGAGAAAATACCAGTGCAGAAGCAAAGTCCCACTGTTTAACAGCTTCCCCCTTTTCTAGCACTCTAAGGAATTGTTGTCTTTTAAGTATAAAAAGCATTCTTAAAACTTCTGAATGCATACACTTTGTTGGACATTTTCGATTCCTTCTTCCAGGTCTATTTTGAAAATCTCTGCATAAACTCCTTTCAATTTCTAAAAATACATGTAATTATTCCCATAAATTTGAAATCTTACACTTCTATATTTCAAAATATAAGATTCCAGTTAATCATATAGCTGTGCAATATCAGCCTGCGATAGTGATGATATGCCTGTAAAATAAATGAGTAAAAACTGTTTAGTTCTTCAGAGCTTGATGTATAATAATTAATAACCATTTTGTTCCAGAAGTGCATGAAATACAGAAAAACATATAGATCGTGACAGAAAAACTGACCAGAGATGCACATGCATTACTATGACAGTCAGGGCACATACTTAGTGGTATCAAGGAGATCTGTGGTACAGTAAGCTGAATAAATGAAACAAATTTCTAGAGCAGGAAGGGAGGCAGAAGCAGCAGCATTTGAGGCTTTGAGAAGGATCTCTTGTATAAAAAAACCCATGGATTGGCATCAACCTGAAAGTATTTTCTTTCATTCTGAAGATTTTTAACCACCTTCTTTATCAAAATAAATGAAAAATGCCATGGGGGGCGGGGGAGTAGAAACCTTTTTGGTTTTAATTTCTCAAAACAGAGCAATTCAGCTTTAAAAAAAAGAATGAACTATGGCCAAATACTCAATATCAGATCTTCTGACTTTTTTAAAAAATTTACTTTCATTTTTTCCTGACAAAAATGTTTGCCAACGTTGAGCAAAAGTTAGGAATGATTTGAATTTTTAAAAGATCCTTTTTATGATGAGTACACTATGAACAGTAAAAAACATCATCCTACCCTTAGAGATATCTTTTCCTCAACATTGTGCAAGATGTAGTAAATATTTACATCCTCATGCTTCACTCTACTCCCCTGTATAATGATATGCTGCCATACCTACACTGTCTTTATGTAAAGTCTGATTCATTAATGATTGTAAGGCACACTGAGAGGCTCACTTAAAAGCATAATATCAGAAACAGCTTTTGCAAAGAGCATCATAAATGAAGTGTTATTATAATAAAATTCAACTTTTCTATAAGAAAAGGTACAATTACATTCATATGTATTTCTTAAAGACTAGAAAGAATGATTTCGAAAGTTTTTAATCAACAAAAATGCACTGCTATCCACGTTTAAGTACAGAAGAGATCATTCAGTAATGATTCTATTTTTAACATCTTATATTTGTGATCTGGAAGCCAAGTATAAGAATAGGCTTAAGCTGATCCTTACCACACACCAGACAACTGAGGGTTAAAATCTGCATCTTTGCTCCTGCTCTCCTATGCCAAGGTGCAACAAAGAGGCCTAGCTCCAGGTGATTCGATGTGCCATATGTGCTGCATTTCCTGCACACGCTAGGAGTTGAGAACAGCATTTCCAGGTTTACAGCTAGTCTGATTTTCTTGCTTTTTGTCAGTTTAAGCCTGCCCCCTCCTGTTGTTTATACATTTTATTTAATTTGTGCTTTTTTTTTTTTTTTTAATACCAAGGACAATTAAAAACATACAACAAAAAGGCACAGGAAGGGAAAATGGAAGTATTCCCTGAAAGACTTATAGCCAAATTCAGCCCTTTGGAGAATCTGCTCACAGAAGCATGAAATTTTCACAGATGTCTGGGTAGTGCAAGGGTAGCATGATTGACATGTTCTGCTGCCCTTGCTATTCAGAATATTTTAGTGGGTGGCTCTGGGTGTGGGAGGGGCTTCTCTTTCACAGTGTTTCAAAACACAAATCAGCATAGCCTTTTTCAAAAGGGGAAGACATATACTAAAAATGCTGACCCATATGCTGAGCTTTAGCCTCTCTGAGTGGTCCTGCTGACTTTGAAGGGGCCATTCATATGTGCAAGGTACAGCATTTGGCATGGGCTCAGTTGTATGGTCAGATTTTAGGAGGTATGCCAGCTTTGCTAAGGCACCTCAGACTGATTAACTGGTTCTGAGCTCTGCCATGGAGGGGCAACAACAAACACAGGAGGCCGAGACATTGTGGGTCATGCTGCAGCTGTGCTCTACAGAGCTTCAACAGCAGTGATGCTAGCATGGGAAGGAAAAGAACAGGGAAACAAGACCACTCAGACTACAGTTTTGAGGCTATTATAGCTGGCATGCAGCATATCTTTTACTACAAGAACACCCTACGTGCAAAGGATAGCTCCTCACACACAGACTCTTCATGGAGCAAGCATATTCACCCAGGTTTGCAGAGGCAGTAAGATGGGAATCGCTGGCAGTAATTGTCCTCCAGCCACCACTTCCCCTTGGGATTTGGCACGATGATGGTCTAAGCACTGCCAGAAACAACAGAACAATGAGATTAGTCCAATGCTACAGACTAATCACTTCTCAGATTAATTTGGAAATTAAAAGTCTACAAAAGCAACTATCATTGGTAAACATTTTGCATTTATTACAAGTACTGTGAACCAGATTTCCCTTTCTCCAAATATCTCTATCCAAATGTCCCCAAAAAAGACCAAAACATTTTTAAATAAATTCTATGCATAAGCCTATTTTTAGCAACCAAGTTATGTATCTACAAGAACAGGGCTCAGGGTCAACAGTGCTAATCCAAAAAGCACTGCTTGCAGCAAAACAGTACACTTAACATCACAATCCTATTCTATTTCCACATTCTGGTCAGTAAGACTATTTTCTGACCACGTTCATGCAATTAAATAACAGTGAATCTCTTATTAAATACAAGGCCTGATTCTCATCTCACAGAAATTGATGGCAAAGTTGTTAGCTGAAGTTTGGAACTGATCACACTCTATTTATATCTAACATATATAACATGCTAAGTTGTTGGGGTTTTTCGGGGTTTGTTTTTTTGCCACAAGAAAAAGATCTGGCAGCGTACATCTGTTTCACAGTAAAAACAAGTTATTAATATTACCCAGTAATTCAGCTGCTTCCCAGCCTTTGGGCAAACTTTGGTGAAGTGAGCAGACTCCCTGTTTTCATACTTGTTAATTCTGCCAGCTTCCTCTTGAGGAATTTACATGAGAATATGTTCATTTTCATGCAAGTTAGAGTCTGGAGGTTATTTCCAAATAGCTTTCCAGAGTAATAAATATAATCCGGTTGTAAAGCTACACCCTGCACTATGAGTTAGGTGCTGAGTGTCTGTTTAGTAAAGAAAATACAGTAAACCAATATAATAATTGCACAAAATGGAATCCAGACACAATTCCAGCAGGTTACATTGAATGCCCATCACTGGGGGGGGGGGGAAATAAATCTTTCAGATAGTGTATTAATAACTCACAGCAACACTGGAACAAATAATAAACTGTAAATTGCTTTTTGTACTGAACACATTCACCACTAAAAGAGGAAGAAGAACTTTCTTGTTATAGAAACTTACACTGGTGCAGGAAATAAACCTTCTGGAATTCCAGCTGAAAAACAGAAAATGAATGACATTTTCCATTTCTCCCGGGAGACCTCTTTCAATTATCAAGGTAGAGACTCAGTAGGAAGCTATTTAACATACGAGTTTTATCGATCATATCTGCCTTTGGAGTGAAACTGTTGTCCTCAGCTGCCTTGATTTCAGCCACTCCTGGCTCTCCTTTTGCCACTTACCAACCATTCTCTCAGTGTATCAGCACAGGTCAAAAGATGAACACGGCTTACATGCACTACTCCCACAATTCCAGTTCAGAACAGGCTAAGCAAATGCAACATTTGTACTGCCAGGGCACTGGAAAAGGGCTTTTGTGTAAATGAAATACGAGTCTTCAAGTTATGGCTTAGAGAAGACTCAAATAGTGCTGACACCTTTGAATGACCCTCCATGTGTATCCTCAAAACCATTGACTGAACTCCCAATGTCTTGTCCCAGCACGCACAGGATTCAGAGTTAACCCTGGAGCTGGTTGCCTGAGAAGACAGTTGTTTCAAGATCCTAGTCAAGAATTTGGAAGTGACTCTGACACAGCAATAGATCCTGAGAGCCAAAGGTTCACTCTTTCAGTTGAATGGATAAAAATCACTTCTTGAAACCAGGACTATAGATAACTTAAAACATTCATCTCTCCTAAAGAAAAAAAGAGTAGTATTCTCCCTTAAATGTGAGAGTGCATACAACAGCAAAAAAAAGAAAGAAAAAAAGAGAAAGATTGTGTGTGAGATACTCTGGGATACACAGAGTTAATTGTTCGACAAGAAATTCTATCACTGTTCAGAGATGATCTACATAGTTTGGAGTATAATGTAATATGCTCCTCTTAAAGGAAGTTGTCAGTGTCTGATGGGTTTTTATTACAATTGCTCACTATAAAACGCACTATTTAATTACTAGCATGAAAGTGATTCTAGCATAAAGGAAGAAGGGGAAATGAGACCTCTCCACCTTTTCAACAGTTAATGCACTTGTGCACGTAAAAATACAATGCTTTTTCATATGTATTTTTAATGATGCATTGCATTTTCTTAGATCTATGCGATGTAATTTCTCTGTTGATGTCCTTAGATATGATGCAATATCTAAAGCAATATATGACCACAATATATAATTGAAATAAATCTAAAATTCTTAAGATATTGATCAAGAAGAGATTAGTGATTCTGTGCCCACTGGACAGTCCATTAAATAGCACACAGCTAAGTGCTCAGCTTCTAAAATATGCTATCTTTCCTAAGACATTTCATGTTGAACTTCTAAGATAAGACAACTATTTAAAAAATGTTGAATTAACAGTTCATCAATGCTGTGTATAATCTGGAACTTGACTTTTTTTTTAACCAACTAACCAGATTTCAAAACATCCATTCTTGAAGATTATACAGATACTGTAATAAAGCAGTTGTCAAAATAAACAAACTAACACAGAACATAATGACAGAAAACACAAATATTTTTAACAGTGAGTGTCAGGTTTTCAACAAAGCAGAGCACAAGTCAGAGTTTCTGACAAACAGAGGTTTTTTGGTGTGCATCTTAGAATCTACAAACTGTAAGTCTACATGGCCATTCAATATTTATATGCAGTATCAAAGAAACAACTGAACATAATGTGAATTTTCCTTACCCTGACTGAAAACTCTTGTACCAGGATAACCATATCCATTGGGAAAGCAGTATTATTTGGAAAGAGGCCAGATCAGACAGATGGCAGAGAAAAGGGGATCAGGGAAATGTTCAGTGTTGGAAAGTTTCAGTAGCAATATAACGTTTTAAAGGACAAAGAAATTGGTTGGTCTCTTCAGCTTCTGATATTACTAAAAACAAAGACAGGTATGGCATAAACAAAACACGTTTTTCTAAATTAAACCCAATAAATATAACCACCTGTGGTTTTGAGAAAAAGATCTGAAATATTTAGTGAAACAAGGTATCAAAATGCATACATTCTCTTCGTGTATAATCCAAAATGTTCTCCTGCGTTTTCCAAATGGGTACACACTGTATAAAAAAAAATTCATGTCTCTTAGCTTCCTTAATTTTTAAGGTAAGTTTTTGAAACTAGGGTAATTCAATTCTTATTATTTTTCTGATCTGTATGACCCTCTAACTTTCAACTTTTTAACTATGACAAAAACGTGACAGATTCATTTCAGGTGTGTGATCAATAGGCTACGCACTTCAAGTCACTGCTTTTTATTTGATGTAGTGCTGCTCACAAAAACCTGAGATAAACAAACAGACATTGTCTGTTTTCATGCTTCATGCACTGAGTTCATGGATGCCCAGTGAAACCCTAAAGTAAAGATTTAACCAGATCTAATCAAGCTATCAAACAATGATTCAAGTAGATCTGTTTCTGTTGCCAACAACACACAAAATGTTGATGTGGCTCCATCATCCAACCACTTTCATTCCCCACCTGAGTGACTCCAAGAGATCGATAAATTTGGGAATGAAGCCCTGACTCATACAACTGCATCCATAGTGTTCAGGGACATAGGTGGCAGTTGCAACAAGCAGATGCAACAAGCATCTGCTGAGACGCTGGGGGAATCCTGGCAAACTACAGTGAAACCAGTTATCTTTTGCAGACCCTCTGAACTGTTCAGGGGAAATATTTTAGATAGCCACACTATCAGGGCTCCTGTAAACATTTTCATATTAAACCCAAGTCATGTATATGTACATATTCTCTGTATTGGCTCCTATCCAGCTTAAACACATGGGCAATATGGATCCCACTGTGCCAGTCATCATGCTATACAATTATTTTCATTTGTGCTGCCACAAATAAAGAATTAAAGATAAAAGTGGTACCTCTGGTATGAAATCTAGCTTTTGTTGTTAAGATTATTTCCTTGCCCAGTGACATAAAAGTGATTAGTATGCCATTATGTGGATAAAACAATTAAAAAGTTTCTCAGAACTAACTCTGTCATCTTGGACAGCAAAATTACTGCTGCAAGGAGACACCAGCGCATTTGTTTTCGTTATAACCAAATGCACCATCCTCATAAAAATGATAATTTGACAGGGGTTTTTTGTTCAACTCATGACAATTTATCCATGTCAGTGTTTATTATCTTACTGTCATGAAAGCTCCTATGCAGACTGCCAGTTCATTATCTATACATGAGTTTAAAGCAGTATTTTTCTTGATCAGAAATGCCAAGCAACTTACCATTTTGCATTTGCCAAAATTATTTTGTAATAGGTCACTGGGTTTTTTTCTTAGAAAGCAATCTGTACTGAATCTTTTCTTAAAATATTAGATAACCAATGCATCTACTAGATTAGTATAGTTTCATTGGAGTACAGTGCCATAGTTCCAAGAATGTATCTTGGAACAAAGATATTGGCTAGTTGTAATGAAATAAGTATCAATTCTTAACTGTATTTTCTTTTAAACACTTTTATAAATGCTCAGATGTTGGGTCTTTTGTCCACTTACAAGAATATAAAGCTGGAAAAAAGTGGGTTTATTATTAGCAAAACACCAAGATTCATAAATCCTGAGTCTCAGCACAAATCTGAACATTTTACATACTACTCTGGGAAAGTAACAAAGACACAGGAAAATACAACAAGGATATAGTCATGTAAAGAAATACAGAAGACTACATTAGCGATCAGTGTTTCAGTTATGAGGGAACTGGACTTCTGGCTACAGCCTGTTCCTTCAAATTTTAAGACCTCTTATCTTTAAAAAACCCTCTCATAATCTTTGCTGAACATTTTCCTAACTACCACCAACCCTCAGTATGTTCACTTTCATATGATGTTGGTATGTATTTTCTAAAGTTGTTTTCGTCTTTTCCACCTGAATTTTTTCTGAGGTACACCAGCCCCTGACTCACTCAGTTGGCCTCAACAGTCAGCAACACTCTTCTTGATGCCCTGTTTTTCTTCACTCGAGGTTTAACATTTTCTTTTACTTCTAATATCTGCTTGCCTTTGCAGGGGCTCTATGGAGAAATCTCTGTGATTGTGCCCTCCACCTTACCAGCTCTCTATGAAGTATTTTGTTTCCTTGTGCTCCCGTCTGCATCTGAAGTCTCTAATCTTACACCTACACTGCAAGTTCTTTGGGCCTGTCTTTGGTTAGCCTTCCCCCCCACCCCGCCCCAGCGTTCTCTCTTTTAACTTCAAACACAAATCCCTCTAGTGCACACACACCAACACAAAGTACCTCAGTTCCTCAACACCTGCATCTTTCTGTATGTACCGTCTCATCCACTCTCTGACAGCTCCCTCTGGATCACTAGTTGATGATCAGTGTGGCTGAAATAGAGCCGTTACCCTCCCCACCCTTCCCCTTCTCCAAGTTAACCTTGCACAAGGTCTCCTGTCATAGCCACAGTGGATAATACTGCCATCCTGCTCGTCATTCAAACACATAATCCAGACATCATCTTCAACTTAGACTTCTCTGTAGGTCCTCTCCTAATAGCTACATACAACTATTACAGAGTCTTGCTGCTTAGTCCATGAGGTAAAGTTTTCCCACCCACCCGTATAGATAGAAGCTTCTTCAAGCTCTCATCATCTCACATCTTGGTTATTCCAGTATTGTTTCTTCCAATCCTGCCCAATGCCACCTTGTTAGATTGTCAAATAAGAACACATACACTTTATCCTACACTGCCCTTCACACGTGGAAGGAGCTTTTCAGAAATACCGGTGCAGGATCCTGTTATCTTCAAATCCTTCTTTCAAACTCTCTTTTACCACCGTGACAATTAAATGCTGAGAAAACTGCTGTGCTATGCTCCCAGACCTGCACTGTCATTGAGTCCTTCTGCTTCCCTGTCTCCATGTCCACCTGCTGTCATCTCTCATTTTACACCTACACTGCAAGGTCTTTGGGCCAGGGGACAGCTTCTTGTGTTTGTATAGTGCCACCCAGAGCAAAGCCCACTTTATGACTAGGACTTCTGGAGAACATAGAACAGTACTGCACACCACAGCAAAGCATCACTGTGGTAAGAGCAGCTGTTTCTGTCAGCATAGCTTTCCTTACTGCAGAAGAGAGAGAAACCCCAGCAGACCTTTCTTCCCACACTTGTTTGCTTGCAGCTTCTCTTAAACAAAACAGTGTCTGCTTGAAGTGGAGGCAGTCTCTCCAAGGGACACATCAGTGTCTCACACTTTGAAGCCTGTCTAGCAGTCAACCAGCCCTCTTTCCCTCATCAGAGAAAGAATAAGGTAAAGCTTTAAGAGATACAGCAAACAAAACCAGTGTCAAAACAAGCAAGGGCCAGATCCAAAACCTATTATATTTAAAGGAAATGCTAAATTTACTTTAATGGGCTTTGACAAAGGTCCGCTGTTATAAAGAAAAACAGGCTTTTGCTGAAATTGGTCGAGTCATCACAGTAAGAGGCAGAGCTCTCTTCCAGTCCCACCACTGAGTTATTCAGCCATTCCCAGCCACCTGCTGGCAGTTCACACTCCCTCTCTGGGCTGCCTTCCTGTAAAACTAACATATTCCAGCTGTTCTGTGGTTCCAAGCCTTAACCCTTGCCTCCCCTTACTAAGTACTTACTGTCTTCCTCTGTGTCTTTCCTTTTCCCAAGCAACTTCATGTCACGCTCTTTATGCAACTCTGTGATGAGGCCTAAGAGAAAGGTGAACCGTTTAGATTGCAGAGTAAGCAAACAAACAAGAGCCAAACTGGGATCTTCTTCTTTTGAATTCAAGCATGGGAATTCTGGAGGGGTGAATAAGATAAAAATAATGATCTGTTCTGGATGTGAATATTTTGCAACCACTTGTTATTTTAATTCTAATGAGAACATAAAAATAAATGATAAGCAGGTCTTTAGTATTGCCCTTTCAAATTTGTATCTTAGGAAACAAAATTAGTCCTTGCCACCCAAGTTTTATATATATACTCTATATATACTTTTCACATATATATGGATATACACTTCCTTATTCTAGTTCTAAAGGAAAATTACTGCCTTGGGATATTTATAATATGATATTATAGCAGATACAGCCTTAGTACTGTCACCATGTGTTACTGGTCATCATGAGAACAAAGTCAAGGAAAAAACCCTACAGTTTCTTTATGAAAAGAAAAAAAAATGTCTTATTTTGATTTCACTAAACTAAAAGTATTATGAGAATTTCATATGTGCCTTCTTGTCATCCACTTCTGTTCCCAGACACTGTGGTTTATACTGATAATCAGATGGAGCACACAGAATGAGTACTTATTCTTCAGCTCCATCTGTGGTTCCCACCTATTAGGGGAAGGGTAAATAAGTTCTTGCTGCCATTAATTCTTCAAGAAGATTGCTTTACTTCACTGCTTTTCAATATACATTTTCACATCCTCAGACACTGTGTGTGGCCAGCCATCGTAACTGTTTCAGTTGGAAAGAACAAGTAGAATCTGTCAATAAGTCAAAAGCAGGGAAATAATTGAGGTTCTAAAATGTGAATCTGGGAGATGGTGGAGGGAGAATACTTACACTTCTGAAAGAAACCTCTCAGCAATAAGAGGTCTACAATGACTGTACAGACACCAAGATAACATGGTAGCATACATTTAAACCTCTCCTCGCATTCCAGCTGTTCACATATGAAGAGTCAATTTATACTCTGTATGTTCTGTCTGTTTTGTGACGGGACATACACAGTTCATACTACAGAGTCATTAGCTGATGTACCTTATTGCAGGACTGAAATGTACTCTGTCAAATTCCTACACACGGAAGCACTTGGGGCTGAAAGTAAAATATCCATGAGTGATAACATTGACTTGCACCTTATTGGAGCTATTTCCATATAGAATCATAGAATTGTTCTGGTTGGAAGAGACCTCCAAGATCATCGGGTCCAACCATTAACCTATCACTACCAAGTCCCCCACTAAATCATATCCCTTAGGGCCTCATCTAAACGTCTTTTGAATACCTCCAGAGATGGGGACTCCACCACCTCCCTGGGCAGCCTGTACCAATGCCTGACAACCAGCTGTTAAAAGGAGAAAGCTGATTCAGTGTTCTCTATAAAGACTTAAGACAGTTTGAGAAACAGTCTCGGTTATTAGGAACAACAAGGTTTTGGTGATCATCAAACATACTAACAGTAAGCTAAAGCACACCTGGGCCTACATCTGAACTTCCATGTAGTTGAGAGTCCTTATCAATAAAGGAAAAAAGAATTGGAATAGCATTTTTTACTATAGAGAAATAGAGCAACAACAAAAATTCATTCCAATTTTGATTTTTTTACTTGTATACAGTGATATACACCTACTTTCTCGACATTTAAAAAATAGTTTTTAAATTATGTATTACTTCTAAAGGCATCAGGAACTGTACAGCATGGAAAGTAATTAGAGCATTTTATATCCATAGGAAGTACTTCAACACATAGATGTAGAAAAACAGGGATAAGATGGATTACCCTAAAGCATGCAGGAATTGGTTCAGAGATGTTTCAAAACTTTGCAATTGAATTCTGAAAGAAACTATGAGCAAATATGGGAAATCCTAAGCAAACTACAAAAAAAATCCTGTGGATGAGGACTCATCTTCTCTACTGAGCCCATATCCAGAGGCTTTTCCCTGCCCCTAAGAAATCTAATGAATGAGATATGGAATCTAATTTGGATATTTATTTCTAGATCAAGTATAAATTATTCCTTGGTTCCTTTTACCTTTTGTAATACGGGGGTTTTACCTCCTGCCTCTTAAGCTTTCTAAACTCAGAGTCCATTTGAAACTTTTCACTATGATCAGAGTACCTTGTGAAAGAAGAGAGCTGGTAGTGTCTACCAACCTAGACTACAACTGACTTTCACGACAGCTAAGATGGCAGTCACATGGGTTTTGGTATACGCTTCATTTGAAGATGCTAAAATTATATGTCTGAAAAGTGGGAATTTGAGAAGTAGTATTGATTTTAACCTTTAATCTCTCCAATTTATTTTTCTATTTGACTCTTTAGGGAGATTTATAGGGAAAACATGAATTTCCTACTCAAACTTCTTTTTATGGGAACTGGTATGCTAGTAAAATAGCCTTCAATTGCCACACTCTTAAAATGGCTGCAGGAAGTCCAAGGTATGGGGACACGGGGCAAGAAGCATAACTTTGTCTGTCTTCTCTTTACCATTTTGAGTAACTGGTACCCTTACTCTAAGTTAGGTTTATGGTGATGATTATATCCTTTTAATATACTGTACGACAATGAAGTTTAACAGAGATGCTTTAGCCAGCTCTTGCAAAGCAAGGTATCAACTTCCAAAAGCAAAGGCTGACCAGTCTTCACAAGCATGGTGATTGCTATTACAAGTTGTTAAGTAAGGTGTTTAGAAGTATTTAAAAGACCTGATCTCTGGGCTAGCAGGCATTTTTCTGAAGATATTTTCTAATTTTTTTCTTACTCACATGGCTTCAAATAGTGATTTGGGCAGCTGGAACCTGGGGGCATATTTGCTTCATTACATACATTATTTTGTCAGCTGGAGCTGATTTTTTGTTAATATACAGATGGACACAGAAAACCTTCAAAGACCTTACAAATATATTTTGTTTTAAATGTAAATACCACCCTGGTATCATTAATAGCCCAGCTAGCTTGTTTCTCTTCGCATTCTACGCCTTATATGCCAATAATCTCAGGGCTTTATTTTGCCTGATATACATTTTCATTAAGCCTGAGGAGGGCTCTTTCTGTCTTTCCTGACTGATTCAGGTTTAATTGGCCTCTAAGGATAGTAAGCTGCTTGAGGGTTCTTTCAGAATCTGTGTTCCTCTGCTTCTTTGCCAAATATTTTTTTTATTTCATCTAGCAATTTGTTTCTATCAGCTTCTTTTCCCCATTTTCCCTGCCAGAGACAAAGCTGCTACATTTTTTCTCTCATTATATTTTATAAGCATTGCCCCCATCAGCATTCTCAGAAGAAACACTGTTTTTCAGGTAGCTCCACCTTTTCTTTCAAAGTCTATTCTGCTATGTCCTAAAAAAAGGTTTAGTCAGAAGATTTTTGCTATTTGTCTTCACTCCAGTCTAACTGAATCTCCATAATAGATGTGTGGGCTGACCATGCCATTTCACCTCTTTCCAGCAAGGCCAAACCGAGTGTAAGGAAGTCAGAACATAATTGAATCTAAGATAGAGACAGCATAGGGGAAAAAAAAAAAAGTAAGCCCCAAACCCCCTCTTATATAAAAGGAATTCAAAATTATACAGAAAAGTACTTTCTTTCAACTCTCTTTCTTAATAATCATATAGGATTCTTGGAGCTTTTTTTCCTTCTTTCTGTCAGGAAAGACTAGGATTCTTACATGATTTCCTTTAAATTGAATTAAGAGTTTTGCTATCATTGTGCATTTTCCTGATTTTTCATGCTCTTCTGTGTGGGTACAGAAGCCTCCATTTCAGCCATATATTATTTCCATAAGCAGTACTGAATCTATTATTTGCTTGCCATACCTCTAACTGTGCTTTCAGGGTTTCAGAAATAGTCCCATTCTGCAACAGTAGTTAGCAGATTTCTAAGCTGGTAGCTCACAGTTTGCTTTTTGAGGCTGCCTTAGTAGCCAGTACTCCTCTGTTCCTCTATATAGCTTTATTTATTTAACAAATTTCCAACCATAAGGTTTGTGGCAGTCAAAGCCATCTCTCTTTTCATAGATGATCACAACATTCAAATTAATGGCCATTTCATATGGCTGAGTACTCGGAGAGGCAAGCTTAGCCTGAGATGGATTCTGATCTCCCACAGATGATACTTGGGTTTTCAGTAGTGTAAACTACAAACTTTGAATCATGACATTCTCATATACGCTGTCATGTTCATGTCATATTCTGATGTTCAAGAGCCGGAAGAAGAGACAGCTATTCCAGAATTTGGTGAAGTTCTGGATACTAACAGCAGAAATTGTATCAAGAGGAATCTAGCAAAAGTTGGTAATTTACTGTACAACATTTTTTATGTCTAAAAGAACTAAAAATTGCACAGAAAGGCTAAAAATGTATACTTTGTACTTTCTATAACAGGGAGAGAGGACAGAGGAAAGACTCTAGACAGGTAAAAAGAACCGGAGAGAAATAATAGGGAGGAGATAGAGAATAAAACGTTGAGACAGAGAGATAATTGACAGAAGCAGTCTGCTTCTGACCCAAATGTGGTGGATGCTTCCCATTAAAGCAGCTGTCTCCAATTAACACCTTGAATGAAATTCTGCATCCACTGAACATCAAGGGGGACAAGATTCCATCACAATCTTTGAGATAAAACCAAATAACTGCATAGATGTTTAAGATTGCCATTAGAACGCTTTCTGTAGTCTTTCTTGAGATGAAAAGAATGAGAGAGAAGAGCACGGAAGTAAATAGTTAAACAGCTTCATGCAAGTATTTATGCTTACCTGGCTGAAGAGAAGCAGGAAAGCATGTTCTCCTAGCTCAGATGCTTGCTTGTAACTAGTCTTGGACCCTTTCACTACCTTAGTCTTCCTCAGACCATGCAAAATTTTCATGCTCCAAGAAACAGGAATCTAAGATAACAAGCAATAATGTTTCTTTGCCTTAATAAGTTTACATATACAAAGGATATATATCAAACGATACAAGATCTCTTTTATAAACAGTGAAGCCCCACATTACCCGATAAGCATCAAATACTATACCTGTATCTCAGCCTGTTTGCGAAGTCTTGGGATTGCAGGACCACATTTCACTTGTCTGCTACACCCAAGTCTTCTGCACACACTAAATTGACAGATCACAAACTGTGCTGCCAAACACAGAAACTAAACAAGAAAAGAGCAGAAAACTTTTGACCTCTGTGGTCTTTTCCAGTTATTGCTACTTCAAGTGTTCCTCAGATTAAGCATAGGTTAAAATATACTCAAGGGAAATGTCATTTTAAATTGCAGGGATCACTAATATGTACTGAACAGTACACTTGAAAAACAAATCACATTTTGCATGCACACACCAGTCTTTACACATTCAGGTTGCAAACTGTTTATATTTGACATGTCAAATGTGTGAGGGTTTTGGTGGTTTTTTTTAACTTACATAACATCATTAATTTTAAAAAAAAAATTTGTTGTAGTCTTTTACAGCTGTTTACATGCTCTGGTCCTGAAATCTGCAATCTTCTTACTGTATCTGGTGCTGAATTTCAAAATCAACTTCTTTCTGAAGTATGCAAAAAGTCATGAACATTGGGAGAAAATTTATAGCCCTTATTCAAAATAATAAAAGCGTTTCACTTGACTCATTTTTTGTAGTGTAACACTGAACTGAGCTTTACTGTGGCAATCCCTCACTTTTTTCATAAAAGCAGATGTGAGCCTTACCAAAACAAAAGCATAAAACTGGTTTGTAAGCAATAAATTATTTATGAATTTGTAGATTTAATTTTTTTTTTAATAAAAGTGAGAATGAGCATTTTTTTTCTAATTGTATGGCCTTTATTGTATGCAATTATATAGATGGGATAATACAATCTTGCACAGCTTTTAAAACCTATGCGATAACTGGACAAGAGACATGCACAAATAGCTCTTTTACCTTACTTAACATTCACAGATGTAAAGGTCCCTCGCAGTGACATCAGGCCACAGTTAAATCTTTGCCCCCTTTTTAGGTGTTCAGCATTCAAGAGCAGGGTCCTCAGTTTGTTTTTTCACACTCTCTCTCATAAGCAGGACAGAACAAAGTTTTGACCATTTCTACCCCAAAGCTTTCTGCTTCCCACAAATAGACAGGAAACATCTGTTGCTCTTGCTTGAAGAGGCAGAAGGAGCAAAGGGGCTTCTAAGAAATTTGGAGAGCTGTGGAAGAGGCAGTGAAAGAATTAACACTGGGAGGTGACTGCCTTACTCTGCTCCTGCAGTTGGAGCTCATCCACAATTGCTCTGTATTCCCATTCACTAGTGTTTGGTATCGTACACGTACCGAGAGGGAAAAGTGTAAAATATGCCAGATCCTCCAATCCACCCGCATTTGAAATATTTCTCATAGCTATTCCTTCCTCTGAGGACTGTTAAGACTTCCAGGAAAGCCAGGAAACACCTCCTGCTCCAAATCTCAGATGAGCAAATACATAATTGGATGTATAAAAAAGCTAATTAGGACAACTGAAAAAGTTACTATTTTAATTCTTCAGGTAAATACTGATTGGGGGGGTGGGGTGTCATTTTTTTTTTAAGGAAATGTGAGAGAAGTCCCAAAATGACATTAAGTATTGATAAAATTTTAAAAGGTGTGTTATTTACAGAAAAGACATGAATAGCTCCTTTGGAAGCATTTCAAGCTGTTAAATAATTACATGTTTAGGACACATTACATTTAGTAAAAACATCTACAAATGTATATGGAAAAGTTACGACTAAATCCCATTATCTCAGACAGCAGCTTTGGCACAAGTAACCCCCGACAGAATGACGGATTTAAGCCAAGACCATAAGCCACGGCCCTGCGTATGACACTCCCTCACAGCCGCAGCGACCCTCCTCACTTCTCACTGGCACGGCAGCACGCTGACCAAACCACACTTAAAAACGAAGCCCAACACTGACCAAACGTCGCTTAAAAACACAGCCCGACGCCACATGCCCGCACCCCCGCCAGACCCAGGTCACCCTCAGCCCCTGCTCGCCCCTTTCCCCCTCAGCCGCTCACGGCGGCGGGGCGGGGCGGAGCTTGGGGCCGTGGTTCCCGCCCTGCCGCGAGGCTGCGGACCCCCGGCTGCAGGCAGGGCCCGGGCCGGGCCCGCCCTTTGGACCGATCGCCACAATAAATAACGTTGTTGGGCTCGTGCTGTGTGTGTGTGTGTGTGATGTGCGTGTCTGCGCGCGCCTGCGGAGGCGGGCGCCGCGAGTCGCGGCGCCGCAGGGCTGTGGAGATGCGTGGAGGGCTGTGGGCCCTCCGCCCGGCACGAGCGTCCCCGCGGGGCCGGGGTCTGCGGGGCCGGCTGCAGCCCGCTCGCGTGGCGAGCACGCGGTGCAGACCCGCTCTAACCACCGCAGGCAAACAAAACAACCTTTTTTTTCAGACAATAAATAAAGCCAACATGCAAAAGAGACGCGGAGGCGAAGAGGCAAACAAGCTTGATTTTACCACGGGACGAAGCCCCCCTCTCATACTTAATTCCCAATCCGGTTCCTAAATCGTAGTATCCCTGCATTTAAAATGAAAGGACAGGATTCAGCCAAGACGCCGCTTAAGCAGCAGTTCACAGTTCAGTCTTTAATGCGTATCTATTTTTCTCCATTACAAATCACCTTCAGTAGCACATATTGCCAGATACAAGCTTTAGTAGTCCTCAAGCAATAATGCCTATCTATGGCAAACCTCAGCCTAGCATGTGCTCTCTTCCTGGGTTTACGGTATCTGGTGACCTGGCAGGAGAATTATGACAGGAAAAAGAGGTGCACAAAGCAGTAAAGAACCAAAAGGCAGCAAGGACTGCTATGAAAGCATCATGAATGCCGGAAAGCTTTATGCAGCACTCAAATTTCGCCTTCCAGACCCCTTTCCTTGCTTTATCGCATCTTGTCTGATCCATCTACAGCCCCCCTGAACAGCTGCATTCACACCTGTCTGGAATCTGGACCCCAGAAGGTTTTGCGGGGGACACACCAGGGATTAGGACCCATAAATTGCATCAACTCTTATTGTTAACGTGTTTCCACAGCCTTGTGCAGCCCTGCTCCAAGTCACTTGCCCAACCCGTCCATTCCTACCTCTTTCCCACCATCCTCACTTCGTTCTCTTGTTCACAAGTCTTCCCACCAGCCCGTGAGCTGTGCCACAAGAGCACTCTGTTATTAACTACTTGTTCAGTGTCTGGTACTAACAAGCTGCTTGTTACCAGCTCACTTACCTCTCTCCTTACCCATTCCCCAGTGCTGCTCTTGAAAAACCTGGCGAAGTGCTGCCATACAGCCCTGCATCTGCTCCAACCACACTTGAACATTAAATGTTTCTTTATGCAAGGCTGTAGCAGAGGTCCCAACAGGGATCCAAGGCTTACATAGTAAGGGATACAGCTGTGCCAATTAGCTTGTGCTCAACACCTCCAAAACAGGCAAAGAGTGTGACCAGAAATAGCAGGAGCTCAGAGAAGTGGAAGGGCTGGCGGAAGGTCCCAGAGCATGTTGCAGCCAAGCTAACAACACAAGACGTGGCTTCTTACCTTTCAGGAGCCACTGTTCTCACCAATAGACTTTCCAGCAGTACCATTTGTAGTACTACAACCAGACTCTAGTATCAGGGAAAAGAATGGTTTACAGAATACCAAAAAAATGTCTCCAAAACCCACAGTGAGTGGAAGCAATACAATTTTTTTGTATTCAACTGCCTCCCCTATGTACTGTTAATGACTCATGCAGTGGCCTAGACAGAGAGGACAGAAATCAGGAATCAATTTAAAGTGTAAATGTAGATCAGTCCCATCAGAAACATCATCATGACGTCTCCACCATGGGGTGAACACATGCACAGAATCCCAGTGACTTTTCTCTGCAAACCTCTACTATGGTCATTTCTTACCACAGCAGTAATGGTTGCTTGCAACATAATGGAGTAGACTGTTACTCTCGTAAGTGTTTGTCTGTCAAATCAAAACACAACCTGATGGAGGAAAAAACTCCAGTTAGGAAGCATCTGTGATAAAATAGCCATTTGTGGGTTTTGTGCCTAAATTAGGAATAAAATTCTGTTAATACCTTGCATAGGGGAGTAAGTTCTATAGCAACAGAAGGGAGAATTTAAGAAAGCGAGTGGGCGGGTGGCCCAGCGTATGTGAAAGTCAGGGACTCCTTTGGATAACATAAGATTTGGGTGATATTTTGTCCATGCCTGGAACCCAGCTCAACCATCTCTCCGATGATTCTTTTCTTCTTAGGGGCCAAGAAGTCCTTACTTGAAAGACCTTCCTGGAGAAAGGTGTGTTGGATTAGATGATACCACTTATCACCACTAATCATTGGTGCTTGAAAATCACTTGCTATGGAGATCTAGCAGCCTATAATCCTTGCAAATGTATTGTTTTTCAAGTAGTTTTGTGAAAAATGCAAATATGTTTCAAGATACATAGAGAAGGAAGTCTTGTTCTGTCTGTAGGCATGCCACTAGCATGCCCAAGATTAGAGCTTTCAGAGGGAACAGGAAAGCTGTGCACAAACAATAAATAGTTCCGAGTCTTGCTTTGGAACCTTTTCCGGGTGGTGTCTACCTCATGCTGAGTTCAAAATCTGAGCAATTGGGCTTTTCGGCTAAAGAGAAAGCATAGCAGGGGAGGGAGGTTATTTCCTTGCAGATAATTTTCAGAGCGTTCTTCTGCCAACTCAGCAATGACAGGGCTTCAGAATGTGTACCAACTTGTCCGGACAGGGCCTCCGGGTCAAGATGCGAAAGTGAGCTCTAGAGTTACATAGAGACTCTCTGGTTTGAGTCAGAAATGGCTTTTCTATCCTTGCTTTCAAGATGAAAGAAGGAAACCTATGTAGAACCCCTTGTATAAAATGTTTCCTTTTGATACGATCTTTCAGAAACTAGAGCACAGAACAACCTGATGCAAACCACCAGTACCCCACTGGTGCGGAAAATGGATACGATTCCTGTCTAGTAGAAACACTAATGGTAGCACAGGGTTTTTCTCTGCTGGGTGATCAGAGAAGAGCTGTGTATTATTACTTTGCAGACTGTGTTTTTTTAGGTCCAATGACCACCAAACCATGGGATTTACTATACATAGTTTGTAGCTAGACTGTCAGAGACTTACCACTAAAGTCAAGGATAGGTTTTCACTGGCAGGAATATTTCTGGCTTCTGGGTGAAAATGAAGAATCTTCAAGTAACATATTACCTCCCCACACACAGATGTATATATACAGAACATACAGAAAAATGTATGTAAATCTTACATACAACACAGTACATCATGCATTGTGTACCTAAAAATTAAATTATATACACATTTTAAATAGTTATTTTCCAAGCACAAAGGCTGAGACACTGTGCAAAAAAGGCATGCAGCACAATTCTAAGCAAAGGGACAACTTGAATCTTTGGACTGCTGCAAAACCCCAACATCACACTCAAGAGCTTTTTACTCTTACTTTTTTGGTTTGGGTTTTTTTGGTTTGTTTTTTTTTTTTGCCTGTGGCCTCTTGGACATCTCAGGAATTAGGAAGGACCGACGTACCTGGACAAGACAGGTGGAAGGCGCCCACAGACCACTGTTTCACTGCCAGGAAGAAGTGTGGTCACAGGTTCTTGTGGTAAATTACTGATCCCATTTGAAGCAATACTTGAGACTGCATAAAGCACCTACACATCGGACTAAGATGCTAGCAGACATCCTACAGACACAGAAAGAGATACCAGAATACACTGAAGTAGTAATGAATGGCAATTCTGGAGCATCAAATGGAGGTGGTCTTTTTATAGAAATATCATCTGCCAGGTAAGATCTGAGTCAGCCACATCAGCTTCTTCTGCCTTGTTCCACAGTGCATGCTCTGCACTTCTAGTGGTAATGGTGGTGGTAAAAAGCTGGAGGAAAGACAGCCACCTGCTCGTTAGTTCTTTACTTAAAGGAACTAAGAACCGCTTGATAGGTGACTATTAGCTCCATTCCCTCATTCCCTGACACCCAGAACAACTTGTTACAGAATACATCAGAGCTTTCCAGAAGCCATTGGGAAGGTTCATCTTACTGATTCCAGCACCTCAAAGTGCCTCAAACCAAAGCCTGATATTTCTTGTTCAGACAAGCCAAAAGAAGAGCTCTGTGGAGTCCCTTCCCAGAGTGAAATCTGAATATTCAAACCAGAAATCCTGCTCCTCACAAGTGTTTCAGTGATTGTATCATTCTCCTTAGTCACATTGCCCCTTGGCCTGGTAAGTAGCAATGATTAAAACCTCTTGTTCTCTGCAAGAATCAGTAGTTGTTTGTAACTTGCAAGGATCAAACCATTAGTTCATTCAGGAATGAGCCCAAGAATACTTAGATTATAGCAAGTGTATGTACAGGCCTTATACTTACTGAAAATAAGTACCCTGACTGCTGAAATTGGTAACATGGGCTGCTCTCAAGCTCATGCTCTCTTGCAGAACCAGTTTTAAGGTCTTCTTAATTAGTGATTACATCAGACTGCAAGAGATACAAACCATTCAAGGATCTAAAGGCTACCGTACCAAGAAACTATACAAGCAAGGAAGCCTGACGTGAAAATAAATATGTAAAATGCTACAGAGCGTACCAATAAGAAGCAAGAAGCACACCAAGCAACCATCATCAGGAACCCACGAAGAACTGATTCACAGAAACTCAGAAAGCCTTCTACAGAGTGCACAATTTTGTCTTAGTATCATTGCTAGAGCGACCACGAAAGCAAACCATGAGGTAGCAACAATCCTAGATATACCAAAGGTCTTATACTTGGGCTCGCGAACCTTTGCCCTGGAGGTGAGCAGAGATCTTTCACAGATTACTATCACGCAACATGCGAACACATGCAGCAGCATTCTCAAATAACACACACACTATATGGCTGTGAGCCATTAGGCAGACAGCCCTTAGACTGCGGGCTTTCCATCAGACTTTTTCCTACACATTTCCAGTTACTTTCTCCCCAAACCTCTACCTTCTGAAGCTTCTTAACAACAAATATCCTTTTGAAAAATTGTGCCACCTGAACATTAATTAACCACTTGATGTGCTGAGCATTAAAGTTCTGAGAAATAAAGCAATCTCATCTTCAGCAATGAGGCATCAAAACCCTTGGCACCAAAACCCCTTTATCCACAGATGCACCTTAGTGAAATTGTTATTCTATGAAACTTTTGTATTGAAAAGCAGTTTCATTAAGAAAGTAACCCTCTTCCCTTCCTCTTAAAATAACGCACTAATGTAGCTACAAATGGCTGGAGAGATGAGAAACAGAACCTAGGTCTTACAAATGGAAGTAATTTACACTTAACATGCTCTGTGAACTGAAACAGCTTTTGGAAACCATGTCCATTCACCTGTCTAAAGGAAGTGGCTTCAGAGTATGTTAAAATATTGACAACATCCATGGAACGGTGCAAGTCTAAGCAGAACTGTCTTTTCCCCCAAACTGCTGCTCTTGTGCCTTCCCAACCAATTTCACTCTCTTATGAAATAGAAGATTAAGCTGATGGCGAATTAACTCCCTTTTCTCTGTACCTGTCAATTCCTGCTGCTCTGAATCTCACAAGATTTGCATTAATTTTTCTTCCATTAAACTGCAAATGCAGAAAATCTTCCCTTCATGACTTTTTCCAGTTCTCTCTTTTCTAGGCTGAACTCTACCTGGTTTATCCTGAATTATCCTGGTCTGTCTTCTGGCTGTTTGATGCTCCAAGACTTTAGACTTCACAAATACAAGCTTTTCACTTTCATTATAGCATCATATACAACCATCACTCTCTTTAATCTCACAGTTCTCACTGGTCTTTCTTACTCCATCTAAAACCATCACCTCACTCTTCCAGTCGTATTTTCTAAGCTCACAGCTTTTTTCCCCTTGTACTTACCATTTCTTCCTATGCTTTAAGCAAAAGGCCATTATCCCTTTTAGCCACAGTTCCCTACCAAGACTGTCTGTATTATGGCATGTAAACGTCAGGGGACTTAAATGCACCTTTATTTTCATAGTCTATAGGATAATTTTCCTTCGTGCCCTGCTCAGCGTAAGGTCAAAAAAGTTACCGCTACACCAACATAGTATATAGAACATGCATATCCGTGCACATACAGATGGGGTTTTTTTTGAGAGCGAGGAGGTGGTGTATTACGATCTCCTTGCCCATAAGGAAAGGAAACACCATTTCTACTTTCCACCATCTAGCGCAAAATAATAAAACATCTCAGGCTATCAAGATGTATTATGAAATTACACCTTGTTAGTTAACAAGAAGTACAGTAAACTCAAGTCAAAAGAAAAAAAAATAGTGTTTTATTAACTACCACACTGTTATAATACACTTTAAACGTACAATAAGGTAGCCTTTAAATTTGAGGTGGTTTTAAGAATAACAAATGAACAGATTTCCAAATGTTTGTAAATAGGTGAACTGCAGTAATTATTGTTGTACATTTTTTGAAAATGGTATAGCACTTACAGACTGGCTATGTAACTTCATTTTGTACATTTTTCTATAATTGAAAATATAAACAGTAATTAAAAAATAAAAAGAAAATTCAGCATAATAAAAAACATATATGTTTATCAGTTAAATGTACTGGATACATACAATTTTTAAGGGAAGAAGCAAAAAAGGAAAGATGGCTGATATTTAAATGCAGATTGACTAACCAAAAACTAAACAACAACAAATAAAAACCTCATAAAACCCCTAGAGTTCACTATGACTATACCCATATGTTTGGGAGTACTGTCAATATGGAAGTGATTTTTCTGTTGTATTTGCATATGTTATATTTTTCTGGTAATTTACATGATGGCTTTTAAGGCCCTGGCAGACAGATGCTTTTTGGAAAAAGATTTGATAAAAATCACTGCTGAGACGCAATACACCTTATTTTTGGTCCTCCAATGTTCAAAAGAAGGGATATACTTCACTATAACATTTGCCTTACCACCCAAATGCCTCAACCTATACATATTTATTTTTTTTAACATTTTAAGCTTTTTAAACATTGGTTATATTGCCCACCTTGGTTATTGAAAGAATATTAACAAGACATCATTTTGGCAAATTAAATCTTAAACATGGCTTTTCAATAGGATTTAAAAGGTGACTATCCCTAGAGTTCCATGTTAAAATGTAGTTTTCAAAATCTTACAAGAGTAATGCTTAAAATATTGTACATAGTTAACCTAATTAAAATAATTAGCTTCAAAATGACAAGTTGATGAGCTAAGTAAAGCCTACACTATGTAACATTTGCTTGGAAACTTGATTTGTCAGTTATGCATAATAAAAATTCCAGTCATCAAGAAAATTACAAAATTTCTTTTATCATAACATGATTTCTTTTCACCCATCAACTTCTTTTATCTTACAATAGATAAATACCAACATGTTCTCCTTTTTTTACACTAAACCACACAGGATTGATGCATTTGGTTAGACTACCATTTCCATCGTTAAATTCTTTTTTTTTTTAATATAACTTGGTAAAATTTCATCTCTTCTAGATTCCAAAAGTACCTACAAAACCCATGCAATTTTACCATTTTAATATACTATGGAATATCATACAAAGTAAGGCATTTCAGTGTCATGTATAACCAAGTTACTGTCAATCCAAAAATTTTTGCACATCAATAAAAAGATATCTAAGAACTTAGGAACATTATTCTTCTCACTACTGTATAAAAATAACCACAATTAATAGGTATCTTGTGTAATATTTACTCCATTGTCTCGTTTCCCGAAACTGTGACAAGCTGTAAAGGTATTTCAGTGTTGGTAAGAATATCCTGATTGCTGGTGCCAGATGTATTAACAGTTCCTATTCCTGAAACAGAACCTTGTTGAATATTTGCAAGGATAAGTGTTGTTCCTCCTGCAGTAATCAAAGTATCATCAGGTGTTGCTTCTACTGATGCCAGCACTGTACTGCTAGAGTGAATACCTTTTTTATTCTGATGTGTTTTAATGTGTTTGGCAAGGTGGTCACTTCTCATAAAGCGTTTTGAACATTCTGGACAGACAAATTTCTTCTCACCTGTCACAGAAGATAAGAAAAAAAAATGTTTTCAAGAACATAAAAAATATCACATGTGCACCAAAAACTGAGATAACTTACTGCCTTTAAGAGTCAGAATTCTAACAACATCTGTACTGAAGAAAAAAGCAATCCAACATGATAAACTTGTGTGTTAAATTTCTTGACACCTATACAAATCCTTTAAAAGAACTGATTTATTTTTCTGTGTCTCACTAAGTTTGGGGAGATCCTTCAGGCAAGCTAAAGAATCTTGCCACCTCATATCCTCAGGCTGCCAAGTTTCACTGCAATTATTACCAATAAATAACTTCTAAGAGGAGAACAAAATCTGCTGAATGATGGACAGGGAAAACCATGTGAGCTCCTGCAGAATCCCACTTGAGACTGACAGACAAGATCGTAGGGTAATTCAGGTTTGAAGGGACCTCTGGAGGTCTCTAGTCTGATCTCTCTCTAAGCAGGGTTAGCTATGAGGTCAGACCTGGTTGCTCAGGAATTTGTCCAGTTTGGTCTTGAAAACCTTTAAGGATGGAGACTGGAGAAACTCTCTGGGCATCCTGTTCCAGTGCCTGGCTGTCCTCACAATGAAAACGTTTTTTTCTTTATATCCGGTCTGAACCTCTCGTTTCAACTTATGTCTGTTGTCTCTCATCCTCCCACCAATACACCACCGTGAAAAGTCTGTCTTTGTCTTCTTAATGGTGGCCTTGCAGGTACTAGAAGGTTGCTATTAAGCTCCCCTCTGCCCTTACTCTTCTTTTCGTGCAGCTGAATAATTCCAGTTCCTACAGCCTCTCCTCATAAGGCAAATGCTCCAGCTTCCTGATCATCTTGGTTGCCCTTTAGGGAATTCAATCCTGTTGATCAATGTCTGTCTTATATTAGGGGCTGAAAACTAGATGCAATATTCTAGATGCAGTCTAACCAGTGCTGAGAAGGAGGAGATAATGACTTCCCTAGAACTAGTGTCTCTGCTTCTGTTGATACAGCCCCGGCCACCTTTGCTGCTGGCTCTTGCTCATGTTCTTGTTGTCTGTCAAGACTCCCAGGTACTTTTCAGTAGAGCTGCTTCCCAACTAGTCAGTGCTTAGCCTGTGCTGCTGCAAGGGTTAATTCCATCCCAGGTGCAGTACTTTGCATTTATCCTTACTGAATTTCATAAGGTTCTTGTCAGCCCATTCCTTCAGCCTGAGTCCCTTGCCCTCAAATGCATTGACAGGTCACCCCAGTTTGGTGTCATCCACAAACCTAAGACGAGTGCACTCTGTTGCCTCCTCCAGGTCAGTGATAAAGATGTTAAAACAGGTCGAAGGATAGATCCTCGCAGTTCTCTACTTTTCATTGGTAGGCAGGTACACTAGGAGCCACTAACCATACCCTCTGAGCTGGATCATTCAACTGGCCTCTTTTTTTAAACCCATCTGGCTGTCCATCCAGACAGACCGTAACATCCCAGCTTGGGTTCAAGCATCCAACATGTCCAACAAAAGCACACCGTTAGGTACAAAA
Organism: Phoenicopterus ruber ruber; assembly: GCA_009819775.1. NCBI lineage: Eukaryota > Metazoa > Chordata > Aves > Phoenicopteriformes > Phoenicopteridae > Phoenicopterus > Phoenicopterus ruber. Next base: position 19,773,418 of record CM020220.1, on the reverse strand, counting down.
CATGAAATACTTTTCATAGACATTTTCTAAGCAATGTAAATGCTGATAAGCACATACATTATTTATTTATTATCATTGGGTTTTTCAAATAGTCTAATTTTAAAAGGTAAGCATCCCATAGTTTGAACATTCTAGAATGTAATTGTGGGTTCAGTTCGTAGGAAAATAGGTAATACAGAAAATAGATTTGAAACAAACTGCTCCTTGAAAAGGTGGAAGATCTAGACTAATTTCTTTTTTCTGTATTAGACAAAAGGAGAAATGTCAACTTGGAGTCCCTAATGGGTGGTCTAACCATGAAACTAGAAGATGTAGAATGATGCACCATCATGTGCTCTTCCTTGATTTTGTGAATGATATCTAGGACATCTAGCCCTGTATTTTTATTTTTCTTTTTTAAAATGAGAGTTTAAGCTGGAACAACAGTTCTAATCGGGTTCAAACAAGTGAAATGCATTGCTGAACCTGAATCAAAGTATTCCAATTAAGCTATATTAAATATTAGCTTAAATGTCAGTTCTGAATCAAAAAAGGTAGCTGTTTTTCCTCCTCAGACCTACTAAAGAAACCAAAGTGCATACACATAGCAAATACATAGCTCTAAGTATCAGCTGATTTTAGAAAAGTGACACTACATTAAAATCAACCCAACACAAAGATCTGTTCTCCTCTTAAAAGTTATTTATCCAACCCCTCTCCGTGACACTCCTTTAGTTAAATGCACCAGAATCAAAGACTGAAAACCTGTGTGCGTTCTTCGGTGTCGCTGAAGCTCATCGCTGCGAGTGAACCTTTTGCCACAGAACATCCAATTACAAACAAATGGACGCTCTCCAGAATGCCAGCGGAGATGAGCTCTCAAATGTGAAGTTTTCCCATATACTTTGCCACACCCTGGTATGTGACAAATGTGTTGCTTCTTTTTTCCCAAATTGGAGCCTCTGTTTAAAAAAACAAAAAAAAAAGAGAGAGAAGTTATTCATTCTAATACATTCCTCTTAAATACTGGTCGTACATATAAGTGGGGTTACATATACCAATAGATCTGCAAACAAACCTGAGCAGCTTCCCATTTTTGTTTCAAATACAGAGGCCAGTACACTCCATAAGAAGCTGGAACTAAATTCTATAATGCTATCCTGATTCTGCAACAAACTATAAATTCAACAGCATGTGAAATTTAAATGATAGAAGTGTGATCTTTAACAAGCATACATGTATATTAAGTTGGAAATACAGTCATTACAGCAGTTTGTACTACTTTGATACTGAAGTGCCCATATTTTAAATTTCTCCCAATTTCAGTTTCTACCATACCAAAGACAGTTTTGGCAAAGAACACCACAAATGACAATTGCCAAAACGGAAACTGGAGGTTTTGGCAACTGGGAAAAGAACAGATGGGACTTTTGGCATCTTGGGGAAACCTGAGAAGCAGTTTGGGGTTGGAGGACAAGCATACTAACTTGAATATTTCCACTAAAAGGAGTGGCAGTGAAACAGCTGATCTTGCTGACATTTAAATTAATTCCTTGGTATTTCAGAAAAACAAAAAATTCTATCAAAATGAACACATAATTCACAGATAGTATAATCTAAACTACTGAACTTGATGCCTATTTTAAGACGCTGCCTCACTGAAATGGTAGGTGGTTGATTCAGGGGAAGCACCTAACACAAAAGCCTAACTTTTTTTTTTTTTTTTTTTTTTTTTTTAAAAAAAAAAAAAAAAAAAATCACCAGGGAGAGATAAGAGCCTCTGAAGCCCCAGAGAAAGAGATCAGTCTGGCCAGTGCAGGGCATCATGATTGATTTTAGCCAATTTAAGTGTTTGCTGCTGCTGAAAGGGGCACTCCAGGGAACAGATCTGGCTGACAACACAGCTATATGAATGGTAAATGCTGGTACAAGGGAGGAGATTAGAAAATGCAGCCAAGCATCAGGCCACCTTATTCATCAGCAATGTTAACTTAGAACAGCTTAAGTGGATTCTGAAATCACAGTCTTGGGCACTCCATCCTCCATGACTGATCATACAATTTTCAGTTGCCTCCCCAGGGCGATTTTTTTCCTTAAATTGGGTGTTCAACTTCTGCTTAACAGTCTAGCAGCTGAAGGATTTGCCAAGCAACTATTAGACCTAGATTCTCATCCCTGCATTCAGAACAATTCTGTTTTACATCTAATGAGGGTTCGGGGTAAAACATATACACTTTAAGGAGCTAGCACTTAGAGCAAGCATTTCTGAACAGGCACAGAAATTAACTCGCTCTAAAAACTCACAGCATCTAAAAGGAATTCCAACCTAAGCACATATGCACCTAAAACATTCCAGACAGTCCAGAAAAGTAAGGAGATAAAAATCCAATTAAGTCCTAGAAAATGTTTCTAAGAAGTCTCAATATAGAGTGATCTTCATAGTGCTTCATTAGTCATTTTGTCTCAGAAGAAAAAACTATCACTTTTATATACTAATTATTTGTCATGACAATGTAGGTTTTGACTTCAGAACAAATTCAATGGCAGTAGAAGTAGAGAGTCCAGAAGGCTTTTTGACCCTGCTGTGGTAGCAGTAGACTCATATGAGCCTATGGATATGGTAAGAGAAGAGATTCTGCTTACCTATCTAATTTTTTTGTTTTATTGCCACCCCTCAATCCTTAGCCTCACAGAATGTTCACCTGCCTGTTTTATCCAGCTTGTTTGTAAATTTCATGCAAAAAATTCTCTGACATCGGACCTGACATCTTAAGCTCTTCCATCACTATTAGTCTTGACAAGAATAGTTTTGACGTAGTTTTCCTTTTTCAAATGTCCCAAAAGAAGATCACTTCTGTGGACCAGGACAAACATTGCCTTTTTTTACATCTCCTACCTCAGCTGAAACGTCCATTTTTGCTAACCTTTGCTACATCTAAACTGTGAGGTTCACACTCTTCCGTGGCCTTCCCTCAAGCCAAGATTAAAAAGCAAAATTAACTGTCATGTCAGGCATTTAACTTTGTACTATACCACCTACACAAAACCTCAATATTCACAAGTTTTGAACATTCAGCCAATCTCAAAGGCATTTAGCAAAATGTCTTTAGATTGCCCCCTTTCTCTTCTAGTTTCTCAGCCTCTGCAGATGGCTAGGTCACCACACAAAACTCATGGTACCTGTAACAGTTCCAGTGGCATTCATCTATCAGCCCAAAACACCCAGCTCCCCAGACTCCAAGAAAGGAATTTTCTGTATTCCTCCTTTTGTCTTACTGCAACCAGTTCCACAGTTCTCAGGCTCTAAGTTCACCTTCATCTAATGATTCAGTTCTAGACAGCTCTTCTTCAAGTCCCCTTGTTTGGTGGCTCAAGGCATCCAGCAATTGCAGTGCAAGGCAAAGGAACACCCATGGCTCTTCTCCGTTATACAGTCTTGGTAACTGAAAGAATTCTCCACAGGAGCCCGCTACCCTGTGTCTTTAATTGCCTGTCCAGCTCCATGTAACCCTAAGAAGTGCTCAGACCGTGCTTATTATAACAAAATGTATTTCTGCATTTGAGAATATATTTCTTTATATTTTTTTTTGTATTTGGTATTTCATCCTCACACCTTCTCCAAATATACTATAGTCTTCCCTTCCACAATAATCAGTACAAATATTTTGTAAGTTTGCATGATACAGTACATAAATGTGACACAAATGACATGAAATCACATCAAAATTCCCTTAGAATAATTTTAAGATTCCTAACTTAATCATTTGAAGTTGCTTAATTGCACCTTTAGTCCAGACTGAAGGACACCAAGGTTCAACTCATGGTCAGCTTACTGTGCATAGGTGGCGTAGCATACGTAGTTCTAAGCGCCTCACCTAACTGGTGACAGAATTCCTTAGTGGATTCCGAAGTTCAAAATGAGGGGAAAGTTAGGGATTCACAGAATGAAATCCGCAAGACTACTGTGAGTAAGTAACTGAGTGTATTTATTCTACACAGCTTCATATAGGCATCTGCATGTTTGCTTCATGTGTGCTCTAAACTGACTGGATATGAGCCAAATTCTATCTGGACGCTTTGCAGCTGTGACAGTCTGGCACTATGCCCTACCACGTCACGCTAAGAGGCCTTTCTTGCTGCACTGGCCAATAACCATCGTCACTGAGTAAAAGGATATGACTCAGGCCTAGTCCTCGGCTGGAGTCTTCAAATCAATTAATATTTAAGTATTTTCATAGTACATTGTAGCTTTATAAAGATTGGAAACCATGTTTCTCAGTAACCATGCAGAATGCAACCGTTTCAGGAGGAGACATCTTCATCCACCGAGAAACTGGACTTCCTAGTCCAGCAGTACTTCCAGGAGGAACATTAAGTATTTCAAGGGTAAAACATACACTTCTTAGTTATTTTAAGAACGTGTATTTTAGAGTTACATACCTGAAGTGGTACTCAGAAGCACTGTTCCTCTACAGATCCAGACAGTAACAGTTACATCTCAGTGTAATTCCAGATGTAATTGAGAGGAGGGTGAAATCTCCAGATGTAACTGAGAGGAGGGTGAACTTTCCACCCAACTTCAGATGCCCTAACTAGAAGCCCAATACAGTCTGTTTGGGATCAGAGTCATCCTTTGAGGTACATCTCTCTCTCTCCCTCCCCCCGCACTTGCTTATCCCCTATTTACTATATAAGCTTGAGGCTCTAAGGTTTTAATTTACACATCTAATACATCATTCTCTTCATTTCCTACCCCTCCCCTCCCCTCCCCCCCAAGGTAATAGCGGCTTCCTACTTCACAGGACTGGTACAAAAAGAAATCCTTTGAAGACTGCAATGTAATCTAATTCTGTATTGAGAGTCAAAAAAACCCCATCAAAAAACAGCAACAAAAACCAGAAAGAACCCCTCAACTCCCCTTTGCATCCAGAAAACACAAAAGACAAGAAATGCCAAAACTAAGGCTACACAAAAGATGAAATTATGATGAAGTTTGCATATGCGAAGCCATGTACTGCCTTTTCCTACCCCATTCAGTGCACAGGGGGGATAGTATTCATTGAGTGAAATGCTATTCAGCTTTTTCATACTGATTTAATACACTTTTCTTATCTTACTAGTTACATATTATTAAAGTACTATCTTAAATACAGAATTATTCTTTTCCCCAGGGTTTTTTCCTCATCATGGGCACTCACAACACTCACAGTGTCTAAGCAATTCACAAACATGAATTAATTTATCATCTTGCAACACTCCTGTGTAGTGAACTCGAACTAGTACAATCATTTCATATATCCAAATATGAGGTAGAAAGAGATTAAGTCCAAAATTGTCAAACACCCACCAGCTTGAGGTGTCAAGTTCAATATAGCAGAAGCATATTTTTTTAGAGTACTGTAGATGCTCACAATTCAGCTCAATTGACTTCTTTACAGGAATAAACTCAGTACTTCTGCAGTGGAAAAGGTGGGGTGGATAGACAAACACCTCCAAAACTTCAGAGCCCTGTTGCTGCAGTCCTGTATCTCATTCCCTAAACGCCTTCCAATTTCTGCAATACATGAAGCAGGTGCCAATCATTACACAGCTCTGCTTCACTCCCTGTGCATCATCCATCCCATCCACTGAATGGCACTGGGGTCATGTGAAAAAAATAGTATGCAGTCATGTAATTAGAAACCAAATGATAATGCATATAAGGGATTAAATTAAAATTGCTCAGGATATCTTAACTTAGGCATTTGCCAACTTCCAAGTTTTCAATTTTGCAACCTTAACATCATTTTAAGAATTGTGAATGCTATCTGAAGAAATTTATAAAAGCAAATGTCCTATTATCTGAAACTCTGCGAGTCATCAGCAGAGTTGAAAGACAAATCAAAACTCAGAATTACAGCACTAGAGGTAAACAAGTAACTGTAGCAGCTATGGAACATGATCAACGTGTATCAGAGGGAGAAGGAAAATATTCCTCCAAGTGAGCTTACTCCTTTTTTCAAGACTCTGAAGGAATTCTACATTCTGGTGGGAAAGTTGCTCTAGCAACTGTAGGCACTTTCACTCTTTTTCTGTTTCCCCACCATTGTCTCCTTCATTATCCTGTTTCTATTCCAGTCCTAATTCTTCTCACATCCTGACTTCCTGTCCTGCTTTTCCTACTTACTTTGTACATTTGATGTGTCCAGTCTTTTCTTTACAGTGGATTTCAGATTCTCACCTATCTAAACTCTGTCCTAGCTCTTGTCTCAACTCCTTCCCAAATTCCTGTATCTGAGTTTCAGTCAGATTACACCCTTCTCCAGACTTCAGCAAAACCATCTCTCAAAAAGATTCTCTCTTGGGTTTCGACTTTAACATTTGGTGTTATACCAACTCCACTTAGGAGGAAGAGGATTTTAAAGTAAAGATATCTCTAAATTAAAGCTACTGTAGTTTGGAATAGAGCACAAGGAAGATGGAACATGTGAAATCTCTATGCTTCCTAAGAGTATGGCCAGTGCAAATCACATTTTCAGAGTTTTCTCCCAGACTGAAGCAAATCTCAACCCAGGGTGTACTTTGGGCAGATCTTCATGGCAGAGCCAAGGTTCACCAAGAAATTAGAAATGTCTGTGCCAGGTTTCAGTGAACTACACATAGGAATTTAGCAAGTGGAAGCTGATGGACAAAGACGCTATATAACCTTAACTGCAGATATTATCACTAGCTTCATTTGTGATGTAAATGTATGAAACTTTTTCTGTCTTAAACACTTAATATGTACTTGGCATGGCTGCGTAAGATATTACTTCTCCATGCTTGCAAAGAAGTTATCTAGAATACACAGCAAACAAACACAAGAGACTTGACAATAGACATATTCAGTTAGTACTCTTAGAGCCACAGGACACTGACAGGTTCTTTAATTCAAACTTCACTATAGTCCTCACATAAATAAGACTTCTATTTTGGAGAAGAAACTATTATCAAAATGGACAAATTTTAGTGTCCTGGAAAGAAGCCCCTGCACAATTATATCAAGCACAAACACAGCTAAATATTTTCACTTGTGAAAGGCAGCCTATTATCCCCACTTCCACTCTTATATCCATAATCAAGATGTTTAAAAGGAAGTGTTTTGGAATAGAACAAAAAGCTGAAGAATATTTGTATGAGATGTAGAATAATAAAACATGGCTTCCTACACAGCCCTGAAGTTTTATACAAATTGGAACTTAGTACCTCTTTGTTAGCCAAATCTCCACTAACTTTGACTGAAAACAATCAGTCAATTCAAAATTTGGTATTTAGAGTTATTATACAAACCTTGTTTTTCTTAGGAAGCCAGTGAATAAGAAAACCAGGATAACTGTATTTTTATAACACTCTAAAGCAATCAAAGCGTGGGGAAAAAAATGCTCAATCAGTGAGGAAATGCAGGAACACAGGATTTAATCAAGTCCTTGACATATGATAGGAAGCCAATCACGGATGTGCATATTCCAAAATATTTCATTTTCATATTATTTAGGGGAATGTTCTATCCCCCTCTGTTGTACTAGGTGGCATCTAACTCCAGATTTTTCCAATTAATCTCAATGGAGTATCTCAGAGAGGATGGAATAATCTGTCCATCCATCTGCAAACCCAGAAATAAAGGTGGCAGTCTTTTATTGCATAAGCTCTTTTGCATAAGGTTATAGTTTTCTCTCACTGCAGACAACTGCTGCTAACTAAGGCTCCTTTTTTCCTCACTCATCATTTGTTTTCATCATTACATGCATTATAGGACACTGAATGTTACATACCTTCCACCACCTTCTTTGCAGTTGGGACATGTGCAAGCTACTCGTCGCAGTCTTTTTCCCTCCTGATGTGGTTGGTCCCCTTCCTCATCTACCACCTGCACTCTCAAATGTGTTAGATCATTGGTATTCAGTGTAGAATCACCACTGAGCTGCCACTCTTCTGGATCAGGCTCCTCTTCTTTAATCCTAATATCTGAGGAAAAGAACAAACACAGATTCATAAGTAGCCCATTAAATAGAGAGAAGGAAACCATAATGATCAAATCTTTTTACTGTTGAGAGCACTATGTCAGTCAAAAGTCAACATCCTTTAGTGCATACTGACATTGCTTCTGTGCCCTTGTAACCTGTAACGTATTTAAAAAGTTTATCTTACTATACATTTCAAAGTTGAAGACAAGCTATAATAAAGTATTAAAGTTTAAGTTTGAACTGTTCTTGGTAGGGAATGCTGTCACCAGGAGGATTTTGCTTGCTTGAAACTTGGGAAAAACTCAGGAACAAGAAGTTGGACAAAGGTTGAAAAAAATGTAAACGCATGTTTCAAATGATCCCGAGCAGCCATTTACATTTCCACAGGATTTCTCAATTAGTCTAACATGTAGTAGAAACAGCCTTTCTCGATGATCTTCAAGTTTTCACTATGCACAGTGACATATAAATATGAGAAATCACTTAAATAAAAGGTTTTGACCTAAGAAAGACCAACATATCTAAGGAAAACAAAAGCAATTCATGCCTTTGTTGCATTTTCCCCTTCTCACCTCAAATTTATGCCTTTTCCACTACACGTAGAGAAGAAAACATTTAGGGAAGAATGTTATTCAGCATTAGAAAGAGGTAAGCAACACACGAACCACTTTAACGTTTTGATGAGCTAGTAGTCAAAATAGGTTTTCGCAGTTTCATGGATGCACAAAAGCCTCTTAAGTTATCCTCATAGGATGGACATTTGCAAGTATGTGTACCCTCTCCCTACAGAGCATTCTTTCAATCTAATCCAAGAACTAATTACAGCATCATAGTACACTGTGAAACAACAACTGTTTTAACAAATTTACATTTTAATAGGAACATTTTTCCCCTCAGACACTATTCTGGATTCCCAATAAGCTGAAAGTCTGTAAGTCTTTCAAAAAAAGACATCAATGCATCATTTTAGAAAGCTGAACCCTAGCCCCTTCTTTAATTCAGCAGAGTAGTTTACCTTGTATTTTTTTCAGTGAAAATGATTAGCCACTAGCACAAACTAATAAGCAAACCATCAAATTTTTTCTTCTTTTGTTGAAGCTCCAAACTAAAAGCTGTGTGTCTTTCTGGATGTATTTAAGAGATGCCTTTCTCTGCAGAACAAACTCAGTTATCATGTAGGTTTTTATGCTTAACTCAAACCCCACTCAAACACTGAAACCTTAACTGAGCACTGTGGCCATTCTAAATTCTTTCTGGGACTCAGTGCATCAGCCATCATGTGTACAATGAAGACAAAGCTGCACAGATTGCATGATAAACCATAAGAAAAACTATGCTGGGTCAGATCATAAACAGCATCCTGTCCCAGTAAAGATCAGGAAAGAAATGAATGATAAAACATGTAAAAAGTAATAGTTACCTGGTCTACCTTCCGAATCATCTCCAGCATTCATCTGTTTAGAGACAAAGGATGTAGCTACACCCAAAAATTTGCTTGGTGCTCATAAAGTCTCAGTCCAGTCTTTCCCAGCACCACAGTTTGCCTTCCTTTTAGTTGCACACGTATAACCATTTGCAGGACTGTGGTGTAAACTACATCACTGATAGAACTAAAGTTAAAATGATTCTCTAGGAAACCACTGCATTGGGAAGAGAATTCCAGATCAGAAACAAGGAATTCTAGAATATTTTTCTGGTTTGGCTTCAAAAGTCAATGCTAGAAATTAAGTTTGCATGAGTATCACAGGCTCTGAGCTGCGGGAATCCCAGAGCTAGCACACTCACTTTTGCTGACTCTACGCATGTGGCAACACCCAGCAGAACTACTACAGTAAGCTTTTGCACTGTCCAAAGTCACCTGCACACTGAGCTTCACTGCTACCATAAGAAGTTCACAATTTCAGACAGCAACATAACAAGTATCTTTCATGCGAAGACCTAGAAAACCTCTGTGGTAACTTCTAGTGTTCTGCATTAGCCATCAAACTATCTTTCCTACCAAATTAAGTCATTTTCTGAGACTCACCTATGAAATAATTTTATTATATGTAATAATTCGTATACACATCTTATATATAAAATTCATTTTACATAAGCAAAGATTAAAACACTATACAACATCCAAAGAGTTTATAGAATTGATCTTTCAAATTGGATACTATTAAGTATACTAATACATTCACTTACAGCAACTTTAGAAAAAGGCAAAAGCCTGATTTACTCTTATGCAACTGGGCACATAATAGGAATTTAAATACAGCAAAGTGGCAAGGCTGCCAGCACAGGCCACTTCAAGCCTCCAAGCAGTTCTTTAGGACTGGATATGTTTTGCACCATACTTAAAACTCTTTTACTAATCAAATGTTCCATAAAACGTACAGTGTATAAATTCTGTTTTTACTTAAAGTAAGAATTAAAGAAATGTTAATAAAATAAAACACTGTATTAAGATAATTTCATTATGATCTTACTAACATTAGACACTGGCATATGGTGAGTTTGTAAAGTCAGTAGCTGAATCTAGTTCGCACGGCATACACATACTTCAAAAGAGATATCAACATGTCCTAGCAAAGATGAATGGATCAAATTAGGGTATGGATCTGTGCTCCCAAGACCCAACTCCACTACTGAAGTCAAACATTCCATATAACATACGATTTCTCCTGTTACATTGCCACCCCAAAGTCACACTCTAATAACAGAGATACACCTAACAATAGAAACATGTCCAAAATGTCTATTACTGCACGCCAGTATCCTGGACTTTCTACCTTCAACTCATGCAATGTTTCTTTCACTTCGCAAACCTTCATCGTAAGTTTCTTCCACTTTTTTCATCAGCATCTCCCTATTTCCAGTCCCTCGCAATCACCACCACTATTGCAGCAGCACAAAGGCTCATAATAGTTTTATAATGGTGGAGGCATAAATGAGAAAATTATTTGGACAAAAAAAGAGGGACAGACAAAACACTCCTAAGAGCTGAGGATACTGGAGAAAATAACAATTTGCATAGACATGCAATAGTTTTTAGTATTATTAAAAAAACCCGCAAAACTGAAATGAAGTCAAAGTAGTACTGTGTGTGTAATTTTGTGCTGTGTTTCCTGGTTATCTTGGTAAGGCAGAAAGAATAGCTATGTCTTTAGGCATTCTTCTGAAGGACCATCTTCTACCCCAGGCACACAGAAAAGTGCAATGTAAACTGGCAATTTATGGTCAGGACTTTTTAATACTTAATTATGTAGATTATACTTTAAATAAAACAAAATTAAAAGAAATATCAAAAAAGAAGTGTTTATCTAGCCTCTCCAGGATGTAGTGTAGCAGAGAGTGGATTGTACCAAATCCCATATTGATTCTGATTGCCTTAACAAGGTCCTTCGAGCCAATGAGGCTGTTGCCCTCCAAGTAGGTTTTACACTATTGCAAGAGATGAGGGAAAATTCCATCACTATTTTTGGGGGAGAAGGGTATGCCACTGTAATTTAGACAACAGTAAGAAAATTAAGGAGTAGAAGGGGCAAATCATAGAGAAGAGCAAAAGGTAAGAGTCTTCTCCAATGCAATGGAACTGGAGATTATGCAAATTCATATAGATAGCAACAACTCCGCATTTCTCCCTTGGTAGTCCTCTGGACGCGCTCCATTCTAACGCAGTCTCAACTGACAGAATACTAGGTTTTACACATACTCTGCAAAAAATCGGGCCTAAAAAAAATTTACATAATCCCTAAAGTCATGACAAGCTGGTGCAAACACTGGTAAATTTGCAGCAACTTTTTGTTTCCTGCCAATTAAACACAGGCTAAACGAAGGTTACATTTTCTTTACTACTACTTTATTTCCATGCTTTCAAATTTCTATATGCCCTTACTTCTTAATTAAGTTCAAGACCTAGTACTAGGTAAGTATGAAAGGGAAATTCAGACAAAGGTACTGTTTCAAACTGCCTACAGATTCTGAAGACCATATCTTCTGTTCAAGTTCTTCGTGGTATCTAGTAAGCTAGATTTGTTTTAGGTTTTGCTTTCCTCTAAAGGATGGAAATTGGGATCTTGAGGTACAATTTTGTTCCAAAGGTAGTATTTCATAGTCACAGAAAGCCAAGAACTGGCTACAATATGGAGCAATTTTAAGTGTATTTGGCAAATAATAACTACAAGATTTGTTTAAAGTACTTCAGAGAAGAATAACTAAACTGACAGGATGAAACTATGCAGATGTAAATGCAGCTTAAACGATTCTTGAGTACATTTCAACTATAGCGTGGAGAGAATTACTGCCGCCCACTGATACAGCCAGGTCATTTACCTACTTCACTGTGTATCAGATGAATGCATCAGTTAAGCTTCATGTTCTACCTTGGTCTGTTTCAACTAGGACTTTAAGAAAATGCTGTTTTCTTTCTCTATGAGAAAAGTTATTAGTTTACCCAATAGCCATAGAAACAGGGATAAACTCAGAAGGGAGGAAGATGCAGTGCAAAAACGCTTCATTTGAGGACTACACTACCACTTTAATTTTTTGGTATCTCTGCAGAATGTCACATAAAGGGACTCTCAGCATTACCTGTAACTGTCTCCAAACTGTAGGCTTCTAGTTTAGCTGCTTTTCCTAGATGCTGAAAGCCACTCTGCCTTTTTACTCAGCTAAGCTTTATGAGTTCCTGATCTGAAAAGCAGAAATACGGTCTTTCAACTGAAAACAGATTTGCAGCAGCACTGCACATACCTTCATACCAATTTCCTCACAGGATCACAAATTGACTGTCTGCAGTTTCAACGTCTTGTAATCAGTCATGCCTATCCATTTATTTTTCCAAATAGATGCTTCCCTTCCCACCCCTCCAAAGAATTCCCATCTCCTTTCCTTCTTCTCTTGTTAAACTGGTTTTCAGTTTTCTCTACAGTGCAACCCACATTCCCTCAGTATCTTGACTCATCTTGCCTTACCTCTGGATGTGAGGAAGCTTTAATAAAGATGTTCAAATTTCTTAAGACACTGTCCTTGTTCATTCCCACCTAAACTAAACTATCTAAACCTCTCCTTCCTAGTTGGCCAGTTGTGCAAGTCTTTCAGACGGGAAACTCAATAAGGTTAGTGATTTCTACTCTGATTTGCCCCCCCAAACTTAAGTGTGGATTTAGGCATTTTTATTATGTAATAAATTACAAGGCAACAGAAGATACACTACAGAATGTCATCTTGACATATCTGTGAACATCAACTCAGAAGAAAGACTGTCATCTAGCTTCAATAGCTCTAAATCAGATTTTAAGTTTCTGAGGAAAACAACTGTTGTGTACATGCCTAAGAGCAGGACCTCACAGTGCTGAATATTTAAGCAGTACCAGCAAAATGATTAAAAACAGAGTTACAGATTTTTTTTCTTGCAAAAAATGCCACATGCTGTATTTCCAAGTGATCCTATGCATTATTTTAAGCTGATTATTTAAAAATGTGAATCATGAAAGTACTTAAGTCGGTGCTACCACAACACATATTATGCATCAAAGAACAGTTACTTACCCTACAGTAACTGCAGTTCTTTGAGACGTGTTGTCTACAGACTCTCAAGATTTTGGATTCTTATGGATGGTAATGCCTGCTCCAGCACACCCTTATTTTTTCCTTTTTTCCCCATAGTTGAAAATATAAAAGCATATAACTAGAAAGGGGGAAGAAGAGTTGATCATGCTTGACATTGAAGAAGCTAGGAACTGCAGAAATAGGTAATGAAAGCAAGAGGACACAGAGAACTCTGTGACCAGCAGGGTTAAGTATTCCTACATAACGGAGTATTAGACTGCTGCTAGGGTCAAACAACAGAATTGTCAGCAGTATTTCAGGAAGGCAGAACTGTTCAATAAGTATTTCTGTTCTGTATTTGGGTAAAACCAAATAATGGTCTTATCACTAGATCAGAATGAAAAACTTCCCACTGACAATAAATCAGGAAGATGTAAAAACAGCTACTGAAATAAACACTTAATAAATCAACAGATTAGGATAATTTTCATTCAATAATTTTAAGAGAAGGCTGAAGAGCTCTCTGCAGTTTTAATGCTGCAAGCCTTGGACTATGTGAATGCTCCAGTGGGTTAGAAAAAAGCTAGCACTGTGATAATACTGAAAAAGGGTAAACAAAGACTCAAAGAAGTAGGGAAGGAATTAATGCCACTCAAGATGGGATTATGGGAACAATTAGATTCAAAAGTAATTTTTTTTTTAAGTCAGTGATGACACCATTGTTGATATAATGTACTTGAGAGTTCTGCACAGCAAGTGACTTATTAGGATACAGTAAAACATTTTGATTAAGAAAAATGAAGTACAAAACATACGTGGAATACGTGGATTAAAAACTGGCATGAAGTTTAAATGCAGATTGAGAACTATCATTTCTGTATGATAAATAATGAGGACATGTCTCCGACAATGTGTATTTTTCCCCCTTTTGTCCTTAAAAATTACTACCTTTTGAAAAAACGTGTCTTCTACAAGCATGTTTGAAAGACAACCCATCTACAACCCAGCCTTATCTTCAAGAGGGAAATCACAAGAAGATCCTGGTGAGCATTCCTAGCATTATGAAAAGACTGACATTGTCCTTGGTAGAAACTTCAGATGCTTTTTATGAGCCAGATGCACTGACAAGTTAGCTTGAGAGATCAGAACCAAAGTATGTGATCCTGCCAGGAGCTTCAAAAGGCAAGAAAACTGCACAGAACCTGAAACAATGGACCTAAAGTGCTGAGACTGAAAAAAGACAGAAGATGAAGTTTCCAGCCACCTTTTTAAGTTGAAGCAGTACTGGAAATAAAATCCCTCGCCTCTTTCACTTCATGGATACTTGCCACACATCCCCATAGGTGTAAGAGAGTCTTCCTTTTGCTTCGGGAGTATCTTGTAAAAAGGGTATTTGAAAAATGAGAAAGGAATGAGTACCTGAAACTGGGTAATATATTCTTTTGTGAACACCCTGAGGCTATCTGAGCCTAAGATAACTCAGGCTAACCTCCTTAACCTTGAGAAGCTAAATTGCATCACCAGACACTCAGCATATATGACAGAATATTCACTTAAGAGTAACATACATACAACAATGTTTCACCTCACCATCATGAGCTACAAGAAAATGAATTGAATACTGAGCTGTTTTGGAACACAGAAGTACGGACACAGAGGAAGGACGCGACAAGTCAATCTTTACAAGAATTTGAAGAAAAAATGCAGATCTATTCCACAGCAGTAGATACTGCATTAAAAAAATAATCAGACTAGCTAAAGTTATGCAAACTTTCTTATACTTGAAGCGAAATAACTTGCTATATGCTGTTATAAGCAAGATTTTGAAACACATACAAGCATGATCTTCTAATTCTTCCACCATTTATTAATTTCCTTTGAAAATGATGAGAAAATAAGGAATGTAATTTAAGCATGTTGAAAGCAAACTATTTACACAAGATTGGTACATAAATAGCTCTAATTCCTGCACTAACTTAAATTTGTCGGTTCCCAATTTCATTTTTCATATTAAAAAAACCAAACCAAAACAAAAACAAACAAAAAAACACAACAGTGGGGGAATTGTTTTTAACTATTTTGATTTTACAACATGCAAACTAAATGCCTCGAATATAAATGGGATAGCCCAAAACAGATGTTGTCAGATGAAAATATTTACTTAAGCTCATTGCTTCAGTTCACTTCGTGCATTTCATAAGACTTTTTTAATAATCAGATTCAATTTCATAATAACACCATGCCCTTCTCTCAAAAGCTTGGTATAAAGAATGCCTTAGAAGGAAAAACTGCATAACTGAAAGTAAAATTAATAAGGTTAGAAACTGGAACTTAAAAAGAAAGAGAAAAAACTAAGATGTGTAATACTGAAAAACAGCCAAAACTTTTTATAAAGTTCTAGATGCAAGAAGGAAGCTATGCTTTAAGTAGCATTCTGCACTACTTCACCAGAAGCATTAAAACATTTAAACAACCATCCCTGCAAGTAAAACAGTAAATATTCCATTTTAAATTTTGTTTGTTTGGGGGTTTAGACTGTTTTACATAATAGATGTTAGACCAAAGCCTCACAAGATACCAGCAGATGAAAGATAAGTTGCCATTTGGGCAACTATTTACCTTCAAAATTGTCTGCCAATTTTCTGGCCAAATTTAGAATAGCTAAATTACTTCAGCATGATAAAGACTTCAGGTTCTGGCAGGAATGGAATGAAGTCCCCACCACAAATAGTCAACCACTCCCACTCTCTATCAGCTGGTATAAATTGATCAACAGGCATGACTGTAAGCTCCAATGGCAGCAGGCAGATGAGTCCGTAAGTAGCTGTGTGTACTCCTGCAGAGGAGGAGCTGGAAAGAAAGACGTAGAAATGAAGACCTCAGTTTCGCAGTGGCACTTTGAGTCAACTCTTGAAAGGAATCCCTTTGACTTTATTCCAACTGCAGACCAACCTAGAAAACTGTTTGTAGGGTTTTTCATTTTTAAATAAATGAATCTTTCAGCTGAGTGTGTCTGGGTTGATAAGCAGCAAAGTCCCTCCTCAAACCAATGCTACTTTTTCAGGTCACTTGCTAGTTTCCTCAGATGCTACTGGAATGGTCAAAAGAAGTATGAAAACAAATGCATGCAGCATCTTATAAAAAGTTAAGCAATCTAGATAAGACCTGGTAAAATTGCCTTTTTTCAGGGAATAACCAATCCAAAACTGTGATTCAGTACATTAATAAATTACTCTGTATTTTTCCAAAAGGAATGTTACTTTATATGAAATGTTTGAAGAAGAAATCTATAAACATGCTAATAAAAATAAATACCTTTCTTCAACAGGTAAGTTGCTAACGAATAATGTGAACTGCGCGTGTAATGGCTCTTTTTGTTACACACAACGCAGTATTTTATTATAAACTGCCAACAAAAGGAATAGACTACTAGAGAGCTTTCTCAGATTTAACTTCCTCTCAAGACGAGAAGACTGAAGCCAGGACACAGGTGAGCAAGATATCTCTTTGCCAGTGTCTAACACGTAGATACTATTTGACATAGCTTTTTGCTTTGAAAAGCAACGCTGAAGAAAGTTTCAGCTATGACTAACCAATACCCTTCCCGTCTCCGCTGCAAGACAATACAAAGCGCAATGAGGAGGAATATGAGCTCTAATAAACATTCTAAGATAAAACAAGCTCAGCCAAGACTTTTCAGAACAAATTCAATGCAATAGAAGTCTCTGCGTATGTATGCCTGGTAAAGCAGACATTTTGGTAGAAGCATAATTATTGGACTTTTTTTTCAAAGAAAACTGTACATTTACTGGACAAAGCTATTAGCTTTGTACTGGGGTTTTGATGACTTTCCATTATGTAAACAAAATGTAGGACCTAGGTGAAGACATTTTTTCCTCTCACACACTCATGAGAACAGTAAAGATGTCCTCTGCTGCTTACCTGGGAAGCGAGGCTTGGAAGAACACCTCTCACACAATGGGGTGTAGCTACCAAAATCTAAAACCTAACCCACAGTTTTCACAGCTACACTGCTAGCAGAGCAATCTATTTTAGACTTCAGATAATTACCAACCATCTCTGACCCAAGACTAGGAATCTGTTCTTTTTATTTTTGCCTCAGGTAGAAAAGTTTTGCTAAATGAAAACAGCAAATACAGCCTGACTGTATTCGTTATGGAAGGAAGCACATTATCTGGGCTGAGGGGAAAAAATACAGGGAAACCCTTCTTATCTTGCTTCCAAGCTTGTTGGTAGTTTGCAGAAAAGAGGAATCAAGTAGCCTCTCACCCTTTAGCTTTAACTTCTCTCATTCTGCTGTCCCTTCCGCATACCTTCCTCTTTCAGTTTAAAACTAAACTGTTTTTTCTCATTTGCAGATCAGAAGAGCAATATATTTTTGACTGCAAAAAAAATTTTTGTAATTTCACTATCTGCTTCAAATTGTGTATTTATTCTTCAACCTGAAGAAAGGGTGCCATACCATATTGTAAGGGGTTATAAATAAGAAGGGGAGGAACAATCACTGAGAAAGATTATCTCAGACAAGTTTGATATAGACAAAATACCAGATGCATATGGAAAAGACACTGAAGGTCAATCAAGATAATTCAGTCCAATTCGGTTAGTTAGAAGCAGTTTCACATTGATCGTTACTTTGGAAAAGTGAGTTCCTTGTAACATAAAGGAGGGACCAATTAAATTCTCCCCAAATTTAGGGGATGGCAGTTTTAATACCTTCCAGTCCATTTACTATTCCTAGACAAGTAGGAAAAATGTCACTATAAATCTCCACCCTATCTTTGATATAACCAGGTGTTTATAGCTATTCACTTCAGGCAATAGTTTCTGCTATTCATCTACTGCTTCTGCCTATTTAATCACATTTCATATATTCCATTTACCCTCTTCCCTTCCCATGTGAAATTCCTCACAGGAGAACATAGTTAAGGAATGCTTGATGGAACTCCCTTGCATTTTATTATGAACCACCATTAAAACACTCTCAAGGACCGTCAACAGACAAACTACTACACACAGCAGGCTCAACATCTTTTTCATGTGTCTTTTCTTTTGGTTCCTTTCTCCTTTTCCTTTCTATCTTTCTTCTCGAGTTTTTGCTATGTTACTCCATAAGCAGTAACATTAGCTACATGATCCTATACCAAATATAAATCTCAGAAATAAAGAAGTTCTCATCTTCCTTGTATTTCATACTAGCCACAGGGCCGTTTTTCCAAGAGCTAGATTCTGACATCTGAGTTCAGCTGCATAATCATGCATGACACATGCTTTTTGTCACTGATGTCTACACCCACTGTCCCCATAGGTAACAAGGTGTGATGGAGACAAGCCAAGACGTTCTGTGGTCACTGGAAATAGAAAATTTAAGAATCAAGATTACCCAGCAGAGAAAATGCTGTGAGCAGCACACTCATCTGTCTGGTGCTGTTGCCTACAAGCCAATGAAGAGCAGGCTTATCTAGGTCTGGGCAACTTCACCTTGCTAAGTCCATAATACAGAAGTCATTTCTGAAACAAAAAGAACTAGAAAAACATCCCAGCTTATTATTTTAAATTCAAATTTTAGGTTCCAAAGGGAAAGCAAGCTTCCTGACATAGAATATACCAATATCAATAACTATATAAGTATTCTAATCAGTAGGCTTTTGAAACAAGCCCAATTCAGCAGCTCCTCTAGGCATTTTTCACTTAACATCGCATTCTTCTCACAAGCTTAAATAGGCATACAATACAAAACATTTATGTTTTACTTAAACATTTATGCTTCAGTATCTTAATGAACCAGGGCCTTGGATCACATGACTATAGCAAAATAGCAATTCCCAAGCTGTTATGCAACAGTTCCCTCCCAAATTACTTCTACTGCTCACTCTGCCCCTCATAACTAGCCTGGGTACAACCCCACAATGATGAGATTAAATGGCTTCTGGTACAGAAAAATGTCTTGAACCTCAATCATCTCTTTTTCTTTCTTTTAGGCAGCTACACCTTGAAATTTGGAATGCACTGTATCAAATTTACCAAAAATAAACAGGCATGCTTATTTTTTCTCACATTAAGAAATACCTATTTTAAGAAAATTGCCTTTCTTCTCTGCTCACAGAGATAGAACACACTGCGAAATTCATCATTAACAATTGTACATTCTGAAACGTAATGCAAATAAGTAGTACTGGAAATTCACATACGTTCTTAAGCACAGCCTCCACTTTGATATTTACATGCTTGTTTCACTTCCGCTTACATGAGTTCTGTACATCGTAGTTACACTGATATTAAATCAGTAGGAAACGAATTTAACAAAACAGTGGATCAATAACAGCACCTCAGGAGGTCTGAAAATTTTCAGGGGAAAAAAAATTGTATCAACAGAAATATTTGGATTTTCCACGAAAACTTAATCTATTCAGGACTGGGAAGAAGGGGGTATGCTAATGACACTGCTGTCTTAGAAGAGTGGTAGTTGATAGTCAGATTTCCCCCTCCACAATTTAGTTTGCAGATCTTCTGCATGGTTAAGACTTACACGCACCAATAAACATTGCATTAGAAGTGCTGTTAACTAATATGACCAGTTGGGAGTTACAGGAGCTTATACTAAAAGAAGTGACGTGGGACTATGTTCTACCATTACAGTGGTTTCTAACGGAACAGTAGTTTCAAATAAAATCTATCACTATGTTTAACCCACTGTATTTTGTAGGCTTCCGCAGCAAGACAATAATGTTACAATCATCACCATTCAAACCAACCACATGCAATAATAAACAACTATTTTCTGCAAAAAGAGTAAAATAAGTACCTGCAGGACTGCCAGCATTTTCTCCTTGATGCAGCTGAATACCAGCAGAATCTATAGAGTTTACTGTAACTGTCTGTAGATTTGGCAATTGAGCAGTGCTTAGACTAACTGGAGTTGACGTCAACGCCCCACCGGCTGCAACTTGACCAAGAGTGAGAGTCTGCACAGGGGTTAGAGTTATTTGTTGACCAGGTGCATTCTGAATTTGCAAGTTCTGCAAGTTCTGAACTCCTTGCACTTGAAATGTCTGCCAGGTTATCTGCCCAGAAGGGGTCACTGTTTGTGCCTGAATTAAAAAAGTTCCAGGATTCAGTTGCAGTTGAAGATTTTGAAGAGCCTGTTGAGATATACTTTGACTTGCTTGCACACCGTGGATTGTCTGTTGCGCAATACCTTGTACAATCTGGGCTTGACTGGTTGGCTGCTGAGACTCTTGAAGCTGTATGTGTTGTACAATTGGCTGTGCTGTGGAGA
This sequence comes from Phoenicopterus ruber ruber, assembly GCA_009819775.1. NCBI lineage: Eukaryota > Metazoa > Chordata > Aves > Phoenicopteriformes > Phoenicopteridae > Phoenicopterus > Phoenicopterus ruber. The sequence goes on along the minus strand of CM020220.1, from coordinate 19,752,622 downwards.
CCTGAATATTCTGAGCCTGCGTGTCATCAGAGACTGATGTCTGGATGTAATTTCCCTGAAGATCAGAACTGTGAACTTGACCACTAGTTGTGGTCAAGTTGTTTGCATTTTGTTCCAATATACTTGAACTGTCTATGGTAACGGGCAACTGTGATGAAGATGATGTTGGCACAAATAAGTCATTATCAGTGGCGGTTTCTGTAATTTCAGGAGAAACTTGCTCACCAGTCCTTTCAGAAGTATCTGAACTATCCATGGCCTGTCCAGTATTTATCAAGTGCCCATCTGCATTAATGCCTGCTGTCATGGTTTGAGAACCACTGCCAAGTCCCAGAGAATCTAGATCAACGCTATTGATGGGTACAAAAGTAATATTTCCTGGCAGTCCAAGAGGGACGTTAGCAACTACTTGTGCTTGGCCAGGAAAAGACGAACCACCAATTGCAACTCCCTGAACCTGGACTTGACCAGACTGTGATAAGATATTCTGAATATTAGCTGAAGGTGTTCCAGAGGCAATGATGGTTTGATTAGAGCCAGGAATGATCTGAATTTGACCAGTTTCTTGATTTATACTGCTATTATCTGAAGAGGCTGCAAAGCCAAGTTGAACCTGCTGACCATCCGCTGTCTGGATCTGGGGTATTACTTGGTATTGTACGTTAGACACTGTACCATTCGACGAATCTGATCCTGGTGCAACAGAAAAGATTTGTTGATTTTGCAAACTCTGAATAGGAAGGACATACTGCCCACTTGAAGTTACTGTGGCAGCACCTGGAATCTGTACTATATTACCAGCTTCATCCTTTATAGTGGCAGGAGCTGCAGACAAGACCTCCCATCTATTTGGCGTTCCTGTTAATTGCACAGAAGCCAAATCCCCTGTCTGAATAAAAAGAAAAAAGAAAAGACAAAATTAAAACAAGAGATATACAGACTATATGCTAGAACAGTCATGCAATTCAACACTAGAGATTGATACACTACTGGAAAACATGCAGTGCAGCCCATATGAACAACAGCAACTGGATTAGAACTACAAAATACAGATTTTGTAAGTGAGCTAATGCCTAAGTCAGGGTAACCAACCTGTGGTTCGTGAGCTGCATGTGGCTCGCAAGCAGGTCAAATGCAGCTCCTGTGCCATGGCTACGTCAGGTGACCAGCAGCAGGGTTATTCTGGTGTGGGGGCTGCTGGGTAATCCAGATCCCTGGCTGTGGGAAGAAGGGAGCTGGCAGGGGCTGCTGGAGCTGTCATCACCAGGTTACCCTGGGACTCAGCTACGCTCTTTACCTAGCCCGGCACCTATTGCACGGAAGTGGAGGAATTGCCGTGAAGCCAGTGTCGCCTGTATTTCCTGGAGCTCCACTGCCTTTTGACTCTGTGTTATAGATGGTATAGATGTGCATGTTGTGACTCTCAGCAGTATGGAGAGCGTTAAGACGTGACCTAGTCACACGGTTGGAAAAATTGGACAGCCTCAGTTTAAGTTACGTATAATACAAAGTCCTAGTATTTATAAGCTTGTATGAGTTACTGTTTCACTAGGCAAGAAGGCCTCTAAACTAAGGACTTTTACACTGAAATCACAGTTGGATTAGTCATATGTATCTGTTGGGCGGGGGGGGGGGGGGGGGGCAGGGGGGGAATCTATGTTCATTAAGTTGGAACAATAGAAAAGGTCAATGTTTCAGAACAGACCCCTGGACGGTTAAAGAGTAAAGAACCTAAGGACTGATGCACTACACTTTTGTTTCTTATTCAGTAAAGAAAAGGTAAATTGCACTTACCTTTCTTTACCAAAGCAAGCTTTTTCAGAATGGAGTATTACGAATTAGATTTAACATCCTGCAATGCTTAGCACAGATTTGTGTAGTCAACCAACCTGGTACTGTAAATAACCATCAATCTAAAAAAGACGTAGTTAAATTTCTCCTTATCTGTTTTACGGCACTACAGTAAACCAATGAAATAACTTAATATTTAGCAACAAGTAACTAACTCGTCTTACAACTCATCCAGCTCTGTGAAACAAATTTTGTCTCTTTGGCAGAGTCCACAGGACATAGAAAGAAAAGCTCTAGTTTGTCCTTCTGCACTGATCCTGCGACACTCCTCATAGCGAAGTTACCGAAGCATATCGCAGCTTCCTTCTGATGCTGCACTCTGACTTCCTTCAGAATAAAACATGGATGTGCAAAATACAGCATACAGCTTATTCTTCTCTAACATGGCATGGAGACTGAGCTAGCCTGAATGAATCCTGCAGTGTGCATCCGAGTGAATTTAGTCCACAGTGTAGGCTGGAACTTTGCTAGTTTCACTTTCTTATCCTATTTGGAGCTGCGACACTAAAATGTTTACATGTACAAGAAAAGTACTCTATTTAAGTCTGGGTACTTCTTAAAAAAATAAGTTTTACTGTGCTTGGCAAGCTTCATTTCCAATAAGGAAACACACATCTTGGTTCTAAATTCCTCTCAAGAGTTGTACAAATAATAGTTGCAAATAAAAAAAAGAATGCTAGCCTTCTTTTTCCCTCAAAGATATATATAATCTTTCAGGCAGTTCATTAGTAAATAGATAAAGCATCACCAGAACAAAATTAATTTTATGGCCTTAATGCTTCAAAGATCAGAAAAGGAGTAATGGTAATTCCATTTATTATTTTCTTTTCCTCTTATAGCCTTTCATTTAAAGAACATATTTAAATCCTTTAGTCTTTCAAGCTTATAATTTATGAGATTAGAAAAAATTATGCAATGTTCCTTATCACACCATCTTGTCTAGAAAAAGGCAAAAAATTCCATTTTCCTCTGCTACTACAGTAGCTTTATACTCTGGTGTTTGATATTGTTTACACATAGGTACCGGTTGCTGAAATGCTGCTAAGAAAGTTCATAACTACTGAATTCACTAGTATATAAATACTTATTAACTGAAGGTTTTATAAAGTATCAAAAGACCCGTAAGAGTTATAGGTAAACATCAGTCAGAAAATACCAAAAGCAAAAATAGATTGTTATATGTTTAATGTGTGTTATTATAAAATAATTGTATATTATAACGTGCTGATAGTATCTGTTAGAAGAGGAGAGAAAGAAAAAGTAATGGGAACTATTACAAGTGTGATATAATTTCTCACTGATTTAAGACTATGTACAAGCAAATATTGAATGTTTAGGCTGTAACTGGACTGACCTAATACGCAATAGTTTGTCTATGTCTACTCATACATAACACATATGAGTATCCTCCACAGAAATAATTCAAAGGGAACCTGTCTCCTTCATGATATGGAAGTGACCTACGTTATTCTTCTCCTCCCCAAACATACGTTGATTTCCATATTGCCATTCAATGGCCTTTGCCATTTTCATGTTGGGCACACATCTCTCCTCGCCTTTTCACGATCTAGAGAAATCTTCCCTCAAATCCTGCTCCGTAAGGGGTTTAGCTCAATAGAGCCACTCTTTTAGTAGATGCACTTGTCAGTCCATGGAGAAGTTCAGGGTAGCCATGCACGTGAATATGAAGCTATTGCTACACATACTACATTAAATGCCTGTTATTCACACATTGCTCTTACAGCTGGCTGTATCAGACACTACCAGATGAATCATGAGGAGGGAGGGGCAAAAAGAGGGTGAGGCTTTCAAGAAGCTATCTGGCAGCTATCAAAATTACTAGTATTAAAGCATGAAAAAACCCTGTATGGTAAAGAGTCTTTGAGGATGATCTCTAGCCTCAACTGGTCATCAACCTGTCATAACAAGCTTGACTGTTGTACCCTGTCTCAAAGTCTGCTGAGCTAGTAGGACATTTCTTGGACTCCTTTTCCTACTAAAAAGAGTAGTAACCTTTCACTGCATCCTCAAGCAATTAAGCCTTGTTGTAGTAACTCAGTGTTCTACCACTGATGTATGAGCATCAACATCTACAGCCCACTCGCTTACTGATCTTTACAGCGCAGTCCTAATAGATTAGAGTTTGTTTGCTGTCCCTCAGCCATCTGTGAAAAATATTTAGAGGGTAGAGATAAAGCAACAGTTCTTTTCCTTATCGACTGATACTCAGACAGCAGTTATTTGGAAGCTGCTCCTTTAAGAGAAGGCTGGACGGTTGCAATCCAAAGGCTCTGTGTCAAGAGGAAGGGACAAAGATCTGAGGAAAGTTCAGCATTAGCAGTACTCAGCCAAGAAGGAGAGAACAGGAAACAACAGGGAGTTCACTGGAAGCAGTATCAGGAAATAGGAGAAAGAGACAGGAACAGAGCAAAGAGAGCAGCTGGCACAAGGCATGGGAAGAATTAAAATCAAATGATACGTCCACCTAAAGAAAGGTCAAGTACCACCAAAGAGTGGAAGCAACAACCGCTGTTCAGCCTGTCTTTTGATTCTTTAACAAGCCTTGTATAATTTCCAGCAGGTAAAATAAAGAGATCTCTCTGAGCCGAAATTCTCATCCCTGAAGAATGAGGGATCATGATAAATAAAAATCTAATAATTGTCTTGTTCAATTTGTTCAAAGAAATGTGGAAGGAGACAAGAGAAACACATATAGAAGATAAAATACCTTTAAAAAGTGATCTAAACCATGTTGAAGGAAGGGACTTGGGTCGGGAAAACAAACAAACAAACAAACAAACCATCCTTCACCAAAAACTGGAAAGGGCAGAAACATTCCTGTAAGAACTGATACACGTTGTAGGCATCTGCATTTCAACATGTCAAATGTGATCAACTGGACACATGCCATTAGCCTTCGGTATTTTATTGCTAAAGAACTGCCAGATGTTTATCTGTGCCAGCCTATTGTGGACTGCTTTTTGCTGCACTTTTCAGAAAGTCACTTTTGCCCCATTTAGTCCTGGAGCAAAAGCATCAGCAAAACGAGCAGAGGTGGACAGATAATGAGTCACAAGCTCCTAAACATTTAAAAATCACATACCTAATGAACCAGATTGGCCACTGCCTCGTCTAAATTGTTGTTTTATGAAAGAGTTAGGGCTCTAATGCATGATTTTAATACCACGCGTTTACCAAGCTACAGTAAACTATCTGTGCATTCTTAGGTCATTACAAATATAAGATAAAATGCACTTGCTTCAACTCTTTCATTAAGGTGTGAGCTAATACATTCTATCTTGTATTTGCCATAGGTTAAAAACATGTTCAACATCAGTCACTGTGGTTCAACTGACACAAAGCTGCTTGTTAAGGCAAATTAATTCTGTTGCATGTTTCAAACCTCTGCCAATGAAGCCACTCAATTCAGAGAAATACAAGTACCCAAATCAAAAGTTTAGAGAATCAAAGAATGTTTCAGAGAAAAAGCATTATCTGAGGCTGCTTAAAATGTTATTTTAAAAGACAATTCCAATCTGGTGAAACATATTTAACATTTAATTGTCTCTCATTTAAGGAATGTCTACATCTTTTTGCCTGACATGGACAACTGGACCCCAAACTTTAATAGCTTGTTTTTAATCTGCAGAAGTTCAGAACCTGTATAAATTAAGACAATACAATGTCCCTGATATTAGTAGAAACAAGAAAGCTGCAGTATTAAGGAATGACACATGGCAACAAAGAGGCATTTTTAACCATATTGTATGTAACTTCATTTGTTTATTAATTATTAATCTATATATGTGTATTAATCTCTATATAACTGCATGACAAACTAGGTATTTGTGTGAAATGGTTAATTTTCCTCATGTCTTCAACTCAGGTGCTGAAGGCTCTACCAAATCATCAAGAAGGGCAAGAAAGAGGACCTGGGGCCTCAACTTGATCTTTGGGAAGCCAATGGAGCAAATAACCTTGAAAATAACCTTGGAGGGGAAAAAAAATAACCTTCAAATAACCTTGAAGGAAAACAAAGGTGATCAGAAGTAGTCAGCCTAGACTTAGGAAGGGGAAATGATGCTTAATTAACTAACCTGACAACCTTCTACGATGAGACGAGCGGCTTGGTAGATGGGGTTAGGCAGGGGACATTATTTGGCACTACTTTAGTCAGGCTTTTGACTCTGTCCCCCATAACATAAGGAAAAAACTTTTTTTTTTTCCCCCACTGTAAGGGTGATCAAATACTAGAACAGGGTGCCCAGAGAGGTTGCGGAGTCTCCATCCTTGGAGATTCAAAACCCACTGGACACAGTCCTGAGCAATCTGCTCTCGCTGACCCTGCTTTGAGCAAGGGGGCTGGACTAGACAATCTCCAGCCTCAACTGTTCTATGAAATCTTACACTTCTTACTAATGTTTAAATATCAGAGCGAGAACTTCTTGGTTTATGCTGTCTTTAAATATGTAAATGTTTTAAAACATGTACTTTCTTACGTTCTCTAAAACTGTAAAGAGAAATAAAACAAAATCTTTTAAGAACATCTTTAAAGCACCTGTAAAAGAACTTCTACACTTGGTTCTGATTCAGCACTAGGAAGATATAATTGGAATGTGAAAATCAAATAACATTTTAAAAGATGAGCTTCTGGACAGCAGCAGGGCAAACATACTGTTAGGCACTACATTCTACCTGAAACTTTTCTGTTTTGCAGAAGTATAAAACAGAGAGAGGCAAGACAATCCCAAGCAGACTTTTCTATGGTGGCTGAACACATTCTGGTGCATCTGTTCACATCCAGAAACTTAGCACCAGGAAGCTATATCATCACCCATAGAAGAGAAAATGGATGTCAGAATAACTTTGAGCTTCTTCAAAACCATCATATAGGCCAGAGAGCCGAGAAGTATGGATAACTCTGACACATGGCATTCATCCATATTTTTGCCTAATGGAAAACATGAAATTTTAAATGTCTTCATATTTCTCTGTCTTATCAACACTATTACTATTTCCACCTAAACTGAGGTTAAGCTAGTTGTATCTCAAATGGTAAAGTAATGTTCTGAGGCATAAACAAACTGGAATTCCAGATTTTCACTAAGTTCTGTGAAACACTGATACTCAATTCTAAAGCTCCAGATATGCCAAAGCAGTCTTACAACACTCCAACCTTTATTTGTAAAACATACAAATGCTTTGTCTACAGCAGAGAAACAATATTCATCTTCCCCACATTGCTAATTATTAACTTCTCCAAATGTTTTCCACATACTGTTGGTAAGCAGCAACACAAATAAATCATTTCCCCCCTCCTTTTTTTTTTTTAAAAAAAAAAAAGACTAAAGAATCGGTGCAGCCTGCAGCACACTAGATGCAACTACATACCACAATTGGGGCAGTCATCTCTGACAGCTCCCATTCTTTGGTGGCTGTCAGAGCCAACAGCTTTCTCAGCCAGCCTGCCACTTTTCTCAATTCACCCACCCTCCAGTCCTCCCACCCCACACTACCATCAGTCTTGCACTGTATCCTCACCTACTCCAGCCACGCCCAGCACAACCATAAGAATGGCCCTTGGGAGCATGATAGTTCAAGAGAGTGTCTTCAGCTTTGCGTTGCAATGAAGAGAACAAAAACAACTGGTTATCATCTCAACTTTGCAGCTTCTTAAACAATCATCTGATCATGCGACAACCATACAACTGACCATCAAGACTTTGTTGGACCTAAATTTTAGAATCTGTTTCCTCTTTTGTTTTCTCCCCTATGCAGGGCTCTGCCACCTTCTGCTTTGCTTCTCCTTTTTACCTAATGCCAAAATCTTTGCAGATGTTTAAACTGGAATGAAACTAGAGAATTTATAACTAAATGAAAAAGAATCCTAAATATGAAAGTTTAAAGTAGAATTATTAGTCAACGATAAACAGTGAAAAAGCAAGACCCAAACTAAAACTTCTCAGACTTAAATTCCCAAGGGAGGGAAAGACATCCAGAGAGGTCAAAACATATGAGCTGTCCTTCTAGGTCAGGCAGTAGTGCATACCATCCCAGCAAGGCTTTCATACATACCAGCAGGCAGCAATATTCGAGGGGAAGTTTCCACAGCAAGTGTTTGAACCAACCGTGGATGCAGCAGTATGGCAATTGAGGAAAAGATTCTCAGGTAAGCAAGCCACAGACTCAAGGCCATCTACGTTAAAACCAAACACCAGCAGGCAAAACACAAAGCACTGGTGTCGGATGATCATAGGCAGAGTAAATCACGGTGTCAAAGCCTAAGCTGAAAGATGGAAATCTCCATCAACGCACAAAAATGAGATAAGCAGTAATGCCTGCTAGTATTTTGTCATCCAAAAGTAAATCTAGCTCTAACCAGAATCCTGGGCCGAGCTGAAAACCTTGTGGACTAGAGACAGCCTGCCCAGTTCATTGACAGCATGGAAGGGAGAAGCTGGTTGAGTTTAGTTCTGTCAACTGTCTTCTTCACTTGCTTTCCGTACCAAGCACTTGCCACGTTCATTAGTCTTTTTATTTCCACACTAATCCTTTCAGTGGCATAAAAGTGGCGTCCACTCAAACAGCAGGCTTGGATTCAGATACTAACATAGAATCATAGAATAATTTCAGTTGGAAAGGACCTCTGAAGGTCATCTTGTCCAACTCCTGGGCTCAAAGCAGGGCCAACTAGATCACAGCAAACACAATCACATTTGCTCCAGCTCTTCCCCAAATTCCAGACACACAATATTCCCTGCATTCCTATGGGAGTTTTGTTGTTGCTGTTGCTTTTAAATCATACTCTAGTCTCTTGGGGAGCAGCTGCAGCATACCATTTCAGCCAGGAAAGCAGTGTGCAATAACTGGCTAGCCTAGCATACTGGCTCCAGCCCTGCCAGTTCCTACCAGGCGAATGTCAGTAAAGCATTAACAAAATAACGCCCAAAACACAGCACCGCTATCCTTATATATGCAAGCTCTTCAAACACTTCTAAAAGGAAACACCTAGTTTAACATCTACTGTCCATTTACGTGGCTTGAGAGTTCTACCAGAGGCTCAGCAGTCAGAACTGCAGTCTGGGTATAGAAGATACTGGGAAAGGACTGCCTCCCCATCGCTACATTAAGCACCATCACTCATACACAGATATCAAACTGATTCATCTATACTCCTGGGAAAGGGATGAGCATCACAAACCCCAGGAAGACAATATGTCTGTGTCCATGCATATAGGTTTCATTTTCCATATGAGCTATGAGGTACCTACAATTTAAACCTTTTTAGCTCCTCCCTCCTTCTTCCACCCCCCAATAAGGTACACTCAGGGGACCAGAAAAAAAAAGAAATCTTTATTGCACTAAATCTCTTTCAGCATTCTGTTTTTCACAAGGAATGTATTTCAGGGACTTTAGTCCCTCCCCTCCCTTTATTAAGGTCATCTTAATTAACTCCAGTGTCTAGTTCAGCTACTGTAGGTAGCTCCTCCAATTTATATTTAGTTTCCACCCAAAATATTCTGAATCATTCAAGAGCTATGTTGTAGGAGTGTAAAAATTACCAGAATGCTATAACCTAACTCACAGCAGATATGTAGGAGGGGCCTATCTGCATGTATGAAAAGTAGTGAGTTTATATTCATATTTAGTTTTAACTAAGATTTCGGCTTCTCTTGAATTGCTTCCGCCTTGCCCTGAAAAGCCCCTTATACATAAACATAACAACAGATGAATTTAACAGGAATAAAGAAGTACTATTTCAAAACCACTTTGCCTATTTTGAACTACCAGGAACCATTTGTCCTGTACTAGCACTCTAGTACCCCATCAGACCTAGCACTGCTCATGGTAAGTGATCAACCCATCCTCAAGATGCACAATTCCAGCTTTAAAATGAGAACAACCTTAATGTGGATATAGGAAAGCAAGCATTTAAGCATCATTCATTTTTCAATGTATATGTTTATGCAAGAGACAGATCCAACATTCCACTTTTCAGCACTGAATGCATCTGGTAGTATGAAACAAATTTTAGAGGTATTGGGCACTTAATGTCTAGAAAGATTTTTAAAAGTGTACTGCTTAAGAAAATAAACAGGTTCAGCAGAAAGGACACTTGAAAGGGGGTCAGAATCTTAATATATTTTTGAGCTCTGTCATTAGTCTACATCCTGCTGCATGACCTCAGACAACTACTTTGCTGCAGCTTCCCTTTATGTAAAGTAAGCTGAAATGTACAGACGAAAAGTATTTTAAAGTGTAGCACTCGAGTATTTAGTAAACTTAACATTATCATTTTGACGTTTGTTAAAAGCTTGTCAAAGCCATTTCATCCACTAGTACAACGCTTTGCAGGTTTTTTTCCTATTTGCAGAATCCTAAAAACATACAAGACTGTTGTACAGCAAGTTTAAAAAACAAGACTTGCTTTAAAAGCAAAAAAATGAGCTTTTTTTGCTTGTTTTAAAACCCTTTTTGGGAAAAAAAAAAAACCCCACAACCAAAAAACCAACCACAAATGAACAGAGATAATATATGCGATTTCCCAAGGACTAAGGCCAAAAAATACTTCGTCATGCTATTTTAAAAGGTATTTTGGAACTCCCTTTTAATATATCGATATTTTTAGGTATCAGTTATTTAGAAATGGCTTCTCTCTTTTAACTTTATGAGCATATGTCAACAAGAGAGTTTAGCTAGACCAATTAAGGAACACACAAGTTTCCATTAGGCTTTTGTTATGGAGATGGTTAAACTAGCTTCAACAAGAATACATTTCTAGTCTGCAAGATCCATCTCATCACACAAGGTCCCAAGGTCACCAAGGCTCCTTTCAGAGCTGACAGCACACGAGAGATAAGGACAGAAATTCAGTTTGCAATACGAGGGACTGCATGATAACTGCACCTAGAAAAAACAGCGTCGATACAGGAAGCAGCTTTCCACCACCGCGTTCGCTTCTAAACAGCCATTTTACTTCTAACTACATCCTTCCCTACAGCCAGCCTTCATTTTGTGTTCCTGCCTGGGTGCGCGGCTCCAGGCTGACAGCTAAGAGAGGATACCGGGGGTGCGCTCAGGTGGAGGTGAGATGCCTCCCAGCCTCGCCGGGTGCCGAGCGAGCCGCTCCGGTGCCAGGGCCGGGGGAGGGAGGTTTCCCGCCTGCCCCCGTTTTTGAAAGTAAATGAAGGCGCCGCTCCCAATGGCGGGGGAGGGGGGAGCTAGGCTCCCTCCTCCTCCCGGGAGCCCGGCTCCTCCTGGAGAGGCAGGGGAGCCCGGGGACCCCTCTCCTGGCAGGTCGGCCCTGCTATCGTCCCTCCCCCCGGGCGGGCAGTGCCGTGTGTCCCGTCCCTCCCCCCGGGCGGGCGGGCTGGCTGGCTGTGCTGTCTCTCCCCCCGGCAGGCCGTGCGAGAGCGGCGGGGCGGGCACTCACCGCTCCGGCAGAGTGAGAGGCAGCGGCGGCGGCGGCGGCCTCATCCTCCTCCGGCGACGGCGGGCCGATCTTGCTGCAGGTGGCCGCCAGCAGAGCAAGCGGTGACGGCTGAGCGTCCTACCCACAATGGGCGGGTTCAGGGAGAGAAAGTGGGTGGCGGTTAGTGCGGGACAGCGACCGGGCTCCTCGCAGACGCGCACACAGGAAGCGGCGGCGGCGGCACCGGCTCCCGCACCCGCTCACAACGTGTCACCCGGGGGAGGGGGGGAAGGGGCCCGGCCGGGCCTGCGCTTACCTGGGGGGCGGCCGCCCCGGCGGAGGCCGAGGCGGCGCCGTTGCCGTGCTGGAGATACTCGCTGTGGCTGCTGCTGTCCACGTCTAAGGCAGCCATTTCCTCTTGTTTCACGGGCTTCTCGGGAGCTGCGGGCACAGCGGGGAGGGGGGAGGGGAGAGTCACTGACGGGAGCGATCACCCCCCTCCCTCTCCCTCCCTCCCTCCCCCCCCCCTAACCCCAGCGCTCCCCCCGCCCTCCCGCACGGAGCCCTCCTCCTCCTCCTCCTCCTCCTCCCCGTGCTGCTGCCCCTGCCCCTCTTCTCCCTCCTCCCCCTGCTCCTCCTGCTGCTGCTCTCAGTGCCGCTCTCGCCTCGCTCGCACACGGACGCTCCGGGGCCGAAGCGGGGAAGCGCAGGGCCGGAGCAGGAGCAGGGAGCCCCGCGGGGCGGCTCGGTCGGTGCGTACGTACCGGTCATGGTGTGAGTGCGAGCGGCCGGCTGGCTGGCTGGCTGGGCGGGAGGCAGGCAGGCAGGCTGGCTGGCTCGCACACAGGCCCTGCTGGCTGGGGCTAGGCGGCTGCCGCCGGGGACATGCTTATTGTGCTCACGGGCTGAAGCGGCGGCGGCGGCCCGAGCCTACTCCGGGTTTTTTTTTCCTATTTTGATTGACGGTGCGGGAAAGCCGAAAGGTGGGGCTTGCAGCGGGAGAGGGGGCCCGGCCGACACCGCCGCCCGCCCGCCCGCCTGCCAGCCCGGAACTCCCGCCTACGCCCGCGCGCTCATTGGCTGCGCCTCGCCGCCGCCGCCGCTCGCACTGGCTGCTCGGCCTGCCAGTCAACGGCCAGGGGCGGGGGGGGCGCCCCATGCCGAGGCGGCTTCCTGTTTGCCAGAGCTTGTGCGAGGAACAATGAGCGGGACCCGCCGAGAGCCCGCGGCCTGCTCCGGCCCGGGCCCGCGCGGCCCCCGCGCCGCGGGGAGGCGGCCCCGTCGCCGCGCTTCCCCCGCCGCCGCGCCGGGGCAACGTGGCCCGCGGAGCCTGGCCGCCCGCCCGCGCCGCAGGGGTCAGCGCAGAGGCACAGCTGCGCGGCGGCGCTCCCCCCCCCCCGTCTCCCCCCCCCGCCGTGCAGGCGGCGCGGTGCGCGTGTGCCCGGGAGGCGCCGGGCTGGAGCCGCGCTCGTTTGAAATCTCTCTGGCGGGGGTGTCACTCACGGCTGGCGACAGCCGCGGCTCCGAGGCGGCGGCCGAGCTGCGCCCTGCCAGCAGCCAGCGCTGCCGCCGCCGCGCTTTGTCGCCGCCGGCGCTAAGATGTCGGCGCGCCGTCCCCAGGGGAGCCGGCCCGCCCGGGCAGGCCCTGCCTGGCGGCGGCCCCGCGCCGCCGCCGGGTGCCGGAGCCCCCAGGGCAGGCCGCCCCCTCCTGCGGGACGCGGGGATCCAGGTCAGCGCCGGCCTCTGGCCGGCAGCGGCGCGGCCCCGGGAGCCACATCTCAATGGCCGACCCCAGGGGCCGTTGCGTAAGCTTTCTGGCCGTCGCGGGCTCCCACCTGGCTGACCCGGGCGGGCTAAATCTAAAAAGCTCCTTTGCCTCTTTTGTGAAATAAAACCCATCGAGGATAAGGCCGCGAGTAAGATTTTAACGCGACACGTCCTTGTAGCAGGAGTGTCGACGGTGACACCGTGCTCTGCTCTGAGCTAGGGAGCCGAGCCTTGGCACAAACCGAGCACTTAGGCCAGCAGATTTTATTTTAGTCATGTTAAGGGGAATTAATAAGATCCCCCTCCGTGTCGGTTTGCTGCTCTGTCCCTTACGTTATGCAACACAAAGGAAACTGGGAGCTCTTGGATTGCCAAACTAAGGCAGGAAATATGTTTAAAGCGTTATATAAGTATATGACGATACAGAAATTATTATTAGTGGGGCCTGTTTCTGTGTTACACCATATAGCTTCTGAAGGGTTCCTGTAAAGGCGAACAACTTTAGCTTGGCCTTCCCTCATGTTCAAATGCAGGTGCAGGGTGGTAGGACGGTGCGTAGGCTGAGGCGGTGATTTTGACCCTTGGCTTGTAAACTCCCCTGATGAATGAGTTTTTGTTAGTTACCTTTCATGTGGTGTTCCAGGGAGTCTGTGAATGAAGCTGAAAAGCATTGGGCTGAAGAACTCAAACCTACTTTCCTGTTACAATATTTGATGTAATTATCACTGAGAATTACCTAGGAGATACAGTGAGCATAGTCTCATATATCCATAGTTGTACTGAGTACTTGAAGTCACAGGCTACCCAGATAAACCCATGGAGAAGTTAGTAACTAGGAAACCCAGAAATACGGTCAGGATTTTCAACAGCCGCTGTGAGCAGAGAATAAACAGCACTATGACCTTGCAGTAACTGCCCAGGCTTAGCCTAGAAACTATTACAGAACAGGAAAAACGCACTGAGAAAATGTGAATTTAGTACCAGGAAGTTAGGATGGAGGAAGACTGCAGTATCTTCCCTGTCAGTGGAAGATTGCTCTTACTGTGTCTTACTTTAAGCCCATTTACTTTTGCAGGTATGTTCAGAGTGCCTTCAGGTGACTTTCAATAGTAAGTTGTAAATTAATCCCAAAGCTGTTTGTCACAATTCATTTTTTCCAGGGTAGTTTAAAAAAAAAAAAACCACCCTCACTTCTGTTTTTAGAATATCTGTATTTGTTTGCATAATCTCTTGTGATTTTACTTTAGAATCAGTTGTTGGCAAGTTAAATAACATAGCCATAAAGGAGAGGAAGCTTTTTTTGCAATTCATATTTTTTATTTTAATAACAGAACACTCTCAGAAGCAAAAGTTGTAACTAGGAACAGAAGTCACGTTTATTTTGACATAATATAATAATGTCAGAAATAATTTTTACCCAGTAAAAGCTAAAATACACAACCTTTAAAAATGAGTCAGTATATATACATAAGCATATTTTCAGACAAAAATGAAAACGCAAGATTACATGATCCACAAGACTACTGTAGTATCTAAAAAAAGTTTTCTACAGCTGATATAAAATCTACAATTTGTTTTGCAATATCAGAAGTTGTTAGTGAAATGTATGATAGCCTGTCATCCTGGAACCAGAACTATTACAGATAGCTTTGGACTTCAGATAACCTAGAAAGGGGTTCATTTAAAGGTTGATGTGTAAGAGAAATAATTCCTGTTCATATGCTGGGAAGGTGGGAATGATATTAAAAAAACTAGCCCTTGCTAATTAGCAGGGTATTACCAAACATTATCAATGGCGTTTTGCTTTAGGAAGATTATGTTGCCTAGGACTTAAATATGAAAGTTGGTCTTTCTTCTACAGTTGGATCTATGTTGAGACCTCTGGGATTTCAGTGAGATGTTGTCAATAGAGAAGTGTATGGATCTGATTGCAGGCTTGGGACGCAACTGCAGTGTTTTAGGACAGAAGGATTTGAAATATCAATAATGGGATTGGGTTTATATATTAAACAGTTTTTCAGTGCAGTAAAACTGGGATGTAAATAGGCTTCACAACAGTAGTTGAGGACCAACTTTTTCTAGTCAAGTACCTAAAATTAGGGGGACAGTGTGATGGCAATATTAAATTCGGATAAAAAAGAAGCAAAACATAATAAAATATTAATAGACTATTAAAAATAAGATAAATTACAAGAAAGTTGCAAAAAAAGTATGCTATTATGAAAAAGAGGTGTAAAGAAGAGACTCAGAAATGTTAACTAGAAACTGATTGGTAATAAAAATAAACTCTGTTTATTTACCACTTCCCAGTGGAGATTAGGAACACATGAGAAGCAAACAAAATTCAAGGAAAAAAGGAAATGAGAAAAGACATTATTTGTAGCTTTTTGCTTATCAATATACTAGCATCAGTACATTCACTAGAAAAATCCTGGATGCATCGGGGAGATCAGTGTATCCGTACTGGATGGAAGTTCTGTTAGGTGGTGGTCTTCCTGCTGAGTTAGCACAGTGCCGATATCCCCGCAGAGAGTGAGCTCCATGCCCAATTAGAGGAGCCATTGTTTCCTCTTTCTTGAGATTACCCACCAGATGTACTGTATCAGTATGTGATCTGAATAAACTAACCATGACCAGTTTATTATTAAAGAGCCTTGCCTCTTTAAGTCCTTGCCTCCTGCTTCTAGGCTGCTTGTGGTAAACTGCAGGTCCTGGGATGAATTCTCAGTCCATTTGCTGAAAATGATGTGTTGTAATTTGAGCTACGTAGATAACAGAGAAAGCAACACTGGTCTGTACACAATGAGCATACCTCCACCAGATGCCAAAATGCAGCTATTTCAGAACTCGGCCATAGCCTTTGCGGTAAGTAGCAGTAGAGTTCAGGAGAGGAAGTGATGCCTACCAGCTTCTGATGAAACTTCAGGGAAGGTTTTGAAAGATCAAAATTGGAAAGAATGCTAAAACTTAACATCTACCCTGTAGTTCGGTTGTAAGCTCAATGCTGCATTTGGCTACTGTAACTTTTATCTCATTGGTTTAAGTCTTGGAGCTCAGTCTCTGATACTGAGGGTATCAGTTCAATACAGATTCAGAAGGAAGGGCACCACCTAACACAACTTCCATTCCGTACAGCGCCTGCGATACTTGGAAATGTCTTTTCTGTCTGTATACTGCTTTGAAACTTCTGAGTTACGGCATATTATTTCTGTCTTTAGTAGTCCCTTCTATTGGTGACCCTGCATTTATTTAAAGGAACGTATTATTTGAGGGTCTTTGGTATGTGGTTCAGTTCAGTTTTCACATCCGTGTTACTCCGTTCCTCTGTGAAGTGGTGTTTTTGCCATGTTGAAGCCTAGAATGCAACTGGACAAGACGGGCAGGAATGTGTTCTGCTGTGGTGTGTTCTGCACCACTGGGAAAGCTCAGACTTGGGTCGCGTTAGTTTGAAAGGCTGGGTTTAAAGTGACGTTGAGGAATCAGTAGGGATTCCATTCAACAAGCTACCTTAAAACGCAGCCCTTACTGAAGGGACAACAAGCAGAATTATCTGTAAATCTCATGCCTGAAAAAGTAACTAGGACACAAAACCCAACAACTCAGAGGAGGTATCCTTTTGAATTTGAGGTACCTTCTTTTAATAATCTGTTTAAAATTTCAGTAGAATCTGGAGGGCCATATGTTTTGGTTTCTAAGTGCCAAACATTTACTTGGTACTACAAAACCCAAGATAATTACGAGTTTTTGAATCAGAAGTATTAAACTCACTAGAATTCAACTTCATTCTGAATTTTGGCCTTCCTTCCAATTTGTTTAAGTCTTAGCAAACAGGAAAAAAAATCTAGCTACTAGTCCTAGACATCGCACTCTTAATTGCTGCGTCATGTATGAGCCCATTTGCTTAAGAATATTGGGAGATCTTTACGTAGGGCCGCAGGCAGGACTGACAGGAGGTTGACTTGTGAGGTTTCTTGAGTCAGCATGTAGTAGTTGGAGATAGTTGCATGACTTGAGTTCATCCCTTTAGAAATCAACAGAGAAATGAGTCCTTGCCTGGTGTAAAATCAGCAAGGAAGCAGCAGTGGTCAGAGAAAGGTGTTGGCTGTCGTCGTGTCGTCATCCCCCAGAAAGTACCTCCCTAGTCTGAGATGAGTGGCTACGAGAGCACAAATTTTGCAAGGCGGGAGCAGGCTTGAGCAGTAGGTGTGGTTTGACCAGAAGAAGCTGAGCCAACCTAATAGCTCATTGACCTCACCATAATTTAATCAACTTACACAACTGCCAGAAAACAAACCCTGCAAAAATACTGCTCCCCACATTGCAAGCTAAATTGTGTCGAACGAGACACAGTGGGGTACAGGGCTCCATGGGTGGGAGCAGATGAGGAGAGGTAGGACTCCGTTCAGCAGCAGCAAGTAGATTAATTCAGGGTGTCAAGCTTGATAGACTGCACAGGAACTTGCTTTTGGCTATGTTTCTGTAAAGTGCCTGTCAGTAGCCCGGGATTTCTAGCCTCTAGAGGAGCACAACAGTACCCGAGAGCATCTGAAATATCAAGGCATTTGTATAGTCTGCTGCATAAGTGTGATGGTATCCAAGTGTAGCCATATAAAAGACAAATAATACTTATTAAAAGTGAAATTGGATTTTAGAAGAGCAATTTTTCTGTTTTAAATGGGAAAGCAATTCTAAAAATACTAGTTTCTGCCTGAAACAACTCCATTAAAGAGAGGTCAAAGAGAAATCTGTGGTACCTGGATCCAGCTGTTAGCAGGGGAGACATTTGATTCCACTGATGTGCTCACGTCCAAGGGGAAGCTGTTGATGGGATAAAGAAAGGCCTAGCAAACTAATGGACAGCACAGCATTCACAGCAGGAACACGCCGGCCCCAGACGCTTTCTGCACTTGACTGGAGGTCTGAGACACACAACCTAGCCACAGTAAGAGGAAAAACCTGTGAATAAGTAGCCTAACAACCCAGTCTGTGCACGAATCTAAAGGCTGTGACTCTTCACCAACACAGATGACAGATCTTCAAAGAATGGAGCCAACAGAAAGTCTATCCAGGCTCTACACATGCCAGTGTGTGAGGACAGTCCTCTGGAACATTGTTTCTAGCCTAGTCATTGTATTTATGAATTTTTTTAAGCAATTAGGACAAAATAAGTCATGTTCCCTTTTAGTCAGAAATTCTTCCTCGTTTGTTACAGCTGCAACTCTTCCTGGGTGATATATTTTTGTATATTTTGCAAATTGTCAAATTCCATGGGGACGTGTAATATTTGACTGGTAAACAGGCGCTGTCCTTAATAACATGTTAGAGAAAAATAATTCTGCTGTTTTTTCTTTCTTGTGTTAAACTATGTGACTAAGACAGGAGAAGAATTTCAATGTACTTGCACGAGGGTGTTTTTCCCATTAGTTGTACTGTCTTGGTTTTGGTTGTATATACAAATAAATAAAGAGTATATACTAGTTATATCTTCTCTGTAAAATTTGAGTGGTTTTTATTCAATTGGCAGCTTATTCCATTTAAGTAAGAACTTTTTTCATTAACAATATTTGTTTCATTTGTTTCTTACAAAGAAGAAACAAATTCATCTAATCTCTCTCCCATTTGGAGAGAGGTGGCAGGAAAAAGCAGATAGGTACATAGCTGAAAACTTGCCCTTTAGCAGGTAAATCACTGTAGACAACTCTTTCATTTCACCTCGCTTAAATGAGAAATACATATCTCATTTTTCAAGCTTCCTGAAAGTTACTGCCTTTGGGCCCCATCATTATCCTCGTTGTTTATGCTTAATTCCTGCCCTTCAAGGTCATCACAACAGATACAATTTAATTATAGAAATAATTGGAAAAAAAATCATAGATCCTTTAGGTAAGGTGAGAAGAATTGTTCAGAGGAGGTCCAGAACCATGACTTGCAGAATCGGTAATAGGGCATCTAAGGATCCTTCTCTGTAGCCTGGCGCAAAATTGGAATGGAAATAAATAAATAGATACATACATAAATTCACCTGAAAGGAAAAAAATGTGTCTTGTCATGTACTTCTTGTCTAGTGTAATTCTGTCTTTCTCCCAATTTGGCATTTTACTTTTAATAGTACTGATAGAAAAGTAGGCCATTGGGGAAGTGAAAGAGACTGGCAAATTATATACATGCATGTATGTTTACTGAAAAATTGAAAACTTAATAGCAGGAGTTATCTACTCTGAAAGGAAATATTTTTAGAGGGATGAAGTGACATATTGTTTAGGAATCTCAGTCTGAATTCCCATTCCCAGAGCAAGAGCAAGCAGGACTCGGTGGCTGCCTCTAGGAGAAGGCAGTCTGGGGCTGGAGGCAGACCACAGCCCGTGCCCTCTCTGGCAAGCCCCAAGGTGTTGGTGCGCAGCCCCAATTCCAGCAGCCTAGCGGCCCCAGGCTTAGGGTGGTCTGAACAGAGAGGGGTCAAGTGAGCGTCCGTTTTCGTATGTAAAGGAGATTCATAAACCGGGATAACAGCTCTAAGCTCTTGCGTATCTTTAGGTGAGGGAGGGTTTTTTGGTTTCTTAAAGAAACAACCCAAAACCAACAATCCTTGACAGGATCTTTGAAAGAGGAGTTGTGGGCAGTGGCTTCTAGAAGCGGGCTGGGGGCCATGTATGGCAGGAGAACCCTGGGAGGTGTCTGATGCAGGAACGACCTGACCTCGCAGCGGCTCTCAGCGTTTGTTTCAGCTGGCGCTAGGGGACTGCACGCAGCCCATGCCATCTCTAGGCTGGCTGGCTTGGATGTCCCCAAGGTGCCAGATCCACTCTCACTCCCCTGCGAGGAACCCCAGTTGTTGAACAGAGTTCTAGCATGTCCACAGTGGCATATAAAGCCTTTGTGGTTTTTCCTACAAGCATAATTTCATTAAAGTAGACATAAGCATTAAGAGCAACAGAACAAATTAGGTTTGTGCCTTTCTACTTGCTAACTATGAAGGAGGAGGTGGAAGATTCTAGGGTTCATTTCAGGTTTTTCTGTGTCTACGTTGCAGAGAAGTTAAAATTTAAAATTTGGACAAGACAACAGTAACAGATATGTTCACCTTCCCTTCCTGCGATACCACAGACAAGTGGAATTGCATCACAAATCCCAAGGAAGAGAAAGCTGAGTGAGATTTGAAATTCCAGTTCTGGTCATAAAGAAACCTGTTTTCAGGGGGAAAAAAGATACTAATTAAAATTTATCTAAGAAACTCCTCAGTAAAAGAATCATCGATCTATTTCAGCTTAAGTCTGGAAGAGGCACATTTGAGGCTTGAAAATGACAATAATTAACGCACTGATGGTGCTGACATAAAACACCAATAGACATTTTTTAACTGCTAATTAACCTCTGGCTTCTATAGACATCTTTAAGAAATGCAGATCTCCATCACCTTTTTTGCAGCTCACTAGCAATCATATAGGTCACGCTACTTCTCAGACCATGCTGCAGATCACTCTTGGTCCTTTTGACCCGTTTTCATTTCAGAATTACTGCACAGCCTTCCCAATCTGATGACACTTGCAAACGTCTGCACCCGCTGCAGGTGTCCTTCCTATTTCTAAAAATTAATTAACGAAAGTTAATTATTTTTAATGTATTGTTTCTCTCTCTTGTGTCAATTAATATCTGAATTATTGAAGTGGATCATTGCTATTAGTTTGTTTTCACAAAGTTGGAAAACTCAGAAACTCCACTGTCATCTTAATTACTTACAAATGAAGGGTAAAATGCCGTCCTTTTCGTGGCAAAACTCCAAAAGATGTGATGGAGACAGGATCTCAATGGCAAGCCGGCGTTCCCTACGCATTCCTCCAGTCTCGGCAGGACCGCTCCGGCACTGGAGGCAAAGCATGCGTGCCGTGTTCAAGCACGAGTATGCAGTTCCAGGAGAAGGATCCCACTACATCTTTCACTTTACAATAGTAGTGCCAGATTTTCAGCAACACATGTTATGTTTAAACAGAGTAGTAATGGAATATTCTGTCTGCTGCGCAGAAAGAAAAAATAAATAGTTCATCCTCTTTTTCCTCTCCCAAAGAAAAAGCATTACAATACTTTTTTTTTCCTGGCCTGGATTCCTACAGAAATTAAAAGGGGTTTGAGATCATTATCTCTTCATATGTATAATAAATCTCTGTGTGTGTGTGTGCGCATGTGCACATAGTACGTACGTGCACGTACATACTTGCACGTTGTGCAAGAGAAAGAGAGGGAACAAGAACAAACAGTAGCCAATTTTAACCACATCTGACAGAGCAGTAAAAGGTTAAAAATGTTACATTCCTGTACATTTCATGAAAACAGGCTGCTGAGTAAGAGAAGAGAGACCCACTGCAGCTTGAATTAAACCCTTGTTAAACACCAAGGAAGCTGCAAAGATGAAAGATGTTATGAATGCCCACCCGCAGGAAAAGCTGCAGTCGGAGCTTCCAGCTACGTAGACCTAGGAGAATCCAAGTGAGATCACGCAAGGGAAACCAAGCCCCATCAGATCCATAGCTCATGGGAGTAGTGGTTTGTGCTGGATTTCTATTCCATTGCTGTCCGGCTCTGAAGGTGACCTACTCAGTGTTTGCCCTTTGACTCTGGGGAAGAAAAGATTCCCCCCCCCCCCCCTACAGATTTCTCAAACCTGATGAGCTGAAACCCAAGATGAAAGGAAGGACCACAATGTGTTCTCAAAGACCCCTTGGGATATTCTCACCAGAGTCTCAGTGATCCACATACAGCACACTAGATGAAGAGAAAACAGCATCTTCAGGTTCTCGAACCCTGGAGACTGGAAAAAAACTTCATGCCCTGTCAGCCAGGACTTTGGTCTTAAGTTAGCAAGAGCCAGTGCTGTTAAAAAGCATTTCGTCCCACTTTCTAACCTGTCACATCACTGGTGTCCAAGGGTCTAACCATTCTCAGAAGTTTGGTGAAGGATACATATCTTAGGCCTATCTACTTTCCTGATTTTTCTGTAACAGAGGTGGGGTATCCATGCAGAAGAGGCAGCTGGAGGAAGGAGTAAGTCAGGCTTCTCGGCGCTGTTGTCCTTGCCGGTGCGGGGCCCTTGGCTCTGCTGGTCTGCGGGAGACAGGCGCGTCAGTGCCACGCGTCTTTGGCATCTCGCTTGGATGCCAAAGGAAAACTGAAAGCGAGAGAGAGTCCAAACCGGGTGGCGCATGATGCAGCAATAAACACACCGTCTTCGTGACGCTGACCCACTATAGTGCTTGTCTCGGTCGCATCTCCTCCCTGTTCGCAGCTGGGGCACGTTTGACAAGGCTTGTTTCCTTTACCCCAGAGTTGCGTGTTCATCCCCTACCGGTCGCACATCCGGGGACAAACGCTGGTACTCCAGCATTCGCGGTCCCCTCCGCATGACTTCCTGCCTTTTTATGTAGTAGTCACAGCAGCTCGTCTTTCATCTGTGCCTCTCTTCTGCACTCTACGCTTCAGACCCTCCTTTTCTAGGCACGTTCACGTCTCTAAAAATATCATCCAGGAACTTTTTATTCTTCTTCATGTTGTGTAGCAAGGAAACTTGGCTCTCAAGCTCAGCAATCTTGCTCGTAGGTGCTGAGGCAATCAATGCACCTAGGCTGCCTTGGATGCCTGTAGCCATATCTAGCAGTGCTCTGATTCACAGTCCTTCATGCCCCACACAAAGGAAGGAGAGATAATGAAAGAATTCAGCAGCCAAATCCTGCTATTCCCTTCTTCTTCCCAAAAAAGCTTAACTCCAAGAAAAACAGAAGTGCTCATTCTTGTCACAGGGTGACAAAGGAACGTGTGTGGCGTTACTATTATTCTTGCTGCTACACGTGTGTGAGGGTAGCCTGAGATATTTTTAATGAACTTTTTTATTTTAATCTTTTGTTGCTAAGAGAATAATAATGACCTGGCACAGTAATAAGAATCTTTAAGGCTTGGAGCAATAAAATCAAGTTACAGTCTTCTAAACTAGCTACATTTTGCAATTTTATGGGAAAATAAATACCCATTCTATTCAGCACGTTATACCTGTCAGTCCCTGTTTTTCCTACACTAATCTAAAATAAATTAGACAAGTAGCCGCCTTTTTGTGCTCTGTCATTCATTACTTAAGGGTACAGAGAGGAAGTTAGAACAGCATGTTTGTCAAATAAGTAAATATTTAACAAATTGACTTTCATTTTAACAGTATAAGGGAACAGTATCATAAAACCTTAGAAATTGGGCAGTACTCTTACCTTTTTTTATGTGACACTCAGTCATTGGAGCCATTTTATTTCCTGGATGAATGATAATTCTTGTAGTAGGACAATTCAACATAAACATCTGCAATAAAACAGGTCAGTTAAATCTGCAAGGTAATTCTAGGCCAGAGGGAGAAAGCTGCCTTATTCTTATTTACTGTTCTCTAAGGAGTTAAGACCCCAGGGCAATACGACTGCACGGACTAGAAGTTAAAGACGCGCTTGATTTCTGAGTTTCTGGGACCCAGACCCTCACAGTTCTGTAATTCACGATAATGCTCCTAGTTAGAAGTGCTGTAGTCAGAAAATGTTTCCTTATTCCCGTGATTTTCAGGTAATGAAGGAGGCAGGCTGGGAAGCAGGTTTCTAAGGCCACAGAACAAACAAACAAACAAACAAACAAACAAACAGTTTTAGGGGTTTCCAAATGATCTGTGAAACTTTGTAATCTGCCTCCGGGCTTTCCACGGGGAGAAGAAACTTGTGAAAGTCAGCATGAAGAGCCCCAGTTTGGCTTCTGTGAAAAGTGTGAGTTAGGTATTACTTTTGTCAAATAGAAATCAATAGGAATTAAAGTATGTTAATGATTTCCCACGGGGTCAGAGAGACAGCCGCTTGCGCATCCAAAACTAGTGGCAGCCAACACGACAGTGAGCTAATGCTCCTTTCTCCCACTTCCTCATCAGTTCCTTTACTGTTTGTCCCCATTTGAGACGTAGGTCATCAGCATGATGATTATAAGCAGAGAAGAGACTGCACAGAGAACATAACCTGTTGTATCCTGAGCAAAAAGGCCTCAACCTGCCCAGTATCTCGTATTTAATTCAACGCCCCGTTCCAGTCTGTCCCAGACCGTTTGGGATGTATTAACAGAGTCTGAGAACTCCCAACTAGTGACTATGCGAAGTATTTTCATTGCTGCAGCTAATCTACAAAGACAAATATTTTCTTGTTTACACTGTCAGAAACAAAATATCCTTATCTCCCGATATAAAACATTTACTCTTTGTTGGATACCAACACTGTTCAACTCCAAAACTGTTTGAAATCCTGGCTTGTTGCTTATCTAATTCAGTGGTGCCCATTATAGAAATCAGAGAACTCCCTCCGATACTGCTCTGCCTCTCTGTCTGAGGACTCGGTCTGTTGCGGATGTTCTCCTCATAAAATCTCTGTTGATCATGGAAGAGATTATCCCCATTTCACGGACATGAATGAGATGTGCAGGAGTATTGAGAGCCTTGCCAGAGGTCATGGCAGAACCAAGAACTAAACTCCCATTTTTTGGATCCCAATCCATCCTCCCTTTCACCATCTTCCCACCTCAAAGAAGAAAAATGGAACAACATTCTTCCTTGTCCTCTGTTTTGAGTAAGAGCCTAATTATTTGGCTACGGCTCCATTCTGTTCTTTGGAAAATGTTTTTCCTTCCTGTTGTAGATTTTCCACATACACATGCCTTCACAATTCGCAAACTGCTGCCACACATCAGTTAACGTCCTGGGAAGCCGCAGGCCAGCTACGAACGCAGCACCCAAGCAGCACCAGCCCAGGTTCTGCCTGTACCGCGCATCTCTGGTTATGCAGAAGGGAAGCAACTCAAGGCGTTAATGGTGGGAGCGGCTCCGAGTTCCTCAACAACTCGGTGTCCTCTTGGGCGTCCGGGCGGGGAGTCCTGCACAGCCCACACAGAGCCTGCTGCTGCCTGGCCCGCGCTCTCCGGTTTGGACCATTTCACACACGCTTGCGCGTAGGAAGCGTATCATTACGGCCCCTGGGCGTTATAGCCAACTTGAGCTTTTCAGCCTGGATGTTAATAGAAGCCATTCCCAAGATTTTGTCAATTAGTGCTATTGCCAAGATACTGGCTGGAGATGAGTTAGATTTGGGTTTCCGCTTTTTTTTTTTAAAGGTTGTGCTGTACTTAAAAAAAAAAACAACAAACAACAAACCCAGTTTGTCCAAGTCCACCTGTGCAGTGTTAGTAACTGTTTCCTTGCGGGACAGTGCTCCTCTCTCAATCATCTCTGTATGGTTTTCAAGCCTTGCCACCCGCCCATCTAAGTTGTTAATTCTCTCTGACATTTCCCTGTATCTTTCTTCCAGAGAAGAAAGGGGCCGTTGAAGAATCTCGTGCAGAGCCTCAAGCAGTTCCCGAATTGATCCCTCAAGGCTCAGGCTGGTGAGAGGGCAGCGCGGCTCAGAGGCAGAGCCCGGCAGAATTTGTTGAGGAACCTTTGAGCCAGCAGCACGTCACTTGAAAAGCCTTTCTCCTTCAGACACGCTCGTGCCTCAAATCATTACCAAATATAGAATGTATTCTTTAAAAGATACTACTTTCCCCACATGAGGTATCTAAAACTGTTGGAAAAAGCAAAGCTGAAAAATACAATGATGCCCCTTGCCATATATGGGACGTGATTAAATCAAAATCCCCCCCCAGCCTGACCTGGTGGCCACAGGAACCTCCGCTTTACTTGCCCGGGTAGGCGTACGAGACACAAGCAGACTCCTCGGGGGCACGGAGGTGTTCACACACGCGCACGGCCATGGGCTGGGCTCCTCGCGCGCTGCCGGCTACGTGACGGACTACGCTGGCACGCCTGCGGCCAAGCAGCCTGTTTGCATATAGGCAGGGGCATTCAGCGGGATCGCTGGTAATAACAGGAAGATATTAAAAGCAACCAAAGCAAAGACATGACATTCCTTTGTGCAGACACACTGCGGGTCTCACAGTTGCCGCTCTTGCTGTCATCATATCTGGCCGTCACAGAAATGGTCTGTCCCAATATTTTGCCTCTGCCACGTAGAAAATAGCATGCCCGGCTCCCCGCCCACGAGGGCTCCAGGCCCAGGCACGAAGGGCCCCCTCGGCCCCTGGCCTTTCTGCCCTGCTGCTCTCTGGCTGCCCACGCAACGCCGAGCGGTGCCGGGCGGTGGGTGAGGCAGTGGTCGTGCCTGAGGCACGCGCACTCGCCCAGGAGCCCAGGAGGAGCCCAGGGTGGCACACTTGGTTTTATGTCTGAAGTGAAATCATGATATAAAAGAACAATTTGCAAGGTTTACATGACATATCCTTCCGTCAGGAAAGGTAGTTCCTAGGAAAAGGTTAAGGATAAGTAGGAGAAGGACAAAGTCCTTCCTCCCACTACTTTTTAACCCCCTTCTTGCTGTATAAGTTTCCTTTTTCCATTCCAGGAAGGAGGCTGGCATTTTAGTGGCAGTTCTTGATCTAAAAACCATTCTAGTTTATTTCACACGAAGACAAAAAAAAAATGTTTCTGATTCAGTGCTTACACTGGATGGTTGTTTCAGTCCCCAAAACTGTCAAAAAAAGAGGGATAACTCTCCCTCTCTTGTTTCTTTTCCACTCTTACCCAGTCTCTGGTTTACTTCCCCTGTGGCTGATCTCATCTCCATGTTTTTCTCACATATCTTGTGACATTGCTCACTCCATCCATCACCTGTGCATTTGACACACGTTCATTTTCTACACGCATTTGCTTCCACGCTGAAGTCCTGAGCGAGCTCTGTTACGCAGCACAAACCAGCTGTGTATCAGGTGCCCGAAGCTGCGGTCACCTACCTCATGTGCCGGCCCTGCTTAGACTTCTCTCATTTCAGGTGTGTCCTCGACATCCTTCCCTACTCTTCGGGTAAGGATACAGCTTCTCTTCCTTCTAGTTCTTCCAGTCGTGTGCAGTCTCCTCCAGGAGAGGAGCCAGGTGTTTGGGGCTGATCCAGGCTTTGCTGGGGGGGCCTGAACCCTTTGGAGCTGGCAGTCCCAGCTGGGCTCCTTTGCTCCTTCCCACCAGTGCTGCCCTGAGTCATGTTAAGGCACAACATTCACCAGGAAACAGCGACCCTTGAGCAAATACCCTCTGCTGCTGTGACACGAGGTCTGAAAAGCAAGATCACAAATACTGCTGTGATAAGGTATCCTGTATTTTGATGCACATTTGCTTGAACATTCAGAAGTCCTAGCTCATCTCAACAGCTCTCTGACTTGCAGAGAACATTTGCCTTGGTGTTTCTTTCCCTCATGTGTAAAGACTAACCATATATAAGCCACTATTCAGGCCAAAACTGAAGGCTACACAAGCGAATCGACTGTTCATCTCCTGTGTAATGTTTAACCGCGTTATGAATTGAGCCCTAGGAAAATGGCAGCGGTTCACTGGGAGTAGCACACACAGAAACAGATTAGGAGAGTCATAATAACAAGATGCAACGTATATACCAGAAAAGCCTGCGCTCAGGCTTGTGTGCGTCTGTTGCAAAACAGCACTTAAAGGCTGCAGCGATAGGTGGTTATACTGCTTGGTTGAGTGAAGGAAAAAAATGGAGGGGAGGAGGGAAAGCAGACTGTCACCGCTCCTCGGGTCGGAGCCCTGACAGCCTGCCCGCTCTGGTGCTCTGCCTGAGCACCTCAACGTTATCGCGCTTGCACTTCTGAGACATGAATACAAATACATCCCTTAGGTGCTGGCCAGCTGATCGCTTCCGCCTCACAACGTTTTGCATATTCATTTAATATCCTTTTATTACAGGGCTGATAAATACAGTCCGGACATCGCGGAACCGGGAAGACCCAGCGTTCTTCCGCACTGACACTGCATTCCTAGAGGGTAAATCTAGTTAAGGCAAGTCTTACTCCCCTGTAGAAACTGGAAAAAACCCCACATGCTCTTAGTGTACATCTTTGATCCACCAGCTTTACACATGGAGCACAGCATGTCTCCCATGGAATTTCGCTGAGGGCTATTTTCCCCTCGTGCTGCCAGTGAGACCCCAGGAGGTGCAGCGTGCGTCTGTTACAGCTGCAGGACAACAGCTGGGGGTCAAGAAAATCAGAGGCAGAAGGGGCATCAAAACTATTTTCTGACTCATCACAAAAATCAACAGAGGAAAAAATATATCTTTAAAATCCTCTGAAGATGGTTTAATATTAAACATTAAAAGTTATACAGATGTGATACTTACAAGTCGCTCCCAAATAAAGAACTTTGCAAGCAGGTACTGGAATGCTACACAGTTTGTAGCAACACTATTAAAACCCCAAACATATTTACAGTCTTCCCTTCTAACCCAGGGGTGTGCCAAAGTGCAAAGAGTAATTCTAGTAACAAGACGACTTACAGACAAAATGGTCTCGCCACATTTCCCAAGCTGTGAAGAGTGGAAATGCACTGGGATCCTGCTTGCTCACCTACGCCATTTGGGCAGCAAACATCAGGTTTAAATATCAGGTCTCACCATGGGAGAGACGCTCTACAGCTCCTGCTGGCTGTCCGGCGGCGGGCATCTCCCAGCTTGGCCTCAAAGAACTTAAAAGAAGCGATGAAACAACATATCACACTATCTAGACTCTTATTAATGAACTCTTTCTAGCTGATGACTCTTTCTAGCTGCTATAAGTTGGAAGTCTCTGAGCAAGAACTGGTACCAGTCTTCTCAACTACAGTGGTGCAAAGAAAACCAGTATCTGCTCAAAGGTCAGAGAGGATTTAATGCTGAGCGCAGTGCTAACGGACGAGCAGAAGGTATAGTTCATCTATTTCACTGTTACATCAGACCAAGTTTGGGGTTCTGGGGGAAGCCTACACAGGTCTTTCCTTCTCAGTGCAAGGCAAGGATCCAAGTATCTCCTGTGTCTTCTGGTGTTGCTTTCTTAACTGGACCAACAGTGCAGCATCCTGTGATGTCTCATGGTTTCTTATATTCCACCCCAAAGTTCTTGCTTCACTTTCCTGACCTGTGATATCTTCTTTCTGTTCCCTTCATCCCTAGCTATGCTTGGTATTTATAGAAGTTTTACTTCTCTTTTCTTCAGCATTGTTTATTCTGTTTTCTTGTTGTTCTCGGTACTTCCACCCGAAGCTACATGTTTTGTTCTCTCCTTTCGACACGCACATTTGGAACAAGCAGCACAACTGTGTGAGCTCTGTACTTGTCCCTGCGCAACCAAGGAGAAGAGAGGCATAGAGTAGAAATGAGAAAAAGAAATAGGGAGAGAGGTTGACTTCTTGCAGCCACCGTGCTACCTCTGAGCAAGGCTAGTCCTCCCATGTGAGCCTAGAGCCACCAACCCACTTCATTCTGCAAGCAACGATTTTAACAACCCACATGTCACAAGGCTTTGCCTCCTCCTGCCTGACATTCAGCTAGTGGATGGCATGTGGGAAAGAGCTCACCCATTAAAATAACACCTTCAGCGGATCTTTCCTGGACCCACTGAAATGCCAAGCAGCTGCAGCACTTCCAACAGTTCAGCTCAGAAAATACGTGGCTCCCTGGGATAAATTACCTTTGTTCCCAGCTCTTCTTTTTCTGAAGTCTGATGAGTCCCGGTGGCCTCGGCATTGCACCCAGCCCAGAGGGCAACTCCAGCTGGCTCTCGCCTGCTCTGCCGTTGCACTGGGACCTGCAGGGAAAGCTCCCGTGTAAGGTCCCAGTTCCTCCAGCATGCTGGTGTGCGGAAAGCAGGTTGCTGCCTTTGGCCGGTGGCCTCCAAGTGCTCCGCAAAAACCCCAGGGAGATGAATGGGCCTTGTGAGTTCTTGCATACACCTACCTTGATATCATTATGGGGTCGTAGACTTCAGGGGAAAGACAGACCTGTTCCTCCCTTCTACCCCTTCAGTCAAAGTAGTCTTAGAAATTGCTTTTAATAACAGCGAGCGATTTTAAAGTGGCTGGCATCTTTCAAATACTGAGCGATATCATGTATTCAGAGAGTCACAGCAAGGTTTTTGTCTTGAAAAAGCTTAATTTCCTGAAGCACACATCAAAATCCCACCCTATGAATCCCTTCTGTGCAACAGAGCTCTCCTTGTTAAAATTCTGCACAAGCCTATTTCCTCCCCGCTCCCTCAGGTACCATTCTCTCTATGTACACTACAATAACAACTGTGCCTTTACTAAGATTGAACACAATAACCAGGTCTTTGTAGAGGATAATTAACAGCCAGCAGTGAATCTTAGTGTTTATTCAATGGAGTATGAATGAGTTATGAAAATTCTTTTTTACTGGAGAGGTAATGGGATATTGTTATGTTTGCATATGCTTTGCCTCTTGCATGATAGCGTATTTATGGTGTTCATAGTTTAAAGGCAGAAATATGTACACAGATATTATGTGTTTGTATTCAGGCAGTTATGCCTCAACATGTTTGCGTCTCTTTCTGTCATTAACGAAATCCCCACTCCATCTGTATCTAATCCAAATTCCTCGTGTCCATTCCGAGCAGGATGAGTAGACCTGAGCCTCTCCAGCTGTTCCTAGAGATGCAAAGGTTCATTTCTGGAATTGAATTTCCACAGTCTTACGTAAACTATCTAGATTAGTGCCCTCACACAGGATACTTCACAGAGTACTTGGAGGTAAATACAATGACATTACACGCTGCTGAAGTACGGGGAGCCCCTAAATTTGTGTGTGCTTTTCATTTCATGATAGAAAACTGTCATGTTGTTCTTTACTATTGAATAGCTAAATATGTGTGAAAAGCAGCAGCTCCCACTTGCAGTAGCGTATGTATATCTATAGAGTGTATCTGTGTATGTATAGACATTATATATAAGAAATACAGAAATATCTCTCAACTCTAAGACTAAAACCCAATTGTAGCATAATTTAAATGAGAACATGGTCTTTTTAAAGTAGAAATACTAATGACCATTGGTAAAAAGGCAAAAGGAAGAAAAAATGTCCAGGTACATTAAAAAAATAATAAATAAAACAAACATTTATTGAGACTGTTCCCAAAGCCCACAGTTTCAGTTCTCACCCAAGCTACCAGGAGACAACTAAGAGAAGAGGGGACTTGGGCTGAGGAAACGCACACTTTTGCTGCTGACTCACAAAACACCTGTTCCCCACTTTTTTGCAGCCCAAGAAATGTTGATGTTCCAGCTGCTACCGCAGAAAGTGCCCGGCTCTTACCTGGCTGCGCGTTGCAGGCGCGCTCCTGCGTCACCAAGGCATATCGAGACGCAACCGCTTAGGTGCGATAGCGGGGTCGGGATGTGGCAAGCTTTGTCGCTGCTGTTACTTGGGTTTGCATTGCTAAGCACGCACGAAAACTTGGGAACGCTGCCAGAAAAGGAGCCTTTTGATCTGACCTTGGGCCTCTGAAATGGCTGGAAAAGCAATAACGTGCTTGCTGGCATGCCAACGAGTGTGCCAGGCAGCCCGGGCTGGTGCAGGAGTCCTGGCTGTACACGGGCCACGACGGGGAGTTTCCCATTGCCGGTCAGGGTTTGCTGAAGCTGGAAACATGGCCATACATGGGCACTTCACACCAGCGCTCCTGACAATGCGCTTCACACCATTTCTGTAATTGTTCCTGAAGAGGTGGGTTTTTTTCTTCTCCCCTGCAACCTAAAAATCCCCTTTTAGTCCAGCGAGTCGTTCACACTGAACGCGCGTTTCCAAAGCAGTGTTCTTAAGAGAGGACAGGGAATAAAAACATTGCAGCCCTTGGCTGCAGCGCAGCAGCCCTCAAAGGTGACCTCCAAAGGCAGCCTGCGAGCTTCTGACCTCCCCTGCCCTTTTGTCATATTTTAAAGGAGTCTTGAATTTTTTTTTCTTTGAAAACTAGCAGGGATAGATGAGAGGTTCTGCATGATGGTTTGTTTATTTGTTTGTTTCCCTTTCGAAATATAGGTCCTGTCTTTCCCGGAAGGGGTTCTGGATGGCTGGACAACTAATGAAACAATAATATTGCCTAAGATGAGGGAGTGAAAGTCTAGAGGGGAAAATGCATTTTTTATTTATTTTTTGTTTTTAATCTGACTGCTTAGCATTCCTTCTTCCTAGTTAACATCTACTGGAGTTCAGTCATCAGCTGACGTTTTGGAGAAACAAGCTTTTTGTAAAACATCCAAGAGCTCCACTCACTCCTCCTAGCAAAGCCTCTGTACTACACACGCAGCTGCCAGCCCACAGAACGGCACTTCAGGCAAGCCCAACATTTAGTACTGTGCACGTTGTAGGGGTTAAACAAAGCAAAAAAAGGGGATTTGCCTTTTAAATATCTGTCCACTGCCTTTTTAGCCGTCATGCAAAAGAAAACAATAAAAAGAAAATAAGAATTGCTCTGTAAATCACCTGGACAGCAGACGTGATGAGTTGGAGATATTTAGTTCATTTGCAGGGATTTCTTCTATGCATCGTAAAACATGTGCTCTGCAGTCCTGCACCGTGGTATAAACGGATGTGTAACATTTTGAACTGCTGGCCAGAAGGCCACTCGACAAGTACGGCACTTGAAGTTATTCATTGCAAAGATGAGTTAAAAATGAGTCTGCTTCTGCACAGGTGCAAAAAAGCCACTCTTTGTACAGGCGGCTTTTTTTGACATTAAGTTAGGTTCAGTAGATGATGATGGAGATGCACATAATGAATTCGTAACCATGGGGAAGCAAAGCATCGTTTCTGACCCGGATAAAATCTGAAGCGCTTTGCTGATGTCCCCCCTGGCTCGCAGGAGGAGCGCTGCCCACCCAGCCCTGCGGCCCCGCCGGCTGCGCAGCTCCCTGCCTGGGGCTGACAGCGCTCCAGCACCTTCCCCGGCTCCAGCCGCCGCATCACGGCGACAAACACAAACACGGATTACTACACTGAACACGTCAGGCTAAGTCAATAGTTTAATAACCACTATTAAGGCTTTTCCAAATCCATTTAACAACTGTAAATTATTCCAAAATAAAATAGCCTCAGCCAATCAGCTGTGTAGTCACTGACCCACAACTATGTGCTTATTTCTCAATTAAGCAAATCTCTGCACCCTGGTTGGCTTAGTTGCTGTTGTGGTTTTGCACGTTGCAAGACCCTGTATATAAATCCCTGTCCCCATCTGAGAGCCTCAGCTGGCTGTTCCTGACACCAGGTACTGCAGCTTCGCCCTCGCTGGGGATGCTGGTGCTGGGATAAATCCCTCCACTCTGCTCGTCCCCTGCCATCCCCTCCTGTCACATTCCCCCAGCTAAAGCCACGCTGCTCAACCGCCCCTGCCCACCAGGCTGCGGGACCACCCCGAAGACCCGTGATCGCATGTGCAAGGAGAAGTGTCACTCGCTGGCTGGCACCATCCCTGAGCTCCCCGGGACCAGCCAGGCAGCCCCTCACCTCTTGGAGCAGCATCCGAACCCCCGTTGGGCTCCAGGGCTGGCTGGGTCCCGGGCGCTGCGCGGTGCCAGGGGGACAGAGGGGCAGCGGCACTGCCGGCCCGGTGGGGAGGTGGCGGGGTGGGGAAGCGCGGCGAGGCAGCGCGCTAACGAGCCCGTGGCACCGCGCGCTGCTCGGAGCCGGAGAGTCGATAGTAGCCAATCAGCCAGGCGGGGGGAGCGGGGAGAGCCCGTCAGGCACAGCAGGAATAATTGGAGGGAGCTCCTAATTAATTTGATAATAACCCTATCCTGTACTAACACACTCCACATGCAAAAATGGGTAAAAAGTGCCAATTAGCGGTGGAAGCGAAAGGAGACGCGTGATGGGGATTCGGGGACCTTCGCAGCCGAGGCCCGGCGTCGCGCAGGTGTGCTGGGCCCCGGCGGCACCGTGCCCCCTCAGGCACTGCAGGGGCCCGCTCGCACCTCACAGCCTCGAGTTGCTGCAGCCTGCGGCTCCCGTGGAGCGAGTTAGCTTTCTTCTCGGTACGCGCCTCCATCAACCAGCCGTAGGCGGGCTCATGATACATTTCAGGGGTGCTCTAAATTGTTTTCCTGGTCGGTTTTGCAAGACCTAAGGTCCCCATCCTCCTCAGACTCACGGGAGTCTGTGGGACCTGCGTGCCTGCAAGCCGTGGAGCGAGGTACAGCCAGCAGAGCCGGGCCTCAGCTCCCTGAAAAGCAGGGCTGTAGCTGCACGCCGAGGCGGGCATCAACACACGGCTCAATCCTTCCACAGCGGCCCCATCAGTTCTCTTATTTTTGTTGCCACTCGGCCGATCCGCCGGGAGGTTTGGGGCCGAGTGGGCAGAGCAGCCCTCCTCGAGCTCCCCTGCCCGGCCTGTGCAGCCGCTGGGGTCGTGCCCGCAGGGCCGGCCCGGAGATGGCACCTGCAGAGCCCACCGAGAGCCGGGACCCCACAGCTGCTCCTTGCCCCCCGCCGCAGCACTCATCACAAGCTGCTGCTAGTCCACAAATCAGATTTAGGATTTAATTTCTAAATACTGATGTTGGCCTGCCACCAGCATTTAAGATAGCTTTCACACACCCCCCCCCCCATTAGTCTGTGTCAAGCTGTTTTGTATTTTCACTCCTAAATTTTCTCAAAACTCTCAGCATTCCGTACTACAACCTAATCTCAGGGCCAAAACTGGCAAATAATTCAATATATTTTTCAGAAAATAGGCAACTCAGATCTAGTTTTATGTTGTTAAAGTTTTGCCAGGTATCTCATACTCACCGCTTTTAAAGCTCCCATAAAGCATGCAGCTATAATGAGCTCCAGCTTGCTTTCTGGGTAAGTATGAAAGAAGGGGTTTTTATTAATATTTGTGAACACAGACAAAAGTCCGTGCTCCATGGATGCTATTGTGATTGCTGGAACAGACAGGCGGTGTTTTACTTATTTCCTAATTTGTGCCTTGCAAAGCAGAGGGCACATGCAGGAATTTGTGTATTCCAGTAGCCAAGTGGTTTGCAAAGCCGGCAAGGAGAGGAGCTTCAGAGAACAGAAAGGCAGTTGCTGCCGGCTCCTGTCGGGGCAAGAGCAGAGAAAGGGGACCCGAGTCCAACAGCCCGTCCTCACAGCAGCTCCGCGTTCGCAGAGCAAGGGCTGACTTCCAGCCTCCTGGTATCCAGCGCTTGCTTTCAGGCACAGGATAAAGATGGGTGGGATGAAGCGGGTGCCCCAAACACAGCGGTGCCCCACACCCCAGAGTCACCAGCCCTTGGGGACCTCAGCCATGGGATAAACGGATGGGAGGGTAATTGCGGGCAACCCTCGCTTGGGTGGGGATGCCTGGGCCTGGTGTGCCGGTGGGGGCGAGCTGCGCCCCGGGACCCTTGGCATGCTGACGTATCCTCAGCTGGGCTGAAGTCAGGTTTAACAAAGCCTCATCTGCAGTCCCAGAGGAACCCTCTGCCCCCAAAGAGCCCCACCTC
Source organism: Phoenicopterus ruber ruber (assembly GCA_009819775.1). Taxonomy (NCBI): domain Eukaryota; kingdom Metazoa; phylum Chordata; class Aves; order Phoenicopteriformes; family Phoenicopteridae; genus Phoenicopterus; species Phoenicopterus ruber. The sequence continues at coordinate 19,717,229 of CM020220.1, read as the reverse complement.
CACTACCCCCCCGAGCTGGGGGTCAGCAGGGGGAGTCCGAAGCCACAGCATGGGGCAGGGGTGGGAAACGGGGTTTGTACCTGTGCAGCAAAGCCAAGCAAGATTTCCCTCCTCACGGGGCAACGCATTTAACACTGGGGCCAAATCCTGGGTTTAAAACGAAGCCAAAAATGAACCCCCTCCCCCAACATTCATAAGCCTCTTTAAAAAGCTTCAGTTTAAAATGAAACACAAACCTGGCACCTTGCCACAGGACTGCACAGCTTTTAACTGACCCCATATGTAAAGTCAACCTGAGCGAGCTGTTAAATACTTTAATCCAGCCCTCCAGCCCCCTAGAGGCACCTTCTTCCTGGGAACTCTGGAGCCAAATCTCTGCAACAACAAGCTTTAAATCTGGAAACATTAACTATCCTCCCATCTCGTTAGAGAATAAAAGTATTTGCCGGGACATAGTGAAGAGTGAACCAAATGCCTGAGTTAGGGTTAAGGCAGACTGCATGTCTCACTGCTTTGCTACGTGATTGTACATTTCCATCTCAGGTAAAATTGGGCCCAGCTCAGGCTCCCCACAAACTACCTCTTCCTTTCTCCCATAAAGCACTTGCATTTGGAAAGTGTGGTTAACTATTGGTGGTAGCACTCTAGTTAATGGTTGTGCCAGAGTCTGCCTTTTAATTAGACAACGATACGAAGAGACTTTCCTTCACACCACGTGCAACACAGGAGGCATGGGTTGTAGAAAGCATCCCTGCAAAAGCCTCCGCGCCGCCGCTGCTGTCAGCCCCCATCCAAGCACATTGCACAGGAGGAGGGGTCTGCTCCTCCTTCCCTGGGAATTGATTCATTTTAGACCGCATTGCAATAGAGCAGATTCACCCCCCAGTAGTAATAAGAAATAAAACACACTCTTTCTGTAGAGCAAAGAGACCAAAACTGAAGCATAGGACATACTTCGTTAAAAAAACCCAACGCACGCAACTTTGATGTATTTGATGCAGGAAATGACATGGTTTCTCTAGCTTCATTGCTATGAAATCTTAAGTGAAAGATTGCTTCCAGCAGAACGCTCTGATTAAATCTGAAGAGATTTAAGAAAAAATAAGATTTCAAGGCCCAATTAATTTTCTGATTAAGAAGTCAAGATGGGTAAGGAACTGGGAGCGAGCAGCTGAGATGCGAGTCTTTCTCCTTGATTATGCTTCTGTTTATTAATGAAGTTTTAAAAACCAAGGGACAGGAAAATAAAAGGCTGACCTTTGATGTATGTGATATGCCATAAACTAGAACCAGTCCTCCAGATTTTTGCTTGTCAGCTTTGCCTTTACTAAACAGAAGTTGCCTTTAAAGATAATTTAACATGATTACAGATCTCTCTCTAAAACTGAAGTTCTCTCTTAAAAGTAGCCTATATACATTGCCCCTTCTTCCTTTACAATGTTAAAAAAAAAAAAAAAAAAAAGAGGCAGGCCTGAAAGGTTTGAGAACCAATGTTTCCTGCTTATTTCTTTTTCTTGGCATCCCAAAGTCATGCAAAATCTTGTCCTTCCTTTTTTTTGCCAGAGAAATTTGTAGATGATCTGGGCTTCTCCGCGAGGGGAGAGGGGCTTCCTTGCTCCGATGGAAAAAGCAGGAGAAAGGCAGTTCCTCACAAAAAGAGCTTTTCTTATAAATGTATTAGGAATGATCATGAAAATGAAAACAGACTAAATAAGAAATATTTCTGGGTGCTGAACGAGGATGTCACGCACTCGGCACAAGTGAGCCCGTATCAGCCATTCTCCAGCCAGCCACAGAGCCTCACAGAACAGATGTGCCATTTCAGTGTTTAAAAAACATATAACTGAAAACCAAAACCCTTTCCAAGATCTTCTTTACACACTAATAATCAAGCAGCACATTATTTTCAAGGAATAATGACTAGAAAGAATTTCTGCAGAACCACGTTCCTCACAAAATCTAAACCTCCAACTTAAAAATTTGACTAAAAAGAGGGGAAACAGCCAAACTTCCCCCTGTGTTGGGGAATTTGAGAGACTTCCCCGTGCCCAAATCAGCCACACACAAATGCTAGAACAAGGGGTTACCTAAAAAAAAAGGGGGGGGATGGGGGGTGGAAATCACCCAGGAGTAAAGTCAACTATACTGACATTCCAATGTACTGCAGGCAGTGAAAACTGTCTAACCCCCTGAAGTTTGCAATCCTCGTCTAAAGTACTGTGTACTCCGTAAGTAAAACCTCCTGCCCCAGAAATCCAAGGGAGGGTGAAAGAACTCACTTGAAGGTTTTCCTCTTTGAAAAAGACCTGAGGAAAGGGAAAAAAGGTCCATTTCAGGGCTCACAGAATAAGTGTATTTAGATACTCCTCCTTAAGAAAGGACCCAGATGCAAGCAAGGTTTGTGCCATAGTTTAAATCCAGGTTCCCAGGAAAACTTGCTTACAGAAAGATCAGAAGATCTGAGGATCATTACTGCAGAGGATTCAGAGAAATTATCTCCTAATACGCAGTTGAAGACAGAACTAGTCTTGGTCTCTCTTTGGCTTGAACCTCTACTGAAATTTAATGCTGACAAATCAAAAAGGGATATATCCAGAATCCGTAACCCTGATAAAAATGGGAAATCTGTATCATCTTAATCAAAGGATATGCCACCCTGAGCTGGATCTGTGTCTTGTCCCTTGGCCTCATATGACTCCTGTGTGCTAGAGGTTAAGGGTTTGTTAAAGAATATCGGTTTTGATTAAGTGTCACATACGGTGTAAAACATCCTCTTTATCATTGGAAGTGAAGGTTGGGGGCCAGACAGTGCCTTTTAGTGAGCTTCTAATATAAATTAGGTGTCTTAGGTAATGGGTGGTTTTCAGACAGGATTGATCTTTCTATGGTCCAGTGAAAGTAGGTGTGTTTGGCGAGATGTCACAAAAGCGAGCTTCCTGGCACCTATACTAATGGGCTGGTTACCCCTTTTGGAGTAGGACTTGAAAAATGTAGCACAGGAATCCCCCCTCCCCCTTCCTAACTTCTTCATTTTCTTGATGTAATGGGCAAAGGTCTATATATCCTTTACTCCTTTGGTATTTCAGTCCTTGTATTTGCAGTATCACTCAGTGAATCTTAAGCCACTCATCCTTTTAGTCACTTACAGCTCCCTAAACTTGCATGAACTTAAAGATGAAGCGGTTATGACTAGACTAGGTTACTTGCTATTTTTATCAGCGTACAACCTTTAAAGAAAAATGTATCAAGTACACCATCACCACCACAACCAAATGATTTCTATTCCCCATTAAGTCCTCCTTGGAATCTTTGATTGCACAGAGACCTAGGAAGAACTGCAGAGATGTTAAACCCTAAGTTCCCCTGCCTCAAAAATAAGAGCAAACATGCATTTCTATAGACATCAAAACGCGTCTGTATTTTCCTCTTTATGAAGCAGAAATTCTCTCAGCTTTGTGCAAAGAGCGGCATGATCAAAAGCACAAACTGAGCACATGAGAGCCAGAAGCTCTAAAGCGGAGTCTAACCATGGACCTCAGGTAAAGAGGGTATATACAAAATAAACCTTTCCTTTATAGTTCATTGACGTGTTGTAGTTAAAACTTTTCTGAAAAGTTTCCATGGATTTATGAAGAAGTGAAAGCACAAATGCACAGTCGGTATTGCAGGCTCCTAAACCCAGCCAATGAACAAAATCCATAAATCTTTAAATATGCAAGAATATGTCACAAACATTTTAATATTTCACGGCGTTTCCCACATACCCACTCATGATTTGAGCACTGGTAAATATCAAATTTGTTAAAAATATTTAGATAAGTAAGATACATAAGTCTATTCTGATTCTCACCCAGAAAAGCTTCTTTGGTCCCCAATTTAACTAGCCAGGATAACCAAGATTTAGAGCATGAATACCCTTAACTTGCTGAAAATGTATTCAGCTTTAGGCAAAGACTTAGGCGCATCTGTAACTCTAAGCACAGAATAGCTTCACTGAATACAGTGGGATTATTATGATTAAAGTTGCATTTGCCTGCAAACCATAACAGAACCGGCCTGAGACATTGCCTTCCTTTTTGGTTATTTCAGATATGAAGCATAAAAACTCTTCTGTTAGCATGGAAGGCCTGGACAACATTTTCTCTCTCCTATCTCAGAACCTCTCATGCTTATTTTTGCTTATTTGCTCATTGTTATAACGAGGTAACTTTGTCAAAGTGCTTTTAAATGTTTTTCTTTCTAGAGACATTTTCAAAAGTTGATTAACCAGTTGAGGTTTGGGTTTTTTTCAGCAGCATCAAACGAAGGACATCCATTCTTACACCCCACGCTCCCAGACTGATTCCTAGCTGTCACTTCCTACATCCAAAGGGGACACATGGAACCAGTCGTGTGACAGACGGGTATTTCTGCTCGGTAGAGCGCATATTGAAACAAGGAGAGAGACGGATATTTTTCAGGTGTGGGTGCTGGGTGGGGACACCTAAGGGAACCAACCCGCTCGCCAGGCGGTGGGGTCCTCAGCCAGGCCCCCAGCAAGGCTCAGGCACCAAACGCCTTTGGGCTCACGGGCTGGTCTTTGGGCCCCCAAAAGAAATCGGCTCTCTTATTTTGAAGGTGCCCACCTCGACTGTCAGAGATACGGTACATCTTTATTTCTAATGCGTTTAAAGGTATTTTCTCCCAAGTAAAGGCATCAAACAGAATACAAATAACATGTATTTTTACTGATTGCTAGCAATAATACATGAATACTGCTAAGATACAGTTTGCCATAGTATTAAAATACAAGAGTTATGCGAATAGACCTCCACTGCCTTTGAAAACAGAACTACTAATTTCAGAGTGAACGTACCCATCTCAGAGTGGCCGCAATGCCAACGGCTTCCAAACCACTCCAGGAGCTCACTTAGGAAATAAACATACATTTTATGAGGCTGTCTTATACGACACCTCACCTTATACCTCATGGAAGAAGTGAAAAATGTTTCAAAACTGCAGAGTTTGCCAGAGTAAGTAATTTGCCCATCAGAAACACACCCGATCCTGCCGGAACAACGGCCTGGCAGCAGGGTATGTGCAAGGCTGACCGTCACTTAGCTTTGCTAATTTGTTGCCGCCAGGACCATGCCATCAGGAGCACGCAGGGAATTTACGACCAGGTTTAGAACAGCTGATGCCAGAGGCAGGGGAGGGAGGCAGAGCCACCGCCACAGGAGCACCCTGCACCGCCGGAGCCCTGCCGGGGCTGCCTCAAGCGGCTGTAGGCAGCCCTCGGGATTGCTTCCTCCGACTCCCATCGCCGTCCTAATTTCTTTTAGTTTTAATTTTTTTTAATATCTCAGACATAATTTCAAGGTGCTCCTGTCTCCTAAAACTCACATTAAATGCTAACACTGCCTGATTTGGCACAGGAGCACCCCCTCCTCACTGCAGAAAGACAAGGGGAGGTGGGAGGGAGCGCAGCCGTGCCGTGCTCGCAGCTCCTCTCCCAGACCTTGGGCTGGGGACTGGGACGCAGCTACAAGAGGTTGCTGGTCAAGGTGCTTCTCCGTCCTTTGCCAAATGCACTTTCTCACAGTCTGGGAATTACTGAACAAGGGTGTTTCCGACAAGGATACACTGGTTTATTCCCAGCTCACCCTGTGTACAGTAGGGCAGGAGTAAACAGGCTGTTGCAGGGCCAGGAGCAGCCTGGCAGCCGCAGCCCGGGCCTCCCTGCAGCCCCATCCACACTGGACGTCAGCCTGGGCTTACCTGTCAGAGCCAGGATGGCAGCAGCACCCCAGCAGCGCTTTCTGGCCTGCCCTGCCACCCTCTGCTTCCCACAGACACCATCGTGACCCAAACCCCCTGTGTGGGGTCATGAGGAGCACAAGACAGGATTCAGCGACTGGCAGTTCATTTTCTCTGTGCCACAGTAAAATTACTGCAAAGACAGAAAATGGAGATTATATCACTGCTGCACAGAAGCATTACAGAGATCTTGGTGACTCTCCACCTCATTCCACAAATGGAGATTTTGTGCCTTCCTTGTATTATTCAATTTGGCTGAGATAAGAAGCGCTAGAAGTGTAACATTGAATGGAAGTTGCCTGAAGGATCAATTCTACATTTATTACTCTCTTTTTTTTGTGCTGATGGGAACACAAATTAATAAAAGTTGTGACAAAAAGGTGATTGGACTCCTGGGATTTCCCCTTTTATCCCGTGGCCATCAAATAGCCGCTGCCGTGCCTTGGTGGGCAGATGACCCATCAAGCTGGCTGCCCTCACCGGAGGTGCGAGGAAGGGGAGCTCCATTCTGTTTGGGGACAAAGCATGGGGAGATGGGAGGATTTGGGGCCCATTGCCACAGGGAGTTCATGGGGCCTTGCTGGTGGTCCCGATTAAATGTACAATAGCATGTCCTACTTGAAAGGTAGGTGAGGGACGTGAGCAAACCTTGCTTCAGGATATGTAAGAGGCAGACAAAGGCCTTTGGAAATGCAGGTCTACTATCAGAGCAATCTACTTAAAGGGGTTACGCTGAAATCAAGAGAAAAGAGTTTCTCTTCTTAATGCCAACACAGCCCAGAAAAGAATACGCCTTAAGTGCAGTTTGATACCCCCACCCCTTCTACGTACCCCTCTGAAGGAGCTCTCCTGCAGAGCTTACCAGTGCAAAATCTCTCTGTACAAAAGTGACCCTTCAAGGGTTTCACAAATTTCCATATGTGAGTGGAGGAGGGGAAAAATAGGACCAAAAAACCTTGACCTTTAAAGAACAGGCTTGTCAAATTCAAGGGACAATTTTCATGAAATGAAGTATTAAATTGTTCCGCGCTCTCCCTAAGCACAAGGTCCCCGATTACTATCCTGCACCCACTTTGGTTTTATTAAGTTCTAATTCCTATTAGTCTTTCTTCGTTAGATGGGAGAAGAGTGGGTTTCGGGTGCTGCGGTACAGATCCTCCTCTGCCACGGAGACAAACCGGAGGCCGTCCCGCTCCCGCGGCAGCCCTGGCTGCCCAGCCCGCTCCCCGGGGACCGCCCGGGGCACGGCTGCACACGCCAGGCCTTCGAGCTGCGTTTGCAGCATCTCCGCTCCCTGGGACGCGTGGTGCTTTGTGCCACCCCGGGGCGCGCCGGGCTTCGCCCGAGGCTCCCGTGGCGCCTCGCGACAGATGAGCTTGACAGCCTGCGCCGCAACCAGGTGACTGAGCATTAGCTCGCCTGCGAGTGCGGGTGCTAAGTAAATCTCATTCCTAATCCAAATCGCTTTTGGTAAGAACAAAAGCTGCGTGCAAATGAGTATTTCCATCTTATTTCAAATTCTAGGTTTCAACTGCAATATTAATACTATTTTACAGTGTAATTTACTTGTAATAATATGTCATTATTGCCATTTTACAGTTTTCTCTTAAAGTAGTAAAGAAAATGTTTTAAAAGGCACAAATAGCTGCAGCACATATCTCCATTCAGCCTAAGAATCTGCGCTCTCCCATCAGAATGGCACGTAATTGAAAACAATGGCATCCCCAATGCGCTAAACACTCCAGTCATTAATGCATTTTTATTTTGGAATAAAAGAGCACACTTACAGCTTTTTTCCTAAATAGTAAATATAAATTAAACATTTCTCTTCCAATCCCCTTAATGGCATCTGCCAGTGAAGCCAGGGCTGACCTCGAACACTCTCCACAAGTGCGTCTCAAACCAACATGCGCACGGGTTTAGACACGAACCTCCCCAAGGCGAAGGGTTTCCTGCAACCCAGCACGTAAAAGGAGGCCTGCAATAGGAGAGGTGTCCTTACCTGGTGACAAGTTCCTGAGCGCCGGGTGACCGTCCCACTGGGTTGGCAGGAACAGCAGAAAACTCAGGCAAGCCTTCAAAAGCCAGGCTGCATGCGAAGGGATGGAGATGTCGCAAGAAGGCGGCGTCGCTTAGTGGAGAAGTACGTCAGACATTGTACATGTAATTTTACACCAGTTATGTTTCCATCTCTCCTATATATCTTTGGATGAGAACTGTTGCACCATTAGTCCTCTTGATGAGCGAGGGAACCCGTCCCGGGGGAGAGCTGACAGTCGAAGTCCTTGCTCTGTGAAAGGCTCCACAAACATTAAGGGCGGGATCCCCGCGTTATTTATGAAAAATATAAATATGTCAACAGTTGGACTTAAATAGCAGACATCCCTTGGTAGGAACTTGAAAACCCTGTTTATGCCTTGCACAGACTTCTGACACCTTTCCATGTAAGAAGTGCCTTCACGGCTCTATCTCACCCCCTATGTGCTCCCAGTCCGCGGGAGGAGGGATGGGAGCTGTGGTTGGCAGGAATGGAGGTACGGACACTCCTCCTCCAGGGAAAAGTCCTTCCTGCGGTCTGTGTGGGACATCCCTGCGCAGCGAGGTCACACCACCGTGCTGCTCAGGCACCGCTCGGGCACGAGCCCACACTCCAGGCAGCCCTGAACCAGCCCTGTAACCTGCTGGGGAGCCACGAGTTGGACGCTGCCACTCTGGGGATTTGACTGAAGCCCAACGAGCAAAGGAGACATCAGGGTTTGGCTGCCAGTTGGGAAGTAAAAACGTCTTTGAATAAACTTTTTCGCCCTAACATGACAAGTGAAGAGGGACTCCAAAAATATTTTTTAATTTTGACTAATCTTTATCCTTGCTAACTTCATGGTGTACCTGTTTCCATAGCCAGACGGTTGCAGCCATTTGGTTCGTCAGGGTGGAGCCCAGAGTCGAGGGATGCAAGCTGTCTGCAGGCTGTCTGTGCGGGAAAGTCTAAGGACTGTCACAGACTTCCCATCCTCCTCCAGAAGGATTCCCACGGCTCTTCCCCCATCACGACACTCCACAGACAGACGGGGTGAAGGCTATTTGAGATCCAAGTGGTCAGGACGGTTGTAGGTTACACATCGGGTTGTCTCCTGACGGCTGGGAGTTTATACCAGCAGCGACTATTGTTGAGCAGCTGTGAGATTTACACCACATTTCCAAAAAATGTGATTTCTCAGTGTGATCTCTATCTGAATTTGGCAGAAAAATATTTAATGGCTGGCAAAACATTAGTAAATAAAAGCAGATCAAGATGATGTTGTTACAATAACAGATTACATTACTATTCTCTGTCCTTAGGAAAACTCTGATTAGACCAAGATCCTCACGGGGTCTTATGAATAAGTCAGGAAGGGGCTCTAATGGCCCCGCGTGACAGGGTACGAGCTGCAGCGCAGCCAGCGAGGTGCCAGGTGCCTCTCAGCAACAGGCACTGGCCTGGATGACTAACAGCAGTTATCGCAGGGGGGTTGTTGATTTTCTTTAATAATTTGGGCCAGATTTTCCGCTAGCGTAAACTAGTACAGCTCTATTGAAGCCAAGAGAGTGCTGCCAATTGATATCAGCAAAACCTGACCCTTAGTCTATTTTTAATCCCTTTCTTATGCAAGTCTTCATTATTTTATTGAAGAATTGTACTACAGTCAGAATATTCCCCACTACAGGGACAAGCAGACTTCTCTTGTTAATCGATGTATGGGAAACTCCAATAGCTGAAGTACCCGTCCACCTTTGCAAGCACACCTAGCACTGATTGCTGATCTTAGATCTTGAATTGCATAATTACTGAACTAAGAGAAAATTACTTTTTGCTTGCGAGTGTCAGGACAGCTCTGAATCCATGAATGACTCACCCTCAGGCACTGGTGTTTAATTTATGAGCTATTTATCTCCTTGCACACACCCCAGCACAAACAATTATACTTAGTAATTTGTTGATCTTATCAAGGCTGTTTGATGTTACTAGTGCTACCTCCAATAATGCTGTGCTTTGAAACTTAAACAGGATTTCTAACCAAATTTGGATACCTTGCACACAATTCAGATGGAGAAGTTTAACTCTTTGGCAGCTAAAAGGTTTTGTGTGCAATTTTTAAAGGAGAGCGAATGTTGCATCTTTTGCTGACAATTTGGCAAGGTGGCCCTTCAGCAGCATCAGAGTCCCCGGTAAGAGCTAGTTCTGTCCTTGCACGGCACAAGTGAGTTTTCCCGGCAGAGGACGAGAGCGGGGAGCAGGTCCCCGTCCTGGGCGAGGGCACCCGCATCTCCTCCGTCCCGTCCGTGCTTCGGGCAGGCTGCAGCGGCAGGGTGCGGTTAAACGCTCGCGCCGGCGATCACACGCCAAGCTGCCGTGACCTCCCTCGGAGCCCATCCTGCTGCTCCGGCTCCCTCCTGGGAGGCTTTTTATGTGGGCAACAGCCTTCCTCATTACTGAGCAAGAACTTTATTAACCTTTAAATTATTGCATGTTTACCATAAATCAAACTTTATGAAGGCCTTTGCGCAATCTAACTCTCTCTCTTTGTTGTTGGAGTAGGTACCAAACGTGGGGCCACACGTGCTTACCTCGGGCTGTACTTCGGGTGCAGGCAGCTCCTCCGCGTGTCCGCAGCCGTGAGGTAGTGAAGGTCCTCACAAATGAGTTTCCCAGATCCGCCTCACAAGCCTTTCCTCCTCCGCGCGTGCTGCCGTGATCATTAGGCTCACCGAGATACAGCAGGTGAACTCGCTATAAGAGGTACAAGCAGCGCGGGAATTTAACTCTGCACTTTCAAGTCCAGGCTTAAATTATCCGTAATGGCAGAGCTGGAGGCGCTGCTGGGGGCGAGGCGGAGGATCTCTGCCGGCAGCTGTGGCGGCGGGGGGTCTGTGGGCAGCGCACCCCACACCCGGCTCTGCTTAAGCTGAAGGGTCTGGGTCACTGGGGATAAAAACGTCGTCAACACATCCCTACCCTCACCGAAACAGCCCTCAGCATGTTATTTATCCCCGCTTGGACATACCCCCATATATAACCTCAGCCTTTTCGGTTCCCTCTGTTGTGCAGAGTTCCTGCCCTGCGGCCCAGCAGTGCTGAAGCCAAAGACCCTTCCCTCCCGCAGCAGCGGCAGAGCCACGGAGGGCAGGGAATCCCCCGTGTTCCTGTTCAGCCAGCCCGGATCTGCAGGCCCACGTACTTTCCGAGACTCAGGTGAATGTATTTTGTTAACTTACACAGCACATGTGCTCTTGCAGCAGCCGCAGATTTTATTTTCTGTATGGTTTCTGAAGTTTTTCTATGCTGAGCACATACATTTTGCATGTAGAAAATAAAACGCTACAGGCGTTCTGTAAGTGCGCAGAGCCGTAATGAGCTCTGATGAGCAGGCACCTACCAAATCATCGGTTTATGACAGCAAGCACACACATGTAACTTATTTCACAATATGCAACACGCTGCCATATGTGTCTGTTCCCATGGATCGGGAATGGGCACTACCTGTAGATAGAAGCCAAGAAATAACTGCTTCAAAGACAGCCTTAAAACACAGAATTTACTTTAAAACTTTCCAAGCCCAAACAGCATACGACTATTTCAGTCTGCTGGGATACTGTGATGAATACCACTACTTGGATTATTATCATTATTTTTTCAAAGCCTCCGGTGGTTTTCCTGGTTTAATTGAAGTGAAATGGTGGATTAGCATAATCAAACATATAGAATTAGAATGGGGGGACTAAAAATTAAAACAAGTGATTATTATTTTTAAAGAATTACTAACTTCTAATGATTTCCCCCCCTACATCCTCTGTGAACTGAGTTCATGAGCAGAGAGACGTGTTAAAATTTAGCTAAAATTTTTTAAACTGAAAACCTTGCCACACACATTGCTCTTTCAAAATGCAATTTTACGGTCCTACCCTGCACCTGGTAGAAGCAGCGCTCAGCCTTTAAACGACCCGATGGCACGGGGCATGCAGCATCACTGCCGATGGCCATGGTAAGGACTGACAGAGCTCTGCAAAGACAGTTTGAACATTAAGAGTGATACTTTTTTTTTTTTAAAAAAATATTGTAATCAAAATGCAGAACCAGGGAGGACATTAAAGAGATCATGCTCTTTACTGGTGTTTGGGGACAGCCTTTGAAGAAAAGTTGCTTTGGAGAGGAGGCAAGAATGGTGGTACTGGGTCAGATCAGAGGCCCATCCAGTCCAGCATCCTGGGTTTTGACAGTGGCCAACAGGTGCCTGACAGAGACAAGGTACACATGCCAGTTTTTGTCCCAGCATCCAGCAATTTGTGACTTAGGGACACTCTAAGTGCAGCGGTGATACCTTTGTCTTTAACAGGGTTCTTTTTCCCCAAACAACCCCTTTTTTCTTCCCCCATGGCTTTGTCCAAGCATTTTTGAACCCTTACCAACCTTCAGCATCCACATCATCTTGTGGCAAGAAGTGCATAGCTGAAACCATGTAAAGTAAGCCTTTGCTTTAGCCTGTCACCCACACCAGCCTGAGCACTGAATTTATGGGGACATGGAAATCCTTCAGTTCTGCTGTGGAATATTCTGACCCCAAAGACGCTCAGATGGCAGCCGAGAGATGGCCAGCTACATCTTGGTGGCTCTTATCCTACTAAAATGTTTCCTTCAATTTTCAAGTAGCCGGACGAACACACCTGAGTTTCAGGCAGTTAGGTGGCTACCTTTAGTTCATCACTGACCACTGAGCACACCCACTGTTTTACTTTAGGTAACATACGATGGAAACAATATTATGTTTTATCTGATGTATTAATCCACACAGAAAGCCCGAGCCTGCTCCCCTTGTGCTGTTCTGGGAAATGCTGATCAGGACAGAAAACTACATCCTACACGAGAGGTATCCGTGGGTACAAATAGTCTTCAAAAGTTAAATTTCTGTTCTTCTTTGTGCTTCTTAATGGTCTGAAATGTCACATATCGGGGTGCCCTTAGTCGTCTACAGCAATGTTTTTATTTGACCAGGAATGTACTTTTAAAAGCCAATCTCCTGATCACACCTCTTCACACACACTCTCTCCCTGCTTTGCTCCGCATCGCGCAGGAGTCTCACAGCGGGCAAACTGGTTATCCCTCGAGTATCTTACAGCAAACTGGTCTTGAGACTGGAGCGAAAACTGCGCTCTAACTCCTCATGGGACCAGCCTGCAACCAGTCCCAGGTAGCCCCTCAAACACATGCCGTGGGAACATCAGGTCCGCCGTCACCCCACGCGCCGGTGCAGGCGCAGCTGCCTTCGCTGCCGTCTCCCCATCACTTTCAGGCGCTCTCTTTTGGGCAGTTCGGAGGCAGGTCGCAGCGATTCCCCTGTTCCACTAGCAATTGTCTAATCCCAGAAACATGCCATCAACGCCATGGCTATTAGGCACTGAGGAATGCAAGTGAAGAGGAAGGGTTAGTACTCCTCCTCCTTTGCAAAATTCCCTGCTTTCCGTATTTCGGAAGAGCAGTGCCTACAATGTTTTCTCACCCTTCTCCAGCTGGAGAAACAAAATGTCTCCTTCTACTCACCACCATCACGCCCCGTGAGTACAGGGCACCAAGACGTACTGAAGAGCATGCAGGCAGATTTCACTTTTGTTCTTAAATAGCAAATGTGAGCAGGATGGATACATTGCACCTGGAGTCACCTGTGCAGGTTGAAATGCATAAATAATGTGTGCTTGGCTTAAATTAAATCACAATTCTATCCAAAACAGAGTGCTTGAAACTTGCTACATTTATCTACAGGTTTTTAGGAGTTGTACATCTTAAATGCATAGACCCACTGAGGAGAAACGCAGGCTGCACATATTTAATGCGGCAGTTGCCACAAGTCACCAGTGATAGGAGTAACAGAGCTTATCAGATTATTCTTTCTTTTAATAAAACTTGGTTTTATTCTGGAATAATTGATTAGCTTCAGTAGTTAAAAGAACATGAGTTAAAACAGCTGAAGAGATAAACTATTCAGGCAAGTTAATAAGCTGAAACATAAAACATTACAGAATATATATTTTTAAAGAAGATGTGGCAAATATTTTAAGATGGTTTTCTATTTTCCAAATATTGTAGTAACTTCAAAATCCCCTGTCTATCAAGAACAACTTAGTTCAATTTTTAATTATTTTTATTTTTAGAACAGGGAGGTATTGTGAAGTACACACATTCAAATCTAAGCAAATATGGCTTATTAAATGTAACTAGGAGATGCAAAACCACAAAGCAATCCATTAATCGTGCTGTCCTTTCTAACAACTTCTTCGCCGACATGTAATAGTTAGGGAGCACGGGGATACTTTGGAAACCAGAACGAATTTCAGGCAGGACAAGAGAACACGTTTCAGCGGGTACTGCTGCAGCAAAGAGGTTGCTTCTCTTTCACCAACACATACACTCTACTTCTCACTCACCTTTCACTGCGTCTAAAACCCAGCATGAGCCCTTCTCTGTGACCAGCACCTGACCGACTTCCAAGAGAAACAGGTAGGCTCCGTTTTCTTTTGGATTTGGCTTTTAACGCAAGATTTGGTGGTCCTAATCTTTTCTCAATTATGTAACGTCAAAACAACGCCAAGAACAAACACGACCTGCACCAGGGAGACGATACAAAAGAGAATTTCAAGGGTTCCAAAACATCTGAAGTCCTAATTTCCCCGCTTTACAATACTCTCCCCCCTCCTGCCACCATGAAAATAGGAGACGGTCTTTAAAACAAAATCAACAACTACGTATTGAAGTCATCTGCCCTCCCTCTTTCTCCTCAGTGCAATTAAAGGCATGATGCCAACTTTTCAACAATGAGCCTCGTGGCTCCGGCTGACCCATGTCTTACTCTTTCGGAAATGAGCAGTGAAGCTCAAAGGTGGCACCTCAAGGGAAGCCTCCGAGCAGGACTTGAGCAGCGCTCCCAATATCGTAAACGCAGAGGGGAAGTTAGCCAGCGATAAGTTGCCTTTTCAAAATTTATAGCAAGCAAATTTATCACAGCGACGCGAGAGGTCTGGCGCAGCAACAAGCCACAGGTAACATCGCCGTCTCTCCCAGCCCTGACCCCACTGAATCTGTAGCTGAAACCACAGGCACTTCGGAAAAAGTGGGGCTCTTTTAAATACATTAAACGTTCTGCAAGTAAGGGCAATTCTACAGCTTGCATTAAAAGTACAAACTTGGTTTTATTTTTGCCAACAACTTACTCTTCTGTGTTACCCGAAGAGACTAGCTCTCCCTCACGGTGAAAGGGGTAAAAAAGTACTCACAGCTGCCGCCTTATTTCAGCAGAACGACTCGCCTACCCAGCACAGCATGACCTCCTCCTTCACAACGCTATCTGTGTCACCCTCCACCGGCCTGAAAACCAGACCCGAGAGGACAACGCACAACATCAGGCACCGCTGCTCCAGCCTCCGCAATTTAATAATTTCAGGGCAAGAATGAAATACTTTTTCAAAATTATTTGAACAAAAAAGCTTCAGTCTCAAAGACAACATGATTTTTCTACATGTATTTCCTCTCACCAGTAAAAATCATTTATGCTGCATTGTTCTTACTATCCTTACTACCATCTTTCGGTGAATGTCCATCTACAAATTCATTAACTTTTTTGAGACAAATCATTGGCATCCTAATCTTCTGATTCCCATGAAAGACTCACTTTCGAGATACAATTGCAGCTGCCCCACACTGCCAGTTACTGTATCATACACGTCTTAAAATTCTGTAATCAGCATCCACCAGGTGCCGTATCGCATTCAGCACACCACAGTCAGTCAATACAGACATCCCCAAACACACCAAGGCTGGTTTTGTCAAATGTTTTATTGAGTGTAGACATCTGGAGTACTGTAAAACATGCATTATCTGTAGATTCAAAAAGGAGCAAGCCACATTGTCCTCACTGTCAAACGTGTCAGGCTTGGCATACATGATGGAGATTAATGAAGTATCATGAGAGTAATATGGTTCCTGAAAAGCTTCTACAATTTGGAGTAGGGTCTTAATCGTTTGAAATGCAAAGCTGTTCACATTTAGTGAACTTGCATGTTCGCTGGAGGTGCCATATTTTAATTCAAAACAAACAAGAATAATTTCACTGGGGGGGAGGGGAAGTTCCCTAGGTAGAAACTGTATGCTTTTTGTTTCCAGATATTCCATCCTAAATAAAAATTCATATGCTTTTTGAAGCAGCACAGTTTATTTCTGAGCAATGAACAACATCTGATATTCATTTCTTCTTGGGTTGTTGAGGTGTATTAAATTTAAAGAAGATAATATCTCCATCCTCCACTATGTAATTTCTGCCTTGTTGTCTGTATTTTCCAGCAGCCTGTAAATAGAACAGACAAAAGGAAAAGGGGTTATTTCATTAGACATTTTACAGTATTTTCAAATTGTAATTATTTAAATACATTTTGGTAAAGAAACGGTAGTACTTCAGCTTCAGAGTTTGACAGCCACGACACTCCTCAGTTTGACATAATTTGGTTTTACATACATATAAAATATATTAAAAAATAATTTAACCTCCACTGAATCGGTGGTGCTTAAATGTGATCTGCATTATATAGTGGTAAATCTGTAAACCCTGGCAAGTCATAAGATAAAGGACACTAAAACAACTCTTTTTTTTTTTTTTTCCCCAGCTTTCAGGCTTTCTTTTTCTTCATCTAAAAGACCTGCAGATGGCAAACACTGGTGGCAGGAATCTAAAACAGTATTGCTGGAAAGGGCGACGACCAGCAACAGTTTGCATCACGGCTGCATGGCTATTAAACTGGTACATGAACTACTTCTGAGCAGCTCCAGCAAAGGACAAGCAAGTACTCTCAACACTAAAGATGGGAACACTATGCAAAAGTCACGACTGTACACGCCTCGTGCTTGGAGCGGGGCTCTCTTGTCTGCTTGTGCCCAGGTAATGAAGGACTGAGGAGCACAAAATACAGGCTCGTTTTTTCTGTCAGAAATTTCCTTTAGAAGAAATTTGCTTCAGAAGGACAGATATAAGAGCAGATAGGCTGTGAAACCAGGATACAGGAGAAGGCATATAGACCAAAGACATGAAAAGGAAATTCGTTATGAAAACGCTGTACTTGAGGAGAGCAGAAAATAGGCAAGGAATCTATTAAATATCAGTACTCTCTGCATTAGAATTTATTATTATATTTTTCTATCTTTACCTCGTCGTAATTAAACCTAGTATTACAGAGGCTACAGAGAAGCTGTGGCATTAGGACTGACAGACTGGGCGGGAGGTGGTCTGCAGAAGCATTTATCTTGAAAAGTGATCTACAATATGGAAAAGTTGAGAGCTTCTGCTTTAGTTCAATAACGGTTCCTGTTTTGAAGTTTCCTCTTGCAGGAGAAAGTGCTTCCATGCAAGACCTCACTGTGCCATTATTCTCAATGACACTATCACAGTGGTGGCATGCTAAGATCCCATTACAGGAGAGCTGTTAACTAATGACCTTAGTTGCAGTAGAACAGATCAGATTAATGGTACATAGTTAACTTAGACACCTTTCTTTCACAAAACCTGCTCTGTAAAGCTACGTATTTCCCCGTATTGCTGTCTAGGAATTTAGAGGCTCAATAACCTTGATGCTGTCATTAAACGTTGTCACCAGTGATGCTAGCCTACAGAAAACTGCAGATAAAGTAGCCTCAACAATAAATATAGAGTGCAATAGTAATTGACCTTATCCCATATGACACTATCGATAAATAATAAATAGTACTTTGCAAATGTTTTTATATTTCTCCCCCCTGGAAATTTGTTTAGACTATAAAAGGTTTACTTTCAAGTAGACTTCGTAGTTCTTTCCTTTGAAGATCCTAATAATGTTCAAAGTCAAGAGTAATTAGACTAATTGATGGCATAAACACTAATAAAACGGTGCTGTAAAAATCATCAGCAAGCGTAAGCTGCAGGCACAGGTACAGAGACATTTTACAGTCGAATACATTTATTACTTATACACATTTGTAGAAAAAACCTGACCTCCACAAAGTAACAATGCGGATTTTTTTTAGCACGCTATTGCACGCTGTCAAAGTGGCATAGACTTGTTTAATTAAATACATTTTGACACACTAATGCAAGTTTATGTATTTTTGTTACCAGTTTACAGTTAATTAAAAGTGACAGTGTTCCTTTAAATTCTCCAGAGACCATTTAATCCATTTCCATTGCTATCAGAAACACTGGTTGAAAAAAATCAATACCCATTTGTGAATCTTGAGTATGTATTAAACAAGACACGTCTAACCAGTTCATTTGCACTTGAAAGCAGCCATCTGTAGAAGCCAGCTTTGCCTAAGCAGATATGATTGCTAATAATGTGATATCCCTGTAGACTACAAAGCCCACACAGAGCTATTCAGTGTATAGTTCACAGCACTGGCATTAAATTAGTTATGCTGTACTGGTGTTAGACACACACAAAATCAAACTTAAAAATCGATCAACTTGATAACATACAAAGCAAGCAACTCCATTACCACTGTGATTTCAGTTGACTCCTAAAAGCCCCCAAATTTAATTTTGAAATTTACCAGCAATATAAAAGTAATTAGTATTGTGTATGGCACGAAACATTGTATTAAATGCAAATTAGAATAGACTAGAGTAACATAACACATTTTTCTAAGAGCAAGGATTTTTTTCTAACCTTGATTTAAAAACTGAGTAACAAATGCAAATTTGCTTGCTTTACAAATACTTCAAAACAATAAAAATTTAATCATTAAATATAATTTGAACACGGAAGCTTGATGTTTAGAATCTCACATTGTGAAAACCAAATAAAAATATACAAGCAAAATACTTATAGATTAATTTAATAGGTATTAACTGATGCAGCTTCTCAGGGAAAACACTCAGAATTGAGCATCAAAAACTGTTGCTGGCAAAATTCGAATCTCGGTTACATAAAGTGGTTTCTGACTGCAGAATATTAGATTTATTTATAGCTCTGGTTTCACTTTACCACTACAACTCTACTTCCCTTTTCATAAGGCAGTTCACATGCCGCAACGAACCAATTATACTGGGATTTTTTTCCCTCACTTCCTGGGGTTCAAACAAACCTATTAAAGTCCCGCTGCTCAGTATGATCTTCCTTAGTGATACCACTGAGAATAAGCTGAATTTGAAATCATAGTTTTGCATACCTTTCAAGCTATCAAATAGCAAACAATAAAGCTGAACCTTTTAAATTCTTTAACACATTATAGTGTGTAGGAACCTTCAAATACTGAGATTGATTAAATCAAACTAATGTGCTTTGTAATTGCAATTTTATAAAATACAAATCTTAATAAAACATCAAAAATGCCAAAGGAGAAATCAAATGTGTTTGAAGTAAAGGGAAGTTTCTCTGCTTAAAGAAGGTGGAAATAATGCAATAGCAACGCAGAGAAGAACAGCTTTTCTTATGACATTTATTTGCCATGTACAAGTTCATTTCATATTTAATAACTTCAAATCAGATACAATTTGTCAGCTGTAAGAAGGGCACAACTTTGGGCACCCAATCAGTCTCTGCCCTCTAGTGTTGAGAAAGCAGATAAAACTCTTCTTAATAGAAGTGTCACTACAAAGAAGCGTGAGCTCAAGAAAAAAGTTTTTCATTAAATATCTTCACTGTCTATTCAGTAGATAGTAGCTAGGAAACTTCACCTATTGTAACATATTTTTGTGGACTACATATAACTATTACTGGCACCCTGAACAATCAATGGTAGGCATGACATTTTTGAATAAGACATCAAAGGGTGATTGAATTAAATACTGAAATGGTAAATTTTAAGATTCTAATTAGGCCTATAGAGTCTAGGGGTGGAATCCACTAATCCTGAAAAAAAGGGTACATTTTTATAATACAATATTTTCTTAACCATTTGCATCTGACACTTGTAATATCTTCACTGCAAACTCAAAACAAGATGACACATTATTAGAAGAAACAGATTTTCTGTATTTCTTGCATTTCCTTTTAGAGGTGATTCAAAAATCTGCTATCTCATCTTAAAAATTTCATTTTTCAAAAACAAGTTCGTTCTAAAGCTTATGAAATCCTGAACACTAACATGTGAACAGAGGAAGAAAAAAAAAAGCACAGCAGTTGGTCTCAGTGTTGATATTTACTTCATAAACTGTCATATCTTGGACACTGAAATAGCTGCATTCCTGTTCAGTAAGTTGGTGCATTTGAATTCTTTCCTAAGTAAAAGATGAAAATAGATTTTGGTCTATTGCTAGAGGTGACTGTTAACATTCGCTTAGCATCAAGAACTTCTTCCCAGTGAAACAGACTTGAAATGGGAAAATGGCACATATGGAGGAAGGGAGAAGAAAAAGATGGGGAGCTCACCTTGACAGCAGCTTCTGAACCTCCTTCTTTAAAATCGTCATATTTCATTACTTCAGCCATAATGAATCCCTTTTCAAAATCTGTGTGAATCTTCCCTGCTGCCTGAGGAGCCTTCGTCCCTTTCTGTCAAAGGAAAGACCGGAAGAAAATTAATTGCATTTAAGAAGACTGATTGCAGGAAAGAGGTTTCTCCTTTTTGATATGCTTTCAGGATCTGTTGAAACTTTGTTTCATATCAGTTAAAATGTCACGCATACAGCTGGGTAATTCTCAATATTGGGACATACAGATAGATGCCTTCGCCACAGATAAACCAACTGATATTAAAGGAGGGCAGCTTTGTTTTTCCTAATAGGTATCAACAGTAGTATTGATTTTGGAAGCTATGATTGTGTTTTGCTGTGGGCTTCATTTCGATCCCTAGCTCTCCGCACAGAAAGTGAGGAAAATAAAGATTTTTAAATAACTCTAAAATCTGAATTACTCAAGACTTTTACTTACATCCAAATAATTTCAATTAAATGATAACATTCATTGGTGAACCACATTTGTAATCAAAAATGATTTATGGATCTCAAGCCCTACACATTAGCTTATTTTTATTTCAGAATAATTGTAGTGAGTCTAATACAGAACAAAATGAGAATTCTTACCAAAATGTCAACAACTGATTCACTAAAAAATAAAAAATCACAGGCAACTATTATAAGATAATTTAAGTTTATGCAATAGAGGAGAATGCATTATAACTGCATGCTTTAAATTACAAGGACATACATTCTGTGCACATACAACCATGGAGAGAAATTTGAGAAATAATGGTGACCTAAAGGCTGCTTAATAAAGCATGTTAAAGTGCTAAGGAGTCTGACACTGTAAAGCACAGTTTTTACAATAAAAGATGTATTGGGTTAATATGGCTACTCACTGATGCTTACCTGACTAAATATCTTTGCACATTAAATCAAAGATACTTACAATCAGTCTTAAGATAAACCAGCTTTCAGATTTTCTAATAAAGAGCAAGCATTTCTCCTACTGAAAACAGCGGTGTTTCAGAAGGGGCTTTTAAAAAGTATGGCAAAAATCAGAACAACAAAACTTCTGCTTTTATATTATTTTGGTAGCTATTTCAAGGACTTTAGCTAGCAGTTATCACGTAAAAGAAGATGAGATGAAAAAAACTAAAAAAATAAATGTGCTTTTAGGAGAATAAGTTTAATGTGTTAAAACATATACACAAACATCTGTAGCAGTATTAATAAAAATATAAATTTACTGGAAATTATGTTGATTAATGAAAACAAATTAATTCCATTGAATGAAATTAAATACAGCACTGAAATTCACTGCACAGCACTGAACATACTGATGCAACAAATAAAAGCTCAATGACAGATCTGCACCTCCAAAAGCTGACATTTTTCTAATTTTTAAGATAGAGTTTATAACTACATGCATTTCAAAATATTTTTCAATACTAATCTTTATATTATAACATATTTACATTCAAAGGCAAACCATTACAGCTCAGCTCTTACTGTCCTCTGGGAATAAATTAGTCGATCTCTATGGCTATAATCATTCTACATCAGTATTTAAAATACGTAATATAATTTTAGGCATTACATAAGTTCCCAGATAAACATATAAAACTACCAAAATAAACTAGGTCTAAATATTAAAGTCAGTAAAAGACCTGAATTACTGCACACTGATTTTAGGTTTTTGAGCCCAACTGTGTATCCATGAGGAATATAATGATGTTATATTGCTTTTATTGCTGAAAATGTAATCCGAGCAAAGCAAAGGAGGAATGAACCACCCGCAACCCAAACAAACTTAGTGAATACAAAATGAAAAGCAACATCAATTTCACTGCAGACAAACCCAGTCACACAGATTAAGCAAGCACAATACTGGTACGTCTTATCTCTGACCACAGGAGGAGGGTAGACAGATTCTACAGGATGAAGAAATTCAGACTATGTAATAGGCAGAATCAATTGTTACCTGCCTCAATCAATGCAGCTCCACTTTCACTGTTCAGCAGCTCACAAATAATTAAAGTTATCCTGGACAAAAACCTCATCTGTAATGACTAGCTAACCGCCACCATGACAAACTTCAAAGTCAGTGATATCAATCTGAATTCAATAGTGTGGAACTGGATATAGCTGATGAATAAGTATGAATCTTACCCTGATGGTCCATGCACGCACTTCATCTGGGCCTGCAGTGAAAAAGTATTCTAGTTGGAGTGCTGCATATCCAGCCTTAATGATCTTTGCTAAAGCACTGAAAAAAAAAATGAATCCAATTCATTCAACATATACACATAAAACAGCTAAATGCCCCAAGTAATCCATTTACATGGAGAGACATCACACATTTTGAAGACACCGGGTCTACTTTTAAACACGGCAATAATTGCAGTAGCCTTTTTCTTTGAACTCTCTTCAGAACAACTACTTTTTTACTGCAGAATCATAAAGACAGTATTTTGATTTGTTTATTCAGCAGGCTACAGAAATATGGGATAAATTTAAATCACCCTATCAGGCAGCACTTTTGGTCTCATGCAATTTTCAGGACTCCAGGTCATGAAAGCATAACTGTTTGACTGAAATTCAATATTGAAACAATTTAGCATAGTTCTTCAGAAAAATTATGGCAAAATTTTCTCCACCGTCCCTATTCCCCATAGATGACGAAACAGTTTTGGTGATCATTCCTTCTCAAAAATATACATAACTAATACCTATGTTATAATTAAAACACTGTACAGAGATGACAGATGACAGTTAAAAACTTAATTTAAAATAAATCTTTTCACTCTGTCTCATGGTAAAGAAAGGAGAAGATTCTCTCTTTATAATGGTAATTACTCTGTCATTTATTATTCTATCAGCGCAAGCAATTAAATTACTGCAAGGAAATAGTTGATAATAAAGTGTAGGGAAAATGAATGCTAATTAACCTTTGTGTCATGTTCTCTTCCAGATACTTCTGTTTCTCCTCAGCACTCATATCTTGCAACTTGAGTTCCAAGGCCCCACTAAAAGGAATGACCAAAGCACCCGGGTCGTGCTTGTCCACCCACTCTTTAATTTTTATCAACCTGTAGACAACAAAGGGCACAACATTATCTTGTAGTGCATGCATGGCTGTACCACATTCATTAT
Source organism: Phoenicopterus ruber ruber (assembly GCA_009819775.1). Taxonomy (NCBI): domain Eukaryota; kingdom Metazoa; phylum Chordata; class Aves; order Phoenicopteriformes; family Phoenicopteridae; genus Phoenicopterus; species Phoenicopterus ruber. The sequence continues at coordinate 19,693,833 of CM020220.1, read as the reverse complement.
TATCAAGTAGCACATACATATTCATAAGAATTGCACGGTTTTATGATGCCATCTTTTTGTGTATTGCTTTCCAAGGTCAAGGCATTAACAGGCAGCAATTGCTTCAGGTGTACTCCATTAACATTTCACTGTTTCTTGGTTTCTGTTTGGCATTTAATCTATCAGAAATAGGCATAATTTGAGACAATAACTAGGTTTTTGGTAGAGGTTAAATACTTGCAATCTAAAATGCTAACTGAATAAAACTTTGTAGATCTGTGGATGTACATTTTTCTGAGACTTCAAGAGTGATGTTTATCAAATGAGGTAAAACTGGGGGTCTTCAGTTTTTCCTCTGGCTTTTTTTTTTTTTTTTTTAAAAAAAAAAGCATCTCAGTGGCTAGGGCAGCTGATATTAGCAGACAGAAAAGAACACTACACTCTATAAACTCCTAGATAGCAAGCAGCACCCTGCTTTTTCAGGCTATTGATCTTGGAGTATGCCATAGCTAATGAATACAGGGCCGCATTTCTACTAGTTTCTCCCACCTTTCTACTATCTCCCCAGGACAAAGCTTCTAGATATTATACTACTATTATTTTTAAATAAAGGTTCGAATTTCCTATTTCTCTTCATCTTCAATAACTGGCAGCATCAGTAATAGTTTGCTGTACATCTAATTTTTTTTTTTTTTAGCTGAACAAAACTACAAATTTAGAGCTACAGATTTATGGTGCTAGTTTTTGAACGTTCAATATCCTATTAAAAATTAAGAAAATCTTTGCAGCAATAGCTGATGTTTAAACAATGTTTAAACACGGGCATCTCATTCATGACTGCAAATACTATTTATTTTAAATTTCAGGGAGACATTCATAAGTTACCTGTAAGGAGTTCAGTGTTATTTATAGGGCACTATTTCTGAACAGGAGTAAACGGTAAGAACGACAACTCTGCATGCTCAGCAAGAAAACTCAAGAGGCATGGGAATATTTCCTGTACACTAAGACACAAAGTACAAAATACAGTACACTTTGGGTGCCGTAGATGTTTCAGACCTGAAGCACCCACCATACAGCACAGGGTTTTATGCTTGCTGAGTTCTTTTTCTTAGTCCTGCTAATCTCCAAGATTTAGACTAAGGTTTTAACTGCTATTATACTAAAGTGCTTTGAAACTGTGGCCTGCAAACCTTTAAATAATCAATGCAAATGTCACTTCAGAAAAAAATGAACTGAACCACAAGTTCATCAACACACATTTGTCAAAGAAAATAGCAGGGGATCAGAGCTATTATGAGATTAAGTGCATGGCCCACTGAGTAGGGTTTTAGATGGGACAAAGAATATAAAAGTTCACTCAACAGTTTTCACACGTTTGTTATATAAGGCTGGTCTTCTATCATTTACTTATGTAAATACCCCATCAGTGGTTTTCAATCCTCATTATACTAATCTTTTTTTCCTCCAGTTATCCAATGAAAATATAGTCTGGTATCCAGGACTGATACTGAAACACTATTGCCTTCATAAACGTCTGAACGGAAAAATCACAATTAAGGTGCATTTCTGAATGTGACACGTGACATTTAACAGCACTTCTAAAACTGACATTTGTAGTTAACTAATTTATTTTGGCTAACAAACTGGATATCAAAGTTCAGAGCTTATAAATGCCAAACTTTTACAGAAAATGTATCTAGGAATGGATCTGCTATTCATAAGTGCACTTCAACATCTGTGCGCACATTTTTTAATTTTTTTTTTAAGAAACTATCTAACATTGGTCTCTAGACTAATTAAATAATGTACCAAGTGAAAGACAGAATGAAACATGCAAACTTGAAAAAGTGAAATGAGCATAAAAGTAATGTCAAAAATTGGATTCAAACTCTGTTTGGTAAATATGGTCATCGTAACTAATAAACTAAGAACTATTGTGGAACAACAAGATAAGAAATAATTACTTTGGCTAAAACACCAATTCAGAATAATAATAGTCTTCGACTGTCATTTTAACAGCTTTTCTATTGAGTCCTTAGAGGGATTATTTGCATTCCTCAGGTATTCTATTGTACAATTCAGATGAATAAAGACTTACAAATCATTCCTCTACCGCCAGTGTGAGACTTTGATCCAGTGAATACACCATTGTACCTTAACTATAATTGGCAAAAAACCTGACAGTGTAGAGCATCACAAGCTTAATAACAAAGGAGAATATCTCAAAGTGTTGACAGATGATCTTCATAATGCAGGAGCAGAGCTGGTACATTTTAGCAATAAATGAGCACTGAGGTCTAAAGGTCTCTGAAGTGACTGACATCAGACCTGCTACAGCCTCACTAAAAGAATAAGGTACTGCATCCCACTCTGTACAGACAGTCGGGTTCTCTGCCTGAGTCTTTCACTTTTGTGACTTTCAATGTCACAGGAATTACTAAAAAGTACCAAGGAATTCCCCTAATGGTGATCAAAATAAAGAAAACAAAAAAAAAGTAAATACTCAAATATAAATACTGATATATTTCTAAATGAAATTTCCCCCAAAGCAAAAAATGCTTGACTAAGAATCGATAAAGCATAGGGCAAGTTTGCTTTCCTGTTAGGGATAACCAAGTGTGCTAAACAGAACAAAATTCTCTTAACAAATGGTAACAATTAATGTCAAAGTCTGTTTTATTTGAGCACATAATTTTACACAGAAATGCTGTATGTCTGTAAAGGGACAGCATTAGTACTCTCATTTGGGCCTTTGTTAAGATAAGCAAATCCTGGAGTATCTCTCCATTATTTCATGCTATGCTTGATAATGAATGATGAAGGGTATTGGATTTTAGGCTGAGAGAAAAAACTATTAACACTTAAGAAAATCTCAATTTAAAAAAAAAAAAACCCACACCACACTAAAATGTAACAAAATGAAAAGTAAAAAACAAAAACCAACAAAAAACCCAACAACAACAACACCACCAAACCAAAACAAACCACAAAAAACCCCACCAAACAGTTGAACTGGCAGAACCAATGACCATGATTAACAGCTGAAACTACTTTAAGAAACAAGAAAGTGCTCAAGATGAAAATCATTCTTGACAAAGTAAACTGAAAACTATATGAAAACAGTGGATGCACTAAAAGCAATTAAAAATATCCACTTTCCTAATCAGGTTTCTAAAAATGCCATTATTTGTGGCATTAAAACTAAATTCTGATTATAAAATGTAGAGCAGAAAGAAGAAAGCCTTATTCTAGTACTACTCAGTCATAACAGCAATGGATCTCTTGGAGCATTTCTGGACATCCATCAGCCTTCCCCTATTGAGGTGGCTTGGTTCTTCCCTCCAGCTGGCTCTGTGGAGAGTAGGAGTGTGCCAACAGCAACTACAGAGGGTTCCTGAATTGAAATTTGATTCTATTCATCACAAATGGACAAAATATCCTTTCTGGAAAAAAATATAGACCCAAGAGACAGTAAGACAACCATTCATTCTGTGATGGAAAAAAAAGATAATCTTAAATAAAAGTTGAATTGGAAACAATTAAAAAGACAACTGTGTAAAAACCTGACACAAGAACAAAACCAAAACAAGAACAAAACCAGGTCTGAACAACTTGCAAGTGAAGGCAGCACTCAAAATTCTGACCAGGGAAGACGGCCAAGAGGAATTAAGATGCTCACTTCCACCTAACACTGTTACTGTTGGCTGATAAGGAAATAAGGACAAAAGCATGTCAGCATATCTACTACTAACTCAGAAAAGCTGTGAAGACCAAAATGTTTTCTTGCCGCTACTAGATTCCAAAATTTGACGAAGGCATCATTTAAGGGCATTCCAGTTTTTAACTTTGCATCAGCCTGACAAGGCAAGAGTAAATGAAAGAAGCCAGTGACTTCAAGTGCAGAAGGATCAGGACAACTACCAGAGTTAACTTCTGATAGTAAATCAGGATGCAGAACAGACCCTGGAGAAAGGTGTAAAAATGAGGGCACTGAGAAGGCCAATAAGCAAAGAGCACCAGAAAGGGGGGGTTGCGCAGAAGGGATTGCATTCACTTTAAAAGGGTGATGGTTCCTGAGGCAGAAGAAACCAAAACTTGCAGACAACCAAAATAAAGAGGTACAAAAGTTGCAGAACATACATTAACTACAAATCGATATTTGACAGAGTTTCACAGAAGAGATCCAGCTGGGAACAGAGACAGAGTTCAGATGGAAATCAGAAGTAGCGATGGAAGAGAGAAGCTGCAGAGAGAACTTAAGCTCAGTGGACACCTGCAAGCCAAGATGATCTGAAAAAGTGACCCCGAGAAGAAAGGTGATCTGTGAAAGTATGCTTTTGTACAAGCAAGACCAAAAAAACCCCATCTAACTCATGGAAGAGAAACAATTGGTTTTCTGTTCTACACCTGAACTATGAGTGGAAATGGGCAGAAACAAAACAGCATGGCAGGGAAGAAGAAAATACCAGGCAGCACCACAAGATGAAAAGAAACAAATGTAGATAATGAGTTAAGATCAAACTAAGTGATCAAAATATACAAAAGACTAAAAAAAGGATGTACAGATAGGAAAGAGAACACGAGGACCTAGCAATTCCAACAGGCTCTTCTCCTTGGCAGTTTTGAGCAACCCCAGATTTTTAAAACCTCCCAACCTCAAATCTGTTCAGTGCTTTGTTTCCCACTGTTGAAAAGTTTTCCATATGTGTAGCCTAAGCCACCTTTATTTCAATTTAAATGTATTAGTTTAACTGAGCCTATACACTATGGACTGGGAATACACACTCCCTATTTCTTTACAGCAGTGTTTTACATACTTAAAAACTGAGGACTGTCTTTTTTATTTTGAGCTTTCCCTGTAGGCCACGTATTACTTCTAACTTTGAATCTTTTTCTGGACTCTCTCCAATTGGTCTAAAAGTTCCTGGAAGCACACAGTACCTAATGCACTCCTCAGAGTTCTCAACAACAATGTCTTATAAGCATTAAAAAAAGCTAGAGGATTAACTCACACACTTTTCAGGTGATTCTCCTGTTTATAAAACCCAGTATAGCATTTGCTTTTTTGTGACAGCACTGTAACATTATCTCATGCTGAGTTTATAACTTATTGTATGACCCCGCATGACTAGCTATTCTTAATACTGTATTTGCATAGTTGATTATTCCTGCATAAAATCCTTCTCCTCAGAAGTTGCACCCTAGCTCTTTTCTTCCTAATGACTTCTTCTATTTCTTGAGATGCTCCTAAAGTCTAATTTTGTTCTATACATACCTGGACATCTCCTAGTTTGGGGTCATCTACAGAGTTAACAAGAATGCTCATCATCCAGCTCATTAATGGAAACACGTAACAGTATTCAACCTGCAGCCACCTGTGCAGATCTCATAATGAGATATTCTTCCATTTGGAGAATGAACCACTGATAACTATGCTCTGCGTATTATCTTCCAAACAGTCTTGCACACTCAACTTTCAGTAGTTTCCATCTAGCCAGTATTTCCTATCCTGTTTATGAGAATGTTGTAAGGCATTAAAACCTTTAAAGGCTTAATAAAAATCCCAATATGGAGCAAAGTATGTTTTTTGACTATATGCAAGACCAGTAAATTTATCACAAAATATTAGAGCCATCTGACAATGTAGACAAGTAATAGCCAGCATGAATTTGTGAAGACAATTGGGTTGCTTCTAGGTGATTAAAAACAGTTGAATTGTTCCAACATTTTTCTTGAAATTAAAGGAAAATTCATTGACTTAAAAATGTCGTTTCTTCTTTCCTCTTTGTGGCTTTCTTTTGTCTTTTGAAGCCTCACCCATTATCCACAAGTTATCTAAAATTATGATGATAAATTAGGCAATGATTATTTTTTTTTTGCCAAGTCCCAAAATGTTCTACTATAAGTACCAGTAGGTTTAGTTGATTTAGTGGGATGGGAGAGGAAGATGTAATTTACCTAAGCACCAGTACTGCGTGACACAGTTCAGAGGTGATGTCCCATCCTTCTGTTATGTTAGCACGCACAGACTCCACAAAGATCAGGTCCTACTGTTCTCAGTGCTGTACATATATAGAGATGAATATGAATATGTATATGTATTCTTACATAAATAAGAAACATTCACAGCCTCAGTAAGCTTTCATTCCAAATTCATATAATCAACAAAGAATGGAATGGTGCAAATGATGAAACCAATGGATATATTAATTTTGTATCACAAAATAGGTCAGTGGCAGAAGTTAAGAACGGGAAGCAGAAAGCACAGGTGATACTCTGCTGTAACAGCTTAACATGCTGTAACTCTTATTGCTACCTGCCTTTTTTAGGCTATCCCTTTCTTCTTGCACTACATGAAGAGAAAGGAAGACTAAACAGGAAAACATTGAAGAATAAAAGGTACTTTCTCCCCACCATGATAGTTTGCTTTTTATGAAGATGACAAATCTACAGAAGGTTTGGGAGTACCTGTTACTGACCTAGGCAATCCCATTTCAAATAATCAATGACATTTACGATTTTTTTTTTTTTTTTTTTTTTTTTTTTTTTTAATTCCCCATTCCCAGATGGCCAGGAGGAACACAGCAATCCTTAGATTTCAAAAGGCCCTTTCCCACCCCCTGCCCTTCACCTGCAAATACTTTCTAGTAACACTTCAGAACAAAAGCACTGCCTCCACACACTGGGCTGCTCCCTTGCCAGGAGCCTCCTCTCAGCCCCTCAGGACAAGAACTTCAGGAACTCGGCATTTAATTTATCCTGTGCATCCTGAATGCTTCAAGTTCCTCAATACTTTCCTAGAGTCCAAGGCCCGTATCACCTCCAGTATTTAGTCATTGCATCCAGATGAACCCTACAATTGACCAACACGGAGAACCTATCTCACACGTTAGATATCACTCACATCTCCAACACAAATTGACTTGAGCTTGAAATAGGCAGTGGAGTATTCCTTAAAATTCTTTACCGCAACATTTGCGGGGACTTGCAACACATCCTGTGATCTCAGGAATCTTATGGCAGAATAGGTTTATAAAGTATTTCATTCTACCAGATCTAGATTTCACACTTTTTAGCTTCATTGTAATTTCAACTGATACTACATCAAGAAAAGAAGAATAGAAGTTCCGGATCAACACTGTCATTTGCCATTTATTATAGATGGGTTTATAACTTTCCTTAACATTCTCCTTTGAAATGTAAGTAATTCCAGGCTCTCTGCCTCATGTGTGTCAAAGCAAGTTTTTCCAAGGCCTTGATCTCTATCACGGCCATTATCTTAAATCCCCTGTAATTCTGCAAAATCATTTGTTAGATGGGGTGACCAGTATTGCACCTACTATTTTAGTTCATGTTGCATCCCAGATTCTAAAGAAACATTTTCATCATCTGGACGTGAGCTCCTCATCCCATTCTTTATCCATCCAGATGTTACACTTGCTTTTCTGCTACCAGCTGCACATGGAGCTGGGACCCTACCAGCACTCCCTGCAGGCACACGCAAGCTCTTCACCAACAAAAATAATCTGGCAAAAATCAGTTTTGGGAGGGAGGAAGAATTTATTTCTGTCATACCCTCCCTCCCCGCCCCTTTTCTTTTAAGCTGGACCAATTCACTTTCCCATGTATCCTTACAACTGGTTGTGCCAATATAACTGAAGAATGGTGCAGGAACAGGTGAAGACCATTAAGGACAGGAGTGCCTTAAGTTAGCCTACCACCCAAAAAAAGAGCAATGCCATGAAGCCAAGTTCAGTCAGGAATTTTGGTGTTTATTATTGGAGAATGCTTGTATATGGCATGACTCCTGAGTAAAAATTATCCCATATGAGATCACTTAAAAATAGATTCTTCAAGGCAGAAAACAGTATTAGTTGGGGGGCGGGGGGGAATCAAGGCAATATTCTGGAAATTCATATGAAAGCACTTCATGCCCTCAAGATACAGTTCTGTTAACAAATTATCTAACATAATATGGTAGTAGTATACAGTTCTCAGTTTATCTGGTCTAGAAAGCTACCTAGAGATATTTGCTGTTTAACGGTATGTTAAAAACACACAAGGACATGACACTTCACTTACAACTTTATACTACTGACCACTTTTTAAAGATATTTCATATAAAGATTTGGCTTAACTGACATGAAACTTGTTTAGCAGTTTTGGGTTTGCAAGATATTGGAACTGTGAAAGAAATAATACCAGAGAACATGATATTACCTGTAAATTGAGTACAGGCAGTAGTTAATGGACAAAATACTTTTATAACTAGGAGAAATAAAGCATGCATAATAGAAAAAATCAAGTTGATGACCTACAACCAAGTTTGAATTAAAAAATATCAAGATGGCAGAAAGACAGAGAGAAAGAGGTAAAATAATCCAGAATGACTTTTTCTGCTAATCTACATAGAGCTCCTGGTAAGAAAAGATTTTTCAGTACCTTATACAGCAAATTCCATCTAACAAAAGGTCAGTCAAGGTAACTCTATTTTAAACATTTATAAGCAGCATCATTCATAAAGAATAAAGATCTTGAAATCCATTTTTAAAACATTCTTTTCTGATCTAATTTTCAAGACTTCAGTAACATCTCTTTATCCAAATTATGGTCCCCGTTAAAGTGATCAAAAACAATTATGACTTAACAATAATGAAAACGGTACTACACTGCTGCTGTAGCACCTGCTGGTACATGAAAGGCTTACAGTCTCTAGTTCTCCTTGGTCTGCCAATTCCGAAAATTAATTCTGTCTCAACTCAAAAAAAAAAAAAAAGACCAAAAAAAGACCAAAAAAAGCAAAAAAAAAAAAAAAAAAAAAAAAGACGTGGCGGTTGCTGTCAAGCAAGGATCAAGCACAGTCAAGACTAACTACGATGAAACTGCATAACAATGCAGACTGCAACAAATCGTGCACACTGTTTCATAGTCATAGGCGTAACGGGCTCCACTTGCAGCACATATACTTTGGACAGAAAAGATGCCTTTGGAAAGTCATATCTTCTTGTTCTTTCTGCTATCATTTATAAAATGTAGAGTTTTGAAAGGTTATCTTGAAAACTGTAACAAAATAATTTAACAAATGCTCGTTCATAAATTATAGCAGAAGAAGCAAATCTCGTTCACAAGACTTATGTGCAAAATGATGATGATTGAGATACTACTACAGATCAGTAGAAAGAATCCCCATGCCATAGTCAGATTGACATTATGGCATGGTAATTTTAACTTTTGTCTCTCGACAGGGCTTCTTATGCCACATAGAAAACTGTATTCTCAAGGGTCCTGTACAAAAAATGTAGGACAATTCATATCAACGCTATTATAGTAAAGTCTCAAATATGCAAACCCATAAAAAATTAAGCTATGCACAAATAGAGTATTTGATCAAAAAACCATGTGATGCCTTAACAAGAGAAACTTTACACGAAATGCACGATGGACCACACCATTTCAAATTTATATTCTTCGATTCTTCTATGTACTGTGTGCACACAAGCAAATACAAGGCCATACTCCCAAACAAGAAATATGATCTACATAAAACTCCTCTGTAATGAAATAAATATACACTAACAAGACTTGAAATAAGACACTATAAAGAGTAATTGGGAATATATTCCACTAGTGCTAATTAAAAATCCTGCAATGAGTAACACAAATGCAGACTACAACATGTGTTAGTTTTGGCTTTCGCTAATGTCACACAACAATTTAATAAAACCTAAACAAACTGGGTCAGAATATGCTCCCCCAGTTCTCTTGATGAAATATCTACTCCTGCTCACACCTGATAGAGGGAGATGTCTTCCTCGCTTCTCCAGAATTAGTCTGTGTGATCTTAATTGCGGAGCCTCTCTAGACCACAGAATTCACATGAATGCTCTCTTCCTCCCTCCATCAGTTGTTAAAAACTATGTAAGTATTAAAATTGCAAGAGTCAAATATTACCACAATAAGAGCATTAGATTCAAAATAATAAACCCTGCTTATTCCCCTCACCCCCTTGGACCATCACCAAGTACTAACATTTTGTGATCACACGATACTATGAGCGACGTTTTAAGAAACAATTTTAATGAGACTAGTAATAAGAATCACAGAAGCTAGTGATACCGGACTAAGTTGTGGGGGGTTTTTTGATGAAGAAAAGATCAAACTTGTTATTAGGCTGGAATATGCTACTCAATAAATCAGAAATTAACTTTGATATTTATCCAGAGAAAGAACATCATCTGAGCTCTCAGTATAGCAATGAAAGAGTGAGTTAGTTGAACGGTTAATATTCAAACTACAGCAACTCAAAGAATACAAGGCTTAATTTCAGACATCTGATTTAGATACCTAATCTCACTCTGCTCCCTATATAGTTAATGAAGCAGGAGGTTCTTCTGGGAGCAATTCAGAGCACTTAAATTAGGGCTCCTGTTCTCACTTTCTTCTTAAAGCATCTTCCCTCTCCCCTTTTCATAGGCTGCTTTAGAAACTAACCCTGACCTTAAGTGCCTAAGATGCTTACGTAAAATTATGTGGTGTGCCCCAGTCTTACCTCCTGGGTGATACATTTCCCCAAAATACTGTCTAATAAGTACAACAGCATATACTGTACTGTCATATGAACATGTCCATGTCTAAGTAAAACACTAAATGACTTAGGGATTTTCACAGTGCGCAGAGAGGCCTTGTATGAAATGCACTTCACTAATTTGAAAAGCTGTCACAAAAATGTTCAATTCTACAGACACAGTCTGTTTACCTGTCTAAACTATGGTGAAATGAAAAAAAAATTAACAATATCTGAATCATCGACTAAAACATACTTGTCCTAGGGGAACACTAACTTTGATATTTTTCAGAAGCAGGAATAAGTATCTGGATCAGTGTCTGAAATTACGCTCCATGTATCTGACGGACTGTAAAGGATCTGTTAGACACGAAGATTTTTATGGCTGAAAATGGAATGACAAAGTAAATTTCTGTCAGAAATAAATACTCTTATTCTGTGGGTGGGTGTGTACAAAACATTTTTATTTGCAAACACAAAACTAAAATTTGATTCATTATAAAACTACTAGTTTACCTATCTTCATTTTCTTATTGATTATGGAATTAGGATGCATTCAACGCCCCCAGCAATTTTAACAACAAAAAAATTATTTGCCTGAAAAGAAGTTCCACCTTGAAGCTACAGCGCTCTGTGGTATGTTTTACCCTTACAAACACTAGCACTAACAATAGGATCAAAAAGCCAAACCTAAAATGCAAGCTACTTTAATTTTTATGACTTAGCCCAGAAACCATTTTTCAATAGAAAGCCAGAACATAAGCCCAAAAACATACTAATTCATGTTCAGTCTCTTCTGAGAAAACAAAAGGCTCCATGTGTGGTGGCATACATGATAGTTGTCAACATAAATGAAAATGTTCATGAATAAAAAAACCAGGCTGTATAAAGAGCTAATTATAATATTACTATCAATTGCTAGCTTGCGCTTGCAAATCTTTCGTATCATATAAATGCATTGTTTTTGACATTTCTCTGTAGCTAAACATCACATCGTTTCACTTCTTCAAAGTAGTTCAAATATGCACGGGATATACTATAAGGAATGTGGTCTGATCTACAGTTACACTGAAAAAGAAAAAAACCTATGACATAAATGCGCATTGTCATTAAAAATTAATTTAAAACATTAATCAGCTCCCAAGTAAAAAAAACACCTATACTTCTAACAGCCTCTATAAAGTGATTTCTACTTTCTGCATATTCATCCCTTCTATCCAAACCAGCAGTTGAAAACACTTCACCCACTCATGCAATTGAAGACTAAGATAATACATACACCCAAAGCAATAGTGAAGTTGTGAACTATTCAACTTGCATCCAGATGTTTTCTTACCATTAGAAACACTGTTTATTTGCTTAAAGCAATCACTTACACTCTTTTAGCACAGGAGTTGTAAGAAAAGTTTCAGTAACTAATGAAAAGCACCATTCCTATTTTAATGCTCAAATGGATTCTTCTTCTATTTTAGAAGTGACATAGAATTTAAGTTTGGAAAAGGCCTGCTCAACAGGCAAGAGCCCGAGTAAGTAGTATATGGTTAAAAGCAGACCTAGCCAAAGGAAAAATACTAAAAAAAAAAATCATAGTGGGCAGTTATTCTGGGACATGATAGTCTATCCATGTCTCCACCAAAGAGTCACTTGATCAACAGATACAATGCTATTTTACACTTAGTTTGCTTGAGCAATGATACCATCAAAGAAAAAATGATCACAGAAAATAACCTTGATAAACACAAGTAATTTGGTTTAAAGGAAAAAATAAAGCATGCCCTGATAAATTTATTCTCTCATTGATATGACATACGATTTTTCTATCCAGGAGAAATAAAGTACTTGATAGTGTGCTGTGTGTGAAACTACTCATTCAGCTGGAGAAGAGGTGGAAGCAGATTTGTACAGGTTGTGTACCGAGTAATGCACTGGATCTGTTAACAGGAGAACAAATTGGTGTTTAAGGATATCACTAATGAAGTTTCACAAGGATCAAACTTAGGACCAATCTTGTTTAAATACATTAATGACCTTGACACAAACATTAGTTCCATGCAAAGTTTATGTTTGATACAAAGGCAGGAGACATTTTCCTCAAGGAAAGTCATCACCACCATCATCATCATCAACTGGAAGTGACACAGAAGGGGGACCACGATGCGTTAGTGTATTGGGTTTGTGTGGCCAGGTTTTGGTAGTGGGGGGCTACAGGGGTGGCTTCTGTGAGAAGCTGCTAGAAGCTTCCCCCATGTCCAATAGGGCCAATGCCAGCCAGCTCCAAGACAGACCTGCTGATGGGCTCAGCCTTGGCCAGCGGTGGGTCTGTCTTGGAGCTGGCTGGCAGCACCTCTGGGATAACATAGTTAAGAAGGGGAAAAAAACTGCACAATGGCAATTGCAGCCAGAAAGAGGAGTGAGAAGATGTGAGAGCAACAACTCTGCAGACACCAAGGTTAGTGAAGAAGGAGGGGGAGGAGGTGCTCCAGGTGCCAGAGCAGAGATTCCCTGACAGCCTGTGGCGAAGACCCTGGTGAGGCAGGCTGTGCCCCTGCAGCCCATGGAGGTCCACGGTGGAGCAGATACCCACCTGCAGCCCGTGGAGGACCCCACGCCAGAGCAGGTGGGTGCACCTGAAGGAGGCTGTGACCCTGTGGGAAGCCCACACTTGAGCAGGCTCCTGGCAGGACCTGTGGCCCCGTGGAGAGAGAGGAGCCCAGGCTGGAGCAGGTTTGCTGGCAGGACTTGTGACCCCGCGGGGGACCCACACTGGAGCAGTCTGTTCCTGAAGGACTGCACCCCATGAAAAGGGCCCACGCTGCAGCAGTTCATGAAGAACTGTAGCCTGTGGGAAGGATTCATGTTGGAGAAGTTCACGGACGACTGTCTCCCACGGGAGGGACCCCATGCTGGAGCAGGGGAAGAGCGCGAGGAGTCCTCCCCCTGAGGAGGAAGGAGCGGCAGAGACGACGTGTGATGAACTGACCGCAGCCCCATTCCCCATCCCCCTGCACTGCTGGGGGGGGGAGAAGGTAGAGAGATCGGGACTGAAGCTGAGCCTGGGAAGAAGGGAGGGGTGGGGGGAAGGTGTTCTTAAGATTTGGTTCTTATTTCTTATTATCCTACTCTGATTTGATTGGTAATAAATTAAACTAATTTCCCCAAGTCAAGTCAGTTTTGCCTGTGACAGTAATTGCTGAGTGATCTCTCCCTGTCCTTATCTCAACCCACGAGCCTTTCGTTATATTTTCCCTCCCCTGTCCAGCTGAGAAGGGGAGTGATAGAGTTGCTTTGGTGGGCACTGGGCGTCCAGCCAGGGTCTCCAGAGGTCCCTTCCAACCCCTACCATTCTGTGATTCTGTGAACCCACCACAGTTAGTCTTCAGAGAAACTCTAAGCCACCAAGACAATGCAACAAAGGCAAATGTAATCTACAGATCCTACTGGAAATGCTTCCCTTCATTCAACAGGATGCATTACGTCCGCATATAAGGTATTCATGAAAGCATGTGGAGTACTATGCGCAGCTGTGGTCAGCTAAATTCAGAACAGGTCTAAGATTATCAGAGGAATGGGAACCTCATGTAAATGACAGAGATGGAGAGAAAATTGATAGTGCCTGCTTTAAATAAGTACTGGAGGTAAACACCAATTAGATAAGATACTATTTAATCTACAGGACAAAGCTGCCAGAACCACCAATGAAATAAACCAGCCATGGAAAAATGTAGGCTGGAAATTAGCAGAACATTTTCAACCCAAGGCAGCAGCGAGGTTCTGTGAACAGCCTCCCAATGCTAAGTGCAAAACAATCAGCTACTGTTAAAAAAAACCTTAATTAATTTATGAAAGTCATTATACTGTGTAGCTACCAACAATAACTGGTTCTGTACTGAATGCAGAGGAGGGATTACAGTAATTTAGGGATTACCATATAGTTACAAGGAAGTACTACACTTTGTGAATTCAGAAGTACATAAAGGCTATGCAGAAATGCAAAAGGGGGACAAAGAGGTCTCAATCTCACATAAATCGAGTTCCTACACTTTTTTAAGAAACCAATGCCTCCACTGGGGAAAAGGCATGAAGAACTCAACCACCACATCTTCGACTTGCCTGGAGCTAGCCAGATGACCAGCAGCAGGAGGCTGGCAGACTGATCATCATGCAAAAAGTCCTCCTCAGCCACACAACGTGATGCTACCTGCTGTTCAGTGCACCATGTCACTGCTTTTTAAAGAATGAGTATAAATTACGAATCACTGTTGTAAGGAAACAAGACTCAAACTCGGAGAAACTAGACTTCATGAGTTCTGCTCTTCCAAAATAAAATGTAATAGAAGTCAAAAGTAGCCCATAACACCACATACAGGTACCAGTACCACTCATGAGGAGAGCATGTCACAGATACTTGCTAAGAGCAGAGAAACAAAAAGACACAGTACCTCTGAATTTCATGCCGTGCTTTGTAAGGAGAAAAATTCAGTGAGTACAGTCTCTTCTGACCCTTCTTCCTAAAACACAGCCACTTTCCCATCCCATCCGACAGTTCTTCGCATTCTGTTGCTCACTCTGGTTTCTTTTCCCAGTATCATTCTCCACTACATTAAATATTTGCCACTGCACCTTATTACATTTTGTTTAAAAAATAAATCATACAAATACTGAAATTTTGTGTTCTGCACAAATCCAATGCATTTTAATGATTTTTCCCACTAGAAAGAGGACAAAGTAATTATGTAATAGGCTGAAATGAACTAGGCTCAGGAACAAAATACAAATTAAAACAAAAAATAAATCCCAATCCACTGCATAGTTAGTTAAGTAACAGAGTCAGAAAAACTATTCAATAAAGGTATTAGATCTTTATCAGATACATACAATAACATTTGCTTTAAAGAAATATTCAATACAAGTCCTTCGGTACAGTCTAGAAAAGCACAGAACGTACAGTTGTATTTCTAGTGCCTTCATTTACCAGATGAAATCATAGGCAAAGGACGAAAAATGGAAAACTAATTAGAGCAGACTGAAACATGGTAAAGCTAACAAAAATTACATCATTCCTAGAAGGAGAAATTTCTCTCAGAAAAAGATGCAGTTTCTCTAGCACGTTCATATATTTATTGTATGCTGTATGTTGGTACATACTTGTGGAGCACCCAACAAGTAGTGCCCGGAGTGCAGGAGACTTGATATGACTTAATATTCTAATCGTAGCTGCACGTGTCCTCATTTTGCTATTTGCCACATAGAAACCACAACTATACATTACACATCAATCAGGAAAAGGATACTACATTTTTAAATGTTTTCATGAAAATCATGCGAAGTATGGAACTCTACAGTGAGAAGATGCCTAGAACAGAAGTATTTCCCCAGCTCTACAGCAGTTATAATTCGTGCAAAACTTATATGCTGCAATTTTCAGAAAAGCACCACACTACAAATGCATTCCATTCATTCAGAAGCAACCCAGATTCAGTACCATAGAAGCTGAAGGTACTGCTCAATGCAATGATTCATAGTTACCCTAATAGAAAGATTCAGCAGTTTTCAGTCGAGACCTTTATTCCCTCTCTGAATAAATGATGCCTGAAATTTTTATTCTTGTTCTAATGGAATTTCAATGGCCTTCACTGCAAATCTACTGGAAATTTTCGCATATTAAGTGGAAAAAATTAAATGATGTTAACCACATTTTAATGTGATTAAGGCTGACAGGGTCATTATTTCTGCTAATCACTCAGTTTAAAAAGCTCAAACAAAACTTTGTAACAGCCAACGTTTTTTCTATTTTTCCGTATGTCTACTGCAGTTGAGAATTAAAGCCACTACAGAATATAAAACACAGTATATATCATAAAAAGGATATACCAAGTGTTTTCTGCAATTTCTACATGGATTTCATTATAATTAATCTCAAGATTTAAAAAAGAATGGGAGGAATCAATCTTACAATATGTATACCCCTTTACTTCTTTTGTCTTCCTCAATCAAAAGACAAAATAGAAGAGAATCTCTCTCTCTCTTTTCCTCCACCTCCTATTTCCTAGTGAAAAAGAGAAAATACTTCTGCGTGTCTTTACCGTGAGCCACAAGGTATGTGTAATCACTGAAAATCATTTCTTAGAAAGTGTCGGTTGGGCTCTGCAATACGGAGTTCTGCTTGTTACCATTTAGGTCAGCATAAGCTGGAAAATGGGCACAAAAAAGTGGAACAGAGGCAAGTGACAATGATGAAGAGCAAACAGTATACAGTTTTCCCAGTGTCTTGTAGCTTCCTCTCATGGAGGATCAATGATAGAACACAAAATTAAGGAGACTGCTGCTACGGTCGCTGGCTCAGCTTGAGAGCCACAGCCTTATAGCCAGCCCTGCCTGCTCTTGCTCAAAGGTCCGCCGCCAGCAGCAGCACTGAATCCCGATGGAGCAACTCCCCAAGATCAATAACGGAACACAGAAGCCTTGAGGGTGATCAAAGAGGGTGGAAGGATTTAAATTAGAAAACAGCCATAAGTCTGTCTCATTAGCACTACTAGAGGAGGAGGGATGTTGTTTGTAGGATTTACTTTTTGTTTCTTTCTGGGTGGGAGGGGGCTGTTCAGAGTTTTTGTTTGGCCTGGGGTTTGGGCTTTTTGCAGGATTAGCATTTTCTGTATAGGCCACCACTGTAATGCTTATTGCCTGCTTAATAATTAATAACACCCTCTGTGGATCCTCATTTTTGTAGGACCTGTACCTCTCAAGCCATGTTCTCTCTCTCTCCTCACAAACCCAAAACTTACAGATGATTAAAAAAATGTGGAAAAAAGCATTTCAGCATCCAAATTCATTTTTCTACATAAGTAAGTGTGTTTATACTTAAGTTACTTTAGAAGAGAATGAAAGTGCAGACAGACTGATTCACATTGATCATTCCCATCTGGTTTAATAGATACATTTCAACCTTACTGAATCACTAAAAATAAAAACTATATTACAGCAGCTTCTTCAATTACAAAAACCGTTTAAAAAACAGTAAACAAGATCATTACCTTCTTAACCTTAAGGTACATGAAATTTATCTGAAAAGTATTTTATTTCCTTCCCATTCCTTGACAAAGTATCCAATACACAGATATTTTTAGATCTACTTCATGATTACAACAAAAAATGCTGAGAAAAAAAGATGGTAATTAATCATATGCAAGTCTTTTCATATAAGGCTTTACTCCTACCTTCGTATCTAGCATGTACTGCTAACTCTGTATTCTGCCAGCAGCTTTTTTTCCTAAAGAACGTTTGCTTCTCACCTGAATACTTTCCATAACAAGAAAAAAAAAGTGCAACGACATTAGATCATTTACTATCAAGGAACAAACTACGTTAACATCAATATCATATTATGGCTGTAGTTTGTGATGTTCTCAAAAAGAAACATTATTGGTATTGTTGGACTTTCTAGTTTTAGTGTGAAGCCATGCACTAGTGCATCAACTAACAACCTCACTGAATTCTTGTGCTCATCTAAGAAGGGACCCTGCTGAATGTCCTAATGCATCTTATTGTGAATCTTCAGCAAATAAAACTTCATGTATGAGCTCATGATGTGCTTTGCTGCTGGAAAGTCACAGGCTCTGTGGGAAGCTTTTATCTTCCCAGCAGTCAGTTCTCTGAGAACATCAGTGCAGCTACTGTAGTTACCTGTAGATTACTTGTATTTTCTCACATCTGTGTCCAGCAATCTAAACCATGATGATAAAGGGTCATTAGGTTTTGAGTGAGGAAGGGGATGGACTAGACAATTTGCTCTGATAAGCTCCTTGTTGTGAGCGCCGGTTTAGAATGTGAAATGCGGGGTTATGCACATTCTCGACTCAAACCCCAGTGCTCTCAGAGCACCAATTAAAAATCATACTCAGCCCATCTTAAACTACATGAATACATCTTACCTGAAATTTTTACAATTAATAATATTGCAATAAAATAATTCTGTCATGGTAAGAAGGACATCAACTGTCTATTAGCCACAGAAGAATTCAGGTACAATTACTAAGATAACTGCTGTTTGGAGCACAGCAAAGCAATTTCCCACAGTGGGACTTACAGTTCAATTTACCAGTTGGGCAAATATTTTGTGCTCTGTAGTGGTCTACAGAGTTAACAGTTACCTGTAACATTGGAGCAGTGTTATACTTGGAGAAAACTTTCTTCAATCCAAACAGGTGTTTCAGCTTTATCTGTTCCCATGAATATGCATTTTTTGCAACCCCGTTCTAAGAACTATTTAAAGCTTTTCAATTAACATTAAATGAAAATTTATGAAAAAGCCAACGGCTCTATTTTCCCATTCCAAGCTACTCACAATGAGGTCTTGTAAATTATAGACTACTTGGAAGAGGAACGAGAATAAGCACGTCACCTATAAAATTATGTTAGCCCTCAAGTAACTTGATGAGGTGGTAACAGGCTATTTTTCCTTACAGGGTATTCTTAATTCAGTAAAATAACAAAAAAAATTCTCACATGAGTTAGACAATACTGTCACAAATGGAGAGACATGTATCCACAAACGGAAGAAGGCTGCATTTTCATATGCAGCAAAACCAGATTATACCATGAATACAGTATACAGTGAGAATGTTCCACTGACATGGTCAGTGACAGAGCTGTAAGAATCCTTTAAAACATATATAGTGAAATTTTGTGTCAAACTCCAGAGAGTATCATGGTGTTATGTTAGGCAATAGACAAATACATGGAAAAACAAAGGAGCCATTGAGTATTTCTTGGTCAACATACAAGTTGTCACAAGTCGTCATTCAGAGACTTAAGAGTATGAAGAATATAACTGCTACACTTCCCTCTTCTCAAAATCAAAGATTAAAATAATTACCATTCAAACACTAACTCATCAGCTTAGATAGCTCAAAAGGGTTTTTCTCCATTGCCCTTGCAGAGATGATGATATCCTGCTATGTTGCTTTTGAGTCTTAGTTTCAAGTCAGCGAAGAAAAACAGAAGACTGATATTTTACACAAAAATTTAGGTCTGTAATAGTAACAATGCATGCTCATAATGGGTTTTCCACCAAGATTCAAAGACAGCTTTTTCATTTTATCAGTTACTTTTATTTTATACATACACATCTCCTGGTTCTAACTTCTGCAAGAGGACTAGCTACATACACCACACTTGTATTTTTTTTATTACTACATGGCCTTTAATGAAAATGCAACATTTTGAGAACTAGCATTAACAGCCTGCATCATCAGAGAAAATGAATCCTTAATAATTATTCATACACCAAGTAACTGTAAACCCAAATCATTTCAGAAGACCTGAATGTGTCAAGAACTTTGACAATTATGACTGGAGCCAGGAAACTGTAACACTGCAGAATTTCTTATGAATTTTTCTAGTTACTTTTTATAAATGCTGTCCTAGATGACAGCTTAATGTGTACCACATGCAATATTTATTCTTCTTCAGTGTCAGACTGTCTAGCCATCCAAGGGAATACAAAGAATGTCACTTATTAGGATAAAAGCACAAGGAAGGTAATCAAGGACATATGTAACATCAGCCAATCATGCCCTATTTCAACATCCTATTCCATTCATAACAGTTCAACAATTATTTGCTTACTGATAACTTGCTTTCAGGCTGTTTGTGTTCCCCGTAATGGTGGTTTGCATTTATTTTGCTCTTTAGAATTGGACACTTGCTGTGCCATGCATGTTTGTCAAAACTTTGTATCTTCTGGCAGAAATAGCTTTAGCATATCAAATCATTTCTGTTTGTCAGAAATCACTAATAGAACAATCTAGTTACCTTCTATGTCAACAGGGCACTAACATAACTAGAAATCAGAAACAAAAGGCTATCGGAAAACCACACACTACTGCCACAGAGGCATCTAAAACCATGTTTCTGTTTAATGTACTTTGAGTATATAGCTATATCTTTATGGAAAAACTAATACAGAAATTAGACTTCGACCAGAATGGAAAAATGTTTCAGAAATATACTGTCTAAACACAAAGACATTAACCTTGGTTTTTAAGCTTGAATAACTAAATTCCTTACTAGTCCTCCATGTCTCTCTACCATATTTTTTTTTATTTATTTATTTTACCAAACGCCTATATGGCATACTTGCAGACATCTTATCTGCTGATTCCAATCTACCTGATGGATCAAGTTATGAAAAAGCATTAATTCAGAAAGACAAGTAGAGACAGGCAGATAGAGGGAGCCAAAGACAAACATTTACCCTCAATAAAGTTATTTTTAAATAATAATAATTTTAAAAAATCCTATGGGAAACTGAACACGCATGCACGTGCGCACACACTTCATTAATCTGAGTATCCTGGGACATAAAGATTTTATTAAATAAAAACAGGTATGGATTTAATGATCCTCTGAAATAAAACACAAGCTGGAAGAACCATCACATTTTAGACCGACAACACTGTACAGGTTTTCAATGTATGAGGTATAAGATTTTTTTTTTTTTAATAAAAGCCATTTGTTTGGATTTAAATACATTTTCACTTCAAAAGTGTAACACTGTGCCTGTGCATGAGAACAAGAGTGACATACAGTGAATCTGATGAACGCATTTTCGTTGTTCCACCCAATGAAGGACAAAACCAGCACATGCACTTACTCTCTTTCAATTATTTATCTTCTAAACACCTCTTCAGGCTTTAGAAACTATTGCCAGAGCACAATAAATCCCAAACATTATTTTATTTAACTTCTCTCCAAATTAACAATAATTAAAGTCAAGCATTGGTAATAAAGGATAATAAGATACCCATACAAACGCCTCATTTGACAGTTCTTCCATTAAACATATATAACCTATGAACTTTCCTCTTCAATTTAAACATGAAGAAGCATCTATTCCTGGTTTCAAAACAAGGATACATAGTTCTATTCATTGTAAAACTAGTGACTATCCACATTTGAACATTAGTCATTAGTATTAGTCATTAGAAGAAAGTCAAATTGTAAAAATGAAATACTCTGCCAAAACCTTAGAAGGTAAGTAATCTTTCTTGGGAAAAACAAGCAGTTAAAAGAAACCATATTTCCACGTACTTAATACATAAAATTGAGCTGTAAATAACCATAAGACTAAAAGGAAAACTATTAAGAAAAACAAACAAAATGCATCAGATTTTCAAAATAATAATCTATGAAAAATGTGTCTGTCAATTGTGAAACAAAGCATTTACTTCAGAGCAAAAGTAAACTTGAAAAAGTGAGTGCCAAAGCCACAGCAGCCTACATTTCCAATTGTATAAAAGAATTTTCTTTCTTAAACATTATTTTTCTATTTATAATGAATGATTTTTGATTGGCTGATGTTCCCATTTAGCCCCTATTTGTAGAAAATAGAACAATAATCCATAAAATATTCCCCAGAGAATGGAGATGCTGCAGACCATTCATGAAGAACAATTTCAAGATGAGTATTGTTCCCAGATCCCATAAATATCTCAAATATCAACTGCAGTGAGATAAAGAATAGTAGGTGAAATAAAATTAACTTCAACTGTGAGAACCTAAAGAGATTAACAGAAATCTGTAGCATGTGATAGCAAGAAATGTTTCAAGATATGATCCAGACAAATTCAATAAGCAGAATTTTAGCGGTACATACATGTACTTGCTTGCAAATCAGATATACCAATACTGAGTAACAGATTATGAAAGGGAAATTAGTTACTAATTTGGACATTATTTATGAGATACTCTTATAGTGATGCTGATTGCAATGCCCAATCCAAATTTCCCCATACAGATGTTTTTGTAAAAGCAATACAAGTAATTCTCTTGTTATTTCAGAATAGGAGACAGTATTATCAGAGGGTTTTTTTGCTTTAAAAAATTCTAAAACGAAAGCTCATATTACAACTGTTGATGTGTCTACCATGAGAATGAAAGACTCTCTTTCCTCTCAAAAACCACTGGTTACAAGCAGCAAGGAGGTATTAGATCCTAACACAGAGAAGGAGCTACCTGCATTGCTCCCATTGCACCAAATGAGACCACAGCCATTCACCTCTCTACAGTCATTCAACAGCCTTCCTCTCTCCATCGTCCAAATTCTCAATAGGACCCATTGCAAAAATAACTGGTGGTTTTTAAATGCCCCATCAGACATAATAATAATAATAATGACCCAATAGGTGTTAAAAGCTGGGGACACATACTCATAGTATCTATTTTCCCCTTGATTTGAAAGAGTAATTTATTTACTTTATAGACTATGCACAACTTCTGTTTCCATGTTGTCTAGTTGACAAAGACAGGCTAACAATGCTCAATCATTCTGAAAGGCACAGGGCTCAATAAATTAATAATAATAATAATAATAAGTAATAATAAATAACTTCCTATACAATAACTTAAGAATAAACAACTACTATCAAGAATAATAATTTCTTGCACAATTCTCTATTAGCTGATTTGTAAAGCAAAAAAAGGGAAAAACCCCCTTTTAAAAAAAATAAAATCCTACTTTCTAGTATAAGACCTGCTTATTAATAGGACAAATTCAAGTTATTCTTTGAGCTCATAAACCAAACCATGGCATATGTAGATCAGTCTCTACTCTTTCCCTGTCAAAATTCTCCTGAGGTTCAAATATGTGGAAAAAGGTAACTTGATTCAGCTGCAGCATATTAGCAGACAGCATTTTAACGGCAACGAGCGAAGTGTAACTGGACCTTTGTAACTCGCATCACAAAGGAGATAAAATATTTTTATAAGTCAACAATAAACATAAAAATGCAGCAGGACAGAACTCATCTTCTCCAAGTAGATTTAGACACTCATTTTCAAAGAATAATCTTTATCCCTGGGAAATTTGAGCAGACTACTTCACCTTACTTCTTTCTCTTTCTCTCATCAATATTATTTCATCCAAAAATCACTGCAGTGAAGGTGGCTGTGCTTGTAATACACACAACACAAAAGAGTAAGGAAACAAAAAGTGTTCTACTTCTTCATTAGTAATGATGTTTCTCATCAGGAACTTGAAATGTGAAAGGGATTTTGGCACAAACATCTACTGGCTTACACACACAGTCAAACTGCTTTACTCTAAAATGAGTAAGAGTGAAATCACTACTGAACTATTGACCATTGGAAGTAGGATTCAAAATCTGCACCTGAGGTAATGATACCGTAGAGAGATGACAGCACTGATACAGTGGTTAGTAGCCTAGTCTCCTCCAAAATCCCTGAGGGCCTGTCGATGGGGTTGCGTTGATGATGCTCAGGACTAACAACCCTGGACTGGGCTATACTATAAATGGCAGAATCTAGTCCTCAGTATAAAACCTGGATTCTTAAGTTCCTTATCCTTCCCCTTTCTTCCATTCTGTTACAAAGACAAGTGAGGAAAACATTATTTCTCCTTCACTTTTTCCATTTCAGTGTTTAAGATTTCACTGTCTCGGAGTGCTATGAAAGAGAGATACCTATTCTCCTAATCAGAAGCTAGTCTGAATCTAAAAACGTAAGCCATAAAAAGCAAGATGAGACACTCTGAAGCTAAAAATCTCACTTCAGAGTATCAAAAAAGATATCAAGCTACTGAAAATTCACAAACTTATTTAGTTGCCAGTAAAACTAATATAGGTTGCTTGACTACACATTGTCAAAAGGTATGCTCTAACCTACAATAAATAAGAGGGAAGCATTCCAAAGAAGAATTGATTCAAAAGAACTAGAAATCTGCATTCAGGCAAGCAAGCAGCACATTGCTTAGCCAGCTAAGTCTGTGACAGCAGCGTTCAGTGAAGGACCACAACTACATACACTTAAATCACTCCAAGCACATTTGGAAAGCCTTTGAAAAAGAGGACTGACAGAATACAGTTTCTTTGCCGACATCATTCAGGAAATAAATCACTGATACAATTCCAGAAAAAATATGCAATTACTAGACAATATCAATATTTTTATTGGGTAATTTGATTTTAAAGCAGAGAACATTTCCCCAAAACGTTTTGTCTATGATTTCACCAGCATGAACACTTTTTTCCTTTTAGTAAGGAAAACTGAGGCATAAAGCATAAGCTTCCCAAACAGTGGAAAGTAAGCAGCAGAAAACTGAAGTAAGCCCTTTACACACCATACTGGGAAGAAAGAAGAGCAGTTATTTTAGTCTCTGCTTTCTCCATATCCACTACACAGTAACAAAATCTATACTCAGGCATATCTCTGCATCTCAGGTTTGTTTTCTGAGCTGTTCAAGCATTCTTCAGTTTTAAACAGACTGAAGTTTGAAATGGATGTTGTACCTTATGATGCTTCCAGAGTCAGGAACACGTCGCATTGCAATGATTTTGCACCAAAGTTTACATCGTTGTCTTTGACAATGTCACCACGTACCATTTTTCTGCGGAGGTCCCTCTCTTCACTGCTCATGTTATCTATGTACTGAATGAAGCAAAGCTGTGTAATTAACTGATTTGAAATCTAGTGCCACATTATCCTCTCCCCTAGTACTATATATCTTAAGTAGCATGTGTTTATAAAAGTGACAAAAATATTTATTGAAAAGTCACAATTCCAATGAAGATCAGGAAGAAACAAAGTTTCTAAAGTGTTCAGACAGTATATACAGATGAAGATGCCCCTTCTTACCCTGCACAGGTTTGGATAACTTTATAAGTAGTTACGTTTTTACTTGCTGAAAGTATCGCTTCAGATTTTGCCTATGAAAATCCAAGTGTTTACATAAAAACACCACACAAATTATTTGATTCTCCGAACTGCCATGGCAGATTAAAAAAGGTATCGTTAGCAGGTAGCAATTCATAAGACTACACAACCCAACTATAAAACTGGTGGAGCATCCAAACTCAAAGCTGTGCTTGTTCAACGTTACAACTGCACCCACAGAATTGCGTATAAACAGCTCAGAAATTATGTTGATGACAGCCAAAAAAAAAAAAAACCCACTACCAAGAAAAGCATCTGAACTGAGAAGAAGAAAAGGAACAGAAGATGGGAAGCGAAGCTGAATTGTTCAAAAGGAGGTTTGGTATGACATGCAGCTGGTAAAACAGGGATCATACACACAGCAATGAAGTTGAAAAGTTACTTATAGCTGCTTTCACTCAGCACAGCCTTACTGATATGAAGTGTTAATACATAGCTCTTTTGCGTTACTCTGATAGCATAATCAGCTTGATGCAGACGGATGCTCTCACAGAATACGAGAGGCTCGCTGGGGTATGGCTGTGTTGGGGTATGCTGGGCTGTCATGTATCACTCGCAACATTGCGGAAACTGTTCTTCATTACTCTTGTCATCCTGTTCTCTACAGTCTGCAGCCTTTGATGAGTTGTAAGAATAGCTTGAGGCTACCTTTATCTGCCCAGGACAGGCTTTCCCAAAAACCAGGAGGTTCCCCTCCACCACCATTCCCCTTTTTACCAGTTTCAAGACTCAATATGTTCTAAGTAAATTACTGAAGCTTTATTTCCTGACTTCGCAACCTACGCTTCAGCTATTTATAAGTGCCATGTTGTAACCAGGTGGACTGAAATTTTTGAAAACAGCTTCACCACACAGCACTGCCCATTTTTAAAACATCCCAGAAACATTTTATTTGAAAAAATTTACTGTCTTAATGCTTAGGAGCCAAGACTTTACGTTTGGCACAGAGCAAACTTGGTATCAGAGATAAACCATCACACTTGTGCAGAAGTCCATCCAAATCAGAAATTCATGTCCTCAGTAGCAAAACTGCTCGAATTTAACACTGAAGAGTCTCAGTGATTTAGTCTTTTTCTATAACCCACAGCACCTGCGTGCAAGCAGAGCACCAGAGTGAAGCTAGACTTTTCCTGGAAGGTGTTTTTGTGCCTGGGGCGAGGTTACACACCGGAGCTGAGAGCAGGGACCCATCTTCCCCATGCTTAGAGACATGTCTCCAACACCTGCTGTTACCCAAACAATATGCATTCACATTCAAACAGAGGGGGGACTCCAGAGGGGGAGGCAAAGGAAAGCAAAGCAAAGCAGGAAGTCTGGTGAAAGAAATCATCCAGACCAAAGGACTGGACTGGAACTAAGCCAGCAAGAATGGGATGAAACCAGAGAAGAGGGACAGGCAATCTGGCAAAGACCCACGGAGAACACATCAGCTAGGAAAAGGGTGGGGAAAAAAGTTTGCGATGGACAGAACAACTGAATGAAAAGTCACTGGGATTGGTAAGACAGAAGACTCCAAGAACTCAACTGGCAATGTCAGGCAAAGGTGCTGGAAAGAAGAGAGACTGCCATTAGGTTGATGGATGATAAATTAATTTGTATAAGACACAAAGAGTAACTGTTTATTAAGCAAACAGCATGCACTATCCCATACTAAAGTAGGTAAGTGCTCTATGGAAATCATATGCCATCCTCTAGTTAAAGCAACCTGAGCTGTAAGGTACTCTCTCAACCAGGCAGTAAAGGTGCAACAAGAAGCCTCAATTCTGGATCTTGTTAACTATGAGTATCTGACTTCACAACTTGTGTGTGCAAAACTCCATTTATACACAGATAATATAAATAATCTTTTAATATTTTTATGTTGCACAAGAAGTGCAACATATTTTACAAAATTATAATTTTCCAAATTTGTCAGCATAGAAGACAGCCTTAAAATCATTAAGCAGCTGTGTCAAGAAAACATCTCAATACCACGATGGCATTACAACTTACGATTTAAAGAATTCTACCTCAAATGCGTTCTCAAATATATTTATAAGAATAAAACCTATCTGCCTAAACATCCATAACTGTATCACCTACAGTATATTTAAATATACACTTAATGTAATTCAGAAAAAAAAATGTAATTCAGAAGCTGAAGGTAGTGAAAACTGCATTCTGCCCTCACTCGGGTATCTTGCTACGTGACTAATACGCTGGTATTCGCAAATAACTGTTTGCTCGAAGTGATATAATTCTGTTTGTCTCCGCACTGCAGAGGTTCATTAACAGCAGCATCCCTCCTTTTAGAAGAGGAATGACTTTTAGGTATTTGATCCAAATGGGATTTTTTTTGTTTTTAGCAAAATTTGCAAAGTTCAACCATTTCAGACAGCATTTGAAAAGGGCTGAAACTTGGACAGCGAAAGGAGATTGTGTTTCTGTGGGACTAAGATGGAGACGTTTCCCAGTTTTATTGAGCCACCATATTTCTAGCTGTAAAAGAGATGGACCTGGCCTGCAGCTGTTCTTTCCCTTATTTCCCGTGAATTTATTAAATAAGATTCTTAAATATACATATACTTATACTGCTTGTTAAATGATGTTTTGTTTAAGAAGAGTGTGTACAAAACCAGTATCTCCAGGACTTCTCTAAAATCAGACATTATTTAAGGGTGGAAGGGGAGGTTTGGGAGCATAGGGGGTTTTTGTTATTGAGTTTCTTTTAAGTTTTCTTTTCTTTTGTTGTTTTTAACAGGCATATTGAAGCCATGAAAATCTTCTGGATAGCATTTCTTCTCCTGTCACCATCCTTGTGCTCTACCAGCACATGACATTGCCTTGCTCTTTTGCTGAGACGGTGAACAGACAACTATTAGATCTACTCTACCACTGGGCACGTACCCATAGAAATACAACCAAGAACACCAAGTCTTCATTTACCACCAGATAGTTACTTACTTTCTTAACTAGTTTAAAAGTGAAAGACTGAGTGAAGCAGATTAATTCATACTCAAGCCTATTGAGTCTTCCTTGTACTTTACCCTTAATATTTCTTTCTTCATGTCAGAATTCCCCACCCCCACCTCTTTTTTTTTTTTTTTTTAATATTTGGAACATCTGAAGCAATATGGAAAAGATGAATAGAAAAGGATTATTCACTCTCATACTACAAGATCTAAGGAGCATCAAATGAAATTATGATGTGGCAGATCCAAAACAAGCATAAGGAAGTACTTCTCCATATAGCACATAGTTAAACTGTGGAAGTCCCTGCTCCAGGATATTGGGATGCCAAAAGTATACTTGGGTTCAAAAGGTCAATGGCTAAATTCATAGAATAAAAATCAGTCAAAAATTATTAACCACAAGTATATCATATCTGGCTTAGCCAATTCTACAATAACAGATTGCAAGAAGCTGGACGCATACACTCTGTTTGCTTAATCTGTTCCTATACTCTTCCCTGAACATCTGTTAGTAGCCTGTCAGAAACATGATACCAGAAAAGACAGACCTTCCATCTGACCTAATTATGCCTCTTGTAGCCTAAGAACATAAAAAATGCTATAAAAATTAACAGGGAAAAGGTTATTTATTATGACATATCCGCCACCTTTCCAAATACGCAGGAGTAAGATACTTCAAGAGCAGTACCCTATCCCATCAACATCCAACTTATTTTTATTGACAGAATGTCTACCATAACATTTTGAGAAACCATCCCTTGAAAATAATGGATTTTGAGAATGAAAATAATGGACATTTGGATACTCAACAAGTCTGAATTATATTAGAGAAAACAATGTTCAAGAATCCATATCAAGTCTCAGACGACTTAGTTACGATGCTACAGATATTAGAAAAATCTTTAACCGCACAATCAGCTCTTTAAATTACAGTCTATGCATAGGATGAAAAAATTCACTTATTTAGACCTGAGAAGTTGAGCCAAAAGATCAGCCTATGCAGCTTTGACACATACAGTATTCCTGGTGCTCACTGCAAAGAATCAGACTGTCGTGGTTTAACCCCAGTTGGCAACCAAGCACCACGCAGCCACTCGCTCACACCCCCCCTCCCAGCGGGATAGGAGAGAGAATCGAAAAAAACAACCTCGGGGGTTGAGATAAAGACAGTTTAATAGGATAGCAATGGAAGAGAGAAGAATAATAATGATAAAAGAACATACAAAACAAGTGATACACAACGCAATTGCTCACCCCTTGCTGACCTATGCCCAGCCTGTCCCCAAGCAGCGACGCCCTTGGCCAGCTTCCCCTAAGTTTATACACTGAGCGTGATGCCATATGGTATGGAATATCCCCTTGAGTCAGCAGTTTGGGTCAGCTGTCCTGGCTGTGCCCCCTCCCACCTTCTCACGCACCTCCAGCCTTCTCGCCGGTAAGGCACGAGAAGCTGAAAAGTCCTGGACTTAGTATAAGCACTGCTTAGCAACACCTAAAACATCAGTGCATTATCAACATTATTCTCACACTAAATCCAAAACACAGCACTATACCAGCTACTAGGAAGAAAATTAACTCTATCCCAGCCAAAATCGGGACACAATCCAAAATACTGAACCAAACAGTATGCTAAGCACGGTCCACGACATTCGCTTATTACTTAGTTCAATATATTTCATAATTAGATTCCATATTATGACCCGCTAAAAGCGCCCTCTTTAGCAAGACTAAAATGTAAACCTTTAATCAGGTGAAGGGCTGATAAATCTCATGTCCTGGCTTTATGTGACATCCTGTGACTCAGAAAGCAGTTTTAACTGAAAATTAATAGGCTTACTTAGAATGCTTTCATTGTAAAACTCAAATACATGTATACCATGTTAAGGTACTAGATCCATACAAAAACCATTAGGAATTATTAAAAGAAAGGCTTAAGTATTCATTTAGAGCACAGCAATATGTAGTAAGAATGGTTTCAGTGGATTCCCCCATACAACATCGTGATTACTGTCATCTGATCATAACACAAGTGCGACGAACACAGCTGCCATGTCAGCTTCTCTTCAGGGGCTAGGTCTTAATCATAAATCAACTGAATGACTAATTCAACATTGTTAAAACCAGCAAGTAGCTGCTTGGAGCCATTCCAGTTTTTACATCTTTCAAAAGGTCAATACACCTACTCAAACACACAATAGTCCTATCTTTCACAGTGTTTTCTTCTTTTCTCGGATTGAAAAATAACATGTTAGCACTTAAATGTAAGTGTGTTTTAACTAACAATTAAAATGTTCATTAATTCTGAAAGAGTGACCCAGTAAAACAAAGACATTTTAGTTTTCCTCTCTACCCACAATCAAAAAGCCTCTCCTCCCCTTTGCTGTTTTAAACACTTTTATAGTTGTAAAAGTCTTACGAAAACTGCTGAGTGGTTCCTGCATTAACTTTACTTTTGTTATAGTAATATTATGAATTAAGCTCAGAAATAAACTTTTTCAAGTTGAACAACTAGTCTAAATGTGGCTTGCATTTCAAATATGAACCTCTACCCCTCAAAATAATAACAAAAATCACAAATTAAGTGGCATCTAACAGTAAAATATATTCTAATCATTTACATCTGCTTGCACCACACAAATGACAAAAGCCTACCGTTAGCATCCTTCATAGAAAACATTTATTCTGCTCTTAAATATAAAAGCTATGTTGCATAAACAGAGGATTTAAAGCTGTGGCAGAATGGCTGAATGAAAGAAAATGGCAATCTTTCTGGTTCTAGTAGATGCCTTTCCCTATCACACAATGTTTCCCACTCATAAATACATGACAAATACTTCCTCAATCATTTTTTACGAGCAGGGATGCACAGGGGGTAGTCAATGGCTAGCTTGAGGGAAAATAGGAACAGCAGGAGGCAGAAACTGTACTGAAAATGGCTATGTGGTAAATTCTCTTCTGGAACATCACTCAGCTACCCGGGCTTTGATCTTTCAGCTACAATTACACTCACATCCATGAGATCTGGGTATACTTTTTAAAAACTAAATCATTAATTGTAATAGAAATAGTTAAACCATTTCATTATATGACTCCTCAACTCAAACATCTGATTTTTTACAAATTAAAAATTGCAATTTATATAAAGATTTGCTTTCAATTGGGTTTAACTATGTCATCATCACAACTAGTCTCACAAAAAACATGGGGTGACTGGCGACAGCTAAATCACAGACTGGCGTCTCCTAAGTAGTCTGTCTACCATTAGGGTCTGGGAAATGGTATTTACTGTACAATTAGAGCCAGTGAGCTCTACCTGTAATCATCCAAATACAGGTGAGAGGATCCTTTTTTGGACAGGGAAACCGACTCATCCATTTTCACATAAACTTCCATGTCTGTACTGTTATAGCGAACCTTAGGAAACCTCAACATTTGTACTTAGAAAAAAATATCACCTGACAATAACGAGCAAACACTGCTGTCCGATTTAAAGACTTCCTTGGGTAGAACCCCTTTTAATGTTTAAATTGTCATACCCAAAAAACATTCAAAGAAGGAACAAATTAATGTAAAATTATAAAATTTGGCCAAATACGAAAAGCTTACATTATTACATCGGTTATCGAGTTTATTCCAAAGTCTGTGTTTTGGGCTGACAGGGTTTGCTATTAAATAGGTTGAATTTTGTTCTTTAATACTAACACAAAATGTCTTGGAGTATCAAAAGGACAGTTTTAGTTGCAGTAATTTCACAGAATTTATTCTAATGATTTATTGGAGTTAACCATCTGACATTAATTATTGTTTTGGCTTCCAGTCTATGAATGTTTATTTTTCAGTTTAAAGCCTTCTCACTCTTTGATATCATATGGAAATGAGAATTTTTAATGGAAAATTGAAACCATGTGCATCTAAGTACTTAATGAAGTACAGGGAGAAACAGAGGGTGTACTTTAGGAGAATTCAGATATTCCGCTTTAGATACTTTTGATTTGTTTGGATGAGTTACATGCATATATCTGTTCACAAACATACATTTATACCTCTTCAAAGTATCTCACACGTACAGTATTTAAAGATCTGAATACTATGAAAAGGTTTGTTGTTTGGTTGTTTTTTTAAACTAAATATACTGCTATAGATTTTTCTTCATCATATGCTACTTAATCTATTCCCTCCTCCACAAACCAAATATTTATCCCATCCAGAGCTTCCAATGACATGCTAAATGTTGTACTTCTCAACAGCAGATTCCCACCATACGTCTACCATGTTAGGACTGGATCTTCACCCAGTTCATTAAATGTCTGATAGATTGATTTTGTAACCATCATGTACTTAAGTCATAATATTGATGTCAGGAATACTTGACTAAAACCTGCGCTGTTCATGGCATTAAAGCACACCAAAACAGGGCTGTAAACCATAAGCAAAGTGCATGCAGTGGCAAGGAAGCCAGGCACCCAACTGCAAACAGAAGAGTACTGTTAAAATGTGCCATTTTGCCACAGTTTGAAAGATTTCTGTGCAACTCACATAGCTTTAGTCCTCTGGCATTCAATTCATTCCTTTGGAATGAAAAAGATGTTCAGACAATCAGCATTATAAAACATGATAAACCCATATGTTTATTTAAATCAGTACTTCTAAATCAAATCTATTTTCTTCACAGTTAAAGGATTTGTGTAAAAATGTAAGGAAGGAAAGCATATTCTTTCCTATTCTGCACTTTCATTCAGGGTTTCGCCATATGCATTGTACTCAAGCAGCATGTCAATTGGAGCATAAAAAGTAACAAAACTGCAACATTAGTTTTCATTCCTATTTTAATTAATATCCTTGGTGATCTTAATGCACAAGGAATTATTCACTATTGAAAACTGAAATAGAAACATAAATTTAGATATTTAACCTGAACACACTCACCACTTGTTTTTCTTTCTAATGTAGTCTTTTTCAGAGAGGTTAACCAAGTAGATCATCGGTTTAGAAGTAAAAAACAAATGTTTGTTCAAAACATCAATCTAGAAGTGAAAATATAGGAGGAGAATTTTAAAAACAAGTTATACCAACTTGAGTTAATTTTATGACCATTTTCCTCACGGCATGTCTGAGAAGGCAACAGAATTAAAGTGTAATATATAGATCACTGGTAAACACAGAATTGGCTAATATATTTAACATTCAATACACTATGAATATATGAAATCTAAAAAACAAACTTTAAAAAAAGACAGTAACAGGTAGCAAAATTAGAAGTCAATTCATGGGATAATATTTATAGCCTACCTCTTTGTCATTCCAATCATGATAGAAGCGGACAGCTTTCTTTTCATCTATTACCCAGGTCTTGATTTTGCACATTACGTCCTACGCAAGATCAAGAAAAAACAAAGTCAAAAACTCAGCTGGATATCAGACCATTGTCTTCCATACACAAGGCGTGTATATATTAAGATTCAAAACATACACACAAATTAAAAATTAGATAATACATTTTAAAAACAGACTTTTACTCTCCCAGAAAAATAGAAATTGCCGCTTTAAAAGTCACTAAAGAGCAATATCAATTATTAAAGTGACACAAATCCCATAATTAGGAAGTTAAATACGCGATACTCAAGTATCATCTCTCACCACCATGAAAATGAGCAGAGCTCATAAAATATATGTAAAAATCAGTACATTTTTAGATTGCTTTTCAAACTCAGTAAGACGCGACATTTCAGCATCCAGCGGGAGAGACCACGTACAATATAAACATGCCATTAAGAAAAGGGAATGGGTGGGAAAAAACACAGCAAATATCTTCTTTTTTAAATTGTGAGCAAAAGAAATTGAGCCTATTATTGATGATCCACCCTTCAAGAAATTAATTCAAATGGCCAAAGCCCTTTTTATTCCACATTAATTTTTCGCCAACACCTTCTCCCTCCCCCCCAAAATGAAACCTGCCAAAGCCTCCATTACACAATGGCAAGAGCCTTGCACTGGTGACCTCCAACCAGCTGCATTCACTTTCAGAACATCTCTCTCGGCAGGAAATCTAAAGGCCTTTTAGTTAGCAAGCTAGTGTGCATTCAGAAGGAGTAACTGCAGGAAGAGCCCAATGTGCTTTGTTTCTCTGGCCTTTCTTCACAGAAAGATTAATCATCTGTGAAATGGAAACGGCAAACAGCAAGTGACACAAACTGAACCCTTCAAGCCTTTCCTCATCAGTTTTGTGGTTGTGAATCCGAAAGCTGCGTGTGGCACGGTTCTCCTTACAGGCAGGTGTTAATAAAAGGCTCTTGGGTCTGAAAGGTCAAACTCGGCTCTTCTAGGAGTAGTACATTTTAGAGTCGCCTATTTTTTGTTGTAGATAATTTATGATCATGCTTTAAATAATGCATTTTTTAGGTTATAATTGATGCAACTGAGAATCAAGATCTTTAAACCGCAAGGAAACATTCCCTAAACAGTTGAGCACACAACATTTTTTGCACTTAATGCTATGCGGTTGAAGTACATTTATAAACAACCACAAATAACATCAGTATTTACTACAGTCTTTTCTAGTCTCGTAGTTGCTTTAGTGAAAAACAAAGAAAAAGCTCTTCTAAATCTTCAGATCCTGATTTGAAACCCTCCAGGAACAGGACTCCCCACAGATTTTAACAAGGAAGGGGCAAGCTAAAACTTTT
The DNA here is from genome assembly GCA_009819775.1 of Phoenicopterus ruber ruber. Lineage (NCBI taxonomy): Eukaryota > Metazoa > Chordata > Aves > Phoenicopteriformes > Phoenicopteridae > Phoenicopterus > Phoenicopterus ruber. The sequence continues at coordinate 19,658,926 of CM020220.1, read as the reverse complement.
AATGAAATCTAACATGTTCTGCCTAAGAATAATCACTTTTACTCTCCTATAACTGAATTTCACTCATAAATGTTTAAAAGTGGCTAATATAACACCATTTCCTACAAGGAGAAGATCAAAGTGCTATATTACAAATGCATTATGATTAAAAAAGCACTGTGCAGCTTTGCTATTAACTGTTCTTTAAACCCTAAAAGGCTTCCCATAGATCTCACTTGGCACTGCATATACAACCTTTGACAAGTAATGTAGACCATTTTTATTCATTGCCTAAAATTGTAGGCAATTATGTGCGTCACACTGGCCACCTGCAAATTCTGAATGCCTGCTCCAGTTGTCAGAGCAAAAAACTAATGTCGGAGGGGATTAATCTAGGGGGAGAGAGTCCTCTTTAATGGCTCCAGCAGGTGAAATGGCCCAGCTGGTTACTGTGATGAGTGGCCAGAACAGCCTATGTAGAGACATGCAACAAGATTACACATAAAGAAGAAAACAGTGGTACCATCTTATCTTTAACCCTATGTGCTTTTGATTTTTTAATTAATCAGTATAAACAAGATAAGGGAAGCAACGCTACCGATAGGTACTTTTCATTTAAGATCTTTATCCTCAGCTTTTGTTTAAATAGACATATAAAAATCAACACAGATTTCCAAGATTCCTGTTCAGCAGTGAAGGAATTCCGATTACACACTATTTCAGGTTTTAAACTAATTCTGTAGGCACCTACCACGTGGCTTTCGCCATTACGGTTCCCCCCCCAACAGCAATGCATTATTGCATATAAATTGGAGTTGATAAAAAATTGACAGAAAAAACATTATACCACAAGTCATCAAAGCCAATCTTTTAGGCTTAAGCAGCAACGAAATGTTTTTAATCACACTGTAAGGGTAGCTACATAATGCGGAACCTCCAGAAAATTTCAAGCACCAACACAGCAAATAAAGTTTGCTCTTTCTAAAGCCTATGAGAACTTCTCTTCCACATTCACCTGCTACCTACAGTGACACACCTAAACCCACTTTGGCACAGACCTAATTTTTCGGAGTTCTCATTCAGGCACCTGACTTGATGCTGTTTGCAACTGTTGTTCTAAAGGAGTAATTACATGGCTAACTTCCACGGGGAAGGCTGACCAACAACTGAATATGCTGGGGAGAACCAACAGCTGTATACTTGCAATTTCATTTCAGTTTTACAGAGAAGGTGGCAAAGTATTGGAAAACTTTCTTTAGATAAAAGGATGGAAACTTATAAGCAAATACCGCATTTTTGTCTGAAGCTGGTGAGGCAGGAAGATACAAAAGAAAAAATTGGGAAATAATTATTCAGTCAAAGTCAAATTTTCTCTGATGGACTATGTGGGCATTTCCACCATGCAGAATGTAAGGCAGACAGTCAAAAAAAAAAAAAAAAGAAAAAAGGGACAGATATGAACTCGGATTCCCCTGCATCAATGGTGGTGTCCCATTTAAATGAGATTTAACACAAAACAAGAAATCATTAAATACTAATGACAATATGAAGAAAGGCAACTATTTCCATGTTCTGTTTTTTTTTTTTTCACTCAGCTGCCCCAATACTCTAAACAAACACACAAAAAGCAAAAAGCGTATTTTCAGGTTATATCTCATGTAGTACCGTTTTTAGTTTTATTAATTGCTTCTGTTTAGGCCTGATGAAAGAGTATGAACGGATCTTTTTATCTTCACTATCATCGTAACAGTCATTTAAACACATTTAATCATTACTCTAGTTAACTCCGAGATGCTTAATAAGACAATACAGAGCAATGATCCACTTTGTTTCATTAGATCTGGCCTCCCCAGTTGCACACTTTGAGGTCAATCTGTCACCAGCAGAATGATCCGCTTCTTGTTTGATGAGAGAGGTATTCTTGATCTGTTTTTCAGCTAGCAACATTATAGCAAGCACCATTTAAAAAGCCGCCAAAACCCCCTCCAAAATCCATTTACTTACAGTTGTCAGGCATATGAAATACAGCAAACTTCATGATAATCAAATACCACTGTTTTAAACATCAGTTAATTTCTGACTATATCCTTGGCAATATATTTAGCACATGTGAATACTTAGTATATTTAGCCATATGCAATACAGTGATTTTAATTTATGTCCTGCTCTTATTTTCCAAAGGCAGCAAGTAGTCAACCCACAAATGCTAAGCGGGACTTCAACAATAAGTCTCAACAGTATAAATACTACAAAGAAATACATTTAAATTGCATTGGAGATTTAGAAAAGACATGCTCATGAGACACTACTGTGTAGAAAAAATGTGCATGCATCAATAAACTTCTCTGGTGTGGATGACAGTAATAGTGTGTGCCAATGCCAAATTCTTCTTACAGCATGAGGGACTAAACTGAAGGCTTGGAAAACTCACTTGCTACTTGGCATCAGAGAATTGTGAGTTTTTGTTGTAAATTAGCAGGGCATGTAATTAACTTCCACAAATTTAATAAAGAAGTAAGCAGTTGTGAGGATTATCACTTCACACTTCAAAGTGCCAGTGAATTCTCCGTGATCTTGCAGGCAGTGCAAAAGTCTCCACTACTACAGAGAGTAACTGTGAGTACAGTAGGCTTTTTTTTTCCCCCACCAAAAGAGAAGTTTCTAGGAAGCGTGGAGTGTTTCTCAGCGCCTTATTTGTTCCCTTCAAAACTTCCAAGTTGTAATACTAGGACCCAGCTCCCGTGTAAACACTTCAAAAGCAGTTAAGTATGTTTTATTAAAATGTTTCAATGGTTCAAAATTCTATCCTTTTCATTGCTCGGCTCCTCAGAAAAGCTATAAGGAGTACCTAAAACGTTACCTGGAGCTCTTAGTTAGCTCCTCTCATTTCATACAGGAGTCCAAAAGCATAGTATATCAATAATGAAGGTAGCAGGGTGTAATTAATAAATTCAGACTTCCCTAAGGAACCTGCATCAGTGACATAAGGTATTCAATTCAGAAAACACTGCATACACTAAACAGAGTCAACATCACCTAACCAGTAGGTCTCAGAATGTAACTGTAAATAGAAAGTTCAATGAGTGTGTTTCTGGTGGCACTCCAAACAAGTTATTTGCGTTTCGCTAGTTATCATCTTTCATCAACAGCCTAAAAAAGACCACATTAATGACACAGATTCTGAGAATAGTAAATTACTAACAACGTGAATCATGTGCGTAGTGACTAGAACTGCTAGACAGATTTTCAATACAATAAATTCAAGTTCATACACTTGCTGTGTAGGGGACAAGAGAGGGTGGATACAGTATTTACCAGGTAGAGGACTTCCCCCTTGCAAGAGTGACTGAGAAGACTTGAGGGTCGCAAGCAAATGAACTGTACTGTAACGAAAAGACTAATACAATCTTTGAGTATATAAATAGGCTAATGTCCAAAGTGAATAATTCTACACTTATCTCTGTTGAAATACTGAAAAATTGGAGAAAAAATAAAAGGTTTTGAAAAAGTGCTTATACATGAAGATTCAATGTGCTTAAATCTTACACTTTTATTCTTATTGCATTTCATATATATATGTATGTAATTAACAAAAAACTCACATAATACAGGGTTTTTCACACTAGCATACAGCAATCAAACGGCTGAAAGTTGAAGCTTGACAAATACAGACTAAAGCTGTGTCTTATTTCTAAAGAGTAAAGATAATTAATCACTGGCATAGCTTACGCAAGTTACAGTAATTTATCTCTAGCTAGAAAATATTTAAATAAAGGTTCATTTTTTCCCCTAAGAGATACATTCTATTTTAACCATAATTGTGATAATTAAACGGGGATATACAAGAGATATCAGGCTAGATAATAATTAGTATTCCATCCGCTTCAAATAGCTATGATGGGTTTTCAGATACAGATAGAGAACTATGCTGTTTGAGGGAAAGAGTTCTCATAACTAGTTAAACTGTGCTGCTCCAAAACCAATTTATTGTGCACACACCAATTTCCTTGTTGCAAGGTTTTCGGTGTGCACCATGCCCACAGTCCTTCCATTCGTGGCTCTCCTTGGAAATCTTTTCCAGTTCTATTTAGTACAGCCTCAGCTCTCTACTTTTCCTGGAGGTTTCCTGGCAATTTAAAAGAGTGAGGCTGAAGTGACAAAGTAAGAATTTATTGTAAAAACAATGTTTAGAAACAGTGGTATTTTTAAGGGACAATTAAAAAAAAAAAAGGCTAGATCATGTTTTTCAATTGTGTTAAGTGCTTAAATAAGCTGTAGCAGCTGGGTGCAAGAAAGAGAACAAGTCAGGTACTGTATCAACTGGCGTGACAATGAGCTCCTCTGTGGTACAAAACAATGTCTAATCTCTTACAATTCCCTTGCTCACTGACTTTAATAAAAATACAATGGGAGAAGTAATGGATTTAGGACAAGTGTATTATCCTTTCTTCTATTCAATACCTTCTAACAGAGCCAGTACAAGCTGTACATGATATAAGATTTACTGAGAGCTAGATGCCAATAATGTTTATGAACCACAGCAAGTACTTTCACCCAAAACATCCTACAAGCATTCCAGGCAATGTAATTCATGTCAATAATCCCCAAATTCTCCTGTGTGGGTCATCCTTGTGGGTTCTCAGGCATTATTCATAAAATGATATAGTCACTTGTAGCTTCTCAAATTAAAAAGCAGGAAAGAACACAGAAAGCGGTCTATCTACAAGTGATTATTTCTAGCAGTTCAGAAATTCAGAACAGGGAAATTGCACTGAAAAGTAAAATGAAACATCTTCCGTAGGAGTTCCACTAAACTTTTCTTACTGCATTAGTCTACACACACTTATTTCCAAAAAAAAATTCCGTGTGTGAATGCATTTATTTGTTCTAGATATGAATTAAGCCAACTGATAAGTTGTCTTTTTCAGAATACAGCTATTCCTATATGGAGTTATTTTGGCGTACGTATATACTATTTTAAAATTACACCATGGCTTGGATCTAGACATACCCAGACAGACATTATTTACAAAAGTAATTACTTTAAGCCACTGTTCAAATCTACACAGGAAAGATCACCCTTGACAGAACGTATTTAAGCATTGACTTCTCTTTGTCTACTGACAATACCAAAAGAAATCCAAACGTGTATTTACACATTATGTACTTTTAAGTCAGGCTTTACTACCGATTAATTCACAAACATCTACCGTGAATATTTTCCTGTTACATTCAAAATGTTCTCCAGAATGAACTTTAATTTCCTCTAAATACCACATTAAGCACAGTAAATGGTCCACTAAAGATTTTAGGCATAATTATATGCATTAGGAATATAAATATTTTCTTGATTCCCTATGATTTAACATTTAAGTTACTAATTGTAACAGCCATCAGCAGAAAGTACATCAACAGTGTACACATACACTGCTCCTTTCCTTCTATCTCCAGTGGAACAAACTGGCCTCTCAAACTCTCCTCACAAAAAGAGACCAAAGAAACTGGCAAAAAACCCCACAACACAATCCATCACTGTATTTATCTTCAACTTGGAATGAAAGAAAGGTGAAAATTCCCAACCGACATCATCAGTTAGAGGAAATAAGAATTCATCCATCCGTGAGAACTCTGGCAAGCGCTTCCAGCACGAGGTCAGCGAATTCTGCTCGGTGCCACCCCATTCATCAGAATATTGCAGGGAGGAAAGATTTTCACCCTGTTTTCACCTGGTATATATTGATAATGAGAAGAAACTGAATCTACCAGCTCTCTGCTGTTTGTGAAGTATCTCCCACACCATATCGGTAATTCTAAATGAACAAAAAAACAACTTTCAAACTGTTACTGTATTACCAGGACAGGACCAAGACATTAAACGGAAGGGAGGAGGAAGGAAGAAGGGATTAAAGCTACTTAAAACATTATTAGGAAGATTTTGCTTTGCTCTTTACAGTACATGTATGCTGACATTTATACCCTATGGCTATGGTCACCATGTCAGTTATTAGTTCATCACCCACTGCAGTAACAAATAAAGGCTTGATGCCCTTGTTCTAAGTTAAATATGCACAAGAAGGTTCTGGTACCATTACATTAAAAAGGGAGTCTCTAACTGTACTTGTCATAATTGCAACTACTTTTGCTCTTAAAAATTGTGCGCAATTTGAAAAACTAATCTTATTTTAAAGTTGACAGACTTTAACAATGGAATTTAGATATCTTTCAGGACTTGTAAAAGCACGCCTCAACTGAAAACTGGAAATTCAAATGCAGTGAGCATTGATCCTGACCTACTGTAAAAGCCGCCTTCCAACTGAAAATTGGAGTCTGAAACACTGTGGACATTGATACTGACCTAAAGATTTTGTCTTCCTATCACTAACATCAAGAACCTGCGTGAACTCAACTATAAATAATATTCTTGTGGTCAGATACATAAATCACAATACCATTACCACTAGGAATTATTCTGTGCTGGAATTCAAGATTGGGCACACTAACAAAGGCTGAAAGGAATAGCTATCTACTGCAGAGGGTCAATCTCTAAGGACTAGAAGTGAATCACGCAGGAAAGGGTAATGGAAGAGAATCCGCAATAATGTTCGTTTAACTATATTATACTGTATAACTTGAAGACTTCTGTCTCCAGGACTGAAAATCCCGTACGTTAAAAAGTATTTTAAAAACAAGTTTTAAAATTTGTACATTCTGATCTATAAATTGTACGTATTTGAATTTTACTTTGAAATCTCCTGCTACCCAGAAGCTAATAATAAAGTTTAACTCAACATCTTTCTCATGTCTCTGCAGACACTAGCACCAGACAGATTTAAAATATAAAATCAAAATTACTCTGATTGCCTTCTGAAATTATATTCTCACTGCTTTAATACATGCAAATAACAGGGGTATTTTTGTTCTGTATATCTCTTTAGAAAGTTATAGCCCAAATAATATTTAAAGGTATACTGAGGCTGAAAGAATAGTACCCTTAGTAAAAGCAGACAGTCATTTCTAAGAAGCCAGTGAGAACATTTGCAAAACAGACGAAAAATATACGTTTAAAGGAAGCTATTTCAAGCTTAAGTCAACATTACATGTTGCTGATCTTGGACCATATTGTGTCATTGATTTTTAAGTAGAACTCGAAAATGATTTCATTGGCGGTACCTTAACAACAGTTGGCTATTTTATATCTGCTGATGGGGGACTGAGAAATCAATTCTCTGAGAGACAGCACGAACAGTTAACACTGTACTCAACTGCAAAGCCAGGTCACTGCACAAAGGTGAGCTTACCAACTGTACGCAATGCGGGCTTACACGAAGGAAAAATTATAATTAACAAGTTAGAACGCAGGTGCAAGAAGGCGGGCAATCAAATACAAATCTCAGATTTAAGAACTGTTGACTGATACAGACGGACAATCTTTTTTTTTCTCCTCCTAAACCTTTTGGAGATTTTAGACTATCAAGTTACAGTTGTGGAGGGTTACTGAGAAAGTGAATCCACTAAAGCAGACAATTCATATTTATGAAATAAGAAGAATGACTTCTACATTCAGTTAGGTTCCATGAAACACACAGTGAAATCCCCTTTGATACCAACAGTAAGTTTACACAGGCCACACAGAGATTATAGTTTCTCTGAAATCAGTAACTTTTCCTTAGCTTTCATATTAAGGTTATTTGTTATATTCTGCAAACTACCAAAGGAAAAACATGCTTGACTAAGATTAATACTATTTCTTTTCTTTCCTCACCTACTTCTTCTTTCTCTAACCTTATATAGTGTTCTTCCTCAACAGATCTCAAAGCACTCTCAAAAAAAGCGGAAAGAAACAAAAAGCACAATTCAAATGCTAGATGTCTTTGTTCATCAGGGGAAACCAAGCCAGTGAAAGGTCTGAAAACGATACGGGTAAAGAAAGCTTGCAATATCTTTATCTAAATGAACCACAGAACTTTCACGACTCTCAATCAGTTAAAACTCCTAAGAAATTTTCGAGTGTCTTTAGCTTAAATTACTCCCAAAAGGATAGGAAAACAATGAAAAAGAGAGACAAGAATATTTTAATATTGTGCCTTAAAAACAAAACGAAAACCAAAACAACCTACAAATACCAAGTTTTTCCCTTGTAACCTTCTAGTTTTCCTGAAAGGGAAAATGACTAGGAACACTCAGAGCACAGACAAGAGCTGTTTGTTGTGCACAGAAAGAAACAGAATATTAGCATAGAAAGTGCAGAATGATCAAACAGATAAAACACACTCCTAACATTTGGCTACTGCTTTAAGGAGGCATAATCTTTAACTGTTTTTTTCACCAATCCCATATGGTTTCTCTCCTAGACCCATAAGTCATTTACTGCACAGTTAATCACCCAGTATACCATATAAATGCAACCATAGGCCTTCTTCGCAACACAAAACATTAAAGGAAAAGAGGCGAAGCAAACTGCACAGGAGCACCTCACGACCCAGTGGCTGAACATCTAAATAAACCCATCTAGTGGCTGGAAAAGCCCAAGAATTGCTGCTACAATCTTACAACTACAAACATTTATTTGTAGAAGGTGTGTAACTAGGCCTAAGGATTGATTTACCAGGTAAAGAAAAGTAACCAGGCAGAGCTTTCACAGGCCTTTACCATTAAAAAAGTCCATTTTACTAAGGTCTACTATCTACCTTACAATTTAAGCATACAAGTCAAAGGAAGACAAGCAAGAAGCTCCAAGATCAGCAGGACTCAAAGATGTGATGCTCCACAGCACTTCCCTGAAGAGATTCCCTAGTGACTGTAGTTCCTACATGCAGCCTTTGCCTCAAGGGAAGCATTAATTTGTGCCTCTCCCCTCTGTTCAGCCACCCCTTTCCATGAAACAAAGGAATTTAATGCCTTTGAAACCTCTATTGTTGTTGACAAACTCTGCTGAGACTAGTCAAGTGTAACAGCTGTTACTGAAAACAGAACTGGCGGAGCAACACAATGTCAAGAACCTGGTGTTTCCTCTGTGTGTGTTCATAAAGAAAGGATTAAAAAAAACAAGGAATGACAGGAAGTGTAAGCTACAAACACAAGATGACAAAGTCATTTTGACGGGTGAAGTAATAGGAGATTGAAGGAAGAGGCAAAGAGAAGGATAAGAAACGGAAGCTGAGTAAAGAGAGATTAATAACGCAGATTTTAAAGTTTTCTTTAATTCATTTAAATTGCATTTCTAGATTTGAGCTTTTTATTTACTGTCTCCCTTGATTTGAGAATAGTATGATGTTTTCTGTTTTCAAATACATAGCAACTTCCTGTAGTTATAAAATGAGTAAGAGCAGCTCTGTCATACAACAGTAACTGTACCTCTCACCCATTACAGCTACATGATGACTATTAAGAATTTTATTTAAAACACACCTGTTATGTCTCTTTGCAATCACAAAAAAGTGCTGACTTCTTCCTTAGCACAGGAAGAACATAGAGTATGATATGAAACCCTCAAAGCATTCAGAGAGGTACACTCAAAAACTGGACAAGAACATCTCCATCACGAGGAGCTGAGCAAAGCTGTTTCCAGCGAAAGCCACACAAGAAAGTAAGCGAGAAGAGCTCAAGACTGGGACAGAACAGCATCATAACACTCCTCATTTTCATCATCTCATACCAATGTAAAATTTAGCCTTAGGCTGAACTTTGAATTCGCTACGGACAGGATTTTTGCTTGCCCCTTTCTTTAAGATTAATGAAAGGGTGAAAGACTGTGTGGGTGCTATTTGAAGCTGTAGGCATAAGCTGCACTGTTCCTCTAAGTAGGTGCAACCTTTTGTAAAAGATAAAAATCACTGCCCACATGTACCCAAGGCTGGGTTGACACATATCAGATAAGACCCTAAATGAAGCATATCTGCTTCTCTCTCTCTGGGCTTATGTGAAAGCCTTCAAATCATCCCACAATAGCTGGTTTTTCTGGCTTAGACCAATCGGGGAATAAAATACCTTTAAAGCCAGATGAAGACTAGTTCTTCAACAACAGAAGTTACCAAAGAAGTGCTTTTTAACACTGCATCATTAAGATGAACATTTTGGAGAAGGATGTTCACTTTCAGTTCCTATTCACTTCCAAACACTAGGTAGGGCCAACAAATTTCATTGCACTTCAATGCTGATAAACTGAGACACCAAGCACTGATGTGACAGTGTTTTCCTTATTACTTGCCATCTAAAAAGCCATGAGAGAAACCAGTATTTTTTACTACTTGTTAAGCATAAATAGTCTGTTCCCACATTGATACACTGCTGTAATAGTTAGAGAATGTGCTTTTTATACCACCTGAAATATTCATAGAAGATTAATGAAACAAAGAAAGATTAATAACTAGACTGTTGGCTTTCCACAACAACATTCTAAAATTAATTTCAACTAGCAGTCTTTATTTAACATGCACTAGAATACACAAAGTGCAACCACACCAAGAAGAGATATTCACTTGGTGGCTACAGGAATACTAGTATCAACATCAGGCTAGAACTTAATAACAAGAATAATTCAGAACGGATTGCTGGACTTTGTATTGTAACTAAACACTGATGCAAGTTTGACGAAGCACCAGCAATTCTTATATAAAGCTGTGTCAGCAAGAAAATAACAGTTAAATTTTAAAAATTACATTAGCTTTATCAGTGAAATCTTACACTGTCAACATAGGAAATAATCCATTCTAATAATTTTTCCACTCAGAATAATACTTACTTTAAAATACACTAAAAACAGTAGCAGTGTTTTGTATTATACATGTGGGAGATCAATAACAAAGCCCAACAATGCAAAAATTTCAATTCAATACAGAGAGTACCTAATGACCTACTTTTATAGGTTACATACTTATACTTACATATTCAGGTTTTAATTTCTTGTCCCCTCCTCTTACAGCTACTTTTTCAAGCTTGTCTATACTCTGCATGATCAGCTCCTCATCTTTAAGTCTAAGTTCCTCATGTATTATTTCAATGTCACGAACAGGATCTACACTTCCTTCAACATGAGTGATATCGTCATCTTCAAATGCTCCTAAAACAAAAGAACACTTAAATTACATATTAAGCGAAAAAGACAAGAAATCTGTATTTCCAAGATACTATTAAGCATCACAAGAGTTTGAGATGAAAAAGTAAAGTCAGTGGTCTGTCATACTGCCCATATACAAGTGTCACCTGCGGTATTTTATATCATACTGTTTCAGTCTGTTAATTTACATATCAACTCCAGAATCCAAAGCTTTATACAGACACATACAAAACATAGCGCTTTGCCATTTCAGGAGAGCACTTAACACATCTTTAAGAGTTTCCTCTAAATAGGAACAGGCTAGAGCACTTTCCTGAAAATAGGTACCACTGTATTTAACAGTATCTAACCTAGCAGTAGCAAACAGTAGCTAAAATTGAACATCGTAGAACATTTTAATACATGAAGTAATGACTAAAAGACTCCTGGAAAGAAAACCTTACAAATCACCCTGGCAGCCCTCACTGGCTGACCAATTTTATGCATTAAGAAAAAAAAGAACTTCTAGACAAAGAATTCTGAAGTTCTGAACGACTCTTAGTGTTTCCAAGGGAAACAGGGCTTAGAAAAAAAGGCCTGAAATCATCTGGCAGGCCTTGTCCCTGTTTCAATCTACTTTATCACTGTGGTTCTGACGGTGATTAGATAATGAACCACTCAGACGCACAATTTACACAGCAGCTAATTTCATCGGCCTGATTTGAGGGTATGGTTTTTAGGGGGCCATCAAAGAAGCAGATGAAGGTGCATTTGTCATATATGAGTGACAACCATTCACACTATCTGAACAAAATGGTGCTGGCCCTTATTAGAAACACATGCTATTATCACATATTTAAAGTGCAGTTGAAGCCATAATTTCAAATTGCCAACTGGAAACATAAGGGTAAAACAACCAGATATTACTGAAGCATGTGTGCTGACTTCATGCCCTTCTGAAGACAATCTGGCAACATAATTCAACTAGGATTTAAATTATCAGATAAGCAGCATCATCAAAGAAACTCTCCCACCCCAATCAATACATACTTTCAAAATAAAAAAATATTAACAATTAAAAACAGTTTATTACTTATTGCTGGATCAATTTTCAGAGTATTTGCATGCCTATCCTGTAACACTAAAGATATGCCTGAGAAATCAACCATGAAAATAATGTTATTTTAATATTACCAAAATGAAAAATCAACGTATTTTTTACACAGGAAACAAAAACCCCAAGGCATTTCTTGTACTAAATATAAGATAGGAAACAGGGTAAACTACAAACAATTCCTTAACTGATAGACAGAAAATCAGGGTTCTTTGTTGTATGCACATCTTAATGTTGTCTTTTAGCTTACTGAAAACAGTGGTTTTAGCAATACAGATTTTACATCAAAGCACACGGTACACAGGTTTAAAATGTTGCTGATAGACAAATGCCAAAATCATTTTCACATAAACTTATGAAAAGTCTTTAAAACAGTGGTTACCAGAACTTTCCTCCTCTCCCATCAGCTGCCTCTCTCCGAAAATCATCAATGAGCTCCCTTGGTACAAGGAAGATCACCTCAGCAATAGATCCAACTCTGATGCTGGCCGTGACAGGAGAACAGGCTGCTCTGTCAAATGGAAACTCACTACACTAACCCATATCAATGCCAGGCAATTAAGGAAGAGATACTGTAGCCTTTGCCTTCCATAAATCCATACCTGCACACCTGACTCAATGGGACATGGGCTGTTGTGATGAACAAATACTAGAAAACATAATTTAACAGCTCTGTTCTGATTTACAAGGAAAATACTGAATAAAAAGCAGGGAGGGTGGGGGTGGGGGGGTGGGAGTAGGAAGATGTCACCACACAGAACAAAGAAAAGTCTACCTGCCCAGCCTTCGCAACAGATGAGTAGTATTTATGCAGCTAAAAAAAGTAAGAAGTTTATTTTTCTTCCTTGTATCAAGAAAAAACACAAAAACCACAGCTTATATGTTAGTTATATTTTTCCATTTTCTTCAACAACAGTAAAATACTCCTCCAGCAATTATCTTCATTTCTTTACATCTTCCCATTCCTTTTCACAAAAAAAATCCTGTTCTTCATTCATCCAAACCCAATTAATTCAGTGTAATTCCACCCCTATAAAACTGAATCTATACATTTCATCTTCACTCTCTTCTCAGTCCACTAAACACTTTAACCCATGGACACTTGAACATTCTGCCAGAGTTTTCTTCAAGTCTCCTCCTCCCATCAGCTGGCCTCACGCCTGTGCCAGCAGCCATCCTGCAGCTCATTCAGGCAACATCGACGACAAGAGACCCCTGTCTGGCAACAGACAGTTGCGTGGTCAGGTAAGGAGCTCCTCTACTGAGCTGATGATGCCCCATTCAAGGCAACAATTTAGCCTTCTCTCCTCCTCACTGGGTTGCTTGACTCTTCTCATGGAAGAAATGAACACTAGTTGCATATTCCATTGAAACGTTAGATTTTGAGCTAAAATTTTCAATTCTACACACAGAAGAAAAGTGCATTTTCCTAACTTGGAAACGAGAAAACCTATCAACAGGTGTGTTGACAAACATCATACAATTCCCTTCTAAATAGATAGGAAATCAATTAAATTAATCATAGCAGATTTTTTTTTTTTCTTAAGTTATCAGGAACACTTAGAGGACAGAAATTTAAATCTCTTCCCATTGAGACAGCCACAGTCTGTAAGGAAATGGTAGGTATAAGATTTTGCATACACAGAAGGCCAAACTGGCGTTAATGTCCAGATTTGGCATAAACTGAGAGAAGCTTCTTGATAAGCAACAGGCATTGAGCTTTATTTGTGAATGTCTTGTTCAGGGTTTGTCAGCGCTGACTTCACTCATCAACCTAAAACAAGTCAGCCTTTGACTGACCGACCTATGGACAATGACCTTCTCCAATGAATATAACGCAAATCTATTGTTCTTCCCATGTCTTCATCAACTGCATTTGTTCTGCATTAGAACAGAAGGACTCGGCATTTCTCAAACATTATCCCAAACCACAGCACCCTCCTTTTGCCTACTTCCTAAAGTTATACTGTCTGTGCTCCAAAAATGCCCGTCTTCTACTACAGGAAACTACAGCATTGTACTGTAAGAGAAAAAAGGGATCAGTTTACCATATGGGGAGGAAAAAATATGTACATAAAATAGACTTCCTCGATAACCTCCCCAAAGAAGCATCTGTTTGTCAACAGCTAAAATAAGCATACAGCAAGACAGGAAGGTCAACTGGGAAACCCTAATCAGTAATTTCATTATTTAAAAAACTGATTACAACTTCTCTGGTGTCCCACAGAACCCACCAGAAGTAAAGTGTATTTTTATCAGAAGTTAGTCAAAAGGGAGTTGAACGGAATCCACCTCTTTCTTTTATATTTTAAGTATCCTAGCTATAAGCCTTTCTTCAAATAATCTCCCAGAAAATGCTGATGGATTTGCACTCTAGTGTAAAAGATACGCCCCTGCCACTGCCTTTGGTGTAAAAGAGCAAAGACTACGGAGTTAAAAACATCAAGCTTGCTGTAAGTAAACAAATCTGCTGTGGTAAATTCCCATAATGTTGTGGTCACATGCAGATACTCCTATTAAAACAAGGCAAGTATTTAGACAGGAAAATAGTAAAGCATAACACAGCAGCAGAATTAATTTTGCCATCTAACAGCACCAAAAGTAATGACAAACTGAAGTTATTAGAAATGAGGAGCTTGGAAATTATCGATGCCACATCCAGCTCCCTCTTCTGTTGCCAGTGGGCCTAAAGCTAAAGGACTCTTCAGTTTCAGGGATGGATTTGTTGTTGGCTGAGCACTTTATCTGGGCTGTTTGGGTCCAAGTGTGGTGGGCCCAAAAATATTTTAAAAGCAGCATTAAAGAAGTAACACAGTGATGGCTGGTTCTGCACGTTGCTGTCAAGTGATACTAGATAAAAAAGATCCAGAAAATGGAATGACTGGCTGGAGAAGATGTGATGCCTGACTCTTTTTTTCCCTGAGGAAGGGCAGGAACTGTCTATTTGTCAGGTCTTGATGGCAGCCAGGACACTCAGACTACACCTTCTCTTCTTCACATGCAAAAGTAATGGCAGATAAATATGTATACAGCACAGCAGTAACAAATGCCACATTTTAAATGGTATCATCTAATGGCATGCATGTTTCTTTCCATTTCTTCAAGAATCAGCTTCAAAATTCTTTGACAAAATTTACCTCTCAGCCTCCAGAGATTTTTGCATTGCTTATGTTATACCTGTCAAGATCTGATGACTGTATGTTATGTATTCATCTGAACAGAACCACTACACTTAGTTACAGGCTATCATCAACCAATTCATTCTCTTGCTAAAATCAAGTCATCCAATTACTCCTTGACTAATCAAGGCTGTTTTGGCTTTTTCTTTTTTCAAAAGGTACTCAACAGCATAAACAGTTCACTTACAAGAAATGGAAAGGGGCTAATCAGCAGAATTATTGTTTTGCTGCCACAATTTGCAGTATTTAAATGTAGTTGCTGATTGGACTGAAAGTTTATGATATAGCATATAAAACTAGTTTGACACAAACCCGAAGCTGCCTATAGCCTAAACTTTATTGTTTCTAGCTGCTCCAAGCTGCCACCAAGATGCTAAAATCCAAATGAAAATAATACTACTAGACTTATCTTATTCTGCTCCTAATTGCAATTATGGAAATTAATTAATATCTTCAAGATTAATTTATATTTGATATATCAGTTGCTTCGTTTCTTTAATTATCCTTATCCTTAAAGCAAAATGGAACAAAAGATTTGGCTAATGTTAATCTCCACATAACAGCATTCTGGCATCTTGTATTCATTCACCAAAGGTAAGCAACTGCGTTGGTGTATGTTATGCTATAATTAAGAGGGATATTTACAATTCGATCAGAATCTGAACTGCATCACAAGCTGAAACTCCCATTGGTATTTAGGGTAATGACCAGCCTTTTTTGTCAATAAGCTGTAAGAGAATGTTTAATAACACCACCAAAAAACAGACCTAAAGAATAATTGATACTTGCACTTCCTCTCCAGCATACATTCAACAACTATTATCAAAAAGAGCTGCTCGTCACAGACTGATATGGCACATCACAATACACATACATACCCTGTTATAAGCCTTGAAATAAATGAGCGATAATACCTATCTGGCCACTTACTGGGGTGGGAATAGGGGAGAGAACAAAAAGAAATAAAATAGGGTAACTTGGGTGGGGGGCTAGAAGCAGGGTATTTCTCTGAGCTATCAAAAGAAATAAGACTACAAGTGTCAAAAAACATTAAATTATAAATAATATCTGTATTTAGACTGGCTTGACATGCTATCATCAGTATTATAAAGACTTAAACGGTAAAAGATACTGCTATTTCTGACTGAGGTACAAGTACATTTAACATTATAGAATGTATTAAAGTTTGATGATGGTACATTTTACTATGCACACTCATGATTAGAAGGGCAAAAGAATACTGTCAGAGTCAACATTTTACAGCTTCTTAACTGTAGCACGTGTTAACAAAAACCCAACAAATAAAGTAGGTTTAGCATGTTTTCCCTTGCAAGCTCATTTCAAGTGAAATTAATCACCTGTAACACAAACCTAATATTCTTTAAGGAGAGTAATTTTCAGTTGAAGAAGGTGCACCTGCCTACATCTTCAACATAAGCAAAATCAAGTACAAAAAACATTAAATAAAATGCTGTAGTAAACCTTGACTTCTGAAGAAAGAATTTTTTCAGACATCTTTTGTGGCTTTGTTTTGTGCTACAGCCCTTTAAGTTTTGTCTTCATAAAGCCCTAACTAGTTGTAATCACTCGCAGTCTAATTGTGGACATTTATCTGCTTTTCTTATGCATAGAACATAGCTATTAAAGCTGAATGGTGATGGTGTGAAGTATAGGTTAAATTGGGTGAAATTAAAGCAAATTACTCTGGGATGTGGAACTCTGAAAATAGAAACCGCCAATGATTTGCAACCCTCTTGATGATCAGCTTCACAGAACCCTAAATGACAAGAAAACTTACATATTTTAAAGTTAACTAGATTTTTTTTTAAATAATATGTATAAATTTATTTAAAATGCAAGCAGTCACTGTGGCAATAATTATTTTGTTTTACCTGCATCGTAGAAATATAAGAAAAGGTTTTAATTCCCATTAAAAACACTTGTTTTTATTCTCAAGTTTAGCTGATTTTTAGCAACGGAAAAACAGTTCAGAATATTAGTTGCAGCATTAATTACTCTGAACACGACGTTACAGTGTATATATACCATATGGCTATACAGACACAGGATGGTAAAAGCAGCTGCTTTGGGCTCTCTTGACTGGTGCGGTATTAGGACTCATTCATTACTTACCTATCTAAAAGATAAGCAGCTACATTTACTCTGCTGAGCCCTAGTGCTGCACCAGTCAAGAGAGCGTACACCAAGCACCCCTCCCAAAAGTCTTGAAATAGCAGCTGTATAGCAGTCCTTTCAATATCAAATCTATTGGGAGTATTTGACAAAAAAGGGCAAGTCTATTTCTGCACCGGCAGACACACAATAAGAGCGTGTAGCAGCAATACAGGATTTTAAATGACTGTAGCATCAACTTCTTGAGCACACAAAGAATTTATATTTGCATAAAAGTACTCATCAAGCAAGTACTGCATAAGGTCAGAGATGAGAATTATAACGTCCCCGGGAAACACTGAGGCAAAGCAATTGACTTCAGGACACGTAAGTCGGCAGAAGAAACCACGATTCTGTTCCTGGTGGAAGCAGTTTTAACAGAGAAAAGTTGTTACTGTGACAGTTGCTCCAACAAGCTTATCTGTAAAATCCTGTTCCAGAGCCCTTACCCTTGAGTCTGTCTGACAAATATTAGCGATTTATTTCAGATGTAAAATGTGTTTACTTGCCATTGCTCTTTCATCCTAGCACCACTGGGATGTAGTCAACACTCTGCAGGCAAAACCTTATACCTGCTGAGATTTGCTATCAAGTTGGTCACACTGGGTAAAGGACATTATTTGACAGCTGAAGGAATAAATCTTTGAGCCCTTCATGCCTCCGTTTGCAGAGGGCTCACTCTGACTGCCCTTGATCATATATTTGAAATACTATCACTGCAACGCCTGCCAAATAGTGCTTGGGACAAACTCCCTGGTTACTCTTCTTGCAACACACTTTACCCAGGATCACAGCACATGGTAATTCGCATGGACTCACTATCAGAAGACACTAGGAAGGGCAGCACTCAATGTAAAATTTTTTGAGATGGCTGAGACCACATGAATTCTTTAAAATAAGAATTCCTTAAGAAAAACTAGCCTCTCTATTCAGATTTTTCCAAAATACAACTGTGCTAATTGGAACAAGAAGGGACGTCTGCAACCTAACCTGGACCACTGCAAAATGTGCAAAAGCTAAAAAGGCTGAAGAACGCGAATGTTTGCTTCAGAGACAAGTGCTCTTGTCAACCTGGGCTCAGCCACGCTCTGCTTTGTATTACTTTCTGTTCTAATCACTGAAAACCTTCCTTTGTGAGTTTAAGTCGTGAAAAGAGAAGCAAACAGGAACAAGGGAGAGTCTCCACAGTATCATCCTCCCTAGTGAGCGCTCCCATGGCAGCGCCGCCTGCATAAAGCATAGTGCACGCAGGAAGGTCTGGCCACAAACATCAGTGGATAACTTTTAACATGCCTCTGTGTACCACATACCCAAACTGTTCACAGAAGACAATGTTCCTACTCAAAAGTAGACTGGAACTCATGTATTTGCAATCTGATGGCATCTACAGGGTATGAAAAAAAAAAAAAACTACAGTTCCTAAGCAGAAACAGTTTGAAAATATATGCATATATGTAAAACTGTGCATTCGTATTACTTCCACCATCATTATCTCTGTGGTGCATTTTACCCCTTCTTTCTGAAGGTCAGTCATCAAGGTCTTGTCTTTATGAATACTCGGTGCCAAGCCCTATGGTGTCAGTCTTAACTGGAATCCCTGAGAGTCACCGTAACAGAATACAATTGCTAACAATAACAGTGGTTTTAAGACAATATAATTACACAGATCATGAATAGCAACTAGCAACCATCAGAAGAACAGGGCAATTCTATCTGGCCTCAAATGACCGATCGAATACAGGGAACATTTTAATTATTTGTGGGCAGTTTATCTGGGTCACAGTTTGACTACACCAAAGACACAGAAATATCAAAAGGCACTTGAGCCCTGAAGTTTTTATTGGGTCTGGCATAGCACTGCATAGCAATTATCACGACTGTACTCCTACTGAACCACTTTGGATCCTTAATGCTGCAATGAAGTCCAAGCCATTAACCTGTGCCGAGCCCACCCCGGCTCCCGTGCAGAGCCAGCTCAACTCTGTTCTGCACTCTTTGACAGCTTGGAGGGTTGTTAGTCTTTTTAAAATAATGAACAGACAATGAACAGTTCAGTTCAGCACAGAATGCAAAATCACAACCCTCCTGGAACCCCCAACGAAAGGTGTAAAATTGTTTCAATAAGGCAACTTCTCTTTAAAAACATTTAAAGCAATGTCTTAAGCTATATAAATACCTAGACAAAAGTCAGTAATGACAAGTCTTCAGCTACAAGAAGTTAGTTATCTAAGCGGTTCTCAAATATTCCGAAACTTAAAATTACATTGTTGTTATGATAAAACAAGAGCACTACAGAACTGTCAAACTTCTCGCAGTGCTTTACAAAAATGCTATAAAAAATGGATTATGGAATTTGGTGGAGCGGAAAAAAAATGTTACGTTTACAGATCAGTCGTTGTTTACAAAAAGAGTAACCGAGTTTTTAGAAAAAGGGTATTTATAAGGAGTTGTAAACTCAGCTCATCACGTGTTAACAAATAATCTTATTCTCCATATCTGATTGTTTCTCCTTTGAGGATCTATTTCATTGCACAATGGAGGTGAGGAGGAGTAAACATACTTGAGGCAAGACCAGCCAATGTATAACAAAAATGAGAGTTGATGAAGACTTAAATAAGCAAAAGTTGTTTGATCAGTGCCGTTGCGTATGCGTATGCCCTATATAAGTTTGTAATGAAGTGCTGTGTTGCTAAGTGAACAAAATATTTTTAAAAACAAAAGCAAAAAGGCTCTCAGTAAATTTACCTTATAAAAATGTGCTTGATCATCCAACCTTCCCTCTGGACATTCTGGCCCACATTTATAATGTAATACATAAACTTAATGCAAAAGTAGCAATATAGTTCATCTAGATTTATCTTTTGCAAATCAATTCAAATTTTATAAAAGTGCTGCTCATTGGTTTCTATTAATAGAAATCCCATTAATAATAATTTTTAAAAAAATCATTAGCTGGTCAAGAGACAGTTTGTTCTTCATACATGATTTTTCACATGCAATGACTGCTTTTCAACAAATTAAAGGTGATGTCACAGTTCTTAGGACCTCACATAACAGTACAGGCTTGGAATCACAAGAAATACAAGATGATCTTTTTAGAACACCACCTGAAATACTGAAAACAAAAGGTAATATATAATTTGCACCTTATTTGAGATGCTAGACCCAATGAAGAGGGTTTGCAATATTTCCTGTTCAATGCTGAAATCTTAATGTAACAGTTAACCAGACAAAACTCAATACTAATATTTTACTTTGGATGTTAGTCCCTTCCTCTTCCTTATAAAACTCAAACCAGCATCCCAACAGAAAACTAAGCATATTACTTGCTACAGATTGGCTGACCAGTTACATGGGAAGTAAAGCACTCCTTATTTTGTACATTATTTCAGTAAAGTAATCCCTAACACTCAGGGATTTGCTTTTCTTTCTAGTAACATTTTACTTCAACGGCAACTACATCGTGGAACATGTCAGTTGTGTTCTGTAACTATCTGGCACCATCTAGTAGCCATTGGCGTCGTCTTTACTAAATCCCATTAACAGATTGTGTTAAGGGATTGTGACAAGGGTGATACCGAACAGATATGCAGGAAATAACACCACAAACTCCTTTATGTGAATCTCATATGGTCAAGAAAAGGTTTTATGTTGAATTAGGTACAGACAGCTATAGTCAGTAACTACTTGTACACTGAGCAAATGCCTTCCGCCTTCCTTGAAAAAGTACACTAAATACTTGTGTGTATGTTGAAGTTTCCAAGTAATTTAAGAATCTGCTGGCAAATTTTAGCAATAGTTGACAAAATGCATTGCTTTATGCATGCGTGCAAACATTTTCTGTTCATTCCCTTTCCCTATCCTGAAAACATGCAAGTAAGTTAGAAACTAAGAAAGAAAACATATGCTTTGATTAACTTGAATCCTGGATATACAGGGTGGTTTTTTTCCGTGATTGTCAAAGCAGAGTGTCTGGTAGGCCCTAAAATTGAGAGGGGGCTGGGGGGTGGGTGGGGGTGTGCAGCAATATGAACGTACTTCATTAGGTTCTCGAGGTGTGACTGGGTAGAAATCTTCATTTCCAACAGCACTACTCCTTTAGCCTCCGAGCAAATACAAATACACAGCCCTGACATTCTGCTCCTTGCAAAATAAATATATAAATGTGATACTTTTGCAACATCTAACCACAGCTTTTTAAGCTGAAACAGTTCTTCTCCTTTTACTTTAGATGTCAAATCCATCACAGAAAAGAATTTTGTTTTTAAAAGACTTCTTCGATGAAGCAGTTCATTTCTCTGCCATTTAGCTCACTGTATTTTTACAAGCACCAGGCTGAGCAAACTATGATTGAGAGAAGCCATCTTATGCACATTGCTGTTGTCCCACATCATTCAGAACAAACCTTTTTAGATCGTTAACTACCACAGGAGTGCTGATTACACAGGCACCAGCAATTTCCTAACCAATGACCACCTGAACAATGATGTGTTCAGCTTCTCAGACCCTGAAGCCTTTCAGAGGTGAATCATTTCACAGTTTGGAACTAGATCTCCATAGCAACTTCCCTTTGAGGGTTTTAGAATCACCATCCCGTAATTCTATGATCATCAAGCTCAACCATTCCCAATGGTTCTTTTCACAGCAGATGGAAAAGGAAGCCTTGAAATTTTACAGTCTATTTCAAGCAATTCATCTGGCAGCCTATTAGAATTCAAAATATTTCGACCTTCAATCACAAAGCATGTTATCTGAAGCTGTGGTGATCTCAAGTCAAGACAAGCAGACGTTTTAGTCTAATCATCCATGATGAGAAGAGACTGACAAAAACTCTTAATTCAACCACCATCAAAATGCTTATTTTAACTGCATGAAAGTCTTTCAACAGGCAATGAAAACACACCATGTACCATTTTATCACAACCTTCCATTCAAGGGAAATATGAATTCTGAATATTGTCATGGATCTTTGCACTCCCAGACTGCTTTTGAACAAATATCTGCTTCCTAAAAGTCGGTATAAATCCAATTCTACCCCATTATTTTCAACAGCTGTCAAGAAATATGATGGAAGCAAACTGCAATTAAACTTCTCACAATTGAGTACAATAATGCTGTAAATGAGTTACTTATTGATGGATCCAGTTCGTTACAGGCATCTTCTAAGAAATCCAAATCAGTTACGTCTGAGAAAATAAATACCAATTAAATTATGAAAACACAGCATTGGTTAAAATCTCAAGGCAAAGCTCAGTTTCATGATAATCATAATCAGAGAGGGGTTTAAATTTTTTTTTCCCCTCTGTTCCCAATTCCCAACTCAATTCCCTCTGTTTAGAGTTAAAGAAATATTTTCCTTCTCTTAAATGTTTCAGTCAACCACTGAAATAATCCCATCAGGGGCACAAAAGCTTTAAACTTGAAAATCTTTTCACTTAAAGCCCAGGTTGATTCATTCATATTTTTTATCGACCTTAAATGCAAGTTAAATGGAAATGTTTTAAAATCTCAGTTATACACTGTCTACTATATTAATAATGGTAGTTCATCAAATTCCCACCCCTCCAAAAAAACCCATACTCTTCCACGCCCCAAACAACTTTGTAAGATTAACTCTAGAAATACTTTATTCTTCTTACTACATTTTCATCAAAGTACAAAGCATCAAAATGCAGCAGTGAATAATCACTAACTACATAAACACAAGTTATATCTGGTGACTAAAGAATCCAGAAGACTTGCAACTTTCCATGCAAAAATGCCACCAATAGTATTTAACAGGATCAGCAGTAAGTTTAGTGAGTGAGAGAGAGAGAGAGAGAGAGAAAATATTACTGTTTGGTGACTTGACAGTGAGACCTTGATACTTAAAACAAAAACTGCTGTAAAATGAATCAAACTTAAAAGAAACAACAGAAGGACCCACCTGTACCAAAGCCCCAGTGTCCACTAGGAATAGTGAAATAAGGGAAATTAACAAGTATGTTACATTTTATAATGTTTGTAGAGGCAGGAACACTTAATTGTTTTATTTTCTTTGAATGAAAAAATGCGTCTTCAGTGTTCCTAAGCAGTTACTTGACTGTGGGAGTGGCCACAATTGAGACCCTCTCTACAGCACTTAAAATGCCACATTTTATTAGGCTACAGGGAAAAAACAACCAGCCCACGCCCCCAGCTGACCTTATCCTCCTAGGTATCAACATTGTCGAGCCATGGTCTTAACTCTACTTCAAAGAAAAACTCTTTAAAAAGAGAAACTTATCCAAAAAACCCACAAAGCTAAAAGATCTTGAATACAGTCATTTATTGACTGGTGGTTTATTGAGAGTTAGCATATTTGGTGAAGTCATTTTGAAAACATTTCTGTAAAAGAAACAATGACAAAAATCTTCGGGGGAATAAACTGACACAATACAGGATTTATCTTCATATATTTTGCACCATTTGCAAAGTTAGCTCATGATCAGAGCTATACAGCTGCTTCCACTGAACTTCTTGAAGATCTGAGGGGAAGTATGTGAACATAACCACAAAATTTAACTAGGGATGAAGGTAGAATTTAAGATATAGTAAAGCAAATGAAAAAGTTATGCATCAACTGAAAATGTAAACTGTTTATTTCTATGTACAATCAACTGAAACAAATACGGATTTCATTCTAGCAATCTGAGAAAGAAACACCATGGAAAAAACCTCTTGAGTATTTAAAGCACCACCTCCTGCAAAGATCAGAGATGAAGGCAATTATACATGAACAATATTAAAATTCTCAGTGGTTTCCAGTGTTAGATCAGTTACGTCAATAGCTAATACAAAAACTACTGCAAATATCTTCCTAAAGGAGACAAAGAAGTTAAAGGATACATTTTACAATACTCAAAAATTTTGCTCAAAAAATTTTTTCAACTTTTTTATTTTAATATGAAAGGTAATCACATATATTTCTTATCAGAAGTTAACACTCATCTATAAAGCTTAGCTCACTTTTCTTGTCCGTTGATCAAACATAACCATTAAATAGAACCTTTTATTTAGCATCGTTCTATCTGAAATTGAATAGAAAACTGCCCACAAGCACCAAGTTATTTAAACATTTTGCTAATTAAAATGTAGAACTGTCACTGCAGCAATACTTACATGCGCAGACAGAACTACATACATGTAATTTATCTACTAGTAATGTCGCTATTACTAAAAGTAATTTGAACAGGAGCATTTTTAAAAAATTCTTAAGTGATAGTAAATGATAAGTATCTTGCGTTGTACAATTAGACTGTCAGCAAAGGATGCCTATTAGTAACACATACGCAAATCATCTGAGCGTTACAGCTTTACAATCTATTCTATGATTATGCACAGTTATGATTCAAAGTATTTTCATGGTATTTTACCAGATATTTCTCGTAAATAGTAATTTTTAAATCCAGGAGGCAATTCTTAAAATTGCCTTCATATACTAAGAATGAGACTACATTTTTAGCTTTTCCTCCTCCCAATATCCCCACTACCGTATCTGAAAAACCTCATCTTAAGCACAGTAGTTATATATTAGCTCACCATTTAACAATCTAGAATAACCTTAAGTTTATTTCATAACATATAATCAAGCAACATACAGTAATTAAAGCACACTGAAAACAGCAGTTACTAGCTAATTAACATTACAGAAACACTTTTCTTAATGATAGAAAAAGACAAAGATGTTATAAAGTACCGTAGCATAGGGAACAGTTTGTTATAAACCTTTTTGTTTAAAACATTAAAAACTTCAATTAGTAATTTGAAATTACAGTACTTCATGAATTAAAAATGTCAATGCAAGTTATGCACGGTTAGGTAAGTGGTTTAGGGACTACCCTTTCACCACGTGGTTCATGTAAGGCAAGCACCATTAATACAAATTGTTGCACCCTTCAGGACGGCTCAGCATTTACAAACACATCCAACCCCTATATTATCCTTATTCATGCAGAGTTAAAGAAGTAATACAGTTTCACTATTTTCACGGCAGTAAGATGTATTTTGCCATCATCACAGCACCTGGACTGCAGCTAGGGACAAGCAGCAAAGAACAACTTGAGCTGTGACGATGGCACCCTGGGCTGGAGTTAGGGGATGGCTGCCGAGACAGCCACAGTGTTCTTTTAAATGCACTGGTTTGCAACGTCAGTTCAGCAGCGTACTTCATTAGATAATTGCTTTATGTTTTACAATTAAATTACCACTTTAGAACAGTGGCAATATTTTACCTTTGCATGCTATTTTTAAACCCACCTTCTATTTATTACATCATATTTTATATTTCATATTTGTCTATATTAACAGGAACACCTAAAAATGCTTGCTAGGTAAAACTGTGTGCGTGCACACAGCCCTAGCAAGTAGTCTCTTTGGAGACCAACACTTTCATATGAAAATATCTTCTGATATTTTTTCCCCACTATTTGTATCCTACCGTTATTCACCAGCTTCTATATATGCTTATCTCTTTTTATTATTATTATTATTAAACATAATTTTTCATCATCAGGAATTATTTTGTGTCACTCACATTCTTTGCTAAGCTTTCCAAACACAGTGCATATGAAGGTGTATTAGCTTTCCCCACAGTTTCATGATTACTAGATGGGCAAACACAAGGATTACAGCTGGAAATTAGTTGTTGGTTAGTAATAAACAAGATCAGGCCTTCCATAAAGTTTGGCACACAACCACAATTACTTTTGTGCTCACATATAGGCACAGGACAGTGCACAAGCAAAACAATGTGGCCACCACTGAATGGATGGCAGACTGCCTGCCTCAGCGGTATCGCCTTAGTTTCCTAGTCACTATAAACCGGCAATAGTACGTACATATTTGCAGGTTTTTTTAAATTTTGAAATCCAAGAGAAGTGCTTATATAAAGGTACACTCAAATTCTCAAAGTAAATATCCACAGTTCTCTATATACGAATGTCAGTATGAACACTTGTATCGTGCAGCAAAAAAGTCAAGCAGGCCGCCAGAAACTGCCTTTTTGCATGAGGAATCGTATCTTAAAACATTCCCTCTCTGATTTAAAAAAAAAAAAAGTATTTGAAATCCAAGTATTTCAGAATGAAAAATAATCAATACTAACGTCGTCATCCTTCACTTGACCACTGCCTTTTTAAACATCACTGCTACCACAACTTTTTTAATAGGTTGTGATATAAACCGTCAAACTCACGGGCAGTCAGAAAGGACTCTGAAAAAGGTGATCTCGGTTGCTAATTCCAGCACGCAACATCTTTTGTTCAAGGTCTGGTTTGACATTTCTTATTTTCCTGACAAAATAAGCCTAAAAATCATTCTTAGACAATGAATATCCTCTCCAACTCAAAACACCCTGGCTTTCAAAGAAACTCTCCAGAAGAAAAGGACCATACTGGCCATCATGCCTCTGGCAATTTTTGAAGTCCCTGAAGAAAGTCCTTGTTCATCAGCACTTAAATCTATAAAAAAATCTTCATCCAATTATTGTAGCAAGGTTCCTTGCAATTTTTTCTCCAAAAGCTATCATGTAGCATTTGTCTTGGACCCTGTCTATCCTGAAGAGGCTATCATTTTTACAAAAATATATGGAATTATTTTAGAGTTTCTAAAACTAGTAGACTCTCAGTAGATGCTGAATCACAATACTTAACACTTTTTCACATTAGATGAAAGATAGATGACAAAAAAAAAAACCAACCAAATTTCAAAGGGCATGAAAAAGGCATATACAATATTTAAGCATTTACATAGACGCCTCTAACACTACTGCTATAGATGGCTCCCCAGAACAGCAAGTCACACACCACCATCCCTTCACGAAGTTTCACTCAACTTGCAGCCTGCTTGCCATTTGCCCACGGGAAAGAGGGTTGACAGGGGCAAGCCAGAGGCCAGAACTGTCCTAGCAGACTTCACATCACCTGCTAGTTGAAAGAGGAGATCTGACAGAAAAGAAGATCTCTTAAGAGTTACATCCTATTTTTCAGTAACCTTACGATTTCAAACCAGTTTAACTTTGTTATGAAGACACACTGTTCAATTTTTCCCTTTTTGTAACAACCCTGACAAAGAATACTATATCTACCTTTTTACATAATGAAATGTTCTAACCTAAATTGGATCAGGGATAAAAAAATTCTCTATCACATAACACAGAAAGAAAATGTTACCCATTTAAGATTCTTTCCCTTTCATTTGGCAGGGAAACTCTAATGTTCAGAGCTTATGAAAATATCATGCAGAAACTTCAAAAAGGTTAAAAACACACCACAGATCAACAAGAGACTTTTCTGCTACCAAAAAATTTTTTGAAGAGAGCATAGCTGCTACAATGGTATGAAAACAGGCTGCATTTTGCTATTAGCAAGCCAGTGTTTTCTCAATGCTGATTTTTCAAACAATTTGTTTCTATGAAATAATTTTCTGAAGTTTTATGAGATGATATTGCAGAAGAGAGGAACTTCCAAAAAGCCATAAAGCTGTTAAGTTTCTGTTCCGTCATTTATTTAATAGTACACACATATATAAAATCTTTTTCTTTAAATAAATTGGTAGGCAGTATAGCTAAGAAAAAACATGTTAAGTGAACAGAAGATAGATTACCTTTGACTAGGCTCTCGATCTTGGTGAAAAATCAGAACTCTGATCACAAGATAATTTTCTTTGTGGTTTGCTGATTACTAACCTTAAAAATGTTCTCCGAGTCATTAAAATCATCTGTTTCTTTACAATGTGCTTTCAGTTACTGGTTTTCAGTTTTCAACACAACATTGCTGATAATATTACAACATCCCCTCCTTCTATCAGAGGCCTTTAGAGTCTGTTTGCATTCCACGGGAAGACGTTGCCTTGCTCTCGGATGTGGCTCCATCTGCCTTTCTCCCCCACGCTGCCATCCACAAGCCCAGCTTACCCGTCTAGTCACTCCATCAAGATATTAAAACTGGTGGCATACCATACATATGAGACTGATTTATGCATTCAAACTACATCATACGAGTAATCTTTTCCCTTACCAAAGACTTCCAAAAGGCTCTTTCTTCTAAACATGCTGAATATTTCATTCTAGTTATGTGGAAATATTTCTATGCAGTGCTTGTATAATACAAAAATAACGCACTTCCACATAATTATGATTGTTCTGAAACAAGAACAGCTATTTGTTCTCCAAGGCAAAGTTTAAAACACAGGGGAAAAAAAAAAAGTGACTTCTCACTGGGTTTATGGGTGAGATTTGAAGTTTCTTTGTGTTAAACTGGGGCTTAACCTATCGAATTCCACCAAATATCACATTTCAATTTAAAACAATTTTCCTACAGCTGCAGTGGTCCCAAAGATATCTTTCTAGTCAAGAAGTTGTTAGCTCTCTGAGACTGCAAACAAATTATTGTTTCTCATATCTTCCCTGCTCTAGCACAATAAATTAACAACATTCTAGTAAATAGCACTGCTGACGTACAGAATCCCATTAACCAACGTCACTCTGCTGTTACATAGCAAGAAAACAAAAAGTAGGAAGGCAAAACACCCCAAACCAGCAACTACTACCACGTGCAGAGGAATTCCGCAAGAAAAAAAAAAAATCCATAAACAGAAAGAGATGAGAGAAACGCGTAACTTGAGGTTTTTAGCTGACAAAGGCAGCATTTCTCTCCAGCAGGGAGGGAATTTGGATGTTGCTTATGAGAACCAGATGAAGGGACATGAAGAAGTAAGGACTCCTCATGTGACTGCAACACACAAGCTGGAAACAATGGTGATCTGCAACAACCTGTTAGTATGGAGGTGGCTGGGGCAGCCTGAAGGCACTTTCTTGGTAGGTAGCGCTTGCCACCCCTGCGGGCTCCTGGCATCACCCTTCCTGGCAATCCCATGCTCCCTCTACCAAATATGGCCTGACATGCTCCTGACACATGACAACAGAGCAGAAATCGAGTAAGTTGTCCAGCCTGCAATAGCGAGGACCAAGCGCAGGGCAGACAAGAACAGGCTTGTACGTGTACACCATAAGCTAATCATCCTTACTACAGGGGATACAGACACATCTGCATGGCACGAGTATGAGAACCACAGTTTACATATCCAGACCCCACTAGTATACACTGTGCTCCTGGACTTAATTGGTTCCCTTAGCTCATTAAACAGCAAGCTGCACATTCCCATCTACAGCAAGACTAGGAAAAGCTGTGAAATATTTGTCTGAAATGATGGCTGATTAGGAAGATCAGAATTACAATGTATTTACCTTTTGAAGTGTCTAGTCCATCATATTATTCAACAACAATGCTCAAATGAGGTAGTCAAAATATCTTAGCACGACAACATTACACTGCCCGCACAGGAGGAAAATCAGAACTCAATAATATCTAACACTTTAAAGAAAAAGTATAGGGTTTCATTAAAAACAAATTATTTAATAATTCTGAATGCTTTTTTGTTCTGTTAATAACTGAAACCCTGCTGAGGTTTAGTAAGCAAGACACCTGAAAAGTTGGGTAGCCGATTTGGCTGGGAGGTACCTTTGCTCTGCTAGGCATACTCACACTGCACTCTCCAGTTCTAACAACGGCTAAGGCAAGTCCAACAGTGACACTGTAACGCTTCTGCATAAAGGAAAATATATGCCCGTAATGAAATTCCCCAATTATTTACTCACAGAGTGCAACTGCATCCATTAATACTCAAAATCACTCACAGTGAAAACATACAGGGAGGGGAAAAAATTAATTTTAAAAAGCATACCAATGTTGTTATTTTATTTCAGTATGGGAAAAATCAACTACAAGGAAACATTCTCTTTCCACACGAGAAGAATGTGTATTTGTAAATGATCAATTAACTCATACACTAAATTATTCATTCTATGTGGCACAGACACATTAACGTCAGTCTGCAAACGTAATCAATACAGGAGAGGGGAGGGTGTTTTTGTTTTTTATAAATATATACTGATTAGTTTAGGTTCAGACCGAGCCATCTTTATTCACACTGAGCAGAACTTGACTACAGTTCATGGAATTTAAATCACAAACACAGTATGACTAAATAAAAGAATTGCGCCCTTGGAAAGGATATAGAAGTACTTAAAAAGTCACTTTTGTTCTCTCTTCCTACTTGCTTACATAAGCATTGCAAGAAAAACAACAACAGAAAAACATGTGAAAGGATGACAGCAAGAATCAGTAATTTACCAGTTAGCAGCTTAGAATGACGTTGGAATAATAAAATAAAAAGTATCATCTTGGTGAAGTGATTGTTGTTAATGGGTTATCAGTTTAAACATAACCGTGAAATGTGAGCATTAAAATAATCATATTCTTATCAAAGCTACTGCATGGGAAAAGAGACTATATGAGTACAGCTGCATTTTTTAATACTGTTCTGCATGGTCTTTAGCTTGCATTTATATTCTTTTCATATCCCATCACTCGGGATTATTATTGGAACAGTGCTGTAATCATTATTCGACCGCAAGCTACTTTTAACTTTATTTTTATTTGTGGACTGGGGGATTACCTTGAAATACCATTGCATATTTTTCCCCTTCCCTTGTAAAAGCTTTAACTAGTAAAACAAGAAACCTGCCAACATTGTGATATCTGCTTTTAAGAAATTCAGTATCAAGCTCCAGTAATTTTTGTCCCAGTTGTAACCAGCGTGAACAGACTCCTTGCTCCACCAGGGCCATACAAAGTGGTTGGAACACATAAGCAAACGGAGTTGGATTTATTTCACTTCACCATCAGCACAAGGGGAAGGAGGTTTGAAAAAAAATGGAGTTGCAAGGGCAAGTGGTCCCTAATTTGCAGTATTCCTCAGAAGGATAAGTTACTAGATCAACGTTGTATGAAAGAATAGGAAAGTTGAGCTTATACGCTCCTATCTCAGTTTTTCTGGCCCAATGAGGAGGGGTGACCGCTAAAGGCAGCCTTTAATGCTTCAGGACTAATATGCAGCCACAGAGATTTTATAACAGATTTAGCAGAGCCAGTAACTCCTGCATGCAAATTACTATAGAATTACACAGTCATCATGTGTTCCTGACAAAAATAAAGCAATTTAATGTAAAAATCAGTAGTGATGTAGCTTTGTTATAGCCTCATTTCTTCAAATGGGAACTATGATAATTTTAAGAATACGGAAATTTTGAAGAGATGTTATTCCTTTACTAAGGTTACATGGAACAAGACAGGCCTATTGCATACTTAACACAACCAATATACAAAAAACTACACTAATTTTACCTCCTTTCTTGAACTTTCCACAAAAATCATCCTTTACTCAAGACTACAGAATCTGAGGAGGACACAGCAGTATTTTCCATGAATTTCTATAGCACTGAATATCTGTTTTAATACAAGGAAAACAACTTAATATTAAGAAATCATAACCTAGTCACATGCAAATTCTTCCTATTCACTTTGAAGTAGAAAGACATGTAAATAAAAGAAAAATACAGCAATAACAGAGGAACAGAATACCACAGATTAGGTATTTCCAACAGAGATAGCCATTCAGTAGGTATCTGTACAGTCATTAGTACAGTAGGGTCAGAATCAGAAAACCCTGTGTGTGTGTTCTCAAAACCAGGGTTTGCTCTTGGGTTTTATTTTAAAACCATGCAAGCTAGAACTATTCCGTTCATGTCAAAATGTGTTCATATGGAACAAAACATCTCCTGCAGTCCAGGTCGCTTTACTGCAAGGCTTTTTTCTCTGTTGCAATATCATCATGTGCCATTAATTTGCTAGTTGAAAGAAAAAATACTGAGGCCTAACATGTATTTATATCTACTTGTTAAAAAAAGTACGAGAAAAGCCTTCCATAATGGAGAAGGGAGGAGGAATGGAGGGGGTGGGAGACAAGAACAGGACACAAAAAAACACCTTTTCCAAAGATTGTTCAAGGCAAAAGGGACATGTCATGTTAAACAGTAGTCAATAGCTGTATACAACCAGTAAACAAATTCAGCTCTATGAAAAAAGAACTGCATCACCATTTAGTGGTTGCAATTTAGATTATTCTAGCGTGTAATACTTTAATTGTATAAAACAAAGCTGATGTCACGAACACAAAAGAACTTCTTGCAAAGCAAGCACCACAAGTAATTTTTATGCTGCCACTGATGGCTGACAAGTGATGAGCACTTTGTTTGAATTTATATACTTACGCATCTAAGGCAACAGGTGGCTTATAAAAAGAAAACACTGAGAGCTTTTTAACTCTTCATTATCAAAATTTTTATAATATGTTTTATCATAATGACTAAACAATCTCTACAAATAAAAGCTCAACATACTAACTATGAAGATGAACTATGGCTCAGGGAAAATTACCCATTATTTTGATAAAAGCAGAAACTGAGGTTAGGTTCTGGATCCCATTGACTTGAGCTCTGCCTACACTCACAATGTTTTATAATTGCACAAAGCACTCAATATTTAAACAGTACCTTGTAATACATAAATTAAATCAATTTAAGACAAGAAATTTTATATTTTCTTGCTATCTTTTCTATATCCATCTCAAACAATAGCTGAATATTGTAGCACAGTTGGAAAGAAATTTTTACTTTCAGATCTTTACACCAACTGAGAGAGTGATGTGTTTCAGTTCTTGCTTGATGTAGTTTTGGGCCAAGAGTGGCATTACAGAAATGCGTTGGGTTTTTTACTAAATACTGCACAGTCCAATGAACAGTTTTGTTTTCTTTAAGCACACAGAGAGTTATAAAAAAATAATTAAAATGTCTACACTACACAGAATGCAGGGTAATACTTCATGCTTGCATTTAAGTGCAAAAGACTTCCAAGCAAAATAAAAGACACCATAAACACACAGATAATTCAGATTAATTTTTTTTTTTAAAAAAAGAAACTTAGAGTAGTATTGACTGATTTAGTTACATTAAAAAAATGGAAGATAAGTTGAGAAGGCAAAAATGCAATAAGCATACCAAAACAATCTTTACATTCTGCCTTGTAATTAAACTACGAAATAACCATCTGCGTATGATTAAAACATTTTAGTGTTTGCTGTTTTGGATGGATTAAACGCATATACCAAGATACTAGACTTTTTCCTTTGCATGGCAATTTTACCATATCATCCCTAACAATTAAAAAAAATACGACACATCAATATTTTCATCTTGTACACTACATATATATATACACACACACACACAACTTCTATGGTGATATTCACTGGATTAATCTTTCTGCTTTATGACACTTCAGAGCAGCGCAGAGCAGCTCAACTCAGAGTCTTAGACTGCCTATCTTTCAGATTCCTTCTGCTTCTTTCCATATGTTCTCTGAAAGCAAGCAATCCCTCTCAGGTAGCCTACATTCTTGTAGCTATACATTTCCCCTCCTTTTGCAACTCTTTCACACACTTGCCTTCCCATTCCTACTGCTATTTAGTTTTGAGACATCAATTTTCACATCAAATTACCAAAGCTTGGTGCATAAAAATGTTCAATAAGCCTCAAGGAACTGTTATCTCAGTAACAGCTATCTCAGTAAGTACTGAAATGCAAACCTACGTTCAAACATATTTTAAAAGTTTAACTAGTAAAGTGAGCATGAGGCACAGAAACTTATCTGCCATCATCGTTATTGGGAGAAAAACCTGTATGACGGGGCGGGGGGGGGGGGGAGCAGGGGGGTAGAAAGAAGGAAGGAAGAAGGGGTGTTGTGTTTGATTTTATAAATCAAGCCTTTTAAACTAACTTTAACAGAAAAGAAACTAACTGTGTAATGCCTGAATACTCAAAAAATTAATTCCGTATCTAAGGATAAACACTAAGGTTCTGAAGAATCTCGTTGCTGTTGTATCCAACAACAGATGAAGCCCCACTTCCACTGCAAAACTCAAACTAAGAACTGAAAGTAGCATTTCTGAGGTATTCCACAAGAACAAATGGTTGGGCTGATAATTAATGCATTTTGTTAATTACCTCCAGGCACTCAGGCTTCAGGATTGTCATTTGAGGCTAGAGACCCCTTGGCATCAATATTAAAACAACAGCTTTCAAAGCACCTCTAGCAACTACTGCTGACATAAACATCCAGCACCTAAATCCAGCCCAATGCTAATCATCTTCTTCCCCATAAGATTTCAGGATTAAAAAAAAGGATGTAATTTGCATCACGTATTTCCTATGCCTGCCTTTTTACAAACATTTTTCAACTTACTATATCAGCTTAATGCTCCCTCAGCTAGAACAGCACGACTGTTTGTTGGATTGCATGTTAGATCTCATTAGAAAAATGACCTATTTTTAAAATAAGCCAGCAAGAAGAATATGGTTATTTTTAAAAACCAAAAGCCCTTTTACTACATGGTTCTACAATCAGTTCCAACAGCATGGGAGAAAGTGGCAGCATATAGATCAGAAAAGGTGTTGGAGTATGGAGCTGCTTCAGCTACCAGAAGACATACTTATCCAGTGTACAAGTTAGGCACAAAGTGTGACTTGGGAAGGAGCAGACACCTATTTTTCCACAACTAGCATTTTGGTCATTGTGGAAACCAGAACTACTCCAATAAATAGCAATTCTGAAAGAAAACTGAACCAAAGGTTTTTCTGTCAGTTTATTAAACAGTCTCATAGACTGAAAAAGGTTGCAACTGAATCGGATTACTGAACAGAGCTTTTGCTTGGGTGTGACTCCTAAAGCAGTTCCTTTGGTACAGGTAGATACACTCTGGCTTTCTAACGTGCAGTAACTGCCACCAGTGACTTTTAAGCACTCATGGGACTATGTACGGGCAAAGAAAAAGGAAGCACTCTAAACTGACACCCCAAAGATCTTGGACAGATTTGCTTGACACACAAAAAAAGGAATTATATTTTAATTAAGTGTTACAATTACATATCCTAACTAAGCTAGGAGCCTTGTTTAGTTTGTCTAGAATATGTAATTTATAGTCAGAATAAGAAATGCAGAGCCAGCTTCCCCCCGGTCTTCATTTGCAGTATTTACTCTGCTGTTCAGTACACAGCTGTATCACATACGTCCATCACAGAAATACCAATACAAGAAATTCAGACAATTTAGGAGGATTTAATTCATACATTTTGAGGGCCAGAAGACCTAGCAGAGCATAAAGTGTATTCAAAATAACTTGCAAGCATAAAGCTTACTATAAATGTAAATACAATGAACGCATGTCCAGTGATGTGCGCACATTTGTTTTAGGAATATGAACTGAACACAAGCCCATGACATGGCAAAGTTCTTTTTAATAAAATAAGCCAGCACAAAAAAGCATTCACAGTGCTCACCACTGCTCTTCTTCGCAAGCGCTTCAGATATATTTTATCCCTTCTTCAACTAGGTTACTGTCATTCCAGATTTTTTACGTAAAATTTGTAGACTTTAGTTCCTATTTAAAGAGAGGAAGAGAAAAAACTTCAGAGTAACTTGGTTTCTTGCCTCAAGGCACTGAAAGCTATGCTATTTGTACCTCTAGCAGGAGCCAAAGTGTTGGATCCCCTCACTCGGAGACCACCACTCCCACAGATGATGCACTACAATCACTTTTGCGAGTGCTCCTTGTCCATTTTAGTATCAAGTCACCTAATTTCACATTAACCTCAGCAATAATTAAATCAGCCCATTTAATATTGGGACACTGGCATACTCACTTGCCATACTCAACTCTGGAGCAGTGAGGGACAGTGATGAAGAGCCCCTGAGTGCCAACAGTTAACTCCTACTGTTGTTTCCAAACCCAACACAGGTCTACGCCCTCAGCTGTGTTAGGGAGCATGGCCATCTATGTATAAATTAGGAATCAGAGAAGTGCTTCTAAGAGTCTATTTCAAAGTTTTCATTCTGCATTGAAAAAAAACCACAAACAACAAAACCAACAACAACAAAAAACTAATTCCCTGGCTCTTTTGAGGAATGCACTTTTGAGAAAGCAACTTTCTGAAAGCGAAGCTATAATATTCTCAGTCTACAGACCACTCACCTTTCTGATGCAATCACTGCAACTAATTAAAGTGATGCTGACAAACAGCCAGCCACTTATCTTTTTCTGTTCCCAAATTCTTGCAAAGAATTATTGATTTTACCTTTTGTGAGGTGGCCTTCCTCCAACCAAAGGAAAACAGGCTTTCGCATTTCATATTACAACCAGAAAAAAACCCAAAAAAACCCACACCAAAACCTGCAGTATTTTTCCCTTCAAGCTTTCAAGGAAGTCCATGGCACAGCAAAGAAGTTACTTATAATGTATTAATCTATCACTGTCTTAAAGCCAGGATACCCTACACCATCAGTAAAGACACCCACTCAAGCAGGTAAACATGTTTCAAAAATAGTTACCTGAATACCCTCTAACACTATCACATATTGATAATTTCTTTAAAGTATTACAGAGAAAAACTTAAGTCTCATCTGTATTGCCTAAATAGCAATTATACACCGCCATATGACACACAGAACTATAATAAAAGTAGTTGTAGGTCAAATAATAGCAATGACTCAGTAAAGATAACCTGCCTGGTCTTTATTCTCAGGGGAGGGGGGGGTTACTGGTCAAGTACTTTATGACTCACAGTACAGTATATTAAAAATTTTCTATGTATTCTTTAGAATTGAGAGATTGCCCTTGCAGCTCAGTAGGTAGCTCTCCTGTTTCTGGCCTACGAGGTCATAGCTCTAAGTCCCTGCTGAGGAACCGTAACAAGTTCCATCTATAAATAGAATGGCATTAGATGCTGCTACTCTAGCAAGGGTGGTGGCCTTTAGACAAGAAATTTTTATGTTTTCATCTGTTCTGATAAGAAAAAGAAATTGGACATAGAGAGGCACAGGATGAATGACAAAGTGGGCTCCAAAATCCATTGTAACTTCAGTTAGCATGAGATTTACAATTGTAGCATTATCAATCTACAATAAAGGCTAGAGAAGAATGCAAGAACAATAATTTTCCTTCTCAATGAGCCTAAGTAATTAACTAAAATTAGACTTTACAATATTTGAGACTGAAAAGAAACCTCCTAGGTAGTGTACAATCAAAATTCAACTTGTGACAACAAGAGAAAACCTCAATGTAAAACAAAATTTAGAGTTTTTGATTAGTAACAAAAACGTTTGAACATTCACAGTTCTTATCTTACTCTTTCTGAAGTAGTAAAGTATATCCTTGAGAGACATTTATTTAATTATCAGGGATTAAACTGATACCACTCTGCAAAGTATAAATTTTTGCTCCTCATACCCATATATTTGGGGAGGCTTATTCAGCTCTCAGAATAACAATTACTTGTGACAAATTTAAGAATAAAACCTATTTAGACCTTTATCTGAGTTTATTTGTGCTTTAAACTGTAGTTACCTGGCCTGAGAGGAATATAGATTAAAGCTCACGTATCACTTTCACTGAGCCTGGCGATGTAATTTACTGTGCAATAAAGACGAAGGCTAACTCAGTAGAGTGCTGACAATTTTCCAGCACCTTTTCCACAATCTGCACCCATGTGCCTACGAAAACAAATTCACTCCTCTGTGGGAGACAAAGCTGCAAACAGCACACTGCAAACAGTTTTGAGGTACAAACCCATACATTTTGTTCATATATACACACCAAAAGGAAAGAACCACCAGCAATAAAACAGGAGATGAGGGCGATTTTACAACGTGACTTCCTACATCTCAGAGACACTAATATTATGCTCAAGTAGAACAACAACAGGTCTTGCAAAATTCTTCTGCAATAGTTTAGCTTAGGAGGTTATTGTCCTTCCTGTATTAATCTTATTTGCCTCAGTGAAAAACCTGATTAGTTAAAAGTTTTCCACATCCGGCCAAATTAAGCTAGTTGATCCTGCACTGGCACTGATCTATTGAACAGGATGTGGGTGTACAAAATGTCTTCCTCACGCAGGTTTAGTGGTAGCACTAGTTGAAGCTGCACATCAGAAGATTCACAAGAATCCCATCCCAGCCCTTTAATTCCACTATCAACATTCTGGTCACTAACATACTACCATCCAAAACACACATGAGGTTCTTTTCTGCTCTTCAGATGCTTCTACAAAGTAGACTACATCAACAGACAACTGCCTTGCAGCATCAGCCTCCATCCTAGGGCCTCGTCTCGTATCATTGTATTAAAGAGTAGGCACATGAGAAAGATAACAGCCATTATACCACACAATAGGATGCCCGGTCTTACCCCTAATCTACTCCCAATTTCACTTACATCCACTGTCTCCGCTGCTGGATGCTGCACAAATGCTTACTCCAATCCTACGTGGTTATTTCTCAAGAAGCTTCTTTGAGCAGATGTCTGTATGAACATTTCCTCTTTCTGCCAACACTGTTTCTGAGCAAAAAGACAGATGTGCTTCCATCCTTGGATTCAGAGAGAAGAATCCAACAGCACTAGCTGTCCAAGATGGCTTAAGGCTCGTACATGACACTAATCACAACTGCATGTGTTTCCCTGCAACAAATACTTTGTTCAAGGCAGTACTTCTTGAAAATCAGTCTTCCATGACTCATTGCCTCTTCCAATCTCTTTTTTATTGGCCATTTTGTGGTTTGTTTTGGTTGTTGTTCTTTTTTTTCCCCTCAAACTGACTTCTGTGCCCAAAAGAAAAAAAAAAAAAGCAAGCTTTATTAAAAGGAAGGACATTTGGGCTGCTTCACATTATTTAGAAGGGGAAGAAAGACTTGTATGCATATAGAATTCCTCTATACAACTTTGTTGTTTGCTTCAGAACTTAACTTCACCTGCTTTCAGAAAGCACCTTCCCCAATCTTGTTCATTACCACACAGAATGTGGTACAGTATCAAGAGGGTTGCACAGGCTTGATTAGATTCAGCTAGCAGTCATTACATGTGCATTCTGTTTCTGCTTGCAGGTACAAAACCGCTGTAAGGAGAAGAGGAGAAATCTAGCACTCCATTGCTTCCGCTCGTATCGTCTACACGAACAAAAGGTCTGAAGTAAAATAAAGCTAAGCAGCCTCTGAAAAATCCTCATCTCCTGCAACAAAAGCATTTTCCTTTTATATGAGGAAAAGCTAATGATAAGCAAATTTGTATGCATCTCTGGAAATACCTTTATTAGCCTCCCCTCCCTTTCAAGGTGGTGGGCTTAGTACCTGAATGCTGAGAGGTAAAATTCAAAGAGAGCTAACACATGGCCCAAGATGAAATACCCCTGGGGGGTATTTTTGTGACCTGATACTCTGAAATTGCAACATACAATGTAAAAACAGTCTTACTAATAAAAGTTATTTCAGTTTTGGTGATGATTTTGCTAAAAGGGGTACAGGAATGCCATTTTCACAACTTTGTGATTAAAAAAATCTCCTATGCAAAACATTACCCAGAATCAAAACACTTCACAATATTTTACAAAAAACACCCCAAAAAAACAAGCATTAGTTAATGCAGCCATGTGAAATATTTTATTGTAACTGCCACTTTAATTTGAAAGCTTTCACAATTTTTGGTTTTAATATAGAGAAGTCACTGAAAGCTAATTGAAAGTTTAGATGAACTGTGAGCTACTCCAAAGATTTTATTAAACATTAATTTAGTCACTCTAACAGCAAATAAGAAGGAAGAGAAAATCTCAGTAAGAACTATTATCTACGCAATAGCATACAGAAATACATCTTGATTATGTAACACTACCAAGTTTAATATGTGCAAATTACTCTCAAACTTTGGTAGCTTAGCAGCGAAAGGTCTGTAAATGAGGAACCCTAACTTTTTTCAACAGTTGGCAATTATGTTTAACAATATAAAACAAAACAAAGCATCTTAAAAAAATCGAACCAAAATACATTGAAGACAATAAAATTTTGTAAGACAGCTATGTTTACATCATTTCAAGGTGAATTTTGACACATTATAAAGACGAAAAAATACCTTCATATTTTAGAAGTGACACAGTTGAGCTACAGCTGCATAACCAGAGCCACTATGATTCCCAATGCCCAGAATATACATGCTGAAGGGATGAGATGCGACTCATACTTTGTTCACTGAAATGCTAGTGCAGTGAAATGTGGCTAAGTGATATCATCATATGCCTCCTCTCTGTAGCAGTCAGCTTCCACGAGCAGCAATCAGCAGGTATGATTTCTTCTTAGAGAACATGGAAAAAAATGCACTGTGCCTCAAGTATATAAAAGCTACAGAATTATTAGCATCTGTATACAGAAAACACACACATTTTTATAGAAAGTCAAAAAATGAAGTCAGAACAGAAGATGCATCTTTTTCAGTTATTTAACTTTGTTATCACCACGTTGATTTGTTACAGGCAAACCAAAACACTGGCAGTATTACTGTGAGTTCGCAATAATCCTCATGATAAAAAAATAAAGCCAAGTCAACTTCATTTTAAATGCTGAGCAAAAATCAGTACAAACATTGTCAAACTCAGTTTTGATTAGCGTTTAACTCAAAGAATAAACTACACTCAGCTTACATGATTCATATCTATACAAGTTTTAAATGATGGCAAATTGGTTTAGAAGTTACCTAAAACCCTGAAGGAGGCGGAACCAGGGGGTGTACTAAACATTTCCAGTTATAACAGACATAAAACTGGAGTAAAAGCAATTAAAGCTTTTTAGGAACCAACTCACGTTGATCACACCAGTCACTTCTATAAGACCACAGAGGATGTTTACCTAGCTTCAAGGTTCTTTCACTCTTGTCACAAAGAACGACATTTCACGGATTATCAGTTACCAAACTCCCTATCCGGCCCCTAAACGCAGCTACAGCTCCTCTGCTGTGGAGTCAGAGCCCTTCCAGGCAGAGGAGCAAAGCAGGAGCTCCCCACCCCTACCCGCCTGTGGTCCCCCAGCATCGTGTCACTGCAGGTGGCTTGCACATTCCTCTGCAGGACTGGGAGACCAGGCGATGGCATGCAGGTGAGCTCTCAAGTTCTTCCATAAAAGCCAATGTTACCTGCCCTATTTCAAACATTGGGCATCAAACCCTAAGTTTTTTTATTTATTAAAAAGGAGCATTTGATAGTAAAGTACTTTTACAGACAAATTTCCTTCCAATTCCTGTAACTTTGAAGCGAAAGACTGGATTTCATTAAAGAAACTAAAATTAAGAGAAAAATGTGAAACATATTTTCTAGAAAACTAGGACTGCAGGGTATCAGTGGGAAGAGAAACTTAAAAACATGAAGAGCTCAGGCTGTTTAACGTCCAGTACATTCAAAAACAACAGAGCCTGTAGCAGGGACTAAATACTGACATCTATCATTTTCTTCACGGAAGCATTACTTAAGAGTAATTTGTAAATTTACACTTGTAACAATGTTTCCATTTTTAGTCCACCATACAAAGAAAGTAATTTTCTGCAAGTACGTGTGACCAATCTGGCATAGAAGTTGAAAGGTCGTTAAAGCCATGCAACTCAGGAAGAAGCACTGTTACAGTCTTCAAACAGCCTGCCTTCTGCCACCACAAAAACATTGCTGCCTCAGTTAAAACTGTAATACACTTGAAACATGGAAAATAGAACTGTCAGGGATATTTCAGACTAAACAGTGAAACTCGGAAGATGAACAAAGTTGCAGCTACTTTAAAGCATGTGTCAGGTTACTACGGTAGTAATGCTGTAGACACCACTATTCAGGACAGAAAACAGTTTTTAAATTAAATTCCCCATTCACTCAGCCAGTAAGTGAGTATATCTGTTTGAGGTTTTCATAACTGGACTCGGCCAAAAATAAAATATACCCCTACCCCTAAGAAACTGGGATAACCACTAATTTTTTTTTTTTTTTAAAGTGTATTGAGATCAAATGGTTTATTTTAAATATCAGTAACTCATTTTCAGTTCGTGCACTTTAACAGAAAAAAATCTATAGGAAGTATCAAAACCCAAGAATGTATTGCTCTGTTCTGTACAGGAAAACTTACTCACCTTGTTTGCTGAACTAAAAGAATTTACTTCATGCTGTTACTAATCATGTACAAAAAGACGGTGCTCAACACAAACTTACCTCTCCTTCTGCTCCTCCTATTACCCTACCACCTGCTATTCTCACACATTGTTGCTGTTTCTTTCGATATATTTAAAGTATACCTTAGACATAAAAACAATGTTTCATTGATTTAATGAACACTGTGTCTCCCAGGTAAAGTAACAGTGTATCTAGGATATGCAAATTTGACAGCTGAAAATCCATAACCATTTCAAAGTGGGGACAATTTTTGACTAAAGTAGGGAAAGTTGAGAATTAGCCAGACAGAAATAAATCTTGTTTCTCCTCAGCTTTATGCCATGCAAGAAAGTGTCTAGGTAAACACCACACAGAACTTCCACAGTTCCAACAGAAATGTAATTAAAATTACTTTGAGAGTACTACAGCGACGGCTCACATACGTGCCCTGTGGTGGATAAACTGATAGGCAACAACCATCAAAAAACATCTCATAACACGAAGAGGTAACAACAGCGAATTCCAGTACACCAGCTAAAAAAACCAAAAATCCAACACAAACCTTTTGTCCTCAAGAAAACACAGTTCAATACCTTCTCAAT
This sequence comes from Phoenicopterus ruber ruber, assembly GCA_009819775.1. Lineage (NCBI taxonomy): Eukaryota > Metazoa > Chordata > Aves > Phoenicopteriformes > Phoenicopteridae > Phoenicopterus > Phoenicopterus ruber. The sequence goes on along the minus strand of CM020220.1, from coordinate 19,615,872 downwards.
GAATAAAGAAAACAGGATCAAAACCTTTAGCCTATGACTATAAAACACCTTCAGTAAGATTCCCAGTTTGGCTCATCATACTCAACAAAACCTCTCCAATGCTACCTAGCCACTTCCTTGCTTATTGTTACCTTAATTAATACAACTTGAGTGAGTTAATTCTCAAACTGCTTTTTGCAAAAATACCAACTGAACCAAGTCAAGTCAAAGCCTACCAAGCCTTTCTTCAATATATTCAGGCATGCAGACCTTGAAGTCTACAGCATAAACCCCACAACGACCTGCTGCTGGCTTTCTGCCTGGCACCCAGAAACAAGAAAAGACCAATTCTCCGAAGGGCTCTGCTTCACATGCTAGCCGTTAATGTGGGCAGCAGTAGTGCATACTACAACAGCATAAAGACAGGGAGCAACGGTTTCAGTGCTCAAAGGTGAAAATTTGTTCCAGATCAACTCAAAACGTTAAGTGAAAACAAATGCTAAATTTTTCATGCTTTGAAAAAGCATGGTCCCCAGATCACTTCCTAGTACATCTCTTCTTAAGAAGATTTTATCATTCTCATGTTCAGCAACACCTCCTTTCCACCTTGCTGGCATACAAAGCCTCACCTGCCAGTCCACTGCCTTCTCCCCTTTAATAGGAGCAACCTGTCTGGGTTCCTTTTAAGTCAGCTTCTACATGACTGTAGAGATCCAGTGCCTACCCGCTGTGGCAGATACACTCGCCCTGGTCAGGGCCAGAGGCCTTCAGGGCGGCAGCCGATGGCTCCTTTTCGCGCCTCATTTCTGCGCCTCCAGTGTCTTGCCATGGCAGCTGTCACTCACAGCTCAGCTCAAGTGTCAACCCCCCACTCCCTGTGGTGGGAGTGGGAGAGGCGGGACCCCTGGACCGGTCGGCAGGGCTCCCAGCCAATGGCAGGCCTCAGCTGAGAGACACTTCCAGACCTCTGACCATACTGGTACCCCTCAGTGGGGAGACAGGACCCTCAACCAATGGCATGCCTTGGTTGAGAGAAGCTTCTGGAACACTGACCATAAATGACCACAGCTCAGATCCGACCAGGTTATAAAAGGAGCCCCGCCGGAAAGCCCCTTTGAGTGGTTTTCCTCGGAGCAGCGGGCCTGTGATGGGAAACTCTCCCCTTGGGCTGAGACGTCACCCAAGGAAACTTCCCGGGATTGAGTGCCCTCGCCATCTTCTGGTGAGTGAATTCTTCTGGATATCCTTGAGTGAACCCGAACCTGAACACCCCCCCCCCCCCTTTTCCGGTGAGCGCTCTTATTCTTCTGGGTACCCTTGAGTGAGAGTTTCCCTTTTGTGAGTGAGTGTGTGCACACCCTGGACCATCATTCTCGTGTTTTGCCGTGCAGTAATAACATCCCCGACCGGTATATCGAACCTGTAACTTGTTAAATGTTCTCGGAGTGTCATTTGGTTATCCGGTTGTTTCGTTAGTTTTGGTTGTTTGGTTTCAGTTGTGAATTAAAGGTTTGTTTGAGTTTAGCTGTGTGGAGTGGTTTTGGTGTGCCTCCGTGACATTTTAATTGGCGCAGCGAGCAGGGTATACCTATGGAGGGATTATTACGGAGGCACGGTTGTGACCCTTCCCCCTTCGGGATGGAATGGGCGAAGGAGGAGTGGTTTAAGCCTGAGGCAGTTGTGGAAAGAGTGGAGAAATGCCGCGGAAATAAGCGAGATGGCAGAGGAAAAGGGACCATTTGTGCCATCCTGGGTGCCTGCCTAATGCAAGCGCAAGACCAGTATAAGTGTTATAAGCAGTTAGAAAAGGCTGATTGTGAAAGGCAGGTGGAAATAGACTGTTTGAGAGCAGAGTTAGAGCGGGAGAGAGTGCGAGCACGTGTATTGGAACAAAGGATTGAGCTCATGTTAACGCAAGCGAAGAGGCCTCCCAGTGTTGTCCAGATTCGAAAGCTGATTGCTAGTACAGACCCCGAGGACTGGGATGGGGACATCTGGGGAGATTCTGATGAAAATAATGTTGATGAGGAGGAAGAGGTAGAGGAAAAGGTTGTAAGACCTCTTATTAAAACTGAAAAGCAAGAGGGTCCACAAGGTAGAAACCCTCGGACCACGGTCCGTACCACCCCGTGGACAGGACCTGAACTTAGTGACTTACAAGCTAAATTGTCACGTAAACCAGGTGAGACAGAAACGGAATATCTGTGGCGTGTTTCACTTACTGGGGGTGATAGGATATTACTAAGTGATGATGAGGCTCAAGGATTTTGGGGACCTGGCGTGTTTCTAGGTGACGGACTGACAGGCAATCGGTCTCTAACATCGCGAGTGGCTTATTGGGCTGGGGGTGTGGACCCCAAAGAACGAGGGGAACCCATTGCTATTCGGATAAGAGGACTGTCGGAGCTGGCAGAGGGGGTACAAAAGGCTGCTTGTATACAGGCAATGTACGAGAAAGGTCAGCAGGGGATACCGATGGCTGCACCGGTGGATCCCGCCCACCTCAGGCCTCTCATTAGGGGGCTACCAGACGCCTTAAAATTACATGTCCAGTCCCTCAGAGACAGGGTTCAAAGGGCCATAGAACACAACCAACAAAATCCTCAGAATCCACCCGCACATGTGCTAACCTGGGCCGAAGTGCTGCATGATATAGTCACCTATGGGCGCGAAATGGGGTGGACGGATCCGGGCGGCGGTGCAGACGGGAGCAGGAGGGTCCGGCAAGCTAGCCGCGAGCCTCGTCCCGGATGGCCCCCCCCACCCCGGGAGCCTGAACCCCTCCGCGGCAGGTCGGACCGGTCTGGTGGTCGGGAACGTAACGACCTGTGGCGAAAAGCATTAGCATTGGGGGTCCCTCGAGCATTGTTACACGGGCAGCCCACAGAGTGTATACAAAAGCTGGTGGAACTGCTAGAGGGGAAAAGCAGGGAGACAAAAGAAGCGCTAACGACTGCTCCCCCTCCCCAAGACGGGAAGCGAAATCTTAACCCTTTCACGTCTTTGCGAGGGGAATTAGATAAGTTAAAAAACTAGCAGCTGCGGTTTGGGGCTCGGGCCGCCCAACCCGCTTGGTAAATTCCTGTCAATGGTCCGCCGCTAAGGAACCCTATATACATATTCCTGTGGGTCCGAAGCGGATAAGCTTAGAATTTTTGATTGACACAGGAGCCCAAATTAGTGTTTTAAATAAGCAGCAGGCCACTGAGATTGGAATTAAACCATCAAGAAAAACCATCAATATAGTAGGGGTAACGGGTGCAGCAGAGAGGTGTCCCTTAGTCCGGACCCAGTTTTGGCTGCCTGGGGAAAAGCGGATGACAACCGTGGAGGTTGCCCTAAGCCCTTATAAGGGGAACATCCTAGGGTTTGACGTTTTAGCTGGTAAGCGGTGGCGCCTGCCTAGTGGCAGCGTGTGGAGTTTCGGAAGCTGCGGGGTGGGAGTCATTCACATCAGAACCTTACAGTTGGCTCCTGCACTGCCACCATCCAAAGTGACCTGTGTTCCCCAATACCCCTTACCCAGTGCAGCTAAGAGGGGCATTACAGAAGTTATTAGTGATCTTGAAAGAAGACAGATAATAAGCCGCACTCATTCTCCCTATAACTCCCCAATCTGGCCAGTTCGCAAGCCTGATGGGCGGTGGCGATTAACTATTGATTACCGGAAACTGAACAGTAATACCTTACCATTAACGGTTGCTGTCCCAAACTTAACTTCAGTAGTGACTGCAATACAAGCAGCAGCCCACCCGTGGATGGCTGCCTTAGATGTCAAAGACATGTTCTTCATGATTCCCCTAAGGGAGGAGGACAAACCTCAGTTTGCCTTTACTTGGGAAGGGACACAATACACCTTTAATCGACTTCCACAGGGATATAAACATTCTCCCACTATTGCCCATAATGCCTTGGCTGCACTCCTTGACACTGTGAAAGTGCCATCAGGTGTTCACATATACCAATATATAGATGATATTCTGGTGGGTGGAGACAGTAAGGAACAGGTAGGGCAGGTAGCTGAGACCATCTGGAACCTATTGACAGAAAACCAGTTAGATATTCCGCCCTCCAAGTGCCAAGGTCCTGGACAGGAAATTAAATTCCTAGGGGCTTGGTGGATAGCAGGAGCAATTGCGGTACCTGATGATGTCATATCAACCATTGAGAAGGGGCAGACCCCAAATAGCAAAACAGAATTACAACAGCTGATGGGCACCTTAGGGTACTGGAGGAAACACATACCAGGATTCTCTGTAATCGCTCGCCCGCTATATGACTTGCTTCGGAAAACCAGGAAATGGGATTGGACCCTGCAACATACAGAGGCTCTCAACGTCCTAAAGGATGAACTTAAGACCTTCCAGAAACTAGGTCCGCTACACCCAGAAGACCCATTGAGAGTAGAATGGGGGTTCGCAGAGCATGCCTCCTATTGTGGTGTATTCCAAAGGGGACCACGGGGGCCGGCCAGACCCTTGTTGTTTTCTTCCACCTCGTTTAAAGAAACTGAACAGAGATACTCAGAGTGGGAAAAGGGGCTTCTCTCACTCACTAGGGCAGTTAAGGAGGCAGAGAGGTTGCGTACATCGCAAGACATCATTGTGCAAGGCCCATTCCCCCTATTAAGTTCAATTCTTAAAGGGTCGCCCCCCTCCCGAGGGAGTGGCACAGAAGGCCACGATACGGAAGTGGTATGCCTATTTGGAGGGAGTCAGTCAATTATCGCCGTTGAAAGAGGGCCCTACCAGAGTTGCAAAGTTCCAACAACCCGTGAACCCTGACCCGGCTCTGCTAAGCTTACCTTACAAGCCTTCCCCAATTAAGGAGGCACCCGAGCTCACCCAAGACTCAGACACACAGGGGGTGTGGTTTACTGATGCATCTGCCCGTCGAGTGGGGCCAAAGTGGCAGTACAAGGCAGCAGCAGTGGAAATCGCCACGGGGAAAACAACGACAGAGGAAGGGGAAGGTAGTGCTCAGGTAGGGGAGTTGCGCGCTCTCTTATTAGCGGCAGAAAAGGGAGCCTCCACAATTTACACTGATTCTTACGCAACTTATAAGGGTGCCACAGAGTGGATATGTCAGTGGGAATCCAAGCAATGGGAAGTGGGCCGCACTAGAGTCTGGAGGGCTGAGGATTGGCAGAGGCTGTTGGAGATAGGCAGGTCTCGACCCTTAAAGGTGGGTTGGGTGAAAGGTCATGCAAAAAGCGGAACTCCAGCTGCTAAATGGAACCAACGGGCTGACCGTTTAGCTCAAATCAGAGTGGTTGACGACGTGCGGGACGAATGGGAACGGTTAGCTGAATGGCTACACGTTAAGAGAGGTCACTCTGGTAGAGCAGACCTTTATTATGAGTGCCGATCTCGAGGATGGCCGGTGTCCATGGCAATGTGTGAAGCAGTCCTCACTGCCTGTCCACAGTGCCGAATAAGGCTTAAAGCTGATCACCCAAACCAAGCTCCAGCCCAGCACATCAGGCAGGGTAAGGCCCTGTGGAGCACCTGGCAGGTTGACTATGTTGGGCCATTAAGACCATCGCACGGAAAAAGGTTCGTCCTAGTAGGAGTAGAGGTCGTCTCAGGACTAACAGTAGCTACCGCTGTCGGTGCTGCCACCGGGGATCAAACAGTGCGAGTGTTGTGTGAATGGTTCAGTGTGCTACCCACTCCCGAGAGTATTCAAAGTGATAACGGATCACACTTTACAGCCACAGTGGTCCAAAATTGGGCTCGAAGGGAAGGTATTAAGTGGGTATTCCATACACCATATTATGCCCAAGCCAATGGGATTGTTGAACGGACTAATGGTCTGATTAAAAAGCATGCTGATGTCTCGCGACCCAACTGGGACACACGGCTAGCACAAGCAGTCTTTATCGTCAATAACCGTTGGGGGAGTTACGGAAGCCCCAAAATCAGGGCATTCTGCTCTGAGAAGCCACCAATGGGCAATGACCCTATACCAGCCAATGTAAAGGATCAGCATCCACCAAAACTATGTGTAGGCCAACCCATCATGGTAAAACTACCTTCTATTGGCATTGTGCCCATGACCCTAGCAAAACCCAGGGGTTTGTATGCTTGGGAGGCCTTGGATGAGAATGGGAAAACCCACCGTATTAGCGTCCGGTGGATAATCCCGGATTTCTAACCTGAAAGCCCAGTCCCAAGGGACTGAGGCCCACCTTTATGTTCTCTTACAGGACAATGGAGAAGTGGACCACCCTGTTACTCTCGCTGGTAGCAACAGCAATCAGCACAGACCACCTGGACCTGGATGGCAATATGGTGGCAAAGATGATGGTGGGATTTGCACGAATGATGAACCTAACATCAGTAACTGTATGTTTGCCCACCCCTAAGTCAGCTGAGGATCCCTTGCCAATTTTTGTGCGGGACATCAATATATCACTAGCTCTTGAATTAACGTGGACTCAGTATAACAACTACAGCTGGAGATTCCGGGAAGGCATGGGAAATGTGGGGTACACCCATATAGAGTACAGTTGGCCCCCGGGTGCACTAAATGCCAGCTCAGTATGGTATGCTAGGTGTAATTACACTCTCCAGCCAACTCACAAGGCCGCGGGGTGGAGCCTCAATGACACCATAGCCTGCACTGAAGTTCCATGGGGAACCACAGAACATGGTTCTTTACAGAGCATTGATGATCACTCTCTAGTATATACCAAGCCACTAAATGCCTCTTGGTGTATCAGACATCCCGATAGAGGTAGTAACGAGTGCCCCAGTGCATGTAACAATAATTCATCTGTTTGTCCACTCAATTGCACATGGGCCAGGTTCACCCATGGACCTAGCTGGTATGGAGGGAAAGATAAGACCCAGCCGGCAGGGGAATCCCCACTCTGGAGCTGCCAAACAGACATTGGATGTAAGGATATAGATAAGATGCCCCTATTGTGGCTATACCCACCGACCCAAGAAGCCTTAGTACAGGGTTTCCTATGCAGCAATACTAGCTACTTGCGACCCTCTGTCTTAAATTGCCATGACAAGGGCCTTTGTCGTCCTATCACCACTATTCCAGGTTCATGTAAAACATCCTTTGTCCCTGCACCCCGTAATTTGGTATGGGCATGTTCTGATGGCCACCTATATTCCCGGCTATACCCTACTACCCCGAAGCTGGCCTGTACATTAGCTGTGCTTTCACTCTGCCCTATTTACCGGGAAGGGCCCATACCACGCCAATGGTGGGGTCGTGTGCCGAGGAGCACCCGGACAGGGTGGCAAAAGGCCTCAACCAAGATTGGATGGTGGTTAGAGTCGATTTTTTGGAATGGGGATTGCACCAGTGCAAAACCGACAGGCTATTCAGCAGGTGGGCCTGCAATTGGAGGCGCTAATAAACTCTACGCATGACAGCATAGGCTTCCTAAACCATCAACTGCAGGAAAATAGCAAGATGACTATTCAAAATAGAGCTGTATTGGACTTGATCCTATTGAAGGAAAGGGGTGTATGTGGGAAGCTGAACCTATCGGCAGATGATTGCTGTGTCCACATCCCAAATGTTTCAGTGCCACTACAAGAACAGATGGACAAAATGAAGAAGATGGCTAGAGAGACCCGGGAAATCACTGCTGCATTAGGGACTACTTGGCTAGGGAAAGTCTTCAATATGTTTGGGTTTTCCTTGACGGGGTGGTTAACTAGCCTCCTTCAATCCTTGATAACAGTTGTAATTGTGATTATTGTAATTTGTATTATTATAAGCTGTATTAAGAGAACCATAACAAAATCTGTATCCACTGTGAAATATACTCCCTTAAACTCTGTCCCTGAAGTTGATGTACCCCTAAGCTCCACCTGTAAGGTGAAGGTACCCCTAAAACCAACCCATCCAATTGACATTCCCCCTATCTGTATGATAGATGTCCCAACACAACCCTAGGATCATGCTCATCTGTTCATTGTTATTGCTAATTGTTACTATCCTATTGGTTATTGTTACACGTTTGCTAGTTTCTATTGTTCGCCTGTTAACAGATAGATTGCTAATGGTATTTTCACATGAAGAATGGTGATCCATGATGAGCAGCGGAACTCACTAACATTGCGCTCCTTTTTAACTTTGGAGGCAAGAGGTGACTGCACCACCACTCCAAAGAAAACTGGTCGGATCATGACTGTGGTCACGGGGTGGAGTGTGGCAGATACACTCGCCCTGGTCAGGGCCAGAGGCCTTCAGGGCGGCAGCCGATGGCTCCTTTTCGCGCCTCATTTCTGCGCCTCCAGTGTCTTGCCATGGCAGCTGTCACTCACAGCTCAGCTCAAGTGTCAACCCCCCACTCCCTGTGGTGGGAGTGGGAGAGGCGGGACCCCTGGACCGGTCGGCAGGGCTCCCAGCCAATGGCAGGCCTCAGCTGAGAGACACTTCCAGACCTCTGACCATACTGGTACCCCTCAGTGGGGAGACAGGACCCTCAACCAATGGCATGCCTTGGTTGAGAGAAGCTTCTGGAACACTGACCATAAATGACCACAGCTCAGATCCGACCAGGTTATAAAAGGAGCCCCGCCGGAAAGCCCCTTTGAGTGGTTTTCCTCGGAGCAGCGGGCCTGTGATGGGAAACTCTCCCCTTGGGCTGAGACGTCACCCAAGGAAACTTCCCGGGATTGAGTGCCCTCGCCATCTTCTGGTGAGTGAATTCTTCTGGATATCCTTGAGTGAACCCGAACCTGAACACCCCCCCCCCCCCTTTTCCGGTGAGCGCTCTTATTCTTCTGGGTACCCTTGAGTGAGAGTTTCCCTTTTGTGAGTGAGTGTGTGCACACCCTGGACCATCATTCTCGTGTTTTGCCGTGCAGTAATAACATCCCCGACCGGTATATCGAACCTGTAACTTGTTAAATGTTCTCGGAGTGTCATTTGGTTATCCGGTTGTTTCGTTAGTTTTGGTTGTTTGGTTTCAGTTGTGAATTAAAGGTTTGTTTGAGTTTAGCTGTGTGGAGTGGTTTTGGTGTGCCTCCGTGACACCCGCCAGGCTGAAAACTGATGGCCGGTCTCAGGGCACTGGCTCCTAAAGACACACAGTCCATTAAGAACTTGGACCAACCCCTGGTAAAGGGCAAAGAAGCTTCATCCTCTCAGGATCGGGAAAGTTTAAGGATTTACAAAAACAGTTGAGGTAGTTTCTATAATCCGACAGAAACAGTGCAAACTCCAGGTATGCCACAGACTCATAAAAAGGGATTTTTAGATTGGAAATAATTTTGACAGGTGGGTGGGTGTAAAAACATTATAGCATATAAAAAAGGTTTATACGTTTTTATAATATAAGTTGGCATGGTATGCTGAAAGCTTCAATGAGTTATGGGTTTTAATCAGAGTTTGTGCTGTGTAACCAATAGATTTTTTTTTTTTTTTTTTTAATTTACTAGAGGGTTATTACTATCTTTTAGTGCCAAATCTTCATTCTTACAGTACTGTGCAGAAAGGAAAGTAGAACTACTATGCACTTTACGGGGCGGGGGGGGGAGTAGTTTTATATCTGTCAACCACACAATTTTGCATTAGCTTTTTATTTTATTATTATTATTATCCCTAAGTAATATTTGGAAAGATCTTTGTGTCTGTTGGGCAATCAACAGACGGAAATTCTACTTCAGTTCAACACTAGCTTGTGTTCTAGCTAAAATATCTAGCAAGAGCAGCATAAGAGGCAGAGTTAAGATTTTAAAAAGGAAAAAGTGCTATTTAAATGTGATTCCATTATCTTTTTTGCTCCCAAAGACGACAGACAGCAACAATCATTTCACAACCATTACATTTCAGAATCCTTGAGAGAAACTGAAACATGTAACAAGTAAATGCGAGACTAGATTAGAAGAAATAGATGTTAATACAAAGTAAGTATCCGAATGGTTTAAAACGCCACAACAATAGTCTCATTCCTCTTTCAATCCCCACAGAAAAATACAAATGGTGTTAACCCTCATAATAGCTACCTGAAACAAATGCTTAGGATTATTCAACATATAGATTAAAAAGCATCCTCTCCACTGGGTCGATCTGTTCCTTAACAAGCATTTGTGATGCAAGTATCAAAACAGAGCAAGTATAAAGAGTTTATCACTTGTTCTCAATTGGCACCAGGCAAAACAGCAGTTACAATCCCAGGATAGCAATGGATTTGGGGAAATTGATCCCCCCTTTTTCCTAGGGATACTGTAGCAATGGTTCTTGGGTAGTTACAAATATTTAAAATATACCAATGTATTAGTGCAGCCTTCACATATTGAACTAGTTCCTAGAATGATGCACAAGTTCAAAAGACTTACTTCACTCTACCCAGTAAAGATCTGGCCTTGCCTTTTCAAAATATCTTAGATTTAAATACTATTAACTGCTTAGCTACAATCAATAGCCCATAGTTTTCTACTGAAAGCATGTGTCGAACAACTTTAACAGAAAATAGTAGTACTAGATATAAAATATAAGTAAGGCCAAGTTCTCCAAGGAGAGGTAATGCTCCACACATGCACAGTTATAGGTGGCTTCCAGGTACTAGAAGACCTTGAAAAAGGACAATGTTCCCAAAAGCATGTCCTGTTTTTCAACAGTATAAGCCTAAGAACATAATACCTTTCCCCACAAAGTTTGTCTCAACGATTGAAAACAAGAGTACCAGCACTCTGCACCAAATCAGTGTCTAGGTATTCTTGATGCATAATAAATTGCATCTGACTAAAGTAGCATACTTACCTATTCACCGAGCATGCAAACTGTAGAGGCACATCCGTTCACTGCTCTGTATAAATAGGCTTCAAGAAACAAGCTCATGGGAACAAGGGTTCTAAGCATCCAAGCCACTACCATAAGATAGTAATATTCCACGCCTTTGAGTTTTGTTTTAGAAACACCTTGCCCACAAAAACATTTTTGCTCCAACCACCAAATAAAAAGTATTTCTATTTTTGTTTATTTTTTTCTATAGTCACTGTATAATAATGGCCAACCAAAAGACAGCAATAAAGGTGTCCAGTTTTCTCAAATCTGCACAAACATTATTAAGCTCAATCTTTTCAGACCAGAAGGCTTTTTCAACATTCAAAGTGTATTGCAAACCAACATAAGCTTTCAACAAGTTTTTAAGTGCCAAGTTCGTAAGTGCTGTTAATATGACTCTAAAGGTCAGTTCCGTACTGTGGTAATAGGTGATGAAAGAGACAATCAAAGCCCTTGGTCTAACTGAGAAATGTTCAGAATTCAGAGATGGGGGGTGGGGGATGTGTTCAAGACTCAATATAAGTCACACAGAAATCAGGAAAAGGAAATAAGTGAGGCTTGCCCTGGGAGGAACAGAATCCCAGAGTCTGCTACCAACTCCATATTTTTGTTTTCTACTTCCATTTCAGCCTTCTGTTACCACATTCCACTCCTCCTCTATAAAATTAAACAAATCAACTGCCATGCACTGCTGGCAAAAGAAAACAACAAACCATTACTGCAGAATTCCAAAAACCCAGTTCCTTTTTAAGTCTTCAGCACAACACCGATGAAGAAAGATGGACCCATTATACAGCAGAGGATGGGGATTTTCTTGGCTGGAAAAACCCAAAACGTGATGACTTTGAATTGAACGGTAAAAGTTAAAATTTTAATGGATATTTGTTCCCCAGTTCTTAATTAGAGTACAACAATGCTGTCCTTAAGCTATAGGGAGAACACATAAATAAGTTTACATACGCATCAGATGAAAGATCCCATCACAGGCGTTAATATGAGACAAGAAGGAATTTCCTAAGCCTTGGCCAGTGTGGGCTCCTTTCACAAGGCCAGCAATATCCACCACGTTCAGAAAGGCTGGAATTTTGCTGAAACACAAAAGTTAAGTTTCATTACTGAAGTACATTAGCCAAAACTTTTGGCACAGAAATAAATTCAGAACATGAAAATGCAACATTTCTTTTTTCTAGAACAAGTTATACATGACAGTAGCTTTCTTCCTTATTTAACATGCAATGTATAAAAGACAAGATTCCCCCCTCCCATGTAAAACATCAACCATTCTCTAATTTCTCTGAATTAATTTACATTCATGTAAAATGAAGTAAACTAGTTTCTAAGTGTGGAACTGACAACTATATGAATAATCAACCAGGCCTGTAACACTGAGGCATGAAGTCAGTCATCTGTAAGGAGCAGTTTTCATAGTACCAAAGAGATAAGACACATAAATGGCCATCGCACACCTCTAAGGTTATCATTTAGTTCAGTAAGTTAAGCAATTTTCTCAGAAGACAAGGGCATTTTTTTAATACAGTGGTGATTAAAACTAGCAGTGATCAGGGTTACGCAAACAATTTGAAAGCAAGCAGAAAGCAAGTTAAGATGAAGCCTGGCATTATAATGTAAACAGTGGTGATGTTTTCCACCATAGTTAACAACAACGGGCTAGCAGACATGTCTACATGACATTTTATATAACAACAACAGAATAGTCAAGAAGTTCAAATTAGCTTACAAAAAATGGAAAAAAAGCTTTTAGAGCTATGGGAAATGCATATGGCAATTTATAAACTGAAAGCCTTTTGTCCTCTGCAGATTCTCAAGTTGTTTTAAAATGAGCAAATAACTTAATGGGCATTAATCTTTTCAGGTATATTCTAAACCAAATTACTTCTCAAAATCCAGCTGAGTCAGGAAAAAAAACAACAAACTTTGTAGTAAGGTGTTGACTAAAAGCACCTTCATATGGTCCATGCAAATGACACCACCATTATCAACAATGACAGAACCACACTGAAATGCTGCAAATTCCTCACTTGCAAAAGACCAGAAACTGCTCACCATAGTCATCAACATCTCCAACTTGATGGCTTCAAAATAAATAACTGGAACAGTACTTAATTTCCATCATTCACTTTAAATTATCACCATTATATTTCATTCTTGCTATGGTAAGATTAGTGCTATGCTAAGAATAACAGTTCACTATTCTACTGACAGTAAGTAAAATGGAAAACATCCAAACCCATAGCTTTAATAACAACGATGAGAAAGATGTGACTTATGCTATGAAGTCTGCATGAGCACACAGTGCCAAAGTAAAGCAGTAAAGCAGTGAAAAAAACCTTTCTTTTATGGGGAGCGTTCTTCAACATGAGATTCAAATCTAAAGATATAAATTCTGTAGTCTACCTTAAGATGTCTTTTCCAAAGACCTACCATTGCAGTGCTGCTCACACATGGAAGCAACCACATCGGTGTGAATGAGTACTAGGGATGACCTAGCCAGTGACCTCCTAGCCAACCCTATACAGAAACCTCCTCTGAACAGCGTTACACTTCAGAAGTCTTTCTTGTCCCCAGCCCAAACTGAGCTTTATTTTTACTAGTGTGACAGCTTACTGACAAATATATTTGGTTTGTCAAATATTGAAATATTTGACAGCATGACTACTGTCAAATCTGCAACAGCAGCAAACTCCACTAGCATCAGAAAACCACCCTTCTGTTATCCTGATGCCTGATAGGGCAGCTATGGCCCAGACAGAAAAAGCTGTAGTCATGGAAATCCACGGATCATTGTCTCTGCTCAGAGCAACGGGCTTAGGTAGAACAAAACAAGTTTCCAACTTTTTTTTTTTTAGTGCTATCCCACTTCCATTTGACTGCAAATAACACAACACATAGTTGAATATTAGCAGATGCGCTGCCTCACTTGAAATAAGAAATTTGGGAAGAGATGATCTATTAGAGTCTGTCTTAGTATGCGACATCAGTATTTCTGGAAGTGGGGTGACCTAAAAGCAAAAGATCTTACCCTGGTTTTGGTTTTGATCTTCCTCTAACATCTCCCAAGAAAAATTATTTCTTTCAAGTAAACTAATTTCACAATACAAGATCTGGACAAAATCTTTCTCTTTACCAAGGTGAAGTTCAAAGCATCACTAAACCTGTCAGGTGTAATAAATTAGGAACTTAATGACATTTCATGTCATCAGTACCTTTGTGATGTGCTTAGAAACAAGCATGAATAGAACACAATACCCAGAAGGGTGAGTTTAAAAAAATTCACAAGACAATATTTACAACATAGCATGAGTTACTTAAATTCACGTACATAACATGTTGACTTTTAGCTTTAAACCTCACTAGGCCCATGGAAAGAAAGGCCCATCCTTCGGAAGACAGGTGTTGTGTACGGCAAGTTAATGCTGTTGAATGCAGTAGAAAGTACATGAATGTAAGTACATTCTGAAGCAAACAAACTTTGAAAACATCACAATTTTGTCCCACTATGGTTTTATTAGTAAACTATCTTTTTTTTTAGCTACCATTACACAAACTCAAATGGAAACAGCAAATCCTTAAGTTTAACACACTACCAAAAGTAATGCACATTCTGAAGACAGAAACCAGTAACTCCATTGATGCATTAACCCAATAACTCCTTTTGCCTGACGGAACCGCAGAGCCTAATACATACCTCAGAAGAAACAGCAGCAACTTTCCCAGTCAGAATTGTTATAATTCCTTGCTTTTTGACACATAACTAAGTCAATAGCAAGGTAGAAAAACACCACTCTTTAAAGCACTTCTCCATTGTCATTTTAAACTGTGTTTTAAGGAAAACAAAGGTGGTGTTAGAAATGTTCTCCTTCTATGCTCCCCTCTCATCATTCTGGTAAGATTAACTTCCTGGCCAGCCATCAGAAGAATTCACACTTTCGCTACAAAGATGCCACATTAGAGCAAGACAGATACCTTCATATGCAGATGGACCACTCTATCACCAGAATCAACCTCATTTGCTAGACAATGGAAAGAAAACCCCAGCACATTTATTTCACAATTGACTAATTCGAGCAAGAGACCTTTGAAGACGAGTATCCGGGTTTCCAGGATGTTTTCTCACCTTCACCTTGGGTACCGCAAAGCTAACATTCCAAGCAAAATAAAACCATCCCTATTCTTGGCAGCCGCTTTTCTAAGCCCAAATCTCTATTTCATCATAGAAAGATGAATACAGAGAAAGCAGAAAAAGGCACAAACTAGTGACACTTGCCTATTCTCTGAAGGATAAAGAGTAAACACTATGAAACTAAATAAACAGAAAACACTGCAAAGAATGGGGGAAAAGTACCATATATCTCAAGTGTGTTTTAGTTCTTTTAAACGTAGAAGACTTAAAGGGATTGTTCTCCCCCCCCCCCCCCCCAACAGATTAATTTCCATTTCTTAAGATTCGTTAGTCAGCATTAGCATAATGTCACTGAGCCTCAAATGATCATCAGGAACAGGTGGCATCAACTGATCATTTGTACAAACCAGTTCAACACCAATCTACCATAAAGCATGTCACAAGAATTTATAATATGAAACATTACCAAATCCAGAAGTATCTCTATATTTTAAGCATAGGTATAATCCTTGAGCAAGGATTTTTTTACTTATAAATACAGCAACACTGGTTTTGTGTTAGCATACTACCTTCACTGTATGAGCTACCGTGCAACAAAGACCACAAGACTCACTGGGCCAAAGAAAGTACAGTTTTGTAGTTCAGTGGTTACGGTATTTATTCCGGAATAAGAGACTTATGCATTCATAGGGGTATGCATTTTGCAGGGAACGAGGTCTGTGTCTCACCAACTTTGTTTCAAACTTCTGTCCAAAACAGTTATTTAAACAGGCAAGAGGAGTTTCTTTACCCGAGCTGTTTGTTCAGTACAGTAGTACTGAACAGTAGAAAGCAACCAGTTACCTTTTTTGTTTTAAAACGCACATACATACGGTATCTGCAAGTTGTTGTGCACATATTTTTTTTTTCCAAAATTTGAGGGGAAGAGGCATACATTTATTTCTCAAGTTTCCAGGAGTAATTGTTTAGTTGAGAAACCTCACAGGCAGCATACACCTGAAGCTTTGACTTAGACTGAAACATCATAACCAAAATGCTGTTTCTCTCCCTGGGTTTTCATTCTTCTAGGTTTCCACAGCCTCTCTTCTCCAATGAAAACAATACCCCAGTAATTTCTCTGCAGCATTTACTACAGTTTACTGAAATCTCACATCCACCAGGAGACCCTGGAAAGCCACATGACAGCTTCAACTAAGTTCAAAATGCAGCAATTTTCCAGAAAGCCTAGTTGACAATTCTCGTAACACACTCACTTTTTTTTCATTTCTTGAATAGTTCAAGAAGTTTCTCTTGACTCAAGCTCTACCTGATCCTAGGTCCCACATACCAAAAAGGCCAGATTCTTCCACATTAGAATAAAATGTCCAGCTCCCCTTTTCTCTTCGGTAAAGCCAAACACGCTACTCATCTCCTGGTTCCAGCACAGGCTCTTCTGCCTTTAAAAGCTGTTATTTGAAATCTGTTAGAAAAGGGAAACTCTTCTTCCTTCCCGAAAACTCATATAACTTAAGTAGGAGTCATCCGTTAAGAGTTCCCAAGTGACCTGAAGTAAAAGCAACATAGAAGGAGAACATGTATCTTGTGACAACTTCTTAGAAAGCCATTCAACTCTCAGTCTGTCCTCACTGTTATTTTTGGCTCATTTCCAAACAGAACAGTTCACGGTCCCTCCCTCTTCCAGGAGACTGTACTCCCTATTACAGCTTCTGCAAGCAGTTTTGACCAATGTAAGCAAAACACCTCACAGGATAAAGGAATCTGCTTCCAAAGAACTAGGTACGGCAGATGAACCCTGGCAATTTCTATGCAAGAACAATTTAATGAGTAGCATTTTATCCACGGTACTGACAAACAAGACTTGAACCTGATAGCACATGAGCCAGAAGTGAAAAATCTGCTAATTAAATTTCACTTACATGAATTATAAAAAGGTAAAAGATTCAATGTGGAGTAAGACACATACTCTGTGTCCCATGTACATCAAACGCCTGCATTCTCAAACTATTCAGTAAGTTATTACACCAACAAAATACAACTCATTAAATTTTGCCTTCTCTCACCAGGCAGAAAAGATGGCTTAAGTCACCACTACTTAAGGTCTTTCATTCACTGCTGGCAAATTATTCACTTGCAATGCTAGAACAAGCGTCACAGCCAAGTTGATTTACACAGGCTCAGAATTAACTGAAGAGCAAGCAAACTCAGTAACACCAAAGGAAGCAGCACATTAACAGGATATACTTGACAATTTTCAGTTGTTTTCTGTAAAAAAATGGATTCTCTTACAGATGCTAATATGCTAGAGTTATATCCAGCTAAGTTATTTGCGTTTCATTCTGGCATTACAGGTGCTTTTCATTTATATAATAAATGCTCTTTTTAAAACTAAAGTCCCACATGATGTCATTCAAAAAGTCCCACTGCTGATCTGGTTTCTAAGTAGTACTTTCCACCAACTAATTAAATAATTCTGACTTAAAAATTTTATCAAGTATATGAGTATGCTGTCCTACAATAAGTTTGAGAGAACTTCTATTTAATATTACACAGGACTTTCATGACCTAGACAACAATGGAAGTTACTCAGATTTAGTTCAGTAACCGTCGCTTGAGCACTAAAGATCTGAATGCATGAATTTTAACAATCTACAATACAACAGAATAAACCAAAGTCTGCTGACAAAAACAACAGAGATCCTGAAGTACGCTGGACAGTGCTAGAGCTGAAGAGGGGTAGTTGCACTTTACATATTATCCTCCCGTGAGATAACCAGGATTGCTTTAAAATTTAAGTTTGAAAAAGGACATCCAAGTTAGATTAAAAACAGTAAGTTAAATAGAAATGTTTGTGGTTGCAATACGCATTGCGTTTTGTGAACACATATGTGCAAGACAATGCACCCGCTTACAAATGCAAACAAACAAGGAATTAAATGAGTACTGATAACTTGAGAAAGGATGAACCAAACTATTTACATTTTAGTCATTCCTGTCTATAATCTCATTTGATTTTAACCAGAGGAGGAAGCAGAAACATAGACTTTAAAAATCACTTTTTTATTAATGTTTTCGCACAGGTTGATTACTATCAGCCAATACAGTCCTTCAGTTTTAACTATTTACAGTTAAAACATAGCTTAGGCTTACATTGCCTCTACTTGAGTATTTCTTCTAGTTAATCATATAGTTTAAAGTAAAGAAGAAAGAATGCAAATAAATAGTTGCAGTGAGGAGATTATTTGGGGCACAAAATAAAAAAAGAGGAAATAGCAGTTTCCTCCATCCCCTCACTCAAAATCATTTTGAGATTTGAACCAAATGTCACCACTGAGACACATCTCCTGGTCAGGCACAGTACACTACAGCTATGGTAGTAGGCAGGACCATACGGGCTAAGCCTGGTGGGTACATATATACTCAGAGGCTTTCAAGATATTTGTGAGTTATGACACAAATCACTTGTCCAAATGACATCAGCTTGACATAAGCCTGAAAATATTTTTTAGTGTAAGGTGATTAAGCAGCATCTTAATGAAATTTAGAACAAAAAATGCACGAGAATAACTTTATTAAAGCTTTTATTAAGTTACTGAAATTTCTTTAGGTGTGCTACACACACAGTTCTTTTCTTGTTTAAGAGACCCATCACTTCTAAACACAAAATGTCCCGTTAAAATATTAACTGCAATTAACAGATCAACTCTTTCTGGCTTCCAAGTCCCAATTTTCAAGGCAGGAGCTACCTGCTGAGATGAAGAACGTCTCTTTTCCATTTTAGAATTAGCAAATCTCATCCTCTGCTACCTGGTTAAGATTCGGGGGGGGGGGGGGGAGGGGGGGAAATACACCTTTCTGCTTTAGTTCCTGCTGAAGTGAATCATTCCAAAGAAAAGATTCTCTTTCCAATTACTAAACTGGAACTAATTCAATCATTAGTCTGCCAAACCTTGCCTGAAAGTACCCATATTAGGGGAACAGGGGTAAGAGGACAACAAAATAAAGAGACAACAGTCCTTCCTTTCTGAAAAAGCTACATTGGCACAATGTAGCAAATAAAGAGTTTTCACTGAATATTGGACAAAATTTCAAACAAACAAACAAAACAAACAAGTAGTTTAAATACATAAATTAAGTTAGCAACAGGATATAAACTAAGACCTTAAAATAACAAGCATTCAGAATTGCTTTTAATATATTAAGGTCTCTTCTTTTTTACTAGCCACAATTTCATTCACACCAGAAAGCAAGCAATAGGTAACATTAAAGCTCAAGGAAATTAGCTCATCTAGTTCATTTGGCAGCAACATAGCAGTTTTTACTGGAAGTTCTTGGAGCCCACCTTCTGTGTACAGTCTATATCACTGAACTTATTTATTGTAAACAGTCATATACATCATCCACTGCTGCAGAAAGAAAAAAAAGCACAGGTTGTAAGTTCTGGCAGTGTACCTTAATCTATTAAGTACAGATTTACCTTTATGTAATAGTCTCTAAATTGTTGCCTACAAGATTTCATTTAAACATTTACATTTCCAACTAAGTAACACCAGTCAGCTTTCAGCATGGGCTAGCAAGTAACTGTGCACCAGTCCCATCCAAGCTGACGCATTCTTCTTTCGGAGATAGGAACGGATCTTCAAGCAACAAACAGTACCTGAAGAGCCTAACTCTTCCTCCAATGGCAGAAGGGACATAAACTCATACTAGCAATATTCTCTGCAAGAAATTCCGTCTCCCTGTAGCAGCAGCAATCTCAGCTCAGTGTGACAGACAGTGACTGCCAGCCCAGCCCAGTGCCACTCTTCCTTTCCCTCACTCGCAGGAGGCATGAAGGCAAGATCACTTTGGTCTGTCATACATTATCTTAGTTAAGACAAAGTGTGTCATTCCCCGTGTCCCCGTCCCCCGCCCCCCCCCCCCAACAATGACTGCAGTTATGTCATGACTAAGTGTAACATACAGGAAATAAAAACCTGAATGCTTTAGATTTTACAAGACAAAATCTTGATGCTAGACAAGAGTCTAATTTAAAGAGAACTCAATGTTTATAAAACATTATGCATGCACAGATTGATTACATCTACTAATCCAAACAAGTAGAAAATTAACACAGAACTTATTACATAAAGATGAAGAACAAAATCAAGACTATACAAGAGAAATTAAAGAATTTAAATTACAATTCAGTTGTGTATCTTCATGACCATAGCCGCCTTTTCCTGAGTTAGTCTCAGACAGACAAGCACAAACAGCCCAAGAAGCATTACCTCAGTCTACTGTGCTACTGAATTATCACCAATTATCACTGCTTTATGACTGTTATAGTGAAATATTAAAACCATATAAGCAGCATAAGTGATCTCAGGAGCTATAACTACCCACTAATCCCTACATCCATTGATTTTAAGTAACAAATACTCTCTTAAAACAAAAGCCCATTCAAATGAAAGCTGATTTACTATTTATATCCAGCTTATTATCCAATTTGGCATATTCACTGAATACAGATTCAGTTAATATACTATTTTCGTTAATATTTAAGGGTAATTTTTTTCCCCCGAGAGAGAGAGAGAGTTTGCAAGTCGGAGAACATGCATACAGGTATTTATAATCTTAGCACTCCTTGTAAGGATAGATGGCCAAAGGCAGGATGAGGGGAGAGGTAATAATCTCTTTGTCACTTCAACTAATAATTTAGAAGCAGCCGGTCATAGCTAAGTGAGAAGAAAAAGAGATTATTGATGTGGCCAAAGCAGCAATAACACTACAATTTAAAACAAATTTGTCAACAAAACTTAAAAGCTACACCGTTATCTCTGCACAAGCAACAGCCAGAAAGTTTTGTCTCAAATTCAGCAGAGCTTTGCTTTATGATCCATACACTAACAAGTATGCTTAATACTCACTTGAGAAGGAAAAACAACATAACATGTTATAACAATCCACCTAAATAAACAGCTCCATATCAATGCATTTTTCAGTATTTAAAAAGTACACAGGAATTACAGATGGAAGCAACCTGTTTGGACCTGAAAATTAAGTTAACAAATGGATTTGTGATCAGTGACTAATCAATCTTTTTTAATTGTGGGTGTGATCCGGCTCTAAAACAGAGGCCCAGGTGTCGAACAAAAGCACAGACGTGCATGCTAACTTGCCCTATGGTTTATGTACACTCACTACATGCAAGATACCTCTGCAAGTAACTGTAAACTGAAATTAACAAGTCACAAGCATCTATTTAAGTTTCTGTTTTCTGAAAGCACCTTAGGTTCTGCAAGCAAAAATCCAGTTCCCACACTGAACATATGGAGCAGATTACAGAAACAGTCAATAGCAAAAACCATTGTTGTGACAAAATTAGTACACTCCTAGAATAAGGAAACAATTAGAAGAGATATATTGTAGGAATATCTCTCAATATACCAGGTAACAAGTAGCAGAGCCTACAAAAAGGAGAGAAAGAGTCAGGGGAAAAAAGGCTGCCCATAAAGTTTACTGTCAAAAGACTGAGAACCCAGGTATGTTGATAGATACTTGTTTGGCTACCTACAGCTTATTATGATATTCTGAACGGTACAAAATACAGGATGGAAATTTTACAAGTGAGCAACCTCATGACTTGTTAGATATGTCCACTACTGTTCATTTTCCAAATCTCTTCAGAAGATCCTCCAAGTCACCTGGGAGCCACTACCTTCAAAGGCAGGAACACCAAGCACCAAATGGTGCTGAGCAATGACTGGCAGCTCCTAGATTTCTCATTCTCATACCACAAAGGTCATATGGGGGGTGGGGTGGTGTATAATCCACGTACGTATATAATTTCACATTCTAAAACAGATGTCAGTAAAAACTTAATTAAAGACATTACAGTTGCATTGAACTTCCATGAAAACTTTGGTTTCAATAATACTATTTCAGCCACTTAACTGAAGAAAAATATTAAGAATTTGAGTTACCTGGGAGGTTTGTGGTACTGGCATAGGAAGTCAAATCTGGCATCTGGCACAGGTACTCGACTCTCATTTGGATCAATAGTACAGAAAGGAAAGTTTTCTGCTGCTGCTTGACTCTTTGTTAACACATTGAAAAATGTGGATTTCCTATAAACGAAATATACACATTCTTAAAGAAGTTCACATTAGAAGCATGTAAAAGGGTTGGATAGAAATACATCTTATTCCAACCCAAAAGCAATACTGAACTTTCCCTTTACTTCAAGAAGTGACCATTGCCCTGATTCTAGTACAAGACACTTTCAAATACGCATACGGAGTGTCCCATTGAAACCCAATGATGTTTACCTCTCTTCCCCACCCTTGAACATTCCCCTAAGTGACTGTATTGCACTTCAGTTAGCAAAGAAATTTTAAGTCAAAAGCAAAGCACAGCTCTACTGGCCACTACTCATTTTCCTCAAGCACAAAGTAAGAAACCGGTGAAGATGCTTGAAACTTATTCTGAGTGAACTAGTTTTGCTGAGACTCACTGGCTCTTTCCACAACTGTATTGTTTCTTCAGATTTATTTACATATTAACACATCAAAAGAGAAAAAAGGGGCATAGAAAGCAAATCACACCAGTTAATCAATTACAAATAATCTTCTGTGCATATGAAGATACAGTTCTACCTTAGCAAACATTTTTTCATCCTTGTTAAATATCACTGGGAAAAAAATACAAGTGATATTAGGAAAAAAACCCCACCGTTTTCACTTAAACCAAGTAGCAGATTATTTTGTTAGTTGGCATTTATTAAACCAAAAGAGAGTAATGCTTGAGTTATTGCTAAGAGAAAGTTCTTAACTCCTGAATCTTCTACCATAAATATTCTGTATTTTTTTTTTAGTTTCACAAAACTTCTCAGCTACTGGAAAAAAAAAAGTCTGAAAGCTGCCCTGCATACAGTCAACATGCTCATGCTCAAAAGGCAGTCACAATTTTCTTTGAAAGTTACATCGTAACATAACTGCAAATGCTATTTTTCCCCATTGGCATGTTATACAATGTTACTGCTACTTATTTCCCTTCTGGTGTGCAACTTACCTACACCCTGAAAAAATAAAATAAATTATAATTAAAAGACAAGAAAGCAGTACTTATGGCTCTGAGACATGCTCAAAGACTTTTCCTCCAACTTTTTAAAGATTTAAAGTTTGAGAATCCTGAGAACTTCTTTTAGTAAATATGATACACAAATTAATACCAATAGTTTCACACAGATATTCTCCAGGTAATTCATCATCCTTTGTAAGTGCTTTAAGTATAGCTCCTTTGAGGAGCCATAAGAACTACAGATGAGAAGCGTGCCAGAGAATGATTCATCTTCCATCACCTCTCTCGAACTGTAACTTACACAACTTTTTTCATTACAAACTCTGAAGAAGTTTCAAGAACAGAAGTCCTCTTCACTACTAATGACACTTATGGTATCATTAACACCTTCCTGCGCACATCATCCTCTCCAGAAAAAATAAAATATAAAAGGAATTTGTACGCACATGCATGTGTCCATATGTATTGGCATAAAAACATTCATTACACATAGACAACAGTGGAAGTGAGGAAATGCAAAAGACATAGTATTTTATAAAACTGAGCAATTGCTAAGACTTTTTTTCTTTTAATTCTTCACTATCATCTTGTCCAGACTTGTGCATACCAGCTTCATGCTCCCTGAGTGTTTTACATCACTCCACCTGTAAGCAGTTCAAAGCTAAAGATGTAAGTCTATCACTGAGCAAAAAGACTTAGACTGTATCCCTCAGCTCGTGTACGCATCTACAGGCACCTACCTCCACCCAGAAACTGTGTCACGTCACTCTACCCGGAGCAGAAGCAAACTCTGGGAGAGCGGGGAGCCCCGGCCTGCCGGGCGGCCCCGGCCTCCTCCTCCGCCCCGCCGCCGGCCCTAGCCCCGCGCTCCCCTGACCACCTACCCAACGTTTGGCAGCCCGACGATCCCGATCTTCAGGGACGTCCCAAACCTTCCGATGATCGGGTGCGATTTAACCCCGTCGCCTCCCTTTTTCGGGGGCATCTGAAAGCAGAGAAGCAGGGCACGCTTAAGGCCCCGCGACAGCTCCGGAGCCCCTACGCGCACCCTCCACCCCGTCTCCTCCCGGCGGAGCGCGGAGGCCGAGCCGGGGCCTCCGCCTCGAAGAGGCCGAGGAGAAACACCCGCCCTTGCCAGCGAGAGGCGCGGCAGCTCCCAGGCCCCGGCGGCTCGTCCACCGCGCTCTCCCCACGGCCCGACCCGACGGAGCGGCGTGAGGCCCGACAGTCGGGGGAGAGAGAGCCCGGGCGGGATCGGCTCGGCTCGGCTCGGCTCGGCTCACCTCAGCTGGCTGCGCGGCCCCCGCCTGAGAGGAAGAGGCGCGAGCGGCCCCGGGCACGCGGACACGCCGGCGGAACAGGCGGGGCCGAAGCCGCCCATTGGTCGGGAGCGTCGCGAGGGGAAAGGTCGCCCCGGGAGGGCGGCGCTGGCGAGACGCGGCGGCGCGGAGCGTTCGCTCCGCGCCGCCGCGTCTCGCCAGCGCCGCCCTCCCGTTCTCCTTCCCTCTCCCAAACCTCCTTCTCCATCCCCCCCCTTCCCAAAAATGAGTGCCTCTGGGAAGAAGAAGTCCCAAACACCACCAAACTGGGGCCGCCTGAGGTGCAAAACCAGCCTGAGGAACCCAGGCGGAAAAGCAGCATCTCCGGTTCTTCTGTCCGGCAGAACCTGCCGGAACGGGCAGGGGGAGGGTAAAAGTGGTCTGCAAGAGCTTACAGTCGCGCTAGAAAAAACACCTCCACAGAGGGGGGCCGTTCAGCCTGTAAATAGGAATTTAGCGTAATGAGCCATCATTAGCATTGTAACCGGCATTTTTACTGCTTCAGCAATGGCTCTACAAAATCAGTTTTGCTGTTCCTAAGAAGAACGCGGGAATGCAAAGCCTGTTTATTCAGTCCTCAGATGCAAGACGACATTTGACCCCCGGATCAGTTCTGGGGAGAAGTGCCTGGTTTCAGAAGTCAGTATTTGTAGGAGGCATTAGGTAACCCAGCATGTAAATTTAGGGCTACACTGACAGTTCTCAGAATAAAGGTTTTTTTTCCATTTGCCATTTCAAACAAACAAGTATGTGATTTTAATCTGTAAACAGAATGAAAATAGTTAACCAGCTGTAAGTGTCATTAAGATCACCAATTCCCCTGCACAGCATTATTTTCATTGTATAATTTTTACAGAAAAAAAAATTAATGAGTCAATAATGATTACACTTCATCTGCATTCTGTGTCTAGATCCATTTTTTTCTGTCATAAATCTGTGCTAACGTTATCTTCAGAAACTACCAAGAATGTAAATACTTACCTTACTTGTATGTGCAATTTTCTCTTGTGAGTCTTTTAAAATAATTTAACTGAAAAAAGAATTCCTTTTTCATCCAAGTTCTGTTAAAAGAATTTGCCAAAAAAAAAAAAAAAAGTCAGTCTTCAGCAAGAAAACAACAATTCTCTCAACCTAAATTGACCCTGTCAAAATATGTGATGCTGTTATTTAGGATGTCCTTCTCTATAAGCTTTTTTAGTGAACGTGAGCTCCAAAAGCTTTCCGAGATGATTATGGCTTGCAAGGAAACTGTGAACGAGAACCTGGACCCTTGTGGAAATAATGACATAAATGAAAGGGAAACATCAAGGCACTAAGAGTTACGCTCTTCACTGCAAGTAGAGATGTGGCCTCAAATTTCTGTGTCCCGACCCCACAGTCCTGCACCAGAGAGGGAAGACTGGAAAGGTGGAACGCCCAGAGGAGCGCCCGGAGCATCCGTATGCTTTGTGGATTCAAAGTAGCGCTGGTGGTTGGGGACACTACTAGATTTTTGTTCATGCTTATCTAGATATTAATAAAGATGGCATATGGTCGAGAGGAGCCCTTTGTAAACACATTGGGATTTATTTATAACAATTCACATGGCAATTTAATAAATAATAAAGTAATCATCCTCTCGAGAGGATGATCTGGGAATAAAACAGAGATTTCATGAAGAAAAGATGAAACATTTAGAATCTATGAAAAATTCATTGTGGAATGTTATAGAAGTCAGACCAAGACTCTTCCAAAAATTAAAGACATTTTCTTTAACTCAGGCTCCACTTCTCTGAACCATTAAAGACAGGCACCATCAAGTGTTTGCCTGCTAAGAAAATTGAAGGAGAGATGGCAGTAAAAACTGTTCTTATAGCATGTCCTATTTTAAGTTCATAAGATAAAATTCTCAAAACTTGAAAAACACCAGAGAGAAGGAGTCAAGGTGAGAGAGTGTCACCAGATTATATATCATCTCTGTCACAATAAAAGGAATATAATCTTGAACATTTAAAACAATTTTTTTTTCTTTTTTCTAAGAAAGGACACTTTTACTAAGCCTAATTTGGAATTACACAAAAAATGGCTGTTACAACTTACTTTTTTTTCAGTGACATGATTTTTGCAATGATATGGTTGAGGAAAAGAATGCCATATCTGTTCAGAGCTTTTCTATTAGTATAGTGATAATCAATAATAGTCAGTTCTTGCTGGTAACATGCTTATATGGGTCTTTCCACTGTCTTAAAATCTAACGCTATACATTTAAGAGGAAAAAAAATAATATCAACCAACTAATTCAGATTAAAATATAGTTATTTAGCTGTTGAATGCAGCTAATGGAGTACTATAACAAACATTCGGAAACATTGAAATGAACCAAAATATTTATAAATAACTGCAGAGCAGCCCTTGCATCCTTCACATTCCTAAATTACAAACTTCAGTAACCAAAATTAGTTTCCTTTTCAGGAAGAGAATAAACGTGTCTTAGTTTTCCACCCTTCTAAAGTTCAAGACAGCCCACTTTTATCCGTACTTGTCCTGAAAGCAGGGTTATGCAAGACTATTTCACAGCAACAATAAGGGATGGATTTGCCTAGCTCTATTAGTAAGACCACAGACTTTCTGAAAGGCTACTTTTGGGGAGCTTTTCCATTTATTAAATGTTCTCACCATCCTAACATTTTGTCAGACAATTTTGTCATCCATCTTTTTAGTGCAGGCATACTAGCTCTCAGAAGATAAACTTTTTGACTGTCTTCTTAAAATAAAAATATTTAACTCTGCTGAGTATTTGTCTGTAACCAGAAAGTTGGTATTTATCTAGCAGCCAGTTAAGTTTAACTTTTTTTTTTTCCTCACCAGTTCATAAGCACAATACAGGCATAAGCAGTTTGCTACATGAAGTAAAGGAGTGTGTACGTATAACATATATACATATATAAAAAAAAATACAGCCTACAATAGGTATAATTCTGATTGTAGCTATCTGGGAAAACAGCTGAACTCTGGAAGAGAAAAAGAAATTATCAAGATCCTGACTACTTTTGTTGCTGTACTTCAGTGTGCCTACATATGGTACAGAAGTCAGTGCTATGTGTGCAAGAATTTGCAAGTTTGAATATAATTTTTTAATTTATCCTCTTCATACAACATACTGTAATCATTCCTCCCCCCCATTAATCTGTATATCTAATTTACTGTTAGGATGGCCACTTCACTAAATACAGATACAGGACTTCAAAGCGTTTGATTCCTTCAGCTAGACATCGTCTCTTGGCAATGTAACACTTCATCTTGCATGCTTTTGATTTCAAGTTGCTTTTAGAGTCATGGTTTGCCTTACTTGGTTGAGTGTTTCTATCCAAATCTGTCATAATGGTGAAAACCTCTTTTTAAACTGGCATACATAGTTTAAACCATAATAATCTTAACTGTATTACATTCAAAATGTGTTTTATAAGTTTAATGGAAAAAAAACACCTAGAGAGCAGTCATCTCAATGTCAACTCTCCAACACAGAAGTACTGCACAAATACAGCTTATTGTACAGCTGGAACACGTGCAGGAGTCAAACAGCCCTGGAGCAACTCTCCCTGATTAAAAACAATGTTTAAGGGAGAGTAATAAAACAAACACCTTGTGGTTTGTGCCACCAACATACTCTTTGCTTTTTGCTGCCCAGAACATATATTTACTGGAAACTCACCGTTAACTGCAAAAATAAGTGGTTTTGTAGAACTGAAAGAATAAAGACAGAGCCCCTGATCCTTGCTGTGACCAGGCAACGTTCAGCGCAGCCCCGGGGGGTGAGAAGAACACAGCTGCTTTTGCACACCCCGCTCCCGAATTGCCTGGGTCCGTGCCACTTGGAGGGAACTGCATGGCTCCCAGTAATAAATACACTCAGTGCTTAAGAGAAACACTACTCAAGGGCACGGTCTAAACTAAATGGTGTTCATTGAGTTCTGTGAAGTTCAAAGGCAGCCATCACCCAGCTGAACTGCGCTTTAATACAGTGTTTTTAAACGTTATGTTTGGTAGGGTTCAATAGGGTTTGTTGTTTTAACTGTGGATTCATCCAGTTTCATAGCGAATCTAACTTTATACCATTCTTTATACGCTTGAATTCATACTACACTTTGTGTTTTATATTTACTCACTTTCACGCTTTTGTACTGTGCTAACCATCCTTGTTTCAAGAACGGTAACAGGTTGTTAATGACGTTAGTGCTGCTCCAAAATCGGTCGGGATTGCTGTGGTGGCGTAAAGCATCTCTCACCCCTTTCTGCAATATCCCAGACTTCGGCAATCTAGAAGCATATAATGCAGAATGGTCTGATCTGCCACGTATTAATAATATTTCTAGATGATGAGTCTGGAAATTTTAGCTGAATTTCATAACTTTAACATGGACAATGTCACTAACAGGCATAATGCGTACTGAGCTGTTCATAGTGAGAATAGTGAAAGACAGATTCGCTCACAGAAAGAGAGAGAAAGCCGAGAAGAGAGAGGTACTATAGTAGGAGAAGTTACCTGGGAATTAATGAAATTTTAGTTCAAAAATTACAGGTCTACTTTGAACTTTTCAGTACCCCAGCAAAATGACAGTGTAAAAGCAAGTACCAATCTAAAATAAAAATACTTCTGTGATTGCTACTAATAAAAACAGAGAAAAATATCTTAAACTGGGACTGATCATGGAGTGGGCTTTTTCTAGGCTTCAAAGGTGCTAGGACCATTCTAGCATGACCACTTTTTTTTTTTTTTTCTTCTACAAATGAAACCCTAAGACATGAAAGGACTGTTGGAAGAAAAGAAATGGTAGTGGTCTAAGAAAAAAGTTTAGATTTCATTTTATGTAGTGCTGGGGATGGTAGCACTGAAGAGTGGATTAATCAAGATGCTTGATAGTTGAACAACTAAG
Organism: Phoenicopterus ruber ruber; assembly: GCA_009819775.1. Taxonomy (NCBI): domain Eukaryota; kingdom Metazoa; phylum Chordata; class Aves; order Phoenicopteriformes; family Phoenicopteridae; genus Phoenicopterus; species Phoenicopterus ruber. The sequence goes on along the minus strand of CM020220.1, from coordinate 19,586,701 downwards.
TATGAAAAAGGAACATGAGTGTAAAATACTTCTTGTGCCTTGAAGGGTATTATTGAACATGGAAGGAGATGCTCTAATCTACAAGTAGGGAAACTTCTGTCTCTGAATTTAGGCTATACCTGTATACTTATTTAAAACAAACAAACAAACCAACCAAACAAAAAAACCCAAACCCACAAACACACACAACCAACCTCCAAGAATGCTGACTAGGAACAAGCCCACAGAAGGACTCTGGAATCTGTTTTCTACAAATCTTTGGGCATGTTCAGCAGCCTGGGAGATACCTGCAAGGAAGAAAGAAAAAAATATAATTTTCTCTGAACTGTAACTTCTCTCTAATGTCTAGATTTTTTGTGAGGTGTGAGTTTGAAGTTACAACATAGAAAGCTAAAATAATATCATATTTAGCATTTAGTCTAGATTTTTTTAACTGTGTGCAGTTAAGTGTCCAAGCAAGAATAGTAGACTCTTGCTAGCTTTCAAAGACATTTCATGTTTCTCTTCTAGAACAAAAAATGTTTGTGATGTAATATTTTTATGATAGATTCAATGACTTCATTTTGTTTCATATATTGAACACAGCACAAAAATGTGTTGAGAGATCTGGATAATTAAACTCAAAAACATGTTCTCAGAGAAAAAGCCACAAACCTCATTCTGGGCCTACCCTAACGCACATTAAGCTAGTTATTTTCTAGCCTGGTAAGATACAGTCTATTTTGATGGAAGAACAAGATGAGTTACCTAATAAACGACATAAGTAAAATTAAAACTATATTTTTTATACACCACATACAATTTGCAAAACGAGTGTAAAATTAAAACCAAACAAAACTATGAAGGACATCACATAGCAATTATTGAAGTGTTTTAAATTTTATTTAAATTTTATTTATTTTACTCTATAACTTCAGGTTATAAAGCACTTTATAACCTGAAGAGTTCAGATAAAACTGATTAATACTATTCATCTACATTTCTAGAGGCTGGGAAAAAGAGTTACTCGTGGGCAATAGTTTGGATACCATTTGCAAAATAGCAAAGAATTCTTTAAGCTCTGGAAAATCTGCAACCTTTACCAGATCAGCCAGAGTTCTCACAGAAATTGCAACAGCTGCGGCTCTTGCTACAGTAATGACGGAGAGTAAGTGGCTGGATGCTGAGCCCCGCGCAGGACACTGAAAGGGGCTGTGGCACGTTCCTCTGGGCTTATTCATTAAAGCACCAAAGCGCATCATACCTCCGCGTATAGAGAGGCAGTAACAGGGATACAGTCGACACCTTCAAGATGAGATTGCATATGAAAATGTATAAAATGTCAAGAGTTTACAGCATCATCTAGAAGTTTTGCCTCGTGAAGGTACATTGGTAAGAGGATCAGATGGGTGCATACCTCAGTCCGGTTCAGAAATACTGTGCTGGCACCACACCCCTAGGGAAGGTGGGATAACAGTTGCTGTTCTACATTAGGATTGCGGTGACCTCTGTAAGTACAATGGAGATTTATTTTGTAGAATGCTTCAATTTACATGTAAATACTAACGGCAAACTGCTAGTATTGTATTCTTGTGGTTATGATAAGAATCCAATTATTACTTCCTAGTAATCCAGCAACTATATTATAAAAATCCAATTTAAAAAGCAATTTAAACCTTGGATCATATATATATTATTTTTCTTTAATCTCGTGGTAGTGTCCTTATTTATACGAAAAAGTCACAATACAACTATGCCTCATTTAAGTGTTCAGGAGAGGACCTCTTAGCTACTTTGTAACTTCATCATTCTCTACTTGGAAAAGCTTAGCAGCTCAGCAAAGCTTCGCTCAACACCACCGTTTTCCCCATAGTTTACTTACAAAGTTGTTCGTAACTTTCTATTCCAAACTGTGCGGTACCCTGATCTGTAAACGTGGGATTTGCCATGTTGTAACTTAGGAAACAACTTGTACACGCACGCTATCGGTGGTGCCAGCACAAACCAAGGGTCCACAGCAATTGCAGATCCTGACGCTCCTCATCTCTACAGGTCAGTAACAGCCACAGTCGCCTTGGAGGCACCGTCATTCGGCAACAACTGTTAAGATGCCAACGTAGCTGAGTACAAACCAACGTTCAGCAGTCACCTTCCCGTTGTATCCCATGCCCTGTTTGCCCAAACTGAGAATTACGTTCACGGCAGTAACAGGAAGAGATCGCTGTCCCGCCCTGCTGGGACGGAGGATGGACACGGCAGGACAGAACGGGGCACGCCAGAAGTGCTCGCTGATCTGCCGACAGCCTGAGGACACCTCTGCGGAGGAGCGCTGGGAAGACAGTGAAATCCTATTACCAAACACTGAGAAATTACGTATCAAGTGGTAAAAAGTTTACTATCACCATGTTAAAAAATAAAACACGATCACAGAAATCCTGTTGCCTCACAATCCTAATATTTTTGTGGGCACAACCAAAGTATGACTTAACAGCATGGATGCTTGGATACAGATTTCGCTAATATGGATTTCAGAACCCAAATAAATTCTGCACAGGGATTTTCACCCAGAGTTTAACTATGGGCTGCCACTACGTCATGCCTGCTCCCCTGAAGAATCACAAGAGCGTGGCCTACCACAAATAACTATTCTTCTGCCAAACCTAATCTGCATCTTTATATACATTTATGCCAATATTTTATATCCCAGCCTCCCTTTTAAACCAAAACTTTGGCTTACAAAGTATTTTTATTCCTCTCAATAGCTTTACTTAGATCATTAAGTCTTTACTACAACGTAAAAGAAAGGTTAGTGCATTTACAGCCGGCGCAACGAGAAACCTGACGTGGAGAAGGCTACTGCTGATGAGCTGTGGGAAGGCACTGAAATAACACCGGTGACCTGTTACGAGAGGAAGGAAAAGCATGTGGCCAGTCTTGTGTCAGATGCAAAACCTTTAATAGTTTAATTTGTTACATAAGTGAAACAGATCAATTGATTGCATCGCTGCCACACGGACATTTTGCCTGTCACGAGGAGTTTTCATAGGGAAGAGCGATCTTTATCGGGAAAGGTACTCTCGCTCTGCTTTCTCGCTAAGGGAGATCTTGCGACGTTTGACATGCCAGTTACAATTTACAGGACTCCTGACAACATCATCTGAGAAATTACACATTTGTGTTGGTCTTTTTTAGAAATCAGGTCCTCAAAGTGCGACCCCTTGTTTCTAACCATAGGCTATCTGACGAGAAGTGAATACAGTTGTCAGCTGGTGGGGCAGAAATTTTTAACGTCAAGAATCCGAGAATCTCTGAAAGATCCATAGCCTGTAGTCATGGCTGTCTAATATGAGTGGGTAGCTTAAGTAATTTGGGAAGAAAGGTTTATTGCCTGCCTGCACAGAGCTCTGACTGCCAACCTATATATAACATACATTTATTCTTTTTTCATTTCAAGGTGGGCAAAAATATGTCCTTGCACATTATACGAACTTAAAGTGGAATATATTACTAAGAATTTGAGGTGCCTAGCTCTCTTAGACTGCTTGAAAAAAATCAAAAACTGGTCCCTGAAGATATACAAGATCCCTTTAAGACATTCATAGATGATTGGATACCAGAAAATACTCTTCTCCTCTTACTTTCCTGAATATCTCATTTATAAACCATTGGTTTAAAATAAATGCATGTGCATTTATTAATTAAAATTAATATTTCTATCATTCTTTTTTAAGATTGTTGTGATTGTTTATCATATTTCCCATAACAACGTCTTTTGTGAATTCTGTTCATTTTTGTGAAGGTCTCGTGATCCAATCTCCAACCTATTTAAAAGAAAATGCTTTGTGTGCCATTTTGTACTCATGGTCGTTTGGAGTTCTATTTCAGCTTCATTAATATTGATGCAACTTGTCTCTCCAGTCATTCTCAGCAGATTCTTTGAAATTAATCTTCAGCATTTGCTGTGATTTGTTTCTGTTTTGTGCTTCATCCCTGAGTCCAGCTCTTCTCTAGTTAATTTTGTTTTCTTTATTTTTATCCACTTGCTATGACTGTTCTACTACTTGTGCCACTGTGGTGTGTCAGTCCTTTATGGGATCCCTGTTTCGTCTCTGCCTTTCACTGTGATTTTCCGTCATTATGGGCCTCTTGAATAAAAATGTAGCCCTTGTTTCTGACAAAGTCCATGTTCCTTTTCTTTTCTTTCTGTGTGATTTTCCATCATTACAGTTCTTAAATTTCTTGAATAATGATATATACTATGAACAAATGGATGGAGCAGTAATGGCTTCATCAGTGTTTTCTAAAATATATCTGCAGCTTTCAGAGCATACGGTGCTACAGCACAGTCTGTGCCATGTTTGTAAAAGCATGATTTTAAAAGTGTATTTTGTAGCCTATTGATGCCTATGCCACTCTGCATTAATAATTCGCCTTCTTTCTAACATTGTCTACTTCTCGGGATAGAGGTTCCAAAATGGTATTGAAGTTGAGGACTAAGTGTTAAGACTGTACATCTTTGAATAAAATGGTGAAAACATAATCACTTTGTGATGTTTACAGCAATACCACTATGTTATGGAAATAACAGGATTCTTGTTAGGCCTTTTACAAGCAGGATGTATTAATAGATTTCAGAATCCTTATTAAAATAAGTCAAGGTTCTAATTTGAAGCAGTGTATCATCATAAACAAGTAATCAGAATAAATGCTTTAAAAATCTACCTGCAAAAATGTGATAAATGAAAAGTTGTACTTTAGTACTAATTAGTTACATTTGAGTTATGTCAAATATGTGACAGAAACCAAAAGTGTGAAAATATTTAGAGTTAAAATCTCAATGAATAATGTCAGTTCACTGATTTGAACAATGGAAATCTTTAATATGCCATAATGTAAATTGGGGTAAAAATAGGGATGATATGATAAAATATTTCCTACCTTATTTGATAGTACTGGCACAGTAACTTAGTCCACAAAGTCCTTTAGTGATTGTAAAGGGGGAAGAAAGTTAATTACAAAACACTAACCAAGTACATCAATGACATTAGCATTTAGCATTACTTTTTTTTTTTTTTTACATCCTCTGTTAAATGATATCCATTAGCATTTCATTTTGGATCACAGATGGAAAGCTCAAAAGACGGTCTCAAAGGTCTGGAGTGGCTTGCAGAAGTAAGCCATTGTTTCAAAAAACATTTGTAATGGTATTTACAATTGGCTACAGTCTTGTCCACCAAAATAAATGGGTCTTTTGGTTTTAATCAGAGAAAACCTGGTTCCGTGGGCCCTGTTCTCTTCCATTTGAATTACAAGTCTCCAAATTCCTTGGAGTTCTCTCTAAGGGAGTGAAATGCACCAGTTGGTGGCTCTGGGTCACAGCCCGGGGGCTGGAGACACTGCCCCTTCCCCCCAGGGCAGCCGGTGGCCCGGGGCAGACGGGCCACCCGCAGAACTCCAGCCAGGCGCTTGGCGTGGCAGCAAGGCCAGCGGGACCAGCGTCCCCACGGCGCCTGAGCAAGAAGAGCAAAGCAGGTTTGGTAACTGGAACCAGGATCAGCCAAAAGACCAGTAATTGCCAGAAAAGCCCGTAGTGACAAAGCGGGTCTGTGGGTGAGCCAGGTAGCCAAGTCAGCAGGTCGCAGAACTGGGGCAGGCACACCTACAGGCTCACACCTGAGCGTGAGCGTAGCTCTCCAGCACAGACAGCAAGCCCCCAGCGAGACTCGCGCTCTCTCTCACAGCTCTCCTGACAGCACCCCACGCCAGCTCACAGCCCTGCACCGCATCCGAGCTGCCCCGACCGCAGGCAGCCAAGCCCCGGGGCGGGCGGGCAGGGACTGCCGCACCTCTACGCGTCGCTCGGGGCCCTGACGCAAGCAGCTTCCAATCACTGGTGCTGCCGACCTTGGAGCCTTGGCTTAGCCCGAAACATACAGCTGAGGATGTTTATGTATCCCATTCAGTTTATCTTCCAAAGAATCAGTGACTGTTTAATAATGTTTGTACTAATGATTTTTGTCTTACTACATTCCCTTACAATGCAAGCCTGGTGCACCAATGACAGCTATTTAGCTCCGCTGCCAGTTCAGCGAAAAGCCTTGGGAAGATGGCTAATTTATGATAGGTGTCTGCCAAATGATGATCCCACTCCAATTTTCTTACCTCACAGTGTTTCGCAGGTTGGAATGCGTAGGTAGGTGGCCAAGTTTGAATAGCTCTGTTATGTTAGTTCGGTAAAGGTGCAGTGTCATTCTATTTGGCTAACGCTAAAGCGTAACTGGTGTACAGCCTGACAGACATCTGAAACATTTACAGCCTCTGGAAAAGAAATCTACACTGTCACTTACAGGGCTGTGTCCAACCATTCTAACGAGAAGACAGAGATTGTTTTGCAGCACACAGTGGGAGAAGACTTAATAGAATCAGTCACAGTTTTAGTGGTACCTCTGCTTCAATACCCAATTTATGTCAATTTGTACCCAATTTTCTTAAGTAGATGGTTGAGAACAACATTACTATTTTTTATCTTCCAGGTAAGGGTATTTCTCTTTTCGTTTTAGCTGGGATGAGTTATGAAGTCACTTCTCAAATGCAAGTTTCAGTCCATCATTGAATAATAACTTGAATGATTGCCCCTCTTTTCTTAACTGTTAGATTGGAAACACACTTGCACAGCCTGAATCTGCAAGTTTCAGTCCTAATCATTCTTTGTTTCAGAGAAGTACTGGCAAGACTAGTATTTGACCACTATCCCTATCAATCTCAATACATATTGCAGCCCAAAAGTTATAAAAGGTTTCAAGTATATGTAAGTTGTTTTCTCTAACTCAGCAGACTCAGGGATGAAACTTCATGACGAAGGTCTTGATTTTGTTACGCAAAGAGACAAGCAAAGCGAAACGATAATTAAAACACGCAGAAAAGAAAAAGGCTCACTGTGTAAAAAAATGCAGTTAAAAAATGAAGAAAATCAATAGTTAAGAATTTTGCCTCAATAGCCACTCTACTTTACAACAAAAACAGGAGCTCATATGTTCATTGCTTATTTCACTGGATAAAACTGGAAATCCAGATGACTTCACAGGTGAATCTTAGATAAAGTTAACCATTTTCACAGCAATTATCCATGATACTTTTCATGTTGGCTAATGCTTTCTACATGATCCCAGCAGAAACACAGGCTACTTTTAAAGGCATTCAACAAACAATCAAGAAAGATTTTAAGTCATTGACAGTCCACCCCAGTGCAAATCTCGACGCACTTACCAACTCACGACACTTTCTTGTAGGAAACCGGTGATGATATTCTGCCTATATCTGCAGATTTTTGAGCTGTTAGCATGTGGCAACACAGGAGATCTCCTATCAGCTCCCTTTCGGTCTCATGGGTCATACATTCAAGGGAATTAGCAACAGCAGCAGCAACATTTGCAAACTCATCTATCTGCAAGGCAGAGTAAGAACTCCTCTTGATTCAGGCCAAAAGTGATCTTGAGTTTCTCCCGTTATTTCTTCTGGGTTTTTTTGTTCAGCACTTGGTGTATCACTAGAATTAGATGAGACTGAAATACCATTTGCCTCAGGATTCTTTTGAGCTTAAGATTCCCACTTCTCTGGAGAGGTGTACTGTCAAGCACAAAATGCCTAAGAACAGCATTCAGTCAGGAAAGAGATGACGGTCACTAGTGCCAGTATTCATCTCACTGCTGTGATAACATGAGGAGCTAGATGACCTCCACAACATTGAAGCTGGAGTCGTATCTGCTGCTAGATCATCAGCTATGCTAGCCTCCAAAATATCTTTTAATAGCCAGATTTGGTAAAGCACTTGGTAAAAGCCCCCACATTGTTTGTATAGATCATATACAAATCCCAGCCACCTCCCCAGTCTGTACCTGGAAGTATGAGTGACCAAGCAGTCATGATGTAGTGTCCACTTCTTAAAACCAGGAGAGGAATAAGGCAATTAAAAACCTGAACTGGCCTCTTATCCAGCCTTGTAACACTTAGCACTTGCTCAAATGCCTTCTGCACAGCTGAGAACCATCAAGCTGTTTTAGAAAGAGGCAAGCAAGGGCTCTTGGGAAACAGCCAAAGCTCAAGGACTCTTTGGCACCCTTAGGGCTTAGAAAAGAAAACCTAGAAAGCTCCTCTAGTGTTTCAGGAAACTGCAAGATGCGTTAAGACCATTAACTGCACAATTACAGGTGATGTTCTGTGGATGAACATAGTTTCTCAGCCAGCTTTCACAAATTCCTTTAGAAACAATCCAAAGGTCCCAGCAGCCTGTGAATCACAAACACTGTCTGGGAGATGCTGTGTCTAAGATTATTCTGTGCACAAATGTAATCATTACATTTACAAAATAAATATTTTCTGTGTGTTTTTTTTCTTACTTCAGAGGTCAATTTCATATCAATATTATCTAGTACACAACTTAGTGTTATATGCTATGCACTGAGATTGTTTACAAAATAGTTTCCAAAGTAGTTTTACCTCTTTTATTTTCTCAACTTAAGGTCGAATGAGTATGTATGCGCTCAATGTTCAACCATCACAGAACTCAAAAATCCCCCAAAGTTATGACTTTGACTTGAAAATAATATGTAGCATTTTGAAGAAGGGAAGAAAAGTAAACCAATGACTTAATTTTTGATTTTTGCATCTCTAAGGGAAGCTGATAACTCCCTTTAAAAATTTCAGCCTTCAATAAATTTATAAATATGCCTGGCTGCAGCTACAAGTGGGACGCAGAAGCTGCAGGATACTGAAGCCACTCCCATAACATTTAAGCAAGGATGTACATCAAACCGGGAGATTTATAGTAATCCCCTGCTATTAGACACATTTTTCCCGCAAGTGTGAGTTCCCCTATTAGCTGCTCAGCAGGGGACTCCATTTACCCTGCAAGCTTCCTGAAGTGGTCTGATGCATGCAATATGTTTAAATTTTGGGAGAACCACAAACAGCAATATCTCCAGAGTATAAAACATGACCTATTTCTTTAATTGCTCACAAAACAAGACACGTCCAAAGTGACATGGATACAAATAGTTTAACCTGAACTTGCCTAGAGCCAGCTCTGTAAATCACACACCGTAAGGAGGATTTGGTTGTGAAGCCTCGTCAGTTAAGTCAACAATCCATCAGATGAAAAACTGATGCTCCAGTATCTCAGGGACCAGCCTTCTTGGAAAGAAGAAATTATAACAACCACGAGGCCACCTCAGGCTTTGATTAGTCTTCCTGTACCTGACAAAGAGCCCACCAGTAAAAAGCATTTTGTCAGCAACTTCAGTACTGCAGTTTTATATTCCTGTAATTCCTAGAGACCGCAAGAGTTCAGCATTTTCAAAATACTTGATATCTTAAGGCTTTAAGGTTTTTCTCCCTTTTCCAGTATGTACCTTTCAGCATTATTGACTGAAGAAATACCAGCCTACTTAATTTTGAAATGTGAAATTGCGATAGATTGTGAACTGCGGTAGGTATGTGCATCTACAGACCGGGAATTCACCCAGGGGAAGCACCTGAACAAAAATCTCCTGACTTAAAAAGCCCTAGATGCTGTGTCTTGTGGATACTCACTAAAATGTGCTTGTGATTAAGAAGTTCGAGACTCTCTTTTGTTTAGCTGAGATTCAAGATAGTAATTTAAAGTCACAAAACCCTGAATCACAAAAATTTGTCCCATTCCTGCTTATTAAAATATTCTGTTAAAATCTTTATTATATTATCTCTGTGACGAGGTGAATGAACACTAAAAAGAAAGTTCTGAAGTTAGATTCCAGTATCAGATAATAATTTGGTTAGGTATCAAGACATTTGATTACAGGGCTTTTATTTACTATTTACATTTTGTTGTCACATCATCTAGCTTCAACTCTTCTGAAAGAGATTAAATGGAGACTATTTTTAATTTTGATACCAACAACTGCGAAATAATCCTTGAGATTTAGTGATACCAGTCCAGGAATGCTTACAATTAAACAATTTGCAAATGTGGGCTACACATAATTAGTATGGCTTGCTGAATGAGCTCTTTTCTTTGCATTTTTAACAGTCATGGCTATGTTGATCTGAAGACAGAATCACTTCAGTGTCAATGTCCATTTTAGATAGTAGTGCACTGCTGAAAGCATATTCATCTTGTAACCACTACCCATCACTAATAGAGACCTGCGTTTGGAAGGATTTTCTTCAAACTGATAGATCAAATGTGAAACTGCTCACAAACGCAGGTTATGAGTCTTTTCAATTGTGCATATCTCTGTGGCTACATACGACTTCCAGCCATTATAAATGGGGGGGGGGGGGGGGGGATCAGTAAGAATTACAGGTACACCTCATCTTTTGACAGTGTTACATCTGGACTGTTGCAGCATTGCACTGGCATGTTAAATGACAACTTGTATATTCACAATGTTAATGTATTCACAGCAATTAATTTACATTTTGCTTCCATCATAGAAAAATTGATTTTTAAAAAATCAATACTTTTTGCTTTTTTTTTCCCCTTTGGCTTGTTCCAAAATAGAAAATAAAGTCACAAGTTTCTTTTGGTTTGGAATTTAAAAGCTATATATGCAAATGAGGTATAGGCATAGGACGCCAGAGTTTGGTAGATCTTTTCTCCTTTTCATTTAATAAAATAAATACTTGTATGCAAACATCAGATCTCATCCTAGAGCTAATATATACAGCTAATATATAATTACTATGAGATTAGATGTGATCCTAATCTAGTAGTAATTAGGGTATAAGTGAGGTAGGATTTTTTAAATGAACCCTTCATTGCAGACCAGTTCAGTATCTCTTAACATCCATTCAAGTCCTTTGATTGGAAAGACTCTAAATACCGTAGTATTTTACGTCCTTAGACAGAGTAAAACTTTTTTTGGCAGAGTAAAGCTTCTTTTATCAGTAAAGTTTCAGCATTTAAGAAGATTCTTAAACTATATAGGAATTTAACTACAGGCAAAAGTTCTGAGGCCCTGTGACCGATTTCAGTGGGAGCATTGCTCTTCAAGACGGTTATACACAACTGGTTTTCCTGAGTCTCGTATCATTCGTATTTTACTGTATTAAGAAATCTGGCTAATAGCCCCAAACTGTTCTCTGCTGGGTACCCAATGTTAACCAAACCCAGGGTTCTGCACACTCATACACAACGTGGGCTTTTGAAGAACAAAGCAATGGTAACCAGAACTCCCTACGCTGCTGAAGGAGCATCCTTTCCGACCACAAAGTTAGAGGAAAAGTTTTGGCGCAAGTAGAGACAAGAGTTTAATATATTCCTAAAGAATAGTTTAATTGGCTTTCTATAACTATTTCCCTCCTGCTCAGATATTGGTATGCCCCCATTTCTATTCTCCTAACCATGTGGAACACATACTCTTCTGCCACATGTTAGATTTCATACTTTATATTATTTAAATACCACGGCACTGTGTGTTATTAATAAAATCTAAATATTTTGGAGCTGTTTGTTAAACAATTTTCTAGCATCAAAACCTTACAAAATCACAATCTGAGACACTCAGCTGCCTTGAAGCTCTCTTCAGAGAACACTTCAAAGAGGAAGCCTTTTGTAGAGGTCACTTAACTATATTCAACCCTGTAAATGCAATGAAATATTTTTTGTTTTAGAAGTTAGCAAGAAAAAAAGTTATGTAATTGTTTTAAATTGTTGGACTATTTAAAAAGTCATGTTAAAATAGTTAAGTTCCATGATGAGACTTGTCTTATAACTTTTGACATGCATAAGCTATAAAGTATGCCTATTATTAATTTCAGAAATAGTTTTGGATACCTACACTGAATTAAACTGTCACAGTTGATGTAATTATTAAGCAAGATTATAGACCATGCTCGGAAGTTCAAATAGTGTGCATTTCAAAAGTCCCCTCAGTAGTTATGAGTTCTAGAGCAACCTGCAATGACTGGTCACACTGGAGCGGGGTATGAAAGCTCTTTTTGTTTAAAGCTTGTCTTCTCAACCCTAGTTGCAGCAGAGTGGTGTGAATGCAAGAGATTTTAGTTGTTAATAAATTCAACGCATCTCATTAACATTTTTCACACGCACATACAACCAATATGGAGCATAAAAAAGGAGCATGTAGTACCTGTCACTTGATTTCAAAACTGCGGATTTGTTGCCTGTATGAAATTATCTGTCTGAGTAACCCTACTGCGGCAAATGAAATCTAGTGGACAGTCGTGTGGATGAACATTCTTAACATTACCAATCAAATTGCAGGTGTCTGTAGTACCACATTCACCTTTTCATATCAAGTGATGTGTGATCAAGGAGTGTTAGATCAACCCCGACACAGCTCTGTTGCTAAACCAAAAAGAGATACTCAAGCAGACAGTCTAATGCTGGACCTGCTGCATCCTTAAAAGTGGAATTAGCATCCTTAAAAGCAGAAATACATCAATGTGTGTACACTTTTAAATACTCTGAAACGTGGGGGAAATTAATTTGCTTACAGAAATATTTTCAGCTACACATTAGGAAAAAAATCTGAACCACACAGGAAAAAATTGCTATCTATTCTGAATTTTAAATAGAGTGACAGGATTTGCGATGCTGTTTTCAATGCTGCTGTTTTCAGGTTCACTGAAATGTTTGATACCTTCACAAACTAAACAGAAGATTCGATCTTACGGCAGTAGTGTCACTGAAGCCTGATGACCAGACAACCACTTCATTTTAGAATGTCATTTACACTTGTTCAAATCTGGAATATCCTCTCTGGAATTAATTTAAACTACTCTTGTGAATGTAGATTTATGGAAAAGAGTATGGAAATTAAAGCATTGTTTAGCAACAGTTTTTACTTTTAAAGATTTAAAAATATTCTTTTTAGCTAGTACAAAGAAAACATGGGCACACATGCATGCATCGGGATGTACACACTCGCGCACCTCCCCTAGAAAAGTAGCATGCCAGTATTGGCTGGCTAGCTGCTAGTCATTTCGATCCAGGTAATCAACATAGAAATAACATATAGGTAAATTTTCTTCTCCTCTGAGAAATTTTAGATAACAACACTGAGGTAATTCATGGAACCTTTTCTTATTCTGTGTTAACTGCGTAAAAAAACCCAAACAACTTACACTAAAACATGGGTCTAGCTGATCATAAAATTATAAAAAGCTGATTACAAAATAAGCCTTGCAAAATTAAATAGTTTTGCCCCTGTTTCCAGAAACAAGATGGTATTAGCAGACAAATTATTAAATATAATAATCTGGACATATTTGCCACTGTCAAGTGTGTGGAGGGCCTGGAAAAGTGATTATTTCTTAGTCATGCAAATTATTTGAATCCAAAATAAAATTGCCAGTGTTTCTGGGGCAGCATCAATGTTTAAAGCAGATTCCTTTTCTTTCACTTTTTCCAATTGTTTTTATAGTAACTTTTGTTTCATTATGATAAACCATTCTCATCTACAGCTTTTACCTTAAGAGTTTAGCAAAATACATACTGTAGAATAGGGAGAAAAATACTGGCCTCCTAAAGGACTTGTACCTCCTTTCTTCCTCCTTCTCCTTTTTTTTTTTTTTTGTTATTGTTGTTATACCTATGTCTCTAAGGTCTGTCTCTTGGTATTTGGTACACTATCGCTATGTTAAAGGAGAACCTTTACAGTTCGGTCCGATCTAGTTTTTCAAGCGTGGGGCAAATTCTGCTGACAGGTATCAAGCGCCTTGTCTCCTGGCAGATGATCAGTTGTGAATCCCATCCTTACTGATATTTGCTCTTTAAGGATGGAAAAAACCCACAACATGTTTTACAAAGCTCAAATTGGCCTTATCAAACAAAACATCTGCTAGATTTGTGAGTGACTTGTGACAGCAGGAGACATCAGCACTGGCCTCCCCAATAGAAGTCACTGTAGTTAATGGAAGCTATTATGGAAGAATTCTGGCAAGAATATTTTTTTTTCCAAACAGCTAAAAAAAATTAAAAGAAAAATATGTTATGTTGTTATGGTAACAGCTATTTGAAAAATACTGTAACAAAAGGCAATCGAATATCAAACTACCAAGCTGCTAGTTTGACTATTTGGTTTTCTTTTTAAGTAGTTTATTTACAGAGGTGCCCTCCCTCTTCCTTAGGCAGCCACAAGTGTGAGTGTGCAGGCTCAGGTAAGAAACCATCTGCAAATAGTTTGTGTTTGTAGAATTTCAGTCTTGGAGCTGCAGAACTCCAGATACCACAGATTTTACACATCACTAGAACATCCAGTGTTATATGGGCTGAGTCCCTCCTTCGCATGGCAATAAACCCACGTTTTGTAGCATTTCCAGTCTGCACTTTTGGCACAAAGAGGTGTTCCTGCACTCCTGTCGCTTCACGGGCCTCTGCAGGTACCACATCTACTCCCTGCAAAAGTGCAGTATCGCTTCTCTGCAGTCTGGGAATGAGCACCTTCCCAACCGCTGGGAAAACAGGGTTCCAAAACTCTCAGGAGTTAAAGCAGAATGCAGCAACACACCTCTCCAAAGCCTGCAATGGTATTTTGCACTTTACAATATTTCAGAAAATTTTCTCTGAATGAGCACGAGTTTCTACATGCGCTAACTTCAACATCTTACTTTGAATAGGAGCACGCAGCCCTCACTCGGATAAAGCTTCTGTTGAAGTTAGCGCATAACGACTTGGGTAATGACTGAAAGGTCTGGCTACTTGATTTTACACACTGATGTGTGTACAGCGATAATATGAAAGAGCTGGAGGACACTGCCACCTCTTCCTCTTAAACCTGTGCTTTCAGCCATCATGGTTACAGAAAGACAGACAAACAGCACACATTTTTGTGGCACTTGTCTCAGGCTGAACAAACCTAGGAGCTTTGCTAAATTTCCTCCAAACTGCATAATGGAGGATCAAGTTATGCTGTGTAAGTATCACATAGGAATTGTGAACATCATATTTCTTAAAACACAGGTGAGATTTTAGAAATGTGAAACTTGCATTTTGTTTCACTGCTTTCAATCCCTCTGAGGTGTTTAACAGTCTGCATTTACCAAGAGCGCCATGTTAATGAGAGTAACTAACATGGTTTATCTAACAGGATTACAAATGGGGGGGCAGGGCGATAGAGATGTTGGCTTCTAGTCGTTTGCTGTAACTGAGAACTTTGTAGTCATGTTGTTTTCTAAATAGACAAAGGTTTGTTAGTGTCAACACTGAAAATCAGGCATGTTCATGTGCAAGAAAAGCCACAAGAAATATTAGATAGCAAAAAACCACAACAGCTTATTTTGCATGATTTTGCAAAAGAGAAAGTGAGCTATCTGTTCTCTGTGACTGTCCAAATTCAGCAATCATGTGCTACGTAGGTCCTACTGGCACTCATGTGTATATGGGACTGGGTTTGGAAACCGAATGCAAATGGTGGTATTTTCTAACCCACTCAAAAATCCCTTGAGCATTTCAGACATTCCAGTCAAAGTGATTCTTTAATGTGGGACCTGCTTACCACATTTGTTTTACATTAGAAAATGCTGTATAGGTTGTTTACATTTGGAAAAGTCAGTGGAGAGAGATTTCTGTAAGTGTTCTGAAAGAAAGATTGCACCGTTAGTGTAACAAGGACAGTTATGGACAGACACGGGTAATAGCTGTTTAGAAAATGTTAGGAGCATTATTGTGGATAATAGACATTCTTTTCTTAGCATTGCCCTTGCCCGAGTTTCATTTTCCATTGGTGGTGTCCGCCTAGATTGCTTAAGACAGCTGTAGTCTTCTCATTTACGTTACGGTAACAAAAAGTTGACTGCTGGGTTGTCCCAGATGGAGTTCATCTGTACAAAGGTCTGAAACTGTGAGGGAATACCTAAAATGTCAGGCATGTCCAGTATCTACTGCTGCTGCAAATTATCACCTCTTCCAGGTCAGAAAGGCCATAATAATTTCCAGCTCTATTTTTCTAAAAGCCATTTTCATTTAATCTGTCCTTTACAAATGGTAAATTTAATGAGAACTTCAGGAATAATTCAAACTAAAATTAAGAAAAAATCTTGATATATACGTTTTCAATTCAAATGTATTTCAGTAAGCAACAACCTGGCCACTATTGAAATAGTTCTCAAGTACTATTGAAATAATAGGTATGTTCGCAAAGGAAACCTGCTTTCTTTTAAAGTGACTGTATGCATTATTTCAGCTTCTTCTGATAATAGCACATTTAATACCAAGGCCAAGATGCAATCAATCTTTTTTGTTGGAAGAAGGTGTTATATTGTACCCGTATGCTTACATTCACCTAGCAGTTTCAACCCGCTAAGCAGCCTGAAGTTCAGCAGGGCTGCTGCTTGCTTGGCCTCCGCTGTTTTCCTCTTGCCTGCTTTGCAGGGCTGGGGGGAGCAAAGGAGGTGAGAGTGGACGGGGGAAAAGGAAGAGGTCTGTCTCTAAAGAGACACTGAATTAGACTGGAGTGAATAGTTGACGTCCTCTGTAATTATACACACATTGAACTCTTTACAGTTGACTTAAGTTACTTCGAACTGCATTGGTGTGGCTCTCCATATTGATTAAAAGCAGCATCTATTTACCCTAACAATAAATGTGGAGATTAGTAAAAGTTCACTTGATCACAATAAGACGACTGATAATTAAAGGGCAATGCAACCCAGATGGAATGTAAGTGCCTGAAGCAGCATGTTAGGAAGCATAGGCTGCTTTTGTACAAGAGAGTATACGTGTATAGGTTAAGGCTTGTCCCTTCAAGTAGACAGTCTTTGTAGAGATACTTGAAGTAGAGGAAGGCCAGAACCTGTCCTGAGAAGGTTGGCCCGGCAATTCTCCTGGGCAAAGTGACAAATACAAAGCTCTGGAAAAGGAAAAAGACTTCAAAGCACAATGTTACTAAATAGACGATCTCTACAAAACCTTTGAAAGAGGCCTCCACATCTTTTATTCTTCTTTCACGTCTCCTCCATGAGAAAGAACAAGTTTAAGGTAAGCAGGACACACTGCTGATTCTATGGGTTAAGCTCTTGACGGTGTAAGCTCTATAAGAAAGGGAAGAACGGGATTTGGTATGTGACAGACTCAATAGAAACACTCCTTCTCTCGTTATAGGATCTCCGATAGGGAAGGGGGGGGACAGCTCTTATTCCTACTGTATCTATCATTCGGTTTACATGGTAGACATTGCATTTTACTAATCCCTTTTTATCAAGAAAGCAAGCAGCTGATAACTAGAGAAGTAAGTGAATAGTCTCAATCCCATATGGACAACTTGGAAAATCAGATTCTGAAGTGGCTGTACCCGTGCTTTGTAACAAAAGGGTCCTATCTCTTGATAGGACTTGACACCCATCCCTTGTTTCTTTTCTTTGTACCCATATTGATGCACTGTGTGCTTACCTCCTCACAGAAAATGATGTGATAAAATGGTGACTTTTGACAAGCATTGCAGCGATTTCCAGAGACCAGAATGTAGAAAATAGTAGACCAGATGATTGTTACTGAAACACAAATGATAATTGGGATCTTAAATTAATAACATTCTCCCTCGTGTGATATCTCAAAATAACTTTCCAGCTGAACTAAGACTTAAAAATATTTTGGTTTTGTTTTGTTTTCTTTTGTTTTTTTCTCTAACAAACACTGTCACCAGTCACACTAGCCTCATCGAAGTCCCATTTTAAAGAATGGCTTAGTTAGTTCACGTGTGGGGTTTTTTTCTCAGTAGTTTTAATTTGGAACATGTCAGAACTGTTCAACACCAAGCCAAAGATTCATTCGGTCACTTTGTAGCCATAGAGAAGACAGTAATTTTGCAGTGCTAAGTAGCAAGGTGAGTAAGGTTAGCAAAAAAGTAAAGAAAATGCAAGAAACAGAGGCTGTCCACTGAATGAATGACAAAGCATGGTCCTATTCCTTCTGACCTGAATCTCTGTACCCCTAACAGATTGTTGGCAAGCGCAAAGCCACCAGCCTCTCCCAGCCTCTCGCTTTGGGGCTGCCAGGAGCTGGGAGGAATTTCCCAGGCGCGAGAGGTTCCCTGGGTCTTCTGAAAGGAGACAAATACAAACAGACCCAAGGCCTACAGGGCGGCTGCTCTGGCTTTGCTATTTTGTAATTTCTTTATTGTAGAATGGTTAGAATAATTATCCGTGGCGAAGAAGGCTGCACGTACCCCCATCCTCCATCACCTGGCACATCCCAGCCCGCTCTCTGCTCTGTAGCTAGCTTGGAACTTCCAGGGCTCGTGTTTCTGTGGCCCCAATGTCATTAAAAGGCTACAAAAAGCTACCCAAACACTTTGTTAAACACACGTGCAAGCCACTGCTTTCCTCCTTGCGTTGCATATGCACAGCAGATTAGGGGCTTGTTTAGGAAGCAGTCAGGAATCTCTTTGTTTCCTTCTTTCAGGTACAAGGTGAATTAATCCCTTTGGAAACCGGCAAATCCATCCTTCCCCTCCTCCCCCCATCCGCCTGAATTCTTCCAGCCTACCTCTCTTGACAATAAAGACAGATAAAACTCGGATAGCCTTCCAGACGAAGGAATTGAGCCTGTTTCTTTGCATACAAGTTTCCTAAATAAATCGCTTTTGTTGTTCAAAGCCGTGATGAATGGAGACACAGGGCCAGGTTGGTCGCTGGAACAGTACAATGGATGTAAGAAGGTTTTTTTCTTTGCCATATAAATCATTCACATTGTTTAAGGTACATTGATCAATCTAATGGCTTGTAATAGGCTCCTAATTGCCACTAGGAAAGTACTGCAAGCTTGCATTTGAACGTGAAATGGTTCATGATCTGAGCTGAAATTCACCTTAAGCCTGAGCTCCAGTAATTACGGAACACAGAAGGAGCACAATGAGCGGTTCCCAGTCCTTCCTCGCCCTAATCCCGGGACAGGGGGAGGGGGGAGAGGGGAACATACGAGTGGGGGGTCCCGTGTGTCTTCCTCTTCCAAACCAGCAATTCATTAACGGGCGAAACCTGCAGGAGGATTTATTGGTCATTGTGGACCGAAGAGAACTTTGTAACGTCAATCATCCCGCCTATTACGCTCCCACATCTCTCTATCTGCAGATAGACAGCTTGCTTAATCACAGCCAACATTCTGAGTCATGCCTGGCTAAAAATGTCATCGAAGAAGCTAGGACGGTACCAGAAGCGGGGTGCCAGGGGAAGGAAAGGCGGGGGCAGGACCGCTCCGCGGTGCGGCCGCTGCGGGGAGCGGGGCCGGCGGCGCGGGCGGGCGGCGGGGCGGCCGCTGCGGGGAGCGGGGCCGGCGGCGCGGGCGGGCGGCGGGGCGGGCGCGGGGCTGCCCCGCCGGCGCGGCGGCCGCGGCCGAGAGCGCGCTCCGCCCGGCCGAGCCGCCAGAGCTGCTCCGGTGGACGCGCGTGGAAAGGCGCTTCACGCTGCGTGAACGGGTCCAGCCGCTCACCGATTGAACTCCTTCTACTTAGAAACACCTTCGTTTTAAGAAAGCTTGATGAACGCCAGCGCTGGCTGAATTTCAAACCTGCTGCAGCCTGGGCTCGTCATGTCGAACCTATACATCGCAGCAGCACTGTAAAGCATGTGAACCAAGAGAGAAAATCCTCGTACGGTGTTCCCCGGGCGATGTTCCTCAGACTTCCCTACCAAGGCAGAAAACAAGTCTGTGATGCTGTTGAATAAGCTTCCAATAATTGTAGTAATTAAAATCATCATACAGTCTGCAGTCACCTTCCTTCCTTTGACACTAGTCTTCCCTTCAATTGTTAACGTGTCTTCGGCTGAGATAAACAGAACAAGGGAGGCTGAAAATACATGGTCCAAATAAATTTAGCGGAAGAGAATTAGTTCCACAGACAGGTTTTCGACTGCGTTCTGTAGACAAGAGGATTTCTGAAACTATCGTGCAGATTTTTTAAACGCAGGGGGACGTGGGTCGCCCTGTTACTCCTAACCGGTGTCACCTTAAGGATCGAGGAAAAGCTGAGAGCCCAGCCTGACGCTCCACCTCGGGGCTCTGGGCGCGGGGGGCAGGAGGAGAGGGAGCGCATTCTGTAACAAACAGCGTAGGAAAGCTCAAGCAGAAATTGTTGGAGAGTGCCATAATTTCCATTTAATTTCCATGATCTATTTGATCCCAGTGCTTATTCCCCTTTTATTAACGGTAAAAGATTTCCTTCTAATCAAAAGCTGCACCTCATCTTTACCCACAAATGAAAAACTCCACAGCAGAAAGAATTCAGTGGACTCAACAGGCACCAAGGTCTGTATTTTAACACCATCTCTACATATCCTTCCCCCTCTTAATACCTGCTCTTGGGCAGAATAGTGGGGAAGCCTTTTCTTAACTGAAGTTATTAATTTATCACCAGGTCCCCCTCCGCGTTGCTCTGATAATCAGTGGTGGTTTCTAGATCACGTAAATGAAAAGTGTAATTGAGAGAGAGAGGGGGGTCGCACGGAAGTCCTGTTGCTAAAAAAAAAAAAAAAAAAGAAAGAAAGAAAGAAAAAAAAAATCTGGCAGGACGCAATTATTTGTCTCGGCCATGAGCAGTTTGCCTGTTTCCTGCCCACGTCCCTTCTGTCTGGCAGAAAACGGGGCTGCTTCTCTTGAACTTGGAAGGGTTTGCCCCCTTCCCACCCGTAACATCCATGTGTAAAACTCCGTGCCCCTCCTAGGATCCAGGGGAAATTGTAAAGCAGCCTTACATTTAACTGCTGTTAAATCGATTTATTTGGAAAATATTTGGCAGCTCTTTCCCAGAGCTCTGTTTGAACAGAAGAGCCATTCCATCTGACGCTCTTGAATATGAACCCAGGAGCCTCCCAATCAGCTTTAATGAACGAATTGTTTCCCAGCTTTACCTCCTAAAGACAGCAACTTTGGTAGTTGCACAGATCAAAAGACACGCGTAAAGGGAAGATGGGAAACAATATTGTTCAAAGGAAGTGAACTGTTGCATTTAATTAGGCTATTCTTCTTTATTAGTATTCGTATTGAGATTTTTTTTTTTTTTAAGATTTATGTTGATTTAACCGTAATGTATTTATGATGTAAATATATTCCGAGAGGAAAACGTCACGGATCAATTGTAAAGGACCCGGATACATAATTTTAAAAAATCAGTTTCAGTTTATATGAGGTTCTCACCCCACTTTCGCTTCTTAGTCAGATTTGTTTATGCAGAATCGACATTTAATAGTGCTAATTGCACTCCAGTTAAATTGCCCTGATTGCAGAAAGGGAAGCAATTTTCGTGCTCTCTGTCTGGGTTTGGAAGAAATTGTTTTATATTCACCTCTTTATAAAGAAGTGGAGATAAGGCACCCAGCCTTTGCACAAATTGCACTTATGGGCTGACTGGCAGCATTCAGGCGCTATAATAGAGCATTATTTGGCCGTTTTGAATAATGTAAAGCATTTGCTGAAAGCTATTCTCCTGAAAATTGCTTTAACTTTTAAAAGGGTGATGATTCACTCCAAACCAGGCCTTTGTTACATTGTCATTATCCCCCCAAATGTTTTAACAGTCAGCTCAACACTTTAGCATAACACATTGATCTTTGTTTAAAAACTCGATTTTTGGAGAATGAAAAAAATCTGTCAGAAAAGACTTGACCCCCTAAAGATTTTAGCGGCGTTCCCCCTTCGGCCGCCTCTCGCTCAGCCGCTCCACCGCCTGCCTGGTCCCCGCGGGGCTGCGCCCCTTCGCCGATCACAAAGGGGCGAGGAGGTGGAGGTGCGGCGGGCAGAGCCGGCCGCCTGCCCGCAGGCACGGCAGAACCCCGCGTGGCCGCGGGCGCGCCAGCGGGCAGCGGATGCCTTTACTCGCTGAGGTAGCGGCAGCGTTTTCAAACGTCACGCTCTCGATCTGCCTTCCAGCCGTATTTTATTTATGACTTTCCCCGGGGAGAGGGGAAAGACCCTCTCCCCCCGCCGCCCCGGGGCTGGCCAGCAGCGCCTCGCTGCCACTTGACGACCACCTCGGCAGGCTCCTGGGAAGGAGCGGGTTCCCCCCGGAGGAAGGAAGGAGGGAAGGAAGGAAGGAAGGAAGGAGGGAGGGAGGGAGGGAGGGAGGAAAGGAGGGAGGGAGGGAGGGAGAGAGGGAGGGAGGGAAGGAAGGAGTCACCTGTTGGGCGAGTGCTCCCGGGTGCCCCTGTCGGACTCGGCGCCTCGCCCGCGGGGGTTAGGTCGCTCCCCCCGCCACCGCCTTTCAAGCGCCTCCACCCGTCGAGCGCTACAGCCCCCCCGGGTAAAGCCGCCGCTCGTGACCCGCTCCGGGCAGACCTTTCGGAGGAAGGGCTTGCGCTGCGCTCCCCGGACCCCTGCGCGGGCTGCGAGGCAATGTGGAAAGAATTAAGCGCAGAACACTATTTCCTCCTACTGCCCCGATTCTGTTTAATACGCGGCGACGAAAAGGCGAGCGCCCTTTGAAAATAGCCTTAGACGTTTCCATAAAAGCTAATCTCCGGGGACACCCTTCCCTAGCGAGGCAGGCGTCCTGCAGATTGCATAACACACCGTACAGCAAAACGCGATGCCCGCCTTATCTAAGCACGGGGGAAAAATGTATCAAAACAAGTAAAGAAAAGCGAAATCCCCTCAAATTGGCGGTTTCTCCGTCTTGCTCCTTAGAGATGCCTATTTTGCATCTGCTAGGAGGTTTGACACCGGATGGCTGAGGCGGCACCGAGGAGAAGGAAATATTGACTCAAATGCAGAGCAAGCGCCCGGCGTTGCTTGAACGCACTCGTATTTCTGGTTCAGAACTGTACCCGGCTGCACTGGGGACGGCAGAAGCAGAGGGAAAAGCTCCTATTCCCAGCCTTACGGAGACGATCGCAATGATGAAAAGTTGCACGCCTACTGATCTTCCGCGGACGCGGTACGGGCAAGTTCTAGCCAATGACTTAAGAAGCCTCCAATAATTACAAATCAAAGGGACTAGCTTGCAAGACATTGAGGAGCCGAGGTTTGGACTTACATTTCGCACATGCAGAGAGCAGGTAAAGTCTCTGTCGCTCACTGGGCGTGTGGAGTGTGCACAGTGCAGAGGCCACAGGCAAGTGCTGGGGAGGCTTATTCCAGCAGCGCCCTAGCACTGCTAGGAGGGAGCAAGCCTTCTGCCATTAGCAGCACTGTTTCCACGGGGGGATATGAGGCTTGAAGAACGTGCTGCAGGCTGCGAATTTGACTTTCAAAGTATTTTGCCGGGGATTACTCTGTAAAATAAAATCCTCTCTCTTAAGCGACAGGATGTCATATGCCCCTCGCCCCCACTCCCGCCCCGGTACGAGAGCAAAGGGATGCCTGTCGGTTGCCTGCCTTGGGATTTTTAGGCGCTTTATGTAACTAAAAAGCCTCCTCGGTTCCTTTTGCAAAGAAAGTAAAAGACATACGTCGTGCTCGGAATCACTTCTCGCATTTCGCAAAGCAAAACCAAAAAATTAACGTGTTTTCATAAAATGTCATTAGGCGCTGTTAGGTTATTTGTATCCAACGCGGACAGCTGCCCAATGGCCTGCAAAGGAAGCAAAGGGCCTGTTGAGTAAAGGCAGTGCAGGCACGGTTTACTGGGCGCGAGGATCGCAGGTGACCGAATAAGCAGCGGGGGATCTAACACCTCCTGCACAGTTTACAGGCGGCGGCGGAGCGGCGTCAGGCGTGACACCAGCCCTCCGCCGCCGCTGACCCCCGCTCTCGACTCCTGCCCTCTGCGGCTCCCCTCGCTCCTCCCGCAGCCGGCCGGTGCCGGGGCAGCGTCACCCCGGCCGCACGTCGCCCGGCTTCTGTCGGCGGGAGTCACAACCCGGCGGGCAGCCGGGGCTTGTAGTTAATTGCGGCGCAACCGCCGCAGTCCGGCGCGGGGAGTTTTCTCCCCGCGCGCTGACTGGCACGCGCCCCGCGCCCCGGCGCCGGCACCTCCGCGCAGCCTGATTGGCTGCCGGGCCGCTCCGGCCCGCTCCGCCCGCGCCCTCATTGGGCGAGCGCCGCCGCCAGCGGTACTTCAAAGCGGGCGCTGCCCGCACTTAGGCAGAGTTTAGCCCCGCCGAGCCGGAGTGTCCTTAGTGCCGCCGGGCAGCGCGGGGCGCACACCGAGCGCCGTCCCCCTCCGCCCTCCGCCCAGCCCAGGGACGTGCTATGGCTACGTCTATCCTCGGGGTAAGTCGGCACCGCGCGATTCCTTGCGGCTTCTCGGCAGCGGCTTCGCTGCCCTCTGGAAAAACTGTTGCTGCTGCTGTCGCCGCGTCGCGGCTGCCCCTCGTGCAAATCGCGCTGACCCGCGGGCGAGAGGCGATCCCGACCCGCCTCGGGGGATTTCACGGCGGGTTTCCCGTCGGGTCGTTCGCAAAGAGCTTAGTCTGGAAACTCGCTTGGCCGGACAGAAGTCGGGCTGCTTGTGCTTTGTTTTGTTTCCTAATTTTGTGGGGGTTTGCGGGTTTTTTGGTGGTGTTTTGATTTTTTTTTAACTCGATGTGCTACGCTAAATTTCCAAAGATTTTCCCTAGCTCGGCTTTGCGAGTGCCGCCGGTCGGAAGGCTCCGCACCCCGCTCGCCTTCCTGCCATCCCGTTTTTCCGCCGCTCCTTTCACGGTGGCTCGAGGAGACGCTGCGTTTCGTTCCCACGGGATTTTTGGTTTAACGGCGGTAGGCTCGAGCAGCTCTCTCGGAACACGCGTGTCGCCGGTTCCCCGCCGGGATCCGCTTCCGATGTAAATCCTTCGGGCGCCGAGTCCGGTCCCGGCGGAGAACGAGTTGCGCCGAGCGGGGCAGGGCTGGAGCCCTCCTCCAAAATAAGAGAAAACTTTTCCGCGGTGCCGCTCGTCGCGCCGCGGCGGCACCCGCGCCGGCGCGTCCCCGCGGGAGCCAGGCGAGGCGGCAGGGGTGAGGCTGACGGGCCGGCTTTGTCTCTCCCGCAGGAAGAGCCGAGATTTGGAACGACTCCCCTGGCCATGCTGGCCGCCACCTGCAACAAGATCGGCAACACCAGTCCCCTGACCACGCTGCCCGAGTCCAGCGCCTTCGCCAAAGGGGGCTTCCACCCCTGGAAACGCTCCACCTCCAGCTGCAACCTGGGCTCCAGCCTCTCGGGCTTCACGGTGGCCACGAGCAGGGGCTCCAGCGGACTGGCCAGCGGCACGGGCACCGCCAACAGCGCCTTCTGCCTGGCCTCCACCTCGCCCACCTCGTCGGCCTTCAGCAGCGACTACGGCGGCCTCTTCTCCAACTCGGCGGCGGCGGCGGGCGTGTCCCCGCAGGAGCCCGGCGGGCAGTCGGCCTTCATCTCCAAAGTGCACAGCTCGGCGGCCGAGAGCCTCTACCCGCGGGTGGGCATGGCGCACCCCTACGAGTCCTGGTACAAGTCGGGCTTCCACTCCACGCTCTCGGCGGGCGAGGTGGCCAACGGGGCGGCCTCCTCCTGGTGGGACGTGCACACCAACCCGGGCTCCTGGCTGGAGGTGCAGAACCCGGCGGGGGGGCTGCAGAGCTCGCTGCACTCGGGCGCCCCCCAGGCCTCGCTGCACTCCCAGCTGGGCACCTACAACCCCGACTTCAGCTCCCTCACCCACTCCGCCTTCAGCTCCACCGGCCTGGGCTCCACGGCCGCCTCGCACCTGCTCTCCACCAGCCAGCACCTGCTCACCCAGGAGGGCTTCAAGCCCGTCCTGCCCTCCTACACGGACTCCAGCGCGGCGGTGGCGGCGGCCAGCGCCATGATCTCGGGCGCCGCTGCCGCCGCCGCCGGGGGCGGCTCGGCCCGCTCCGCCCGCCGCTACTCGGGCCGCGCCACCTGCGACTGCCCCAACTGCCAGGAGGCCGAGCGGCTGGGGCCGGCGGGGGCCAGCCTGCGGCGCAAGGGGCTGCACAGCTGCCACATCCCCGGCTGCGGCAAGGTGTACGGCAAGACCTCGCACCTGAAGGCGCACCTGCGCTGGCACACGGGCGAGCGGCCCTTCGTCTGCAACTGGCTCTTCTGCGGGAAGCGCTTCACCCGCTCCGACGAGCTGCAGCGGCACCTGCGGACTCACACGGGCGAGAAGCGCTTCGCCTGCCCCGTCTGCAACAAGCGCTTCATGCGCAGCGACCACCTGAGCAAACACATCAAAACGCACAACGGGGGCGGCGGGGGCAAAAAGGGCAGCGACAGCGACACGGACGCCAGCAACCTGGAGACGCCGCGCTCCGAGTCCCCCGACCTCATCCTGCACGAGGGGGTGGGCGCCGCCGCCCGCGGACCGGGCAAGGAACCTACCGCGGGGCCCGGCGACTCCTAGGGGCAGCGCCGCCCGGCCCCGGCCCCGCGCCGCCGGGAGCCCCGGGAGCCGCCCGGACTCTGCCGCGCCGGCCGGAGGGACGCGAGCCGCCCCGCCGCGGACGGCGCCCGGGGCCGCAGCGGTAGCGGGCGGCGGGGCCGGAGAGGCGCGGCCCCCCGGCCCGGCCAGTAGGTACCAAGTGACACTTTCTTCCGTTTGCTCTGTCTCTCCTTTTCCTGTCGGAAGGAAAGCATCCTAAGAGAGGCTTAAGGTGAGAAATCCAACTGCAAGTCCGCGACGGTTCCTCTGTATCTCATAAACATCTGTATAAATAGGGTTCAAAAAAGAAAAAAAAAAAAAAAAGAAAACCAGATCGTGTTCGCTTATTTTTCTTGTAAATGTTGATCTGAGAGGGGGGTTGGGGAGGATTTTTTTTTTTTAATTGGTGAATTCCTGAAATTCAGGGAGGTTTTGGGGTTTTGATTCTTTTTTTATTATTATTATTTTAAATTTCTGATGCACTTTGTGGAAGTCAGTATATATGTAAAAGATATTTAAAATGTTGAGTTAACATTTCACTCAAACACACGTAAGTTAAGGTCTCTTAAAGAAATTAAATGCGTTTATCTGTATGGAAAAAAAATCTTGACATATTTTCATTTTGGTATTATTAAAGGACTCTGAACAATATCCTCACGGGTCTGTTCTTATTCGTGCCCTCTCCTTTCCCCCCCCACCCAGCCCTCGCAGGGGTCGGGTTTTTAGGGGGAGCCCTCGCACCCCTCCCCGTCCCCCTCACAGTGAGTGACTGAAAACGCGGGAGCCGGGAGGGGCAGGACCCGGCCCCCAGCCAGGCGCGCCCAAGCGCTACCGTCGCTCTTTTCAAACCGCTCAGTTTTGGTTTATTTTTTCAAAACAAGTTTACACCGAGCCCGAGCCCCGCTGCACCAGCCGGGAGCCGGGCCGAGCCGTAAGCGCCCTCGGCGAAACCGGCTCCAAAATCGAGTGAAACCGAACTGTGCTGAGGAACTATTTATTTAATTTTAAAAGCCTTTAGCGCCACAAGGCTGCCTAGGTTGGGAGGTGATCTCGGGGGAATAAATCGCTGGAGTCAATACTCCGGAAAAGACATTTCATGCCTAAATGAAAATCTTGTTAAATGTTATTAATTTTGACTTAGAGCACACAGCAGCCCCCTGTGCCTTGTATTCCCTTATTAGGGATTCATGTCTTATCAAATATCTAATTAATCTCCTAGACATCATTTGTTCTGGCCAACTTTATCTCAGCTGGTCCACGGGGAAAACTCCGAATATTCTCGGTGACAAAGCTCCCTTGAAGATCCTTTTAATTGTCCAAATTAACTGCACCAAATTTGCATGTCAAACGGTAAAGGGCAACCTGAGATAAAATGTAAACGTTTTAAAAGCCCCAAACTAAGCACTTGATTTGATAACTAGGCTTTTTAATGTTATGGAAGACAACTGCTCCTTTCCTTTTCAAAGACAGTTGATCTATGCAAATAGTGAATTGGAAATGCTTATGTCCCCATGCAGTCAAATGGTCCTTGCATGTTATTTGAATATCAGTGGCTCTGCTATTGAAAAGGTTCAAGGATGCTCTCTGACTTCTTTGTGATTACTCAGTGCAGCGTCTTATTCTGAAGAAAAAAAACTCAGGAATAATTAAAGGCTGGGCTAAGGCCTGGGAACACATTTGGGACAGGAATCTCATTTAGACAGGCTCTTTCAAAATAAGGCACAGTTAAATTGACCAGAAGGCAATTATTGAAATGAAAATTATTTTCACTCCCTTTGTCTCCTGACCACCAACCTAACAGCCACAGTATTTTTTTAAAGGCAAATTGTTAAATGAGATAATTGTGTTATTAAAAAAAAAAAAAAAAAGGCGGGGGGGGGAAGGAAAAAAAAAAAGTTAATTTAGTCTGCCCGGTACAGATTGGAGGAATACAAATATTTTAATCCTCCATAAAACAGGGAATGCAAATAACATCGGGAAACGGATTCTGCTGTCGGCCACCAACTGGAATAAAGACGTTGCTTTAAAGAAAATACATCTGCCGTGAATACTAATAACCGCGTCCCACCTCCTCCGCGCCACTGTTGCACAAAAGCGAGCGGGCAGCGCCGACACCGCCTCTGCCCCGGGGCGGCGGCGGGAGCCCGGCGGGCCCTCCGGCGGGACGGGGGAAGGAAGCCTCCCGGGAGGCGCGCCGCGCATCTGGCCGCCGCCAGCACCCTCCCCGGGAGCCGCTCCGGAATTTTCCCGGCCGACAGCATCCCCGCGAGGTCCCTCTCCTCCCGCCCCCGCCCCGCCGGCGGCTGGGTGCCGGCGGGCTTCCCGGCGGGCAGGGCAGGGCAGGGCAGGGCAGGGCGGACGAGGGGAGCGGGCGGGGGGACGGGCTCGGGCAGAGGTAAAATAACGAGGGGGCTCGCTCGTGGGGCGGCGGGACGCGGCTGCCCTCCCGGCCCGGGGCTGCCGGGGTGGCGGAGGAATGCACCCGCGCGGGGTGCTGGGCAGAAGTCAGCTTTGTTTTCGATTTATAATAAAACACATCAAAGGAAACCATCCAGGTCCAGTTTCTGCCAGGCCGGGGTTACAATTCTCAGCTCAGTGATCAAGGACCTCTTTGCATTGCCTTTGCCCCTTCGGGTCAGAAAACGTCCATCACTTACAGACTCCCCAGAAACGGAGAAGCGAGCAGCTCTGGGCCGCAGCGCCGGTTCGTTTAACCGGGAAAATAGAAAGCATGTCACCTTTTTAAAAATAAATTACACCATTCTTCCGTGCGTGTTGGCGATAATTATATGGTCTGGGGAACTTTTACACAAAGAAAAACTAAAGAACAGACGGTGTGAGAACCGAAAAATAAATCTGATTTCACTCCTTGAATCCGTAGTTCAGCAGCACCTCTTTAGCGGGAAGACGCTAACCCGAGAGCAGGAAAGCACCGGGAAAGAAAGGGATGCCCTCTCGGGCTCCAGCGGGGAGGGAGGCAGAGGGGAGAGGCGGGCTCCCCGCCGCCCGGCCCCGCTCGCCCCGGGCTTGCCCGTGGGCTGAGCCCGGCTCCCACTTACAGCTCGCTCCAGCTACTGCCTCCCGTTCCCACACCTCGCGGGCAGCAGCCTCACCCCGGCTACTCGAGCCCGTTAAAACACGGCTAAAAACCAGCCAGCGACAGCAACCACCGACCGTCGGGAAAAGGTAACGTGCCAGGAGAAATTATTTAGTAAATGTCACTCGAGCGCTGGGTCCCCGGTTCGCAGGAAGCGCGTCCCCTGCCCCCCGCGGCGAATTACAGCCCGAACGGCTCGTTTTACACTTAAAAGGTAACATTAATGTTTTTGTTCTAATGAGATAATACATAAACACCCGATCCCGTGCCCGGACAGTTTCTTAATTGCGTCTTTCAATTCAAATGGAAACTTTATCTGCGGGAGCTGTAATTTATTTGCAGCCATTATCTGTTCGCCAAGATCCTCTCCCACCCTTCCAAAACGCAGATGAAGGGAATCTAACAGAAAGCCCGCCCCTTTGGGTAATTGGTGCACTAAGTGTTTATTTTAAGTGAGAATAATTTAGCTGCAAAGCTCCTCAAGGAATAACATTCTTAACACGTTAAAAAAAAAAAAAGAAGGGGGGAAAACAAGGCAATCCTGCCAGCCGGGATTCGCGATCGCGCCCGGCGGTGCCCCGGCCCGGCCGCACGGCGGCTCCCGGGCGCCACCTAGAGGCGCGCGCCGCCCCGCGCCCCGCCGCCCCCGCGGCCGCCGGCGGGCTCGGGGGCGCGGCCGGAGCCCGCCGCGGGGGCGGCGGCGCTGCGCGGGCCGGGCCGGGCCGCGGCGAGGCCGCGGCGGCTGGAGGGGGACGGGAGCGGCGGGGCCGGGCCCCCGGGAGCGGGAAGGGCTGGCCGGGGTGAACTCCTGTGGGAGACGGCGGGGGCGGGACGGGCCCGCGGCGGCAGCGCGCACCCACCTGAGGGGAGACGGCGGGTGCCCGACGGGTGGCCGGCTCGCCTCTGCAGCTCCTCCGGGGCCGCCACCTGACGGGGCGGGTGGGCCCTTAACAATTAATGCCGGCACCCCGCCGGGGGTGGGTCACCGCTCCCCGCCCACCGCGCGGCTCCGTGCGCCAGCCCGGGCCGGCCCCGCACCTCCGGGGGGCCGGGCGCGGCTCCCAGCGGGCCCCCGCCGGCGGGCACCGGGCGCGGCACCGCCGCCGCCTTCGCGCCGCTGTTTTAACACAAACCCGCGGCAGTGCCTATTTCCGAGATGTGCTAATTGCTACTTGGATGGCAGGGCGCGAAGTCCTTGTCCGTTTCCTAGTACAAAGTAGGTTGCTAGAAAATTTGAAATTGCCTTTCAGCCTAAAGCTGCCTTACCTGAATGTCATAATTACAGTAATTATGTACATCCAAATTACATGCTAATTAAATTAGAATCAAATCGTTCTAAATCGAAATCAAATGAGGTAGCGAGAATTAATCAATGACAACATAAATAGAGAGCTTCCTTCAGGGATATTTATTGTAACGATCCAAGCAGGAACCCGATCTGGAAGTCACCTGTTTATTTACTTTGGGAACGGTAATAATTTACGGTTCAGCATTAATTTTAAGCGATCGGTTCTGCGGGGCGGCAGAGCTAAGCGGCGGCCCGGGAGCCCCCTCGCCCGAGAAGGAAGGCTCTCCGCCGCCCGCCTCCAGGCGAAGCCCTGGCCGCCCCGAGGGCGGCTCGACGGAGCCGGCGGGGGCGGGAGCCCGCCTTGCCCCGCCGCCGCCCTCAGCGCGGGGCCGAGTCCCTGCCCCGGCCCGCCGGGCCGCGCGGCAGGACAGCGGCCGTTAGAGGCGGCCGTTAGAGCCGCCGGCCCTCCCTCGGCTCCAGCTTCTCCCGCTCCGGCCCCGGGGAGCCCCAGCTCCCGAACCCAGGGGGGGGCTGCGCCGCCGGGCCTCCCCGCCAAGCTGAGGGAGCCACCTCACGGCGCCGCGGTCCGCGGCCGCGCAGCCCCGCCGTGCGGCAGAGGGTTAACCCTATTCCGCGTCTTTTGAGAAAAAAAAAATTAAAAAGAGAGGCTCTTACCGTCATCTGTGAAGCGACAGCACCTCCTACAGGGCCCCGGCGCGCTCTGCCGAGCAGCCGCGCTGAGGGCCCGGGGCGGCGGCGTCCCGGGCGGCTGCCCCGCCGGTCAGGGGGCGGGGCCGGGGAGGGGGCCGGGGCCCGCCCCTCCGCCCCGCGCTCTGCGGGCGGCGCCGTGAGGGCGCCCACCGGTCTCTGCTCGTCCCGCAGCTCGTGCGGGGAAAGCCACGGAAACATCGCCGCGCCGACCCTCACCCTTCTTCTTTTATTCGGGTTTGGAACCCACCGTCTGTCCGCGGCGCAACGCTGTCAGGCCCAAGGGTGGTGACGGAGAGCCGTCCCTTCCACAGCCGCCTTGTCCCACGCTAAGGGCCGCTGCTCGTAGCGGCAAGGTGGAACAAACTGCCCTAAGGAAAGTATGGAGAGCAGTGAGCCTCTTCCTCCAAAGCTGCACCGACCTTCCCCAAGGCTGTCGGGGCTGCACTGAAAGCAGGAAAGGTGTCGCAAGGAGTGTTTCGTTTCAAAGCTGTTCAACAGGTAGTCTTTGAGACAGATACATCCAAAATGTCATTATTCTTCTGGTTTAACTTCCATTCACAATGGCCATCCGTCACAGTAAGACCATGCCATTTGCCAGTCTTTTCCTATGCAAAAAGGCAAGATGTACATAGCATACGCTTTAACTACATGCAAACGAATAAAATGCAGAGCCCACAACAATGCCTAGAACTGTAGATGTTGAGCTGTCCTTCCTTCTTCAGGTAGAAGTCAGTTGCATTGCAGTTGGCAAGGCACTGGTGGGCAGACTCCTGTGCCACACACACAACCATCAGACCGACCTGTAAGCAAGAGACCTTTCTTTGGAGTAGATGCACCTTCCAGTACTTACTGGTTATTCCTCGTATCTTTCATGCTGCACTTAACGTGAAAATGTTCTACCAGAATCTGCCTTTTCCCCTCTCACATTACTCTGTCCTCTCTTACACAGAGGGATAATAAATTCTTCACAAGAGGTTTTGATTAGGTTGTTTGCACGGGTGTTTTGGCAGTCTCCTTTCTAAATCAGAGCTTCCACATGCAGGTTAATACAGGGCCTGACTCTACTGAATTGTGCACGCCCTTCAGCTCCCAGCTACTTCAGCAAGAACGCCTGGAGCAACCTAATGCCCACGCATTTAAAAGAAGGTGGTGACATCCCTTAATGGCTCACCCTTTCAAACTCATTCCCATGCACACTTAAAAGATAAGCCAGGTCACTTCCACCATATATTATACTCTGTGTGATACTGAAAAACTTCTGAGTGACCGTTTTAAGAAGTAGAAGTGGACTGGCAATAAAAGAGTCCCCTTTGTCCTGTGAGTGAGGAGGGGAAGAAAGTTGCTTGCCAGAATACTGAGTACGGTGAAGCCTTTTCACCTGTCCACTAACTAATGTACTTCCATCTGCCACCCTGAAATGGCAGAGCAGCATTTCCTTGTGAAGGAAGGAACCCTTGTGAAGTGTTGCCTCGGGCATTTGTACTGATTCCGAACTCTGGAGAAGAAGGCAATTCTTACTGTTTTTAAAGAATAACGTATTTTATTATGGAAGTTCATCTTCGTAACAATGTGTGCAGAAAATGAGCGACAATCACTAAAAAAAAAGTTTGTTTCATGAAAGCAAAAGGATGACTATTTACATTAACTCTCTACCACAAACAATGAAATACCTGAAACAGCTGAGGCAGTAAATATTCTTTTCATGTCTCGAGAGATTATTGAACAATAACTTGACATTGTACTGACACACACCAACAGGGGTTCAAGATGTTTAGATAGCCCTGACCAAGTTGTACACTGCAGGAGGTCAAAAAATGTTGGCTGCACACTTACGTGAACTATGTCTCTCTCTTGTTTTAACTCATGAAATTGATCTCTTACAGGGAACTTTAGGAAAAATGCTTCAGTATGACAAAAAACTAAAACCAACCCTCTACAATACAATGTTTTCATATCTGAAGCAGTGATTTTGTCCAGAACTATCTCAAACGTTTGTTAGCATTTAACATGTCCCAGGACTCTTCCCAAATTACTCTTCCCCTCACAGTTGCATCTAAACAGAAATCATCATTGACAAAACCAAGAATATTACACACTGCTCTGAAATATTTGAAAACCTTAAAATCAGGTCTATGAATTACCGCATGTATCCAAGAGGTACTTGCCAACAAGTATATTTATACAGTCAGAAAAATACCGTAACATTTACACCTAATTTACAAATATTCCAACATTATTGAAATGATGCTGTTGGCTTTAGGTAGGAAATGTTAGTTACAGAGGTTGGAAAATGAACAGCAATATGTAATTGAGCCCTTGTTAAAGGTATTCATCAAAAAATGGAGACATTCTTGTTTGCACCTGTCCCCTCCACTACCTGGGTTTTTTCCTGTCTCTGCTTCTACTGCGTCTGCTCCTTTCTCCGTGTTCCACTTTACTGCACTTGTCCCCATAGCTCTCGCGACATTTTTTCTTCTCTCTGTGCACATCCGTGCTGGGGCTTCTGGTTTCATTTTTCCTGTGTCGCTCTTCACCAGGGCTTTGACTCGGACTTCTTCTTCTTTGCCTTTGCCTGGAACTGCTGTGACTTGTGCAAGGGCTTCTCCTGCTCCCCTCATCCATGCTTTGGCTTCTACTATCCCTCTCCCTTCTTTCAGTCTCTCTCTTGTTGGTGCTATGGTATCTGCTTCTGGACTTTCTTTCCCCCTCACAGGAGCTCCATTTGTTGTTCTCCGCAGAACTATCTTGCTTTAAAAGTCGGTACTTCTCCCTGTCTTTGTCCTTGTTACCGTGACTACTGGAGAGATCTTCATAAAGTTTTTCCTTCCTCGTCTTTGCCTTCCCTTCTGAATCGCTGCTGCTGCTAGCCTCTGAAAACTTGTCTTTTTTTCTTTTCTTAGAATACATCTTCTTTTGTGCTGCTTTATCTCTGCTGTCAGTCTCGCTATCACTGCTGCTTACTGAAGTCTCACTGGAGGATGAGGAAGAGGATCTCATCTTATGTTTCTTGTGTTTACTTTTGCTTTTTTTCTTTTGCTGCTTTTTCTTCTTTTTGTCTTTCTTTTTCTTTTTCTTCTCCAGACGATCCAACTTCCTTTTATTTTCAAAACAGAAGAGTAGCGCAATCAGACATGTTAAGATATTCTAAATTACAAAGTCATTGTCTTTTAAAGTTCACTACTTCTGATGACCTACCCAGTAAATACACTACTTTCCATAAAAACATGTTGAATTCTCTCCTTTTCCAGCAAAGTATTATTTTTAAACTTCTAACCTGACGTTAACCATAGTAAGAAGGCTTCTGTAATCCACAGCTGCTCCCTCAAAACAGGAGGAATATGATTTTTTAATTCTTTAATTTTAAAAAAGATAAGTAAGATGTAAGATATGTCGATTTTGGCCTTGTAACTAGGAATAAATACATTCAGTAGTGCTTTTTTCCCCTTGTCAGCCTGCTCTGGAGACTTTGGAAAATCATTGCTGCTTTTGTTTGTGCATTTTTATAAGAGATTTTGAAAATGAAAAAACACAATTAGCATTCACTTTCTATTAATGATGGAAACTGAGACTCTAAAGCCTACGTCTCTGAGTTCTAAGCAAATAATACGGATATTTTCAATAACCTCTTCTGTCACAACTAGAAATTTACATTTTCTAGTCATAAGTACAATACTCCATCATGCACACACATTCACTGCTATTTGACTGCTTTCACCTAGTTTTTATTTTGCTTTCTGTGTTTATTCTTCTCAAAAAATCAGTGACTGAATAGTGAAACTACTTTCAGTGTATTAAAAAAAAAATCCCTTCAGACTAGTAAAATCTAAAGGACCCAAATATTTACTGAACTTCACTTTCAAAATATAAAGTATTATAATTTCATTGTGTTAGGCCAGCAGAAGTTCAAACAAAATACCATTTTTAAATACTCAAACTACATACATATTCCTTACTTAAAAGGAACATAAAATATGCCAACTGTTTTCAGAGAATGATTTATTATATATGCGAATACTGCATGTACCTACCTACTCATGTACCTGCTTAGCCATTCACCTTTCTCCCCTCCTCCCACTCCCCATATACAGAACATCTTTTAACATAAAAGGCCGTTTTAACTAGTGATACCTGTACGGGATCTACCAGGCAGCAGTTAATCTTTTTCATTTTATACATTTTCAGGTTATTTCAAGATAATGTTCCAAATTAACACAGAAAAAAAAATATAAGTGACCTGACACATGAAATCAGTCGGACAGAAGCAAAGAATGAAAACCTCCTTAACTTTTTATTAGAGCTATGAAACCATGGGGAGGTGCCTCTGTTGGAGCAGCAAACTAACCGCTCATCCAGGAGCAGCGTGGAGCGAGGCCAACCTTGGCCCTGGGGTGCAACGTCAGGTTCAGTTTAGCCACACAGGAGAAGATAACAAAGTTTGCCAAGTTGTAAACCAGTAAACAAGAACACAGAATTTTTAATCCTGGAAGAAGATACTGTAAACAATGGAGTGCAAAATAGTATTTTAAAACAGCAACTGACAGCATCTTCAGTGAGCCAATTATTATTATTTCAGTATCCCAGTTAAACTGGAAACAAGCCCCAGTGCAAAGGCATCACAACTAGATTAGAACAGCCAGATTAAAACAAAACAACCAGATTAAAAAACCCATGCTGCATAATGCCATTTGTGGTCAAGTGTATGTTTTAAACTAAGCTCATTTTCTTGTGTACTGATGGTGCTAAATTCTTCAATGGCATAGAAGAGTTACAGGGACAATCACGCAGTCAGAAGTACTGGTGATACAGATCCCCTCCACTGGTACCACACTTACCTTAGAAGTTTCTGTTTTTGTTTGGTTGACAGTGATTTTAAAAATTCGACTTCTGGATCATCGTCTCCTTCACTTGCAACAAATTCCTAGGAAAAAGTGGTAAGACGTTAAGTTCTTACATATAAAAATAATCTCTTCATTCAGATTTCTGTATTAAAAGTGATGCCTCTATATACCTTATTTTTGCACAGGCACAAATACATTTGTATTACTAAGCCATCTTAAGACTCTTGAGAAAGAGCAGCAAACTCGCTACAAAGCACGTCCCCTCCCCCCCCCTTCTGTCTCAAACCTGAGTAGGTGTTAAAATGTGGGGGTTATACAACAGGAGTTATTAGTAACATATGAAAAAATCACTGCTAGGGAAAGAAACATTTCTGAAATGGTTAATACGAATGAGCCAATTTTGGAGCCCACATGATTCCCCAGGATAAGTCACTCCATTGTTATCATGCTTGGATGAATAGGTAAGACGCGAGTCCTGCTCGAACCCAGAGTAATTTAAGCAAATTACTTTTCTGTCTCAGTTTAGTCATTAGGAAAATGGGTATTAACACATCTACCTCACTGTTGTGTTATTAGTCTTTAAATGTTCATAAAGTGTTCTAGCAATGCAAAATACTGTAATCATATAATCTACATACAGTAACGCAATCAGCAAAGCATAGCTACTTTAAAGACCCTGAATTCTTCAAATTACATGCATCTGGTACACTACAGTTCTCCACCGTGATGCTTTTAATTTTAGCCACATTCAGGAGGGGAAAGAAGAAACAAGATTAAAAAGCTCTTCAAAAAAACCCCACCACACCTAACATACACCAAACATACTGATATCACTGTGATTCATTTAACAGTGCCCATACACTACATTTTTCTGGGGTACATAGCTCTTTTAAATGCCAAGGTACATCCATCTGTGGAGATACAATGAATTGTTGATTTACTCAAGATTTCAAGACCAGCTGAGGGCTGTCACCCTCTCTTTACTAGTGGTTTGACTACCCTGCCATATGAACAAAGGTTATTTCATGGTGGTTCACTCAAGGAGTGTATATGAATTTTTCACTTTACGTTTTTACTAAAGCACCTCAATTAGAAATGTACCCTGTGTAGGCTAAGTAAAGACAATTAAACATTTTCACTCTGAGAAATAATAAATGTAACAATAGTCAATCAAGTAAAAAAATCTTCAGATACAGCATTCCTGGCAGTAATTATTTGTGCGTACTTCCTCAAACTTCATCCAAAGGCTAGCATTGCATCAGAAGTAGGTGCCAAAACCCCTAACCGTCCCCTTTATGAAAAATTCAATTTCTAGCCACCCAGAGGAGGGATCTAATTTATTATATGTGGTTTTAACAGAAGTGATTTATGATTCACCATTCTGACTAAAACAAAGCTGGAAAACAGTAAGGTTTTGGACATTTTTCTCCTGGTATAGCTATCCAGCTTTCCTATGGATATGCATATTTGAAAACATTAAGTAGCAATTCACAAGCAATCACATTTAGATTTATAGACATTTTCAGCTTACTGGTAAAAAGATCATTACCTGTGATGGATCATTTGCGGTCAAGTTTCTCCCCAGTACATTTTGTTTCAGAGCAAACCCACTGTTTCTCATCTCCGCTATTAGCTCCGAGGGGTGCATTGATGGCCCTGTTCACAAAAATCACAGTTTGAATGTATCATTTATATCTCTCTACCTTTTTTTGGACTCCACA
Source organism: Phoenicopterus ruber ruber (assembly GCA_009819775.1). Lineage (NCBI taxonomy): Eukaryota > Metazoa > Chordata > Aves > Phoenicopteriformes > Phoenicopteridae > Phoenicopterus > Phoenicopterus ruber. Next base: position 19,548,796 of record CM020220.1, on the reverse strand, counting down.
GTAGGAATTCAGTTGAAGCTTTGTTAAGTAAAATCACAGCTAAATCAACTCAATAATCTTCTGCTGAGCAAATAATCAGATATGATTTTCTAAAACAGCAGTCTGGAGATTCAGAATAGAAAATAATTGCATTTTTCTTTAAGTACAAGGGGATTCTCTTATGTAACTTTGTCATGTTGAAAACAATATATTTAAGTAAGTCTAGTAATATATTTCTATCATTGTAAAAAAGCACAGGAAATCTAAAGAAAGCACATTAAATAAGACTTTTAAGTGCCTCCTCTCCCCTAAAACAATGGAAAAACGCACTTCTAAGATGTCACTAATAGGGCATTTTTCATAATGACACAAATTTTTGAACTTAAATGTAGAAATTAACCATTATTAGAAACTCAGTATACATATGGAAAATAAACACGTGAAAAAATTATCCATGTCCTTACTTATTGTAGGGACCCCCAAATATGCCGCATCTCTAGGCTGTTATCTCCTCAGAGATTTCTGTTTTATCAGCTTAAAAAATACACTATATATTGCACTAGAGTAGGTGTTTGGGATTAGGCACGTTATCTTTCTTTGCAAACATCTAACAAAGAGCAAAATACGGGATGTGTTTTGGATCATTCAGAGTTGACCGCATAATTTATAAACCACGTAACTCACTCTTCTGCTTTAATTGAATACCTGTGATCACCAAAACCTCAGGTACTTGTCTGATTAGGTACTTTTTCTTCACCCTAAGCATACACTCTTTTGTTCGGGCACTTTGAGTAAATTTCCTTACCAGTTCATTCACTAACCTTACTGTCAATGAATTTGCATTACTGTATGAGGTAAATCTAAATTAGAAGAAATGTAAAATAGAGCATGGAGCACACGATTACTATTACTTCAGTAAACTAACTGTAAATGGTAAGATTAACTAGTCTTACGAAACATACTGATCCTGCTTTGTGGCTTTAAGAGTTTCTTAGTTGTGGAGATGGGCAAAACTCATACATTTTTAACACAGAAAAGTATGGAAAGGGAGGTTTTTACTATGGAAAATACATGGAAAGTAAAATAGTGCTTTCTCAAAAAAATGTTAACTTCAATTTTTTCTTGGTTTTCCTGTATAATACACTGCTTACAGAAACAAACTGGACTATATGTAAAGTAGGAAGGAAGAAGATAAAACTTTGAAAATGGTTTAAGGAGCCCTTGCATTACTCACCTTCTGTTCACAAGTTCCTTATTTTGTCAGGCAAAAGAATTTTCTAATGAGATACCTTTTAGTCTTTCCTTGAGTTTACATTTTTATTAAGTAGGGGGTTATTCCCCCCTCATCCCCCCGTATTTTACCAAAAGTGTTTTTTCTTTTTATGTGTTAAAGTGTAGTTGTAAGCTCACTAATAGTTAATGAATGTATATGGGCTCCACTGTCTACATTTTTGCTTATTTCAAATTTAAAACCTTGCTCTGCTTGCCCAAATCTACTCTGGCTGGAACAGAAACCGACATTAGACAGCAACCTAACACCACAATTTGGTACCAGCTGATGTCTTGATTTGAAAAGGCCACATAAACCAGCCATACAATTCAGTCAAATACCCTGTATGAGGAAGCTGAATGGAGGCAAAGTGTAGAGTCATGAAAGAAGATATCACCATGCCAAAGAAACCAAAATATTTAACCAGATTGAAGCCTGGAATCCCCCAGTTATTCACAGGCAGTAAGAACCACTGCCGAACAATGTGACCTAACTAATTTACCTGCTATTCCCCCTCCAGTGTCTCAGCATTGTACACATTTTGATGTGTATTGGATACCTAATTATTCTCATTAGCGTGATTAGATAAATAGAGGAATACAACTTGTCCAAATCTATATGGAAGTTCTGCAAAAGAACTAAGACAGAAGCCCTAACTTTGTGGTCCCATACAAGGACTATGAGCAGAATCGAGACCAGAGAGGCGTGAAGGCATATCGGCTTTAAAAAGCACAGTTCAAAATTACTTTCTAGAAACAAATCTTTCAGGCATTCTTTGTGCACAACACTGGAAAGAGGTAAACAAAATCATTTCCTCTTTTACATAAAAAGCTTGTAATGAATGCGCAACACTACTGATTTTTGCCCATTTGTGCCCAATGGATGTCAGTTGCGCTGCAACGCACAGAGCAATGCAAGTGAAGGAGAGGCCTGTCGGAGCGGCTGCTCAAGCTGGGATCCAACACACAACCACATGCAAACTTTTGAGTTAGCTTCCACATGCTTTTTAGAGGTGAAATCAGCACTAGGTTTAAAAAAGAAAAACACAGGCAAGCTTAGAAGGAAAGTAAGCTAGGCTAAAAATAAACTTAGGAGTTCTGTTTCCTTGTTTATTAATGACATCAAGGAGACATTCATAGCTCCCTCTACAATTTTTTAGTCACAGTATGGTATTACCATGACAAGGACAGTTAAGAAATCACTGTTATTCCTGTTCTGTGGATGTATACAAGTTACATCAAATGCACCTAAAGAACCTTGAGACTAAAGTGGTTTATGAAATAAATTATTCCTGTTTTGGTCTCTCTTTAATTGTGGTGAGGGAAACAGTAATTTAGGTTCAGCCTAGCTTGTGAGGAGATGCAAGAATCTCCACGCAGCTTTATTACATAGATTATTTTTACTGTAACTAAAGGTTTTAGAAAACACTAGGAAATGAGATTGAGAAAATAAACCAACCCCCCATAAATGAAAGTAGAGTCAAAACACAGTCCTATTTCACAACCCTTCTGTGCGCAGACCCCAGCCAGGCACGACACAAGCACGCTGTCCACTATGGTTGATTACGGAGGACTCTCTAGCAGCATGTGATCTTTGCAGTTTAAAAAACATTAACGTTTTTGAGAGGACGACACAGGCGAATCTGCACACACTTTTTTCTGAACAGCTGATGCCACTGAACTTCTCAGAAGTTCTGCTGCCCAATGACAGCAAGACTTGCATCGCTACCTTTGTCCAGGCAGCAATGCTAGACCACAGTAGGGAGGAAACAGTATCTGATGCGGGAAGTCTAAAGAGACAGTTTTCTATCTGGTTACAAGTCCAGGCTGGGAAGTTCAATTAAGACATTATATTTGACACTGGCTGCACAGCTTAATAGCAAACCTCTAATACTATTTACTTTCTGCAACACAATGACGAGAATCAAGAAAATTTTTATTCTCATAATTAAACTCCTTTGCTTGGAATCAAATGCCCAGTGACGTTCTTTTCCCATCCATGCCTCAACAGACTGCTTTTGATTTATACTTTAATGATTTTGATAAGCAGATCTGATTTTCTTTGATGTATCAGTGACAGTTTGAGTTCTCCCGGGATTCCTGGGCACAGCTATTTTATGTGACAGCATTGACGGTTGTATCGCACTTCTTTTTGGGCTGTTTCTTCACACAGTCTTAACAGATGTAGATGCCTAAATGTGTGAGCAAGCAATCGCATTCCCATTTCCACACTATAAAATTAAGTAGGGGATTTCTCTGGGCTAATACAAACAAGGGAAACAAAAACTGTAAAAGAAACCCCAAACACTGAACCTCACTTAACAGAGGTTTGAAAAACTCAACTTCTCAGAAGTGTCCTTGGCTTCCTTATTTAGGAGCTAAAGCTTAAATCTTGGAGCCACCAGTATACTAGCCGGTAGAGGGCCTCCTCCTTTGTTTGGTGTGAATTGATTGTGGAGTCCTGCTTGTTGGAGACGTGACTATGCCCAGCGTGATCAAACTTGGTTTGCCTGGTAAGCCAAAGAGATAAACCTTTTCAGCCTGTCTTTGGCTTATGACGACACTTATGTCACCACCCTCCAAGAGCTTCAGACAAAACCGTACTCAGTATACCTGACAGCCACGTATCTTCATCTGTTTAGGTTCCAATTAAGTCATAAACTGTAAAACAGATGGTAAGATTGAGCTGAGAAGCTCTCAGTTGGCTAAAATCTTGGGAACTGATGTTAGCTAAGTATTCTTGAACAGCACTCGTCAACTTGCAAAGAATCACTCCTACATCAGGCATAGAAAAATACTTTGTGTACTATGAAAACTGATGCCCCCATATATGCATTCCTTACGGACTTGTGAGACAGCCTGTGGAAGAAGCTACCTGCGTGATCTCATGCAGCTGCAAACACCTAGAGATGACATTACGCCATGAGTTGACAGAACGTTAGATATAGGAATCCTGTAAAAATAGCTGATTGCTACGACTTCTAACAACCAGTCTCTCAGCATTCATCCATCAGCAAACTAAAAATAAGTTCAAAGTTACAATGTTTCATCATCTGTTTCTTATTCTTTCTGAAACAAGTCAAATACAGTACCTTGCTATTTTTGAATATGACTGTCAAGCTTATTTTCTGGAATTTACATTTTGATAAGGAAAAAAAGAAAAGAAAAAAGCCTTTAAAACTTTTCCAGATGACACTTGTTTTAAACTAAAACATTTATCTGCTTTAAAATTAATTCATAGTTTCAGAAAAGCTTTTTATCATATAGTGGAATTAATTGCATGCTGATATCATACTTATTTTTGTGCATTAAGACAACCAATAACTTGTTAAGTTTGCTACAGGTACTTAAAATTATATTAAGGGCTTGCACAAAAGAGGTTCCATAGTTAAAGACCCACCAAAGGATTTTTTAAATCTTTTTTCATGGTCTTTGTAATTGTCAAGAAATAGTGTTGTCAAGCAAATAGACTACAGTTTCTTCCTGCTTCTTACTTCCCACAGAAGTTCTTGCTGCATTAATTCTCTCTGTTATCTTCTGTTTAAAATACTGTTTAAGGAAAAAATCCAGATAGCTCAGTTGACTCAAAGAGTTGGGGCACAAAATCTGGAAACTCAAACCATTCAATGAAGTGTGAAAAGAAGGATTTTAGTCTTCACAAAGCACAACCTGAGTGCAACCTTAGCTTGACAGCTGTTGGTGCATCTTTATAATATTCGTACAATTAAATAAACAGAAAAGCTGTAAATAGAATTTTTCTGAAGCCTATATGAGCATCAATTATACCGGATTGCAGAAGGATATCATACTAGGATTTCTACAACATATTGCCTTTTTTTTTTTTTTTTAATAACAAAGAGCGCTCCAATTTCTTATCACACTTAACTGAGATCAATTTAACAGAATCAATTCTGCTTCTATTAAACAACCGGGGGGGAAGTGTAATTCTGGATTTCAATTACTTAAATGCCTAGCTTACAGCAAGCTCTCCCACCCCGCATTACTACCCCCACTCCTGGCCCAGAAACAAGAGAAACCTATAGCTGCAATTCATTTTCTATTCTGTCTTGTACTTCTCTTGAAGCTACAAATGCAGAGTGTACATAACCCTCTGTTGTTGCCAGAATGTTTCCTCTCAGAGGCACGGGCACAGGACTCCTCTTAGAACAATGCCAGCTGTAACACACCATCTAGCAGGCCTCCATTAAAATGCCTAAAACACATTTTTCAAATTATCCAATATTAGAGAACAGTATGCTAAAACCTCTTTTCATAACGACTGCGATTAAATACCACTTTTTCTGCAACAGTTTCAGTGGCAGTAAGGACAAACCATAATGTTATGATTGCCAGTATCACCAAAACCAGCAGTTTCACTTCTATCTACTCATGATGCATAGTCTTGACTGTATCTGCTCAATTTATTGATAAAAGCTTTCACTGCTGTCACCAGTGCAGATGAGCAACCTGAATTATTCTTTGCAATCAATTAAGCTTTAAATGGATTTATATTGTGGAATACATATGGAAAGCAAAGAGGTAAGAAGCAGTAATAGTGTAACCACTATTCCCACCTGTGGCAGGGGAAATTACGTAACCAGTTGTACTTAGATAGTGGCTGCAGTTATGTATTGTTACGAAATTAAATAGACTACTCAATATAAAAGTTACTGAAAAAGCCAGTAGATTCTTCATGGCATCATTTTAATTACAACTTTTTAACCTTTATTTTAACTAATGCTCATTTTGTGTTATCGTCAAACCAGACTATTTAGAATAGGGCTTTTCTAGAGCTTCCCCTTCCTGAGAATGTGTTCTGGTGTGGGACATCTTTTAGTTTACAGATGCGATAATTTTAATCTAAAAATATCACCACCATCGTACCATCAGACTTCTCCTGACTTGGTAATAGAGAGATAATTTACATGAACGTAAATGTAAACAAAGTACACTGGCATACCTGCTACCAACTCATCAGTATATGTCACACTCGGTATAATCCACTCTACCATGTTTAAAAATTAACTTATGAATCAAAGACGAGATACTTTCAAGGCTTATCCTTTATTACTACATAATTTTTGTAACAAAGTAGGCCTAAAGCATATTGCCTTCATTCTGTCTTATATGCATCTTGGACAACATGAGGCCATAACTCTTCCAAATTGAAATTTGATTTTCTACGTAACAGTGATACAAAAGGTATGCTCTGCTGTTGAAAAATAAATAAATAAATACTCAAAGGAGTATGCAAACAGCTCTTTCACTTTAACTAGGTTCTAGAAAACCATTCTGCTAGCGGGTTTTAGTTTAGCACACAATCACATGAAGTATGAATATACTCTGAATTCAGAACGCTGCCTTCTCTGGGTGGTAGCAAAGGCGTAACATGATACAAGGCTTTTTAGGTTTTGCTTTAAAAGAGAAACTAACCTTAAAATTAGCATAGACAGTTTTGTCAATACATCCATATACTTTTTTTGTGCTCTCCACAGAGTTTTATGTGTTTTTTTCATATGACTTAAAAGGAAACTGAACAAAAATGGAAAAAAATTACAGACTGAGCCTAATCACACTGTATCGTCTGTGAACTTTTATTGTCGTTGTGACAGAGATAAGAGTAGATGCTTATTTATCTAAAGGACAAAGAGCTATTATCAAAATTATGTGATCATGATCCTGGTCATGAAGAACGTAGCAAATTTATGCTGCCTCCACTAATTCAGAATTGATCATTTTTTACTGATAATTTTTCCATCTATTTCAGAGATGACTGCATTCAGACCATATTTACACTTCAAAGCAACTGCTGCAGTGGGCATTGAGAGAAATCAATGAATAAAAAACCTCTGGCTTTTAATTAGCTCTTCTTCAGAGGGTCTGCAGTTTAACTGAATTTAACACTTTAGCACAGAATCTCAGTATAATGTGCCATGCTTTTGTCACAGGGTATTTCAGAGAATCCTGAGTTTCCTTTTTACTTTTTTTGAGTAGTAAAAACCATTTAACATTATCAAATTGCTATAGGAGTCCATATTTATTGCTTAAATGCCAAGCGCAAGACTTCTAATAGAAATCTGTACTTCATGCATTCACACCAAATACAGAGGCTTCTGAAACATAAATGGAGGATTATTCTAAAATGTGACAGTTCTTAAACTATGTGAAGATTTAGTTAAGGTTCCTACTGTTCACAATCAAAGGTCTCAGCTGCAGATCATAAAGGAAGGTTTCATACACTGTATGTTTCTACAGATGACCATTTATACAAATATTCACAGTTAACATATTCAAATACCTTCTCTTTGTTATTATAGATTCAAGAGAACACTTAAATCAATGCCTGATATAATGCAGATTTTTATCTCTTGGGAAACAAAAAAGTACCATATTTGTCACTGAAAAAATGCAGCGAGATATAGGCATAATGTAACATGGATATAGATTTCCAGAGGGACCTGGATAAGCTCAAGAGGTGGGCCCATGTGAACCTCATGAGGTTCAGGAAGGACAAATGCAAGGTCCTGCACCCGGGTCAGAGCAACCCCCGGTATCAGTACAGGCTAGGGATGTAGGGATCGAGAGCAGCCCTGCCGAGAAGGACTTGGGGGTACTGCTGAATGAAAGGCTGGACATGAGCTGACAACGTGCACTCACAGCCCAGAAAGCCAACCATATCCTGGGCTGCATCAGAAGAAGTGTGGCCAGCAGGTCGAGGGAGGTGATTCTGCCCCTCTACTCCGCTCTGGTGAGACCCCACCTGGAGTACTGCATCCAGCTCTGGAACCCTCAGCACAGGAGAGACATGGACCTGTTGGAGCGGGTCCAGAGGAGGGCCACAAAAATGATCAGAGGGCTGGAGCACCTCTCCTATGAAGACAGGCTGAGACAGTTGGGCTTGTTCAGCCTGGAGAAAAGGCGGCTCTGGGGAGACCTTATTGCGGCTTTTCAATACTTAAAGGGGGCCTATAAGAAAGATGGGGAAAAACTTTTTAGCAGGGCCTGTAGCAATAGGACAAGGGGTAACGGTTTTAAACTGAAAGAGGGGAGATACAGGCTAGACATAAGGAAGAAATTTTTTACAATGAGGGTGTTGAAGCACTGGCACAGGTTGCCCAGAGAGGTGGCAGATGCCCCATCCCTGGACACATTCCAGGTCAGGCTGGATGGGGCTCTGAGCAGCCTGATCTAGTTGAAGATGTCCCTGCTCATTGCCGGGGGGTTGGACTAGATGCCCTTTAAAGGTCCCTTCCAACCCAAACTATTCTTTGATTTCCTCTTTTGCTGTGTCCATATGACTGATAATTTCAATGGTTACTATGGAAAGGAATTTCACCCAAAAGCTAAAGATCAGTTGAACACACTAAGTGATAGACTGATGGAAACCACAACCACAATTAGTTCAGGGGCACTCAGGGGATGAAAAGAGAGGGCACAAACTCTAGGAGCTGATAATGAGTCTTTAGAAGGCTGCATTTGCATAGACAGAGTTTCTTCATCTTCATAGACCATAAGACACGAGATACATACACATGTTGCTCAATTACATTTTTACCATTATTTGCCTGAATTTTCCACACCATGCTAATCACTTTACAATAGTCTCTTTCTTCTCAGTAATTTCACTGGATGGATCACATACAGAGGCAGTCGGCTGTAAAACATTCGAAGTAGTCCATAGCAAAAAAGGATGCCCAGCACTCTTCAGGTTTCATAGGCCAAGAGCACAAGAACCTTTTTTAATCTTAGCATCCCACTTCTTCTAACTACACCATTCATAAAATTACCTCCCCTTTTGAGACACTAGCCTTATTTCATGAGATAGTAATACCTGTCTTCATAAGACAGTAATAGATTCCTAGCAGGTTATTTGTTCCAAAAAAACATGATACAAGTTGTAAGCATTTCAGTTTTCATAGCTTTTTAGCAATCCCCTCCCACCCTGCAACTCTCATTGAACAAGATCGATTGCTTACAGGGGCGGGAGAAGAGGTATTTAGTTTGTTTTAACAAGAAAGTAGCAGGCAATTTTGAAGTGAAACAACAGTGTTACTTCAAAATATTTTTCACAGAAAACCTACTATTCTCTGCTCTAATAAAGTCAAAGTCTTTTAGGCTTCACAAAAAAAGGACTGAAAAGCACAAAAATCAACAGATGCTGCTGGTTAATGATAAAAAAGGACTGTAAAAACAGGCAAACTTTCAGATGCTAGTGACCTGTTTTCTTTGTTGGTATATATTACATATTTTATACATGCATATATACAGAGTGGCACATAAAGTCAGAACCACAACTGATATTTCATCTTGTCTGAACTTTGAAAGTTAGGATTTCATGAGTAAAAGCCCTGTAAATCAGTTTAGCGCAAAGAAGTATTTTGATTGCCTAATTTAGCTTTGTAAAGGAGAAGTAAATCTTATAAGTTGGTCTCTGTAAGCCTCACAGCTGGAACATTCTAACACTACTTTGCAGTTTCCAGTGATCAAAGTAAGTTACTTTATATCTAAAACTAAGAATTTCATAATGGAAATAATGCAACACCAGGGGGTGCAGTTATCATGAAATAATTACACTCCTGGGAGATTACAGACAAGGCTGTACCCCAGGGGTGTGATTATCCCATGATAACCACATCCACTGAAATTGCCTTATTGCAAAAATAATCTCTATTCACTGGTGAGACATTATTCAATAGGCGCTTTTTTAATGGTAAGATTATTATTTTTTTGGTACGAATTACCAGCTAGATTAGTAAAAGGGTCCCAGAAGCAAAATAACCAAGCCACCATGCCTAAGTTAAGGTACTGATTGTAATTATTTTTGTTTGCTGGAACGCTGCAGTGTATGTCAGATCTTGAAAGACGGCAGTCTTTTCTCACAGAACACAGTTCTGTGCCACAGACACACTTTCACCCTGCAGCAGTTCCACCACAGTAAACTGAAGTCCATGACGGGTCTTTGCATACAAGATATTCAATACTGAATCCAAAACAGCAATTGCCAATCAGTTTAAGTGCAAAGAGGAAGATTACAATGCAGTCTTCACGTAAGATTGAAAGACAACTATCCTTCTGCTAAAATAAGAGAATTGCAGCTTATAGAATTTATGGGAAAGAAAAAGCCTATATTGGTGGTTATTTTATGATGTGAAAAAAATTGTACATAGGCGATCAGTAGCTCTTCTTTTTCCTCACAGAGAAACAGAGCAAGAACTTTAGATAATGCAACTAAATCAGACATAGGAGTTTCATTTTCATTCATTTTAACTCAAAAATTTCCTCTGAGGTTGAAAAAGTAGTCTGAGCCCAAATAAGACATTTTGGTTTGCTCTCTTTCTGAAGGAGACAAAAATTAGAACAAAACACAAACTGAACTTGTATCAAGTGCTCCTGAGTATTTTCTTTGTGTGTTGAGATACATCATTTATACAGTGTCAAAGGAAACAGTAATGACAATTAAAAGTCAAGTATATAGTTCTCAAATACCTGAATAATAAAGCAGGATTTTTTTTTTTTTTGAGGCACCTTCTAATAGCGGACTACTCTGGAAAATTTCTGTCAACAAAATATCAAGAAATGCTGAAATGCAACACCTTTGCTTTTTGGTGGAACACAATATGAAGCACTAATTCACTGCTCCGTTCACGTGCTATTTCTTTCCCTTTAGCATGACCTACTCATTTGGATAAAATAGCTTCTGCATTACTTAAAACTTTTTTTCATTCAAATAAGGAGTCTAAATCTTACTGAAACTCACCAATCTGGGCATTTAAAAAAATATATACATTACCCCCTGGGCTTTTATTAAATTGAAGTCACCATTCAACTAAGACCTTCGAAGGGCCAGTTTTTGGAGGAAGAAAGGGAAGGATGGGGAAAGGCTGCTCTTGCTGTTTTTATCTCAGTAATGTGGTTATCCTAATAAAACGTTTTGTTTTTTTTTTACCCTCATTTTCTGTCAAAAGCTTTTGCTTTTGACCGAAGGGAAAGATGAAAATGTCCCCCCGATTAGCTAAGTGCCAATCCCTTTATGCATGCATAAACATATGTTAGCAATACTGTGGCTAGCACTGTTCATACTGCTTTTGGCTGGGATAGAGCTAATTTTCTTCACAGTAGCTGGTATGGGGCTGTGGTTTGGATTTGTGCTGGAAACAGCGTTGGTAATACAGGGATGTTTTAGTTATCGCTGAACAAGGCTTGCACAGAGTCAAGGCCTTTTCCGCTTCTCACCCCACCCCACCAGCGAGGAGGCTGGGGGGGCACAAGAAGCTGGGAGGGGACACAGCTGGGACAGCTGACCCCAACTGACCAGAGGGATATTCCATACCATATGACATCATGGTCAGCATATAAAGCTGGGGGAAGAAGGAAGAGGAGGGTGTTCAGAGTGATGGTGTTTGTTTCCTCAAGTAACCGTTACGCGTGATGGAGCCCTGCTTTCCGGGAGGTGGCTGAACACCTGCCTGCCAATGGGAAGTAGTGAATGAATTCCTTGGTTTGCTTTGCTTGTGTGCGCAGCTTGTGCTTCACTTATTAAACCGTCTTTATCTCAATGCCTAGGTTTTCTCACTTTCACCCTTCTGATTCTCTCCCCCACCCTGCTGTGGGGGAGTGAGCAAGTGCTGTGTGGGGCTGAGGTGCCTATCCGGGCTCAACCACGCTGTTTTCTTTCCAGGTTAATTAACTCTGTTCAATAGTGTTCCTGAGAGCAGTTACCCTTATACACTAGAGATTTTTAAAGACTTCAGAGTTATTACACAATGGAATTCAGTCATGAGTCTAATTAATATATAATAAACTTCTCCTGTGGTTCCTAAACTTGTATGTATGAGATGTTTCAGTCCTTCATAGCAGAGCATCTGAAGTTTCTACCATTACTGTTCTGTGGACAGAAACACAGTTGGGTAAATGCATGAAGACAGCAGTGAACAATACAAAGTCATCTATTTTCCTGTGTGTTAAGTGTGCTCCTCTAAAGCAGAACAACAAGGTTCAGAAGAGCAAGGCCTGTTAAAACTCTCTTTCTGCAGAAATTAGTGATGCCAATGTCCTTAGAATATCAGATTCTGAACCATGAGGCCGAGAGTTCCCAAGCACTGATTGCTTAGAGATTCATTACCAGCCAGGATGCTTTGCAGTACACGTACACGGACCAGCGTCTTCCAACACTCTGCTGATGCATGGTGTGCTCTGATAAGGGAGGGTGTTTCCAAAGTTTGGAGAATCTTAACCTAAATTTAGATAGTGTAATTGCCACGCACTGCCTAGAAAAAATTATTCAGTTCAGTTTGCAAGAAAAGGATGCGAGATCATCTTTTATTAGGATGAAAAGACTATAAACCAGAATAAAAAAGTGCTACCAAGTAAATCACTTAGAAGCAATAGAGCTCTTTTCAAAGACTTTATAAAAAAATTCCAAATATTTGCTCTTTTTAAAAAAAAAGTTTAAATGATTTATAGCCTAAATTTGGTCCTTATAATACAATTAATTTCATAAACTAGAGTCGTGGTATATTGACTACTGTACTAAAATTTTATTCTGGTTTCACCTTTATTCCTTGTTATATCTGTATCTCTCAGGTGTACTCTTTCATTTATGAGACAATATTTGTATTTCAATTTCCTGACACACAAGCTAGGAACAAGCTTTCAAAGATGAGTGTCTACACATGGAATTACTTCCTGACCTTTAAAAGTATTATTTGCTCCAATAATTTAGCCCAACATTTTTCAACTCTTTCTTGAGAGCTGGTTGCAAACATATTTTTACACATTTAGCTATAAAAAATCGCCAGTCAAATAAATTAAACAAACATTCCAGACTTGCTGTATACTATAAGCAATCACTCCCTATCCTTGAAATCCCTATTCATTGTTCTCTTCAGAAGTGCATATTTTCTTCTACGTTCTAGAAATGAACAGACAGCTTCTGAAAATTGTTCTTTGGAGTTCAGACCTTAGAAGCTGAGTGGTTTTGTACTTTTTTTTTGGTGCTGACAAACACAATAAATGAAAACTCTGGACTATTTACATGCTTTTTACCAGTTTTCTAAGCATGAGGAGACATTTATTTGTGACGCATGGTGGGGGTGAGATGGCGGTGAGTGGGAAGGAATTTAAGTGCTTTTGGAGTTTTTTTTAAACCTAATCATCAGTTCATGAAACGCAGACAGGTTTCATAAAACGGTATCACAAAAAGTCTCCGTCCCTTACAAAGCAGTATTTTCTGCAGTTGTAGCCAATCTAAATAAAACCAGTGTGGCAATGGACATTTTTGTAGTATTATAAAATAATTGGAAAATAATTAGGAATTTTGTCTAGAGACACAAAAGCAGCTTAGGAGTGCATGCAATTACTGATAAAGAGAAGCAGGAAGAAGCAGAGCTTGAGGAGATGTGTTTTACAGAGGAACAGAAGAAGGTTCTTGGAGGTAGATACCGATTCAGCATTAGGGCTAGTAACAAAGTATCAAGTAGAAGTAATGAGAGGAAACGAAGAGCAATAAAGAGAAATGGTCAAGACAAGATTATATTGTCGGGGGTTGTTGATCAGAACATGATAGACTTTGTCTTTTTAATGTTGCAGTGTCTTCTTAAGAAGTGTAAAAACACTGTTCTACCCTCAGCGTAGGTTAATTTTACAGAGCTAACTGCAGATCTGCAGCACTGTAACAACTGGGGAGAACTCTCAGCAATGCAAAGATAATTACTTACTCCCATTCCAGACTACACAGGGCTGGTGTCAGGGTTTAGTTTAAAAAAACCAGAATGTGTGATGTAAGCTTTAATATGCCATGTGGATGAATTATGAGTCTTAAGAGAATCAGTGAATTCAGTAACTTGTGTTCTCACTTAACTGTAGTGCTTCATTTACATACAGGGAATTTCCAGAAGTCGTCAAAGGAGCGCAATTTAACTTGTTATGAAATCAGATGAAGTTTTAGAAAAGCTGATGAAAGGATTGTATTCCTGAGGTTAGAAAAAGCAGACAACCTTTTATCTGATGATCTAATTAATGATATTACCACTTCCTATAAGCCTTGTATCTGTTATTAAATCAAGAACTTAAAATTGTTTTAAACTTTACCTACAGTGTTTTACATATAGTTTCCCTGAAAGAAAGAATGAGAAAGTAGCAGTATCATTACAGCTGACTATTCAAATCCAAGAACAGTGTCTTACAAATTATATATACAAACCCTGATCTGTCGCCCACCCCTACTCCCTGAAATCCTTCTTCTCAGCCTATAAAAGGTCTGTGCTCAGCACAGCACACTGTCTTCTAAGTTCCAGAGTTGAAAACAAGAGGGCACTGGCGCAGTCTGAGAACATCTAAGTAGTTTTACAGCACTTTCCTTCATACAAAATTCACTATATGTGCTAAATCTCTCTCTTTAGGCTTAGCATGACTGTTTGGAAAGCTACCCAGAGAACCTCTCTCTGACTAGAAAACACTCACAGCAGTCAAATGTTGCCTACACCTGATAGTTAATTAATTAGGTTTGAAGCAAGCAGTTATTGTTATATTGACACTGCAAAGTGCCCATATTACACTGTTATGAATAAGGAGTCCACTTCGAAGTTTGTGCAAGCATGTACAAATATTTTCAAGTTTCCGAGCCAAGCACTCCTAAAAATTACCCACATCGCTTGAAGTGAAAAAAAAAGTTAAAAAACCTGTGAGTTCTGCAGCACAAAAGCGTATCTGACATGTAAGAGCTGCACAATATAATTCTACCACCACCAAACACTCCAAGCACAACTTCTTCTAAGATAAGAACGAGGCAAGAAAATGATTTAATGGTATAACCTACTGAACATAAAGTCTGAGAATGTCAACTACAGGATTGCTAATACAATGGTATAACCATCAGATAGTGACTAAAAGCAGAGAAGTGTAAGAGGCACTATTTCCTTTAACTTAAGTCTTCCAGGCCTCATCTCAAAGAAATGACATATCTAGGTGATCTAATTCTGAAAAGCAAGATTGTTGGTAGGGTAAATATGTAATAAAACTAAAAGCTAACTAAAATAGACAACCCGAGGAAAGACAGAAGAAAAACAGATGTCATCAAGTGTGCAACTGTAAAGGTATCCCTGCAAAACTGAATACACAACCCGACACATGATCTTAA
Source organism: Phoenicopterus ruber ruber (assembly GCA_009819775.1). Taxonomy (NCBI): domain Eukaryota; kingdom Metazoa; phylum Chordata; class Aves; order Phoenicopteriformes; family Phoenicopteridae; genus Phoenicopterus; species Phoenicopterus ruber. The sequence goes on along the minus strand of CM020220.1, from coordinate 19,533,411 downwards.
AGCGCAGTACAGCAACTCTGAAGACTCACTCATGTTACCAGGTTTCTTTAATATACCACAATTTTAAGAATCTTAAAAGTGTTGCAAACTTGGGTCAACTTACAGAAAACAAAGTATCGTAGGCAAAAAATTATTTAATTTGAATGTTTATATCCACTTCTTTAAACCTCATCTAACACTGTCACGTGACTTCAAATAACAGGAAAGCTAACAGAGAAAAAAAAATTGTAGTTCAGGAAGCAACAAGAATCCAGCTGAAAGGAAACCAGCCATTTGGAAACCTAGGTTTCAATTGCTTGTCCACTTGCAGAAGCGCAATTAGCCCAGACCTCTCCTCTTTTTTTCCAAGTGATTAACAAAGATATCCTGATATATCCACGCAGTTTCAGAATCTGAACTGGGACAGTCTTTGACAATCCATTAATTTTTTTTTTTTTGGTGACACAAATATTGTCATTCTGATATAAACGATCTCATTGCAGCTTCTGAATTTTGGCCACAGATAGTATCAAAATAACAGTCATTATGGAATCTTTTTTAAATGTGTTACTAATTAGAAAATTAGGTCCCTGTCATTTGAAATAATTAACTTGAAATTGCGGTTCCTACATTTGGAATAAAGAAGCGTTCTTCCCCACTTCATCAACTCTTTGAAATACGATAAACTTAAACCTGCAAAAATTAAACCTGATGAGTTCCCCCAAAATTTCGAACCAGCACCTTTAAAAGACATTCACTGCCTACCTGAACCATCACTGGAGACTGAACTCGCGTTAATTCCAGAAAGGCCAAATAAGGGACATTCTCGATCAGTGTTTACATGACCCCACTTGTGGCATTTAATACATCTCACATTCCGCACCTAAAAGGAAAAAAAATTGACATAATTTAATTAACAACACAGCTTAACATTTACAGAAATGTCTATGTTATTAGGCATAAGAGAAGCTTTTAAACTCACTGAGAAACAGATGATAACATTAAGAGAGTCCATGTGAATGTTCTGCAGTTAGATAGTATTTGAAATATACCCAAGACATCCACAGAGTGAAATTTATGTAACTTGCCTGGATACCAAAGGGCTGATCTCTGATATTCATATCATCCTTAGCATATCTGTTACACAAACACAAAAGAAAACAAATACTCAATTCACTATTTTTTTTTAAAGTCATCATATGCAAAACTGCCTTTTCTTGTTAAGTGTGTATCCATTTCAGAGATATACTTCCAGTAAACATTAGCTGTAACATGTTTTGAAATATGGATGTAAAATTCAAATAAAAACTGAGCTGATCAAGGAAATAGTTCCAGGTTTACAGGTTTTACTAATTCACTGCCAGGACACGACAGGATTACAGAAGTGACCTGCTCAAAAATAAAACAGGAAAAAAAAAAAAGAAAAAAAAAAAAAAAGAAAAGGATACGAAAGGTAAGAAAGAAAGAAAAAAAAATTATTTGGATAAAATCCAGACATCTTACTTTTCTCGAGGGGCGACTTTTTGCCATTCAAATTTGTATTCAGTCTCTCCTTCTTGCTATAAAACAGAAAACATGGGAAGTTTAAATTTTTTAAATACATTTTAACTAAGTAGGAAGAAAACATAATGAAATGATGTAATGAAATACCTCTTTCGTTTCCTCTTTGAATTTTCAGAAATCATGGAAAGAAAAGAAATTATACATTAATTATACATGTAAAAAGTAGCTGCTGCCTAGCTGGAGACAAAACATTTTATGGTTTATACTAATACAACAGTGCAGATACTCAGAAAGTAACTTCGCATAAATAGAGCGCACTTATAAATAATCAGCCTCTAGTATATGGTTACAAACCCTGTAAAACCAGAATCATCTTTTAAAACTATATTGATTTGATATATAAATACAAAAAACTTTAAATGCAGTCAATAGTCAGACCCACCAGAGTCAAGTCAGCCAGCACTTCTGACTACAGACTCTCAGTATTTATTATTTATAAAACTTCCACTAATTAACTTCTTGCTTTGGTATTTCCTGCGCTTGATATGCGTCAAGCTGAATTATGGGCAGAACTTTTACGCAGAAGTGTCCTTGCTATTTCTAAAGAGGAGAGCAGGCCAAAATACAGGTTTGTGTTGTCTGAGTCACTGCGTTGGTAAGGTCTAGTCCTCCTCATCCAACGGCTTTACAATTGGCTAAAGACCTCTGGGCAAGGACAGAATTTCTGCTGTTGCCAGGGAAGATATTTTATCACTCACGTTGAACTGTTGCTTAAAAAAACCCCAACCATTCTCAGTTTGAAAGAAATTAAAGTATTGTGAGATCAAAATTATTACATACTATGTATCTCTGCATATTCCTACAGGAAGAACTAAAAATCATACCTTCTAGCATTACCTTACTATGAACACATTATTTTAAAATAAAAGGTACTGTGCTTATTTCTTCAGAGGGTTTTTAGCTTTGCAGTACTGTCTGCTCACGATCAGGAAACCGGAGTACCTTTCTTTGCTCCAGGTGGGGCCTCATACATGAAATTAAGGCCATTCTTCACACGCTCATCACCCATAAGCAATCTAAATAAAAAGGACAGAGTTTGGGGTGTTATACACAAAACAGTCACATTGGTATGACTTATAAAAAAAAATGTGCAGCAGGAAATTGTTATAACTGGCAATTTTTCATTTTTTTAATTTGAGTAACAAAAGTAGAGTATCAAAAAACCTGAGAGACCAGTCAATACTTTTGCGTGCTCCACTGTGTACCAAAAATCCCACATTACAATCACAACTGAAACATAACTCTGTACCCACAGAATTAAGGAAGACAGAGTTCTGTGTGATCCAAATATGTTGTTATACAAGGTTACTCGCTGTTCTGTGCAACGTAACGTATTTTGAAATGAATTAGAAGACACACACAAGCCACTTGAAAGAAGTTCTTGTGACCTTTGCTTAATCAGAGACTACGTAATGAGTCACTGTCCTGTCCTACTACTATGGTCTGTGGGAGACAGTATTTCAAATAACTCAAAATGATATGTCCTTCACTGCCATGGAAACAAGAGACAGTAGGAAGAAGTGTGTGGTCTTATGCGAATTCTCACCTATTATCATAGGATTCCTGTTCTTTCAGATACTGTTGCATTAATTCTTCTTGTTTCTTCTTATCATATGATATTTTCTGTTCCGCCATCCATACCTAGTTAAAACAAGTAAGTTTCTACTTTAAACAAATAGAAAACCTACCTGAAATGCATTCATGTATAAATACTTAACTGGCTTAATCTATTGAAAATATTTAACAAGGGGAAATTCCCATTCTAATCACATAAAATAAATTATTTTCATCAAGCATTTCAACAAATGAACTTCACACAAACAGTAATTTTGATAAGCTACAACACCAACAACATTTAAGAACTGAAAAGACATGGGAAAGTTTAGAAATGCAATGGGAAAAGTAAGCTCCGAAAACACCCTGGGCGTGCCACGGTCTCTCCTGTACCAACACTTCCTCACCTAAGTCTCACCACACCTCAAATCCCAGGTTCCCTCGGGAGCTCCTGGAATGATACACTTCTGGGGAAGAAGGACCTGGAAGCAGGTCAAGGCAGGTGTGAAATGTTGGGAAAACACGGGCGCATCGTGACAGGCAGGGGTTTTGCTGGATGGTGCATGGTGCCTATTTGTCCGGAGAACCAGGTGTTGAAAAGGAGGAGCCAGGAAAAGGCGACAGTTGTACACGCCTGTGAGCAAGTGAACCTGGACCTTCAAGTACCTCTTAACTTCTTCCCCTGTCTCTTCCTTCCCCCTTGCCCCAGCCCCGGTCGCACCTCAGGAAGGCCGACATGCCCTACTCATGCCGCTGCGGGGCCGGGAGCCCCTCACCCGCCCGGGACACTCCCAGCCCAGCCCCCCGGCTCCCCCGGTGCGCGGCAGACGCGGCCTGACTGACTGACCGGCCGGCTGAGGGGCCGCGGCGCCTCGCCCCAGACCAGCCGCCCGGCACGGGCCGCAACGGCTCCCGCCGCCGGCCCGGCCCCCGGCCCCTCTCACCTTTTTGATGTTGGACTTGGAGGCGGGGTGAAAATCCTTCTTGCACATGAAGTTGGCGAACGACTTCCCCATGGCGGCGGCGGGGAGGGAGCCACCGGCTCCCGACACGGGCCCTCAGCCGGCTGCCTCCGCCGGGCCTTCCGGGTCGGCGGGCGGGCCTTCCTGCGGGCGCGGCGCAGCGCCGCCGCCGCTCAGCCCCGCCCCGCCGCCGCTGCTGCTGCTGCTGCCGCCGGGCCCCGAGGAGCGGCCGCCGCCCCCCGCGCCGCCAGAATGTCCCCCCGGCCGCCGCCCCGCTCCTGCGACACCTTCGTGGCGCTGCCGCCCGCCGCGGCGGGGGGTCGCGTCGTCTTCGGCAAGAACTCGGACCGGCCGGCGGACGAGGTGCAGGAGGTCGTGCACTTCCCGGCCGCCGCGCACCCGCCCGGCGCCGCGCTGGAGGTGAGGCCGCGGGGGGGACCCCGCCGCGGGGCACGACAAGCCACTCGGGAGACGGCAAAAAAAAAAAAACCCTTTCATCCTATTTTCTGTGTATTTTTAGCCCGCGATTGAGCCGATTAATCAAGGGGAGATGCTCGCCAAAGCGACGGCGTGAAAGCTAATTTGTCGTGTGCTCTCACTCCTTGCAGTGCACCTACATCGAAATTGAGCAAGTCGAAAAGACCCACGCCGTGGTCCTGAGCCGCCCCTCCTGGCTCTGGGGGGCGGAGATGGGGGCCAACGAACACGGCGTGTGCATCGGCAACGAAGCAGTGTGGGGAAGAGAGGAGATCTGCGACGATGAAGCTCTCCTCGGCATGGACCTCGTCAGGTTTGCACAGGCTATTTTGGTAAATGGTACTGAATTCAGAGTTTAATTTAAAAACATTTGGTTTGAGTTACATGGGGAAATATGTGCCTTCACTTTCAGAAGACATGTCTGTCTCTTCTGCCGTCCTAGCCCTGGTTAAAAATAAGTATTTTCTGGCACAGGCGTTAGATCTCTGCCAGGAGCTGGGAGCCCGTGAGAGGTATCAGGCGCTAGAACAGAATCTGTCAAGGAAATCATCAAATGTTTTCCTCTCTACATAGTTTATACTAACTATGAAACAAGATGCTTAACTAGAGCACAGCTGGACTTCAGGAACTAGTTTTTGGCCCTTTTTCTAGGGTCTGTTCTCACGTCCTATTTCCCCCATCTTTCACACACACATTTTTAAGTTTCAGTCTTAGCTGTGCATCTCCACATAAATAATGGCAGCTTCTTGTGCCTGCCTTACTAGGTGCCAGCGTAACTCTCATTAACCTATGGAAGGCAGTCAATTCTTCTTGGTACTGTTTCCCGCCAGTCCAACACCCTCACAGGACATGCAGGCGTTTCCTAGGAGCCCTCTCCCTGCCTTTCTGTATTTCCATTTTGTTGATTTCCTCATGCCAAGGACACAGAGGACCCACTTCAAACAAACCCTTTAAGTGACCTGCTCCTTTCTCTTACCAGATCATACAAGCATCGAGTACATATAGAAATAGCATTCCAAGTCAATTTGAGTACTGAGGCTGAATAGTTGTATGTAAAGTTTATGGTTCCAAAGATAACATCTTCCTTTTGTTTTAGGCTTGGACTCGAGAGAGCGGACACAGCTGAAAAGGCTCTTACTGTCATCGTTGATTTGCTAGAAAAATACGGACAGGGAGGAAACTGTATGGAGAGCCACATGGTATTTACATACCATAACAGTTTTCTGATAGCCGATAGAAAGGAAGCATGGGTGCTGGAGACATCAGGAAAATACTGGGCAGCAGAAAAAGTAGAAGGTATGGATGATGCTCTTCATTTTAAACATTTCAAACGCAGTGACAATTAGCAGCAGTTCTCCGCTTTTCATTTACCATTTCATTCAGGCATCAATACATAGCCTCCAGATATGTACATGTGCCTGTAAACAACAGGAGTTGCTTCCTAGGGCATCAGCGTGGAGAGGGTAGCAGTTCACAGAGGAGCTGTGTCACAGGGGGCCTTTTCAGAGTCAGAGATGACCATTTCTGCACTTGGAAAACAGAGGACAGCAAGAAGGTCAGCATGAGAATGACAGCAGTATGGACGGTCTTAAGGATGGTGGCAATTGGTGACAATTTCATTTGGTGACAGGGTGACACTGACAGGATCAGCGCATTGGGCCCTGAAGTGGCGGATTCTTCCGGCGGGCTTAGAAGGACTAGCTATGTCTTTGGAGGTGCAAGAGGAAGAATGTAAAGATGGGAATAATCGGGACAGAACCTGGAATATGATGTTGGCAATAGAAGTAAATGAGTCAGAACTGAGTGGCAGTGGAATTTCAGTCAGAAGGATACATATAGCCAGGGAGAGAGGGCCAAAAATAAACCACAGGACTCAGATCTTGTAGGAAACTCTTCAGTGCAGAATTTGCTTTAGTAAGCTAGTTGTAAACAAAATACCAAGAAAAAGCATTTGCTATATTAAAATGATTCTTTCCTCATGTCACAAGCAGGTGGTGTACGGAATATTTCCAACCAGCTCTCTATCACAACCAAGATTGACAGAGAACACCCAGAATTGAAGGAATATGCCAAAAGCAAGGGCTGGTGGGATGGCAAAAAGGAATTTGATTTTGCTGCCACATATTCTTATGTAAATACTGCCAGAATGACCACATCCAGAGGCCGATATTGCGAAGGCTATAAACTTCTGAACAAACACAAAGGTATCATTTTTGATATTTTTTTTTTTTAAGATAAACGAAGCATTTAGTGAGCTACATTAAATCATAAATGATACGACATCTGATGTGGGCAATCATTCACATGATTTAGTGAACCAGAACTTACTAGAATAACTTTTTGCCTAAAGAAGGAACACTGAACTTGAAGTCTTCTATCCGTTTTTGCCAATTTGTTGATAAGGAAAAATTAAAACAAGGGTCAAATATCAAACACACACACAAATACAGTAACAACACTGAGAGGTCACGTTATGACCATACCACTAAATACTCCGTAAGACCTAGCTCTGAAACATTCTGATAGGCTATATATTATTACCGTACCTCTAAGAAAAAAACCCGAAAAACCAAACAAACAGAGGCTAAACCAGACTCCCAGTGGTTTGCAGCCACAAACAAAACCTTATGAACAACTTCAGTCTGGTACCATTGATACAGGCCTAAGACAACAGCACAGCATTCAGATACGTATCTTGCATTTGTTTTTATTGAGATTGTTTTTTAAATCTTTGTAGTTTCACTATAACTGCTACTCTAACCTAGTCTAATAAAACACACTGAGAGCAGAATAAAATAATTTTCTGTACTCTAAGCAGGTGCTCCTAATCACTAAGTTATTCACTTATTTTTCAGACCTCTATAAAAAGAACTTACTCCTCCTCTTCTGACTGCATCCATCTGGCAGGTTTTTCCTGCGTCTGTATTCGCTTGCTCATTTGAAGTAATTAATCTGAACCAAAATTACATTGCACCCCTGTGTTTTTTTATTTATTTGGCTGAGCTCTGCCAGGCCAGGTTCAGCATTTAGTTAATGCATCAGAGTGAATTACCTTTTGCTATCCTGCTCTAGTGATCATGTAAATCCTGCATTCATTTTGGGAATTGCAGGTTCTGAATACTGAAAGCATTTTCATAATACCTGTATTTACTTGTATTATAACAATGCTGAGATTCTATCAGTGTTTTCATTCTAAATCCCCATTTTCAGGCATTTACTTGAGCCATTTTAAAAATCACACTAGGTGTTCAGGTTATCAGCCTCATATGGTTTCGGTTTGTTTACATTTATTTTAAATAGGTGCCCTAACTAAAAGCTATTTGGTTTAGAGCATCAGTAAAATCACTGGTTTCTTAATCTACCCTTCTCAGGTTTTTTCACTCAGTGGCATTACAGTTTTTTTCCAGGCTGCCTACCATGTGAAGACCATTTTTAGATAAACGTTATTTATATTTAAAAAAAAAAAACAGGGAATGTATTTCAGGAATACAAAATAATAAAAAAGTCTACTGGAAAATATGTAATACCTTCTTTTCTGCTGGACAAGTTGCCAACTTGCAGTAGACAAACTGACTGTTGCTTCTTTTAATTTCTTTGATTCATCTAGCTTGCTGATTTCTTGAATCCTCTGACTTTCCCAGGCAACTCTGCGAATACGTACGAGTGTTTCCTTGCTGAAATGTAGCGCTGCATTCCTGTCTACAGGCAATTTGAATCGTGTATAAAAAAATAATATTGGAGGCATCTGAATTAGCAGCAGAGTGATTATTTTAAGAGGAAACAGCAAGGCAGTTTAAAAAAAGAATCTTTATGCAGCTAGAACTTCACTGAGGGAAACAATAAAAGATTAAATGGTAGGTGATACCTTCAAGTGAAAAAAAAAACAAACAGTGAATGAACTGATGTTTTTCTGCCATGAGCGTATGTTCAACTGGTACACCAAATTTGAAAAGAAAACTACTGCAAGTGCTGCCTGTTAGAATACTGGATTGCCTAGTGATACCATGCCAGTATTTAAGCTTCAGTGTACACTATGTGAACAGCAATATCATTTGAACACTAGGTGCAGAGGCCTATGTGCAAAGGGTTCTGTTTCACCTAACTGAGAAGAAAGTTATCTTCACAGAGACATTTGGCATTATTGATTAAGTTGATTAAGACTTCTTCACAAATGAATGTACTATTGTAGTTTCTGTTGATGCTGAGTATAGAACATGTTGTTACTCCAGAGCATCCTTTCAATTGTCAACTAGAAGCCTAAGTGCTTTGGAAGGTCAGATGATTAAAATCAATTAAAAAAAAAAAAAGTTACAGTCTTGGCATTTCATTTTCAAAGTTACACACAAATTCCACGCACAGTTGTTACTATTTTTACCTTTCCAAAGCAACCTAGTGGTATTAACTGTACAAATACCAATAACTATTATAGCGATTTATCTTAACTTCCACACAGGGCTCAGAAAGTTCAGCCTTTAATCCAAGCTACTAATTTTCATCTGAAAAGTTCCTGTGTGAATGACCATTTGCTAGCCATATGTATTTTACCTTTCAGGGAAACATCATGTGTCATCATCCCCCTTTTCTAAGTCATAAATGCTCATTATCACCTACTCTTTGAAATAAATACTTTGGGGAAAACAATAACATTAAGTGTGTTACATATTAAGTTATGCTGTAAGGATGATTTATTTTTTTCTGGCAACACAGACAAACTAAAATTGCCATTGCCTATTAAAGGAAAAAGTGCCCAGGTGTAAAGAACACGCCATTTGGTTGGTATTATAAGTAGCGCTGTGTGCAAATAATTGTATTGTATCTTAAATAGGATCTATCACTTCTGAAATAATGATGGAAATTCTTCGTGACAAAGAGAGTGGCATTAATATGGAAGGTGGATTTATGACAACTGGAAGCATGGTGTCCGTATTGCCTCAGCAGCCTAATCTGCCGTGTATTCACTTCTTTACTGGAACTCCAGATCCTGCGAGGTGATGTAGCAGCAAGTAATTAGTATAGAAAGTTGCAAATATCTACATGAAAAGTGTTGCAATTTGTCTAATTATATTCCTTTTTGCTTTGGGGTTGGGTTTTTTTCTTTGCATTCCCCCCCCCCCCCCCCCCCCCCCCCCGCACAATCAAAAAGTAGGAGGAACATAATGTACATATGTACATTAATGCCATCTACCAACCTACCTAGTGAAACACTGCTATGACACCGACTTAAACATCAGTTAGGAGTTTGTTTGGTTTGTTTTGTTTTTTAAAAGACTTCTTTCTTAAAAGCAGGAATTAAAAGAATGGGTGAAAATACAGCAATCTACTGACTCAATAATTTTAACAAAACTATATCAGTAAAGGATCTCTGTTCTATTTTCTCTTTCTAGGTCTGTATTCAAGCCTTTCATTTTTGTGCCCAATATTACTCAGTTATTAAAAACTAGCTCCCCTACATTTGGTCATGATGATCCAGTTAAGAAGCAACCACGTTTTCAGAATAAGCCAGATCGAAGACATGCACTCTATAAAAAACATGAAAGTGCTGCTGTAGTTATGGAAACTATCGAGGTACGTTGATTAAATTAGATTTCAATGCAAGCAGGTGGTTTATATAAGCTCCTTGCTCACATTTTGTTAATGAGATACCATTTAATGCCCTTTGATGGATTGTGAAGAACATCGTAGTGCACCAGAAGCCCATCATCTTGGCATTTGGCAGGCATATGTTTCAAACACTAAAAATTGCAACTAGCACTTTGCTGTACTCCCAGGCCTACCCCCAGACACGTATCTGTGCTGCTCATCTTGCAAAGAAGCAGACCACGCATACTCCTGCACTAGTCAGATAATGGGGAAATGCTTGAGCAGCCACAGGCAAATACACAGCTCGTGATAAGACTGCTTAAAACGCTTCAGGACCCTGGTCTCGGGCAGTAAGGAGGGCATGCCTTCTGTCATTGCTTGGTACGGACAGGAAAGGAAGTAGGATCACAAAGACAGCTGGACACAAAGGTGAAGCAGGGAGGTAGTTGCTTACTTTTAACAGTAGCATCTCTCCTATTTACAGATACACGTTCTAAAAAATAAGACATATGCTCACTTAAGTTTTGGTAGCATAAATACCTAGAGCAGCTTTTAATTTTGTTTATTTTCATTCCATCATCAAGGATATAGGGAGATGAAGTGAGTGCTAGATAGTAGGAAAGATATCTAAGAAAACCTGTCACGGTGCTAACTTCTACCAACACAAACTTGTACCCTAGAAACTACTAAGAGGTTAAAATAAGGACAGTAGAACAGAATTTTGTTAGGGTGAACACTACATACTCTGTATAGTTTTTAGTGAAATACACACCTTTCTTTTTGCAGGGCAAAGGTAAAGCGATGCTGAAACAGATACAGGAGTTGGAGAAACAGAAGATAAAGGAAATGGAATCAATCCTGCAAAACGGATGTCTTGACGTTAACCAAGCGGTTAACCTTTTTTCACAGTGTGTAGAAGAAGAACTCAAAATATATAGCTAAAACTACTATTTGAATGTGGTAAAATTCAGTTTTATGATTAACTTTTCTAATGAGGTGGCTACATAGATTACATCTTATTTTCAATATACCAGCTCGTATGGACAGTTTTAAAGATGCGGATTCATATTCAGGCCAAACAGCTTTTGGCTGTATGAAGCAATGCTGAAAAGGCTCTTAAGAGCTAGGCAGTGGCTTTGTCTGTATGTGGCATAAAGCTGTCAGCAGAGATCGATTTCACCAACAAACAGATGCAATTAGAATGTAATAGCTTGACTAAATTGCAGAACCACCCCATTTCTGGATGAAAAACACAAACTCCGATTTGGAGAACTTGGTTCTAGTGTACGCACATGTAGCTTTTATAGTCAAGATAATTGTAGCAGAATTTCACATTGCCTGAATCAAAATGGCCATGCTGAAGGACCTTCTAAAATGTAGAAGCTATTCCTTGCACTGAATAAAAAGGAAACTGATACGCAAGTCAAGTAACATTGATATTCAGCCGTTTGGTAAAACCATTCTAAGATACGTTTCACGTGTGAACCTTCTACTCCTTCAATGTAAAATGAGACTAAGGGATGAGGGTATATTAAAACCAAACCACAGTTACAATTTCACCATGATTTGTGAAACCTGATTACGTGGAATTCAGCAATGCAAGCATCCTGCAAGCTACCACAGAATTTTCACTTCCCTGTCGATTTTCCCCACCCCAATACTGAAAAATAAATTAACTTATTTACATACAATATGATTATTGTCAAATTAATTCTGCAATACACTTTATAACGTCATATGGGAGTTTTTTAATGTTTCTTGAATTGTTACTTTTTTAAATCGGGCAACTAGAAAGGAAGAGGTTGGGGTACACAAGTATATACATGTACTCAGCGGGACACTTAAAAGGACTTTTAACATTTTTTCATATAAAGCCTTTAACTGTGACTCATTTGCCAAAATTACTAGACTACAGAGTTAATTTAATCAAGCTTTTTGCCCTGCCAGGAACTCTTCCTCCCTGATCCTGTTTAAAAGTAACGGTCAATATGGGACACTACTTTTATTACCTGTGGCGAGGGACAAACTGAGCAAACAACAAAGAAAGAAGATTCTGGCTTTACTACATGATCAAGCAGGATAGAAAGTATGACTGGAAGGGAAAAAAACCCAAACCAACAAACCAGTGCTTCTGCAAACCTTCAGAAGAGAACATGCAACATGAAATGGAGCATTAGAGCTCCAGTAGCAGTATGTGACATGACACAGCACCCCCACAGAAACACCATTCTTTGATGATTTTTCTATATTTAGGCAGTTTCTGGAATCATCTCAGATCCTAAAAGTGGGGCTACACACATGCAGTTTTCTCATTTTGTAAACTGTTCTATCCTACCACTGGTAAAAAAAGTAAGTATAGGCAAACAAAAGAAATACATATACAATGAAGTTTGCAGAATGAGTAAGAAAATAAAGACCTTGGCAGAATTTGTTCTTCCTGATCCTATAATGAAAGCAGAAGTTAATTTGGGATACTGTGATCAGATCCACAGCAAGAAACTAACGGGTCAGGAAAGGTTCTTGAACTTTCTAGTTCTAGTGATCCTATGTGTACCAAGTGGCAGTAGCAAGTAAGATTGAATGGCAGGTAAGACTGAAAGTAAGCTTGAGTTGACTGTGAACCTTCTGTGCTTGTGTTGCCAACAAAATTTCTCAGATGTTCAACAGTGCAGTGGATGTTCATGAACTGGAAGGTATATTTAATAAAATTTTGCCGTATTTACCTGTTTTCCTTATGGATGTCTGTATCTGACAATTGTGTGTATCCTTGTCCTATTTTTGATCATCGGCTGTTCCACACTACCTCTTTGATAGCCTCAAAGCATCAATAAATGCCATGTAAAACTGTGCCGGAAACCAAGGTATGAGTCAAGTTTACAGGCAAAACAAGAGAAACAATTTTATGCTACAATGCAAATATAGCAAAGTTACACAGGAATGAAAGTAGTGAAGGTGGTGGAGCAGGCCTTTAAGTGAACTTCTTGGCCACTTAATCATGGGGTGGCAATTAACCAGGTTAAGCATATTGGCCTGGTTGTAATATAGGCAGATACAGTCCAACTGTTCCTCTAGTTTCTGTGCTGTTTTTTATTTACTGGTCTACAGGATACAAAGTAAAAACAATGTGATGTGTGGAGATAGATCAAGTGATGGCCAACAGAGTACAGGATATTTTGGTACCTTTTTTTCCTGGGATTTCATCCTCCTAGAACACACGCAGTGTAAAAACAGAAAATGAAGATGAGATCAGGTGGAATAACTAACCCTCCCACAACCATACATTAAAAAAAATAAAAATCAGAATATCCTCTAGAGGGCAATCTTTGCACGTATTTCATCTAGGAATACATCTTACAGCTTATCTTAAAAGGTCTAGAGCTTTATGAAGGATCATTATTGGAAAAAAAAAGTACTAAAATTGCCACCTAGAAAACGAAAAAGTTCTATATCCACCCCAGTCCATTATCACAATTATTTTGAGATTAGTGATAGAAGAAAGATCCAGTGTTTCACTGGAGACTCCTCTGGACTTAGATGTTCAGTAGATGTTTTCATGGAACTATAACTTCCAAGTTAACTGAGATTTATCCCAAATTAATCCACCTTCAAAATAAAAGAACTGATTGCACCACTGACCATATCTTTAAAGCAAAGCTATTTCTAACCACCAAAAATTCACACATCAGTAGATCAACTATTGACACACATCAAATTGTCAACTATTTTAAAACTTGCCAGTGCTCCTTCGTGGAAGCAAATATTTATCAAATGAAAGAATTACTTAACTTTCCAAACCTATTCAAAGTCTATTCTTAGTGATTTAGAATTAGATTATCATATCCTATATTTCATTCCTAGTTTCTTTAGTCTATTTATTAACCATCGTAGACTCTCATAGACTAATGGATATCATATCAGCAGTCACAATGCTGTAACAGCTAATCTAACAGAATTTGGTGTCAGTGGTTAAAGTTGTTCTCTTCATTAGATTTGTAACAGTCTTCTCTAATCAGAAATTTTGAGCAATTTCTTACTTAAAACAGATATGTTGTGTTCAAATCTAGGGAACAGCAGAGCCGTTATAAAAAGGGAGGCAAGAGCAGGACTTTATGATGAAAATGAGAAAGACAGTGCAAGAACAATGACTATGCATAGGACTGTAAAACTGACCTAAGATCAACTTCTTGAACATTTGAAGAATTAAAAAAAAAAAAGTATTTGGTAAGTAGATGATAATGTGAAATGTTCCTAAAGATTTGTTTAGGCTATTAGACGAAAACTGGTATCTTTGTGTGAACACCCATTAACAAGTCCTCTGCCTCTGCCATCAAGGGTGAATTTAAGAAGTACCAAACTTGAAACCCAAGAGCCACTTTAATAAATATTTCAGAAAAACACATTTGTCGTAAATTTTGACATGCACACATAACCCTCCCACACCTCACACCACATCAAAGCTCAGAACTCTGAAATCAAGTAACAGATTTATTGACAAGTTACAGTATTTAGAAGCCAGACATACTCATGGCTTCTACTCTTAAGTCACGTATACCTAATTATTCCAAAATACTTGATGTAGCCATCTTCAGCAGTTGTAATGGAAATACACCATTGTTTTCCTTTGTGGCCACAGCCTCACACAAATGTCAATTATTTTGTTGCTGGAAAACATTAAAATATGTCAGTTTGTATAGCATACATGTGCAGCAGGATGCAGTTATGTTTCTGTGCACACTGCAGAAGTGCAATAAGACTGACAGTAAAAGGAATTATTTTTCCAAGGTAAGTCTTGCATGGAGTTACAGCTACCGTGAAACAACTGTTTCTTGAACAGCGGTTGATGCTGCTAAAATCACTTTTAATTCTTAATACAAAGCAGATGCATAAGTAGCTATCATAAAAATCTCTGTACTAAAACAAAAAAAGAAAAAGGAAGGGAAAGACTTAAAAAAGGATGAGAAGAATTATCCGTATGCTTGACCAAGTTTGGTTTTTTTTTTAATACCTGGGTTCCTTTCCCTCACTATATAAAATTTTTATATAGACATATAAATGCTGTTCTTGCAGTTTTAAAAGGGCAGCATAACGGCTATCAGATACTAAGTTTGTCTTTAACCTTTTCAAAATACTGCAGAAGACACACATTCTCATATTCTGCCTTCAGTGCACAGGAATCTGAATGACACTAAAGTAACTATTTAAACATCATAGGAGGATACCTAAGGCTTATTAGAAACCTCTGTTAGGCAACCATCACTAAAATCTTTGGATCTTTAGCTACTCCAAACCCTAACTTGGATGTCCAGTTAGGATTCTTTATATAATAGATTTAAAAGTCATTGTATTTCATTTAAAAGGTTTTATGATTTGACAAAATTTTCTGTCTTGACTTGCACAGGTATCCAAGGCTTCCATAACATCTGTATTTGAGGCTGGCACTTCTGAATTAAACTGGAGAGGCTAATTTCGGAAGGTAAAAAATCTACTCTTGACAAAGCTGTTACTACCACCATAAGGCAAAACTTCAGAACCAATTATTTATGTGAAATTCCATTATATGATTTCCTAATTCAGGGGAGCCATGGGTATTTTTATATGTTTTTAAGATTTAATAAGGTTGTACAAAACCATTATTTATTCCACTCAATATTTTCTCAGCTTTAATCCTTTGACATCGGAATCATCTTCATAACAATTCCACTTTTACAAATGGAGGATTTTATCTTTAAGGGAGAAACAAGCCACCTGATCCGAGGTGCAAACAACTAAAAAAAGTTCCTGGTACTGGAGTATGATAGAAGAAATTCTACTTCTATAAAGTCAGGGGGAAGCCTGACTGTAAACAGGAATCAATATTTCATCATACGGAAAACATACAGCAACATGAAAAATCTCTCTCATTCATGTTTTGTTTTTTTTTCATTGTGGCACCAGTCACTAAAGCTGCTGTTATAATGCCTCTATAATATGACAGTGACACATATCATTTTACTATTTGTTTTGCTCAAAATGGAAAAAAATGCTCTAAATCCAGAGCATCTTGTTTTGTTCTAGTTGCATTCTGGTTGGAACGCTCACTAAATATCACTTGCTACCATTTCCTTCAGAATAGACACAAGCAGAACCACATCTCTTAACTTTACAAGAGAGTAACACAATTCCCCGAGATCCCCGAGAAAGAAATACTTCCAGTTTCAGTGGTGAAGGCAGAGAAGGTGGTCACATTCACACCTAACTGCCTGTCCTCTGCCTACACGCTCAGGTCAATGGCTCTCAGCTGCAACTGATCTCTTAGGAATAAAGCGGTAATACAAATATTCATCTCGAAATTCAAATTCATTTGTAATATGCTGGACGACGCCTCCTTTCATCAGTCTGTCTCCATACATCACAGCTTCACCACGGTCAGAGGCAAGGCCAACTTGCATGAGCCAGTTCACCAGGTCACAGCCAAAGAAGATGCCAGTGGAGATGTTTGCACCACACCTGTATGTCAAAGGAATGATTCACCCACATGTTCTGTAAATCTGGTATCACCACTGCATGATGGCGAAAGGCAAGGAAAAATAGCAGGAAACAAGGAAAGACATCATGATAGTTAAGAGCATGTTAGAAGAGAATTTGCAAGTTTTGTATATTAGGGGCATGCCAATGTTCACTACCTTTTCCTATGGATGCTTCAATGACAAGTAAAATGTACCTACTAAGTTATTTTAGGCTTGTGCAAATAAACTTCAGTGAACATAAGTAGCAATTTTCCTAAAAACACACACAATGTAATTCTATTTCCTGGATACTTACTTCCCATGTACTCATTAGCATGACCATTTCTGCAACAAAATATCTGATTTGAGTGCAGCATGCCAGCAGCAACAGGGACTCAATCTGCACTTTAATTCCATTTCATAATTTCTCTACAGCTTTGAACAGACACTAACTGCTTACATACATTGTAAACAGAAAACATTTAACTTGCATATCCAGTTAAATATTTACTGCACAGGCAGTACTAAGAATAAACAAAACCTTTACAACAAGACTAAACTAATTTTCTTTTACATATTTATGAGGTGATGCCGCTAAGGTTTACCTAGCTGCAGTAAAAATACCATTCAGAAATTTACCTGCAGCAATGAATGTTTCTGGTTATCTAAAACCTGCTCTA
The DNA here is from genome assembly GCA_009819775.1 of Phoenicopterus ruber ruber. Taxonomy (NCBI): domain Eukaryota; kingdom Metazoa; phylum Chordata; class Aves; order Phoenicopteriformes; family Phoenicopteridae; genus Phoenicopterus; species Phoenicopterus ruber. The sequence goes on along the minus strand of CM020220.1, from coordinate 19,516,131 downwards.
TGGAACCCAACTGCAGAGTTTCTGATGATGATTAACAGCTACACAAGACAGCAAAAACCAAACTTCTTTCTCTATTTTTTTTTTAAGTTAAAAGCAACAGTAACACAGAGCAAGTGTTAACATCTATTAGCAGAGAAGCAAAAATTAAAATAAATAAAAATCCATGATTACAAGGTCTCAGTTACAGTATGTTTAAATCAAAGAGGATAGGGTCAAGTTAGATGAATATTTAAAATGAGAAGATAAATGGTTTCTTTTAACTCACAAGGAGAAATAAGACATGAAACTAGTTACGCACAAACATAATATTAAAACAATGAAGCAACAAATGTCAGATTTGCATGTATTCTCAGGTGGATATATGATTAATAAAACCACAAAACCCAACCAAATGAATAGCCCAAAGCCCAAGAAACCACAATAGCAGAAGAGGCACAGGAAACACAGTTGTAAAACCTGTCCTATTTCAAAACAAACATTTTCTGATATATCTTTTCTGTCTGGCATGAAAGAAGCAAGTCCTTGAACCGCCATTTTTCCTAAATGGATAACTTTACTACTTTGTTTCTGATGGAATATTACTGACTTCTGAGGAAACTGAACAAAATCATGATGCTGTCAAAAACAGTTCTGGAATGTGGTTTCAGACTATCTGACCATTAAAAGACCACCCCATCCCGCCAAACTAGTCCTACTTAAAAGCTCACATGACAAGAAAAGTAGAAGTGTCCTGTTAGAACAATTCTTCATGTCTCCATTTCATACAGTAAATATTTAAATAAAGGCAGAATTATTTTTCTTCTTCCTGCTGCTTCTGCCTGCATTTCTCTTCTCATCCACCTACATGTACCCGAATACATAATCCTTGATTTGCGTATCATAATTTGCCTCTGAAAGCTTTGCTGATCTCATAAATTCAAGTTTAGGCCTCATGAGAGGAATAAGTAAAAGAAATTGTATGCACTCAAAAGGTGTAAATGTCGTAAAAACACTATAATCTCACATATCAAGTGGCCTCTGAGTACACACTGACATAAGTTACAACAGTTTCGTCTCCTGTAAAAGCTATTTATTAGTAAACAGTCAGTCACAAATACTGACACTTTCTTATCTCAAAACAAAAGAAGGGTCTCAAGTTTGACAAAACTCAGACACATGCACTCTATTACAGGCATTATCGTATACATTTATTCAGAAAGATTTTCTCTCCTGAACTCCAGCCAAGTGCAAAAACTGAGGCAATGCCTTAATGATATAAAACTTTTCATAACTTATATAAAACCTAGATGGGATAATGTGATAACTTGCACCTCAATGTTTCAGTGTGAGACTAGAAACATTTCTCTGTTACTGCTAATTCTTAATCATCACCCTGAGGTTTGAATAAATATGCCACAACAGGAATCGCCCACAGACAGATTAAACTGCATTTCATTATTTCCAAAAGGTGAGCTATGACCTTTGTAACAGGTTATATGTGCAGGGAGGAACTTACCTTCTGCCTCTGACAATACTTTTGACACAGTGATCTCTATGATAACGAACAAACTGTTGACAGGTCATCCTGATTTCCTCAGGTACAGAGGGATCTGTATGCCCTCCTGCTTCTCTTCCTCCCCAGAAAAATTCAAGTCTTAAAAAAAAAAAGAAAAAAGAAAATAAATTAAAACCAGCAAATCAACCAGAGGCATTTTTAAGGAAACTGCAAATAATAGAACAGAACTCATAGGAAGCTTATCACAGCTGTTTTACTGTTTTCATGTCCAATACTTTGTATACAATCTTCCTAATATACTTGCATGGCCTTTGAACACTGAGAGGTTTTATTCTATGCTCAGGCAGAAGGAAAGACAGAGAGTAGTTGGGAGCCAGCTTTCGCTGCTGGATTCACACCGCAGCCAGCTAGCTCCAAGTTAAAGATGGCTTCGTACAACTTACACCTCCACAGTGAAAGCGTCCATCCACTCAAAGTACTTGGATGAGGTTACAAATACAGGACTTGAAAACAGTGATGATAGATGTGAATGCTGAACCAGATTCTAAGTTTTAATTTATCAGCTGAAATTATTTCTGAAGATCCATCATCTTACTGATTCAATCACATACTTCACCATCTTTTGCCAAAGATTTTGTCTATAAGGAGCCTGTGGGATTTTTGTCTTTGGGAGTGTCATTAGGATAGCAGTAAAAACTCATGCACAGTGAACTGCAATTAGCTCTCCACAACTGGGAGAGAAAAGAAATTTGGAAGATCAAACAGATAGGAAACGGAATGCAATGGCACTGAACACTCAATACCCTTTAAAATTTATTATCGTTAATAATTAAGTTTACAGGTGTAAGTGTAAAGATTCTATTTACCTTCGCTTGAATGGTAGAATGATTAAATGCTTATCTAAGCCAAAAATACCAAAGCAAATGAACCCCTGGAGGAAAAAATATAGAAAAAGCAACATTAAGCAAAACCTTTGGTTTCTAACAAACAGAAATAAAGTACTAAAAACTCATTGCCAAAACACACGTGAAAAGTATCCCTCTTCTCTAGATATCATTCAAAATGCATTTTGTTTCTGCTTTGATTTTTCATTTGGGACTTAAAAAGACAGATTAATACATAACAGTCCATCAAAGAAACTCTTCAAGAAACAGTTTGGTAAACCTAATGCTGTGACATGCCACCTGACACTTAAGGATAACTGGCTATCCTTACATAGCCCGTTACTTAAATCTGTCTTTGTTAAATGTCAAGAAAAGAACTGACTTACTGTAATTTGAATGCTAGAACACTCTCTAGTTAATTCATTTTTCTGTGCCGCTTTTGTATCAAAACTATTATCATTACTTGATACTGCAGTGCATCTTGCAGGCACATCTGTCCATGGATCTGTAAAACATTCCTCCAGTGCGTGTATTAACACTGCCTCGCTTTCACCTTCATAGATAACAAAGCTACCCTGTGTCAGTTTGCACTGAAACAGGCTATGTGCAGCTGGAACAATTATACATGTAACTGTCAGCTATTAGTTAATGGTGCTGTAACTGAAACTGAAGAGAGAACAACTTAAAGCCTTATAGCGAAAGTATCCATGTAGCCATCTTGCACCTATTTAGTTATACTGGCGAAACTCCACAGAAGCAACACCGGTGAAGCTTTCTGGTACAAATAAGGCTAAAATCCTACTCAAATTCCATAGGCATTTGGCATTCAGTTGTCATTTGTACCTTTGAAAGTGTTCATGCACATAAGAGACATGCATTATGGTAAGAAAGCTATCAAAGCAAAAGAAAAAGCTTGAGAAAAAAAAAGGCAAAACACCACAAGGAGCTGGCGACTTCAGCGTTGTTTGAGGACTTCAACTTACAGTGCTTGTAACAGTATCTGCTGCAACACTCACTAACAAAGTCATTTTCAGAACAAACATTGATAAGTACCTGACCAAAATTAAACACAGCACAGAAGAACTGCAATTCCACATACAGCCTTCCAGGCTCTTGGTTGAACAGCCACCACAAACAACTGGAAAGATTCTGTTAAGAAAACACAACAACAAAAACCACAAACCTAACCCGACTGTTAAGAATCAAAAGCACTTTCTTACTCTTCACATGCTAATAGATTCTTGCTAATAGATTCTTGCACACTTTTCACTGTCTTTATTTAACAAATGATTAAGATAAAGACAAAAAAGAGGAAAAACCACGTTAAAACATCATTTTAGTTAGGCTTAATAGCTGGGGGGGGGGGGGGGGGGGGGGGGGGGGGCGGGAGGAGCGCTTGTTTGTTTTAAAACAAAATAATGCAAAACACACCAGTGTAGAGCTCCTGCCTCTTTATGTGTTTACATAAGGAACTTGCCTTAAGCATACTTAGGTATTCAATCTAACACAGACAATATTAGCCCAGACAGATTTGCAGTATTTGTCTTTAGGCCTGTTCAGCTGAGACCAGTTCTTTCTACATACTTTCTGCATAGTTAAGATTGCGTTAAGCTGAAGCACACACCACTTCAGCTATTTTAGATGCCTGACAGAAGGAAAAAACCTCCAAAGTTAACCTCTTTGGGTGTAAAGGCTAATTCTTTAACTGGTCTCATTTCATAGTATGTATGTAATCATTCAGATACAACTAAAATAAAGGCTAACATTTGGGACACCTCTTAAATATAGATGTAAAAAAAAATACTAGCATGGAATATTTGATACAGGGTGTTTGAGAGATGGAAAACCTCCATTTTGTAATTTATCAGAACCTGAAAAGCAACAGTAGTAGCTATTACACTACATAGTTGTGCCACGCTGTCCTGCTTTGCAGTATTACATACTTGTGTTATAGTATTTTCCATTTCAAATAAAAACACTTTCCCCCAAGTGTCATCCGTAAGAAGCTCAACTTTGAGCATTACATTCAAACAGAGAGAGTTGTTTCTCATCTTTGTCACAGTTAAAAATTCAAATTGTATCCCTAATGCATTACATTCTGGTATTTCACACTTCTACACAGGAGCAGCCACCTTCGCAGCTGGGATCTAGTCAGTAATGATGCTTGGCAGCACCAGCTTAGCTACGTTGCCTGCAAATCACCACTAAAAGCAACAAAATTACATTTTCCCATTTCAAATAAACTCTTACATTATTCTTCATTAGTAAAACACTTCAGAGAAATCCAAGTTCCAAATATAAGCACGACCAGATGGAACAATTTTTGTACAGTCTCCTTCAGAAGTAGAATTCACTTTATATTTTTAATTGATTATTGTCTAGGGAAGACGACTAGCTCTTGAGAAAAATAGGAAGAGGGGCAGTAGTGATGAATTAATTACCAAATGATACAATTTCTTTTTTTTTCCCCCTTTAGGGTTCTCCAATGTGGCTTGCTCACTAACATCGCCAGTCTTAACTTGCCTTTAATTTATGATGTGGCACAGAAAAATTAATTTTATGATATCCCTCTTCCAGTAAGGGCCCAAAATAAAACCTCTAATTTATTTAATGAATTGTTACATGAGTAAAAGGACGATTTCTACTGGACTGTCTACATAGCTTTCCTAAAAATCATTCCACCTCAATGAGTTAAACAACATGAGGAGAAAAAAATATTACAGCAAACAGGCCAACAATAAGAAGCAAGCACAGCAGCACATGTCTGGCCAGCTGTTTGTCTGCGGTCTGTAGAAGCTGTTCTTCCTGAGCCAATACGCAGGTTTGAGCACTGCAATGACTCACACACTGATCAGCTGAAAAACAAACGAGAATTTTTCATTAGGCTTCTAACTTACAAACTCCATGAGTAAACTTATTAATGTAACTTGCTGAGTTAAATTACCTTGTAAGTATCTGTACTGAAGTCACATACACAAAATTCAATAATAGCTTTGACAATAACCTGTTCAGACATGTATTCTCAAATGAAACAGTAGTTTACATGTGCTGCTAAAGTGAAGGAACTTTTTGCAACAGAACTCTTCTTTCAAAGGTTTAATGCAAACTTAAGTTGTGGTTAACATTTAGAAAACACTACTAGAAATAATGAAAAAATAGCCATTTCTCAGAACAGTTTTTAAACTTAGAATTAATTTCTGGAATAAATATTTCAAATATACCATCAGCTCTAATGTTTTTACTCTGTATCTCAGCATTGTTGAGCTCTAGATCAGACAATCAACCATATTTATTTCAGTTCTGTGACTGAATTTTTAACATGGTATATCAGAACACTGTCATAATTCTATCAATCAAAAGAGCCAAACACACAGAGAATGGATGCTTGTCTTCCAGCTACAGAGTTCTAAGGAATTCTGAGTATCTTCCTCTAGATGGCAGTGAAAAGCTTCCTGGCAAAGACATACCTAAGAATGTGCACTAGCTACCTGTCATAGCAGTTCAATGGGATAGTAGAAGGATTAGTAATTATTGCAAAGTTACACAAGTTTATCCATTACAATTTACTTTTACTGATTTATAGTTTTGAAATGTTCACTCAGTAGGTCGAAAAAATTTCCATTCAATCATATTTTCTACCTTATCTTTTAGGATAAGAAAATTAAACTGGCCTTGGAAGACATTCTTATGATGCTTGTCTGAGTTACTTAAAATAGTTGGCAATAGGTGGAAAGCTAGCCTTTTGTGAGAGGAGACATAACTAAGTATGTTTCAATGTGAAATATTTAGATTTGTTGAAAGTTATGTTGCATCCAAACAAAGCACAAGGATATGAACTTTCTTGTTAAGGATGCAAAAAAAGAAAATCCCAGGAAAGAGACAAAGGTTGCACTGCAGCTAGCTTTGATTATTGAAAGCGATGTACGATGAGAATGGGCTGAGCATGCAGTTTTCCATCAGGTGCTGAACAGTTACTTTGATCCATTTTTCTATTTCAGTGACTGCTAAGGCCCCCTTAGTCAATTTTCTCCATCTCTCTCCCCTAGACACGAATAGTACAGCAGCACAGACATTTGGTCTAATCTGCAGAAAGTGATTGCTCCTCTAGATCTCATTCAGGTTTCTCATTCAAAACCTGCGCATGATTACAACAAAGGCTTCAAAGGCCTTTTTAGAACACAGAAGATGTGAATATGAGAACGCAAAAAAGTGCCTTTAAAGTTGAAAACTTGAGGCAAAGTAGGGTTATGCATTCAACTTCCTAGCATCCAAACAAGGCAGTGATGGAGAGGTAAAGTCTGAATGCTCAGAAGGATGTGTTAAAGTAGCTTAGTGGTAAAAAATACCAACACAAAACAACTGTCCACCTTGAGCACTGAAAGATTACTAATAACTATCAGGCAGAAGAGAACAAACACCTAACATATTGCCTAATACTTGAATTTAATATGAAATATAAGTTATCCAGGTAGAGTTGAGAGAACAACAGCCCAAACAGTTTCTTTGTGAGAACAACACACATAAATGTTGTGGAAGTTTGTAGTATTAAAACAAAGAGACACTACTGCTTTACCTGTCTCAATTGGAGGAACTTTGCTTTCAACAGCATTTGACACTGCTTTGCTCTCTCTAGCACAGGATAATTCACCATTTGTTGTTTGACAAGAACAGCAACCTATTAAGCATACATAGTAACAGGACAGTTAGCCTCCTTCACTCTCATAATTTATTTTTTAAGTATAACAATATATTCTACACAGCTTTAACTATTGTGCTCAAAAATAACCCAAAAGGAGAAAGCAGACTTAATTTTTCCAATTTGCTGAGAGGGTAAATGGGTTACAATACTAATATATAGAAATATTTAACATAGCACTGCCACCACGGAAGGAACACAAGTACTTCTAGCTAGAGGGAAAACACACGGGAAGCAATCAAAAGGGCTACATACAAACAAGGAGGATTAGAAACACATTGGGTAGCAGTGCTGCTGGCATATAATTCGTTCTCGGAGAGATGGTTTAGTAGGTAAGCAAATCTAAGATGCCTAGTGGACCGCATTTATCACATTCTTATCAAGATACCACTACTTACATAAAAACCATACACATGCTTTTTTTTCTGTCCACTTCCCCCACCCTTACAGTAATAACCATCAAACTTTCCTTAGAAACATAAACCTAAATCCTTGGGCAGTTATATCTAGATTTAATTCCGTCCTACTGTAGCACTTGAAGGTGTAAACAACTGTCCTTCCCAGTTCAAAATTAAATTTGGAACATTCTTTTACAAATCTACTTTCTCTACCTCTTTCTGCAGGCAGCTGTGCAGAAGATCCGGGAGAAGGCTGTGCAGAAGATCCGGGAGAAGGCTGTGCAGAAGATCCGGGAGAAGGCTGAGGCACAGTGGCTGAAACTCGATTCCCCTCACTCCCTACCACTTCAACCTCCTCCACTTGGCTACGCGGTGAATATGGGTTCAATACCTCATAGCTTGACTCTTGCCTATTTCTGTTCATGCACATAAGTGAAATACCCGACATCAATATACTGATGAACAGGATCACTGCTGTGGTAATTATCTGTTCAGAAAGCAAAGACAATACACGTAAATACAAAATAAAGGAAAACAATTGCATATATCTGTCTTTCTAACTTTTGTACTTTCCTAAATATACTAACAAATGCATCTGAATAAGACAGAGTTTTCTATATTTACTGCTCTTGCATCTTGTGGCACTGAAAGAGCAATCAGTACATGAACTAACTAATTTTCCCTGAGTAACTCAGCTTTCTTTTTTTTTTTCTTTTTTTTTTTTTTTTTTTAAATGGGAACCCCTATTTCCCATGCAATCCAAAAACATTCACTCATCATCATCATCTTTCCCCCCAGGATCATTAGCGCTCCAGTTCTGTTCAGGTACCTTTTAATTCCAAAGAGGAACGTGCTCTTGTCACCCTCTGGCACAGCTCTAATTTCCATGCTTTTGCCAATGGGGAGCATCCTACTAATTAACCTTTCCTTTTAATCATCTGCCACCGATACTCAGAGTCCACTCTGAGGCTATTTAATACTTGTGAAAGCACCACATGAATAATCCTGAGAGACTCATAGCCTCTCTATTCATAAGACAGAGGGAAAACATGACAAATATCTATGCTAGTGCACTTTACATCCTCTGATAAGAGGAACTATTTATTGGTAAAACAGTAGTTCAGGCTCAGGGACTTTAAACCCATGATTGTGCAGAGAAGTCTCCCATAGTGCAAGCAGTTACTGCTGCACAGGTAATGTAGAGCCTATCTATTACAGACCAAAAGTCATTAATTAGGTATTGGATAGTAACAATTTTAGATAATTGTCAAGCGAGACTACAAATTAGTCACCAAGAAGAGGGCTCTGCAATTCATTACCACCCCTAAGCCTTTTCTTTGGGAAGCCTACTCCCTCTTTTTCTTAGTCATAGTTGCCTAAACATGAAGGTCCTTGTTCAAACAAGTTTTCCTAATGGTTCATTACAGAAATACATTTTTGTATCAGTCTATAAGCATTCTATAATGATACTGTTATTATGGTAGCCTATACTTCGACTAAAAGCTACTTATATAAGCAGCAAACAGAGAACACAATTTCTCAGTAATGTATTGGACGAAGTCCGAAATGATGAGGACAGAACATGTTCATACCTGATATTTTCCATAGAAAAAGGCAGAGTCAATACTATCGGCATTATGTTCACCAACAATTAGTAAGATTCCCACCAGCAGTGTTGGGACTCTGAAAGAGCAAAATATGAACAAAGTAACATATTTAGCATGCTCCCACTTACTCTATAGGGAAACATCTAAATTAACTTACCCCCATCCAGCTATGATAATAAACCCAATGGGAATCTTTAGTGTTCCTCTCTTCCTCAACAGAAACAAAGAGAAAGATAGCAAACCTACAAAAAAAAAAAAAAAAGCCTTGTTTATTATTAAAAAGGGAACTGATAATTACAGAATCTAAATGCTCTACAATGTGATCTGCCCAATAACTAAGATATTCTTCTCAGACCTTCAAATAGTCCATTCTTTTTCTAGCTGTACTCTGAGCAAGTAAAACAGAAACACCTATTATCTTAAAAAATCATTATTAATAATGAAGCACTGAAGAAGTTCCAGCACACTTTATATTAAATATACGCTTATAAATGCTTACAAAGGTTCACAAGTGTTTAAAAGATATAAGAACATTTAAGACACAAGTAACTAATTTATTAAGGTATCAACAGCAGTTGATCTAGACTGACAATCTTAAGTAACCAACGAATAATGTTGTATTCTGTTATGACATTTCTTTAAAAACTGACTAGTCCTTTATAAAAAGTCAATGATAAAATTCACAAAAAGGTTTCACATATTTTTACATATGTAACTATATATGGGAGTATCTTCTGGGAAGGCCTATTCTATTCACAACTCAGAAGTTCAGCAACATTTCCCATGCTGAAGCAAAGCTAGTATTTATTTCAGGCTACACTAATCATGAACTATCTATTTCAGCTAAACACAACTTACTCCACAAAAACACCACAGGAATTAAACTCTTAAACTTCTGGACTCAAGAATGGTATATAAAGTCTCCTGAATACCCAAAGTCTCTTTTTTTTTTTTTAATCGCACACGTAAGCTTCTCCAAGTTTCTTGATGCATCTTTCAACTCTGCCTACTTCAAGTAATCCCTTCATTGATCATCTACATCTGAGAACGCACATGTTGTTTTTAGAAATTGCAATTGCCAGGGGAAAGAAATGTTAAAGCTACGTCGGTATTTCCCTTCATTCTGCATTTCCTACTTTTCTGAAGCGCGAGGTTTTAAAATCTTCTTAATGCCGAATAATTTAAAATCTTAACGTCTACAATAATTCAAAATTGTCAATAAGCTTTTGACTAACTGAAGGGCAACCCACCCTACTCGCTCTATTTGTAATTGCTTCTGCCTTGAGAGCACATTCTTGTCCTTTGTCACGAGCTAGCAAGGCTGCTGCATCTAGCGAAGACAAACGAGACCTGCCCTAGGTAGAAGCTTCCAATAGCAGAAGCTGCGCCTGACACTTAGCCCGGCGCTGCTAGCGCTGCAGCTTGGCACAGCTTACAAGTATGCACATCTGTAGGATTACATACAAGTGAAAGGAAAAATTACTCTGAAGAACATAATCAAATTATTTCAGTACATCAGTCTTTTATTACAGTACCTAAGTCCTGCCTAGAAAAATCATACCTGTCCACAGGTAGGTGCTATAAAGTGAGCTGTAGAGGAATATAAATACTAGGATCTGCATGGTGATGTCTTTCTCTTTAACAATGAAATTCCATACCACCATTCCAATGCAAGCAATAAACTGGAAAGAAAAGTAAGACGCCATTATTAAAACTGTGAAAGCAGGATGACAAGAAAAACTGAACACAGTGTAATATTGCTACAATAAGCTTTGAAAGTCCACCCTCAGATCCACCGGAGTGTGATTTTATGAATTGGATAGCTCTCATAGGAGTAAAGCAGTGCAGCAGTAAGCTCAATATTACAGTTATGTCACTGACCAGGGTATACTATTTTCAGGGAGGGGGGTTGACAGCAAATACATAGCTCAGATAAACTGAGATTAAGACAAGTCAGGAAAAAATATATAATCTTAATCTTTATACATCTTATTATAAGTAAAATGTAAATCTTGTGTTAAGTACAAACCATTTATCTAAAATGATATGAAGCTGAGGTCAACAAATGTTTGTTCAGCCAAGAATTACACAAGTTTTCACCCAGAGATACCTCATATATGATAGTTTTAGTACTGAAAGAATCTGAAAAAATAGGCCGAAATATTATGGAAACAATAATGGATACAATAGTTCAAAATTTTTAAAAAATGAAATCTAACTTTGCTGTTATAGACAAGAAGCACCTGCAACTCTCCTACATGACTTTTTTCAAATGTAACTCCATGATCAGACCTCAGAGAGTTCACTCTCTCTTTTTTTTTTTTTAAAGTAGAGGACACTTTAGAAAGCACCACCGGACAGATGTATTACAAGCACAGGCTGCTCTCATGAAATTCAACAGCAGTTATGCAGTTGACTTCAAGGGAAGAAGGAATGTGCACTCCGTAGTTTTCTCTCAGTTTAAATAACAATTAAAATTAATCCAGAGCTGTCTGGCTTTGCCCTTCCCTAGCCACCAGCCATGCATTCCCACACCTCTCCCTCGCATCAGCACTGGCACCTGTCTGATCCCTCAGCGAGCCACTTCAGGGAGCTACACAAGCATGGGGATTAGTTTCCTATTTAGCTCCTTGAATCAGGTCACCATAGAGTCAAACACACACTACTGCTGATCCTGGCATTGCTGACTTCAGACTGGCATAAATTAACATGGAAGTGCACTCAACACTATTAGGCAGTAACTTATAGTGCTAAAAATATCTTTCAGAAGCCACTCTCCGTTCTGTTTGCCTATAGTTCTGTTTGAGAACTGTACTACCAGCATCAACTGTCATTTTCTTCAAGGGTGCATTTTAAGGCACAGAAATTGTTTAGACAAGTCGCACATTAGATTCCCCTTCCCTTCTTAGATGGCTACAAAGATATAACTATAGAAATCAAACTTGTAAAAGTGTTAAAAACAAGACTCAAAAAAACTCCCACCCCACCACCATTCTTCTTATCTTCTTACTGCTGACCTGAGCAACAAGTAGATTCGTTGTAATCATATGAGGAAGCTGTTTGTATTTCTTACTCAGAACAACAACAATCAGAGACCAGATCTGGAACACACAAGATAAAATCGGATTTAAGACTAAAACAAAAAACAGAAGAACAAGATGCGTATTCTGGCAAACTATGGTGAAATTAAATGTACAAATCTTCTTGACAAGTTTCTTCGCAACATGACTGCTGTAGCCAGCTCCACATGATCTCCTGCCAGTCCCTATGCCTCAGAAAATATGTCCAGAAAAAGCAATGCATCTTTTCATGATGGTGAAGTATTTCCAGGGAGTACCAAAGGCTTGCTTCTAGTGCACAGAAGCCTGGTTGTTCCTCAGGACATAAATGACCACAGAATAGCCTGGCAATTCCGAATTTAAAAGGTTCTGCCCCACCCCGCCATCATTACTGAATCTCCCAAGATTATTTGTGACAGCAAGAGGCAGCATTCACTTGTGGCTTCCCTTGAAGCACAGTTTCAAGACAACAAGACTTCAGTGAGATTCCTACTTAAGAAAATTCCAACTTTCTCCAACATGGATGGTTTTATTTTTGAAAAGCAAACAAAGTAAACACAGTATCTGTAGTGCCTATAAAGCCAAAACACAATTCACATTGGAATTCTGGGATATCAAGGCCCTTTTTAAGAACTGAACACCCAGAATTTCTAGGAAAGGAATTTGATAAAGCTAAATTTAAACTTCCAAGTTAAACATTTTCATAAATACTCATTTATACTTCATTAAATAAATATTCACTGATGTTTCCAGAGCTGAAGTTTTTACATAGCCTCCATTACTGTGATATCCAAGCACCTCACATGGTTTGATGTAATTATTCCCTGGTGAGGTAAGCTAGTCTTGTTATTCCCCCATACCCCATTATTTTTTTAAAAAACAAAGAGGGACTAAGGGTGAGTAGATGATAGCTCATCCACACGCACATTTTATGTATCAGGCAGCCAAATCCCAAACTCTCAAGCCCTGCATCAGTGCTCTAGTTCACTCACCCATCTTCCTCTACAGTGCAGCTTCTCAGCTGACCCATTGCTAAATCAAGATTTTTAAGTTCTTCCTCATCCTTCTGCAACAGGATACAATGATGAAATGTGAGTCTCATCTTACCGTGACTCGATTTGCTGCTTATGTACTGTGACATGACACTGTGCTTTTGTGTTTCACTTCGCCAACACCTACCAGAGAAATGAGGCTGACAATGCTTATGTCAAAGCTAACATTTTGGAGTGCAGATGCCAGCGGGTTGGGGTCCATAGATGGAATGGTCAACAGCCACGCAGAAACGTACATAATAGGTGCAGACACAAAAGTGCTTATCACCATGCCTGAGGTAATCTGCAAAAAGTGTCAAACAGAAACAAGAACAGAGTTAATCAGATCCCAAGCTAAATAATCTGCTTTCAGGAACACAACCACTGGCAAAATTGTACCTTTGACTTAAACATACATAGAACTTTAACAAATCACTGAGTTGTTTCTATGACAAATTATTTAGAATTTGAGCCAGAAAGCACCCATTTTATGCATACAGTTAAACTGAAAATTTTAACAAGCTTCTGAAATAGCAGGAATACAGAGTTCCCTACTGCAAAGTCTTACAGAGCTTTTTCATGGGTGTCAAACATACTAATGACTACAGTCTAGGGGTGGATTTACAATGTCACAATTTACTTTTGGATGCAAAGATTCACACTGCAAATGAATAAGCAAACATGTAGTTATGCAAATACTAATATGCACCAATTCATGAGAAGAAGCCATATATATTTACATTTAAGTAATTTCTATTTTGGCTTCTCATTGTCTTTCTGCTTTCTAGAATCTGCACAGTGATGGAAGTATGAATTTTTACTCATACTACAGATACTACAGATCTCCATTTTAAAGAGATTTCCTCAGTTTGTTGGGCACAAAATTCTATCTTGTAAGGTTTACTTTTAGTGTCCTTTTTCTTTCCTTTTCTTTTTAAAAAAAAACCAAAACAAAACTAAACAAACAAACCAAAAATAGATAACATTAAATACAATGGAAGTCAACAGGAATGTTTTAATGTCACTTCAACTGGAAGAAAGGAAACAGTTATAAAATTTGTATCTTAAGTTGAAAAGATAATTGATACCCTCTACTACTAAAAAAAAAAGTAAAATGCATTTCTATTGCAAGATTTAACTGAAGGGCAACACAACAGAATCAGTTAAAGCATAAGTTCTTCTGTAAGTTTTCAGTGTTAAGCTAGCACTGTTCTTACTGAAGTCAGTAACATCATTTCTGTTTTCTCCTACAAAAACAGTAGCTCAAAGATAAGGTGGGGGGGGAGCAAACAACCCAACAACAATAAAAAACAATAAACCCACAACAAAGATACAAGTTCTTTATATTTAAAGTTATCCTAGTTCTTCTAACTAGAGTCATGAATAAGAAAAGTATGAGGACTTATTTATGAACATGTACTATCAAGATAGGTGAGACATCAGGAAAGATTAATTTGCTTAATTAATAACCTGAAATATAATTTATATTTGAGATCTAGAGAGTACAAGTAAATCTAAGGAGTCTACACAACAGAAAAGAAAATTCATCAAGCCTATTTATTTAAGTATTTGATCAAAGTTAAGCCCAAAGTTAGTATATGTTCGGGAAAAGCTAACTACATACAATTCCTACTTCCATATTAAATTGACTTGCAAATATTGCGACACCAGGTGCTGCTGGAAAAACTCCATAAAGAAACGCATAGTTTGATAAACTGGTGTGGTTGACTATGTTGTCACTCTTGTCCAAGAGTTCCACCATTTCTCTACAGAGAAATGGCATCATAAGCCTGAAAAGAGAGGGAAAAAAGTAATTACAAAAAAATATTACTCAAGCTATAGCAAGAGACTCCTCTTCACTCAGAAAATGAACCAAAAGGAAATTTAAGGCTTCTTTGAATACTATTCATGAAAAGCAAAATATGACATCACTTTGAATGATTGCCTTTACTTTTACCATGACATTTACGAGCTGCTTAAAAATTTTGTGTCACAAGTTAAACCAAAAAAACCCATACACAAAAAAAATGGTAAAAATGACACCAGTCTCTGGGATATGAGCACATTCTCTGATTGTGCAGACATGTTCTCTGCATAAACCTCAGATTTAGAAAGGTAAAATATAAAAAAACCCCTCCTTTTTCAACTGTTAAAGTAATGGTAGCTATAAGCAGTCAGCAGCTTTGAAAATTAGACCACCTTTATGTAACCTGTCTGAAACATAAGAAGGGCTCAAGATTAAGTATCCCATTCTGAAAGTTTTGGCCAGCAAAAAAACCCCCTGCATCAATGTTATTCTGTTCGCCTTTAGCAATACCCCAGATCTCACATATACTCACTAGGTAAGCCTTACACAGCCTAATTACATCAACTTACCAGTAAAGCAAAGCGGTAACATCAAAACTCATTTTTTCTCATGTTTTTACAAAATTTGTCATTGAGCTGGCTTACAAACTAGGTCTTTAAGTTTGCTAGTTAGTTGTACTGATATTCAAATGCACCTTCAAATTTCACAGTATAAACTTAATCACCAAACAATCACTCTATTATGTTAATTGTAGCTCTGTAGTAAACAAAATATTTAGTTCACCAGTAATGGAAATATATTCAATGGAATATAATGATGGCATAAGTTCTAAATACAAATTGTCATTTATTCATGCTTAAAAGTCAGTTTAAGAGTGTAAAGTGATCATTCTTAAGCTCTTCCAATATAGCAGTTTCAAAGGTTTATAGACAAAGCAAGCAAACCCAACCAATTTAGAGATGTATTGTTTAATCCAAAGAAAATGCAAATACTAATCAAATAATACTGAAACTCACTCTTGTCTAACTACTTAAGTAGTAAATTTTAATTTAAGCTACTAATTCCCCATACACCAAATTCATGACAGATGGCCTGCGGGCAGTCCATGAAGCCACAGCACCCCTTAGATTTTTTTCTCTGCAGAGCCTGACAACAGGTTTGTGGCATGCAAAATTTCTTTTAAAAGTTAACAGCTGTATACTATCAGAGTTTGGGAAGCACTCGCCCAAAATACTGCAAGTGAAACATACTATCACTATAATGATTTTGAGAGAAAAGCCATCTGACCAGCATATTCAGAGCTTAAAACATCTAGAGAACAAAATTATAAAAGTACATAAATCGAACTTACAGTTTAGCTGTGATGAGTAGGATCAGTGCAACAAACATACCCTTTGTCAGTTTTTTTGTTTGTCCCACCATAGTCAGTCCAAGGTAAAAAAGTGCGGAGCCAGAAAATGAACTGCCCAGTCCGTCAAGGAAGTTTTCAAGGTATTCAGGAATTTTCTGGCCAAGAATAAAGTTTGAGGCAATTCCTATGAAGACCATGAATACAATTGGGTTCTGCAAAACTCGAAGGAGTGCTAGGCCCACTATTTTGATTTTGCTCTGTGACACAGTGCGATTATCCCTCCACTTCTGGATTTCACAGAAGATAAACCCAAGAGGGTTTAGCATCATAAGAGATATTGGAGCCACTAGGTAAATGTACTGGAGATATTCTGGGTAAGTGGTTTGATATAAAGCTTCAACTAGAAGACAGGAAACGAAAAGTGATGAGTGATAACATTTCAGTACAAAAATACATTAATATTGAAATTAAGTTTTGTTGTCTGAAAACTATAGAAAAATTATTTCATTATCCTTCAGAGGTAACTGCATTTACAATCAATGTAAGACGATGTACTAAAGGAAGTACAGCCGATTGCCAATAGGCCACAGTCGTCTAATGAACACATTAAAGATCAAAGATTAACTACCCAACACTATTTAATGATTCTATGAATATTCAACATTTATAGGAAAAAAAGCAATAATATAACAATCCCACATGCCCTTTGAGTCATCCCAAACGCTGAAAAAAATTAGTTTTTTTTCTGAATTGCTCTTCCTCCCCATAAACGTGAGAGTTGTGGAGAATTACATGCACCTTTGCAGGACACAAGTTGCTTCTCATCTTAGGGGAGTCTCACATCTCTGGAATTTAACCAGTTTTCAGTGGGTAAGTCAGGTGCAATCTTTCTACACTGATTCTGTACAACACAGCAAAGCAACAACCAAATAAAAATACATTAGCACATAATTATTAGTTCATTTTCTGGGACTACTCAGGACAAGAGTTATCGCTGCAGTTCTGGTCCCTCAAGGAACTTTAAATCATGAGCATTTGTTTTCACTGCTACTACATACTTGCGAGTCAAGATAGAACTGCTTCTTATTTCAAGTTTGTGCTAACAGCATTTCAAAAATAATGAAAAGACTCTGGAAAGATATACAAGATTCTATCCCAGGGTGAATTAAAAAAACCCAACCCAGTATTTTTAAAGTAGGATTTTGTTTTCTTTTAATTATAATACCCTATATTAAGGGCACTTGTAAAGCTGCAAGGTCTTGAATCCTGCAGAATGCAGATGTTTTTGGTCTCCCTATCATAATTTCATGACTTCATATTGAAAAATGGAAAAGGAGAAATTATGCGTGTGATGCACTTCCCCACATAAGCAGTAAAATAACGTTTAAATCTACCAAAATTGAAATTAATCTGGTTAACAATCCAGTGTTTATCTGTGTAAGAATGCCATGCTGATTTTCCAAACTTCTTTGGAAAGATAACATTTATCTTTTAATGTTATTATTTCAAATAATTTTCAGAAATACGCAAAAGTGATGCTTTCCATTTTAGTATTTCCTACCCAAGTTAGAGAGAAACACGTTCTTCCCCAGGCAGAAGTATCTCAATATGCAGGGGCAATTCTATTTGTACTACAAAGAATATAAAAAAAGGGAAGCACTATTGCATAAATATACCTACTAGACTTTTCTATGGGATAACTTAGCACTCTTAAAGTACTAAAGATCACTAAGCAGCCAACTGTTGCAGGTATTTCCATTTCCCCATATACTAAACCTGTTCTTTTTCTGAAAAAGTTTTCCATTGTGACTCTGTTTTTCAAAATCCGAAAGATTTTTACCTTCATATTGGTTAAACACCTGGAATGACAGGATCTACTAAGTGCTAAATCAGCATTTACTATAAACAGCCTCCTCTTTAGACTGAATAAACTGACATTCTCCATTAGTTGATTTCCAATATATAAGAAAAAGCACTAAAGGTGCTTTTCCTCTTACAAGCCATGATTAAAGTACATATACCAGAGCTACCTGTCCTAAAATCGTGAATAAACTACTGAACAGAACTACCAAGTTTGTGGTTAGTTACTGCATTTAACAAGCCAGTTTTAAACATGAAAAATATTCTGATAAATAAAATCACTTTAAACATGCTGGACACTTTTTATTTAAGTAAAAATTTTGTAAAACCCCAAACCTTAGAGTGATGCTTTTATGCTGCTTTATACAGAATGCCCATTTCAATCAAATGCAACTCAACACAAGTCACATGTAAATAATGTCTGAGTGAAAAATGTAATAAATCATTATTTTCTGGCAAAGTGAAACTGTATACTTAATACAATATATTAAGCTCTATAAGTAATTTAACTGGTATATGAAGTCACAATGTATTTTCCTGGGTAGCATAATGTGGAACCAATGTAGATTGCTGAGTCAGTGGCAAAAAAAAATAAGAAATCATTCTTAAGGAATCATTAAGACAGTGAAAATAATCCACAACTACCTCCGATGAAAATTTTTCTTTTTATTTAAATCAAGGTGCCTGCTTGCTGATAATAACAAAAAAATTCAAACTAAAGATATTTTAATACTTTAAAAAAATAATCAATTTTCCACATCCCAGCTGCTCAAAATTACATACAAATCACACACTAGTTGTTCATGTTTAATACAATTAGCACCATTAAAGTCACGGTAACTGAGCCATCATCCACATAACACTCCTGCTACACCTGTGCTTTAACAATACAGCACCAGAGAGTAGATGAAGCTGTTCTGTCAGTGTTGTATCATCTCATCTAGTAATAAAAATCAAACAGACAAAGCTTTCTATCATAGTAATTCCATCTATACTGGGGGGTCTGCTAGCAAACCTCTGTACCAGTTGTTTTCCACTCCAAACGAACATCAGTTTGTAGTGTAGAACTGTCCTAACAGTGATTAGAGAAACACAGAGTGGTGATCTTTGAAAATTTAATCTGTATTTTAATTTTCCTATGTGCAAATCTTTGCTCAACAGCAAAAAATAGCATAGTGATTAGTAAAGAAAAAAAATGACATGGGATGAAAACTCAGGATGTTATCTATTTAAGCGTTCAAACTGCCTTTTTAAACAGTGTTATTATAATACACAGATTTGTCAATACTGATTTTTTTCCTTTACAAATTTCGACTGAAGCAGCCTTTAAAAATGTTTCCATTAAAAGAACAGGTTTTGCTCAAAACACTACCTATCATCATACATAAAAAGAAATAAGCAAGGCATTCTTTGTTGCCCAGTCCTGCAAACACGTCAGAGAAGCCACTAACAGTAAAAAGTTTGCACACCTGACAGCATGAACCAAACACCAGTGTAAGTCTGGAGATGGAAGGACAGGAAAGGCAATAAACAGCTCTAAGAAATAAACAACCCTTAAGTGCCTACAGTGTTACTGTTGTGTTAAGTATTCCAGTAAAGCTCTTAATGAACTAAATGTTGTGAATGTGGCTAGATTGCACAAAGAAGAAATATGAATCATATCTTATAAATGATGAAATACTTGAAGAAAAATGTAATCTGACAATAAAGTCATTCAAAGTAGAAGGAATGTTTTAACTAGAAAGATACAATGGAAATACGTTCAGACAACCCCAAAATAGAAAAAAAGAGAGACCTTAATTGGCATTTTAACCCAGTACCAAGAAACAAAGACATAATCCTCACAGCCCTATTTGTGATATACTTCTGATTTCTCTCAAGAGGAACAAATCTCAGGAGATGCAACTGAGGGAAACAGGGTATTTTCGTCTAGGTACGAAAAAGTTTGCAACTGCATTTGTCTATGCTTTATACATATCTAGCAAATTTGAAGAGAGTAAGAAAGATTCAAGTCTCTCTTGAGCATGCTGCCCTGGAAAAGGAAGAAAACAACTGCCAACTCCTCAAGTAATCTAAAATACGGAGCTACTTGTTGTTACATACAATCTGGAACTGCATGTTTAAGCTTCTCTTTTGTAACTGTATTTTCAATTCTGTAATCAAATATCTTGCTCTTTGCTTTGCTAGAACAAACTGGCTTGCTTTTTTTGTTCTTAAACTTGTCTGGATGATAAAAGTGATCTCCAGAGAATTCGAGAGGCACAGAGTACTTTCTGTTCAGTGAGCAAATAAAATATAGTTCCAGGCATCCTCTCCAAATGCCTCCCACTCGAGGTGTATTTTGAAGATCCTGATACCTGCAGTGTGCTTTCCCACTCCAGCACACAGGTCAGCCTAGGGAAAGGCAGCACTGAAAGCTACTTTGGCACAAAAGAGCCTCTCAAGGCAGGTAAAAAGTGCTGCAATTCAGACAGTAGCAGGCGGGAGAAGCCTGCTACAACTCCAGATCACTTCCTAAGTATCATAGTACATATGGCTAAAAGCATATTAACATACCATTAAGAAAGCCTATAAAAAAGAACAAGAAAAAAAATCTTGCTCATCAAAGGGGAAGAAAATAATAGTCTTGCAGATTGGGATAAAATTAAGTTTAATAACTGATGTTGCTTGGAATTCAGAATATAGGCTTACAAGAACAAGAGTACGCAGTTACACAAGTAATACTCTGAGTGCCTCTTTGTTTTTTGTTTGATTTTTAGCTCTGTTAGACTGGTGGTTACACATCCCGAGAATGGCACCACGGCCACATAAAATTCCAATTTGAGATACACAAATGCAAGTTACCGCAAATCACGCGGCAATCTTGCTTTTAAAAGACTGACTTCTTCCAAGACTATACGCTAAAGTATGTCTGCTGGCCACAATAGAATACAGATTAAGAGATAAGGCACGATTGACTACATAAATTATGTTAAGTAGTACAAAAATCAGAAGTTTCTTCTGAACAGATTTAAAGTTTGTCACACACACTCCACAACCAGTAGACACCAACATTATGGCTAAATGTTTTCTTTGAGCTAAACCAAGAGGTAATGCCAAATTAGTAAAAAACCCACTACAGCTATTTCAGAGGCCACAGGTACAGGCTCATACTTTGCAAAGCAAGGAGTTTTGGTCTTGAGGGAAACTCTGGCAATTTCCCATAAGGAAAATTGCCTGCAGTAAGTGTAAGGTAATTTATACCAATTTAGAAATTATACTTTAAATTCTTTTTTTTTTAAACTGATTTACTTTAACATGACAAGATCACATAGACAACTGCAGTTGGATTGTTTTAAATTCTGTCTCATTCATACCAGCTGACACTTTTCTTCCCTTACTAAAAAGTACACGGTCTGAGGTCAAGAAATGTGATTTGAGAAATGGCTTAGCTCATAACTTCAGTTCAAAAGTCAATCTTAAATTATGGAAAAATAAAAGCAAACATGTCTAGAACACTGAAAAATAATTTTAAAGAAGAAAGCATAAGGAACTACTTACCTATTGGATATCCCAGTGCAAAGTCATTGCTTTGTGTAGCAAAAATAGGGAACAAACCTGCTTTGCTAAATCTATTCTCAGGACTGGCTACCAACAATGTTAAAACACAGACTAAGAAAAACACAGCAGCTTTGGCAACTAAAATACTGTACAGGAAGGACCAATTCACATTAGAAAAGTTAAGTACCACCATGTTTTTGAACAGTAGAGCTGGGAGTGCAAAACGGGACACAAAATTTCCCAGTCCTTTGGCCTGAGTTGACGTGATAATGTTGGCTCTTCCAGCTATGTAGCCACAAAGAATTATTCCAAAGCATTCTAACAGGGCTGGGAAAAGCCTGCTTATTGACATAGAAGGAGTACCGCCGGTGGTATTGAGTCCAACTTGTCCAGACAAAGAAATAGACATATTAGCTGAAGATGAGAGGTTCTTTGCATTGAAGTCTGAATAGCTATCCATTTCCTTTGACGACCTCTTCCAAAAAAAAGAGCATGAAATGATCTCATCTGTAAAAGAAACAAAAGTATTTATTTATTTATTTATTAACTTCCAAAACTGTGTTTTGAATATTTATGGTATCAGGCTTGATGACAGAAGAGTTTACACTTACAAGTGCATTACAAATAAATAATGAGACAAACAATAAGTAGCTAAAGAGAAACAACTCTGAGAAAGAAAAATGCTGAAAAATCATTCCATACACACACCATCTTCTCACAAGTCCACACAATTCAACAAGACAACTGATAGAGGCTAAAAATCCCCAAAGAAACTTGAGGGTAACACTGAAATATTAAAACTAAACATAGTTTGAGCATTCAAAAAGCAAAAAAATCTGTTGGAAGGAAAGGAGATACAACAAGGATTTTTTTCGTTATTATTCTAGGATCTAAACATCATTGAGAATAAATTATAACCCTTCAGCACTTTCCAGTCATTGTTTCAGAAAACAGTAATTGCTAATTTCTCCGTGTACATTCCTCACTTTCCCGGACTACCATTACAAGCCTAGCTAACTCTCCAGCAGAAAAGCACAAGATCCTGCATACTCGTTAGCAGCTTGTAACCTGTCTTACCTCCTCAGCTCACTGTCAATTCCCAACTACCATTCTCACATACCCTTTGCTTTCAACTATTAAATTATTAGTTTTCTTTTCTAACTCCTTTTGTTTGCCCCAGGATATCTTATCTCAGGTCCTCCCTAAACCATGTCCTACTTGGTTCTTTTTCCTTCACAATAAAAATACACTTTGAAGTCCCAATATTAAAATCCCATCCTTGACCTCCCTTTACTGCTGTTCACCTCTGCTTCCATGCACTCAGCTTTATGCATGGTCTGGAGTCTTCCTTCACCTCCATCTTTAGATCCTGTTTAATCCAGGTTCTGCCCCTGAAACAGCTCTTACCAAAATCCCGAGGGGCCAAAATCTTCTTAAACTCTCAGAATTGGTGTTCCATTTTCAGCCTTTGTGACCTTTATCATAATCACCCTCCTCTTGAAATTTTGCCCTTCCCATATCTTTTGTAATTACAGCTCCTCCTAATTCTCCTCCCATCTCTACTTGTTCCTATAAGAGGATCCCTCTAAATTTCTGTGGGTGCTGATAGGGCTCCTTCCTTGTTCCTCTTTTGTCTCCCTACGTCCTCTGCCTGTGTACTTTCATAAGCACTTATTCAATTATAGATAGATGAGTCATAGATCTCTCCTTCTAATCCAGACCTATCTTCTTCTGTTAAAACTATCATCTCAGCCAGTCTCCGAGATCTCTTTTGTGAATATCCTGCTGTCAATTCAAGACCAATGAGCCCAAAACTGTTCTCCTATTCTCCCCAAAAGATGCTCCCTCAGTTACTCTTTGCTGTGTATCTATTTTGCTAGCAATCTATTTTGCTGCGACAAAGGTTACAAAATCCTCTAATTTGACAGAAATGCGAACTTACTGAACTCGTATTCATCTATAACTCTGTTGCAAAGAAAATCTTCATAGGCTATCAGTATCAGTTCTTTTTTTGTACATCCTTCTACAGACTCAATCTCCACACATCAAAAAAACCTTGCTTCCATATTCTTTTACAGTCTGAGCTTATGCCCTCTTCCTCTATCATGGAGAAACAAGAGGAATATCCCTTACAAGAACATGAGCGCCAGGCAAGGAAGATAAACTTGACCAAGAACTGTAGCTTCTCCACCCTGGCACAAAAACATTTGGCAGGGCCCTCTCTACTTTTGAGAAAGATTTAGAGATCAAATCATCATACCGCCTTTCAGGCTTGTACCTTGGTTTGTGCAACTTTGACCTCTCCCAATGTTTCAGTGCTAATGATACACTTTCCAGTTAGCAAGAGATCCACATATGACACAGTGGCCAATGATCTAATTCGTCATGCTGTTGCTTACCCATATTCCTACATACAATTCCTTAGTGAAGTTTAAGCATGCATTAAGTATTTATGTACAATAGATACATCTTGTGACTCCTGATCTTCACTTGTTACCAGCAATCCCGTTTGAAAGGGCTGACTATAACAGAGCAGGTTCTATATGCAAGTAGACATGTCAAGTCTGCAAATCTGGTGAAGAGACAGGACATCAAACACCAATATTCAGTGGTCAATAGCAAGGTCTTGCCATAAAACAGATAGGGATTTGGTGATACAGCTCCGAAACACGCGCAGTCCATCAGCTAACTCTACATACACAATTTTGACATGACTAAATCTTCAAGTACTCTGGAAAGGAAGTCAAGATAATTTACTCCATTTTGTAGAGACAGAAACTAAGGCAAAGGCAGACTGATTTGCCGTAAGCCATTTAACATATCGGTGGCAAAACCAAGATTCCCAGTTCCCAAACCAGTGCTTTGTACAGCACAATGGCTAGATCTGTGCAAATTGCCAATTGGTTTAAGAGTCTTCCCAGCCTCTTTGTATCCTATCCTCAGGGAACAGAGAACTCGTAACAGCCAGGTAAATAAGCAAGTACAGTAAGTCAGAGCAAAGGTGAGCTCTTGTGTGCTCTGTTTCATACCCTGGCATCCAGCATACCCATATTCACATGTAACATCAACTCTTTGACTCATGACTTTTATTTATGCCTGAGGCTTTTAGTAAGCAATCCTACAATGCAGTTGTAATTTACCTGGACTGAGCAGCTGCATCATCCAAATCTGTCCAGTAGCCTTGGCTACCTCTTCTCCCAGAGAAAATGAGTCTCCAAGTAGGACTTATTTTAAAGGTTGTATTTTTCTTATGTTATAGATGATACATTCGCCTAGATGTATTTGGACCAGAAGCTCAAAGCATTATCTACTATAGAACGATGGAAAACTTGCAATAAATAAAGCAGATAACAAACCATTTTGTCTACTAGCAAAACTTAAGGAAGTTGTTGGGATTTGCAAAATGTCCAAAAGAGGATCAGAGACAGATTTTCAACACTGAATTCTTAAAAGAGGCCAGCCACATTCTACACTAGCTGCAAGGTGAAAAGCAGGTTTTTGGTGCAGCCCCACCTCAAATTCTTCAAGGTTGCAGCACTGCATAGAGGTAAGGCTCCTGGCAATGCAATATGTTCAACCTACTCCCTGCTCTGTTGAGGTATTTTTTCAGCAATAAGATAAACGTGAAGCTTTTTCAACACAATGCAACATTTGATCTGTAGCAGAAGTGTATTTTGGCTGTATCTATCCCTAAATTCTGCCATTCCTTCTCATCCTCTGTGCCTTCCTATGTAAGGCTGTATCTTTTACCACCGTGTCAATACTAATGACAGAATTTATTTTCTGGTACTCTTATCCACAAAAGCCACAGTCTACATACAGTTATCCAGTGGGAAGGACTTTTACCACTATAACATCTCCTTCCCCTCTTTCTCTCCCAAAAAGTGTTTTGAGCTATCCAGGCTTTTGCACAGACTAAGCCTTCGCAGGCAAGTTTATCAATATAGCTACACAAGTCCGTACTCTTAAACCAAAATTGTGCCTAAATTAATTAAACACCTCTATTCCCTCTGCATTAAAATTATTATTTCTCCTCATAAAATCACTACAAAATATAGAAGTGCCCTTGTCCCCATTTTATAAATTCAGGACTTAAATAAATATGCAGAAGACTGACTCTCTAGTTGTATTGGTCAGTAGCATGTGCTAAATCCTGTATCTTCCTCACTAGATGAAAACTGACATGGATATACACCCACACATCCTACAACCATCTTTTGTAAAGTGCCACAAATATTCCCACAGCCTTCCTTCAGGTTATCTTCACCTTGAACTTCATTACAAGGGGCCTTGTAAAGTCAGTCAGGCCCAGGTGAACCACATGAGTTTCAAAGGGAGAAACTGCATCACAGTAAAGCTGCTACTGGCACTCTTCAGAGGGCTCTGAGCATGAATCATCTCTTCAGCTCCAGAGACAGGCATATCCCAAAACATTCACATTTAACACAGATTATCTGTTGCAGAGCTGTGGGTATTCTCCAGAAATGCAAGCTCTTGCACAGCGTGCTGCTTAACACAGTGAATACATTTCTCAGCCCCTTTTGCTCTACAGGATACATGCGTTTACATAACTGTTGTGAGATTATGTAATGACTAATTGCAGATTTAACATACGGCCTTATCACACCTGGGGCTTAACTCAAAGTAGTATCTCACATGAGCAAAAATGTCTTCAATTCACAGTTCTTCATGAAATAAAAGGTATCGATCTGACGCAAAACCAAAACCTTATATATTCTACACAGAAACTCAACTGTTCTTACAGTAGATCTAACAAATTAACTAGTGAAATGACACTAAAATAAGGAAATATAACACAGTCCCAAAGGCAAGCATTTAGCTTTGACTCCATAGGACATATGATTTGTGGTTATCCCTTCAGGGACTGAGATTTGAATCCTTGAAAACTCAGCCACAGCTGCATTGTTGGGAACTGCGGGCCAGTGAAGACAAAGCTAATTAGGAATAATGCTGCCTTATCTGCTATCAACCATGTCAAGCATAGCTGCTTGCGGCCAGACTGTCAGCTTGCATTCATAAGGGAGGACAGTGCAGCCAGCATAAAAGGAAGCCTGGTATGAAGACCAACAATAGACAGAGAGCAAGAAACAAGTGCACTCTACAATTCCCTTGAAACAAACTGGAGCACTGGTATTTGCCCACTTCTCTCATAGGTTGTCAATATTTGTAAAGTGTTAAAATTCACCAGACCAGAAACTCAATTCTCCAGCAGCTGTGAGTTAAGCAACATCAGGTTCCTCTCTGAGTACTTAAATAGAGAAGTTGTCTCCTTTTCCAGCAGGAAAATCCCTTTCATCTTCTTTTTTAATGAAAGTCGAAGATGGTATGAGAGAATAGAAGAGATACCTCAATGGACGTTTCTCTCTGGTCTCTCATTCTCAAGCTTTCAGCTGATAATCACTCCCAGGATAATTCTGGTGACACTGGCAAGGCTATGCACATTGTTCATAAATTATATCCCACAATGTGACCTCATTGCCTACTTTAATGCAATGCAGAAGCATCCCAAGGATGACACATTATTTTATTCAGGAGGCTGAAAGTGGAATCGGGGCAGGAAGAGTTACCATTCATAGCAGCTCTAGCACCTCATCCTCAGCTCAGATAAGAACGTAACATACACGTGTTCGTGTAAAAGTCTGTACAGTAAGTCAAAGAGGAAGCAACTTTAGAAAGTTACAATGATAAAAGTGGAAAGAAGTGATTACTGCAGTTCCTGTTCTTGCAAGTTAACCACAATTTTTACTCTTCTCTCTACTGGGCTAAGAAAGCAAATACGGGATAATATTTTAGTGGCAATTAACTCAAGAAGCGGGCCACCACTAGCTCAAAATCCAGACAACGCGACAAGAAATATCAGAACTTAAACGTCTCTGAGAAGTTGTTCTTCAAGATCACATTTCCTTTTTCAGGTTTTTTTCTATGCTGCCATTACAAGAAAGCACTTGGACAGCCAAGAAGCGGGGGAAGCCACGTGCACAGGAAGCCTGGCGAAGCCGAGGCCTGCCCCGAGCACACGACTGGCAGAGGTCACAACAGCAACACTTAAAGCTGCATCAAAATGTGTCAGTGCGGGTGCTCACACAAGACCAAATGAAGCAACAGTTGCCAAGAGCACAAAATACCAAGCCAGAAAAACAAATGGAAGACATACCTCCCCTTAATTTTCCATTAGACTCATCTTAGGGCTGGTCAACAGATAGATACACACTTTTGAAGCAAACGGCAAAACATTTTTTCAAAATACAGATTATATTTTATTGTTGGCACCCCTTAAGAAGTGCCTCACTTACCTCACTTGCCAAACAGGGATGAAACATCCTTTGATTTACAGTGAGAAAGCCACAACAAAACAAACGCCTCGCGTCTGCCCCTTCCTTGCCCATCACTGCTCTCCTTTCCATGCTCACCCTGGCTACAAGCACACAGCATTTTCACTCAGAAACACCCGAGAGATAAAAAAATGACAGCACTGTCCTGTGCGATAGCTGTCTCGTTAGAAAATAAAGCTAGAAGAGCCGGGGGAAGGAGCGGACAACTTACCTACTTAGCTTTCGGTAGGCGCCTCCACACAAGGGTACGTATAGAGGATTTGTACTCCGCCAAGGTGAGAACCTCTCCAAGGCCGAGGCCGCCGGCACGGAGGCCCAGGAGGGGGGGGGGAGGGCTGGCCCGGCCTGGCCCGCCCCGCCCCACCAGCCCGGCACTCGCAGCCGGCTCAGCACCCAGCGGGGCCGGCCCCGGGGCCTCCGCCCCGGGGGGAGCGCCGCTGCCGCGCACCGCCCCCCGCCGCCGCTCGCCCCGTGCGCCGGAGGCCAGGCCAGGCCCGGGCCGGCGCCCAGTCGCGCCGTGCAGGGCCCGCGGGCGGGCAGGGGCGCAGGGCTGCGCGGCGGATGCCGGCGGGTGGGAGGGAACAGCCGCAAGATGGCGGCGGCGCGCGGCCGGACCCCTCAGCCGCCGGGCGAAGCCCTCCGCGGCGGCGGGCGGGAGGGCGGCCCGGGTGCGACGTGCCCCCGCAGTGCCCTTTACCCCGAGGGCTTCTCCTGCTCTCGGGAGCCGCCTCTCTCCTGGCGGGAGCGGAGCAAGCTCCTGCCGCCTCCGGCTTCTCCCCGGGCCAGACCGAGCTCCCTGCCGCCACCTGCCCGCAGCCGGGCCCAGGACCCGGCCTGGCGGCGAGGTGCTGTCTCCCCGCGGGAGCAAGGAGGCTTGGGGCCGAGCCTCCGCTCACACACGCGGGGCAAAACACAGCCCCCGACCTCAGCAGAGGCCGGTGCGCCCGGGGCTCACCGACCTTTATCTGCCCGAGCCAGGGCTGCCGCCCTCAGCTCGGCGTGGGCCGATAGTGGGGCTGGCTCCCGGCCTTCCTGCCCAGTGCGAGGGCAGCCCTGATCCCTGAACTTTCCACAATTTCAACTTTTTTAGCAGTTAGAGCGCTTAGAAACAAAATGCCATGTTTTCCACATGGCATCAGTTCCCAAGGCTAGTCAGTCAATGATTTCCCCAGTAAAAACTAAAAGCTGCTAATAGCCAAAGATTTTCTTGCTGAAAAAGAGGATCCAGCTTTTTCATGGCTTCCCATTTTTAATGCAATTGAGGAGACAGCAGCTCAAGCTGCCCATTTTCTAGGAACTAAGCCAGATACTGCTGCCACAAAGAGAGCAAGTGTGAAATTCTGTCTATGGTATACTTTCTTCCATAGTTTATTTGACCAAAACCAGCTTGTCTTACTTGTCAAGTGTGGCAGACACATGGCAATAGGTGTCCTAACTGGAGTGAGCAAGCTTTCCTGGCAGACGTGGTGCCATCTAGAGTCTCCGTGCTCAGTAGTTTCCCCCTCCTAACTGGGAACTTCAGGCAAAAAAAGAACCATTCCTCTTCCCCTTTCATGTAACATCCAGAGGAGAACAAAACAGAGGGGAAGGGAGAACTATCTCAACCAAAAAAGATGTATGTGATTGACAATTTACAAAGTGCTCTCTCAGATATGATCTAATAAATTTGCCCATAGTCAATTCAGTTTACAAGGCCTACTGTCAAAATACTTAGAGGAACCTTACCAGAAACAAATCAGATACTATATATTAAGAGCAGCAATATCAGCAGTAGCAACAAAAATAACACTTATGGGAATTAAATGAGAGGCCAGGAAAGGGTTAAAAAATATCCCATAAGGAATGCAGACAGGGATAGAAACTTGTGGGGATAAAAATGACTGTTGGAAACTTTTAGAAGATACTAGATTGTTGATATTGTATGTCTGCTTTCATTGTAATTTAAAGGTACAGATGCTTAATGAGTTAATTTTTGTGTTGCTGCATTAAAAATGTGTACACTTAATACAGACTCCAACTGACATTTAGCAGCAATGCTGATGCAGAAGCCAGTGCCTGCCTCCTCTCTGCCTCTCATTTCTGTCCCTACATTGGGCCAACACAGCCCAACCGAAAGATCGGTGAAGGGTTGTACAAAGCCGTGCCAACACGTGCACGTTTATCGCTGGAAGTTGGTACAACCTGTGGGGTAACACTCGCCTGCAATAACGTTAGGGTGGGACTTTTTTTGATGCAGACACTAACAAAGGAGGCTCTTTTGTTAATTCATTCAGTGTTAAAGTTTCTCTGTTTGGCACCTGAGAAAGGCCACTTTGAAACTGATTTGGATTAGTTTTCGGAAGTACAGTATAATGAGATCTTTCAGATTTTTTGGCTGTCTGCCTTGCACTCTTCCCTATGGAAATGACATGCCTTAGAGGGACATGCTCTGGGGACTAGCAAAGGAGGCATACCAGACTGTACTAAGAAATCTTGGTAAGAATTTATGCCTTCCCTTCTCCTGAGCTCCTTTCTTCCTCTTAAAAAGATCACTAGTGATTCAGCATTTAGTAAAGTATTTAAAAAATTATCATCCTTCAGTGCATTATTTTACAAAAGCATAAATTTGGCTGGATAGGCTGCTCATTGATTGCTATGGATACCCACCAACCAAGAGGATGATTTTCCAGGGGATGAGCGGTTACAGGAGAGAGGGCTGTATTTCCATCTCAGCTCTAGCACGTACACACTCCTAGATCAGGAGAGTGCACTTGACCCAAGTCTTGTGTTTTCTTTTGGGGAAGCACTGGGGAATGGAAATACTCAAAAGCATGAAATTGTAGTACCAAAGGCACATGATGAGATTAAAAAAAAAGAAAAAATACAATAAAATTCTATTTAGAATTTAGATTAATTATTTAAAGAAAGTTGTGTGAATTATAGCTGCTGTCTAAGAAGAAATAAGGGAAAATGATATGCACACAAATAAATAATTAGGACGTAATATAGCATATTTCCTCTTGAAAATTTTAAATTTTTTAAACATATTATAAGCAGCCTAGCAGCTATCCGTCATTGACATGCAGCCATTTCTGAGACGAACAGAGAAGAGCACTAGGGTTTGACCCCATACCCTGTTAAGAAACATGAAATCTTTATTAACCAGTCTGTACCACCAGAACAGCACCATGAACTAAACTACTGGATTACAGGACCAGTTCTCCACTTGGTTGGAAACTGTTAGGAACACAGTTCGTTAGCATCTTTTGCCCTGGATAATTAGCAATGATAACTTAATGTTGGAGTCAAGAATTCTTTCTAATGAAGTACTGAATACACAGGATACTCCTGCATATTCCCAAAGACTGTACAAAGTCCTGCTTCCCAGAACAGCAAAGGACAGTGTCTTCTCACTGTTTGACACCTCCTCCCCGCTCCCCCAATACTTAATCAAAGCTCTGTAGGCTTTTTCTTTGAGCCACGTTCTTCTCTGGCCTTGAATGTACCTTTGTTTTGGGTGGAGCCTCTTTGTGTTCCAGCACCCTGGGTTTATAATAGAGTTTACTTTCCTTTTAAGATCTTTGTAAGCTAAGAGTGATAGCCATGCACACTAGTTCTTACGGAGTTTCACCCAACCCATAGAAATATCAAAAAGCCCCCCTGCATTAATAAAAAACCCCAACATTTGCACTAGCAATGACCATAGCTATAATGGTGTGCTAACATACAGGAGAGTCAAGGAGTTTTTTGTCTACAGACTACTGAGAGGACAGATTTACACAGTCCATCAGCTCTTGATCACAGCTATCCTCCACCACTGGCCACTCAACTTTGGCAGTTCAACTGTAGATCGCAGAAAACACCATTACTGGCATTGCAAAGCCAAGCTTTCCAATAGCTACAAAATAAACATAAAACAGAGTTGTTCCCAGAATCTGAATTTGATCCTCTTGAGCATTCCCATACCACTCATTACATAATCATGAACTGCTTCCCCCCTTGATTTTTGCTCCGTTTTCACCCAAATCGGATGTTTCTGTCCATTTATGTGCCACCAAAGTAGTTAACCGAGTGTGTGGGAGAGACAGTTCCTGCTTTTTGATCTGGGCAACAGCTCAACCAGTGAAAAGCAGCTGGAGCAACCATTACATGAGTTGTCCTGCTGACCCGTGGCTTTCATCATACTCGTTTACCTACGACAACACACGTACGCAGGCTGGACCCACACAGGAGCTGCAAGAGGCTTAACTCTCTCAATGAGAACAGGCTGCAGACAGTTTTGCTTTTAAGATATAGCAGTGACCACATGCAAACATATTTTTCAAAGGCATACAACTGAGCCAATTTGGACAGATTTTCAGGGGATCACAAATGTATCTTTGTACTTGATGTGAAGGCTACTTCATTGGTAAACTGCAAGTGCTTGTTGCAAAGCCTGAAACAGAAGAAAAGCCCTCAAGAATGTACTGTAAGCAAGTACATTTCTCCAGTTTGTTTCTGAAAATATTAAAAGTAACGATGTTTTTTTCTAGAAAGAGTCAGAGAGCTAGCATGGAAGTTATAGCCAAATTGTTAGGGTATGGCGATAACTGAAAGACAGCACTGCCTTACAATAGGAAGTGTCAGGTGAGCTTCAAAGCAGCACTGTTGATTGAAAATGCAGCGCCAACATCTCTCTAAATAACCTCTCAGTAGGATATTACAAAAAAGTGACTTTTCCAAGAACAGACAGAAATAAAAATACAGAGGATGAGCAGATAGCAAGAATGTTGGCAAATGCATCGGGATGAAGTTCGTCTGGAAATCTACAGATATAATCTCAGTGCGATTTCCAGACAGCTGTGCACCTAGTTTTCAACAGCACAGAAAAATCTAAATATCTTACTAACACAGTAATTATAACAATGGGTGGAGAGACTAGCACTTCTTAGGTAATCTCCTTATATTCAGTTACAGGAAAAATACTTACTCAATGCTCCTTGGTTATTGTCAACGAGCCAAATTTTATATGAAAGTTGGAGTTATGCCTATGGACAACATGGCCTTGTACCTCTAGTACTGGAAGAAGTACTGTTCTCATACTGCTCATTGCTTAACAAGTAAACAGAGGATATAGTGCACAAGGCAGGGACCTGTGCTCAACCTCTTAAATTTTCTTAGCTGACTCCATCTGAAAATGCATGTCTAACTTTGGTTATCTAAAAATGTAGTTCAGGATTCAGAAAGTTTGTTGGTTTCTAATGTCTGTTCTTTTGCAGTTGTGCGTAGGATGTTCAAGAAGAACGTGAAGTGCTTATCAGTATCTAGATGTGTCTGATCACTTACACTGACTCACATGGTTACTGGAAAATAAACTATAGCTTACAATATACCTACGTTTGATGAGGCAGTTAAGCAACAAGGGAAACTTGAAGAAGATTAATCTGTAGACAGACAATAGGCCCCTGGATTTCTTCTCTGGAGGCAGGTGTCAAAGGGAAAGCGCTTAACAGTCCCATGAAAGAA
This sequence comes from Phoenicopterus ruber ruber, assembly GCA_009819775.1. NCBI lineage: Eukaryota > Metazoa > Chordata > Aves > Phoenicopteriformes > Phoenicopteridae > Phoenicopterus > Phoenicopterus ruber. The sequence continues at coordinate 19,482,566 of CM020220.1, read as the reverse complement.
TTTCTCAAACTTTTGAGGCTTAAACAGCATGAAAAATCCGGCATCTGTGTCCCTGACAGCAATCTAACCCAGAGGCCAGGAGAATGCCTAGCTTGAAGCTTGTTAACTCAGAAATGATGAGGGATGCACTGCATGTTTACATTCACTTTTATTACCTTGGAACACTTTTGTAAAACATCTTCCTTCTCAGGAAAGCTATTTATCTGCTCATCTACAATTTCACAGTAGTGCTCCTCATTATCTATCTTGGTTATGAGAACTTAATTGGTATTTTTGGTATAGTATCTTTTGTAAGACAACGTGTACGTTCAAGCCGGTTTTGCAAAGTCCATGTTTACTGTACCATCATCACTCACTTTGTTCTGTGGCTGAGACAAGGGCATGTGTTAACTGGTATGTCACAGAGCTGTAGGTGCAATTACAGTCTTCAAAATATTGTATCTGCCAAAAGAAAATACATGGAGCTAATACAGTCAGCTTGCAGAAGGTCAAAGTAAAACTTCAGCAATAACTATGTATGTTCAGGTCTGTTGAAATGAACTGCTCTTGTAAGCAAGCACAGTAAATGTCGTGCATGCTGAAATTCACCTCTCCAGAGCAAAAAGAAAAGAAAAAAAGTTCAAATTAGATTGCACTGAATTCAGCAAAGTTCAGAATAGCCCCGTATGATTTCAATACTATGAGATTTCTTCTGAAGTTGTTTTCAGGGGAGACAAAACAATGTTGCAAAGACCTCCTAAATGTATAAATTCCATCTTTGGTGCTAGGGTATCAATCTGTTATTTGGCTCAGCAAGGAGGTAAGTTTGCTGAAGTCAAATACAAGTACTCAAAAATGAGTTAACAAGTTAACCAGTCTGACTGAGGGCGGGGGGGGGAGTAGTAGGCAAAAGTCACATAAGGAAATCACTGTTTTAACATAGCGGATTTGAATGCTTTATCTGGAAAATAATTATCAAGTCTTGTCCATTTGCCTCATATTACGGTTAGAGCTGTATCTACTGTATGTAGACACTTCAAATATTTTTTTACATTTTCACATACCCACATGACTAACAGTACGTGGTGAAATTATTAAGAACAGGGCATAAGAGTTACAGCTCTTTATTGACCTAAGAAAACCCATTCATTCATTTTGACATAGGCAGCTTGTTACTTACATGTTCTCGTACTCTCACTGCTCAGTCACTGTAAGACCACTCAAACTCAGCCTGGTTCCTCCAAAACAAAAAAAAAAGGGAAGAGTTATCAGTATTGCACACAAGTTAGCAAGTGCTGCTTTGCTCAGGGAAAACTAGGTTAAAACAAGCTGCACTGATTAAATAAGCTGTTTCTGACGTGTGATCTGCCGCACCTGTTGCTTATTCAGCAAGCAATTGATTAGTAAAGAAATCCAAACAAACAAAACCAAACCCAAATAAATAAACCACAAAACCAATTTTATCATCACAAATTAAAAGCTTTGGAAATATTTTCAGAATATAACCCAGATCTCTGTAAACTCTCTCCAGTTACTAAGTTTCCATTTGTGATCACATCATATCCCACCATTTTTCATGTCACTATTTGTTACTTACACGAACACAGTTTAAGCATTATCCAGCGAATGTATTGATTGCAGTGTATTGTCTCCTTTGGCAGAAATCCAGTAGTTTTTTTGTTCATTTACTTCTTTCTCATTTCACCAGTGCTATAGCATTCAATCCTTTCCATTACTTTGTCACAGGGGCGTATTAATATCCCCTCCTCTTCCTGAATTCTTCTGCATAAAGCTACTCTACCTATACTTTTTTTCATACTTCTCCCTCTGTAACCTACAGATTCTTCCTTGACATTGTTTCTTCCTCATTCCTTTCCCTGATTATGTTCAGGAATTTGGCATTTCATTTAAATTCATGGCCAATATTTTAATCTCATACGGACTGCCAGACGGATTGTGTTTTCTGTTTCTTTGACTCACAATACAAAGGAATTTCTTTCTTCTGTTAAATATTTGAGTAAATATTGGTTTTAAGACTGCAATATTGTCAGAGTGGCTTTCTTACAGCTATTTATTACTTTCACTTGACATTTTCAATAAAAAAGGTATTTTAATTCTTACCTTCTTCTCTAGCTGCAGTTAAACTTTATACGCTAAAGACTTTATTTGTGTAGGTCTAATAGCACGCTGCTTTCGGTTGAACTGAAACAGAGTGGAGTCAGACGCGTTATTCTGTCGCATCGTTTTTATGCCAATGCCAGAATCTGAGTTGCCCAAGAGCTGCCTAAGCGCAGGGAGGGTCAGGCCGCGCGCGCCCGGAGCCAGCGTGCGGCCGTTCGACAGCGAAACGGCGCGTCGCGCTCCCGGGGCCACGAGCTACGCCTTGCCCTGTGCTCGTAACCAGGCCCACACCATCGGAGCCGCCGATGGTTAAACCCTAGGGCCGCAGCTTATGAACTGCTTACCGCGCAAGCGGCGAAACCGGCCCAGCCCCCGCAGCCCCCGGGTCCGGCGCTGAGGCGGGAGGCGGCCGTTGCGACCCGCCGCGCGGCGCGGCCGACAGCGCCCCCTAGCGCCCCCCTGCGGACACGCCACGCGCGCCGCCGGGCCGGGGCGCCGCCGCCCCGGGGAGCCGTGAGGCAGCCCTGCAGGGCCCGGCGGCGGCGGGAAGTGGGCGAAGCGAGGGGAGCCGGCAAGCCGGCTGGCTGGCGGCGCTTACCTTCGAGCTGCCGAGCGGCCGATGTGGTGAGCCAAGGTGGTTTTGACGTGAGCTGCTGCAGCCGAGCCCGTGCTCGCAGCCCTGCGCCCGTCCCCGCTGCCTTCGTCCGGCTGCAGGCCCTGAGCGGTGCCCCCGGCTTCGGGGCAGCCGTCGTTTCACCCGTCTGCTTCAGCAGGCCTTGGCAAACTGCGCCATTTGGGCTCATAATTGCCATCTGCTGAGGGAACTAGAGCCTTTCATAAAAATAAACAATTTTCTGTGTGAAAATAGGGGGGGCAATAAAAGCTTGTTAAACAACCACTAAACCAAAAGAGCTCTAGAAAGATGTATTTAAAATAAAATTTCCTGGTGATGATTGCAGGGAAAGTTCTTGCTGTTATTTGACTGCCTAACATGCTCTTCCTTAACATATTGATCCTCTGATTGCTTGGAATGCAAAATTTAGATAACTTACAGGACACAAAGCTGCTCTCGCATCAGAGGCGGAGTATTTCTCGTACAAAGAGAAGTTCCTAGGCTGGGGGTGCATCATACCCGTTCCCACCTGCTTAGTTAAAAACAAACACAAACATACAAGGTTTCTCATTTTATGATGCATGCTTGTACTTGGACTTTTTTGTTTGCAGCTAAAAAATGGATTTACGGTCCCCCCCCGGTACACAAGTGGCCATATGTGTATGAGAAGGAGGAATGAAGGTCCTGGCATAGAGGTTATGTGGTAATTCTCTTAAAGCACACAGCAGGACTTTTGTTTTTAAATCGGCAACAATCTGGAGCAAACACACCAACGCCACGGTTGGTAGGCGTTTGGATGAAGGCGCAGCAGCAGTCCTGCAGGTGCAGTTGAGGAGAATAAACTGTATATTTAGAGCAAATGAACAGGATATCTGTATGTTTTCAAACAAAGGTTCACAGGTTTTGTAAGTAACCCAAGCTACATAGCAGCAGCGAAAGTTTCTATTTTAAATAGGGAGGGGAAAAAAAAAACCTCAACAGAAAGATTTCAGGAGTCTGCAGCAAGGGCTGGCGTTTAGGCAGCACAGAAAGTACTTATGGGCTCCGCAGCCTCTGACAAACAGCGCACTGGACGTTATTTACTGGGCATGTTCTTTCCAGTATCAACATCCATGTGACAGAAGCTGGGCTTTAAGCCTAGACTTTCACCCGTAGCCTCTACCTTGCTCTCTTCACAAGTGCTCCGAGTGCTTCAGCCGCCTTTCGCTCTCGCGGCTTGGGAGTGCTCGGCCTTCGGCCGCCTGGGATCCCCGTGCCCTCTCCTGCTCAACAGGGCACGCGGGCGCTCGCCGGGAACTCCGAATGCACTGGAACTTCTGCTAGAATGGAGGACAGGAAAGACTCATTTTTCACACGCTTCCTTCAAGTTGGGTAGGATGTGAGACAAAGAACTACCAACACACCCGTCCTTGCGTGAACATGAGAACATTTTCAGAAGGGAATCGGTTATGCACCTTAGTGGGTATGGTGTTCCCACGAGCTTGGAGCCGAACAATTGTGCACACAGGTGAATGCAAAAGGTAGCCAAAGCGGTCCCCTTTGGGAAGGGAATGGTTTTGAAAAGGGCAGTGCACAGTGATAAAGCCCTGCCCCGGCTGCAGGGAGGCATCAGCGGTTCCTGGTTTGGTGAGACGAAGGGTGAACAGCAACAAACAGCCCCTTCGTCCTCAGCCCCTCTGCCTGCCTTTACCTTAGCGGTGCTTAGGCAGAGATTTCTGCTGTATTCTAGCAAAAATTAAATAACAAGAACAGTCCCGTATTCAAAATAAGAAAGGTATTTCTGTAGGCTAAACCCCAGTATTCTTGAAGAAATATCTTTTTTATTTGAGGAAGAAAAAAAGAATGGTAAAAACAGAGAGGAAAAATTATGAAAATTAAAAAGTGCCCTATTGTAGTGGAGTAGAAAGCTTGGCAATATCATATAGGCAGCGTTCATCCTAGATTTCTATTTTGCAATTTGAATGTAGCTGCTGCAGAAGCCATATATCTTAAGCCATAAATACGTGTTTTAAGATTGAAGAAGTGATTATCTGAACTGATGTTTTTGTTCAATAAACAGATTGATGTTGGACACAGGTAGTGTTAGTAGCAGTCACCCAATTTATTCTCTGTGTTTTAATCAAAGTGTTCTTGTGTCAGTCATCTTGTTCTCAGGATTATTTATGTACCTGGACTGCTGTTGAAATTTTTAGATAGGTTAAGAGCCTGATTGCCAATGCAGGAAATGACAAATGTATGCTGGATCATCACTGTTTCAAATTACTGTGTCCTGCTTCTGTTGAAATAAAGATCCTCAGGTATCAAAATTTTAACATTTAAGTATCTGTTTCCATCAGCTATGAAAGAACAGAATAAACCAGTAGCTTTTTTTTATTTTAAATTTAACAGTTGAAAAATCCAGATGGATTTTTCCATCCATTACGGAAGGAATCCATTACGCAGTCTTTCCCAGAGAGTTTTGACGATTGAAACTGAAAGTTTAACACAACTCAGACATTTTCTTTTCCATTAAGCTGCCACCTTACAGCCTTTAGGGGCTGTAAGATAAACAACGAGCAGTTTTGCCTCATTTTGGGAAGTGATAGCAGAGCTGCTTACCGTGGGTCTGATACACAAGAAGAGTGCACTCTCATTGCTAGGATGCAAATGACCGGACTAACGAAGTTTGTATTAGGAGATTTCCTGGGCACAAGAAAGGCAATGGGAGGGAGTTGTCAGATGAGCACCTTCTGAGACTTATGGCAGCATTAATAAATTTTTAGAGGAATACTTTCAAGAGTTACAGAAAAGACAAGTTATTATTGATGAAGTCAAGTACTTCATCCTACAATGCGAAACAATCATTCTGCTCAGAAGTGTCTTTGTAAGATCTATACATTAGACAGTGGATGTAATCTGTGTATTCAGAGACTTTTACTAGCTCACATTAATAACAGAAATTATTCATATTCCAGTGCTGCTCCAATATCTTCAGTGTGGAGACAAAGTGCCATTCTATTTACTTTTATGCTTCACCAAGGTTTTTGATTAGCAGTCTGTATTTGCGTAAACACAAGCAGCACAGATACCCCAAAGGCATAACAACCAGCAGGGTGCAGAAAAGGTCACCAAGGCCCTCATCTGCTGTGCAAAATTTTTATTGTGATATTATATTGGGTTTGTCTGGTCAGGTGTTGGTAGCGGGGGGGCTACAGGGGTGGCTTCTGTGAGAAGCTGCTAGAAGCTTCCCCCATGTCCAATAGGGCCAATGCCAGCCAGCTCCAAGACAGACCTGCTGATGGGCTCGGCCTTGGCCCGCGGTGGGTCTGTCTTGGAGCTGGCTGGCAGCACCTCTGGGATAACATAGTTAAGAAGGGGAAAAAAACTGCACAATGGCAATTGCAGCCAGAAAGAGGAGTGAGAAGATGTGAGAGCAACAACTCTGCAGACACCAAGGTCAGTGAAGAAGGAGGGGGAGGAGGTGCTCCAGGTGCCGGAGCAGAGATTCCCCGGCAGCCCGTGGCGAAGACCCTGGTGAGGCAGGCTGTGCCCCTGCAGCCCATGGAGGTCCACGGTGGAGCAGATACCCACCTGCAGCCCTGGGAGGACCCCACGCCAGAGCAGGTGGGTGCACCTGAAGGAGGCTGTGATCCTGTGGGAAGCCCATGCTGGAGCAGGCTCCTGGCAAGACCTGTGGCCCCGTGGAGAGAGAGGAGCCCACACTGGAGCAGTTTGTGGACGACTGTCTCCCACGGGAGGGACCCCATGCTGGAGCAGGGGAAGAGCGCGAGGAGTCCTCCCCCTGAGGAGGAAGGAGCGGCAGAGACGACGTGTGATGAACTGACCGCAGCCCCGTTCCCCATTCCTCTGCGCTGCTGGGGGCGAGAAGGTAGAGAAATCGGGACTGAAGTTGAGCCTGGGAAGAAGGGAGGGGTGGGGGGAAGGTGTTTTTAAGATTTGGTTTTATTTCTCATTATCCTACTCTGATTTGATTCGTAATAAATTAAACTGATTTCCCCAAGTTGAGTCTGTTTTGCCCATGACGGTAATTGGTGAGTGATCTCTCCCTGTCCTTATCTCGACCCACGAGCCTTTTGCTGTATTTTCTTTCCCCTGTCCAGCTGAGGAGGGGAGTGATAGAGTGGCTTTGGTGTCAGGGTCAACTCACCACAGATATATTTGAAAGGGGGAGTGGAGCCCAGGCACAGCTCTGTTTGTAGATAGAAGTTAATGCTATCAGGAGAAACATTTTTGCTTATGAAAAAGGCTTCCTTGATTTTAAAGTTGGCATGCCACTGTATGCACCAGACCCTCACAACTTGGAAGAGTAAGTATGAACTTTTTAGGAGGATTAGAGAGTCCTATTCAACAAGTGAAAATGATGAGCTCTTTTAAAAGTGTAAACCACACAGTTTCATTATGGATAAAACAAAATATATAGGACCTCTAAGAGCGTAACAGAAAATGAAACTTGGAATCAAGCTTATGTCATGTTACATATTTGGGTAATTTTCAGAGAACTGTAAGATAGCAGAAACAGCTGTTAAGAATTGCTCATTATACTTGCTCTCAGACAAACAAATCCTGAAGGCTCTTGATCTATTTTGTTAGTTAAATAATACATTAATTGTTGTACAAGGATGCATGGGCCAGTATTTAGCCCCCAAATCGACAATCGGCTAGAAGCAATTTACTGTTTGCAATGCGAAATGGAGTCAGGCTAGGTGAGAGGGCAGGAGGGAGCAGCCTGCGCATACAAGGCAGGAAGGTCACTGGAAATTGTTGAACCACGATCAAAGGAGTTGCATATTTTTGTGCGTGCTGCGTGCAACACGTGAGCCTCCCTGCAACTGCAGGGAGCAGTCAGAACTGTTTTACAGTGTAGTCTGTGGGTTTATTTTAAAGCAAAAGCATTTTTGGAGTTAAATGGAGGAAGGACTATGTTGTGGCTATGACTAGGTCACAGCATGCTCAGTTCAGTTCCCTCTTCCTGAAGTCAAGCAAGTCATTTAATTTCTTGAAAACCAGAACAAACCATGTTTCCTTTGGTAAAACATGAGATAGACAGTCCTACTAGCTGATCATTAGCTTCATACCTCTGAGTCCTCGTTCAAGGCTACTGCCACTAAGATCTGCAAAGGTCTCTCAGCCTGCTGAGCCAGCTCCTTTACAGCTCACAAACTACCAGCCTCCCCCTCCGTCATGGCTCTTCTATTTATATAGCCCAGGCACCGGGATCGGTGGGTTTCTAGGCTACATCTGAGCTGTGGGTGTCTGTGGCCTTTTAAGGAACTCGAGGTCTCTGTCGCAGTCAGTCTGTAAAATTAAAGTATCAACAAGCAGTCCCCATAGATGTCAAAGGATCCACCGTGTGTAAGAGTAAACCTGCTGCTTAAGCCTTTGCAAGATAGATGAGTTAGAGCATACAGCTTTTTAGCTCGGGGTTTTAAATCTCCTTTCTAATTTCTGAAGAGAAGCTGGAAGTGCAGCCTGAATTTGAGCCTCCTTTGGACTTTTATCAAAGGGCCTTTCTGTGATGAACCTGGACCAAATTATTTGAAAAGGTTAACATCCAAGATCAAGAACAGGGCTCCAAAGTCAAAAGGAGGGTTTCATTTGCTTGATATTTTCTCGCAGCCTTCTGCCCAGTGAGTGGAGATAAGAGGAACAAAAATCTGTGCTTAACTAGAGTGATTTTCCATGTCACCTCCCCATGGCCAGCGCCTAGCTCGCCTTCCCAAGAGCCGGTGCCCATAGCTCACATAACAGCCATCTACAAGCACAGCATCACTGACCACAGATTTTCAAGTAGTCTTTATCCTAAACTAAACTCATTATTTCTCCTTATCTGCAGGTGTCTAATCTTCACTGTACGGAGGCTCAAAGTCCTCTGCGCATTACCGCTGTGCTGCTGCGCGACGGCAGGCAGGAGGGGAGGAGAACCTGCCCCAGCTCCGGCCAGGCTCGCTGTTACGCTCCTGCTAAAGCTGACACGTGTTTCTGTCACAGAAGCAACCGTGGCTGTTCTCAATGCAACAGTCTGCACCACCAATTAAATAAAAGTAAAATTTATTTGGCATAGGACAGAAAAATAAGGAGAACAAAATCACATACAAAATAAATGTTAAGCACAAAAATATTCACAGAACTAGATTAATATTTTATAAAAAGCTCAAACTTTAAACATCTGATAAAAACATGTTACTTTCTGCTCAGCCTATGTTTTAAGTTATGTTTCTCTCTCTTTCATAGTCTTGTGTGGCCCTGGAAGTCCAAATTTAGAGGTCTTCCTTTACATGCATTAGTTTATACTAAAGAACATTTATCACAGTCAAACTGTATTTCAAAATGGCAACACACTGAAGGGCTACTCCCTTTTTAAGACATGCAGTTTCTGGGTTTTTTTTAGCCTGCCCACCTACCTGCCGCATACTCACCCACTGAGAACATACACGTCTGCCCTGCTTCTGCTGAGTAACTCCAGCACTCCCCTCTTTGCCAGAGCTCAAGGTTTACCTTTTAACCGAATGGTCCAGACACTGCCACCTTACAGGCTACCACATCCCCGCTTTCTCCCAATGTACACGAAGAACCGTGAACTACCTACACTTAATGTGTTACCAGATGCCTTAGGTAGGAGAGTCTCCTTATTTTCTGGTGAATACAGTTTGAAAGATTAAAGTTCATACAATGTATGTGATAGAGAGTCAATGTACCGCCATAACAGGTTGTTCGCACCCGACTGTGAGGCAACGGTGTTCGCACTACTGCGATGTGGTATTACGTACACGCGCATTTTATACCGCGATTTGTACTCTTGTGCTGATAGCAACATTCAGCCAATTGGTTTGTATTTCCTTGAGCAATCTTCTCCTTTTCAGCGTCCTGTGGCTGAGGGGCCCTCTCTAGGTCTCTTGACATTTGACATTCTGCTTGAAATAATCCCGGTTTGATCATTCAACTCCATTCTTGGCTTCCAAGGTAGAAAGTACCCTTTCTATTGGCAAACGTTTGCACAGAAAATTGTTGTGTTACAGTATACATGAAGCACGATAGCAGTTCAGTTCCCTCATCCTCTGGTCCAACAGAGACCTACTTCTACAAGTGACATGTAAACAGTTGTTGCTGCAAGGAGAAACTACCGTCCAGTTTTTTAAGTGACAGTTTAAGGAGCTTCTTTAATAGTTCAATCTTGCAGGAAAAAAAAAATCGTTCTTACGATTCTTCTAGTGTTGGGAAATGCTGGCTTCTAAACAAGAACTTTGTGACCTTATTTAAGAAGTAGTTCATCTACAGAAATACATGCTTCCTGAATCACAAGCTATGTTTCCTTTAACAATTCTGAACATTAATCACTGTGACCTCTTCTCCCAATGGCTGGTGCAGAAAGTCATAACAGACATAACATGTGCTTTTCTTCCAAAAATATTGAGCAGAAATTATTGTCACATGGTACAAAAGTTATTCCCATTTTATTTACTGACTTGAATTAAACAAAAATGAACATCCGTGGCCGTTGTCACGCAATGCGAGTCTTAGTGATGACATAAAAAGATAGTTTGAGGTGTGAAGGTTTATAATACAATGCCATTGAAAAAAAACCCCTAAATCTTATATGCAAGCAGTGAATCAAATTTAGTCCTCTAATAACCTTTGCAGCCAGGTTGAAGTCAGCTGGGCTGCATGGACAGCAGCGTGAGACACTGGTTCTGGGAAAGGGTTAAATTTCCAGCGCAATGCTAACAACTGATGGTGAGGTTAACCAGTGCCCACCTACGTCTCACCTAAAGACTGATCCAATAGTTTCTCCGCACGCTGAGCTCCATCTGAAGTTAGCAGCCCGAGCACTTTACAACAGCAGGACTTGGCTCAAACACTGTATAATGCTACTGTTGCCACTACTTACATCAGGACTTGGAAGAGCAACGCCCATTAGTTTTTCTACTGAGACACAGAAAAGTTGACTAAATAAGTCATAAGGCACCACTGATTCAATACGGTTTGCATTTTTCTTTTTTAACACTTCATAGTGAAATAAATACTTTAATACTGATCATATTGTAATTAGCTACTGATAAATGAGGAAATATATTGAATGATAAAATGCTGCATTGTTCTGGAATACATCTAGGGACTTTTATAGCAAAAGATATAAATAGTAAAGTAGTTGTTAGGTGAAAAAATACCTCTTTCTTCATTGTTAAGCTATTTTACATATATGCCAAACATTCATTCTGAAGAGGTTTCTATAGTACAAAGAAGTGCTAAAACCCAAGCAGCTCAGGTTTCTCGGCTTGTTGATTGAGAGCCTTTTACACAGCACATTGTAAAGTGAGATTGAAGCTGGTTTCCCAAGTCTTTGGTAGTGGTCCAGAATTTCTGGTCAGAAAACCTTGCTCAAAAGATCAAATATAGGATATTTTGAACAATGCAAGAGAGTTGGCAGAACAATGTTCAGCATTTTCATTGACTTGAAGTAAAACGCCCATGCTGGAAGCAGGTAAGTTACAAAAAAGGTACAGTTTTTGGAGGGTTGGGTGGTTTTTTTTGGCTGCATAGCTATTTGGATATTAATAAGGATTTGGCAGGTCAAGGTACTGAAAATACTGTATTCTTAAATTCAAAATGTTGCTCCTTAGAAAGTTGTAAGTGCTTCAGTTTAATAACATGAATACAATAATTTATCCTTTAAGTTATTATCCTAAAAATCTTATTTGGACTTCTATTCACACAATAATATCCCAAAGAGACAGGCACTTTGTATAGTGCATATGTTTAAGTGACATCCATAAAATACATATACAAATTCGGTATTGCGCTAGGTTTGATCCCAAGGCGCGCCTATCACATGGAGGTCCCACTAATATCTGTTTAAGAAACTCTTACAGCCACGACCCTGCAATGAGATGCAGATACATCCCTGCGCCTGCGCATTTAATTGCAGGTTCAAGACCATAAATAGTAACTTAAAATAGGTCATTAGATATAAAAATGTAAAAAACAGGTACATAATCAAATGCTATCACAGCTAACAAGATTTTGTAAACAAACACTGAAAAGGCCAAATTAAATTTGATCTGGCCAAATCCAACTGTGTCTCACCCCCTTCACTGTGACTGTGCAGGCTGTCGGGCAGAAAGGGGATCTGCCCCTCCGCACACACTGACGGGGCAAAAAGCCCCCCACACCAACACTTCAGTGGGGTCCAGGCTCTCTTTGGCTAAATTCCCTAGATTTTCAAGGACTGACCTCATTCTAGCCGCAGAGTGTACTTAGGATCACGTCTCCCATGCTAGAGAAACATTTTCTTAACCTACATGACTATTTTTCTCTATTTTTGAGCAACATCCTGTGAAACACGGCTGCTGATACAGGCTTGGTAGGGATCCCGAGGAGCACGTTGAAGAAACAGAAACCGTTGAGGTGACAGGAGAAATTTTTCAGAGCTAACCTTCAGAAGTCCAATTAACAAAGAGCTATCATTCAGCAACATTTCAAATCCAGAATTATAATCTTCCTCTAATTTCCAAAGGCATGTTATATGTGTTTAGATCCATTTGTAAAATGCACTCATACAATGAACTCTTTTCTCATATACAAAATTCAAAAGCCATTAAACATATTAACCAATTGTCACAACGTTAGAATACTTTACTCTCTCTTCTATTAATGTAAGCCTTGCAGCTCTCCGCGGAGACTCCTTTCAGCGAAGGTTGAAAGGACAGGCTTCATGGTAAACTCAGAAGGCGAAATCTTCCCATTTCTCTTGAACCAGTGCAGACAGCAAATTTTAGAGCCGATGCTCCCACTTGAACACACAAACCCCAGACCTCCTTCACCGCATCAAAGGGCTTCACTTACGCACATTTTTGACCTCAGCTGCTCTACTGTAACGCAAGTCAAATACAATCTCTCTGAGACCTGTGACCTAAGCCCCGGGAAGCTTTTTAAGTCCAAACCCATCATTTAATTGTACCAAAGAAACAACTGGAAAGCAGTCTGTGGAGCACTGGTGTTAGCGATGCTTTACAGAAGGAGCCTGCGAGTACGATAATTGCTGCATTTGCACCAAGACTATTTCCTGAGGACTCTTCGCATGTCGTCTCAGGTAGAGGGCATTACGATAATCCAGGACACGGATGACTGTGGGTTGGTCCACATCAGAATAGGAAAGAATTAGGTGACTAAAAGCATAACACTATTAAAAAAACAAGGAAGGAGGGATTAAAAAGAAGGTATTTTTATGCTGCTGAATTCTTCACTTGTGCTTTTCTTTGGAAGACTCTCCGCAGACAAAAATAAGGCCAGACACACTCCATCCTCGAGGCAGGATATGCTATCTATTGTTTAAAATAAGATTTGCTTGGCTAAGCTGAAGTGAAAAGGCTTAGGATGAACTCTTGGTCACCACGTAGCAGGTTTATGGCTTGCAGAAGCAGATGGGCCAAGTTAGGCATGCCAAGAAGGATCCAGGGGACTCTTGGTTACACGGTTTTCCCCAGCAACTGTTTTTTAAACAGAAAATAGATTGTACTTTATCATTCAAATAATACAGCCACTGTACCCGAAGTGAAACAGCTTTGTTCCAGCTCTCATTAAATTCAAAGCCAGACCTCCCACGGAGCTCTCAAGGGTCAGGGCTGGACACGGTAAGCGTGATGCACGTATGTTGTGTACGGTCCACAAAATGCGTTTCATGACAGCCTGCAGTATAAGCAAATAAAATTCATAGCTTTGAGCAACTATAGTTCATGAGCTGCATCTATTACTTCTGTAATAGAGACTGAAGTTTGTTCCAGCTGACAAGCCAAAAGTGGAAATAAAGCAAAACAGACAACTTTCCAATGATGTGGACAGGAGAGCTGACTCGAAGGAAACTTGAAAATAGACGTCGCCCAAAGATGGGCCAGAACCCATTTCACCTTGGTATAGGCGGAAGCGGGGGGGCACCTCTTTCTTTTCGGCCAGAGCCACCTAAAAGAGAAAGAAAGTTTTTTGTGTTACTCTTCCTGGTTTTTTTTAATGTGTGAGTTTACATCCAAGCCATTAATTCAGTAACTGGTGAAGATCTTCTCATTTTCGTGCCTAGCCATTTTACTAAAAAACTCTTTGTAGAGTTTCTGGTTAGTTTATGAAACAACATCAGAACTTCAAACAGTGTAAAAGAAAGTTTTTAACTGACACTATCCCCAAATGTCTGGAAAGCGTATGTATTTTAGTCCTTTGTCCCCTTCTCAAAACAGATGGATAGCTCGTGTTAGCCTTACTATTTTATGCAAACACATACCTTCTCAGTGCTACCTCGCAACATGTGCAGATTTCAATGAAAGTGGCAAGCTCTAAATATTGTAACTTTCCAAAGCTCTTTATGTTTTTCCCTATATGAAGATTTTAATTGCAAACTCACGAAAGGAAACATTAAAAATGCATATATTACTTTGCGTTTCTTCGTGGAGTAATATGAATGGGACGAAACCTAGCAGAGCAAAGCGCTAACAGAGACTAACAGGAATTTCTGCTCCAACCCAAAACCTCATCATTTGGAAACAGGAGAGAGAGAGAGAGAGAAACATCTGAGTGTACAGATGGTTACAGGATAACTATGAGCCACCAATGCTACTGGTTGTGAAAGAAGTAAATTGATCCTTGGGTGTATCAGGCAAAACACCACTAATGAAGATAGGAAACATTTATGCTGCTGTAGAAGACATGGTTGAGACCTGAACCGGAACAGCGTGTAACACTGGAAAAGACAAAATCAAACTGAAATGTATACTGAAGCAATCCTGATGATCAGAGAACACAGCTTGGAAGCAGAGTGTAGTACATCCTGATTTAATCAGCCCGGCAAAACAAAAGCTGAGAGGAGGATATAACTGTTGTCTTAAAAAATATCAGGGGTTTAACACACCAAGGAGGGAGGATAACTAAACTCAAGGATGATGTTGGCACAAGAATAAATGAGTCGAGCATGAATTTAGATGGGAAATGAGGAGGAAGTCCTAGGGGATTTTGTGGTTCTGGCTGCCTGTAGCAGAAGGGCTGACTATAATGGCAGAGGTGGTCTCTTACAATACATGTTCCAACTTAAAAACCAAACAATTCCCCTCTCAAACACCAGTTTAAGGAGGCTTGTGCCTGTGAACCTGCATTTAACTTCTTCTGTGTGGCGGGGAAGGGTGACCAGGCTGTTAGTGTGAGAAGTTTTGAAACCTCAGCATCCAGTCTCTTCCCCATCCACATTGTTTTTAGGATGATATGCTGAAATTCCAACAGCAGAGGCGGAACAGACTTACCTCTACTTTCATTTCTTGCTAGTTTACTGGGATAACTTCTGTTCACAGGTACATATGGCTCTGGAGGTGGCAAATCAGATATAGGATGAAAAGAAAATCTGCTTTCCCATTCATCTGAAAAAAATCCCATGTAATTTACTCGTTAGTTTTGTGACACAGCTTCAGGAAAGTCAATTGACATTACATGTTTAATACGTTTTATATTGCAAAATGCTTACATAGCTGAGTATTGAACCAGCATCCTATTAGAAGTCAGGGAAAAAGATGCTTTAGGTTAGTCTGAGAATGAGAATTCTTATTAACTCTAACTGATCACTTAGCCAACTTAACGCAAAATCACAGATCAGAAAAACGGCCATAATTCCACTGAAATAAGTGCTACATTCCCTTCCATAATAGATCTGCTCTATTATATACTCACACGCATACATATATACGTGTTACTGGAAATGCATAGTGTCTCCTACTTCCCAACAGTATTTTGTTGCTGGGTATAGAATTTTCTGATATTCATATTTTGTTGATATACAGAGCTCAAAAGCATCATTAAAAGAGCACTGACTTATAAGCAGTGTTTTTTCTTTCTTAATTTTTATACAGGAAAAAGAAAATTTGGGGCCATTATGATAAAATGTATGGTGACAGAGAAACCTGTACGTAACTAGTGTCAAAATTAGAAAAATACACCAGTTGAAACCGTATCTCTTGAGACTACAGGGGCTCTACTGAGTGTACTGAGTTTACTGAGTGTATGGGATCCTAAAGAATAAAGCAAGCTGATCATTTTTTTCACTGAAATAATAGGAAATGTTTACGGAGCTCTGTTCTGCACTTGAATTTGGAGGCCCAAGGAAGAAAGCGTGGGCTATCTTAAACTTTTTCATTTCTTCACTTGGTTGCTTCAGGACTTTGCAACCATAACTTTCTTGCAATACTGTTATATTTTATTGCATAATGTAATGAACAGCTGAGTAAGTTTTGCCCAGCAGTTGTATATGTGGTTATTTACTGGGATCCAGTTTTTCTATGTTTACTCCCAACGGTTGCAATTAGAAACCAGTGTGTAAAGGAGCTGCAGGTTCTGAACCCTGCAAATGACTTGTGTAGGAAAAAATGTGTCTGTGACCCACCTGCCTTATCTGATGTGTGAAGATGCTTCAAAAGCCTGAGTTACAGTTTTATTTTCTGCTTGCTTTTTCTAACCTTATAAATGTCAAAAATACCAATTTTGGCCTCCCATAATTAGCTGAAAGATTTATCTATCCTTTGCAAATAGAAAACAATTAAGAAGAAAAGCATGATGAATCTTTAAAATACAGTGAGCTTGGACCTCACCTTTTCAATAAACACCAGCAAAAAGAGAGATACTTGACATTTTCAGCAGCGTTCTGACAATCTCTTCCCTCATTTGTTTTTCAGCTTTCAGCTTTTGAGTCATCATCTAACTCGTTCTGACTTCCAAAGAGTCTTAGTGTAGCTATGGTTTGAATTCATATTAGAGTCAGAACAATCCCCTTAGGCCTTATTTCTGTATTGTAGCAAAGCAAAGCACCATGAATACATTTCTTTCAGGCTATTTTTCGAACAGTTCTTTTAGAGACTGTATTGACAACTTTGCAGTTCTGCTCTACGTATGGCATATTTACTCTGTTTTTATTTGGCAGGGTTAATCAAAACCCAAATGACACCTCCGTTGGTCAGAAATCAAAGGTCTGCACTAGAAACAAAGCCTCTATCCTAAACCTTTTTTGATGTATTAAGGCCAAAAGCTGCTACACAGTCTCTATCAAAGGCACACAAGTGGGAGGATGGCTTACCATCACCTGGATCCTGAAAGCCGTTTCTGACAGCTGATGAAGGTGGCGGTGGTGGCGGCGGCGGCGGCGCTGCCGAGCCCGGCCGGTCGGGGGGAAGCGGCGGTCGCGGTCCGCCTCTCTGGTTGTCCAGCCCTGCCCGGGAGGGCAGCTGGGGAGTAGCGGGCAAAGCCCTTGAAGTGCTTCCATTCCTGCTTATGGGAGGAGGTGGTGGGAGGGGGCCTGGAGCGAGACAAGAGGCAAGCACACAAACGCCATTTGCACCAGGGGTTATTCTGCTGGTGGTAAGCCGCTGCCCACGTCCCACAGCCTCCCACTAACAAACCAGAGAGGGTGGGCTGGCCTGGGACCCTCGGCCCCACGGAGGAATCGCCCTCAGCACCCGCTTCCCTGCTCTCCAGGGATCTCTAGGGAGTTGGTGCCAATTTGAAGAGATCAGGGAAGCAGGGTATATCTAAGCATAAATACATCTCAGTGCTCATATTCCCATGTCCCTCAGCTACAGAAGCCTCTGTGGAGGTGCTGGTCCTTGAAGACACTTTTAAACCACTCTAAATTACGTTGGCCGTAATGAGCAGAAGTTACAGCTGGAATTCAGGGTACTGTGGAGGTCCAAACCATAGCCCATTTCCTTTCCATGTACCTTTGCAAGGCAAGAGGACGTGTAGCAGAAGAGCTCTGCTACCCTCAGCGGCTCTTTGTCCATAGGGGTGGTCCCCTCTGGGTGTCACAGCCAGGGTCTGCAGTGGCACACAGGGGAATTCAGCCCAGGAGCAGCAGCGTTAAGCAGCATGGCATCCACTCGCTCCTTTATAAACATATACGCTGCATGCCAGGTTCTTCCGTAGCTGGAGCACATCCACCTCCCACTAAACTGGAAACAGACCTCACACGTACACTGGCATTCCCAGCGTCTGTGCATCTGAGCAACCGGCGTGCTGACATGACAGGTCAAATATGAAGGCACAGCCCAAGGGCATTTCTCTGGCAGGAGCCAGGAAATAAAGGCAAGAAAGCTGCTGCTGCCAGGGAGAGAGGCACCCATGGTTAGGACAAGGAGATGAAGCAGAGGGCGTGGAGGGCTATGTGTGTTCAAAGGTCTCGCTACCTCTGTTTGGCACAGTTGGGCAACTGACAATTATGTTCATTTTTATGAAATGCTTCCTTGTCCTGATGAAATCTAGCTACAGACATGTATTTTGAAAAAGAGAACAGCAGATACTGTGTCTCCAACAACAAGCATTGAAACATGCTTCAAGAAACATGCTGTACTTTGTGGGGGTTTTTTCTTTTTCTTTTTTTCCCCTTCTTTTTTTACAAATTACTAAAGCTTGCCTTCAGGGAATGGTTTCTAAGAACGAGAAGCGTTTAGCAACTTTCAGAATAGTTTTGCTTGCTCTCTCTCTAAACCTACCTAAACCCCATCGTCTATATCGAACTGATGCCAAATAGGAGTATTTACATTTATAATTTATTGCTACAGCTTCCTTCTACTTATTAAGCCAGCAGAAAGGTAGTGCAGATTGGCTAAAATCATCTGCCTCAGAAAACAGCCACCCAGGAAAGCACCGGTGGAAGCAGAGGCCATCACAGAAGCAGCTCTTGGAAGTGTCTGAATAATTGCTCTCTACAACTTTGATCCACGCTCCCAGTCAAACGTGACAAGATTTCTCTGATTTATTTACTGCAGGCTGCGCTGGCCTTGTGCCATCCTCCTCCACAAAGCGTGGTTTCGGGGCCAGCATTTTCTGTAGCTGCACAGCTGCTGCAGGTGCTGTGCTATAGGGGATCCAGGCTGGTTCAAGGAGCTGGAAAGCAACACGGATGGCTGTAGCCTGTGGGAGCTCCCATGACATTCACCTCTATTGTCCAGGACTGGGCGGGTTTGAGATGATTCCAGATTATTATTCCAAAGGATGAAATGAAAGGCAACTCTATGGAGCTTCCCAGCATTGCCTTCTATGCAATGCTTCTCCCTTCCCGATGCTACAGGGCTCGGCTGTTTGTGCCTAAATTCTCTCATCTCCAAAGGGAGAACCATCAGGTATTATTAGACCTAAGTTACGATATGCGATTCTTAAAAGTTATGAACAATAGCTGTCACAGAGGATGAAGCATATTATGAAATAACTCAAAGGAGACAATTCTATTTTTAGTCTCATTTGAAATCTGCGTATGGTAAGTAACAACAGTTAGTCAAGCTGTAACAACTGCCATTATATTTAACAACTCTTGGCTAGGTCTTTTATTAAAATAATTTGTATCTGGCTGTAAGTGTTTGTGTCTCCCAACACGTAGAAGGTCGGGTTCTGCAAACCTCCATTCACGAGAACGCCACCATTAACCCATGCTGGCTGACTCAGGAAGGCAAATGCTGTCACCTATCAGAAGCTAGATAAAACAGCTTCTTTGCATCAAAGAACACAACGGGGAAACCCCGTTTCCAACCCTTTTTAATTACAGCAATTGTAACGAAAGTTGCTGAGATCTGCAAAAGTACACATGAGCAGGCTGGTGATGCACAGTGACACCCCTTAAGCCACTGCGACGCCCATAAACCCTCATTTCCAACGGCAGAATCCCTTATGTGTAACAGCACAGTTTGTCACCCATGCAAAGCAGGTGCGTGCATGGCAGCAGGCCGGCGGGGGAAGGCGCTGCCCCACTCCGCATCGTGCTCCTCCAGCGCTTCCGTGCATTGCACGCGTCGAAAAAGCGACGCCCCAGCCGAAGCTGCTCCTTCTGGGTCACAGCGGGTGAAGCACCTGCAGTGCTGTATCAGGGCAGGACAGCTGAAGATTTTGGGTTACCTTCCAAGGGGCACAGCCAACGCCACCGTTGGGTCAGCCGAGAATTTCCCCTTTCCATAAAGAATCGTCACTCCATCCCACCACGCCCATCTTTCAACCCCCGCCAGGCTCAGGACCCCCAGCCCCCCGCTGCCCCCCACCTTCCAGCGCCGCCCCAGCTCCCTACCTGATCGGCTGGGGGGGTCTCTGACGGGCGGCGGGGGCCTCTCGCTGGGCGGGGGGGGCAGGGGTCCGGAGCGGCCGCCCCCGCCGCCGGCCGCCGAGGAGGACCCCAGCGAGATGTTCCTCTGGGGCAGCCGCGGCATCTCGTCGCTGCCGCCGGGGACGGGCGGGACGGGCGGCGGCCCCGGCCTGCTGGGGGGCGGCGGGGGCGCCGGGGCGCCGAGGGCGGGCCGGGGGGCGGAGGGCACGGGCGGCTTGCTGTTCTGCGGCGGCGGCGGCGGCAGAGCCGCGTCCCGGGCGGCGGGCGGCCTGTGCCCGGCGGGGGGCGGCGGCGGCGGCGGCTTGTCCTCCGCCGGCCGGCCCGGGGTGGGCGGCAGCGGCGGCCGGCCGGAGAAGGGGGGCGCCGCGCTGGGGCCGGGCTGCCGGAGCGACCCCGCCGGCCCCGCGCTCCGGCTGCCCGGGAACGGCGGGGGCGAGGGCCCCAGGCTGGGCTGCCGGCTCACGCCCGGCACCGGCGGCGACCCCCTGTTGTGCAGGCTGGAGGCGATGGGCCGGGGGGTGCTGGGCACCGGGGGCGGCACGGCCTCGGGCCTGGAGCCCACGTCGGGCCTCGGCGGCGGCATGCGGCTCCTCTGCGGCTCGGGAGCGGCGGTCCGCGGCCCCGAGGGCGGCCCCGGGAAGCGCGGCGGGCCGCTCGGCGGAGAGAAGGGCTTGGCGGCTGCGGAGCGGCCTCCGGGCGGCAGGGCGGGCGGGCGGCCTCCGCCGGCATCTGCGGAGACAGGGGAGGGCATCAGCATCCATCGGACAGGGGCTTCGCCCAGCCCTTTCCTACCGGCCGCGTCCCAAGGCGCTGCAGGCACTAAGGGGGTCGGCCCCGGCACGGGGCACGCAAGCCTTCAGGGCTTGGCACCCACGAACAGTTAGCAGCAGTTTTGGTGGCGTTGGGGAACCGCTCCAGAGTAGCGGGGGACATCCTGATCATGCTTACGAGGGGCGACTTGTGAGAGACCAAAGTGGCCACAAGGTGACACAACCGATGCAGCCCTCGCATAGCAAGCAATGGCGCGGGGAGGGGAGAGGAGAAATGGAGAAGTATTTGAGACCATCAACCTGAAAGCAAGGAAGTCTTAGCTTCTAAATGATACTTAACAACAGTCCCATAAAAGGCTCTTTTCAGCCCTTCCTAGTAGCTGCTATCTAAGGATGTACTTGTGCACGTCAGGAAGAAGGAAGCCAGCCTTGCAGTTGAAGAAGCACTGTTCTGTGATGCCAGGAACTTTTGTATTAATGCAAGTTCTCAAAATAGACTGTGACACAATAGAAAATACCAGCTCTGAGAGACTGTTTTGTATACATGTGCCGAAAACTTACGTTAGTCTATAAAATATGTAAGGTTCGTAACACCCTACAACCCCGTTGCCCAGTCCTCCTTCAACGAGTGTAAAATCCTACATCCTTAACCTTACAAAACTCAGTGGCCCCAGATCTCCTTTGTTTCAAAGGGCACGAGGCTTTGGGCAGCTGTTTTGCCAGCCAGAAGAACAGAGTGCGTGCCCCAGACAAGCCTCCAACTGCAGTGTGCGTCCCAGCCAGCTGGGATGCCTCATGCACTCCCCGAGTGGTAAGTCATGCTGTTGTGGAGCTGATGCAGATGTACTTTCCATTCGGAAAGTAGATCCTTTTTCCTGGTGCACAAGGGAGAATTAACGTGGAATCCTCTTACGCTCCCCTCTGGTCCCGCACGCTCACAGCTAAGGCAGGACCCAGTCTGCCTGACTGTACTTTGCAGGTTGCAATTCAACATTGTTGATCTTTAGTTTTCATCAACAACTAAGAGGATGGGTGTAAAGACAAGTCTCACTTCTCCCTCATAAAACCTAGTATCAAGAATTAAACAACGTTCAAGCTGAAAATTACACTTCCTAAGAGCCTAAGATACTTAAAGACTTTTTCAATCCCAGCAGGTAATTTATTGCCATGCTGTGAAGGTTTTAAGCAATTTCATTTACTTTTTCACACTGAAACTGCAAGGTCTTTCTTACCAGCATCTCGACTCGCAGCAGATCTGAGCTTTGGCATTCCTGCTTGAAAAAGGCCTCCAAGGCCAGGTGGTCCACCACCACCAAAGCTGCCACCACCACTACCACCAAAACCCCCGCTGCTGCCACCGCCACCTCCTCCGAAGCCACCGCCGCCGCCTCCACCAGGTCCTTTGGGTTCTGTTGGGAAAAAAATCCCTCACGTTAGGCAAAGAAGCGAAACTGATCCCGCAAAGTCATCTCTTTCATTAGAGCAACACTTGTAACTGGGGAAAAATGGACAAGCTTTCAAAACACACAAGTCCCTGTTCAGGTTGGATCATCACAGCTACCATCACCACCACTATTGCAGCATGGAAGAGGTGGTGCAATAAACATAGCCACTGTGTTTTATTAAGCCATCACTTTCCTTTAGTCTGCTCTGGACTGGAAAGCAGAGAACCAGTCACTACGGAGAATTTGGAATTGAGCGTGCATGGGACCTCTGAGAATATTATGTTGTCTTTGTTAGCATCTTTGTAGCTGCTTCCCATTTCTTCATACCTTTGCTCTCTTATCCTTCCCCTCCACTTCTCCATAAGCAAACCAAGATACAGGGCAATCTCATGGGAAATGAGGAAAGAAGGAAGACGACAGAGGTGTCCTTCCCTCTTGGAGGTGTCTCTGGTGATCACTTCTGGGAATGCACGGACCTCTGTCACTACTGACGTTGTTGCAAACAACAGAGATTTCATTTCTGATTACTTTCCTGTAGGTCCAGAAATGCAGTGACAGGATCATTAGCTGCCTATTTTTCCAATAGGCAGGAATTATTTTATCAGCCCCCCCCTTCCTCTCCCATTTCTCTCTAATGTCAATAGTTCTGCTGTGACAACACTGAGATACTAAAAGGAAAATGGAAGTGTTTCCACAACTACAGATACAGGGAAGAGCCTTATTCAGAGCATCACTGCAAAATGAGCAGGCCCACAGGGTGGGATATCTCTGGAGATCAGCTCTGAGATGACGGGCTACGTGGTTGAGGATCAATTGCTTAATTTCTTGGCATCTCGATTTCCACAGCTTTGGGTGGGTAAAAATTTCACCGTCTTTAAAGTAATTAAAACCTGTGAATGAAAAGCACTACTAATAATCCCACACAGAAAAAAAGAAGGAAGAATGTGTTCACGGGGGAATGTTTCACATCATCCTTCTCTTTTCTTAAGCATGTTAGCTCAGTTCAGCTCTGACTCACATAGGGTGTGAACCTCCGGAGAAATGCTGCTACCATGATTTAGCCTTTCATCATGATTTGTTAATTCATGTACACAAGATAATAGGCCGCATCATTTTAATCTTACTGTTTACCCCTCCTTTAATCACCTTAATACTTTTCTCCAGCTCATTACAATAACTAGAACGTGTAACTTTGCTTTCAGAGATAATACTCAAGTGTTTAAAAACTAAGCACCCGGCTGACTGCAGGACTGTATTTTTTTTTTATTATTCTTACTTGGTCACACTCCTTTGGGCATTTTCTTCTTTCCTCATCATCTTCCTACCACAGTCCAGCCTTTAATTGCATGGCCAGACCTGGACTGAGTTGTATTACATTTACTAATCAGTCTGTAGAAGTGTCTTCTCTCCCTAGACAATAAACGCTGTTCCTCCGACGTCGCAGGCCCTTGTTCCTCGCCCTTCTCCTGTTTCTGTTCTGTCTTCCCAGTACTTCTGCTACGCGGGCTTTTCCGGCCGAGGCGTACGGTGAGACACGGCAGCAGCGCAGCCGGATGGAGACCTTGTCTCCATTCAGGTAAGTGGAGCTGCTGCCTTGTGCCAGAGCAACTGGGCAGGCTGAGCAACGAGGCTCAGCCAAAAAGAGCACAGCCCTGACTCACCGCAGGAGCCGCAAAACGGCGTGCAGCAGAGTGACACCCAGGTGGGGCTGTGGCTCCTGGCTCCGGCTTTGCTTTAAGTGGTACTGGGGCCATTAACAAGCCAATGGTGTCATGCCAGGGGTACCTTTATTTTTATGCTGTTTATGCAAAAGCGGACTCTGAAATTCCACTTTATTCTCTGTGCTCTCCTCAGTCCTGACAGGGGTTTTGTTTGCGTGATCTGCTGCAGCTCCTCAGCAGAGGTCCCAGTAGGGTTTGCATAGTTTTCCAATTTAAGCAAACGAGAAAGTGAACCGCTTTATGGCAGTAAGCAAATAAATTATCACTCGCATTTCATAAGCAGTACTTGATTTGTCAGCTGATTTAATCCACGATGAACAGAATTTATATATACCAACTTTTGGAATTTTATTTTACCTAATTCTCTCAAGGCAGTTCATCTGATGATATATAAAATAATTTTCTGCATTCAGATATGTAGAACCATTCACGTATACGGAAACTCTAACATGCAGAATCATACTTACTGTCTAGAATTGGAGCACTTCTGTCATTAGTAACAGTCTTCTTTAGCTTTTTTCCTTTGGTAATATCAGACAATAGAGCATTTCGCCCTGCTTGTTCTGACCTGCTTAGGGATGGCTTTTCAGTATTTGCCTGCAAAATAAAATAAAAAATGAGGAGGCAAAATAATCCTCAACTTCTATCTACAAAGTTCTGCTCAAATACGGTAATTACCTGAGACCTCAATTTCTGTTTTAATGGCACTAAAGTGGGTAGCATGCCGCATCTGGTTTTGTGAATAATGTTATAGGTAGCTGCCCTTGCTACTGACTCGAGGCCCCAAACACTGCTGCTATTCTAACCCACACTGTTCCCTGGAAACAGAACATTTTAATGTGAATTCGTATTTTCTGAACTCAAGATTTAGAGTGTCTGATTTTTTTAAAGCCAATGCACATCTGTGGCAATTGCCATTTTGGAGACTGAGCAAGAACAGACTACACACATAATTTGATTACACAAAAAGGTGGACATTCTTGAAAGCTGTAGTGAAAACTCCTAATATACAAATCCTAGATAAATCAGAAGACAGACAGAGTTTTATTTACTATTTTAGTTTTGATAGAAATACTTTAAAATGGCAATCACTGCTTCAACAATATAGATCTGTTCAAATAGACCCAATAAAACCTTGAGGCATGAGGTTTATCTCAATGGTCCTCTCTTTTCACTTCTATTTTGGTGACATTTTTTCAAGGGAGAACCAAAAAAAAAAAGTACGCTTATGTGCGTACACACGCACATATATATGGTTATTTTTTCTAGGAAATGGTAGTTCCTGAAGAACTTTCTAACTTATCAGATCAGTGTTATGGAAATACCCTGAAAGGTGGTAAGAGTTACCGTGGAGGGACCAAGCACAGAGTCCGTATCTTGCTTGTGGTGGCAAATAAGGGAAAGACTTCAGCAGCACAGCCCAACCTATCTGTGTAACCAGCTAGAGTTTTGCGATGAAAATATCCGAGTACTTTACAACAGCATTTCAAGAAGCCTTTTCTTTCTTGTCAGTGAGGTGACTGACTGTTGGAGGGCAAACACAGCACAAGCTCTGTTCCAGCTTAGGCTGACTTAAGTCAGGTCCGATGCATTCTCACCCACCATGCTGCGCCAGCAGTGGATCCTGTACTCTGATACCACAGGCTGGTTGAGGTAGCTTTGCTGGCTAAGAAATATCCTTACCAAATTTAAAAGATAGGATTGATTTTTTCCAGCTTGGGTCATGTAAGCACTAAAGTAGAACAAGGGAGAAGGTGGGAGTACGTGGCTGGAGAAAGGCCGGGGGAGAGCAAGGCTTCAATTGCCCTGACGTAGACAAGCTATTGAGGAGCTGTGCCTCTCTGCCCAGGATCCCTACACCATATCAAACCACCAGTGTGGGAGGAAGAGGAGGACGGAGAGTCAATGCGGCTAGTGACATCCATATGAGTACTGGAAGGGAGTGGAAGTAATGATCCCTCTTGTAGAATCAACCCGTCAATCATAAACAAAGTGTCGGAGAGCTTTCCCCAAATAGCATGCATACCCTCATCCACATCTCAATGCCTCTGGACATCCCTTTCAATACGACAAGCAGCAACAGAGGACAGTGTATACTGTACATTTACCTCCTGTAAAACTTACCAAGGCCAGCGTTGGGGGTGGAGGGGGAGCTGGAGGGGGAGGCACGGGCATGGTGGAAGGCTGAGCTCCGTCTGGTCTTGCTAAGAAACCTGAACAGAAACACAGAAGCACATAAAACCCAGAGATTAATAAATCTGTCACCTTTGGGAGTACTTTCTACTCAGCTAAAAACTATCCCGGCAGCTAACACGTTTATCTGCTACATTTTCTAAGTCTAAATAGTCTGTAAAAAGCACTTCATGTTTCATTGTATGGAAAACAACTGCATCCTTAAACGGGGCTCGCCGCATGATCCCCGCTGCCATGCAAACTCACAGACATACATATCCAGTTTTGCACACATACACAACCCATGCATTGCTATGGCAATTGTGCTGGTTTGCGCTGGGATAGAGTTAATTTTCTTCATAGTAGCTTGTACAATGCCATGTTTGGGATTTGTGCTGGAAACAGTGTTGGTAATACAGGGATGTTTTCGTTACTGCTGAGCAGGGCTTGCACAGGGTCAAGGCCTTTTCTGCTTCTCACCCCACCCCACCAGCGAGGAGGCTGGGGGGGCACAAGGAGTTGGGAGGGGACACAGCTGGGACAGCTGACCCCAACTGACCTAAGGGATATTCCATACCATATGACGTCATGCTCAGCATATAAAGCTGGGGGAAGAAGGAGGAAGGGGGGGACGTTCGAAGTGACGACATTTGTCTTCCCAGGTAACCGTTACACATGATGGAGCCCTGCTTTCCTGGAGATGGCTGAACACCTGCCTGCTGATGGGAAGTAGTGAATAAATTCCTTGTTTTGCTTTGCTTGTGTGCGCAGCTTTTGCTTTACCTGTTAAATCATCTTTATCTCAACCCATGAGTTTTCTCACTTTTACCCTTCTGATTCTCTCCCCCGTCCCACCGCGGGGGGAGTGAGCGAGCGGCTGTGTGGGGCTTAGTTGCCAGCTGGGGTTAAACCACGACAGCAATGCACAAAAATGCAATATGGTCACATGCAACAATAAATAACAAAATTGAACCCTGTTTAATCCAACAATCTTGTTCCTGTGGAAGTACTTCAGGATAATCCCATAGCTATACCATCAACTCTTACTTCAGAAAGGCATTATCTCTTTAAGATCATATTGAAAAAGAGATGCTGATCTTTTAAAGCCCTTAAATTGCTGGAAGATCCCCCCCCACTATTATGGGTAGGGTGGAACAGCAGAGCTCTAGGAAAGACTCATGCGTCTTTCTTTCTCCTTGGTTGCTCTGAAGACGCCGAGCTCCATCATCACCTCTGAATGCACCTTCCTCCTTCTCAGGAGCAGCACACACAGTCATGCCCTTTCCCAGAGGAGGAAGAACAAGCAGGCAGCCCGGCCTCTCAGCCGCCGGCTGCTGCAGAGGGAAAAGCCTGGCTGCCAAAGCTCAGCCTTCCAGAGCTTCCCTGCCAGAGACCAGGCTCCCGCTTTTCTCCACCCCAAGCAGAACTTCCGATGTAGGGCAATCCTAGGAGGGTCACACCTGAGATGTAGAACTTCACTGCAACGAAAATATTAAACAAAAAAAAAAAAGGAAAAGCACCGAGGAATTTTTTTCAAGTCACAAGGGCTTTTTGTGGCATTTCGGCACACTGCTCGCTGGAACCGCGCCTATTGGAGGCTCCAGGTTTTTTCTAATGGTGCTACGGCATTTCAGCATGTGCTTTGCTCTTGCCCCTTTACCTGAGCTAGCTTTAGTAACAGGGATTTGCCATCGCTTATATCATGTTTGCACAAGATGGGTAAACACAGTGGGAACAAGATTAAGGGTTATTCTCCAGACAACCCCAGGCTGACCGCGGAGGTCCACAGGGCAGTTACTTGCAAGAATACACAGCTCTTACTTTCTGAAGTTACTTAATTGTTGTTGATAAAACCACGGAGAACTGTAATAGAACAGTATCTGCTAGGTGCAGTACCCTTTACAGTTTAAATGAGCGTTAGGAAAATGTCCTGAATGGAACAAAATGGCATTTGCAGTAAGGGTTTGAGGTGAGTCACCACCTACAAAGCCTGTAATGGCTCTGAGATGATCCATGATATGTGTGTGAGAAAAAAGTGGTTAGAAGTACAGATTTATCTTGTCAAATGCTCATACTTCAAAAGAATTAGAATACAGCTATAAACCCATACAAAAAAAAAAAAAAAGAAAAATTGCTGAGCTACCTTCCTCAGAAGAAAGTTTTTCTGAAATAAGACTTTAATGGATTTTGTCTGAAATCTTCAGGGAGAAAAGATGGGAAAGGAGTTGGACACATCACCCCTAGCACTGGCTGACTATCTGGAAAAAAACATGGAGTGCAAAGTGTCGCGAGGCACTACCACTGTCTCTAGTGTTTGCACGTTTTCTTCTCCCGTACTGCAGAAACTGTCTTTCCGGTTACTGCGAAACAGCAAGCAAAGCAGAGGGGAAGCCAGCAGACGGACAGACTGACTGACAAAGAGGAAACTTTGCCAAGACAAGCCTACGCAGTGCTGTGCAAACACACGCGTTTGCAAAGTCCTGCAAACAGACCGGCGTGCTCTCATCAGTCCTCTGGTGCGTTACCGTGCATCTTACGGTGTCTCCGCAGAAGCACCAGCTTCACATTCAGAGCATCTGCCTGACTTCGGTTATGTTCCTGTCTTCTGTATTTCTAGCTCTCAGTCATTACATAAAACTCTGCACAAAGCCCTATCCTTTCCTGATCTGCTTATCCTACATGCAATATTTGAAATCTGAAGCCTATTAAAAGCACCAAGACTAATGCTGCTTTGTTCGTCAGCTTCCTGTTTAAAAAAATAGTCAACAGGAAAATTATTTCTTACAGCAGACCACAACCATCCTGTTTCTTAACACAATCTTTTCACAGCTGCAGTTGTCTCTAGCGTAACTGTGCCATTAGGCTACTTCACCAAGCTTTTAACTCCTTCAACTGATTAAAAAAAGAAAGAGAAATTCTGCTCGCCACACTGCTTTGATAAGAGGCCAGAGCAGTCTGGCTAATGCACTGTGAGTCTCCTCAGCACTCCATGTGCCACGGGAAAGTTTCTGGAGCAGGCAGAATAAAGTTTGGTTTGATATCAGACTTTTAAATTAATTCCTTAAGGCAGCTCAGACCTGAATGCAGCAAGTGAGCCAGCTGGTCTATGAAGTGCTTTCTCTAAAAAGCAGTATTTTTGCAAACGCTGTAACTTGTCTACCTCCCTGTCACTTAAGCGATCGCTTTCTGCCTGCTTGTGCTGGTCTGTTCTACTTTTTTTTCCTTTTAACTGGTTTGTTTTAGATAGCTTCTTAAGGAATTGGTGGGGACAGAGGGGAAGCAAGGTAATACTCGAAGGCTGGGTTCTCTAAGGGGAAGCCACTACCCACGGACACATTCAGCCTTTCCAAAACCCTCCCCGCACACATTATTTGCAAGGAGGTAAGGGGGAGAAAGGCACTGGGTGCCCCCTCTTTGCCTATCCCATCTTCCAGAGGGATGACATCCTCTGATGTACCTGTAGTCACCAGCTGCACGCTAGCTAGTACCTCTTCTGGTACTGAAGGGCTTTCTCAACAGGACAGGAGCAGGAATTAGGTATGCAGCTGCACACTGGTGAGCTTAGCATTTAGCTACTGCTGAACAAGCCCTGTAGCCCCCAGGGCAGTTACCAGGGTGGTCAGGAAAATGGCATTTTGGAAGCACAGGACAAGCTTCTGTAATAGGCCAAACTCAGGCAGAACTGGCCTTGAAGTTTAATGCAAGCATCCTGCAGAGTTGTTTACTCATGATGTTCTAGAGCACACACTTCCCTTAGGAGCCATCAGAAAAGAGATCATATGGCATGACTCAGAAACCTGCAGGCCCACACACAAAAGTATAATGCATATACTTACAGAGCCAGTAAAACACCCCATTTTGTCAAATTTTAGCTTAAACGTAAGTTATGACACTGCTTCACTCTTACTTTTGCCACTCCCTGACTCCGCTGCTGAGAAAGAGAATTTCAGAAACTCAAGCTGAAACTTTGCAGCAAGAAATGGCACCTCTGTCTCTGAAGCCCTAACTCACCCTTGCTGTTTGGTTGTTAAATTTTGTACAATCTATTTCTTTGTCTGACTTTCTATAAGCAAAAAAAAAAAAATGGCACGCACTGGAGTTTTAAATTTGATCACTATAAGCCTGTAGGAAGAATAATAACGTGCTGAAGAGATGCAGCGACCTGGGGGCTTGCCCTCACAGCACAGCGCAGTGCTGGGGCTGACCCTTGGGCTGAGCAGCACCTCTCGGGCTGCAGCAGTGAAGCAGCTGAGTCAGCACAACGAAGAACTTGAATTCTGCAGCTACTTTGTTCATCACTAATTTGCAGGATTGCTGCTTTGTGCAGAGCATAGAGATGCCCTAAGGTGTTAAGCGTAACTCTGCAATTAGAGGAAAGCTTTGGTTACTGGACTCAGTTCATTATTTGCTCTTGGTCAGTGCGAAAGAGCTGGATTTAAGAAATGGACATTATGTTCAATTGCTAACATATGACGCTATAAAATACCTGAAATTGTAACCGATCCACCCAGTAATAAATTTTACCTACCAAACCTGTTAACAACCAAGTTGCTTATAACAGTTGGTGCTGCAGGGTGTTGAAAAGGAACCAATTCCAAAAGACCAAAGCTGAAGGCGTATCGGTACTTTGAAACCCAGGACACGTCCTTGCATATGTTCTAGGCAGTAGTGTAAATTATCACAGCTTTTAAGAAGCTATACAGAAATGATATATCTAGATGAGCACCGGTGGTGCAGCAGAAAGGATTACGGTAACTAACCCGCACACGTACACCACAGCGCTGACCCCTGAGCCCCGAAGACAAAGGTCTGTATTGTCAGCAAGAGAGAAGGATTTCCACAGCTGGCAGCAGCAGCGGCAGCTGCTGTCCCACCGCGAGGCAGGCGCCAGCAGCGCCGTGCACGCCGCCGCTTCCTCCGGAGGTCCATCGCTATGAGCTGGCACCCCACCGCGGTCCTCGCCCCGCACCGCCTCGGCTGCAGCCCCGGTGCCAGGGCAGCCTCCCTGCAGAGCACGGGCAACCTTCTCGAGAGGGGTGTGCACACAGCCTGCAGCTGCTGCCTTTTAAGAAAGCCACCCCAGCTGTTAGCAAACGAGGTGCCCAACTGATCCCAGGTAAATCACATCATCACCTAAGGAAGCTCTGATTTTTGCAAGCTACCAGGCACACCCAGCAGTCACTATCAGAAATGGTATTAAAATATTATGATATGCAACACATTGTGATAAAAACTAATTTCACTCAAAAACCGAAGTATAGGAGACAGTATATGATGCATTCTGCAAAGAGCCCCTTGCTCCGCAAAGTAATCCGTGAAAAGCAATAAGCAAAAGTGGCACTAAACTGAACCCAGTGAAACACAAATTCTGGGCGTTTCAGATTTAACTTGGTACTTCAGAAATCATTTCAGGAGCATTACAAATGCTGAAAAGAAAAGTGACATTTAATGTGGGATGGACAGCGCGAACAACGGGCCTGCCAGTGCACGGTTTGCATCTAGTCAGCCATTTTGAGCTGCTTTGAGGCACCCCCTCTTAAACGTATTGAGTCAGAGGCAGACAGACAGCTCACTGTGGTAAATCATTTCCTGCATGATTAATTTCCAAGCAAAAAAAGAGGAAGGAACAAACAACTGTAGAAATAAAATAGAAGTGATAGAACTTAAGGGGGAAAAAACCCCAGAGTCGCCAGTTAAAATGCTGATTAGCCCTCTATGCAAAAGGACCTAACTTCCAAACCAATATTGATTTGGTTTTTTTAAAATGCTTTACTTCCTGCTAATGAAAGAAAGGAAAATTTTAAAAACCTGAATTTGAGGAAATTGAGCTAGGTTACTAAGTACTGTAGTAAGGTAGCTCTCAAAACAAAAAGGGCAACTAACTATAAACACATTACAAAGTAGCTGGAAAATCATTTAAAATCAGTTTCATACAAACCACTATTTTTTTCATGAACCGTTTTTTAACAGAGTACAGAACTATTAAACCTTTTCGATAAAAAAATGTTACCGTTTTCTTACGAAGTTTGTTCAAGTCCCCCTGCTCCCACTTTCCTTGGTGGACCCGAGTCATTAGTAAATCTACATGTCCCACGTTCCACCACCGTATATTCCAAAGGCCAGAGGGGTTGTTTGCATTGAGAGAGTTGCGTGCAGGAGGGCGGCAAGGTGTGAATGAGAGCTTTAGAGGATGCGGAAGATGCTCCTCCCATGCAAATCCTATCTGAAAAAAAATCAGGTATTTTTCTTCTTCTCTTTTTATTAAGGTTTCTAAAAATACAGAAAACTATAAATAAATATATAGATAGATGGTTTTAAACCCCTAAAGAATTCAACAAGGACACCAAACCAAAGCCAGTGCAGCATGAAGCTACCTGAATACACTGAAGAGGAATTCCCCTGCAGGGTGAAGAAAGAATATTGAAGGAGACTTGCTGGCCTCAGTCACTCACACGGAGTAGGGCAAAGCCTCTGAGAGGTGCTAAAGTAACCCAATACAAGATCTACTTGAGACACCACAGGACTGCTGTATAACCGCCCTATACTCAGCACTCCTCCTAATTGGGATAAACCTTCCGAAGCCCAGGAGCTCAGGAGGAGGAAAGGGACATTTAAAACATTACTCTCAGTATTTTTGGGTCCTTTAACATCAGTGACTGGTGTTTTAAGGATGGCTTCTGGCTGAAATGACACTCCTTTTGGTGCAGGGATTACAAGGCTGTGTGGCCTGAGAAAGGACATTACGAGGGTGTGCGAATGCAAATTGTCCTGTCCTGTCCAGAGGAAGCTGTGGTAGCAAAAGGAGGCACTAACGTTTCACCCTTGAAACCACTTGCAGAGAACCAGACAGGCAAAAGAGAGACCAACAGAGGAGAAGTTACTTTGGATGCATGAGACCTAGGGAAATTCTGGGGAGCTGCCGCTGCTAGAGAGAGGAAGCCAACTTTATTTGGGACTTTTCACATTTCAGAGAAACTCTCCAAAGTGTCTGACATGAGTGGTATGACTTTCCACCCAGACTGAAAAATGCCACCCCCTACACAAAATGCCAGGGTAGAGAAAGTGGCCAGTACCAGCAATGCCAGAGAGCTCTTGCCCGGATCCCAAGTCAGAG
The DNA here is from genome assembly GCA_009819775.1 of Phoenicopterus ruber ruber. NCBI lineage: Eukaryota > Metazoa > Chordata > Aves > Phoenicopteriformes > Phoenicopteridae > Phoenicopterus > Phoenicopterus ruber. The sequence goes on along the minus strand of CM020220.1, from coordinate 19,449,530 downwards.
CTTCCTTCTCTTTCCACAAACAACTCAGGTGATGGATGGATGATAGGCTTCATTCACAGGCACATTCATGAGGTCTTTGTGGCCCCGAAATAGGACTTGGCCCCAACCTGAGTGACACACAGGAGCTGGCAATAACAGGAAGATCTGCCACGGGGAACTGCATCTGCACAAACTCGGCAGAGAACAACTTGGGGGATGCAACGCCATCCTGCTGTGCTCAGGGGCCAAAAAGGAGAGGAGAAGAAAGCAAGAGCCTGGAGGTCTCTGGCAGGAGTGCACGGGGCAGTTCTTCGGGGAAGAAACACATGCCAAGCCAGGATCACAGTGAACATTTTTTCAGCCCTACATAGGCTGCAGAGGGATGACTTTTTTGTTGTTCTGTTTTGGTTTAGACATACCCTTTTCAATAAATTGCAGAGTTTTAATCTTTTACCTCTTACAACAGTGTAACTGAGCTATGTGAAAGGTGCAGGTGCTAGGGGACTAGTGAGGAGCAGTAAGATAAATAACCACAATAACAAACAAAGCACAAGACTAGTTAGAAAAAAAATGAGAGGATGCTGTGAGGTGCCTTTCACGTCTTTGTGCATGTTATTTCAGGCACCCGCGCCCTGCCAACCGTACAGCATCTCCATCTTCCTCCACCCCTCACGCTCACCTCCCTCATCCCCGAGCGCCCAGCCAAGCGCAGTGACCCTGCAGGCAGCACTGACTGCAGCTCACGCTGGGCAATTCCCCAGAGTCTTAAAACCCCCTAAACACTTTCTATCTACTTCTTACCACCACAGGAAAACAGTAACAAAGCAGGTTACTGTGGGGTGTCACTGACAAGTGAACTATCAGACCACTGAGCCAGCACACGGCTGCAGGGCGCCAAGAGCAGTAACAGCCAGATGCACTCATGGTCCATGGCAAGTTGCATCCAGCAAACCTCATTGTCAAAGGCAACCAGGAGTTACATGGCAAAAATCCAGCGGTGCTGCATCCACGGAAAATTACAGCTAAGAAATAGGCCGCTATGGTGTCAGAATGTTGTTTTAATCCAAGTATTTTAAAAAGTTTTTTCCTTTTCAGTGACATATTTTTCAAGATATGCAGAGGATCACAGGCGATGGCTGGCTTTGGAGGACTGCCTCCAGTCACCAATATAGTCACTATTTGGAAGAAGCAGCAAAGCTTTCAGTCAGTTTAAGTGTTTGGATGTTGACTTGAGAAAAGCTGATAATGTAAGAGCAAATAACTACAGCAGAAAGTATCTGACTCACTGAAAACAGAAATTGCTTCCATCCAATCCATGCTCCTCTAATTTCTTTCAGCCAGTGCTTTCAGAGGAGATGTAGAGACATACTCCTGTCTGCTCAGACTCTGGGAGGCGGCTCACGCCCCCCGCCACAGCGACCCTGCCCCGGGGAGCGGGACCTCAGCCCTGCAAATGGCGCCTGGAGCAAAGCCCCTGCTCCGGGCACTGCGGGAGGGAGTCTCATCGGTGTTTTAAAACAAGAACATGTGTGTCATTCTTCAGCAGGAGGTCAGGGCCAAATGCAGCAGAGAAATCTACAGTTACTAGGCTCTATCCCAGCCCTCGGGACAGGAGGACACAACTTCAGACACTGCAACCTCCTACAGCTCCCTCCCCACCCCTGCCTCCCTGCCAAAAAATGAAAAGCCCTTCCCCCAGCCTCTCCACAAAGAAAAGCCCTACAGCAAACAGCTTCACCCTCTCTCCCCGGCAGAAGCGATGGTTAAGGATGGAGCTGTTTGTGCCTGAGCTCTTACTTCAGCTGTCCAGAGCACAGCTGCCTGCAATATTCAATCACCTACCATCCAAGGCAGCCTGTAGTCAACCCGACCGTCTGAACCAACGCACAAGGCTGTTGTTATCCTAGGCACGCTGCCCAACGCAGCCAACAAGGGATTCACCCAGGCTGGAGGCGACCTCAGCGCGCAGCCCTGAAGAAAGAGACCCTTGTTACGGTGCTCCGGAGAGGCTGTAGGGACAACCTCTCCAACACAGGAACAAGGACCTGATGTCTCTCTCCATCTTATTCCCTCGCCTGTTCCTCCTTGTGAACATTTTGTGTTTGCAAAATACTGTTCCTAATACACAGCCCAAGAGCTTCTCTCCGATGGGCTGCTTTTTCCAGTGTCTCATTACTGCAGAGGTGATCACTCAGTGTCATGTGGCTGTTCAGCAGCATCCGCTTCGCCGCACAGCTTTCTCCCCAAAACTTTAGCCGTCTTAAGCTCTAGGAGCTGTTGGTAGGGTGAACAGGCTAGTTCAGAAATTGAGGATTTCTGAGTATTGCCTCCAGCTTACTCAGTTCTAAATCAGAAAAAAAAAAAGTTTTGCATTAAGTTGGAAAAAGTCTTGAAGAGTAGGACTTTTTCCACCAGCTTATGCTCACACCACGGCACCGCTCAGCTCTCCAGCGGGACAGGGTCATTCGTGGCCTGACGGCGGCAGGCAGCCTGCACAGAGGGGCCGGCAGAGCGCAGGAAGGGATGTTTCCAGCACCCCACACCTGGTGACCCAGTGGCGGAAAAGCTTCCAGCTTGTTACCATGGGAAAATAACTTTTGTTCACACTAGCGTCCCCGCCTTTTGCCTTTCCACCTATTGCTCCGTATTTTTTTTTTAGGATGCTACGAGTCTGACCACTTGTTTGCTTTCTGTAGCAATTCTGCCATTTGAATCAAATTTACAGAAGTCTGGAGGATTTTTTTTCCCTTCTCTCTACTGTTCTATGACATAACAGGCCAAAAAGTATCAGGAATTAGTCTGTATATTTTTTTTGGACGCTTGAGCTGTTGCAACTTTCAGCCAGCGTGGAAAGAAGTCGTAGGAACCAAATTTGGTGAGCGAGCCCTGGGATTTTGCTGGACTTCTGCAGACCATGGTTGCCCACCGGCATGCTGTGGGTCCGCTTCACAGTGGTGGTTATAAGGAGCGGGGCTTCTCTCCTCTGCAACTCCTGAGGCTGGGATGAAAAGAGCCTGTCTGGAGCCACGGGTTACGTTGTGGGAGCTCTGGGACACCCCACGCCGCACCCTCTCCATGCCCAGGGCACTAAGTTAATAATGTGACCTGCGTAACTCCATTGCTGAAGCTGTCTTCCTTCACCTTTCTCTTCTGACCAGCAAGATGACATGAAGCCACAGTAGAAAGCATTTTACTATAGTGATGGCATACATAGAAGGATCAAGGGTCTCGCACACTGTCAGATTATTTTACTTCTCAGTAGGCGTAGGTTTAGAATTCAATTGGCTTTAGCAATCAGGCTTTTATAACATAAAGTGTTTTCTTCATCACAGTCAAGTAAGTCTCACTAAACCTGCAGTGAACTGTGACTGGTCTACTAAAGCCAGCATCTATAAAATAATATTAAAATAGCGACTACCTCTAAAGGGGAAATCTCTGAGGCATATAAGGGCCAGACATGTGGAATGAATTTAAAACACCGTTTTCCAATCCCTCTCTCTTGTAAATATTGCAAGATTCCTATAAGAATGCTGAAAAACTACAGCACACAGAGATTAGTTCAGATTTCACATCAAAAGCCCAAACAAATAGTTAAGTGGCCTGGGCAGTCAGCAAGGAAAGAGCAACTACACAAGCAAGAGTGCATTAGAGTTTTTACAGCCCAGGTGTCGACATGAATTAGAGAGTAACTTGAATACCTGTCATTAGAGGAGCAATCAAAGACTGATCTGCCCAGAGTGTGGGAAAAACAAAACAAAACCCAACCCCAGATCTGCATAATGTAAGGCAGCCTGCTCAGCCAAAGACAGTTCAGAAAAACGAATACCACCTCAGAGCCAGGTTACCGTCAATAAAAGCCTTGGTTCAGTGGGGCAAGCCCCATAAATCAGTTTTGTGGGAAACAGGCAACCAGGTCTGGTAGAGATTTTAATTAAAAAGAAAAAAATCTTATTTTCCATTCTGAAAGTTAATTTTGGATGATTTGAGGCTGCAAAGTGCTGAGATTCCAAACCTCCACAAAAATGGGTGGAGATGGAGAGTCTGATTTTACTCTAATGAGAGTTCGTGGAAAGGCTCTGGCCAGTTTTCAGAGGGGGCTGGATGAGACCCGTTGTACCTTATGACTTTGCTGAAAGTGTTTGAACTGTTTGGGATGATCAGACTTAAAGATTAAGAAGAGTGCATCCCGCGAAGTGCCTTGGTGTTCTCTGCTGTGCAGGAATTTGCACTGTAGCTTGGGATTAGTCATTAAACCAGATCATTTGTGAGGCACTGAATCATATTTGCACATAAGTAATGAATTTGAGGCATGTCACAGTCAGCAATTAAGGTTCGCGTTGGCTCCCACAACACCATCTTGTGGATGCAGCAGGCTGGTGGAGCAAGGACCACAGCCACAGTCTGCACAGAGATGCCATCACTTGTGTTCAGCATTGCTGGCATCTTGCTTCATGAACCTGGGGAGAGCAACCAGCTAGATATACTGTCATCTGCCTCAAAGGAGCACGACCCATTGAAAAACTCCCCATAACTTTCCCTCTGTGCCCTGCTCACAGACCACAAACTGAATAGAAACTCACATCAGACCTTACAAACTGACTAGATACTAAATGAGGACTCATTCTGCATATGACTTGTATCCCCTGTGTGCGCAAACCTTCTCTGACCTCTGATGCAAAAAGCTATAAAATAGCACTTGGTCTGCCATTTAAAGGCTTATTCCAAGAACGCGGCCAGGGAAAGTTAAGTTCTCTGTAGACTCTGCTGGGCTGTTACAAAACAATTACTTTTTTATAACTCACATGCCCAAAGGAATTAATGCAAGTTTGCAAATAAAGCAATGGAAAATTTTCAGCTTACTGAGGTATAAATTAATACACACAAAATATTCCATTACTTTGCATACTTAAGAGTTTTTAGTATTTACTATGGTTGGTATTTTATCATAGATCCTCCTCTGAGAATAGCTACAAAACGAAACTCGCTCTTTCATACAACTAGCTGACAGTAATTAAAAATGAATATCACTTTCAAAGCCCAAAACGCCTGACGTACGTGAAGCTGGGCAGTGCGCGCTGGGTATCTGCACATGCAGGGAGTTGGACGACAAAGTGTCCATTTGCACAAGCAATCAAAGCAACTCGCAGCATCCGTTCTTGCTCGCTTGGAAGAGGGCCTCTGCCCTCTGAGGTTTGGCCTGCTGTGTAGTTCATACTGTGTCTCAGAAAGCTTTCAGATGGGCTGCTATGGTTTCAGTAATTATTTTTAAAGGTTCTCGGCAATATAAAAATAAATCTGCGGAAGAGACTTTAAAATCAGGATGGAAATAATAAAGAGGAGGGAAAAGTGGAGACAAAAAGTAACCTGAAACAAACAGAGGGTCTGCTTTATCAAACACCCCCCTTCCCCCTCGAACTCCAGGACTTCAATCGCCCCTTCTTCATGCTGGAGCCAACCTTAGCTCACCCCAGACTACTCAGATACTGTGGCCAAAAGGTGATTATCTTTTCAGAAATGTCTACAAAACTTTGGAAACTCTGTCCAAAGCAATAAACCCCACCCCCCCCAATTCACCCCCAAGGTGAATTAAGGATAAGAGATTCATTTTAACCTTAAATATCCTACTGTACATATTTTGCTTTGAAATGGATTAATTTAAAAACAACAAAGAAAAGCAACAGTGCTACTGAAAACACATTATTTCAGCTGTGAATTTACACGATCACCTAATATCCTGGCAGTACTGGCAAATGATGTCTTGTTCTAATCCATATAAAAAACAAGTCCAAAATGTTATGTTCCTGCACCACCAGATTATTTGCCTGGTTGGAATCCAGCAAGAAACTTCTCCCGCAACTTACTTCAGAGAGATAGAGGAAGCAATAGATTATTGCTCTTAAATATTGTCCAATAAGACAACTCAAAAACTCTCTTTAGGTGGCTTGTACAAAAATAACAGATGAGAGAACCATTAAGTAAAGTAGATTGAAGGTTGCCATTGTCTCTGTATTGTTCGGTTCTTTGTATCATATACAAAATCTACTAAATCAGACCACCTTTTTCTCTGTTTTAAAGAACATAAAATTTATAACATACCCATATTAACTGCGTTAATTCACTGCCTTTATTACTAGAGCAAGAAAAGCTTTATTTTAAAAGTCTAATTTTTTAATACAAGTAAAAAAAAAAAAAAGTATCAGCTGTCCTTAGCTGATAGGAACTGCTATAGTTTCACTCCAGACCTACGAAGTCTTATACCAGAGGAAGATATGGTCCCAAAGTAGTAATGCAAATCTGTACGATAAATGATGAGGGCGCCCAGTTGGAGCTCTAGGGCTAAAGCAGACTGCCAGCAGGGAAGATGAAGAATTGTCTTTTCTTCCTGCGATACTGAACCACTGAATCCATCACATGCGTTATTCTGAGCTGGCCAGCACTTCCCCGCCTCCAGGACCAGTTAACAGACAAAACAAACTGCTACCAAGCGGAAATACATATAGAAATCCTGCAGAGGATCTCCTGCTCTAGACTCGCTCCATGGGAGGAGCAGCTCCAGAGAGATCAGTGGTTTGGTGACTGCCCTGCAGAAGGTCACCCCCAAGCTGGGGGCCAACTGGACAGGTGGGTGGAGGAGCAAAGGCAGGAGGGTGCTTGGAGACACCCTCACTCTTTGACCAGCATGGAAATGAGCTCTAGATCAGCCCCGTGAATTGAAACCACGTGAGGGAGGTGGAACTGGTGGACTGGTGTTTAGAGAGATCTCCAGGCAAGGAGCATGATGTCCTAGTGGCTCTCAGGGCTGGAGCAGTGGAAGGACAGACCTGAAATTCTGCTTCCTCTGGATTTAGTTTGGTTCTTTGTGAAGCAGTAAAAATCTAATCCACAATGCATTGAATACCTCTCCTTGCGTAATAGGAGAGAATTTAGCCTTCAGCATCAGAGTTTGCATGTGTGCAAGTCACCCGCAGCGTTCATGCACTGTTCCTATCACTGACAATTTCCATTTGGTCCAATCTGGAAAACATCCTGAGTAATACAAGGATGAATTTTTCTGTTAAGTATTTCCAACGCTGCCCTTTGGCAAGAAAAAATGTCAAAAGTCACTTGGAAAAGGAAGGTACAGCTAAGAGATGTTTCAATTATTTCATAAATAAGATGCCAAAATGCAAAGAGTAAAATCCAGGCAATACTAATATTCTTCATATTTATACCATTATAAGCCATGTGGAGATCAGAGTATTGACCAACTGCAATTACATTTTATTTCATTTACTAGAGCTACAACAAAAATTAAACTCAAAATAACTTTGTAAAGCCGTTTTTACATAAATCTTGGAGTTTCGTCTACTTTTGCAGCAGGGCTTGATATTTACGAAATATAGGTGAGATAACATTGAAACAGATGGTTCAGATTTTACACCTGGCACTTTAGCTGAAGACTCAGCCTTGATATTGGGACTATGAAATTTGCACATATGCATCCGAGTACGCAGTACACATCTGCAGCAGATGATGCCAATTTGAACACCCACAGTAAGGGCACACAGTTAATCTGTCCATACCTGATCTAAGGTTTTCATTGTCCAGTGGAAAGCCCTATAAGTAAAGACAGCTTCTGAAGATTTTGTTTATGAAATACGTTCTCTACCTGTTTTGGCAATTGTCTAATAGATGGCAAGGTACAAGTTCTGTTTTGCATCAGTCTGTCATTCTTTTAAACTCAAAGCAATTCTAATGTTATATTAAAGACTAACTCAGCCTAGGAATTTAGATTCCCTGTTCTACCTGGAGAGGCACTAAAATTCGTGTATGTTGGTATACTACAGGATTTAATAATGTGTTTTGGGGGGAAAAAAGATAGAGAGAAGTGGGAAACGAATTTTACGTCCTGTCAAAGTTTGAGACATGAAGAGATTTCTATCTTAATCAGGAATTAAAAAAAAAAAACCACCAACAGTTTTGTTCTTAGAAGTGCAAATTTCAGCAGAGTCTACATTTGCTTTAGGTATTTTAAATTTCTTTTAAAAGATAATTTTAGAGTTTTCTAATTTCTGAAAATTAAATTTTGTGCCAAATTCACCTTTGATGTTGGGGCGGGGGGGATAAAAAGGTTTTGATAAACTGACGGTTTTAATTAGAAAAGCTTTTCAGTAAAAATGTCCTGAAAAACTATAACTGCGATCATTAACTTCGATATCCAAACAGAAATTTTCCAACTTAGGCATCTAAATCCTATTGCTAGAGGGTTATGTATTGACATGGCACGGCTGACCCAGCACAGGGCTCTCTTACCGACTCCTGGCTGCCTCGATCATCCCCTGGTCCCGGGGGGGACACAGGGTGAGCTGGTGCCACCAGAGCTAACACTGGGAGGACACAGATGCGGACAAGCAAGGGGGCCCAAAGTCCTGTAAAGGGGACTAATTTAAAGCATGGCACAAATCAAACCAAAAGCAACCAAGGACAACAAAGTGAAAACGCCCTTCTGCTTTCCTCCACGTCTCCGATTACAGAAGTCTTTGCTCCAATTTATTTCTCTTTGGAAAGAACTTTTTACAGCTGCACATGGCAAATACTTAGCTAGCGAGTGAAGAGGAGAAGCCGGAAAGAATGATTATTAATGGATTCTGCCAAAAAATAGGCAGGGCAAAGTCTGTTGCGGCTTAGCACAAGAACTAGTCCATCTTCCCCTACGCAAAGAGGGGGTATGTCCTGCGTTGCCTTCCTGAGAAGGAAAACAGCGCAGGCGCATTGCCTACTGCAGCAGCCCGGGCTGGACCCCGAGGAAACACGCAGCACCCCCCGCTTTCTACTTGTGAAGCTGGTCGAGTCCACGCACATTAGAAGACAGCGTTTGCCCAAGTCATTGTCAGTTAAAACCAAGTGATTGCATTCAGCTATCTGCATTTTATTTTAAATATTTATATCTCCAACCATTTTCCATGACCTCTGACAACCAAGTGTTTCCATGTAGCAAGTGTAGTCAAAGGCGATGTGTTATGTCAGTGCCCACCTGCCCTGGAGGGCACAGGTTTATCGGGGGGGGGCTCAGGGGACTGTAGTGACATCACACACGAGGTCAAATCTAGCTGATTGCATAGGTCAGACTCGGGCAAACGTGCTAGGCAGGTGAATACACTAAGAGGGACAAATCCACACCTTGCCTGACCTTGGTGGGAGCTGCAAGCCATTGCTCGAGGAGAGACAAGGTGCCCCAGCCAGTTGCTGCAGGGCCGGCAGCAGCTCCTGGTTCCTGCCAGGTTTTTGGAAGTGGTGCCCAGGCAGCACCGCACCTCCGTGTCAGCTGGCAGCTCCGAGCACGCCTGCTCCACAGGCCATGCAGGAGCTCATTGGGAGCCCAGGGAGCAGCTGCTTTTGGAGGTTATTTGCCTCCATGCAAGACAGCAGGTCTAGCTGAGCTCCTGCTGGTATTCCAAATGCAGCTTTTTGCATAAAAAGTAGTAGTTTGGTGCTGTTTCATCTAAATAAAAAGTATGTATGGCATACCACTGCCATGAAAAAAATTACCCACAAAACCGAAAGCAGCCACATACCATCATTCAACACTTGCATTTCCTCTTTAGAACATTCATCGGCAAGTCCTCTTACTCCACAGGACTGCTCAAATTTGTCCTTGCTAATGCCAGTCTACTAAAAGCTCAGAGGAGAAAACAAATCGGTCGTTGCAGGCTGGAATGGCTCAGTGCAGGTGCCCTGCAACAGCAAGTATTGGAGGGTGGTAGCCAATTTCCCCTTTAATTTCTTTGTAGTAAGAGTGGTTGTCACAGTTGTTAAACCCTAGCTAAAGTTAGCATCGCATCTGCTGAATCCTGTAAATACGGCTGAAACCCTGATCAAACCAGCTGAACGGTTTGGCTAGCTTGCATGGGCAAAACCAAACTGGGTTTATTTTAAGTAAGTTTGAAGATTAAGTTTAGCATATGGCAGACTGAAATACGACTCCTAACATCTCTGCTTTCAAAACCAGAATTGGTAATTAAACGGAGAGTTAAGAACTACTTCAAATCTGAGGCCACAAGCTTCCAGATAAAACCAAGACTTTTTCTGAACTGTTGTATCTGGAAGCTGTTGTATCTGGATCAAACCCACAGCTGAAAGGAAGCTTTGTGTTGGTTTCATCGGGTCATAAGACATTATTACTCTCACGAAGTCCACTTTCTCTCTTAAACTGCAGTGCGGCTGACCGGCAGTCCTCAAACGAACGATCGCGCAAGGATCGCTGTTTCCTGCTGTACCTGCCGAGGCCCGTGCAAGCAGGCTGGCTCGCAGAGGGCTGGCTCGCAGCCGGTGCTGGTCCAGGCACCACCGCGCGCGGAAGGGGTACGGCAGCACCAGGGCTGCCGGGCGAACAAAGCCTGAGCTCTGCACCCAAACACTGCTTCAGGCGAGCCCTGATCCATCAACACTTGCTGTTAGGAAACACTGTTCAATGCAGACCAAACTGGTTTTGCGTGGCCAGCACGAATTCAAAGTTTGCCATTAGTACCAGACTTTTGAGATCCATGATAAAAATGAGCAGTTTTCTGTCTTCCCGCAACTGTTCACCCGAGAAAGCAGCACAGCCTGCCTTTTCAGGTCTCCCTCTTGCCCCGGGAGCAGACCTGGTCGCCACCTTGCCACCTGCCAATGATACCAACTCAATACTTTCCCACAGTGCACAGTATAATGCACTCATTTTATCTGTTGACTCCCAAATGAAAAGAGCAGTATCTCTTCAGGAAACTCAGGAACAGCACGTCACCTTCCCTCCCTGAAAAGTGGGGTACGGGATATACTGTACCATACATATGGAAGTGTTTATTGCCTTTAAAATACCTATTCAGCTTTCATCAATAACCAGAAAAATTTAAAGTCACTGTCAACAAGGAGACTGAAATACAGAACGATAGACAGCAGGGCTGGAAGAGGGCATCTACCCTTCCTCCGAGTCACTATCGATTATATCATTCCTGGCAGGTATTCATCTCTTCTCTCCCTAAAAATCTCCAGTGATAGAAATTCTGCAATATCCCTCAGTCATCTACTTTGTTAGCCTTACAGCTAGTGAAGCTTTTCCCAGTACCTAATCTAAATCTCCTTTGCTGTGATTTCATTTGCTATTTCTCATTCTGTTTACAACTGATGTGCAGAATAATTTATTCCTTTCTTCTTCATGGCTATTTGAAAACTGTTTACATGCCTCTTTGATCTTCTCTTTTTAGCCTAAGCAATCATATTTCCTCCAGTCTTTCGTCACGGGCTGTATTTGGTCCGTCTCTCATCATTACTGCTGTTCCTAGCACATTCCATAATCCCGTATCACATTTGAAATGGGTGAGGGTGACACAATTCACCATCTTTATCTCAGTATTACATTGTATGTTCTTTTGCAGCATCCGATTTACTAATTTCAAATAAAATATAAATGTCAATTTTAAAATACTCGTATTTTCCCTATCTGCATGTCTCTCTCCGTCAAACAGGCCATCCTTTCTAACCCGCAGTGTCCCAACAGGTGTGTTTGGCTACTGATCACACAGTAGTACCATCTTTTTTGGTCCTCTAATGTGGAATAACTCTTCAAATATTAGGCTTTGCACCGATCCTCATCCTGGCAGCAGTTCATTGTACGTGGTATGAGTCGTGGGGCCGCGAATGAAGTGAGACATTTGTCTGCTCCTGGGGCTAACTCTTCCCTCCACATCTCCCAAGCCCGGCACCCAGATTTCTCCAGACTGTGGTTTCCAAAGCAAGTGCACTGCTGAAACTACACCAAAGCATCAACCCACATGGACCTGCAATAGACCCTATCAAGAAACAGCCCAGAATGGTTTTGTGCTCATGACTACAGAGAACCAAAATCCCAAGTGCCTCTGGGACACTCCCAGCATCAGTTTCTACCTGGCCCACTAATCATAGAGAAGCCACAGTCAGGGCTTACAACACAGGGCATTTGAGATAGCAAATAATATTCGATCTGCTGGACTGCACCAGCTCTAGGTCAGCACGTTGCAGCCTATCTACGGCACATGCTTTCTGCTTAAGCCTCTGTTGCAATGAAAAAAAAAAGTATTCTTTCTGATTCACTATGTGTCTCAGTGGACCTTTTCATACTATTTCTGTTCATTAGCACCAAACTCTGAACATTGCAGCCTTCCCTGTGCAGTTTTCAAGTGTAATGTCATTTGCTCTAAGTCAGGACAACTACAAATTCACAGTGCCCGGTCAAATCATATCTCAGGTCTCCTGACCTACTTGTGAAGCCTTAAATCCCTCCACTGTTAGCCCTGTGCTACTGGAATGAAAAAAAAAACCCCACTGCACATGTTAAAAGCTTGTGGATTTGGCAGAAAATTCGATGTAACCTAAGGCACCTAAATCTGACATTAGGAGAGGTGTGCCACATCAGAGCATGTCAGTAAACTGGCATTGCCATTAATCCTGCCCTAGAGAAGAATGACTCCTATGTTGTCACACGGCAAATCAAGACAGGAGATGGCTCTACGCCTTCTGATTGTTATAGACCAGGGATGACACACGCCGGAGACGTGTTTCCCTGCACGGCTGTTCACACAGTGACTCCTCCCCACTCGTGTCCCTCTCCCCGTGTAAACCCCGCGGGCTCTGTACCTCGTCACCAGCAGGAGAGATGCTTGCACAGAACAGGAGGCCTGGCAAATTCAGTCCAGAATACAATTGCTGAAGTTAATTAAATTGCAATAACATTTCCCAGGTTGCACATTCCTGTAAAGAAAAAAAAAAAAAACAACCAACAACTATTAATTGCAAAACTGAAACTTTGGGGACCACAGAGTCTGGGTACGTATCTATTATGCATTTCCTTGCGTAAGCAGAAACTCTGCACGAGAAACTGTCAGTGTGTAAAGAGGAGCCTGCCTCCATCTAAAGAGGAATCAGAACAGGAAAATGCACTGACTGTGCTCTCCATATCAGTCTCTGAGGCTAAAGGACCCAATTTGTTCTCAAACAAATTTAAGATAATTCCCCAACTTCAGCATAGCATAGTAACAGCCAATATAAGTGGTGGAATGAAAGCAGAAGAGCCTAAACACATGTGTGGATGGATGTGGCGGTAAGACTGAATGGAGTGATCCGCTGCTACACTTGCTCCTCTTAAAAGAGCCATAGTTCACGACCAGCTTTGTAATAAGGTTTCTATAGTTTAGGCTAGAGAAAAATGCACGCAAAAGCTGAAACAAGTCGACTAAACAAACCCAACCTCCTTCAACCTCTAGATGCTTTTAACAGCTAATTACAGAAATGATTTGCAGAACTTGCATTCAAGTGGGGGGGGAGGGAATGGCCAGCAAGATGTGACAGAGACATGCTGCAAATAACGTCCCAGCAAAAGATACCCTTGTCCATTTGATGTATTTAATATTAAAACAACAAAATGTCTTTAACAATCCAGTCAATTTAGAACAAAATATAAGAACAGTAACCATTCAGCATTTTATGGATTGACTTTTATTTAGAGATCAAAGTCTCGAGACTCCAATCCCTCACTGGTATGAAACCTTTGCATACAGTATGTGGTGAAATGAAACTCACAAGGGGATCCTGCCATAAATCTCTGAAGCTGGCCTATGCAGTTCAGGTTTGCATTAGTTGGTGTTGCACATCTTAACTTCCATTTCTTTCCCTTGCGGAGAGTAGGATAACCCCAGGCTGTGGATCCAAGCGCACAGGGGACACAAAGTCAACAGAGCAGTGCAGCTGAGTAGCTTTTGGGGAGCCAAACTGGCCAGTGATTGAAGTCGTGTTCTGAGTGGCTTATTCTGTTTGTCTGCAGAATTAAGGATACTTTAAAGTTGCTTTCATCTAACTTTGAAGCTTTCTCAAACTTACAAACTTTTATACTAATATTGCCCAAGGGAAAGAAAACAAAATAAATAATTAAAAAAAAAATCATCCAGAAAAATGAATTTTTCTTCCATAGATGCTATGAATATGTGCAAACACATACACACATTCTCCTTTCCTTCTGAAGTGCAGTAAAAGAGGAGGGTTTTTTCCTGAGTACAGAATTTGTCTCCATCTGGTTCCATTTTTTACTGTTTTCTTTTTTTGGTTTCCTTCTTTCTCATTCCAATCCGTATTTATTTCCTTTTGTTTAGTCTGTACTCTTTATTCCCTTTCCTCTTTTTGCAGATTTCCTTTTCAATTTGTTAGGGAAAGAAACATTCTTTCCCTGGTTTTCATAATGCAGGCTGGTGAACGGGCCCATTCAGAAATTCCCCCTCTCCTGCTCTTTCCCTCCTTTCAGTCTCGGTTGTCTGCGCTCACTCTTGGTAGCAGAGTAAAAGTGTTAGGCTTTATTTAAGAAAGTGTATCAGTTTATTTTTTAATTCAGTTTCAAATACCTGGCACAAACCAGTGCGTGGAGGCTCAAATATATTATTTATGAGCCATTATATTTAGCTTAAAACAACTCCAAATCTATTTGAGATGAGCCACTCTAAGGCAGGATTAGGCCGAAATGAAAATGTCTGTAGCAGGATTTCACTAAATTGGTTTTAAATCACATTCTTAGTTAAACAGAGTTGAGTTTCACAGTGCCCTGGTGGAGGCTGTAAGCCCTAACAAAGCAGAAAGGCCGACACTGGGCAGAACTTTGTCTCTCTCTGCAAAACTTGCTGGTGTTACAGAAGCAGAGAAGCCCAGCTAAGGCCAGAGCCTTCTGCACGTGAAGCCCAACGCTCGAGACCTGACGGCAAGCTTTGCAAGGCTGCAGAGAGCGACAGCCGCAGAGCTGCAAACCGCCAGAAACGGGGCCCTGCTGCGGCCCCCAGCGCCCCGCGGCAGGGCCAGACCCAGCACCCCCCTCCCGGGCAGGGGGCGAGGGCTCCCCCGCTCGCGCAGCCCGGCCCTTCCTCCGCCGCGGCGGGCGCTTTACGTAGATGGGGTTACGCTGAGATCGGGATGAACGCACTAGGTGGTGCGAGGAGGGTAAAACAGCAGCGCAACTTAGTCTGTTTTTCTACGGACTCAGGGAAACGTTTTTAAGAAGACTTGTGAAGAAGTATGGACAGTTTTAGGGATACTTGCCGTACACTCAAACCTTATTTTAATCTCTGGCACGCCCTTGGTACAGCGTCTGTCATCCCCAACAGCTGCATTTCGTGCTACACCACGACCGCTTCCGCGGCCCAAGCCCCTCGGCCGGGCAGGGTGCCGCTGCCCGGGCAGCCAGGCAGTCTCCGCACGGAGCAAGCACCCTGGCCATGGGCCGCGGCTGCCGGCACGGGCTGCGCAGCCGCCACCTCCTCTTCCCCCCACGCTCTCCCAGCACCACGTGCGCCCCGGGCAGATTCGGTGAAGCACTGCTACAATATTCTGCAGTTTATCATCCTGAAGTTTATTTTCTTTTTAACTTTCCCTCCGACTTTGCATTCAAAATTTTTAGTTAATCGCAATTGCCTAGTAATATTTAAAAGCAACGAATGTATTTTTGTGCAGGAATACAAAACAGCCTCCCTCCGAGAGCTCCCAAGTTCTCCAGCACCAAACTGGTGCCGTTTGATTCCTGATACGGTACGTTCCCAAGTCAAAACCCTCCAGCACAGAAAAGCTGGGATGGAATTCCTCAACAGGAATCACCAGGAATGAGAGAAAATCGTAACAAGAGACTACACCAGTAAAATCAAACAGAACAGCTATATACTTGGTACAGCCAAAACAAACACAAGTGAGGTTCTCACTGTAGTCAATAGCTTTAACCCGAGCTTGGAAAAGGACTTTCTGGTATTTATTAACACTGAACACTTCTATTAAAAATCCAGACCTTTTGCTCATTATATGAAGGTCTTAACAAGCCTGAGAAGATTTCACGCACGCTTCTAACGTGACTCAGGTCCACACTGCTGTTGCACAGCAAGGCAGGCTCCAAGCTTCTTCTCACAAACCAAGCTTACTCACAGACCAGCTTCCTATTTTTGCCCCGTAAGGTCCTGCTCTGAAAGCCCACGTCACTCGCTACCAGCGAACACAAGTGCCGTACTGGCCACTTCTTACCCCCCCCCCCAAAAATCTGGGAAAATACGTACGCAGAACGCCCGTAGGACGGTTAAAGAGACGTTTTAAGAGGACTAACCTGTGCTTTTTGAATCCGTTGGAGGTCACCCTGTTCTGAACTTCCCCAGCAGCTTCAATCTCGTTTCCTGTAGCGCGGCATGTGACACCACACTTCCTTACCGCACCTTGCTGGGCTCACTTCGCTTGCTTTTTAAAACCAGACACAGAAACTAACTGTCCCTTACAGCACGATAGCATGTTTAAGAGCTCTCTGCTCTCATGTTGAACCACTGACATTTCTGCACAGCCGAAGAGCCCTCCTCTACTGCCTTCTGAGTCACTCCATGATTCAATGGACCTTTTTGTACTATTTCTTTGTAATTAATACCAAACACTGAATGTGATTCTGTTACAGTATGCTCAGTGCCCCCCCCCTTCTTTTAAAGAGGAAACAAATGCAATAGTGGAGAATGTAACTACGCTGCAGGCGTGGGAAATTTCAGTCCAAGGATATTTGTTTATCAAATTTTCAGAGTGGTAATGAATTGAGGTATTCGAATAGATGCAGTTATCAGCAATATTCAGAAATATTTTTCATTTGAATGTGGCAAACAGCTTTCACAGGAGTTTGAGTCCTATGAAAAACAGTTTATGACTTCAGAAGATTAGAGGTTCTCTTCTCAGTTGTAGCAGTGTGCATCCATATATTGTCATCTAGTGATGGGACAAACAGGCCTGAGCGTATGTCACAAAAGGAAGGACAGTGAAGTCCTGGATTAGAAGAGTATGTTTACAGGATTAGTCAATAGGTGGTGCTTGAGCAGAATTTTTTTTAAAAGACACGAATTTTGGAAAGGCAATCTAATCCTAAGTGGTACCAACACCAGAAATGCTGACAGAGCCTGGGGATAAAGTTTGAAGACTACCATGTCAGAGGAGAGACAGAATGGTCTTACCAGGGTCAGCAAGGAGATACTGCTCTGCTGGAAGATGCTCCTTGTGGAGCATGTTAAACACCCTTCAACTAGGTGGGGGGGATCAATTAAATGTCCCTTTATTTAGTGAGAGCTGAAATAACAACAGCCAACACCCAGGGCACTGATCAGCCCAGCAAGGGCTGAGTGAGGGCAGATGGGTTACACAGCCAGAGGGGTTCCCTTGGAGACTGATTGCAAACATCTGTGCTGGGGCAGCAATCGGATTTAGCTGCACCCAAGTGTGGGTGTAAAGAACCTGAAGGCAGGAGGAGAGTGAACAGACAGTGGTGCCGCACACTTGCGATTTGAAGGTTTCAGTAGCAACACTCACAGCCTGTGCCATGGACCATACTGAGGAACTGATCTAGTGTTCAAAAGTTAATTAGGTTTTTCTCTTTTTCTTTTTCTCCTTCTCAGGCAGCAGGGGACAACTGCTAGCATGAAGCACTGCTGCTGCCCAAGCTGTAACACAAAACCACAGCTTACAGTGAGAGGCCCAGAGCAAACCAATGGGACCTTCTTTACCCACTGGTTGATGCATTCTATGCAATTTCTACGTAAATTAAGAGGTTTCCACTAAAAATGTCATCTTTTAAATTAAACTGTGCCAGATGAAGACATCAGTGTTGTGAGCAGCCTCCCGGTGACCACCAGCCGGGGATTACCTCCCCGTCTGCTGCCTCTAGGCTTCCTACCACCGCTCACTAGTTTACTACTATCAAACAAGCCAAATTAGCGCCAATAATTTTTATTGGTGGGTTAAAGTAATCTGACTGATCCCGCTGGAAATCAAGGGGCAATGGTTCCGAGGGTCCCTCCTACCCCCAGAGACGCAGAAGTAGTGACCTCTGGCAAAGAGGCAGCGACAGACAACAGGATTTCACAGAGCAGCACGTGCCCGCTGCCGGGGTTGCCGGCTGCCAAGTTCTGTGCTTATGCAAGAGTAAGTGCGCAAGGATAATCCTACCTCCCCTGGAAGCTGGCAGACACAGTATAAAAAGTGGCTGGATAGAGGGACAAGCTCGGGAAAGGAGAGGATCCGTTCAGGCTGACAAGGTGAGACCAGCACAAACCTTTCCAATTCAAGGAACTTCAGCAGCTAAGTATTGAACAAATCGCACCCATCTAATAGGAAATACAAGGATTTTAAGTGTAAGCATACAGAGGATACCCAGACAAAAGGAGATACATGCATGACTGGAAAAAAGACTAGTCCACAAAATGGATGCTTTTGCAGCAGACTCTTTTTGGACGCACACATGCCTGCTTGTGCATGCACAGCTGAGCTCCTGCGGCTGTAGCAGGACTGCATGTGCAAACATATGTCCACAGATGCACCTGCTCTGCCCCCATTTAAAGTTCTGGGCCAAATGGCCAAGGTATTATTTACACTGGAAGACACTTGAGAGCACTGAGACGCACGCAGCTTAAGCGTTTTCCCCTCGGTAAGCGTGCAGAGACGCGATACGCTGGACGCAGAGCTTCAGAGGCGCCGAGGGGAAGTTGAAGAGTTCAGGAAGTGGCGATGTTTGCTCGCAGCACACAGCCTCTTTGTCCTCCCCCAGCTGCTCGCCCAGGGGCTTCCAGGCAGCCCCGGCCCCTCACAAGAGACAAGTTATTTCTCCCCATTTTAAGACGGGGCTACGTTTACAAAGTCACTTTTAATGCGTCAGCCTCCGTGTGAGGATCTAGCTGCGCATATTGGACGGTGCCAGAGCTGTGCTTGGAGTCGCTGGTGGGGCAAATGTAGTTTTATATCCTCCCAGATACTCCGGGTTGTTCAAGACGGGAGGAATTTGTTCGCCCAGCAGGTAACTCGCAGCGGTCTCCCAGCCGCTTTTAAGCTACGCCCAAGGAAAACGGGCTCCCAGGGTGTTGCTTCAGCCGAGCTCAGAGTGCCGCGGCACCTCGGCGTGCCCTTCAGCGGGGCCACGGAGACGGCCCTGCAGGGACAGCAGAGGCCGCTGTGTGACGCCGGGGGGACTCGCCGTGTCCACAGAGCTCTCAGGCAGCGGGGTTTGCTGAGCCACCACAGACACCAGAGGATCTGTCAGCTCTGACCACAGACCATTAAGACGTGAAGGGAAACATCTGAAGCCCGATAAATTCTGTCCTCTGTAAACAAACTGCTTATTTCTCCATCCTTGTCACAGATGAGGAATCTGTTGACTGGCACCTTCCAGAGGACTGAAGCCTCGACAGGATTTTCAGCAGTAATCTTACGTGATAAGCCAACTGCTTGTAACTAATGCTATATCTGACCTTGTACATACACGAGACAAAACCATCTCTCTATCTTCTGAGTGGAAAGCATACCTGAAGCTCTTCCTTATGTACACCTGGGTACCTAATGGAGACATGTGCTAGTAACGCTGCAGATGGCACAAGTTGTTTTTAAGACCGTAAATTGACTTCCCCTCACTTGCCACGAGATCAAAAAGCATTTGATTTATGGATAAAGGACCACCCCGGCAGCAATAACAAGTTGCACAGTGGCCTGACAGATAAGCTACACAGGGATGTTAATAGACACAGCTGTAAGGCCATTTACGTAAATAATTTGCTGTCCTGTGCTACGGGGATTAAAAAAAGCAATCACGGGCTCTGAGGTTTTTGGTTTAGATTAGAGACGTGCACTACCCTACATCCACACATTTGAGTATACTGGACATGGTGATCCAGGCTAACAGAGCACACCGAATCCCAGCATTCAACTCCCCCCCATACCACTTGCCTTATACAAATGGGCCCTGTTTATTCATTATATGGAAACTCACCCCCTTCACTGATACAGCTAAGTCTGCACACACACACACAGAATGGTGGATACGGTGGGGACTGTTTTCTGTCTGGTACCTGTCACCAGCAAATATGAGCAATTAACATCTCAGGGACTGTGCAAAACAATCTGTACTGCTCCTGACCTCGAGCGGGCACAACACATGCGAGTGCAAGAGTAAACCATCGTGTGGAGCCGCTAATATGCAACTACAAACACCCCCCCCAAATCTGTTTGCCAAATCACCAGAGCCAAGCATTAATACAGAGGTGTTCAAACTTCAAAGCGGGAGCACAGTCGGCAAGAGTTTGTTGAAAGAATTACAACCAGGCATGGAAACTGGGACTTCTCAGTAGCATGTAATCCCTGCTGTTTCCATTTCCTCTTGCTCATTATCGGCCCAGACGGGGGCTGAAGATTAGTAAACAGTGGGTGTTTGGGGTGAATTAGAGCATGTGTGATGTAGAGCTAGGTATCCTGGTGGCATCCGTGTGACTTCGTAGAGAGATGTAAATATTTAATGTTTCCCACTATGTTTCTTCAGAACGATGAAATATTTACATGTTCCTTGGGGGTGGGAGAATCATATCAGATAAAACAGAGAATGTATCTTGTCCTTCATTTCAGGACATGAACAAAATCTGATGGTCAAAAATTTTCTGGTAAATTTGCCCTCTGTAGTCACACGTGTACGTAGGATGAAGAGTCTTCACACTGCTCCAGTCCTGTCCGAAACCCAAGGGGCATGGGGAGTATGGGGGACAGGGGGGACAGACCAAAAAAACCAACAAACTCTGGGATGAAACCCTTCACACAGCTACGTGCGTATGAGACATTACGTTTTCAGTTATCACCCTTGGTTTTAAACACAGGTTACCCTTTCAGAGGACAGCCACGTAAATAAAAGCCATTACTAAGAAAACATAGTATGTCTAGAAACGCCTACAAATTTCTTGACTCGAGTGAAAACTGCTGAATGACAAACCTTGCTCTCAGAAAGTTACTTGTCTTTCCTGCCCCAATAATATAGACATTACCAGACTCCTGAAGAGAAGTCCCGTACTGCACAAGTATTATGATATATATCATAAGACATATTTCTAAAAGGAGAACTCTTTGTGGAAGTCTCTTCATATCATTATAGATATTTCTAATAACCTTAATATGGTCTCAGGAACCAAAAAGGAAATTTTATTAAAAGGAACAGTGCTGGTTGTTGCTTACAATACTTAATTTCACATAAAACCTAATTTCTTAGTTTGTAGCTTTTTTTATACAATAAGCTTGAGACAAAGTTTCTCTTTGACCTGATCAAAGAATATGGGATTATTCAACAGGTCCACCGACATGAGAAACAGTGTATGCTATCTTTCTGACGAGTATTTTCAACACTTTTTGCCCAGTAAAAACTGCCTAGCTGTTTTTCTAGAGCAGTGTTTGTTACACTCTGCCAATGGCATGCTTAGTCTTCAAGTACCTTTTTCAATATATGAGCATTGCTATGATGGTGATATTAAAAGATACTTATTTTTGAGCAATTTGTCTTTAGCTATTAGCATGAGTCTTAAAGTTTACAAAGTTGCAGGTATGAACAATTTGATGAAGAATTTTTATATACTTATTCAGTAGAAAGCATCAACTGTTTTCAAAAGATCACACTTAAATCTGAGTAATACTTTATATTCAAACTTCCCGTCAGCATTTGTGTACCTATATATACACACATACATATATGTATATGTGAACAAAGCTAAACAAATCTATACCTTAGAAACCAGGACCTACCACAACATCCACACATTTTAAAGCCACAAAAACCAGTCTTCATTGACAAGAGCAATTTTTCATCTGACACAGGCCATACAGTTTCAAGCTGTTACTTCTGCTTAGTTTATTTCCCCTTTACATTCTGAATCTTCATACTGGAAGGAGTGAAAACTTGTGATTAGGTAGAAAATAAAAAGGGAGCTAGCTACAAGCAGGATAACACAGGGGTATATATTGGCATGATTTCACTGGAGACAGAAGAGCTGTGCACCATTTTATAGTAGGGGCATCCTATCCAAAGCTCATGCCCTTTTACTTTTTTTTTAAGGGGAAAATAAGTCAGTGGGAACTTTAGTCCATTTCTTGCATTCTTCCCATGGGTGGTATATTCCACATCAGGAATATCTGGATGCCAAATATAGCCACAGATTGGAGTCTGTGCATACTTGCTGGGTGATTATAAAATAGAAGCGTCTTCTCTGCTGTATAATGGATGAGATCTTTTATTCCTTGCTTAGGTACAAGTGCCAGCAATCCCATACTGATTGGAACTACACGTCCGAGCAAGGTGAGCAAGATCAGATCATGTGTTTCTCTCATTAATATTTATTGAAAACAATATTCTCCCAAGACTAAACAGGAGAAAGGGAAGCTCGGTATATGAATATGTATGTTCACTGCATGCCACATTCACATTTAGTTATCTATGCAATTACTATGAATTAGGAGGGTTTATTACTATTAATTAGGAGAGCAGTAGTTAAAAAAGTATCAGGGAATTGCAGGGTCCATGAAAAGCATCCAGATAACAGCCTTGGAGACTAAAGGTCTCCGTTTCTTTAGACAGTGAAAAATTAGACAGTGTTTCCTTAGTGAAAAATTCAGCCCTGTTGAGAGATCCTACCTCTCACTCGCACGTAAGGGGTAGCTCCATGGGGACACATCCAAGCAAGACTGCTCACACCACTATGCCCAGTGCCGGCCCTAGTCTGAAAGGATCACTTGTTAGCCATCAGGGAACAGTTTCAGTCCTCGTCCACAATCTGACTACTTCGTGATAGCTTTCAGCATGGAAGTCATTCAATGCCATTTTGAGGAACTTTTGTCTTGCAGACCTGGGATTACCGACTCATTGCACTTACACTACGCTAAACCTGATAGAAAGCAATGTTTAGTCACAGCTCACCTGGCTTAGAGATAAACTGCTGATCTAGAAATAAAATACCCTATATTGCCAATCATCAAAACCTGGTTTCATCAACTGCTGAAGCCGAGCAGCTATAAGGAGACTGTACTCACAGGACATAAAGCAACACTTCTACCTCAAAAGGGTATGGGGACACCCTGTTGTCCCCACAGCTAGGCAAATAAAAGGAGCTGGGCTTCTGATACCCTGGCTGTGCAAGTTCCCATAACACGCCTGGGAACTGGCAATCAGGATAAGCTCCCAAATGTGCAGGTTGAGACTGAGAGTGGAGGCAGCAGTACGATATTCTGTCTCGAAACAGCTGGGTACCAGGTCTCCCTCGTTAGCAGAAGTTCCACACACAAATATAACTGAACTTGTAATCATTTGTCTGTATCTCACTCTGCATGCGTTTTGTTTCTTCTTTCCTCTCCCAATAGCAAAAGGCCAGTTACTCAGTAGAGAACAGAATAATTAAATTTATAGCTAAGTATATGGCTTATGGCTCCGAGGGTGTTACCTATGCACAACAGAAAACCCCAGCTCTGTGTATTTTGAAGCATGGCTGTCTGAAAAGTTGCTGCTAACAGAGCAGAAATGCCTTACAGTCCAATTTCTAGACTATTCAGCAAAGCTAGCTGGCTCCCCTGCGAGGCCATGCCACAGCAGGGACCTAAGAGAACAGTGCAGAGGAAAGTTGCAGGGGCCTCCTAAAACCCTCCTGCTCGGCCTGAAAAATTACAGCTGCCCCAGAGTAAGAGGGGGACTACAGCACAGGCCCCTGGGGAGGCAAGAAGATTAGGCACGGGCAGTTTGGTAGGGCCCATGCTTCCAGTTGGTCTGTGCGCCACATCCCAGCAGAGCCAGCACACCCTGGCACGGTCCTTCCCGGGGGATGAATTGTGAGCCGATACTCCCCGGCTCTCATCAGCAATGCCTCGAAGCATCCCCACACACTGCGGGAGTCTAAAGGTGTTTCTTCACCCGCTTCCCTGTCGTTACCCGCTGCCAGCGGGGGCTCGGCTACACCAGCTGTTATACAGGCTGTTTATTCCTGCTTGTAGTTTCGCAATGTTAATAGTTTGGATTTAAGTAAACTTTGTGACATATTTAACTTTGGGCTTTTTTCTGCTAAATGGGACAGTGACTGTTCTCTCAACTTCTAATGCCAAAGCCAGCACCTTTCATCGCTCTTGGTAATTCTGGTTTTGAAGACCTTTGATTGTCCATGAGGTTACTTCCATAATTATATCCTTAAGAACTATTTTAAAACACCCTTATTTTATACTTGCCCTTCTACCAGACAGGATTCCTTAGTGACAGGGTCTGAGATCCCACACTGATGCACGTTACAGAAAGTGACAGTGATAACAGGGGACATGTGCTCTGTTGAGAAATGAAGAAACCAGGACCTGAACATGCCAGAGTCAAATACAGAGAAGCGAGAGCGCAATTTGCGACAATTTCACTGGACAGAACTGAGGTTTATTGCATCAAACATGCCCACAGGTACTCCAAGTTTTTTCCTCCCCAGTACAGTCACATCACAGCAACCCTCAAACTGTAGAAGAAAGATGTCAAGGGCACTGGAGCTTTAGAGCAGAAGAAAGAGTGATCCTACCTTCAGGATGGTGATTTCCAAAAATAACCAGCAGTCTCCACCAGAGAACAGAGGGAGCACCTCCAGAAGCCTCATGGAAAACAGCCCGGAGGAAAGCCCCGGGAACGCTGTCCTGGCTTTGCCTGGAGCAATCCTGCTCCACTGCTCTCTCCTCAGCGCTGATCCCCCACAGCAACCTCACAGCAAGGGCAGGACTGGACCCAGGGTTGCACCTACCGGCCCTTCTGCTAGTCCAGAGTGATTTTTTTTGTGTGTGTGTCTTCTCGCTTCCTGAGGCATAAAGTCATGCCTAGCTAAGAAATGGCAGTGGGACACTTCCTCATCTCTATATAAAGGGAAGAAGGTGAAAATGCACCTTTTTTTTTTTTTTTAAACTTTCCCTTCTTGCAGGGTTTTTCCATTCTATTTTCATTTGCTTCTGTCCATACCTCATAGTGGATGGCCTGGAGCAAAGGTCTTGGAAGCTGTGAATGCTGTGGTATTATATACCATGTGGTATCATTACCATGGTTTCTTTAATGCCTCATCAGTCTCGCTGATTAGCGAGCGGATGGTGAACAAATGTATTTGCGAGAAGAATAAAAGCTTTCAGTCTAAGCAAAAAAGAGCAGTCATATACCACTCTTTACTGTAAACAACTATAAACTCCATTATTCCTCCTAAGAGGAAATTTTCTTGGGGAACTTTTAAAGTAACACAAACCAGAAGACAACAATGACAGTTCTTTCCCTTGGAAGCACAAAACCCCTCAGTGTTCTCATTTAAGTACGGCACACGATGACATCCAACTGGGTTTTACCCTGCAATTCACTTGCATTATCAGGGATGTTCTGCTAAACAACTGGCACATTTTAGATGAATAAAGAGGGAACTCGTCCAGTCATCTCAAGCCATTTGCCAGTTATGGAACACTTCGTTTTCTAGTTCCCTATAGCAGCTCAAGTTAATTTGTCTTCCTCTTGACTCCAGTCAGCATGCATACTTTTTTTAAGGATGCACAAATGAAAAAAAGAAAAAGCTATAATAAAACTTGGAGACACTGATCCTGCAGAGAACTGCTAGGAAGAGGATAACCAATAAATGAGGAAATAAATATTGCTGTGGTTCCACTTAAGGGAACAAGTAAGTAGAAGTATGCAGCAACTCTTCAGAGTAAAAAGCTTCACTTTGAAAAGCATCATCTTATTTGAAATTAAAACTAAGCAAGACAAGAACACGAGTTGTTCATTTATGCTCAAGGGACACTAGTCCATTCAACTAAGAATAATCTATTTAAAGTAAGTTGTGCCATGAAACAAGTTTTCTGTCCCTCCCTAAGCCACCTGTTCAGGTCAAATGCAGAACTTGTATTTGAAAATACAGTAGGAAGGTCCAAGGAAGAATTAGTTCCTTGTGGTTTGTTGCTGCCTAGTATTAAAACAAAGTTTTATTTTAGGGCTGTCTGCTGCTGTTTGAGAGTTCCAGGTTCCAAGATGCCACCAGAACTATTGATTGGAAAAACTGTACATTTAAGGAACATCTTTCTCTCAGTTTCAAAGTAGTATTAGTCTGGGGTGGTTTGAAAATGCAGGCTGTGGACAGGAATGATGATATTCTGGTAGGTTTGCCTCTGTGGCCTCAGATGAATAGCATTCTCTCTAAAACTGAAATAGTCATACTTGCATACCTTCCTTACCACCACATTGCTATCATTTGATTTTCCATTTCATCCCGTTGGAATAGAAAATGTATTCTACTGGGCAGTGGTCAAATGCATTCCCTATCTCAGAGGTCTTGAAGTCCAAGACAAGACGTATGACCATATGAAAAACAAGAAGGAGCATCTGACCAAACAGAGATACATATAAAAAGATCAATACATTGAGTCACGCAAACTCACTTGTATGCCTGAGCATGTGGTTTGTTTAGTTACAACATATGCAACACACAGTGCCCTTTATGGTTTATATTTAATACCTCCTTTAAAAACTGTTTTCAGTAGCTTCAAATGTGAAAATAAGAGTGAAAATTCTCTATTTTGCATTTCCATGCCAGAAAAACACACACTTTTGGAAATATTTTAGGCAAAGTGGGTCAGTCAATGTTGGGTAAATCAGGACATGAGGAGAGCAGTGACTGACACAATGGCCATGGGAGGACTTACGAGCTGGGGTAAATTAAAGAGAGGACTGTAGAGCTTAGTACTGCATGGCTGATGCTGTCCACGTTTGCCAAACTGCAATTCAAATTGATCCAAAAGAGTGTCAAAGTAGTATCCTTGAATTTCTTGCTGAGGAACGTTTCCTCAGGTAGGAGGTAAGAGAGAATAACTGATCCTCGCCCCCCCCCCCCCCCCCCCCCCAATACTTTTCATTATCGATGTCTTTCTATTAAAAAGCTAACTCGCTGGTGCTAGTTATGAAACTGGTTATTGTTCTGTTTAGGTTACTCATAAAAGGAAGGTTCCTGATTCATGCCACTCTGTTACAGCTCTGGAGAGCTACCCCAGCAGCTGGAGCTTAGCTTGCAAGCTGCCTCCAAGCACCTATATCTTTCTGCAGGGACCAAGGTAATTTGAAGGTGGCTGTAAGGTCCCACCATTTTCAGAGCCTGCCCGTGAGGTGAGCTAATGAGGCACCATCTGTTGTTCCCAGCAGAGACAGAGACACCACTGATCTAGGGCAGCAGCTCTCAAACTTAACTGTTCACATTACTGCTTTAAAAAAGAAAAAAAAAAAAAGGAAAGAAAAGAGAAAAGAGTTGGGGAAAAAAAATGGAAGCTCAGGCAAACTCCTCTTTCACTTCTTCAAAAAGCGACCAAGGCACAGCTCTGAGCCACTGGGTGCACAGACTGGTCTGGAGGGACACTGTATCTGCTGGAACTCATTTTACCTTCTTAATTCCCAAGAACAAGTATTTTAAGGATTGTTTTGCACATTTGATAACACTGCACTCACCCTTTCACAGTCTCTCTTGCCTGTGGAGATCTTTAAAATAGCAAAAGAGAAAACAAGACAAAAAATAATCTGAAAACAAAACCAGAGTCTGGATCAGAAAATTCATTACATAGTCCATGACTTAATACTCAGAACTACAGGAGATTAAGTTTTATATACCCTCGAGGTTCAGTGGGAAGAAGCTCGTGGTGCTACCCAAATCCTGCGGTGTGCTGAGCCAGCGTTACCAACCCGGGGGCAGAGCCTGGATCTGCCAGCCGCGGGCTGTCTGTGCCAGCACGCTCTCGTGCGCAACGCAGGTGTTTCACTTGCCAAGAAATCTCAAGTTCTCAGCTCTACGCACGTCCCATTGTAAGGACGTTTAATGTTTCTAATGTTTGAGACAGTTTGTTGTGTTCGGCCGTATCACCGAGCATGACTAATTTGGAATACATTCACAAGCACTCCCCCTCGCCTTGCCTCCCCTGCAGCCAGGCACAGCACCCGTACCTGCCTTCCAAGCAACGCTGCCCGGACAATTCAGCCCTGTGTAGCTGGCAGGCTCAGCTGTTACAGGGTATTACTCCGACACACAGCTCTCTTCACAGAACAGCAATGCACATGTATAACTGGACAACAGGTTGTGACAACAATAAAATAACACACTGTCATATCTGATTTCTACGACTTAAAGGATTTCCCAACTTTCCGTGCCTGCTGATGCTCTCTTAGTATTTAGATACCCGTGGCAAGCGAGTTACAAAACCGATCTGTTATTGTGGTGAATAAGTGATGGACAGATCTGCTGAATGATGCAAGGCTCCACTGACTTTTAGTTATGCTTATGTAACTCCATAGTTTCACAGCTGCTAATAATTAGCAGATGACCTGCATAAGTGCTAGACAAAAAAAAAAATGGGAAAGGAGAATCCTGCTTCACCACTTCAGAAACAAGCTACCAAAAGAGTAATGAAAAAAAAAAATATTAATCTGCCATGATTTTCTTTTTCTCCTCTCAACAGAATTCAAACAAACACAGCACAACGAATTCAGCACAACTTATAACTGAAGATCTGAATGGTGCCTTGTTCGTAGCATTTGGATTTGAAACACAGATGCAGTTAACTCACAGCTTAACTCCTTCCATGGCACTCTTTAAAATGCTGATCTGTGTTCTTCTCAGCTTCCAGATTTTAAAAAGTTTTCTTCAAGTGATTTTTATTTTTTTTTTAAACAAAGAGAGATTCAAACTTGGATTCAGTGTACAGCTTCCTCTGCTCTTTTCCTCTCTTAAAAATAAGAGATTAATTGTTATGCAGCAAACTGGGAATAACATCACTTTCTAAAAATTTCCTTTGCAGCTCTTGTCTTTATTTCACCAAATTCTTTTCCAGATCTGATGTTCTCAGTGTTTCCTGAAAAAGTCAAAGCAATAAACTGTTCTTTAGTACTAAACAACCCTATGAATATGACAGATAAAGCAAAAAAAATTTGAAAATGGTCTTTCAGAGGGTAGAAGTAGTCTCTGTTGCAGAGTGATCTGAAAGCAGTTGAGTAGGGAAAGGAGATGGTTTTATGTTTAAAGACAACATCTTTTAGCTACTAAGGCACTAGTCTGCCAGTCAGGAGATTTATGACCCTCTCCCAGCACTGTTACTGACCTGCTGCTACGAGACTTTGGGCAAAGTCACTTCCCCACACTATGCTTCTCTATGCACTCCAATTTTCAAAGTCTTTATTCAGACTTCTTAAGGCCATTTTTGGATGTTTTGAGACCACTTTTATTCCCAGATGTGCTGGGGACTTACAAAAGCAGCCATGCTTATCCGGTAATGCAGAAACATAGCATACAGCCAGCTGGAAGGAACTGCTGGATCTCATCTAGTTCAGAGCAGCGCTAACCTGACTTGAAGCACATTGCTTGGGCCTTGTCCAGTCCAGTTTTTAGACCATCTCCAAGGACGAAGACTCCACAATCTCCCTGGACAACCAGTTCCAGTGGTTGGCCACCCTCACCACAGAGGACCTTACTGGCAATTTTCGTGGGAAGCAGTACAACGAGCAGAGGAATGCAATTTATTCTTAGGGCTCACTTCTGGTCCTCTTAAGTCAGGGTCCAGGAAAATTCAGAGAAGCCTGCTCTTCATGGCAAGAAGATTTCAGCACTCAAGCACCAAAAATATTAAAGAGACAGAAGAAGAGGGAATCACCCCACTTCCTGAAGTTATCAAGAGAAACACGCACAAGCTATTTTGGGCTCGCTGAAGCTGCTAAGAGCATTTATTTTAACCTCTGTATTACTTCCCATTAAAAAATATCCTGCAGTTTCTTCAGCAGGAGACATGTACTCAAGTTTAGCTCAAACGTTAAGGAGGAGAGCCCTCTCACGAAAACACGCGCTGGAGGACAGGAGGGCTCTTCACATGGACTTAGTCCCAGGAAGAAAATAGCAGGAGCTACACGCATACACACACTGAAGAGATTAAAGATGACGGTTGCCACATAAACAGCTTAAATCTTACGAACTTTTGCTTCTGCAACACTAGTAGTTTAAGGAGTTACAAAATTACACATTTTAACTCCAAAGTGTACTTCTGTGTAATTGGAATCAAATGTAGAAGAACACTAACGAGGTTACAGCACAGTTAAGTGTTACAAAACAGACTCTCACACTACTCCTTGCGCTTCCCGTTTATCTCCTTCCAGGAATAAGGAAAAACTTTCTATTCTGAACTCCTTTGATCTCTCAGATTTAGATGAAACCGCTCCCTCGCCACTTGCGTCTCCAGCCTTAGAGACGCTCTTCACTGATCTTTGTGAACCGGGTTGGATGAGACCCAAGGACAGCTGCTCCTTCAGACCTGCGTGCCTGCAAGGCTGAACAGCGGCTGCAGCCTCTTCCGGAGCCCTCATGTTCAGAGTTATTTCCACTGAAAAAAAATAATCATCTTTTCATGATGCAGATTTCACTTACAACTCAGCAGCAGTGACACACTGCTTGCAGAGAATCACAATAGAGTATTAACGTACTAAACAGCTCATCGATTGCATTCCCTTTCCTCCTCTTCAGATATCTAGACATATGCATACATGTAGCTGGTGCTACGTGAGAGCTCTACATTGCTATCATACTGGTCACCACAAGCATCCGAAGTATTTTATATGAAATCTTCTACTAAAGCACAATTCTAGACATCTTTATTAAATTTAGTGTTTTAATAATCCCTTTTCTGGGCTATTTGCCAACTAACAGTTCAGCACTTATTATTCAGTAACAGACAGATTTTCACGTACATCTTTGAAGTAAGGAGCTAAACAAGTAGGTGTTAATTGCACACCCAACCAATAGCTGCCTTGAAGATTTGTGACCACTTCCAGTATCCTCATCTTTGGTACTACCAAGATCTGTTCTACCAACCCAGAACTTACTTTCTCCCCATATAAAGAATATTCCCCGAACTCAAATACAGCTAGCACTACGGATTTTGAACCAAAATACTCAACAGTCCCCTTTTTTATAACAGATCCAACAGACCAAGCATTAGAGTGCACCACACAAAGAAAAGGAGAAAGTGTCTGCATTAGAGCCAAGAATAAGAGAAGTCAGTAGAAAGAACACAAAAATCTTTAATTACATTTGAATTTTTGTAACACTTCATTGTGGTGAAGTAGCCACAATTAAGATATGTTTACCTTGGCAAAAGCATAAACTTTAAAGAAATCTTCCCCTTGCATCAGTATTTTTCATGGTTTGTATACATAAGTCCATTAACCAGATGGAGATTCTATGTAGTTAGCACAGAACGTTTCTAAAGGCTGCTGCATAAAGACATTATACTAAAATGCATATATACCAAGAACAATATACGTGCACATAAAGAAAATCTTTAAATTCCTGTCCTCGTATCACATTTGTCACACACCAACATATGCTCTTTTTCTTTCTCCAAAAAGGCTTGATGTTTATACAAGCAAGGCAGAAAACTACTAGCTGTTAGAGCTTTATGCACTGTGGGTAATGGAGAGCAACACTGCAGCGCGTTTCCTTCACAGAGGGATTGGCATTGCTCCTGCTCCTCACTGGCCTCTCCACTGAAAAGGGTCTGGAGGTCCTCCAACATAAAGGTCATACCTATTGTCACAGGTGGGAAATTGCTCCTTTTTAGCTAATACCTTTTTCTAGACGCACACTTTCAACTCTGACTCTACTGCATGAGTAAAAGCACTGAAGCCCTGATGCAATTTTGTGATAACTCTGGGTTTCTCCTCAAAAAAGAAGAGAAAGGTCTAATAGTCTCGTAGCAATGCAGCCCCCAAAGAGAGCACCTTGCTACCCGATGCCATTCAGAGAGTAATGTAAGGCTGTAGAAAGTTAAAAGTGTAATTTCAGTAGAAATACTAAGGCAGCAGCAGAAGTTAGTACACAGCTAGAGAGCTTAAACTATTTCAGTTCCCATCTTCTGGGGTGAGCAATCTCAAAGCAGGAGGCAGGGGAGAAGCAGCATAAGGCCAATAGGGGACTTTTGTACAGAGGGAGTAGCTGCTCCTCCTCCCCTCTCTCCTTTTCTAGAGATTTTTAACCAAGATTGCCGAACCTTTTGGCAACTCAGTTTACAGCACAACCCCAGGGATAACTGGGAGAGGCTGAACGAGCTGCAGCACAGGGGAAGGACCAGGTGACCAGCAATAAGAGATAAGCGAGAGGTGGGAGGGACAGCAGGGGAGGCAGAAATCCCTAAGATGCCAAGGGGAACGCGTAGAGTAACCACAGCCCCTGCCCCGACGAGCTCACACTCCAGTCAAGGCCAACCACAGGAACTGGCGTGCCTCTCGCTTTGCATTCCTCGGAAACTTGCTTTAACCAGCTATGGAAATAATCATTTCATGTACAACATGGAGAACTACACATTTGACAGGCAGATGCTAAGGGCAACGTCCTGCTCAGCTTGAGGTCAGAGGATGCTGAAGAGCAAGGCAGAAAGACACACACACAATACCTGAGGAATGAAAAGCAATGCTTTCTGGAGGAACAATAACAGGGACCCAAGAGATACAATCTCGTATTTTTAGGGTATTTGCTCTTGCCCTAGCTAAACAGATCTTTAAACAACATTTGTGCACATATAACAAGCTTTTCCTCTCCATTTGTAGCTTTCCTCTGTCCCTCCTGATACTCTCTCATACTCTCTTCCCGGATCTCCCTTTCCGCGTCTGTCCTCCCCTCACGTGCTCCCGCCGCACGGAGGGCAGAAGTGCTCTGGAACAGCTGTATTTCCTCCTCGCACGCTCCTTCCCCTCGCTTGCTCTTGCGGAGGGGAAGTACACGCCAGCTCAGCCTGCCTCGTGCTTGACAGCACTCGGAAAGGTGGGCCGCCAGAGCGGGTCCCCCCACGCCAGCACTGCCATCCCTCCTGCCTTTATGGAGGGTGAGGCTACCGAGCCGGGCACACTGTGGGCAATGTGCAGAGGACAAAAACTCTGAGAGGACATCTTCCTTTCCATGTGGCCTCTTGAGCCTCTGCACTGTGCTCCCAAATTGGGCTTGGAGGAGCTAACACACAGAAGAAAGAGAAAAGTAGAAAGAGAGTGAAAAAGGGTGTGAACAAGGAGCAAAACACACTGCCCATCCTCTGGAGGTCAAGACTTGAGAACAGCTGCTTATTACAGCCCTCTCTTTAAGGAAGCACTACAAGAATAAAAGAGCAATTTAAAAGTACCTCACAGTGGGTTCCTGAACAAGGACACCCTACTTCATGCCAAAGACAACTTCTGTATCACTTTTGTTTTAAATCAGAGGCCGGAGCAGGGCACATGGTAGCAGCTGAAGAACACACACCTTCAGAGAAGGGATCCAGTCCTACACTGCAGAAGGTGTTTATTAAAAGATGAAGAGTAGCCATTAGAGTAGCAGAGGCAAACAAAGGGAGAGACAAGCTAAAACTTTAAGACTGTTTACGTGAGGTTCCTAAACTAGACGCCTTCAAAAAGCTCCCAAGAGCCAGCTTGGACCTGCTTCAGTTGCCTCCACCATAAAGGTTCACCTCAACACTTGCTGCAGATCAAAGTACTTGAGGGAGGAAGGCTGCAACACAGACACCTGCGTGAGCTAGCAACCATAATGGCACCCTGCTTGGGTGCCACACGTAGGGGCAGCGGCGCGTGCCACGGCCCCAGCGTGGCTCTCCCCACCCTGCCATGCCAGCGGGATTTCACACCCGTGGCTGTACCACGGCAGGGATGGACATGGATGCCGCCGGCCACCTCCCTGGAGGTCGGGGCAGAGGCGCAGTCTGAGCTGCCAAGAGGGACCAGGGGCTGCATCCAGAGGCCAACACCATCCTCCATCCCAGGCACGCACCCAACCCCAGGGAAAGCGGGAAAGCGAGGGGGGAGCGGGGAGGGATCCCAGGCTTCAGAAGGCAGGAGGAGCGCGTCCCAGCCCGCGACAGAGCAGTCTGGAAGAAAAGAGAGAAAGAGAAAACAGGCACGAAGCGAAGCTCGGCTCCCGGGGCAGGGCCAGCCGCGGACGCCGCCCCGTCACGACCCTTCTACCCGCAGGGCGCTCGCCCCGCGGGCCCGGGGGGCGCCGAGCCGCCCCAGCGCGGCGCCCGCCGCCGGGGCCCCGGCCGCCCCGCACGGGCCCCCCCCCGCCCCGCGGGGAGCGAAGCCCCGGCCGCCTCCCCCCGGGCGCCCCCTTACCGCGCTCCGGGCGGGCTAGGCGGCGGGCGGAGACGGCAGCTCCCGCCGGCGCTGCAGCCGCTGCGGCGGCCGGGACATCTTGGGCCGGGCGGCTATTTATAGCGCAGGAAGCGGCGCGGCGCGGCTCTGGGGCGCCGCTCCCCCGCCGCCCGCGCCGCCGCACACGCCCCGGGCCCGCGGGCGGGGGCCCTGTCCGCCGTGCGCGGGTGTCCGCCCCGTCTCCCCCGCCTCCGGGGGTTCTCGCCCCGGCTGGCAGGCCCGGCCCGGCCGGCGGAGGGAGGCTTTCCCGTGGGGTGCTCCTTCCCAGGCGGCGTGGGGGTGCTGGTGAAGGCCGTGCCCCCGCCCGTACCTGCGGTGCCTCTGTCCCAGCTGTTCAGTGGGAGTTAAAACCAGTCAGAGTTAACGAGACAGCCACAGCACAGAGAAAGGCTTGCAGGTCCCCGGGTGCTAGCGGCCTGAACTGTCACTGTTGGTAGCTTTTCCAGGGGTTCACCCTGTTCGAACCCGCGTCGGTTCCCGGGCTGTACCCGTTACCTGCGTCGGCAGCTCTGCTTTCTGTAACCTCTTGGCCTCCGCGGCACCCACTGGCAGGGAGGGCCGGAGGGAAGAGGTGCACGGCACCCTGCTGCCCCAGCTCAGCGCTGCCCCGGCCTTCTGGGAAAGCCGCGAGCCCCAGAGGCCATTAAGCAGGATCTCCTCTCGCCCCAGCTCCTGATGCTCTGTTTGTCTGCAGAGCTCTTAACACGCTTCATTTTCCTTACCTGTCTCCGATGGCCTTGATAGCAGCCAGCAGGGAAGGGGTAGGGGAGCTTGGGGAATGGCAAGGCAGCAGGCAGAGGCACACACAGTGGAGTAGAAACGTAATTAAACAGTGGGGAAGAGGTACTTGCTTTTTCCCTTTTAAGGTTTGCAGTATGCAGAGGTGTGGGAAGGTCAATTACCCCTCTCTACATGATGCTCCAAAAGGCATTTGTGCTTCTTACCTCAATTAACTCACGCAGAGATTGCTTTGCCAGACAAGCAATAGATTCTGCTTCCTTTTACCTCTCAACTTGACTAAGTTTTCTAGAAACAAAACTTCTGTTAATGGTTTTGGGTCCAGCGCTGAGGTCTTGAATGGAAAAACGCCCAAATTACAAGTAATGGAGTAGCTTGGGCAGATAGGAGTGAGGTTTGAAGTGCAAGAGCCGTGTCCTGAGTGCCTACGTGAGCCAACACATTGATCCTGCGTGCTTTTATCTCTCTAGGATTTCACATTTTGGAGGAATTGGATGTTTTTTGTTTACTTCATGCCTGAACATGGTCCAGCCCAGCAGCTGCATAACACTGTTGTCTAAAATATATGAATGTTAGGGACAGGTGTCCCGAAGAACTTAAATACATTCTTGATTCCCTTCTGGCAACGTGTCCCAGCAAGGTCAAAGACTGAACAACCTGTGTGCTGAGCTACCCTGCTGCAATTTACTTTCATGTTTTGACCAGGAGATGACCAGTTGCCCAAAGACAGCATTTTGGTGAGACACGCTGCCCTAAGAGCAATGGCATTACTGATTTGCCTTCAGTGTAAGTTTTCAAACCTTGCCAGGCTTTCATGTAGGTCATTTCTCTGTTTCTGTGTCACTGCATGATGAGCATTACAAGATGGACACAAAAACCGGTTTAATTTTTTTCTCTCTACCCTCTTCTGACCCATGCACACAACCTAGATTAGCTTGCAAGCAAAAATTATGGAGCTCACAAATGGAAAAACTGCAGGTACTCTGTGTTTACTGCCTTTGCAGACCTAAAGCTCCCTAAAGAGGGTCACGAATCCACACGAGGCTCCTAAGCACGCCATACCGCATTTGGGTCATGGTTAGCTGAAAAGACACATAGAGGGAAACAGCTTCCTCTTGACTATGTACTGGAGAAATACCATGTGATGGGTTTATTCCAGGCTCCGCATGGGATAAATAGCAAACACTGATACAGATCTGCTCGGCTGTTAGAAGTTGGGAAGACGTGCTGCGGTGGGAGGTCTGTGCTGGGTTGACAGGAAACAATGACAACCCTCGCTAAGAAAGAGTTCCCCCTTTATGGGGAACCCACCGAGTGACCCATCATCACGGCGCTGCGTTAGCCTACAGACTGCTTGGGACTCTTGCCTGCTGGTCAGTCTGGCCTGTCGCATGGTGGGAAGTGAAATTGTCCTGTCCTTGTTGTAGCTAACCCACCCGCAGCCACCGTAACTCAGCAGGGCTCTCGCAATGAGCGTGGAAGTGGCCGCGTGCAGGTTGGCTGTTTCCCATAGCTCTGCCAGTCTGTTGTACTTCTAGAGAATCTTTGGCAAAGCAGTGCGGGATTGCCCTGTCTGTAGTTGGGATCTGATTTCCAGAAAGGAGGAAAGTACTCCAGAACTTTGTTAGCAGCCAGTGTCTGTGCAACATTCATCTGAGAGAAGCTTGGGAGACTTTGTACCAATTTCACAACTTTTCGGGAAGAAAAAGAGGGAGGGAGGGAATTTACACCCAGGAGTGTGCCTAGGGGCCTGGAGGCTGTGCTAGACTTTATCTAGAGCTAGTAAACATATGAAAATGTGAGGTCTCGTGACAGGATCCAAACACAGCAACCTTCTAAAAGTATCCAAAGTAAAAAGCATTTCTAACGCGCTAAACTATCGGTGACTGTAAAGGTGACACCTCGCATACCACCATGCCAGAAAACAAACTTTGCAGTTTGTTCAGAAAGCTGCCTTTCTCCAATAGCAGCACGGTGTTTATGCACTTTGCGGGCCCTGTGTTATACACACTCTTTTGCCCTGCTGTCCCTACCCACTGTGGTTTGCTTCAGCTGTGGAAACAGGAACTGCTGAGTCAGCACGCTGATGAAACTCACACTGCTTTCACACATCTCTGGGGAGACCGCCACAGCAAGGAGGTTGGCAACAGCTTATATCCTGGAGAAAAAAAAATGAGTACTTAAATTGTCTTACAATTGCCTGAAACAATAATCTGATTTCTTAAAAGCTCTCCAACTGAAGGAGGCTTCAGGACCCGAGCACTGGTTGGAGGTGAATGATCACACCAGGCATATACAAGCTCACGACCAAGCGTTTAGAGCTTAGTGAAAGTCATTTTTCTGCCCGTTCTGTTGATCAACTCAACTGTTTTACAAAGCTGACGTGCAACTGGCTGAATAGACAGAATAAGGCCATCAAATGTAGCTCATCTGCCTGGCGACGATGGAGAGCAGCCTGTTGTGATTACAGACTCACGCAGAGGTGAAATTGCCCCCTTGGAGTTGGAATGAGGTAATGGACTTTTAAAAATTCAAATAACCCCCTCAGAAGGGTCAGGTGTCCTGAACAGCGCAAGTGCCAAAGGGGAAAGAGATTTGGGATGACTGCATCTCTGAGAACAAACTATCCATGGCACGGTAGAAAGTAGCTGAAGGTCAGCTAGAGGGATGGGAAAGGGAAAGTTAATTGCCAAATTGTTTAAAAATTGGAAAGGGAATCAGACTGAAGAAGATGGATAGGTTCCAGAGAGCTGTTCTATTAAGGACATTAATAGGGTGTTATCAATAAGCTCAAAGCGAACAAAAGCAGCTTTAATAGCAAGAAGACGGCAGTTAGAAGAGGGACAAGTTAACTTCTCAGAGTACTATCTGTGAAAGCGACACCTCCTCACCCAGAGGCCCCTGGTCTGCCCTCATTTAAACGAGGCCTGCTTACTTCACCACCATGGTCTTCGCGTTTCATTGGTTTTCACACTTACTAGAGAAATTTTACAATGAGTGCGTGAGGCCTGTTTCTTGTTTTGCTTATCATGAGAATTGTTAGTCGAAACTCAGAGCCAAAATTTGCCTGTTGAAGGCAACCAGGCAGCAGAGGTGCGTGTGCGGGTTGCACGAGCATTATCCGGGGCCGCCTCCGCAGGGCTGCTGGTGCTACCTGTGTAGCAGAGAGGGGAGTTTCGTGCTGAGATTGCAGGGGGACGCTACGGTGCTGTAAACGAGAATTTGTTAGACGATATGTACTTACACATTGACAGCAAATTAGCTTTGACAGTGACTGACACAGCATATTTGCAACCTCCAAAGCTACTATTTTAGCAGGTGTACAGACGTGCTGCTGTGTAGTAGCAGATGAGAAGGAATAGTCTGTATGTAGGTAAGGGTACTTTCTTTCGGTAGGTGGATACTAGTAATAGGGGATGTCAGTAGTATGTAAGAAAAACGTATCACAAAGGTGAGCTAGGAACAGAGAATAAAGATGGCTGGGACAGTCTGAACATTCAAAGCAAAGCAAAAAAAAGATGCAGGTGAACTGTCTCCTGAAGTATGCTTATTGTTGTTTGGAGGACCATCTGTTTGGAGAGTCAGAGTACAATGCCCAGATTCTGCAGCCTAAGAAAGGAAGTTGTTAGCATTTATTTTTGCCTGGTGTCACATATTTTGAGACGTGAGTAGTTCATCAAGACTCAGAGCGATAGGAAGGCAGAATATTTGCTGTGCCCGTAAGACAGATCAAACTATCACAAATAAAAAATTTCATGTAAATAATTTCAAAACTTTTCCCAAGGAAGTGGAAGAAAAAGACGGCAGCGTGGTAGCGAGCTGTGTATGAAGAGAGCTGGAGCTGGAGAAGCGAGCAGGCAGGCACACATGTGTGCACGCACGCACCCAGGCACACAAATAGGTGGAATTTGGAGGCCAAGACCCAGATCTGCCTTAAGGAAGCTGAACAAAGGTACTGTGGATGCTCACCATGAATCTTGTTACTTGATGTTTATTTTTAATGCTAAGATTCAACCACCTGCTGCTCTAAGAGGATTGTTCTGTCAATTTGAGTGCCAATCACAGTCTCCCAAATTAAGTCCCAGGCACCGTTACGCTGCAGCTTAGCTCATCGTGAGCCGGGGAGCTGCGTGACTCCCTCCAAGGGCTGAGAGCTGAGAACTCACGCTGAAGATAAACAGAGCTGCAGCAAGCACTCCATCTGTCAGCAGAGGTTTCGCCCAGCATACATCTTCAGCAATCGTTTACAGGATTAATGATCATCCAGGGAGACAAAGATTACCATCGTCTAAACTGTAAGAGCTGAGCAGAGCATTACAAGTGATCGATTGCCCCAGACAAACTGTTTGCTTTGCTTAGGACTGCAGCTCACCAAAACGTTGTCCAGCAAAAACTACGCAATGATGGAAGTATTGCACAAGTGCCTAATTTTCCCTATAGAGCGTTTCAAATGCCTGTCCTCTGCAGACATGACACATTCCTGTAGAGCATTAACATAATACAAATTATTTTGTTAAACTCACAGCAAATTATTTACAGCTGTTAGCAAAGTAGTCCTATTGGCTTGGACAACCAGCTGGGAAAGATGAGTAACTTGTATCAGTTGCCCCGCCTCTCCTTATTTATTTTTGAGAAAAATAGGCAGCACTGCTAGTATTTCCATGCTGTATTATTGAAACACACATAGGCTTGTTGCTTATGTTGAATATTTACTAAAACCCAAAGGTCTTTGGCCGAAAGCAGCACTACTTTGTTTTAGCCACTAGAGCGAGCTGCTGCTCAACATTTGAATAAAGTTTGGGTAATTTGTGTTCCTCAGAAGACTGGGGGTGTCCTGTCATTTTGTCATATGTAAGTAAAACTGAGATCCATACTTTCCCTAGGAATGAACTTTGTGATGCTGTGTCTGACCTTAATGCTCATGATATATTTCAGCAGGGCAAGGGACAGTTTTCAGGAAGAGAGAGAATTGTGTTTAAGATGTCATACTGAGCACCCCCAAATTTGACGCTGCCCTCACATTAGTCATCACTCAAAATGGAGAGTGAAAATCAGCCTTTTTGGAGCAGAATAGGCTGGGTACAGAGATTATCCTATGGATACCATCCTTTCCCCTCTGGCCTAAACTTTTCCCTTAGGATGCGAGGGCAAAACATCTCTGTTGACGACTGAAAATCCTTGTCATTGATACATAATGAATGTGAAGCTTCTTATGAGTATTAGCAGGTAAATATAAGAGGGCAGCTACTGCAACGTAGTCACTGATGGTTACAGAGCAGGGCTGGGTGATAAAACAGGGCAAAAAATCCTTCTCTACAAGTCCTTTACCAGGGGGCTTGATAGCAAAAAATACCTTCAGGACCCAACTGGCTAAGGCTGGATCCTTCCCACAGTAAGGAGCAGTCCCTCCTCTTTGCTGCGTCAAGAGTTTCTACAGGTAGAGTCATATATGACAGTCATTTCAGATTTGTGCATGAAAATCAAGTGCTTAAGCATGGAGTTTGAGATATTTCTGCTGGTTCCATCTAGTGTTACAAGAGGAGTCATTTGTGACTCTGCCAATACAAAAACCGCAGAGCAGATATTGAAACCGGCTTGAACGCTAAAGTTGGATACAGATTTACAGCTCAGCTAAAGCTTATTACACTGCTATTGATTTCACTGGAATTGTGTCTGTGGGTTACAAAGTCAGACAGTCTTATTAATACATTAACATTTTTAATAAATGGTAAAATGGATTAAAACCTGGCTGACAGCCATTCAGTCTACCAATAACGCAAGTGTTTCTTTTTGGCAATGAAATGCCACTGTGCAGCAGCTCAGAAGCGCTAAGTATGGAGCCTTACTTTTTATTATCCCTGCTCTTTCCCAGCAGGGACTGATCCTCATCTGTGAAACTTTCGGAGGCTGGCCAGGTTTTAATGGTTAAGATGCTTTCATGTGTTGACCAGAGCAGCAAATAGTTTCCAGTTGATGTTCATCCTTGCTGATTTAATTCAATAAGGCGACCAGCAAATACAGCTAATGTTCCTATAATACAAACTAGCATAAATATGCCAAGGAGAAGATGATCGACCACCATCGCAACAAACTTCCACTCTTCTGCAGCCTGGGAAAGAAACAAAGGAGATGGTAAAATCTCTGCAGAGCCATGTTTGTTATGGGCATTCTTGTAATTTACTGTCTTGAACAAGGGAAAGGCTTTTCCTTAAGTTCCACTATTATTATGCAAAAATTACTCATTTTCTTCTCAAAAGCAGGTCTGTGGTTAAACTACCTAGAAATGCAAGTTTCAAGACTAAACTGTTTAGAAACCCTGGCAATTTGGTGAACAATTTCATTAAAAAGAAATGTTGAAAAGCTTAATTTTTAGTCAAATGGTTGCTTTTGAAAGAGAGTTTAAAATGTTGAAAGCAAAACACTTAGTTTGACCCAGCTGGCTTTTGTTTTTCTATTGCTCTTTCATTCCCATGGGATACCTAAGCAATTGTCATTAATTTAGCACTAGTCCCTGCTTTCCATGCCTAGTATACACTCTAAGATCTGGGAAAACCTTCTCCGTAGCTGCCTTAGTCTTTTTCCCAGTTGTGGGACACCGTGAACCACTTGCTCTGCGACTGTGTTTTCACTGGGTGCTTTCGTGGGAACTCAGCACCGCAGGAGCGAGCAGAGTGCGAGGTGCTAAGTGCAGCGGGGGTCACGGCTCTGGATTTCCACCCTGTAACTCTGCCTTGCGGAGTGACATGTACTGGCCTAAGACACCCTCTACTTTTGCCTTGGTTGCCCCACAAGTAGAAGAGGCTGTTGTAATTTATCTAGAGGACACTGACAGTCAATGCTGTTTTGAGATGGTTCATAAGTGAATGCAATGACGTGACAGCCTCCAGAAGCCACAACCTTCAGTTTATTTGGGGAACCTGACTTTTGAAACCCCCTGGAAGAGATATCAGTGGTGCCCAGATGACACAAGCAGCTGGGCTCCACTTCCGAAGGGAGCACTTGCCAGTAACCCGAAGACCCTCCCTGTAAGCCTAGGGGGAAGCGAAGCCCAGAGGCGCTGAAGCCCCGCCAGCCCCGCTGAAGGTAACACTTTATCTGCAGAGAGGCAGAGGAGTCACGGGGAACATGAGACTACAGCCAGAGCCATTCCACATGCTCCAGGAATTTGGTCACAGGAACAAACACCAGGGTGTGAATTCTGCCTGTGGGAAGGAGGCACCTCCTTCTCAAGAGCACGGCCAAATTATTGTCCCGGAGGACCCTCTCCCTGTCTTCAGGCTAGCCTGCAGCTCGGCAGGAAAGGTCTACGATCATTTAGAAAGGTGAAGTACCAGGACTGAATTACCCGTGCAAAAGCTGGGTGAGCTGTGGTAACTGAAATAAAAGAGAGGGTTAATTGTGTTGAATGTGCTAGAAGGAGGCAGAGCTAGGTCTTCCTGGGGAACACTGCCATATGTGACTCCACACGCATTTATCCTTCCTTTGGCTTGCAATGTGGAAAAAGTCAGTAATCAGAGTAGCTCATGACGTGCTTCACTTGCAGGGACTACTTGTAGCGTTCAGAAATCAAACAAAACCTGATTGAAATTACCATTTGTAAGTTGCACTTAACACTTCTCGGATAAAACTACTGCCTTTCGGAGCCCGGCTTTCTTCCTGGCTTTTCAAAAGCGACAGGAGCTTGCTTACCGCAGGGGGAAGATGCCTGAGTGGGAGACAGGAGGAATGTGTTTTGGAACTTGCTTACAGTTCTTGAAACTGCTTTGCTCCTCACAGGCACTCCATCTCTACAGCTTCACATACCGCATTTAGAAAACCTTAGCGCTGCCACTTTTTTCCCTTTTCTTTTCTGTTTTTTTTGGGCCAAGATTCAATTGCCATCTGTGACAATTATCTGTTGCTCCTTGTTGACTGCACCAAGGGGAGAAGACTGTCCCCTGCTAAAGCCAAACCAGGGCTTGGAGTGTTTTTGTGAGGCGGGGATATTTTGCCAAAACAAAAAAAAGATGTAGCAATTTGAAAGTAAGAAATGAATCATGCACAAAAAATGCCTTACATTACTGGCTTCTTGGTCCGATTTCATCGTTTCCGCAATGTATTTGATCCCCTCTATAGCATTTTTCACATCTGGATTTTTGGTAAGCGGGGAGTAGTAGTTGGCAGGCACAGAACCTGGCTTCCCAGAAATTTCAGAAATATCAATATCTTCTGCAAAAATATTTTTGTCTTGTTTATCCCTGGACGGTCGTTTCATTGTAGAGAAAAACATGACGTTTGGGATTGTGTCAATAAAGATCTGAAAACAAAGAGGGAGAAGACGACAGTTGCCGGTCGGTGGGGCTGTGTTACAGACGCAGCTGTGTACTAACAAAGGCAAGCCTCTCCGCTCCCAAATCGCTTCCCGCGTGGGATCGGCGACGGATTCCCTCCCGGAGCGTGTCACAGCCCGCGCCCCGGTCACACTGGGGTTTTTGTCAGCTTTCTGTCCTGGGGCAGGTGGAGTCACCCGCAGGCCTGTCACTCGTTTTCTGGAAACCGTCTCCCCCTGCCCCAGAGCCAGCGCCTACGCATGAAGGGGGGTGCTACGGCCCGGAGCGGACCCTCGGCTAGCGTGAGCTGGCAGAGCTCTATCAATCCTGTCTGACTTAGAACATACTGCTTACGAATCTGGCTTGACGAATGGACTACAAAGGATCTCTCTTGGCTACTTATGTTTGACTTTGTTATTACAAATGTTTGTTACACATGCATAAAAGTATAACTGGAGTAATAGAGGCTTGCTGCCAGAGCAATTTTAAGCACATGCAGTGTTTGCCTGTTGAAATCTCCCTTCTGCAGGGATTATTTGTGCTGCAGAGTGAATCTGATGTAAGCTGTAGCCTTAAAAGTATAATTAGAAATACACAGAACAATCTCCTATTCATGTCATGGTTTAATATGAACCCAGGCAGGCTTAAAAAAGGCAATAGCTGAAAGGATCCTCTTTGGTACTGTCTCCCTGGCAAAGAACTTGTGATGACAGACATCCGATTTCTTCTACATCTTGCGGTTACCATTTAGACTACTGTGCAAGCATCTCCTTACTTCCCAAGGACTGCAGAGCAACTGTATTTATCGGAAAAGTACAGAGAAGGTCATAGCTTTTGCTAAACTCTCTTTTGCAAAAAGGGATGCTGAACGCAGGTATCCCCATAGCCTTTGTGCTCTGCGCTCACGCGGGCTGGTGAGCTTGGCCGCTGGCAGGCAGCGGTGCTTTGCAGTCGGATGGAGAATTAGACCAGGAAAGGTAATCTGAGTCCAACTGGCCCATTTTCTTTTCCCTGTACGTTCGGCTGCTCGTGTTTTGCCTCATCTGTTCCCTGCAAGTCTCTACCCCAGTGGACAATTTTGTTACTTAAAGGAGCACTTTAGCAGTCTTGCTGACTTTATGCACAGCTAAGTAGTAAACACTGGCTCTTGTGCCTAGAGAGATTTAACGTGATGCATTTACTTCCCCAATTCTTGTTGACTTTTATTAGAAAACCTGCCAATAAAATATGGAGTGCTCGGTGGAAACCAGGAAACAGGCAGAGCCATAGAGCTCACCTTCCTGACCCAGGGCGGCATGGTGTGAGTGCTTGGGGAGCGATGGTGGGTGTTGATGACGATGACCGTGATGATGATTGAAGCGATGACAAACACCATTGTAAACAACATGTATTTGCCTATCAGAGGCACCGCACTGGAGGTGGAAGGAATCAGCTCCACGATGACCAGAAGGAACACAGTCAAAGACAGTAGGACAGAGATGCTGAGAGTCATTTTCTCACCTGCCATGCAAAAAAAAAAGAAAGAAAAGAAAGAAAGAAAGAAAAAGATAATACCATTGCTGCTCCTATCATTCAGTACAGAGAGTATTTATTTGAGAAGATAGGATGTGCACGACGGCTATTCACACAAGCGTCTGTGTGTGCATCTGGAGCGCTGTCATCTCTCCCAGCATCCCAAGCAGTAACGAGGCTGGCCAAACCTAGCATCTCCTCCAGCATCAAGGCGGGAATCACCAGGCGTGACTGGGCTGAGGTATGGATGATGGATATGGAAGGCTTACTTGCCAGAAGAGCTTCATGGGCTGTGCCTTTCGAATGATGAAGCGTATGCACCTGATTAATGCCTGCTCCACAGCCTC
This sequence comes from Phoenicopterus ruber ruber, assembly GCA_009819775.1. Classification (NCBI taxonomy): domain Eukaryota; kingdom Metazoa; phylum Chordata; class Aves; order Phoenicopteriformes; family Phoenicopteridae; genus Phoenicopterus; species Phoenicopterus ruber. Next base: position 19,404,627 of record CM020220.1, on the reverse strand, counting down.
CTGGGGGTCGCTTGCCTTACTCTCTGGCAGGCTCGTGCTGGGCTGAGTAGGCAGGCAAGCGTCACATCTGACACCAGAGGTCACTTGCTATTTGAGATCTTCCAGTACGTAAGATGTCAAAACTGAACCACACAACATGCTTCACACATCTTTTTTCTATCCAGTTCAACTTTCTATAAAGTTTTTCACCGAAAAAAAAAAAACCATCAAATATTTCATAAAAGGGGCTTAATGAAATTAAGCAGTATGAAAAGCTGACACATTATAAAATGAATGAAGCAGAGGAAATGGTTGCAGGGAGCAAGAGCTGCTCAGCAGGGACAAAGGAGGCCAGAAGAGGCCAGGATTGCTCTTTGTGTCACACGAGGTAATGTGCACGAAGAGATAACAAGCTCTAACACGGTGCAGAAGGGCCTCGCTCACCCCTGTGCGCTCACTTACTGCCTGACGTACTAACACGCTAAGTAGCTACCTATGGCAAAACAAAAATCAACTAGCCAGATCTTTGTTTTGCAGAAGTTAGCTGCATCATTAAGCAGTGATTTCCGTAGGAAATCAGCTCAATTTATTTATATCAATAGTTTCAGCTTTCAGTGCTTACCCTTTATTTGCAGAATGTTTAGAGCCATTATTTTGAGCTGAAATGTCTAGTTTTAGTAAGCGCTGCCCTTCAAGTTGGCTGGTGATTTCAAATACTCAGAATTTCTCAGAAACTTGTTAGAAGAGCAATTTCTACGGCAGTAGAATGAATACATTCACGTACCTGAATCCGTGGGTAGGTAAAAAACTAACCCAGTTAAAAAGGAGAAGAGCAGGCAGGGAATGATGACGTTCACGATGAAGTAGAGAGGCAGGCGCTGCATGAGGAAGTGGTAGGTGATATCCAGGTAGGGGGTGTCAGGGCAGCAAGCGTAGTAAACCCAGTGCTTCCAGCCGCGGTAGTCCTTCATCACCCACTCCCCACTCTCCATGAAGTTACTCAGATCTGGGCGATCACTCTCCTGACAGCAAAAAAAAAAATACAAATTCTTAATATTAGATGTTCTGAACAAAATCAAAACTCGGTAGTTGCTCAGGAACAGGATTTCCGGTAACTCGGGCACTTCATGCATTTTTGTGAGCAAACCACTCTTGTCTATGTTATTTTGCTCCTTTACACAGCATTCAACCAAATATTTTACAGAAACAGTCAGGGATAGTTGACTAAGAAGGCAGACTGATTAAATATTTACAGACAGGAGACATACCTGAGGAGACAGGGAAAGAGTCCTTGGAAATGGAAGTCATGAGCAGAGAAAAATCACCCCCCCCCAAAATAAGAAAACAAACAAAAGTAGAACAGGCAGCACCATGAGGAGTGGTGTGAAGCTGTAAGAGGATAGACAGGTAGGAGACTGTTAGGGTACAGGAATTATGCGTATGCAGAATTTTAGAAGCCAAACTGGGCAATTTTGTGCTATATCCACAAATAGGACTTTTATATTTTACAGGTAGTGCCTGTTTGGTTTTTTCAGTCAAAACAAGGTCATATTCCATCCCAAATCTGAGATTTCCCTAAAAACAATATCCAGATCTTTACTGCTTTTCCCAATTACGAAATCCTTGCTTACCGGGTTAATAACGACCACCGTACCATCGTACGTCCAAGTTCCCAACTTCATACTGCAGTTCTGCTGGTCAAACGGGAAGTGCGTGACTATAATTTCACAGTAGCTTTTAAAAATAGCCGGTGGTGTCCAGGTGATCAGGCCTGTGTGCTCCAGGAGGACTTTGGTGTATTTAACGATGGCAAAATCGCCGTCTGCACTGCAAAAGGAAAAGGACGTCAACAGCAATATGGGCAGAACAATGAACATAGTCCCCCCAGTGCCATCGTGCCCGCTGCTGGAGAAGCTTGCTCTGAGGCACGCTGCCCACCGGCCCAGATGTCGTGGGAAAGCAGGGCCACCACGGTGGTGCCGGAGGGCTGAGCTACCCCCCTCCCCAGGCAGCCAGCACCCCTTACTTGTTGTACAGAACAAGGTCTGGCCGCCAGATATCGTCTGAGGGGATGCGGATTTTTTTCACACCGCCGTAGTCATCTGGATTCCACCTGAGGTTGACGTCTGTCCATTGCTAAAGAGGGAGGATTTCAGCCACTGAGAGCCTCTTCCAGCACTGCTGGGGGTAGTTTTGGTATTCCCTAGAAACATGCACCTCCTTTGCTTTGGGACATGCAGATAAACGTGCTAAATAAATGATAAATAAACATGCTATTGGGACCCCCAGCTAATTTTTTAACACCAATTTAAATATTAGTTCAAGAAGCTTATCTTAACCCCAAATAACTATACCAGAAGTCTACTGTTTGAAAATACAATCAGAGAAAGAATGTGCAAATGCAAAATGCTTTTCTTAAGCCTCTTAGTGTCCGGCACATTTTATTCTCGAGACCCCAGAAAGAAGAAATGCTCTGCTAGCTGACCCACCTGTCCAAGTTGCCCCTGAAAGCATAACAGAGCAGGTCATTCCTGACTGTGTCCGGTGCATCTATTTGAATTGGAATAGTTTTGAATAGTAACGAAATTGTTAGCAGTATTTAGAGTTACCTGTTTCAGGCGTACGTTGGTTGTTACAATCTGATTTACTTCATCCTTTAAAAAATAAAAGGAGACAGTAGCTGCAAACATCAGGATTAAAGGAGAAAAATTGTTTTCTCAGAAAATGACCCCGTTTGGAACTATCACGTAAGCCAGCAGTTCAACATGTACCACACGTTCACACCGTACCACGCTAATGAGCTGAATGAGCTGCAGCCCAACAGTGACGACGACGGCGTCCCGATGGTCCTCCACTGGGCGCACCACCTTGTTGTAGTCCTTGAACAAGTCCTCAACGAGGCGAGTCTCGTGTTCATAGCACAGGGCCAGCCCAGCTGCAGAACAGCAGGGGTGGCGTCAGTGACATGGGACAGGGGACACGCTACAGCACCGTCAGACTGAGGTGGGCATGAAGGAAATACTGTCAACAGCAAGCTGCTGGTGGTGGGTTAACGCCGAGTCCTCTCTGTGACTCCTCATTTCAGGCGTGAGTTACGTGCGTTGCAAATACCATCAGCAGAGGTAACTACCTATCTGATCTGGAGGTCATCTAAGGAGTAAGGCAACAACAGCCTCCAACCAGGAGATGAACAGAAACAAATAGTCACGATTGTGGACATCAGATTGAGCATTAGGAATCTCCTCCAGGCTCTCCCAGCTCACAACTGTGCTTACGTTCCATATTTCTGGACAGTTAAGCGCAGAGAACACCCATAATCAGGGATTTCTGAGATTGTCCTCTCCACCTCTGATTCCACGGACTTGCCTGTAACAGTAACATTAAAGGATAGGGCCAGCCACAACACTCAAGTCATTGAGGTGAAAGCACCATCCAGACTCTGTATGGGAAGTCTAAGCAGAGCAGGAGCTCCTCTCCACGCTGGGAGTTGCCCAGGTTGTGCTTGTGGTAAGAGAGAGGGAAACCATTCACAGTGCGTTCTTGTATTTCCCTCTCCTCAGGGAAGGTCACAACCTGTCCGTGGAGAGCTCTGCCCGCAGGCTGCTCGCCTTGACTCGGCATCCCTACACAAAAGAGCCCCTGTAAGAAGAGCATCATGAGTGAAAATGGGAGGTAGCAGCTCTGTTTCAGTGCAGCTTTAGCAGTGGCATCGTGCTCCCAAGGGGTGAGAGCTCAGGGTCCCACCTCACAGAGAAACACAGGGACCCCCTTTCCAGATGGCCTGTTGCAGAGCAGTCTGTGAGAACAAGCCATCACATCACGTGCCCAGACTGTACCTGCTGCACCGTTACAGGGGAGTAAAGCAAACGCAAGTGGGGCTTGGGGATTTTTTTGTACGTACCTCCTCTTAAAGGTAGTGAGAGGGAACAGAGAACAGCCGAGCCTCGCCGCAAGCATTTTTGGCAGAGCTCATCCTTGCCTTCCCCTCTCTCAGTTTGAATCCCAGGCCAGTGAAGTCAACAAGAATTTTGCTGCTGACTCCAACCTAAGCCAGGATTTCCCCTTGTTTCCTAACTGACTCTTCATCAGATCCTTTTATATAGTTGAGCTGGGATGCCGAGGATTCTGTCTCGGCCTCATCCTGCCACGAGATGGTATTAAAATATTGGATGCCGTTGAGAAAAGCTGTCTGCCCCAGCCAGGCACCGCTTGCTTCCCCTGCCAGGAGGCTGGGCTGGGGTGGGCAGGAGTCGCCTTCAGTTTTTAAGTTATGATCACAGCATCGTATCTAAGTCAAGCATTTTGCTATGCTTTATTAATCCAATTAAAATCCTTCACATTGCTACCTTCTGGTGTGGCTTGCTTGGAATTTAGTATACTGCTTGAATTTGGTGAAAAGTTTTTAGGATCACAAAATACTTATTCTTTTAAGGGACTGTTTAAAAAGAATTATCCTGGTACAACCCATCCTGCTTCTTTGTCAGTAGTCCCACAGCCTAATGAAATTACTTGTTATGAAATTTTACATGTCGAGCCATGTTGACTAGATCCTTTCACGCATTTTGAAATACACGTAGCACTACAGCAAAGGGGAGCATGGCAAAAAAGGTGACAGAGAGAAAAACAATTAAACAGAAAAACTTCTCACTTCAAAATATTTGGTGTCTGAAGTTGCAATGTCTGAGCCGTTACCAATGCCCTCCAAAGCTCTCATTTAAACGATCTGGTGCGTTCATAAAACCTTACCAGCAGGACACGCTGCCCCCAGAACGCACATTCGCTCCCACCGATGCGTACACAAAGCCCAGGTCCTGCCCGCTCAGGAAGGAGCCGACCCCCGCTCAAAGCAATGGCTGCAACACCTTTACCTGCAGAGACGAGGAGGAAGAGCACACAATGGACCTTCATCATCCCGGCTGCCTCTTGCTGCGGTCATACAGACCGGGGCGCGCACAAAGCGCCTTTAAGGTCTCTTCAGAGGAGGGCTGTGCTGCCTCCCGCCAGGGTGCTGGCAAAATATAACCACCGCGGGATTGACTTACAGCACCTGTTTTTGGGAATGACAGCTGAGGGCCGCTGCGCCGCCGGGGTGGAAACGGGAGCACAATGTGTTTCACCGGTCAAGTATCTTCTGCAGTTTACAGAAGGTTGTTTTTTCTAAGTGGCAATGCAACCTGTGACTTAACAAACAAATAAATAAATAAAAATAAGAAAGGATTATCTGCAGAGTAACTGAACGTCTCAGTGAGGTCTCAGAAACTTCCCGAGCTGGAGACGCAAAGCTGCGCGTCACCCTCTGTGACCAGAGCGGCTCGCCAGATTTGGGGTTTTGTTCTCCCGGGGAAAACAGATCGCACCATTGATCTCTGCTGCGCCCTCACCAGCGTACGGACTGCGCGCTGGGGTGAGGCTGCTCCCCGTGCGTCGCAGGTGCGTGAGAAATCTTCGAAGAAGTGAACAAATACATTCAAGAGAGACCCATCTCCGTGACTCTACAGGGATTTTCAGAAGGTACTCAGTAGAGTCCCCTCCTTGAAAGCTGTTAACTAACCTAAGTAACCTGAAGTGAGAGGGAAAACCCTCCCATAGATACCTATAGACTTACTGAACTGTGAAAGGCGAATGGTAGGAACACATGATCGGTTTCTATAGTAGGGCAGATCCAGTGGATTCCTGCAGGGCATGCTAGTGCTTGCTCATTACTGTCATAAATCACCTGGAAAAGGGGTGAAAAGTGAGGTGTTTGGTAATAATACTCAGTTATTCAGGCTTGCAAAGAAAATGACCAACTGTGAAGAATTCTTATATATATACACACATACACACACACGATGACCTCCTCTGAGCTCACCGATATCACTCAGGAACAAAAATCTTGAGTTAGAGAGTTCTGTGAAGTGCTCAGCAGTGTGAGAAAAGCAAGTCCATCAGTTCCTAGGAAAGGAGATGAAGCGAACAGGAAAGATGCCGTTATAAATCCACAGTGTCTTGAGTGCCCTGTGCAGTTCTGGTCCTCTGGTTTCAAAAGGAGGCTTGGAAAAGGCCCGGGAGAAAGTGACAAAGACACCCACGGGACAGACTGGCTTCCCTACCTGGCACAGATAGATGGTATGAACCTTCAGCCTATGAGAGAGGCCAGAGGGAGAAAGGGCTTTGGTAGGGTCTGTAAAATCCAAAATGGTCTGGAGAAGGCAGATTTGGATTCACTCACCGTCCCAGTGCAACAAAGTAGAGGGCATCGAGGGAAACTTAGAGTTGGCAGGCTGAAACAAGTCACTCCTTCACACAGTATGGCCGCAGCGGAACTCGGTACCGCAGGAGTGTCTGGTCGCCAGAGGTTTGCGTGTATTCAGAAAAATCAGTTGGATAAATTAATTTCATGCTGTTAAATAAAAAAAAACCCCGAGAAGACTGTCACAGAAGTCCCAGAGTCGCAAGCCACAGGAAGCTGGCGTAGCGTCCTGGGAAATACCGCTAAACGCTTAAGCTGTTCTTGCACTTTTCCCTAGGCACCTGCTGTTTGGCGACAGGACACTGGACTGGGTGACCTGCCACAACCGTTCTTGCGCACTGCTCCAAATTTCCTTTTCCAGAAAACATTCCCCACAAAAATATTTTGCAGCTTTGCCTCTGGGTGACACCAGACATACTTTCTATTTCTTGTGGATACCCTTTGTGCTGTCTGCTAGCTGGTTTGGTGTTTCATGCTGGATGCCTTTATCATTAATAATACTTTTTTTTTTAAATGGCTTCCCCTCACCCGCCCCCCTCCATGGATTCAGCATTTACATTTATCCTCCAGTAAAAACTCTCCACCTACATAACCCCGGCCTTGCTCCTGGCCTGCGCCTCGGCCAGCAGCCCCCATTGTTGCCGCTATCTTATTTCAAACAAGCGGCTGGCTGCTTCCAGCCTTTATCCCGGGCCGGGCAGCTGCCGTGCGCAGCGGAGATACAATTGCATGGAGGCATTGCGGGAATGCTGATGATGCCCCTCCGGATCCTCTCGGGGTCTCTCAAAGCATTCCTGTCCACCCAAGGCAGGGCAGGCAGGTTCGCTCCGAAACAGATGGAGGAGAGTGTTACCACACTCTTTGGCAAATTATAGCTCCTGGGTAACGTAAGTTTCTGTCCCCCCACCAGAAAAGGGAATCAGCAGGATGCGGAATCCGTACGAGCCCCAGAAAGTCCGCAGCCTCCTCCTGCAGCCGGGCTGACCCGCGAACAGCCCCTGCCCGAGCGCCAGCTCCACCTCGCCGGCTGGAAGTCAGAGCTTGCGCTGGAAGAGGCGGGAGCAGGTATTTGGAGAAGGCCTTTGGGGAGCAACAGCCTGGCTGCAAGGAACGTTCACTGGCAGAGACACAAGACTCTTTCCCTCCCAAAAAAATGAAGGCAACCCGAGCTGCTGCGGTTAAATATGGACAGAGAAGTGAATGCTGCTTGTTATTAACGGGGGAATGTGACCCGTCATGACCGAGGTGAAAAAGCAAGGGGAGGGGACGAGCTATACTGAGTGCCTGAATTTGATCCATTGCTAAGACGGGGGGTTTTTTTGCCTTCAGAGTATTCAGAGATTTTTTTGACAAATGTTTTATTCCCACACAGAAAACCCCTTTTCACGTCTTTCTCAAGTCCAAGCATTCTGGCTTGGTTTGTGAGGCCCCCCCAGACCTCAGACAAACCCACTTCCCACCGTGCTAACCTGGCAGACCAGGTCTCGCTCATATTGACGGGAAAGCAGCAGCACTCACCGCTACCCGAATACAGGGCATCGCTCCTCCCATTCACGTACCAGGAGCAAGTGCTGCGAGAGCTTCTGCCCACTCCGGCCAGAAGGAAGTCAGCCGTGAACAAATACTACTGCAGATAAGTCTTTTGGGCAGGGTGATGTCATACAGCCACGTTACAAGTGAGCAGAACGCTTAATACTTTTGACAGAGTGAGGAATACAAGATTTTCACTGAAATCTTTGTCATAGGGTTGCACGCATAAATATGCAATGCCCGGCTAGAAAGAGCAGGTGCGGGAGCTCCAACGGCCGCAGGGACTGCAGAGCCTGCGTGGGGGAAGCAGAAGTGACATTAATAAAAAGAACAGATAAAAGGTAGATATTACATCAGGCAAATTAAGGGCACAAAAGCTGAAAAATAATAGCAGTGTTCATTTGGGTTTTTTTAGCTTCCAAATGCAGTATATGCATTTTTTAATGCATTTTGGCATCAGAAGAATGGCATTACTGGTGACAGTAGATTATGGCAACACTGGATAAGAGAAGGCAGGTGGTTAGACAAGTAATTTGTGAAATTGCCATGTGTTTGTTACCAGATTGCCCCTAGTTACAGGCAGTATGGCACACATTTCCCACTGGAAGCCCTCACCCGAGTCTGGCGGCTCCGCGCTGTTGCCAGCAGATGGCAAGAGACGGCTGGAAAGGATGCAGCGGGCACACGGCGGGCATTTGCGAGAACGATCGCAAACAGGCTCCTGCAAGAGCAACACAGAGGGAGTAAATATTTTCTGGGAGAAACGCATTCGAGGAATTAACGACAGTCTTGAGATGCTAATGGACTGGACTTCCCCTGTTTATTCCAGTGCCCATAAGAACATGCTAGGCATTAATATAAACATCAGTACGTATTGACAGCTAGAATTTAAATCCACAAATCAAGAAATTAAAAGTTGCCATCTTCTATAATGAGACACACCTCAGCCATCCTGCAAATATATTTTATCCCTATGGATGTTTGTAGCAAATTTGTTTTCAGCATATCCTTTCTTTGTTTTCTATTACACGGGCAAAGGAATTAAAAATACCAAAAACTCACTCAGAAGTGGTGATCTTAACCTCCGCAGTTACAGAGCTTACACGCTATAGCATAGACATGGTGCACATTTATCTAAACAGAAGGATGCTTCTGAAAATGGCTCTAGTCTGGAAAGAAAAGGAAAAGGTCCACAGCCAAATAGAGAAACCACGATCACAAAGCACATAGATCAGCGGCACAAGTGTTAGCGTATTGCAGGTGAGGAGAAACACTGCTCCCCTTTAAAGGGGCATCGATGCTCACGGCCAAGCTGCTCCGATAAAAATGACACTGGTAACAGACACCGATTTACCCGGCCTGAGCGAGGCGTGGGCAGCAGCGAGGACGGAGGCTGGCGATAACTGCAAACACCATGGGCTGAGATGACCGGCACAAGCTGACCAGCACGAAGTGCCGGAGGAATCGGTAAGAAGGCTGCAGCTTCACGTTGCCTTTCTGTTATGGAAACTCTAGGAAACCAGCCCTGGAGTTGAATAAAGTTGCTGAATAAAGTAGTGGTAAATTAACCTCCAGCTATCATCCCTGACAAGGTTGCTTCTAGGGCTCCTATCCGAGGACTAGGGCTTATCTCTGGCACCTAGGAGAGCCAAACAAGACAGCGAAAGAGGACAAGTCCATTAGACGTGATGTTTGCTCTGCCCTGCTCCTACAGGCCACCCCATCAGCACAGCAGCTTGCATGAGCCACGCTAGAGTGGCAAGGACAGCAAAGGGACAGCTTGGCTGGTCCATGCCCTCATGAAGACTTTCCTGCACAGCAAGACTCCTCAGATACTCTGCTTCTGTGGCCAGGAAAATCTCACTTACACTTGGATGCAGTGAGATGACACCTGTATTAAAGTTATTAAAAACTCTGCCCTTTCCGAGCAGCACAAATCACCGGCTAGAAAATGCACTCAGCCTGGTACAGACCACTACTACTGCCTCTTACTGCAGAAAAAAATCCCATGTAAGAGATATGTCCTAGAGATATTAAAAGACGGGGAAAAAGCAATTTGATCTGAACTGCTACTCTACAATTGCAACAGGAACCCCATCATCCCCGTGCCCAGAAGCACTATTCCACCAGCGCCCAGTGTCAGCAGCACATAACTGCACAGACGGGGTTAGCGAGGGAGAAAGCACACCCAGGCTTCGCTAGATTTAAACGTGCTTGGATGACGGCGACAAACTGGTGCCCAGCCAAGCGGAGGTTCAGCACCTGCAAAGCCGTTCTTGCAGTTTGCTCTGAACTTCGTCTGCAGCCGCCAGGCAGAAGTTTCCTCTCTGCAGACGCAGAAAAACTCTGCGAGGCACAAGCCTGACAACCGATAGTAAAACTGGCCAGGGACGGCGGCCTGGGTGTCAAAGCGGGGACTGCCAGCTCTGCCACCTCCTGGCAGTGGAGACATCCAAGGCAATGTTTAAGCAAGCGCTGGGCTCCCAGGTGCTCTCCTGGAAGTGTCTGCCTCTGGAGATGTCATTATATCGTCATATTATATTTTGGGTGCATGCTCTGATGCTGATTTGCTTTTGTAAGTATATAATTGAGTTACTACGAGTGCAGAAAGTAGAGCCTGGCATTGCCCGACTTCTGGAAATGCGCGTATATCATATCGTACCCCTATCCCAGTTCATACACTGGCTTTCGTGAGTGGGACCACAGGCAGCACGTAGCCTGAAGTATACCTCTGGGTGCTCACATTTACACGTTTGAATGCACATACCTGTTTTTAAATGCAGATGATTCTCCATTGGAGTAATTGCAGTACAGACTGTTCAATTTTAGACTTATATAAAAGCAAGCCGCTTGTTCAGCTCCTAGGAGGTCTGAAACATTTTGGCCAGTACTCTGTAATTCAAAGTTTTCCTGAAGACATTCTAGGGGGAGCTCCACTACACAGCCAGTGGAAAGAAGAACTGGCAATGTGGGAAGTATGTTTTAACGCTTAAAAGCTGCTGCACTGGTTAGCTGCTCCTCTTACCCAGTTCACGGGACGGGGGGGCAAGAAAATATAAAAATCACATTTTAGTTCTTAACTGACACAGGCTCTGCTCTGATTGCTGGCCCATAAGGATATGATTGACCACAACCCTTTTGCAATGTCACCACTCCCAAATACAAAAGCAATTGACTCCTGGAACGTGGAGCACCCCACAGCACATTCCCCACATAGCCCCGGCTACGGGAGGAGAGCACAAACATCCATCTGGAGGTCATCGGCTTCCCGTGGAGCGCTCGCACCGCGGCGGCAGGCAGGCGTGCTAAACCATCCGCATCACACCTGCGTAAGTGCAACTAGGATAAACTTCTGCGACCCCGAGAACGCCCCCGTAACCCCACAAGAGCCCTGGGATATCTAGCTTTCAGGTGCAGATTCTCTCATTGCTGGTATTAGCTGGATAAACATGCAGAAACAAGTTTATTTGACTTTTAATTCTGCAATTAGGCCACGTGGCATAGCACTCTCTCCCTTCGCACACAGCGCTTCCCCTCCCTAAGCCCTCGCTGATCCCAGAAAACACTAACCGGAGATCTCTGCAAAGCATCCCTCTCACCTAGAGCTGCAGCGGCTGCCTTTAAAAAGGCAACATTTGCCTCGCTGTGCTATCTGAGCCACCACCGTGTTTTAGCGCAGGAAACACCGTCCCCTCCCCGGGCTGTCCATCAGCTCCCCGGGACGGATTTCTGCTCCTGCACATGACACGCTTGGATTTGTTGATGTGTGCTTTACCCAGGACTGACCTCATGCCAAAATACGCACTTTTATTGCTTATGTTGGGACCCTTGCCAACACACACATAGCATTTTCTTGGTAATTAATGGAAAATACTGACTTCTGTGGTTCCTGGTGTGTAGCTCTCACCTGTCACATGAAGTTTGTTTTGCCTCCTTGGCAGGCTGCAAGATCCTTGCCATGTTCGTCTTCTGCGCTGGACAGCAGGGAACCTACAAGCTTGTGTTTATAACTGATAAAACAGAAAAACAAAAACATACCCTAAACTCAAGAAATGCCTTCAGAGTGGTAACTAAAGTATTAGAAAATCCACTTTTGGAGTATATTTTGCAGTGCGTGGCAGCTCTGGGTTCCCGCAGGAGGGGCAGGGGCTTGCAGCGGCGAGGCACGTTTGGGTGGGACTGAGGGCCGGGCAGAAGTCGGGAGGTGATTCCCACTCCTCTGACAGCCCACGCTGACTTTGCACTCGGGAACACACGTGAAGCCAGATTCCAGATTTCCCTGCTCACCAATATTTGGGATTTGACAGGAGTTCAAAACACCACACTCCAGACATTTGGGGGAATATCTTGGTAAACACACAACGCAGCGAGGGGAGCAACGTCAGCGCAACACGAGCAGTGCAGGAGCACAAGCAGGACACGAACAGCCACAGAGCAGGAGCACAAGCAGGACACGAACACCCACAGAGCAGGAGCACAAGCAGGACACGTAACAGCCACAGAGCAGGAGCACAAGCAGGACACGTAACAGCCACGTAAGAGAAGTCGGCATTGAAACGAAGGGCAGAGTTCCAGCTTAACGATTCTTAACGATGCCTAGTTTTCAGATCAGCCCAGTTGTGAAATTCATCCTCCTAGCAGACGAAGGCCACATCTACACCAACTCATCCACAGCCCTCGCATTTGCTTTTTGTTTCCAAGCAAACAGTCAGCATTCCCATACAGCAGCTCCCAGCGCGGCACGGCCAGCGGCTCTGCGGAGCTAGCAGCCTTTTGTGTCCAGGTGACAGGTGTCATTCCGTACGGCGTCCAGCCAGTCCCTACCGCCTTCACTAAAAAGGCGGAGAAAACTCCACGTGACCGTTTTATGTGGTCAGTTTTCGTGACTACCTCAGGCAGTTAATTCTGAAAACTTTGTGGTATCTTTCCTTTCTTCTCTTTCTGTGCCCTCTGCGCTTGCGGTTCGCTGGAGATGTACTGGGATGGGTACTGGGAGGGATGCTCCACTGGCAGCTGGCTCTCCAGGAAGGTTATGACAGCAGCAAGAGCCTCATTTCTCTGACTGCTTCCCGTGTACCGACATGCCAGTGTAACGAGGAAAAAAGAAAAAAAATATAGATCAACATGTCACAGACCATCAGTGCCATCCAGCAGAGACAGGTGGAGAGAAGATAACATTTGCACTGGTTGGTTATTCTTAGTGTCTCTTTAATTAAACATAAGCAGACTAAAAAGAACCAAAGAAATGAAGAGGGAGATTTGGGCCATTTAAATCTTTTCATGATGCAGAGGATGCAATTTCCATGTACGTTGCAAACATTCACCAGCAGACAGGCTAGCTGCCTTCCATCCCACCGCAGAATTAACGTCCCCCCAAGAGGCGGGCAGGTGCCGGGTGGGATGCCCTGCTCTCACCCTGCCGGCCTCCGTCAGACCGCTACGGAGACAGCGGGAGCGGTGCCGGTACGGCCACGCTGCTCCTGATCCCTGCCTCCCAGGGGCGACGGTCGCTTGGGAAGCTCTCGGCCTGCGCTGTTAGGTGGAGCAAAGCGTTCGGTCTGTCGCCTTCGCCTTCCAAACCGTATTTGCCTCTCGGTTTGTGATACTGAAAGGAGTCTTTGACTGGAGCCCAAGGAAGGCTTAGGAGGGGGGTTTAGCTAGGTCAAAGCTCGCTGCTGAAGTTACTCGTAACAGAAGGAAACTTGGGAGTAGGTGCACCGGTAGATTAGTTTTCCATTCTCAATTAACACTATTAGCAAACTGACACGATTGCTTAGGAGTGAGGCTAAGCCTGGTACCAGAGCTGCAGATGGAAAAGGGAACATTAGTGGGGATTTTCCTCCCACCAGTGCAAGAGAAGGAGAATGTCAGATCCCTCCTAATGCTGGGAGAGATTTCCAACCCAAGGATGGACACAGACCGTGGAACAAGCCAGCCCACGCTTTCCACAGCGGTACCTCCAACTCCTTCTTCAGCCTCCTCCGTTGCCGATATCCTCACCAGGCAGCGCCAAGTCGCTGCTTTGCTGTAACTTCAGACCAATCCTTCTTGGTTCACATTGCAGAGAGAGAACTCCAAAGCAAGCCGTGGGCAGAGCACAACTCTTCCTCCAAGGAGGGGGCATGAAAGAGCTGTAGAGACTCAGTATTGCATCACATGTGAAATGATTAAGAAGGGTGAGCATCTGGATTGCTGCACAGGGACTGTCGGCGTTTTTTTCGAACAAGATTGAAAACCAATGTATCCACTGTATGGTAACACATTTGGAAATGATGCCTTTTCTCTGAAAGGCAAGATTACGTGTGGGCTGGGGAGCTACTTCCAGGAGCAGTTTTCTGTGAGGAGGTGATTTGCAAGTGTCATTGCAACTCACCGAGGCAACAGCTTGCGGCAGATGCTACGACTCCTCCACGCGTATTTGATTATTGCCCTCTGCCTACTTTTAATAAAGGTGCTCAGCTGGGCTTTGAACCTCTTTTTTTGTGAGGTATCTTGTACTGCACCACGTTGGTGGTGGCTAACCCACCTTGCAGCAACCTCAGTGCACCTGAATTCCAGTAGTTTCCTGGAAGATGTCATGTGAGAGTTATTGCATGGTAGCGTCCTGGTTTTGGCTGGGACAGAGTTAATTTTCTTCCTAGTAGCTGGTATAGTGCTGTGTTTTGGATTTAGGATGAGAATAACGTTGATAACACACTGAAGTTTTAGCTGTTGCTAAGCAGTGCTCATACTAAGTGAAGGACTTTTCAGCTTCCCAGGCTCTGCCAGCGAGGAGGGGCACAAGGAGCTGGGAGGGGGCACAGCCAGGACAGCTGACCCAGCCTGGCCAAAGGGACATTCCATACCATAGGATGTCACGCTCAGGATATAAACTGGGGGGGTTGGCTGGGGAGGGGGTGTTGCTGCTCGGGAAGGGGCTGGGCATCAGTCAGCGAGTGGTGAGCAACTGCACTGTGCACCACTTGTTTTGTATATTCTCTTACTATTATTATTTTCTCTTCCTTTTCTAGCCTATTAAACTGTCTTTAAGCGGCTGTGTGGTGCTTAGTTGCTGGCTAGGGTTAAACCATGACAGGTACAAACAACATATGTCCAGCATCATGATGCTGGAGAACAGAAAGGGGCTAAAAGAACAAAAAGCAATTCAAGGAATCTCTCCCCTTCCCCTTTCTGAGAACAGAGCAGGTGCTGGAGAGGAGCAGTGAGCAACAGCATCGTGCTACGCTAAGTTCTGGGTTTAGTGAGTGATCCTTCAAGTAAGCTTTAGGATACACCACCTTATGAATATTAATCTACAAAACGAGTTATTTTAATGGTTTGGACAATCCTATTTGCATTACTGACACAGTTAGTAATAAGGCATGAAAATAAAGAGGGAAAGAGAAACGGCTTAGCGTTCAAACTCTAGGCTTGATAGCAAGAAGCAAAAATTACAGGCAACATAGTGCTTGAAAATGAATCCTGGTTGGCTGCCAAATGTATTTTTCAAAACAATGCCTAATTGCCTCAGGAAATACATTAATCAAAGGCTCCCAGAGGCCTAAGAACTGTTTGCTTCAATCCACTGAGGCAGAGTAGCAATAAAGACCCGAATAATGCAAGGAGCTACGTATGTCCTTGAGACAAAATACGTACACGAGAAATAGGAAAGGATACCTAACTAAAAGCTCTTCAACAAATTCCTTGAGCAGCTTACTGACATCACTCCTGGGAGAGACCAAGTGAGAAAAAACACTACTCTGACCATGAAACCAGCAACAGACATTAGAGAAGTTCATGAATCACGCTGTCCAAATTGAGAGGTAGAAGGTGGCATCGAGAAGAGTATCTCTGTGGTGTGGCCCGGGTCACACAGCGAGCAAATCAGGCCAGCACGAAGCAATGACCGGTCTATGCAAGGGCTCTGGAGAACGGTATAACCTGAAACGCCCACGGCTGGAGGCAAAGCGCGCTGAAGAACTGAAGAAGAGTTGGATCGCTTGATGCGTATGCAAGCCTTCCTCCTCTCGGCACATCGGCCCAGGGGCCTCGGATCCTGTTGGAGGCAGAGCTCGCAGCGCTGACCAGCCCGGCGCTGCGGAGAGGGGACCCTGGGGAGGGTTGCAATAACAAGCCCCGCATCCAGCTTCTCTCGCCCTGCTCTCGGGCACACGTCCTCTGCCATTTACTTACACTCCTGCTAGCACATGACCGGAGCAGAAGGCACTCTTGGCTTACATGGTTTGCTCAGCAATCGCTTTAATCCACAACACATCTCCTAACCCTCCTTCTCTCGCATTACATAAGCTTGCCAGGGCTGATGTGCAGTTGCTAAGCAGTAATTTTGCATGACTAAAAAAGAAATCCATGATTGCTAGGTTCACTAAATGTTTTTTTCCCTTATTGCAATATAATTATAGCTATAACGAAAACATTGCAGAACATTCATCAGCATGCAAAAATTAGGTCAGGAACAGAAGGAGTATATCATATATGCCTTTTAGAAGCCTTTACTTCTTCCTTTGCCATTAGAGGGGGAAAGGCAGGAAAAGTTTGGTATTGCAGAAAATCATAACTAACAGTTTTTTCCATCCTGTCAGCTCATCTGGCATAAACAGAAGTTTGCATTCTTGCTTCAGAAGGCAGCTTGCTTCCCTCATCGCAGCGCTCTTCTAAAGCCTCGTCACAGCTCCCCGCGTACGGCCGCAGCACCCTTTTCCCCTTTTCCCCTTTTCATCCTAAAGCTCCTAATTATGCCCTCAAGAACTGTCCTAAATATCTTTTTTCTCCAATAGTTCTGACATTTAACTTTTGCTAGACATACATTTTTAATAGTTATTCACTAACTCCATAATTTTTAATAATTTGGCCTTCCTTTATCCACGTTGAAGACTTGCTTTCCCTCGTACTCGTGCAAGGTCCCGACTGCGACCAACTCGTACTGCCTGCCGGTGCCCCTCATTTCTTCCTTAGAAGTCCGAAGAAGTAGTTTTTCTTAGTTTGATCCTTTCTTTCCCATCTTTGACTGTGGCCGACTGCCTTTTGACAAGATGTCGCCAGCGAGGAGGCCCCGGTGTCTGCCCAGCCCCACGCTGTGCTGTAGACACGTCCCCCGCGGCACTGGGGACAGTAAGGTCAGCTCCTGAACTACAGATAACGCGCCTTCGCCGTGGAAATGAATTCCTTCAGAGAACAAGGCAGCTTCGTGATGCCCTTTACTTCTTATAGGCCTATGTTATTTATTGTATTGTCATTTAACTAATACAAATACTAAAAATACTAGTTTTCTGCATTTAATTAAAAATTTGAATAAATGTAACTGAAATCATGTAATTGCTTAGGAAAAATAATCATGTAATTGCTTATGAAATCATGTAATTGCCCATGAAAAGTATCCTCCTGGTTAGCAAAATGAAGTACCAAATTCACTGCAAAGACAACATTTATTTCTGCGCTACCCGCTTTAACGGTTACCGCCCAGGAAAGATCGGAGTTTCATTAGGACAGTAACAAAGACAAGATTAAAATGGAGGCTTTGCCTACGCCCTTAATGCAAAATCACGATTAAAGAGACTCCAGGGATTCAAAGTCAAGCAAGTACTTCACTGACCGTTGGGGTCCCCCATCCCTCGCTCCTGCCCCTCCCGCGACACCCCACCTGCGTGACACCCCACCTGCGTGACACCCCCACCTGCGTGACACCCCCACCTGCGTGCCTGAATCCGAGAGGCGCTCTGCGGGGGCGGTTCTGTCCCGCGGCGGGCGAGCAGCGTGCTTACCAGGCACCGTCAGCCTTAAGTATTTGAATATTGAGATTGTTTGGTGTTAAACGCATTCTGAAGTTTTATCGTCACTTGGCACGCAGTTTCCGTCATAGCTCACCAGAATTTGAGACGTGGGGAAGATAAAGCGTGTGTATTACGGCAGGGACTCGGCTGCCTGACCTCGAAGCCCCCGTGCCCGGTAGCTGTGGCAACTTCTCACGAGGGAGCTCTCAGGGGAGGCAGCGTATAGGCATTAAGGAAAGTTACGTTTCTTGAGCTGAGCATTTGGGGGGTTTGGTTTTTCTTTTTTTCTCCAGTTTGTCAGCAAACTGACTGCTCTTCTCTCAGCAGTGGATCCCCATTTAGGTTTTCTTCTTCCCTGCAGGAACTTCCATGATCCTAAGTCGCGTGTTAAACTGCTGGGAAAAAAGGCATCTCCAGCAGCAGACCAGTGCTTGGTAGCCACTAACACACCTTCCTTGCCCTGCATGCATTGGGGAGATCGACTATCCCCAGGGCGAATCTAGGCTTGGTATTTGGGGTGTTTTTTCCCTGACTCTGCTCCAGCTTTGCACCTCTGTGGCCATCGCTGCCTCTAAAGGCAGTCGAAAGCACCTGTAAAGTGAGGGGAGCAGCTACTACCGTCAGCAGCACCCATCTGCTGCTGCACCAAGATGGAGGAGCTGGATACTCCACATAAGAAGAAAATGTAATTATCCTAATTACTCCTATTTACTCCATGCTTCCTGCTATACGCTTTAGAAGTGGGACTTCAACGACCCGATTCAGGTTTGCTTGCACAGCAATGGGGAACAGCAGGTGCCTTTCGCCCAGGTAAGCCGAGCGCTCCTCCGGCTCACCGGGGCTGCCAAAGGACACGGGGTGCCACCACCACAGCCAGAGCTGCCGAGGCACAGCCCTGCCCTTCCCTGGCCGTGCCCCGTATCAGCTGCAAGGTGCTACTGCCGGGTGGCCCGAGAAGAGGATGCTTTTGCCGTGGCCGGCTGCGGTGGCGTTAGGTGGCAGGGACAAGCATGCAGCAAGTAATGCAAACGCTGCAGCGCAACAAGCGGGTCAAACGTGTGCGCGTAAAACCTTGCCTGCGTTATTTAGAAAGAATCCTACCTCCTGATCACAGACCTGATGACACAGGAGTGCTGCTACGCCAAGGAGCCGAGAGCTGGTTGCAGCGATAGGACATTGCAAAGGGCCAGCCAGAGCCCCAGCGTCCCTGCGAGGTGCCCTGGAAGGGAAGGCAGGAGCCTGAGGACGGGGATACACAGGGCCGTTAGGCGACACAGGAGCGAGGGGACGCGTCGCGTGCCGTCGAGGCGGCGGGGGGAAACGCAGTATGTTTAGGAGTTGGCTTGGAACAAGGTAGCAGTGAACATATGTGGCTGCTGGAGAGCGCAAGGCAGATGTGACTGGGAAGCATATGGGCCACTGCTCTTGGGCTGGCGGGGGGCAAGGCTGCGGTCTGAGACTTCCAGCTGTGCCAGTTCATCGGGATAAATAAAGTGATAATGTGCACTAATTAATACAGGAGTTACAGCAGCAAGTCACTTTTAGTACTACAGAAGATTAAAAAACCCCCAAAACACAAACCCCAAAAGATACTTCAGATTCTCTCAAACCCTCCCCCGGCTCTGCCTCTCCAGCAGCCCCCAGCCCAGAGCAGTGCTCCCCACGCGCTTACCAGCGGGCACCCCCAGCTTCACCCTCTCCTTCCTGGGGTCCTTCGTTCCCCACTCCCAGGGGAGCTGCAGGAGAGCCGCCTTCTCCCCTCTCCTCTCCTGGCCAGGCATGTAGGGAATGGGGTGGGATACAGGGAGGCACCTTATTGCTGACAGGGAGGGAGCACAGCTGGTTGCAATGGCCAGGGGATTGTTCCTCCTCCTCCTCCGGAGGGTGTTGGCTGCCTGAGGGGAGGGAAAGGCCAAAACTTCCACGCTGCCCAAGCAGCCTCGCTGGCTGCTCTCCTTTGGGGCTGGTGTTAGGGAAGGTGCCCAACCAAAGCATCTCCCTACTCCTACCATCTCATCGTGGCTTTCATCCCTGCTGGTCCCACACTCCCTCCCTCCTTTCCCCTTCTTTTATTGCCAGCCCCTGCCTCCCTGAGGGCAGCTACGCCACTTTTCTGGGACCTGCTGCTTCCTTCTCACGTCTCTTTTCTATCCCTGTTTACCCTGGTTCCTCTGCTCTGTCTTGTGCCGTGGGGTTCTGCTTTCCTTGATAATTAGACATTTCCACTGTTCGTCAAAATGATTAGGCTCCAAAGCATTCCTCCAAAGTTTTGAATGGAACCAATGTGCCATTTGCAGTTGATCTCCTCTGATGTTAGTATTTTCCCACGCACAAGGCAAGGAAGAAGGAGAGCCAGGTGGGTGACATGGAGACACCGTTCGGTCCCAAGCAACGCCGCTGCCTCGTCTGCCGCTCCCGGCTGCAGCAGTGCCGCCAAAACCCTAACAGCAGAGGGAGCGTTTAGAGTTAGGACGGTTACAGCACAGAAAATTCTAATAATGCCAAACCAAACTCCCTGGCAATACCATTTTTTTTGTTTGGTGGAAATTGTAGAAACTGAGAAATTAAGATTTGTAAGGACTGCAAACCATCCCAGCGCGAAACTCCACGTGCACCCACCTAGGGACGGCTCCTCAAGCGCTCCTGGGCACAGACCGTCAGCGGATGGAGCGTGTCCATCAGAGCGGCTGCAGCAGGGGAGTTTTTATGCATTGCTTGATCAGAGCCAACAGAGAAATTGTTTGTAAGTTTGGGGCACTTTCCCTTCATGTGGTGTCACGGTCGAACCCCAGCAGGCAGCTAAGAAACGTTTGCAGGGCGGGCCAAAGGGCTCGCGCCAGAGCTGAGTGCTTCGAGCGCAAAGCAAGCGTTCTGCGATATACCTGCACTCGAAATTCAGCCGTGTATCCATCTACTCCGGGCAGCTAAACTGCAACGCCAGTTCGCATGTAGGTAAATATAACAGCACATATACATTAAAATATGAAGTAGCAGATGGCTTGACAATACTTTTTTGGTTTGTTTAAGAGCTCTGAAGCATTCTTGAGGGGCATCTCGGACAATGAAGAAAGAAATTTTTAAATTAAAGAGGGATTTGTGGGAACCTTAGCAAGTGTCAGGCTCTGAAGTATTTAGATCAGAATGGCGCTGTCAAAACCAGTAAAATCCTAACGCGCTTCTTTTAAATCAGAGGTTGTTCAGGGTTAAAGTGCCAATGGAAACATTGAAACAAACTATTTGTGAAACATGTTTGTAAAGTAAAACTAAATAGCTTAATGTTAGAGTTCTAAAAGCAAAATTTAATAAATTAATATATGCATGCCAGATAAAAATACAAAATTACAATTGAAATAGCAATAATAATAAAGGAACACTGCTCAGCATTGCAGATTTCACTGCAACCACCATAAACATCATGGAGAATTACTTAAAGTAACATTTAAAGTACACATTTTGTTTCTGTTAAAAACAAATTGCTATATGATGAAAAAACTGAAAGAAACCCAAGAAGAAATCAGCCCCCAAAGTGGCAGAGAATGATACGAAATGTCAATAAACTGCCAGAGGCTCCATTTCATGTAAGTCGTCCTTCTTTTTAGTATCAGAAACCAATTACATAGAACATAAAAGCAAATCCACAACAGGTTTACACGGAGAAACATGCTGAATTACAATCACAAACTATCCAGAACAAAGATGCTGCACCAGTTTCAGTTGTTTTCTTCATGGAATGAGTCTCACCAGAACAGGGAGAACAGGGAGCAAATCATGCAATAGCTTTAGGCTTTTTGTTTCTTACTTCAACATGATAAACACCCAGGATTACTAGTACTGGAAAGTATGTGTTAACCTTTTTCAACATCAGCTGAATGGCACTACAGAAACGCAAAGAGGTCCTTCATTTTTATCCTGAATACATCGAAAGCTCTAGCAAATACGGAATTCAGCGACAAGAGCCATTAAATTACTTTAAAATATTCCTTCATCCATAGAACACTGTTGCTTCCTTTTTTATTACAAAACCCCCAAAATATTCAAAATAAAATGTCTTCATTTTTTATAAGCATCTCCACCACAAGTCTCTGATAACGGATGTCATTCAACGCAGCCATCGCATCCAGTTCTGGCGCCCTCATAAGAGTTGGTCCAAAAACTATGCCCAGGTTCTCTGCACTCATCAGATTCTCCTTTTCATGGAGTGTTACTCTGCAAAAAAAGGACAGTGTTTTTCACATTCCTTCCATGCCAAACTATGCCTGCATATGCTTGACAACCAGGGAAACCGGACAGAAATGTTTGCCGTTCCCCAAAGCCTAGGAGAGGCTGCCGTTTCCAGCAGGATAGATACGGAGGCGCTGGGTGAAACACTCAGAAGCGAGTGAGAGCAAACGCTGCGCGGGTTTACGGCGAGTCAGGTGTCTCTGTCCTCCCACCACACACACAGACCACGTTTACTTGCAGGAGGGGTCGGTACTCCGTGGCGAGGGAGGGGGCTGAGGGGAGAGTTCAGACAAATCAGAACAATTTCGCTTTTGTTCTTTACAGCGGCACCGTTTGGAGGCCGTTCCTACGGGGAGCAGGCCGCGTTTATTACGTTAGCAGTTTTCTGGTCACTAGAGACGTGCTACTGTGCCCGCCCAGGTGGGATTCTGCCCAGGCTCCCCTCGTGACATGGCTCCACGTGGTCACACTGGTCCCCTCGCATGCATACGACAGAAATGGGGGTGAAGCACGTCCCGTGTGAATTCCCTGCCTTTAGGCATTACAGGCTACCTGTGCTAAGCTGGCCGCCTGGTTCCTCTTCAAGACAACTTACGTCCTGTGCTGCGTACCAAAAAAAGGAATTCATCGCTTTGAAACCGCCAGGGTCTCACTGCAACCTCACGTGCACGGCGGCCCGAGCAGGTGGCTAAACCTGTGCTCTGGCAGGCCCACTTCCACCCTTCCCTCTTCTGGGGCCCTTAGCAGCTGCCAAACAGCCGACCCCCGCTCAGGGGAGCCTCCCGCCGCCTGGTTCCCATCGGCAGAGGAGGAGGAGGTGGCAGGGAGGCCACGTTCTGCTGCTCCACAGGAATCCGACCTGTTCAGGGCCGAGGCCCTGCTGCGGGGCAGGTTTGCAGGCCACCTCCAGAAACGGGATTTGCCCAAGAATTATACCCGCAGGAGGGGCATCCTCTGCCGGGGCCCCTGCAGCAACACCTCTGCTCAGCAAATGCCGGAAGGGTCGCTGCTGCCCAGCCATGAGGGTCTCCGGCGTCATGGGATGGTATTTCTTAGCGTGGGCTCAGAGGCAGCCGGTGCTCTCCGGCGCTGCTCTGCCTCAGCACGGAGAACGTAGGGCCCCGCCGGGGGGGACGGGAGGAGGACAGCCTGCCTGGGGTGTCCTGACGCTGAGCGCGCCCATCGCTGCTGCCCGCTGCAACGGATGCAGGACACACACACGCGCCCGGAAGCCTAAGCTTCTGCCTTCATTTGTCGTGGTGCATCGCTTTGCCCAAGGAAACAAATTTAGATTATGCAAATGTTTTAATACACACTATGGTGTAAAGAATCCATAAGGATTCTCAGAAACAACTAAGAGTCCAGAGACAGCAACTGAACGGGTCTGGCTAAATTATTTCTCTGTTTACCACTATGGCATCTTGCATTGCATGAACAAATCCTTTGGTATACAAAAAAAAGAATGACAAGATTTTTCTTCCTTTTTTTCCCTTTTGCCTTAATTTTTATTTTAAAACAAGTCAGACTGATGTCTCCAAGCTGCTGTGTCTTCAGTCTGTAATTATTCCAGACAAAGAAGCTGTGTCTGATTACCTGAATTCAGCAGCAAGACAACAGCCTGTGGAGCACCACAGCTCTTTTTAGCAAATGTATTAAAAGGAAGTTTAAAAAAGAGTGAATTTTGTCACCCTTCTACCTTATCGTTCACCTATACTGGAAATACGATGTGCAAAAGCAACTTGCTAACTAGAGCAGCAACAGCTACTCTTGAGCAGCGTAAGGAAAAATTAACTTCACGCTTCATAAGCAGTAAGGTGGGGGTTTTTTTGTTGCCGAGTCTCTTTATCCCTGTGTGTTCTAAAACATCCATCCGAAATGTCATTGAAATAAAGGGACAAATCAGGCAGAAACCCTGTAGCTGGATTTTGCCTGAGGCACTCAGCAGAGTCAACATATTCCTACTTGTAGAAGAACTACAAAAGGAAAAAAACAGAAGACAGCTTAAAATAAAGTATTTTTCTAAGGAAAGGGAATGGTTCTTATATATTGACAGTAAGTTCATGTCACTTGAGAAACTAAAATGGATACCCTAACATGCCACATTGATTTTTTCCCTGCTTTCCTGAAACAAATAGAACCTGTGCTGTTGTACTGGATATTCATCCGTCACTCCCTCTCTAACAATTCTTCAGCCTACTGACCAACTTCAATCGTATCTTGGGGAGCAGGAGAAACCTCAGACAGAATTTATGCTCCTGCGGTTTTGAGAAGGTGGCAGGTGGAACGAGGGGCTCCATGCTGATGAGGAATGGCTGGCAGGCCTCACCAGATGTGTGGCTGCAGGGCCAATTAACACTGTGCCTAATTGGCCTCAGCTCAAGTCTAGTGTGCGCTGTCTTTTTTAGGGTGTCAGGGATGACCAGGGTAGACAAGACTTAGCAGAAAAAGACACCAGTCTATAGCCATTAAGCTGTATTAGTTCCTTGACCGGGGGTGACTTATTACTCCCAGAGGTACTAACGGCTTTTTTACCATAAATATTCACTGTAACCTTAGATGTAGTGCAAATTTGTTATGCAGATGACTTTTGTGCTTCAAAACTGTGGGGTTTTTTACTTATTTAATTTAAGTACTTTGCGAGTGCTTTAAGTGGGATAAAAAACAGTGTTTGGGTATTCGCTGTTGTGCAGACTATCATTCCCCGCTGCAGTCCGTCTCCAGGATTTGGTGGGCCTTGCCCAGACTTTTCTGGAGCTCCTAACATGGACTTTGCTAAAAATGAGTTTGGCTCACTGTTCTTTCTAGCTAGTCCACCTACCTCTTCAGATGTGCCATGAGATACCGTAACGTTTCACAGTGTGCAGGCGGCAGCAGTTTCAGCGCCTCATGGAGAATTTCCAGCTGTTCGTCCGGATCGGTGGTTTCTGAAACACAGATGTTCAACTGTCACCACATGTACAGCTAGAATTCACACACAGAAAGACAACAACGGTAGCCTGCAGAGGAGACAGGGACTCACAGTTCCGCTGGATTACTCATTTCCAGAACCTATCCAAACCTGACAGTGGAGGATTTGCCTGTCCAAAGAGGTGCTCAGAGCACAGTCAGGATGTGATTGGTTTTAGACAAAGAAAACTCCCCAAAGCAAACTGCACTCCACCAAAAGATTCCCTGTAGCCTACTAAAAAAAATTCCCCTGGCAATCCTTGCTGACTGGACTAGTTTCGCACAAATAATGTACAGGTGCAACCCAGGGACAGCAGAAGGTACTGGGAACTTTGCCATCAGCATCTTTGGCTGCGTCCATGCTACTTGGCAAAAGCCTTCTCCAGAGGAGCGGTAAGCCCAGCATCCGGCCCTTGTTTTCTACCCACGGCTACCTCACACCTTTCCAGGTGTGGCTGGTGTGACTGCTACATTGCAGAGATGCTTCAGGCAGCCAGGATGCTTGGCAGAGAGAGATGTTCCAGCTGGGTCCACTGCTGTGCTTGCAGGCTCACCGTCTGCGAGGCCAGCCTTGAAGGCAGCCTTAGGATGAGCGCTTATCAGTTTGTAAAAACACTCAAAATGGACACCTCTAGAAACAAATGACTTCTTATTTCTAAACATTTTTGTAAATCACCTTCTTTCTGGCAACACAAAACCAACAGACTTTAAATGTCACTGTCAAGTACTAGGGATTCACGCAAGATATACAAAGCGATGTAATCCATAATGTGTGATGAAAAGGAAGCATTCCTGGTGACAAAGAAAAATGTAACCATGATCACATAGCACCACGCCATCATGTCATAATGTGCAGTGCCCGTTTACTCCTGCAATCCTCACTAAATAGGGCATGCAGGGTAAGAGCTGATGGGACAGCTATTAAATGAACAGGCAAGTACTGCACAAAAAGGAGAAGAAAAGGCTGAGAATGAAAACCAGGAGGCAAATGCGTTATACTTACTTGCAGACTCTATAAACTTTGGGTAGGCATCATACGTGATGAGTGGAATTGGCAAATCCCTGAAGTACAGTTTAAGTGCACCAGTGATAATATTGATATCTTCATACATATTCACAGAAATATCAGCTTTTTCCCCATCTGTGTGGAGAAGGCACTGACATTAAAGCCTTGGAAATGTAAACAGATGTAAAAGAGCATTCAAAAGAAAAATAATAACTTGCTTAAGCAAACATTATTGAAAGGGACACAACTACAGATTTTGGCTTTTATGAGCAAAACAGAGTTACTCGGCTGTGAAGTTCATTGTTTCAGGGTGAAAACCTCAAGCCTTTTACACAGAAACCTATCCCTTCTTCATTTCAAATGATTACAAAAAATGCAGAGGTTTTTTTTTGAAAAAACCTGCCTGCCTGATCTCACAGTATCTACGTTGTAGAAATGTGTGGAAGTTTAGCTATTTCTGAACACATTGCGTTGCCAAACACCACATTTGTCAGCACTGAATGAGAAATTAAGGGAGTCTGGGAAAAAAAGAAAAAGGAAACCGAGTTAGTCCACATTTTATAGGAAAAACATGTGTTCACCATTTCGCTACAGCATACTACCTACTCCTGACTGCAGTGGACACAGATCCAGACCTTGGCTTCTCCAGCACATCCCCACCCTGCTAACGCTGCAGAGGCAGATGTTGTTTGAATAGGTCCAGTCCTCCGGAGAAACAGGAGAGAGGTTCCAGCATGGATTTTGGCCTTTATTTCTACTGGGATAGGGGGACTGCAGCTGGAAAGCCTTTAGTTTTCCCACTGCCTTTTCTCAGAGAGAAGAGTTTGTTCTCACTGACTTTCTTTTAGACTGTAATAATTCAAACTTAGTTTGCACTATTGTATTCATCTTATTATTTTGGAGCTTTCATCCAGAAAGATGGATTTAAGTTGCACAGCCCTCTTAAGGCACTTTACCACTTGCCCTCTATCCCTCCCCCACCCCCCTGAGCACAGTTCTACTTGCAAACTAGGGCAGTAGTTCAGAAGGCTTTGTCCTTTCCTGTGCACTTCGTTACTGAAGCACAGACACTGATGGAAGGAGAAAAGTAGATTTTGGTAATAAAGGCCAAAGTGAAGCTGATCACGCTTTTCTGACGGGGAGACTCCCCTTCTGCGAGCACAGCTGCCGGACTCCTGCAGACCGCTGATGCAGTGGAGCATGAGACGGACAGGGGCTGCACAGAAAAATCCTGTATATTTAATACATCAGCACAAAGTTCCAGCATGCCGGAAAGACTGTACCTCTGTCAAATGCCATTTTGACATCTTCGATAAGATCACTAAATCCTGAGACTCTGTACAGTCCTTCAGAATTAAGACCTGCAACGAACATTTTAACAAGATTAAAATTAGTCTTAATTTTACAGTTTCCTTCTACCCAGTTCTTCCTTTGCCAGGTTCTTCATTTAAGAGAGAAAAAGCAGACGTTTTAAAAACCTTCTCAGGCTTTCCTTTCAGAATGAAATCTTATCCTGGCCTTTTAACCCTGACCCTTGCATTAGCTGCCTTGTTATATCAGCACTAAATTATGTTTACACAAATGATTTCAGAGCTGAAGAAACATATTAAACCAATTATAACCAATTTAAAAATAACTGAGACTAGCATACTTGACATTCAGTCATTATTTCAGAATGAAAACAAATACTCTAATTCTAGAAAAGGATACTCAGTGCGAGCTAGGGGAACTAGCAAGAGGAAACTCATCCATACTAACCGCCTTTGTTTTAGCATATTCACTTAATTTTTTAAATAAAAATATTACTGGAAAGATAGGTGCCAATATGTAACTATAAAGCAGTAATTGTCCATTAAGCAATTTCTAGCAGAATCTATAAAAATTATAAATGGGTATGAACCATGAAATAATGCAAAGTATAGTATTAGCCGTGCAGGGTAATTGGCAGTCATAAAATGTCTTGTGCAAATCTGTTTTGAGCAATCATACGTTCAGCAGAAACCCAGATGACCCAGATCAATCTAAACGGATTATCAGTAAAGCAACGAAAGTCCATTAACTATGCCTTACCTCTAGATTCAATTTCCCTAATGCACATATCTACTACCATTGGTCTCTTCGTGAAGTGTGCTTTTACTAGCGTTGTAAGGTCACAGCTGTACACTTTTTTGACATGCTTCAGGTCTGGCTTGCAGTCATTTGGGACCATCTTGGAACATTGCTTGTGCACATTTAAACCACAATCTGAGAGAAAAATGAAAAGACAATTAGGCTGGTGTTTGGTAAAAACGTATCCCGAGGTCAATACTGTGGAGCACGTACGGCTGCTGCAGGATCTGACCTGATCTCGCAACTTCTACTGCTGTTGAGACCTCTTAACCATCAAACACATGAGGTAGGGACAGACCCGAAGTAACATAGATCTTCTACCCAAGACATTTCTTCTACCCCTAGAAGATGTGACACAAAGTGACAACCTTTCCATATGATTTTTCGAATCAGGATCTAAGGGTCAGTTATGTTCCCCACCACTATTACATATGTCGCCATCACGATCTAAACTTTCTTCCCAAGTTGCTGTGGATTTCCTAACTCTTACAGTTTTAATGTAGTGCTGGACGGTGGCACTTCGACACCTCCTTGACCAGCCTGGGGGAGATGAAGGTAAGGACTGGGTCTCAGGAGGCTACAACCCCTCTGCAGCATGTGTTGGCAAGGCAGTGCCAAGATCCGAACCACTTCAGAGACCCCTACGCTCTTGCCGGGTGCGGCACCCCATGCATCGCGTCGCTAGTGACAGGGCCCATTGCCCAGCTTGGGGAGGAGCTGAAAAGCCGACGGAGGGGTCACCGAGCTGGGTGGTGGTTTCTTGCTACCGAGCAGTTTACAAAGGACTTTGCTAAGTCACAACAGCTCCAATTCTGATGCCGTTTCACAGGGTGGTTCTCAAACAAGTGTTGGCAGGCACCAAACCAATTCTGTTTACTTTAAATATGACTTAAGGAAAAGGTGTTGTGCTTTTTAAAAAACATAAACAAACTACTCCACAGCTTTATTGTATTGTAATACTGAGAATGAGATTTAGTTTAAGTGAAACTTAATTGAAATCAGGTTGCAGAAAAATGTTTGTTCTGCCCAAAACCACTCAAAAACATAATACTCAAGGCTTGGGAAAAAAAAAATCTTGGAAAACACCATCAGTTATACAGTGAAGAGCAATACAGTCCCCTTCAAGCTAAGCACACAATGCAATCAGCACGATCAGGCAGCCCCCAGTGACTCCCCTTTCACTGCCATTCCTCCTCATTGGCCACGGAGACCCGGAGGTGCTTGCCAGGAAACAGCAACCGGCAAGAAGGGTGGCACGCCGCAGTCAGGGGCGACACGCTGCTGTCAGGGGTGACATGCTGCAGTCAGGGGTGGCACGCCGCAGTCAGGGGCGGCACGCCGCAGTCAGGGGTTTGCCACACTCTGGCATGCGCTCGGTACGCACTGAGACTCCCGTTCTGCAAGCATTCCTCTACCTTGCTGCATTGCCATACGGAGTCCCCTGGATTTCTGCAGAATTAAGGGATGCAGGAGCTTGAAGGATCAATGCCTTGATGAAAATCTGTACTTTCCTCTCCCACTGCAGTACTGAGTATCTGTCTACATAGATTCCCTTTGTAGTACATTCCTGCTGATTTTGTCAATACTTGTATTTTCATTAATGCTCCATAGATTATTTGACTTTGTTCTTTCCAAAACAGTAAACCCCAGAATTCATCACTAGGTTTAATTTCCACTAAGTGAGCTGCAGCCTGCTGCTAAAAGCACTTTGTTTACTTAACAGGCCTGTAAAGCACCCAGCTTTGTCACTCACTCAGGATCCTCTGTAAAACATCCAATCTCTGGCTGCAATTAAAGTTCGGCATGTCACCTTCAATCAGTCAAAACTTGCACAGATCCCGATCCAGATGAAATGTCTGATTAAAATTCTCTTTAGCTATTTCTGTGCAGGAATGACTCCCTTCCTTGCGAGGCGTGGTTAATGCGCAAGACAGGGAGCTGCGAATACTGGATTTCCCACCTGGTTGCAATTTTGTGTTGCGAACACCACCTCGGGCAAAGCCATGCAACGTGACATCCGTCCCCCTGCAAACAGGCAGCACTGCTGGGGGTACCGCGGGGGCCCACCCTGGTCAGCCTCGGTGGCTTGCTTTGACCCACAGCCCTCTCCTGGGGTCGCCCCAGAAGCTGCTCATCGCAGCCGGTTGTCCTGGAGCCCCAGGCGGCGGCAGGCTCAACCGCTGTCCCTCCAGGCGTGGAGAAGCTCAGTTTGGCCACTCGGGTTCCTTCAGTGTTTGCTCAGTTGCCTCATTCGTGACAGAGAGGAAACAGTAACAGCCAAACCACTCGATTCCCCTGACCATTTATTTAAATCTCACATTTAATCAAGTGCTCTAAGACCTCTAGTTGGAAGGTGCGTGACCACACAACCTCTTCATGCACAGCACCTGCCCTACCTGTGGTTCTGGGGTGTGGAATGAAGAAACTCTGAGCACGCCAGCCAGTGCAGGCAAGGGGAGCTCCACCTACGCTTTAAATATCTATCATCAGCGCTACATTTCGCCTGAACTTTGAGAAATCAGGTCTCTCTGTGCTTTAAACAGGGAATCCAAATTCATTGGAAACATGTGACCTGAACCCTTCAGTGTCTCAGCGCTTCTGCTGTAACATGGCAAGGAGAAGCTGTTCTTGCCTCCTCCGGGTCTTCTAGAAACAAATTCATGAAAAGTTTGTGGAAATGCAGAGGAAAAATTACTCATCTTCAGCGCAAGGTTTGAATACTGTGCCGTTAGTAAGGCCAGCACTTTTAACAAGAAGACAAAATACTGAATAGGTGCTATTAAGCAAGTACCATCCGTTCTGCTTTCAGAATAAAGATGAAGTTGTGGAGTAAAACCAGTAAGTAGTCAAATAATTAGAGGCAATGTCTTAACGCACACACAGAAGGGAAGCAAATTAAGACCACATAAGAAATCTTAATTCTTGATTTCCTTCATTTTGAAACCTTAACTTTGCAATAATAATATTTACAAATGCAAATATAATTATCACACATAGAATTCCTAAAATTCCTGCAAGAAGCACCTGTTCCAACATGCATGAAGTGCTCATGTATGTCTGTCAAAAATGATGTCTGCAAGACTGGAACGGCAGCATCTCATCCATGAGGACTCACGAGCGATTTTGTGAGTGCAAATTAGCTGCTTCACACAGACAGCAATATAGCTCAGAGTTACGTTTCTCGGAATCCAAGGATAATTAAGACTAAAATATACAAAAAAAGGAAAAACATGCTTCCAAGATCTTATACTTAAGACAATTATCTCATTCACTGAGATCACCCTAATTATATTTATATACGAGAAAGCTTCATTTCATTACAATATCTAACTTACAGAGATGTTTTCAATGTGAAAACCTTGCTTCTGAAAATAATTGTGTTATTGCTAATCCCACGGATTCAAACAGGCTTTGGATCTGACCTCATTAATACCAGAATAATAATTACAAATGCAAAAGTCAAATTTTCTCCTCTCGTTTGTTGTTCTTCTGCATTTGATTAGATTTTATGCACCAGCCCACTGCTTAAGGGCTTATAAGCACTCCTGAGAAACATTTAAAACCTAGAAATATTTCAGATACATAATGCTTAGAAAGCGCATGAGCACTACGTTCAATATTATTGGGCTGTGCTGTATCCTTCTAGAAATCAAGGCTCTTTGCCTCTTATGTAAGTGTAGGAGAACACCTTATTTCAGCAATTCCGCATCAATAAATACCTCTAGGAGATTTCAGTGCATTTGCAACAGAAAAATTGTGTTTTTTCCAATAAAGAGGCTGAAACTCACCAGCGCCGTGCTTCCTACCAGGTGGGCCCCTCTCCCCGGCCAACAATACTTTGTGAAAGGCAGAACAGCCGCGTCTCGGTCACTAGCCTCTGGCTAAGCTGGTAACTCAGGATGAAGGATGAAGCCTTGCTAACTCCAACAAGGTATAAAGCACAATGGCAGGAGGTCGGTCCTCCTCTCCACAGAGCACTGGGAACGTGCCAGCTTTATACACTAACTATACTCGGCTTACTTGTTAGTACTAAAAGACAGGAATTACGCTGCAAATTGCATAGTATTAAATAAAAATGCCCTCTGTTCTCATTGCAGATGCTTCATCAAAGCTTCGAAACCCGCGATTTTAGAATCGACTCGGAAGGAACAAGAAAGCAGAGTCCTGAATCTCTCTGTGTGCTGCCACGTCGTGAAGCTTTAGGACTGCTTCCCTTGTTCGCACATGAGCTTCATGATTTGGCTGGGTTCGTTAAGACCAAGAGGATTCATTTGATTTCAAATTTAGGGTGTATTTACTTTTGGTTATATCAAAATAAATCCAAAATATCTAAGTTGGTGTTAGCAGCTCTACTCCAGATCTAAAGTAGCCAGGAGCCTTATCCATTTCTCACAGAAGTTCATCAGAGCTTATCTGCTGGCTATACAAATCGGAGAGGAGCTAAAGAAAAAACCCTCTAAAGCATCGTATCTGCTGATAAATCCTATAATAATACAGGACAGATTTAGAAGATGAAGTCATGAACCCCTGCAGGTCAATAGGAAAACTTCTGCTGACTTCAGTTAATCAGAATTTCACCTTACACAGAGATGATTTCTCAGGACTAGAACTGTAAGTCACGCTACTATTCCTTTTTACAGTGCTATCAAACTGCAGCCACCTTTCAAATGTACCAAATGTGACCAAAAAAAATGCAGTCATAAATTCAAGAGTTTATAGGAAGTTTGGAAATTTAGGAAAAAAAAAAAAGAGTAATTTTAGATGACAGGTTTGACAGGTTTAAAAGTCTGTGATAAGCTGCCCTGACTTTAATAGCATATTGATCTAGGAATTCAGGTGGGCTGTGACATTACTTCTAAGAGAGGTATTAAATTTAAAACCAGCTTGCCAATACTTTCCTGTGATACCTAGAAAAAGGTTTGGTAATGTTTTAGAAACAGCTAATACTGATGTTAGCCCACTGGGCTGAAAGAACAAATAACGTGTTCATATTAATGCACGAGCAGAGCCAAAAGATAAATGTACGTTAATACTGCCCCATGAGCACACATTATAAATATTTGCAGAGACCAAAATACACTTAGCTGTCTCTTTTTGTTATACTGCTGATTTGATTTTAGTCAGTTTTAGATTTCCTTTGGTTTATGATTTACTGGCTAACATGGCTGCTGATCACACTCCGCTGGAACGATACCGTATGCTACATACATCACTCTAATTGTATTTTTGAATTATCCCAAAGAAAATTTATGCATTTTGTCACTCTGAGGAGCAGCTTTAGGAGCTAAAAAGTAGATTTACATTATCTGCAAGAAGTTCCGAAGGGCTCTTCAGAGGTTTGTGGTAAGCGCGGGGGGGTGGGAAGCACGGCGCTGGGGCGCTGGCACCGTGCGCTGCCTTGGGCAGGCCCACCGCCGCACCGCCAGACGGGCCCGCACCCCCACCTTTGGCAAGCCGGCAGGCAGGGACGACGGGTTCTACGCAAGCGCAAGTGTCGGCATCGTTACTTCTGCAAGGGTGAAAAGGTTAGAAAGGAATTTGCTCACATAAATCAATCATGAGCTAGTAGCTTTCCTTTAATAATTTAATGCTCTTTTCTGTCGCAGAGGAAGCAATGCTTTCTGTTCCCTCGGATGCAGGGGGTGCGAACAAGCGTGTGAATGTAGCAATGCCGCTGGCCCCGCGGGCTGCGCTTTGTGCGTCCAAGCACAAGGCAAGGGGTGCTGCGCAGGTCTGCCCTCTTCCTCTGCCTCGGCAGAGCTGCTTCAGCCCGGGTGGCAACACTGGAGCTGCCACACCGCCTTACATACGTGCCATTTCTTAATGTGCAATGTACGTCTAGAAGCAACCTTGGTCCCACCGGAGTCTTAAGCTACTTTACTAAGCAGCATCATGGCAAAATTGCTTTCGAACATATGTGTATGCTCCCCCAAACCTGCCATCATCCATAGTACTATATCATGCACTATAGGGTACATTATTTTTTGGGAAGGAATTTCTAGAGGGTAGCTAGTTACTTGGCAACAAAATTACCTAACACTACAGAAAAATCAAGGCTTGTGAAATAAAAAGGAAAAAGGCCCATCAAACAAGCCAATCCCCTCTTATCCCAAATCAAAAGAATACATATGTCTCTGCCTCCAAAAGCTGGTTGGAAAACACAGGTGAAATGTTCTTTCGGCAGCACATGTTTGGTGACAATGGTTTGATTTTTATGGAAGTTTTCAAAGATCACAGTTTGTTCAAAAACTTCCCTGGCTTCCTGCCACGACACCTGCCTACCTCCTTGACAGCTCCCCTGATGGGCCGCTGGCTTGCTCGAGGCTTCCAGGTCTGTGTGGGCTTGGACATAAAGCCGCTTTTAGGACTTACAGTTTCAAGAATATATAGCTCCAGAATAGCTTCCCCATGGGAACGGCTCTGAAGCAAGGCTCCGCTGCCTGATTAGCATTTCAAAATTTTGGAGCTCACTCCTCGCAGGAGCACCACCAGATCCTGAGCTGGTGGAACAGCCTGTCGGGCAGCGCGCATCGCCCAACAGCATCACCACCTGAGGTGGGCAAGGACTGTTCCCCAAACAGTCCCCTTCCCACAGCCCTGAGCTCTGTGGCTTTGCTGTGCTCTTGTTCCTTTTTGGGGCTGACTGTCCATGCCCTACAAGGTCAGGGAAGACAGCAGAATCTGGGTGCACATCTCAGAAGCTTGGATGTGCTTTTAAGGTACAGGTGTGGGCAGAATGAGAGCTTATCATGACTGAGGCATGCAAAATACCTTGAGAGTGGGCAATATGATGAGCACACTTTGCCTTCCCCTTTGCTGAGTTACTGTCCAAGAGCATCAGCCATTCTTCCAGGCACTAAAAGCACGAGCATTGTGCCTGCACAACTAATGCCCGAGGATGGGCAGGCTCCTTTGTGGTCTCCTTCATCCTTACACATCAGTGGAGCAACATAGGGCTGTCCAACCCAAGGGATTTAATGGCAGGGCAAAACAAAACAACAAAGGAAATGGGGCAGTTGTATGTTTTTCAATTGCTGGAGAAGGAAACGGATGAAATGGGGAAATTAAACACTTAAGCAGTAATTCACAAAACAATCCTGCTTTGAGACTGTACTTTAACTTTTCTGAAAATGAACTCCTGGGGCTTACAGCGGTCAGGGCTGGCAGCAATATTGCTTGGGCTCAGCCAGCGGCAGCTGGTTGCCCCCACACTGATAGCTCAGCTGCAAGATTATTTCTATCAGTTCTTCAGAGAGAAGTTACCTCCTCCAAGGGAAACAAAAGATAGGCAACTGCTACATGGGTGGCGGGCTGAGATAGTTCAGAGCAAATCTATCAAGGCAGCAGAACCGGTGCTTCACATACCGCCTCAGAGGGTGGTGCTGCCTGGTGTTAAAAGGAGCAGCCCAAAACAACATCAAAAGCATCTAGTGAAATATATTCCAAAAAATTATCTTTCCTTTAAGATAAGCTAATTAATACTC
Organism: Phoenicopterus ruber ruber; assembly: GCA_009819775.1. NCBI lineage: Eukaryota > Metazoa > Chordata > Aves > Phoenicopteriformes > Phoenicopteridae > Phoenicopterus > Phoenicopterus ruber. The sequence goes on along the minus strand of CM020220.1, from coordinate 19,369,353 downwards.
TTAAACCAACCTGTTCCAAAAAAAATCTTCTGATTACATCACTTATTCATTAAGAACAACAAGTAAAAGGGTACAAAGGAAGAAGCAGATTATACAGTAACTTAAACAGTTCTGATGGGCTGGGGAAGGGGACAGGACACACGCAGCAGCTTGACAAGCCTGCTAGTCTGCTTGTCTACGAGTCTGCTCGCATAGTACGCTAACAGCACCATTAATGCCATGCTCCCATCTCTGATAACACACGCTATTCTCCATTGATGCTACAGGGTGTTATGTGTTTGTATCATTCATAAAATGAACTCCCTGGTGCTTATCTGCAAATTTTCTTTGGATATTGTTATAGTTTCTCTCCTGAACACGTTCTGGGCAATGGGATGAGCCCTGTGAGCACAGGGGAGCCTTACATAGGATGAATGTAATTAACAATACATTTTTTTTTTAAGTTCATGCATTGGATTTTGAGCTGGGCTAAACTCTTACGTCTTCATTAGCTTCCGCTGAGCTTCAATGTTTACACAAGCTGGTGGCATTATAATTTCAAACACTTCTTCAGTCATTTCTAGTTATGGCAAAAGCCCGCAGGCAAGTGTGCTGGAGATGGAGCATGCCGTCAAAAAAGGCAGATTCCTTGCATACAGACGAGTCTTCATCTCACAAAAACTTTAAAGGCCTGTGGCTAGGATGCAAAAATTGGAAGCACAACCCTCCGAGGCAGTAGGGCAGATGCCTAGTATGAGGATTCACTCTAAGGAAGCAAATCTGTCTTTAAAGAAGTTGATGAAATAAAGAACAAATTTGAGAGAATAACATTTAAGGAAAAAGAACTTATTCCTGTTCTGCTGGATATACCTCCAGCAGAAGTCAGACTAAGTCCACCAATTCATTTCCTACAGGATCCAAATCCTGAACATCACCCTAAGTCTTAATTTTGGAAGACAATAAAGCCTTCCCATGTTTGGTGGCTTGCATTAATCCCAAAAGCCTTGTAGTCAAGATGGCAGTCAACATCTTACTTCAACCAATAACCACCCTTCAGGTGGCAAATATGGTGCCTACATTTACCTCTCGTCTTTACAGAAGGAAAGGACATACTCCTCCTTCTTTGTCTGCCATAAAACCCGAACAAGGATAAGCTAGGGAGAATCCATCTGCTAGGGGTTAATCATACAGGACTGTACCTGGCAAGATACTGCACGCACTCAAAGCTGTCTTTTGGCAGAGAGGGACACATTCAGTCATGCCGGACTGCAACAAAGCATGAGTCAAGGCAGCTCAAGTTGCTAAGGCATCCCTGCTGGTTGCTATGGCATGTGTGCTGTTATGAATGTTTGGTCCTGGCTTATTATTTTTCAAAGCATTGGCTTAGTTTGTGTAACATAAACTAATCTATCAGCCATTAGAAATAAGCTCCACTTTTTCCTCTGGCTCCTCCTCCTCTTTTCTGAAATGGGTGACATTTATCTTTGTTGTCCAGTCTTGGACTGTTCCACACTTCTCTTCTTGGATGTTTTTGCACTTCTGCAGAGCAGAGGATTTAAAATGGTTGAAAGTAGCCCATGCAGTAATCCATTTGTATTTGTTAAACTTATCACTTCTGAACAGCAAACAGAGTCCTCTTGAGATGTGCAACTGTTTGCTATAAAAAGCAAATGCTTTAAAAAGTATAGAATTACATATGATCAGTGCAGTTTTGCTCATAGGTATTTTCAATGAAATGATTATACAGACCATCAAACAGATTTTGTGGATTTCCCTGGAGTGGCATTGAACCCCATTTGAATGCAAGTGGGCTGCCTCCTGCTAAAAGCTGTAATTTTTTTGAAGTACGAACCCACTCTGAAAAGCAATGGCCTCATACAGCTCCTTGTTTACTGTGCCTCATTGTTTCCATATTAAAATGGCTCGGTTCAGAAGCAAAATGATTACTTTTTTTTTTTTTTTTTTTAAAAAAAAGCCACCCTAAGACCCATGTAAACTCAGCCAAACTCATGGCACTCAAGCCTGAGCTCCTCTGCACTGGTATGTTGACACTGGTTACACAGGTCCTCACTACGTATCTGCGCACCTCCGACTTTCCTCCGATACGCCCAGACGTGCACAGCTTCTCGCTCTGATGGCTTGTACAGCCTCAGCTGACGGGAGCAAGTAGACACTGCTGAAGGTGAGGCACTGACAAGGCAGACTGGGGAGCTGCTGAGCCTGTCCTGCCATCTCCACCTCCGTGGGGCTCTGCCTGGAGTCCCTCTCCTCTACCCAGCCACTGATTTCTACGAAACTTATGAGAATAGCATCACCTGGGAAGCCCCTAGTTCTCCACCAGCTATTGCTGAGGTTGGCCAGCGGCTAAAAGCTAGCCTTGCGGTGAGGGGAGGACAAGCGAGGTGGGTCGGCTGCAACCCACGCCCTTGGGAAAGCCCGACTCTCGTGCTCCTCAACCCCAAGCAAGCCATGCAGGCACACTGCAGCAACCAGACCTGCCGGGCTGAGGAAGCGCTGCTCGGCAGCCTCGCCACCGCACGGCTCCTCTCCTGCTCCTCCGTGCGCCCCGGCTGATGATGCTGCACCTCAGCAGCTCGCCTGGTTGTGCCCGATGACCTCAAGCACGGCCTGAAAAACCTCGGCCTCCCTCTGCCCCAACGTCTCGCTGATGCTTCAGCAAACAAGTGTGGTCGTACAACATCGGATTTTAAAATGTAAGTAAGATCAGCGAAACTACTGGAAGCTACCAACACCAATATGAAACCTTACACAACACAGAAAGCCCTAATTATAGTTTCTGAACCTATGAAGTCATCTAATACACATATGTTCCTCTATACTGCAGGGAGGAAAAAAGGAGACATGCAGTACTTACTACCATCCTCATAAGGAGGAAAGAAAACCAGACTTTGGAAGCTTTTGGAAACTCATAATTTAGAAAAATCTGCATAAAACCAGAAAATCAGCTCTACTTTAGTTTAAAAACAAAAAAAAGGTAGTACAAAATCGTAAGTACTTTGGGTTTAATTATAAAAGCTGTATTATTTGGTCATTCCACAGTGCCATACAGCATTGCGAGCCTTTATACTGTTTGGGTTTATTGATTTTCTGGATCAAAGTTACTGAACATAAATCTGAAAAACTTGGCATTTCTCCTAAATGCCAAAACAGGAATCTACTTCAGGTGAGGAAGGAAGATGGCACACTTACTGTCTCACGTGTCATCAAAAAATGACTACTTTAATCAGAAAACAATTCAAGAACACCATCAGGCTTCCACTTTCTCTTCTAGCACTGTACACCCTGTGCAAAATCAACAGCAGTAGAAAGTACTAACAATCTTCATTCATAAGTGAAGGACGTGGCTGCAACTGTAAATACTTAGTAGGGGGAAAATACTGAAAAAGGAAACCCCATTTTTACATAATCCTTTCTTAAAACAGAACTGCACTCTCTAATACGTCCTCGACAGTGCAGAGTCTACTGATAATGACAGAATATTGCATTCAAATAATTACAGGGGAAGGATTTTAAAATATTTCAATCCTATTTGGCTATAAACTATTTTGAGTTTTACATTATTTTGCGGTTCTGTGATAAACAGCCCTCTTATTTGCTTGAGACAAGATTTCAGAAAGCTTTAGACAGAGCAGATTTTCTTAAATTAGCGTGAAAATTCAGTTTCCAGGGCAACATACGCAGGTTTTCATACATCAACATTTCTTTGCACCATTTTTATAAATGTGCTTGCTTGCTAGAATGTCAGAAAATACTTTTTAAATACAGTAAAATATTTTATCACTTTGATCCTTTTTTTTTCCTTTGAAAAAAGCTACTGTCCTTTCTTTTCAGAAGAATCATATCAATAAACCCGTCAAATTGTTTTTACTTCAGAGAGGCTTTATCCCAGAAATGCCTGCAGTGACACGCATACGTGTCATACATTTCCACCAGCACCTGAATGTTTATGTAACATTTCAGTACGCATCCCTTATTCATCATCCTTTTGCTTACTTTCTTTTAAGTTTGTGAGTAGGAGACCTGACTTAGAGTCTATGGCACGCGGAGAGGCTGCCGGCTTATACGTTAAAATTAACCTGAGTGCCTGTTTCACAGCACCAGTGTGAAATTTACTCATCGTCCACCTTGCACATCGAGACCCTCAGTGAGTTTCTCACACCTACCAATACATACAAGTGTTACAAAGGAAATAAAGCTAACAATGCATCTACCTATTTTCTCTTCCATTCTGAAAGGGGGGAAAAAAGAAATCCCTTAATGATAACTATCATTTCCCCTCTGCGTGCGCTCGAGAGGGGCTCTGCATCACTGCAGTGATGCTACGGAAACAGGTACCTGAAACCATCAGCAGCAGAGTGGATAGGTTTCCTTCTTCGCTTTTAACAGGGGGCAGATCAGACCCTTGCCACACGGCGTTACGGTGGAGCAGGCAGCACTTTAAATAGTTACAACATTAGGACTGTCTTAGGAAAAGAAGACTGAATGACTGTTACCTGCACATTTTACTCCCTGAGCAATGAGGCCCCACATAAAGTTGGCGCAGTATTCACACCAGTGCGGGCCCCTGAACGTGTGCACCTGGAAGACAGTAGCAGAAAGGAAAATTACAGAAAATGACCCAACTATTTCACAGACATCAATATCAATTTATCTAAACAAGGCAGAATTCCTCTTCTTCGAAGGCACCACGTGCAGTCGCTGAAAGCTTCCCTTTATCACTGTAAGAAAGGAAGAAAGAAACAAGAAAGTTTTAACCACCAAGGCTCTTGCATACCTACGGGAAACGGGAGCTCTCCATCCCAAGCCGTCCGGAGCAGCTGAACCAGGTCTGGGGGGGTCTGCTCCCAGACCACGTGGGGCCAAGGAGCAATGGCAGGTCGCAGCCCTTCTCCCACCTCTTGGCACCCCTTCGTCTGGGCAGGATTTTAGCCACGAGGCGAGGCTTTTGCAGCAACCATGCAAGAGTTCACCTCTCAATTCCAAAGGTCTTCTGCTTTGCCCTCCCCTCCATAAGGTACTGTGTGAAATGCGTAGGGGGCTGCAAGATTTTGCCTGGGGCGGAGGGAGTCCTGCCAGGCAAGAATACCAGTGCCACACAGAAATACTGCAAACACACTTAGTGGCTTTCCAGTTTAGAATAACTCTAAAAGGAAATTAATTCTCTTCAGACTAATGCTACATACTGACAATCCAAATGAATCTAGTAAATGGAAACAAGAATCCACTGAACCAGGAAAAACTCAAAGCTAAGGAAGAGAAAAACCAATGCTGCTTTCAATCCCGGCTCACATGCTTGTTACAAATCCTGCAGCCACCATTAGCTGCTTCTGATTTTATTCTGATAAAGTTCCTGCTGTAGGAAACCACAGGATTCTTTGCAGAGAAAATCATTACTTCCTTAGCCAGAGTAAAAGGCTTCAAGCCTCTACATAGAATAGACAGGCTGACAAAAAAAATCAGTAACCGGTGATCATAAAGAAATGAAATTTGCAGTGAAATGTAATAAAAATGCTTTAGGTTTAACTCACTCGGTTCTCCAGAGGTACTTAGTGGGTATCAGAGCAGGCAGTAGCCACGCGCACATGCACTGCCCGGAGCAGAAGAGGAAGAGCTGGTGGCAACGCGCTCGCCTGGCATCCACACAGTGCTCTGGTCGTAAACAGCAGACGGGAAGTGGCCTGAGCGAGGTGGCGAGCATCCCCTGCGCCGCTGAATGAAGCGGCGGCTGGATCCCGGGTGATGCTTACCTCGAGTAAGTGACAACCCGGAGCAGCACCCAGCAATTCAGACCATGTTTCAGAGTTTTGGCTACGGGAAGGTCTGCAGCCTCCTGGGCATTTGCTGCCCATGAAGCAGCAGCGAGGTAGATTGCTGTATTAGTCTGGGAAGTTACTCTCGAATTCACCAAGTGATTCACGTGTGTGTCTGTGCTAAGCTAGGCTTATAACGGCCTCTAGCCCTACGCTGCTGAGCATCTCTGGAGGAAGTGCAATGGTGCGAAGCGTCATGTTCTCCCAGCGCTGGCACAGGCTGCCTCCCCCAGCCGAGCTAGCTGCCGTCCGCACCCGCTCCCACGCACCTTTTGAAGGTGCGATGCGCTCCACGAGCCCCCTTCTCCCCGCAGCTCCAGCTGACTTCTACAGAGCAAACGATGACAAGACTGTCGGCAGCTGTAATCTCCATTTTCTTTTTTCCTCTCACCACAAAGAGATTTTTCACACCTTCCTCTCCGTTACCCACCTGCACTACCCACATCCTCTTGGCTTTCCTCCTCAGCCTTGTGCTTTTTTCCAGGTCTTTGGCAGCTTTCCCTTCCCAGAATAAGCACATTCTAATATCCTCAAGTAAAATGTTGTGCTTTAATGCCTGCAGGACTAACAGAACTTTTTCGGGGGGGTAAAAAACCTTCCTGTGAGTCACCATCTTTTTTCTTTTGTCAAAGGAACATTCCTCCCAAAACACTTATTTAAAATATTTGTCAAAACTTCTGTTGAGGAAAAGGCGGGGGGAGACAGTTCAAAAGTTTGAGCAAAAAGTAATCTTTTTTTCAGAATCCTTTTTCATTTTATAACACCTTTTTTTTTTTTTTTTTTAGTATTTCTGATTGTAAAGGAGGGAGAATTTTGTCTTGTTCCTTGAAATGCTGACATTTTAACTTCTTTCTTTAGGCGGAACAAGAACAAATTCCGACACATTAATATTTCTTGCTAAATAAAAAGAACGATACTATCCTGTGCTTCTCCGCTTGCTGATTTCAATTCATCAAATTCGCTGAACGTGCCATTTGCTGAAGTGTTTCTAATGCCTTCCCTGGGTGCTGGGGTCCTATCCCGGCCTCTCCAGGGCTGTCTCCAGTGGTGATACTCACAAACCTCAGGTGCTCAGTCTCTAACTGGCTGTTGTTTTAGCAGTGAACATCCCTCCTTCTTGGCATCTTGCTCCCCACCATGGTCTGCATGTTTCCACCTCCTCCTGACTCTCCCTAGGAACTCTTCTACAGGGTCTACCACATCCCAAATCTGCCACTCCAACCTTTTGCCTCCCTTCATTTTTATTTTCATTTTATTATGATGAATTTTTTTTAGGAGCTCAGTTTCTCTTATGTTTCTAATAACAATTATCCACCTAGATACAAAAAAAATTACCTTTCTACTACAGCCAGTTCCCCTGACATCATCCTGGCTCTCAGCTCACCCCTCAGAGAAGTTTACGTGACTCATCAACTTAAAAATGACAAGGGACAAAACAGACTTTCCTCTTCCCTACCAACACTGCATGTATCGGTCACCCTTCACAAGATCAAGATTGACTTTGCCCTTCAGGATCATTGCCTCAGCATCATTAGCACTGTTCTCTGGTCCCATGCATCCAGGCTTCATCCAACTACTGAAATGCCTTTCCATATCATCAGTTAAGAAATTAAGCTCTCTGTTAGAAGATTTATCCAGAGCCTGCTCAGCTTTATGCTGCCTCATCCAAATTACTCCTTCTTATCCATTATTCTGATTGCAAACTCAAAACAAATTAAAAGCTGAGGGTAGGTTTTTCTCTGTTCCATAACGCTCTACCTTGCTTCGTCCTTTATCTGACATGCAGTAGGGAGGTTCTCTGGCAATATTAATTAGGAGGCCCAAAGGCCATAATGTCCTTCCATCCCCAGCGTATACAACCCCGCAGGACCAGCTCTGAAGCATCTTCTGGAGTTTCTAAGCAGTGCTGTCCTTTCCCAGAGCTCAGTGGTGCCAGAGTGTTAATCTTCCCACTACCACAGAGCGGAACTGGATGTCTAACCCTGCGCTGGTCTGAATACACACCATCTCTGGAAATGAAATCAGACACAGTAAGCGATGCCAGAAAATAGCGAAAAATTGGTCTTCTGAGGTCAGAACAGCCTCAAATCCTGTTTCATCCTGCAGCGTGGGACCTGGCAGCATGCTAAAAAGAAACACGTTTGCATCCCTTTGCTAGTTCAAGAGCCAGCACCTGCAAACAATACTGCATTTATTACATGCAACTGTTTAATATAGCATTCTGATATTTATATTTAATTCCCCATTCTAAAAAACTGCCAAGTGACTTGCTTGTTTTCAAAACTAAAACATGCTTTCCAGAAAAATTTCTGAAAACACACCCAGCAGAATCCCAGAGATCCTGACTTAAATTACAAGGGGTTTCTTTCCCCTTATAAAAAGAGCATCTGCCATATGCAGATTTTACTGTCTTATAAAATGTGAGAGAGCAGGATTGCCAACTGTGGCTTTATATCTCCCAACCCTTCCATTCTCACTCCCGCCCCAAAAATCTTTTTCTCTCTCTTTCCATAAGGCTTCAACTGCAAGTGATTTTTTAAGAATGTGGAAAATGGGTGAGCAGGAGAGCAAGATAAACTGGTTTTAATCTTAATTTGTAAAATTCCAGGGAAAGTATTCAATTTAAAAGAAAAATCTAGGTAATTTTAAAGGAAAATACCTGCTTCAAAACTTAGACAAAATCCTATTACTAAGCTGTCCTGCAAGTCTGAGGTAAGAGGAGAGCCTCACGTTGGGCTTACACATAGGCATTTCTATTTTGAACTCTCCTGCAACATCAGCAAGGTATAATAAACATTTAACCGCTGTGATCTTACGTAGGTGGACAGTTTTTTGCTTAGGCTTGAAAGACATTCTTATATACAGGGAAAAATAGCTTAACTCCTGTGATTAATACGGGTTATAGAGTTTCATTTATTTTTGTTTTGCATTTAATTAAAATATTTCTTAGAAAAAGAGACAAAGTTTTAGGAGAACCAAATAAAAAATGATCTGGTGGCTCTGGCAACAGATATACCACAAGCTGCGAACTCCTCAAGCAGATCTCCCACCATTATTTCTCAGGCTCTATAAAGGTCACTGTTGAAGTCAGTTACCCATGTATCTCGTAACTCCACTTATTTTTTACGCTTTTGGTTTTTACTAGGCAGTTGTTCAGCTAGCCTTGATTGCTATCTGAAAACCAAGAATGAGCCAGCAGATAATTAGTATTCGTAACTGGGACTTACATTATATCACTTGTCAAGGCAGGGAGGAAGAGAATGAGGAAATATCAGCAAAGTGCTGTGCAAACATGATGTGAAAGAACATGATGGATCAGCAGAGCTTTAGCAAAGCCACTCCTGAGAAGAAAGCAAGGCTGGATCTGACAAACTATGGATATGCAAAATCAAGACCAAACACAGAAAACAAAAGTCTTGGTGACAGCATACAAAAAAGCCTTCCCTGTTGAGAGGCTGCTGCCATGGTCTCCCTGAACGCCCGCTCCATCAGGACCCCTGCTCCGTACAGAGCAGCACAGCTTCTTCCATGGCTCTCCACGCTGAACTGCTGGTGAGAATAATGGGTTTTGGAAAATCCACATGCTATCATCTGTGTTGGGATGAAACACATCAACTTGAAAAAGGATGGAAAAAAACATTGCTGATCTACCCTCTCGGGCTACCAGAGTCCTGTGCTCTGGGTAAAAGCCTTGTTGGTGCTCAGGGAGGAGACCAAGCCAACTGGGGACTGAATAAACGGCACACATCCAGCATTTGTACCGTGTGGTGCTCCAAAGGTACAGTTCTGGTGGCTATACCGTCTTTCAAACAAATTCCCAAGGATGACAGGACACTGCTGATGAGGGCTGTCAGCTCAGTGGTCCTAGCTGATTTGCAATTCCATCAACTGAATTCTGCCTGTTGGGACTCTACCAAGCTTTTAACTGGATAAGGGAGACATCCTAAGTCTTAATTAAAATGATGAATTCAGCCTGTATTATTAATGTCTGTCTTCCCCGTCACAGTTGATTTTATCAGGCACTGAGTGTACCCATGCTGGCACCCAACAGGCATGCCCTTTTCATCCATCCCCGGTCCAGGCAGAGATTGCCTGGATGTGAAGGGTACAGAAGAGGTAGCCAAGAAAGTCAATCGACTCAACTATCAGTTTGGGCAATGCTTCAATTTAATGCTTGCCTATATTACGATGATTAGATAGTACCTCTAAAACAAGGGTCTCAAGCACTCCCAATATTGCAGCACATGATATTCCTCCTGCGAGGCAAATATTGCTGCTGCTGAGTAATCCAAGAAGTGAAAAGACTGCCATGACAACCCACACGGCAGAGCCGTATCTGCAAAATAATCGCTTTCATGCAAAGGTGTAACAGAAATGACAGTAACTGAGACCATTGGAACATACCTTCTCCAAAACGAGAGCTGACTTTGCCTAGACCAGCTGGGGTGTTAACGTGGGGAGCCAGTCTGGGACCACCCCAGACACTTTGTCCAGCAGCTCTTGAGAGGAGAGATGCTGGCTGAACGCTGCACGGTTCAGAGCGTGGAGTATAAATAGCATCGTTATCGCCAGTGGGTACACTGACACGAATGCTGAGCCGGCAAACCTTCCTCCGCGTCCTCACCCACTTGGAGCCAGAAGCGCTGTCATGTCTTGTTTACTTTCTAGTTTGTGCGGATCATGTCAGCAGAGATGGGAACAACTGGAAATTGCGGTTAGGTCAGGCTCTACGAGAGCCAAAGTAAAAAAAAATGGAGAGTAGCAGGTTGTTGGCGTTTTTTGCTTGTAAATTCAATGAAAATGGCCACCTTTCTTTCAAGATGGATGAACAGATTTTCTTCAAACTGGTATCTAGAAACTGGAACATTTTATTCGAAGCCCAAGTTACTTAATACCTGTGTCCATGCAAAAAATTCTGAAACTAGAGGTGAAAATTGTAAAATCCTTAGAATTAAGATTGTATATATATACATACCATATATGCCATATGTAATGACGTAAATATAATCTATGTAAGGATGTAAATAGACTATAAAACCCTAAAAGATTCCTAAAGAAACGCTTTTGCAATGATGCTAAGGCTAATTTGGAAGAAAAGCCGTTGATGATGAGAGAGCACGACGTGCGCTACGTGCTCCTTGAGGCAAACCCCCAGTCTTCCCCAGCAGAGCGCTTCCTAGCTTCATCACAGACACGAGCTGGTCCCTTCTTGGGGCTGTGCACACAGAAGACCCGCAGGATCCACATCTGGGGACGTATAAAACTACTGGTGTGGTGGGAAGGAATTACAGCTTAAATAAATTAAGGATTTAGAAAAAAGGTGTTTGTTTTTTTTTTTAAACAGAGGGAAACAGGGACTAGCACTAAGAAACCAGGAAGGGTTAAATAATATCGTGCTATTTGGAATCTGCTTTGGAAAAGCCCTGGCCTTTCCAAAAAAGTAAAAAAGTAAAAGTAACATTAAATAAATACCTTAGGAGACTAAAATCCATCAACGCCTAAAAGCTTTTCTGGCCTGAACTGTCTTATAATACAGTATGAGTTTCAGAAACAACAACATAGAGCTGATGAGATCTTCTCAGAAGTTTTGTGGAAGTTTTTCTCCAGTTTTGTTCTCCAGATATTCTCCCTGCCTTTGAACACTTTTTTCCCTCAAGTACGAAGAGTAAAAGAAACATTAAATTTCCTGAGGTTTTCTTATCTGTGAGAACGCGCAGAGACTCTCCCTGGGGACTGTGCAGGAGGCACCCAGCTCTCCTTATGAATATTCATTTGAGTGCAGTGACTCACTTAAAGATGTTTTGAAAATATGTTCAGTGTCAGGTCTGTACCTAATAAAAAATCAGCATCCTCTTTTCAGCAGATATAGACCAATTTACCCCAAATCGGCATCTGCCCTGGTTTTCAGAAGATCAGAAATAGAAATGAGTTCATGTTAGAAGTCACAGAAAAATGGCTCTGCTTAATATAGTATGAGTTTGTTATAGTTTCTGGTCTTTTCACGCCATTTATTCTGCACTTTCCGTCTCCCCGTTCCCAGTGTTTAGGCAAGGCTTTGCTGAGCAGCTCTTGTTGGAATAATAAGATTTGGCATGGAACCAATTTGCTATGACTTTTTACACTAGCAAAACACCTAGCACAGATGCAATTACACCGATAAAATCTGGGCCAGGGCCAGGTTAGCTTATTTGTTTCAAAGAACCAGTACAAATTTCACTGGCAGAGTAAGTCTTGTTAAAATCGGCAGTCTCTCCATTAAAGTGACGCTTGAGTCTATACTGGCAAAGCCTTTCCAGTAGAGACTGGTCCTCACCTCAGCGTTCACTTTTTGTGCGCATTTAAGGCTATATTCTACCTCCAGTTATTTCTGGAAAAGTAAGTTGTCTCTGCTCTGGAGCTCCCCGTTCGGCCTTTCAAATGGGTCACCCTCAAAGAGAAAGCCAGGATGTTGCTTCAGTCGAGGCGGGAGATGAGGAACCTCAACAAACAAGACTCATCAGCATCTCTGCTGACTTGGCTTAAGCAACCGTGGAAAAACACCTCTCCTCTCTGGAGTAAGTGTTGGCTTGAAAGGGAGTTATGTTCTGAATGTTCACCGATTCATCAAGCAGCCTTGCAAATGTTATTTATTACAATTAATTGACTGTGCCTGTGAATTAGTAAGATAGTGACTAAGAAACAGCATGACAGTACCAAATACTGCACAGAAAGAGAGCAAAAAACAGTCTTCTGGAGACATATCTATTTTGTGAAGAGCAAGAGAGAAATGCGACAATATCCTAGGGAAAATGATGCATGGAAACACAGATTTCAGTCCAGCTCTCACAGGCACGGACACCTTCTTGCTTCAGCGAAGCACCACAGCACTAATCTACGCAGAGGAGTGGTTTTATGCCTTGGACTACCGGCAGTTACGAAACACCTGCAGAGTGTTTGCTGGCGCAAGTCACCGGGAGCCAGAGGTGTCTGAAGGAATACCTATAACCAGCCAAGGGAGCTAAAAATTCCCCAGGGCCCATGAGTCACAAAAGCTGCAGGGGAGCGAAGACCTTTAAGGTGTTTTGTCCAGGCTTATTTTAAATCTGCCAAGTGATGGGGAGGTTATTGCACCAACTAACGAGTTTCACTACCCAGGAGATTTCTTGCTGTTAATCTCAAATTTTCCCTTTCCTTTTCCTTTTAAACTATCATCCCCTAACTCCCAGCTGCTCTTCCATGACTGCCCTCCTTGCCATTAACATTCTTCAAGCTTAGCTTTACTGCTTACTCCAGCCCCACACAAAAGCAGACAAAGGAGCGAGGTCAGTGCCCAAGTCCAAAGCACAGCACCAGGCGGGAGGAGGTGCAGAAGGTGTTCCATGTCAGGTAGGGATGGACTCAGGGCAGAAGGCACCTCATTAGGTGTATCTTTTTTTTTTTTTTTTTTAACAGCAAAAAACTATGGGATGTAGGGGGCAGATGGAGAGATGAGGAGGTGCGGAGAGGGAAAGTCTGGAGGACTGAGCAAGGGCAATCCTGTGTGCTCAGTACCCTAACAAAAACTGCCTCACCAGAGAGAGAAGATGGGGTAACCTCAAACCCAACTCGGACTCCCCCGCTGTGTAAGTCCTTTGGCCTAAAGGCCACCTCACACATCCCAACCCCTGGTCCTCCTCTCAATAACCAACCTGGAACATTTCAATCCACATGGCACCTTGCCACAGGCCCCTTTTCCCCTCAAATTTGAGGTTCCTGCTGTTGCCTGAAGCTCTTCCTTCACTTGCCTGCCCAGGAGGTGCCCAGCTGCTTCCTCCTCTTAAAATTATTGAATGGATCAGATAAAATACAATTTCTTACCTAGCTGTTAATTTACAAGCTATCACAGTTGCTGCATTTTGGGGACAAGATAAGCAAATATGATATTTAAAAGGGACAGAAAAAAGCTTTCTTATTGGTTATTTAGCTTTCTTATTATTTAGCTTTCTTATTCACCACTGGCTTCAGCTATGCTCCTTGTCAGCACTTCAAAAAGCACCCCACAGATCCCTCAGAGCTTCCAAATAGAAGATGCTCTTGTTCATCTACATCGGGTGGAAGAACGAACTCGATATCCATCACACACATGTGTCCATATAGATACGTGTGTACCAGAGAGTGTGGGGAGATTTATTCCCCATAACGGGCAGAAAACCGAAAGAGAGGAAAAGCCTTTCTGTGAAAGAAGGTGGGGCTGAAATTTTGAAGATGGTGAAGTGACTGTCCCAATTTGGTCTGATGATTCATTTTACAAGAGATCTCATTTGGTGTGCTGGATTTCAGAAAAGCAGAGTATATGGAGAGAAAGCAAAAGAAATCAAATATGCAAATAGACAGACCCAATCAAGTCACACTCATAGCCCTAGCTCGCCTTCAAATCCCATTATTCAATTACAGCTAAATAAAATGCCATGTCAAACAATGTAGATCTCTTTTAGCTGACATATTTGAATCAATAGAAAATGAATCTTTTATATTAGATTTATAGAGGAGAACACAGAAATACTAATTGAAAACTTTTTATAAATTAGAAAAATCCCAAATATGCTTAAAAAAATAAAATATTTTTAATACCTAGCTCTCATCCTGAGGAATAGGCATTAAAAACTCAAGTCAGATCTGACATTTATAAATCATCATCCCTTTATTTACTTGTGGCGATTAATTTAAGAGAATCCAGCCACTCTGTATTTGCATTTGAGATGCGCTCATGAGAGACCAGGCCTCCCCAGTCAGGAGGATATTACGGAGCTGGAGATCGTTACCGGCCAGCTCTGCCCGCAGAGCTCCCCGTCACCCCGGCTAGCCAGCCTGCTCACTTCAGCCAGGAGACAACTCGCATTCCAGCAGATTTAAATAACACTAAAACCTTTCAAAAACCCAGCCGTGACAGCACTCCTAGCAGAGCTGTCTTTCACTCTCCTTTCAAACAACCCTCAGAGCAAAACACAGATTAACGGATTTATTCAGGAGACCTCTTGATGATTTAAGAGTTAAAAGCCGCTTTCGTGTTCAGCCCTTCCCCAGGCACCTGCGCTCCTGTGAGGGCCACCACTACGCTGCTCCTCTGCCACTGTGCTCCTCTTCCTCAGCTTTGCTGGAGGCAACAGAGCCTGAGGGTCCAAACTCCACCTGCGTCCCCACCTACCCCCCCACTGGAGGTGCAGGGGTGGAGGGAGAATTGAGGTCTCCTAACCTGTGGCCGAGCCCCTCGGGCCTTCGCTAACCGCAGCTCGCCTCCGGAGCGGCTGCTGCTGTCTCTTCCCTTCTCCAAGACAACAGCGCTAGCTGTCGCGCATTCGTGATTCTCCGCTTCTCCTCCCTCTGCTGGGATGTTACAGCATTTCCAGTATGGAAGGACTTCTGAGACCCCTTCGTTTCTGTGATTAGCGACGTGCCTGATCAAAGCAGCAGCCGGGAAAGGGTTAGGGGTCCCTGTCTGTGGCCTCGCGCCTGTATAACGAAGAGAAGATTAGCCGCAGAGGTACAAAGCAGCGCGTGTCCTCTTTTTTGCTGGTGGAGCCTCTGGGGACAGCAGTCACTGTTGGTTAGCTGAACTATATAAATTTATTTAATTTCTGGGGTTTTTTTTCTTGTTTTGTTCCCAAAGTCTAGCTCCAAGACCCTGGGACTGACATTTCCTTCCTCCGCACATGGGTGGCACATTTGCTGCTTGGCAGGCAACCTAGGAGACTTGCGCAGACATTTTAAATGATGACGTCTATACGTGCGAGAAGAAAAATTCAACAGATGCAAGCAATGATAAAAGAGAGAAGCGCATGACCTAATGATGGCCATTCATTTCAGGTCCATAATGCAATAATTATGAAGGGCTTATGGGTTTTTTTTTTTCAAATGGGGCAGTGGCCACATTTAGAGCTCGTGAGCGCCAGCAGCATTCCTTGAGTGGGTAGGTTGGTTGCTGCATACCCTTTAAAGGGTAAAGGGCTTGTTCTCTTCTACTTTTTTATAGCAAAAATTACCTGTGTAAGGTGACTCCATTTCACTGACTTGAGAAAAGAGTTACTTCTCAAGGTATATTTTTCTGGCAACTGTATGTATAAAGGAACTACAGTGCAACTATTATAAAGAAAACAATCTGTGTGGAAAGTTTGTGCTGTAGCTATGACCTTGGATCAGACACACAGTTTGTTTTTGAAAAAAGACTGGAAAACTCACAGCTTCCAAACTTTTCAGAAACAGTTACCGGGAAAAAACAAACAAATCAACAAACCTAAACAAATGAAAAATCAGGTTATCGGATTACTTTCAAAACAGATGTGTTTCAGGCTGTTAAAGGAAAGCAACTAAGGAACACAGATGTGTGCAAAATCAAATACGCATTGTAACTACATACGCTGTAGTTACATGGAAAATCGCTATCTGCTGGCATCTGCAAGAATTATCTTCAAACTCTAAGGAACAAATGAAAGTTGCAAGACATTTCAGATCTCTAGGACACCACAGGAGCCTGTGAAAAAAAGCTCTGCATTTAACTGACAGCCAGCAGGATTATTTTATGCGAAGCGTTCATATTAAACACTTCTTTATATACCATTTTGTACATGATTTTCAAATTTGTGCTTTATTGAAGAACTCAAGTCAAACAAAACATCCTGATCATATAAAGTTTCCAATTTTAGTGATTATCTGAACTCAAAAGCCAGAAGGTGGTTTAAATAAAGTCAGACGAACGATAGGTAAATATACATATGTGCACACATATGTACATTCACACATGCACATGCGTGTGACGGAAATCAAAACTGAAGATAAGAGACAATTAACAGATGCTTATACCATCAGATGCCTGTATTATATTAATGATATCCCCTTCTCCTAAAATAAATAAAAGCAAAAGCTACATGGGGAAAAACCCCACACATGAAAGATAAAATCTGGGCTTCAGGTACTATACATGAAGTTTGTACTGGCATCTGCAGGAATTCAGTATAACATCAACTCACTCTTACAAATAAAGACTGCCTATCATGCAATGCATTTGACTGCCAAAAGGTTAAATTACTAAATCCTTACTGGACATTTATTACAGATACAGACATAAAACATGCATATGTTGTCTTGACATGTGTCGCTCTTACCAAAGAGCATAATTTATTTAAAATAATTAAAACAATAATTAGAAGCTACATAGAAAACTAAGTAAATTTTATTAAAACACAAGGTAGTTGCTAATGTCAGCAGCTCCAATAGCCCCATGGTATAAGCCACGCTGCTTTCAACACACTCAATTCATTAACACAGGAGAAAAGCCAGAAACTAAGGGAAATGCAGACCATCTGCTCAATCCAGATGCAGTAGAACATGCTTCTTACCTCCACAGCTATTTACCAGCCACAAACTGAGGTAAGATCAGTTTAATCCTCTATTCACAGATCTAAAAGATTTTTCGGCATCATATCATCCTAAGTAAAACTGAACTACATTCATCGGAATTGAAAGAAAACTTTGCCAGTTCTTCTCACCTTTAGCATCCCTCTCGGTATAAACCAATTCTAAATAGATGAGATAACCTAAATACGGCAAGTAATACTGAAAAAAATACATGCACACAAGCAGTCAACAACAAAATCCTTGTTCTAATTGATTTAACTGGCAATGAGATTCAATTGAAGCATTTAAGTTCCCAGGAAGTCATAGTCTGGGTATATATTATTTCCTTGCAATATCGGACCCATTTTAAAATAAAAACTATATCCCCTGCGCCTTAAAAAGAAATAAGTAGCGTAATTTCTTACCTTGAAGTTATGAATCTTCTCGTATTTTGGAATATGTTCATTTTCTTTCAGAGTCGCTCTCCTGACAAGCGATGTCAACTGCGAATAAGCAAAGAGTTTAAGAGGTTGCCAGATTGTCACAGATGACTTCTGAGTACCCAGTTTCATCCCCAAGGCTGCTATCAATAAATCTTGTTGATGGCTCTCCTGCTTCGCGTTGTGCACCGCAGACCGATTCGCTCTGTGCCCTGACCAGGACTCTTTGGATGGCATGTTGGCGCTGACGGGAAGGAGGAACAGCCCCCCGGACCGATCTGCGCCCCGTGTGTGTCAGACTCGATTTGGCAAACCGAAAAGGACCATTTCGGGAACCTAAACTGCTCGGGAGGGCGGCGCGGCCATGGCAGGGCACTTGTTCACCGCGCGGCTAGCTCAGCGAGGCGGGCTCCCCTCCGCCGGGGCGCGGGGGCTCAGGCCTGCCGGGGGGCGGCCGGCGGCCGGGCATGTGCGGCGGCAGCGGCCAGCGGCGGGGGGGCGCAGCCCGCGGCCGCTCCCTCCATCGGCGGCCGGCGGCGGGGCTGCGGGGCGCGGCGCCCTCCTCCCTCCCCGCTGCCCGCCTCGGGGGCGACGCTGCCCCGCGCGGAGCGACGCGGCGCGGCGCGGGAGCGGCACCGCCCCCGGGGCGGGGGCCGGGCGGGGGCGGCCCCGCGGGCCCCCGGCGGCCGCAGCCAATGAAGCCCCGGCGAGGCGGGCAGCGTTGCTCCCCCGCCCCGGCCGGCTCCCGGAGAAGCGCCCGCGGGCGGGCTGACAGCGAGGCGTGAGTCACGCACCGCTACAAAATGGCATCTCCTCGCCCTCTGGGGGTGCGGGGGGTGTCAGGGCATCCTCGGCTGCGCCCCGAGAACAGCATCCCCGGGGGACGTGACAGAAAGCGGCTCTCCCCGACCCCCTGTCTGACGCAGGCTGGGCACCGGGAGGTCCGGCGGGAGCGGTTATTGCCACCGTTGATGCCTGTCACTCTTCCCTTAAAATTACATTGTTCAATGCGTTTGACATAAAAAGAGGCTCGTCCAACTCACATCATGTAACAGCCTCCTCTAGCGAACACAAATGCCACCAAAAGTTCATCGCACCACCCCTTCCACCAAAGACCTCAACCCCAAATTGCTGTGGTGCCTCTCGTTAGGGATTTATGAACATTACCAGAAGGTGAATGACACAATCTCGAATCAGACCAAAACCTGCCGTTTGGACTGATGCGACTGATGATGAAGCACGCACAGGACAATGTGGTCCTTGCTACCCCTCACACAGCCAAAGGAAACAGTATTGCACACCAGCATCGTTACAGCCTTGAACTCGGTGCCACGGGAGGCAGCAGAGCCAGAGCACACCGGGCGCACAAGGGACGAGGGCAGACCATGCTCCATCCACCCGGAGCCGCTCACCCGCGCAGCCCAGCTCAGGGAGGCTCCCTTCAGCCGCACGCTGACAGCCGGGAGGGGACACCACCATGGCCGCTCAGCTCCTGCCCTTTTTCTTCTAGTGCTCTCCAAGCATCTGTGAACAGTCTCTGTCATAGACTGCAAAAATGCACCTTTGGTCGGACTTACTATGGCAGTGACTTACACCGTGGGGCTGACCACCATCCCAACATTGAGGGCACAAGCGGACCTCTCCTTGCGCACAGCCTGCCTGTGCGGCTAGCCAGAGCGCAGCCCTCCCTTCCCTTGCCACAGGCTGCAGCACCACAACCGCTCTCCCTTCTGCAGCAAAGGTATTTTTATCTCTCATGACTCAGTAACAACCAAAGACAAGCACAGTTTGTCGCAGTCTTCTGGGTGGAACTGGTGTGTGTTTTGCAGCTGGATCACAGTGTTACCATTTAGCTCAATCCTGCCAACACAGCTGAGAGCAATGCGCACCGTGAGCCCCTCCTCTGTTCCCTTCCATGGCCACCAGTACCTCCTCTACAGGTTTTAAAAATCTGCTGGGTTTCTGCAGAGGGTCAGGTTGCAGAGATTAAGGATCAACATAAGTGCTTCACCAACCACTAATCTGCAATGCAAGTTAATAGCTAATAATCGAAACACTGGCTATAGATGATACAGGATGAAGCTGTTGGGCATTAGTGGCTCACACAGGGGCCTTAGGAGTACCTGGCGCAGTTCCCAGTTTCAATACAAACAGGAGGCTGGTTGATCCATCCTATCGGCAGATGCTTTTCCAACGGCTACCTCAATCTGCCTGTCTTGCTTTTAACCGCTTATTTCTGCTGCAGGTGAATAAATGCCCCTCTCTCTCATTCTTCTGCACATCCTTCTAAGTGTAACACTCCACTGCAATAGGAGATCAAGAAGAATGAGGTGAGGACTAAGAGACGGCAAAAACTGACCACCTCATATATGTGAACTGTGAAAACAGTAGGGAGTCAGGGGAGGAGGAAGCAGACAGGCTTTCGAGCTCATTCTCTCCTTTCTTTCTAGCTAAAGCCACTTCACGGTTTCATTCCCAAGGACTACATCAGGTAAAAGCCCTCATGGAACAAGGTGGACCTAAACCTGCCCCAGAGGGGGCACTCCAAACAGCTCTGAGCGACAACAGGCTCAGGAAGCAAATTGTGGAGTTCTGGAAATGTAGTTTCGTTACACACTTCCTTGGATCTCAAAATTCCTCTGATTTTTTAAAGGGAAAAAAAATAAATCACCGAAACTTCATATTAGGAAATAAACTCTTTGAAAATTGAATTTGTTGGAAATAAAATAACCCAGTGATTTTCAAGAGTACACTTACTATTAGAATCAACCCTTATTAGTGTTTGTATAATTCCACTTAAGAAGCAAGATAAAGCATTCTGAATTTTCCTTTCAATCATTGGTAGAGCGCATATTTGTTTTTTGACATACTTATTCCTTAACCGTCAGCTTTCTTTTTTCTAATTCTGAAGAACTGATTTATTTTCAATTGCACTTCAGAGTCACATTAGTAGAAACTGATCTCTGGATCCTGGAAAATTAAATCTTCAGAATGCCAATAAAAAGGCAAGAAAAACTACCCAATAGGGAAAGGTCCTACCTCATGGTTGTAATAATGAAAATGCATTATAATCTGGAAAGTAGTTATAAGATTATGAATTTTAATTCTACCATTACTTTGTGTTACAGTAATCTAACTCAGACTGTGTCCTGGTTTCGGCTGGGATGGAGCTAATTTTCCTCCCAGTAGCTACTGTGTTTTGGATTTAGTGTGGGATTTGGTAATACGCAAGAACATTGGTAATACACTGCTGTTATTAGTTGTTGCTAAGAGATCAAGGACGTTTTTTTCCAGCTTCCCAGGTTTTGCTAACGTGCAGGTGCAAAAAGCTGGGAGGGGTACAGCCAGTACAGTTGACCCAAACTGGCCAAAGGAAGTATTCCATACCATAGACGTCATGCCCGGCATATCAGTGGGGGTTGGCCGGTGGGCCGGGTGCTGTCCGTTCCCTCGCTCGCTCTCGGGAACTTGGGTTCCAAGATCGCTCTCAGTTTCTCTCCATGATCGCTGCTCGGGACAGGCTGTATCAGTTGTTGGGTGGTGAGAAATTGTGCATTGTTCGGTTTCTATATTCTATTATAATTATATGTTATTATTATTCTTAATATGTACTTTTTTTTTCTTTTTCCTTTGCTGTCCTAGTAAACTGTCTTTATCTCAACCCACAAGTTTCCCTTTCTTTCCGATTCTCCTCCCCATCCTACTGGGGAGGGAGGGGGGAAGTGAGTGAGTGGCTGCGTGGTAATTAGCTGCTGGCTGGGGTTAGACCGCGACAGACGCTTACTGGTTTTCCGTAAATCAGCTTGTTCAGTGCAAAGCATTTTCTGCTGTTTATAAATATAGGAATACTGGGCTCACCTACACTTACAGCCCTTCACATGTGCTATATGCACTATAGCTGTGCACACCAGAAACCTAGATTGAAAGAAAGTTAAAGCCATAAAGCTAGCAACTGAAAAATTATGAAAAATACATATTTGTTCTCTATTTCTTATCTATATTTCCTCAACATAAAGTAGTGTTGTAATTAAAATGCATACAACTGCTTTCAGATGACATAATTCTATAATGCATACGCTCATTCTTTTGCCATTGCCTAACTTTAGGAGTCTGGCATTGCAAGCTAGCGCGAAGAATGACATTTCTGTTGTACACACCTTACTGACCACAGTTTGGGTCATCAGGCAGGTCCGGATCTTTAGCTTACCAGTACGTGAGATAATAAAGTAAGAGGGAGCAAGCCACTGTCCTCAGGTAGCCCTAGTCATTGCAGGGATGAGTCACCATCCCTGAGAGCAAACAAATGAAGTCACGGACCTGGGGGTTCAACTCAAATCCCGCAGGAAGCCGTTTCTCCCGACGCGCCCTCCTGCTCCAGGCGCTCTGTGCTGCCTCTATTCCCGACCTGCAAGCCTGAGGTCCTGCCCTTCTTCTTACACCCTCAGCTGGCTCTTGATTCACCGCCCGCTCTCCACCAGTGGCTCCTGCACTCCCACCCGCCAGCAAAGTCTCCGCTCCATAGCCCTTTCCTTTTCCAACAGTTATCTTTATATCTTGCTCTGTCTGAAGTCTACCTTAATGGGGACAATTATTAGATACTGTCTGCTACATACTGCACGAAAAAGAGATAGAAATCTGAGGAGGAAAGTCTTCTCCCTTCCACTTTTCTAAGTAACATCTTGATTTTATTTTTTTATTAATTGTTTGTGACAGACATTTGCAATCATTGCATATGTAGGGAGCAATATGCTGTGCAGACTCCAGGAAGAAGGAAACTGCAGGGTTATCTTTTTAAAATTTAATTTAAGGACGTGATTTCACAGGATGGAGGTGAACTGAAAATGGAACAACTGGAAGTGATAGCCGAGCAACCTCTCAGCAGAGCACGCAACCAGAGCAGCCTCTCAGTCCTGTACATTTTAGTAACTTAAACGAGCACTAAAAAATCAAACCCAACAACACGACAACCTTTAAACCAAGACATCTGTTTAGAGGTTCTACATTGTACATATGGACTACAGGAAAAAAATAAAGAAGAAAAATAAGACTGTAATCTGATCTTTCAAATGTTCTTATTTTTCTAAAACCTCAACCATAGAGTGGTTCAGTCTAGGTCCTACGAGGACTCCGCTTTCCTTGCTTCCCCCTGGAAAGGTGCGGGAGAAACAGCTGTCTTCTTGAGCACTATTTGCTCTCAGTGTTAGCTGGATAATCTACGCGTATTTTCTGGTACTAATCAGTAAATCTTATTATAAAGACTTCACAGAACTGATTTTAAAGTCATCCATGGCTTGCAGTAAATTCCAATCAGTCACTCTCTGAACGATACATTATGTAGGTTTAATCCAGTCACACAATTCAGTCAACATCGGACAAATTATCTTTCTAAAAAGGCAATCTATGCATTTCCCATTTGTTGAGTAATAAACTAAAACCCCAACAAACCAGAAAATTCAAGAGTCAGGTTAAGCTCAACAACTCCTAAAAGGCCCAGATTAGACTTGATCAGACCTCCTGAAGCCCACGTGCATTTCCAATCCAATGTAGTGTTTAGTTTCACGACCACCTGGCTCCTCTCTCACACACAGTATCGTGTTTTCTTCAGTCTCGGGAATGCACTGCAGGCTTTTCATTCTCATATGGTATTTTCATGTTGTTATGACTAAATGTGCCTTTATTGTTTCAGACTTCACATATAATACAATCCCTTCCCTCTAAGGAATGTATTTTAATAATAATAATAACCAGCAGTTATATTACATGCATTTTTTTTTTAAATCAAAGATGATACGCCCTATTGTACATATCTTGAGAAACAAGATATTTGGGTTGCTGTGCGGTTAGCCACTGTATATTTTGTCGTGTTCTGTTTCACTGTATAGCTAACTTAGCCAAATGTATATGCTCAGAAAATCCTTCCTTGCCTGAACACTTTATGAGCGTATTTTATGGGCTCAGTACACGATTTTCAAAAGCTAATCAGTCAGATTGTGAAACTGAGCCCCATTTCCTCAATGCAGTTCTCGGCAGAGGCTTGTTCCATGCTAAATATAATTTTCCGAGTCATCTCTTTTCAGAATGGTTCCAAGGGGGGAACGGGAGCCCAAAATTTTATTTTTTATTTAAAATTGGTGGTAAGCTGTTTTCATTTCATTTTCTTCACTTGTAGACACGCTGATGCCAGGCGTAGCCTCTGCGCACAGAGAGATGGTGTGAGCAGAGGGCAGGAATGCTATTCAAAGAAATGTTCAGCCTGAAAGGTGACATCTCAGGAGCTGGGTGGGAAGGACCATCACGCAATCTCAGCCACCAGGGTAAGACTTTGCTTGCTGCCATTCCAACACAGCCACATTTACCTGGCACATGGACAGCACTGGGCTCACACAATGCTCAAAGTATACTGGGATCCTCAGGCAACACACAACCCTGCTTTGAGTCTGCAGTTACCCACAGCGGAGCCGGGGTTTAAGACATGGCTGAATGATGAAAACCCACTGCTGAAAAAGGTTCTATTTTTAATAACAAAATTTTCCAAATGGACTGGCTTCTAATTAAATCAGACCTTTCCATCCCCACCCACCCCCAGTGAAATACTTACTGCAAAATCTAAAGAAATGGTTATTTATATTTTTGAATTTTTATTTCTGATAAAAGTGTATGTGATTTGATTTCCACAGCAGGTAATGAATTTAAAAAGAAGTTTTAAAAAAATTTTTTACTTATAACCTTAATTAAACAAATTCAGCCAAAGTGTTGGCTTGGTTTGAAGTATGATTGTTAAATTAAAAAAAAAAAATCTAACCCAAAGTTTAAATTACGGAAAAAATGTTGACCAATATTGCTGCTAGAAATTACTGTGTAAAAAGTGAGTTCATTTGGTACTGTATTGTGCAATATAATTAGAGTATATTAGCATTATTTGGGAAGATTTTATGTTTGCACTGATGTGCCTACCAGAAATACCCTGAAGCACCCTTGTTTTCATAACAAGAGAGCATACTCATAAAAAAGCAGAGAGATCTTAGGGGAAGCCAACAGAAAAGTTGTTTTTCTGTAGCTTTAGTTCTATAACCTACCGGTCACTGCAGCTGATTCGGATCTAGGTCGGGCTGGCTTATTTTGTTCCTAGCGGCATGACGGGTTGTAGATTTGCTCCTGGCAGTTACCGATTATGGGCCTTTGGAATCGACAAGTCGAAACTGCACACTGGCAAAAAGCATCCACTGTGAGTATTTCTCTCTTTCAATAATTGACAGGACAAAAACAATTAACATTTGCTGTTCCGGATAGTGGCACAAAGGCAAGGCACTTCTCAGTGGCAAACACCACATTTCTTTTCTTAGGGAGGGGGCTATTTTGGTATATAACCATGGACCTAGCCGTGGCAAAATAAAATAAAAATCTCACAGTACCTGCAGTAACAAGTTCTGCTTTTGTTCTGGTTCTGGAGGACTTTGCTAACATCAAGCGACTCAGCTTTTAGCGAGGTCAGCAACTGGCCCGCTGTGCCCACTGAAGGAGGGGTACCTTCGTCTAGGGATTTTCTTCACACTCCATAGGTACACATACCATTACAGGGGTGTATGTGGGCACGTGAGGATGCAACATCCACGTCCCTGCCTGTGCGCAGTCAATAATGGTGCTAAGCTGGGCTTTATGAGCAATAGCTACGATGTAATTTATGCTGTACAAATAATAATACGCTTCCTCACGGGGCTGTGTTCTGGGCGAGATGGTGCAGTCCTGCCCCCCCTCCTGGGGCTTCTGCCTTGTCCTGACTTGGTCCCGAGCCGGCCGAAGCCACATGGCTGTTCCCTACAGTCACTGACACTGGACGTCCCCATGGCCCCAGCTGCCTCTCTTAAAATAACCAACTGCTCCAGCCCTTCCCGTAAAGACAGAGACCACCAGCCTGCTCGCAAGGAGCAAGATATGACTGCACGACAAAAGCAGAGCTGCTACCAAGCTGTGTGACGCTGAGGCGGGATATGCCAATCAAACACCACAATAAAAGCTACCCAGAAAGCTAAGAAACGAGCTCTTTTCACTCCTAACTGACTGCAGTGAGGAAAGCAGTTCCCCATGACTGCGAGTTCAAGCTGAGGTATCAGCCTCAGCAATTCTCTCCTTGCTTTGCAGCAGCTCATTACCACAACCTCGTTCTTTCCTCGGGAAAACAAGCTGCCTTAAAAGTGGGCCAACCCCAGCCAAACTTGGTAAGTACAGAAGGGGACCAGGAGCTGGTAGAGCACAGAAGATACCACCTCCCTGCCTCAGGGGGCTGGCGGCATCACCGTTCCCAGAGAGAGCTTGCAAGACCGCTGCACAAGCAAGGAGAGAAGCATCAAGAAACAGCAGAATTTGTCTCCAGTAAATCCTTCAGATGAAGCCTGTCCTTCACAGGTTTGCTTTCAGTCCTTTCTACCCACCCTTCTATCCTTCATAGCTTTGGTTTTGGACCGTCCTATCTTCTTCTCCTCCTGCCAGGAGCCTGGGCCATGGAGGTGATAAGCTAAATGGTCAGTGAAAGCAACCACCTGTGCCAGGTACTCCTCTCTTGGGGAAAGGCAGGAGCAGAGAGACTGGTATGACTACTCATGTGGTCTAAGTCAACCATTACACGGGTAGGCATTGCTAAATTGAGGATAGAGAGCTCTGTCTTGCAGCTGTGAGACCCATGGGAAGAGGAGTCAATGGAGCAAGCAAGGAGTTCTGCCTAAGGGAGCAACCCTCGCACTGGCCAGCAACACGCAGAGGCTGCTCCTCAGCAGCTTCTCCATCTCGCTCCGTTTAGTCAGCTAACAGCATCGCGTTTTCTTCCCTTCCCTGGTCTGTGGCGTGTCTCCTCGCTGGCCTGCACGGGGCTGTGCCGTTGTGACCGAGGCACGACTGACGTTCATTGCAGCAAGGGGTCACTCCAGCAAAAGCCTCTTGACTTGCGACACATCAAGGCAGACCGTACTCCAAAAAGACCTTCAAAGTCATTTACAAATGCCACAAGACAATGTGGTCTATAGGAGCGATAACAGTCAAAACGTAATGCAAATTGGCAGCTGCATGAATGCTACTCTTTTGGCAAATGCTCTTTGTAACTAGTATACCACATTTAAGTATCATAAGAGAAAACAGGCTGTTAGACTAATCTTCTGAAACCACAAGGGACTGGTGATAGTTCATTTCTCATCTGACCCATACTATTATAAGGATTTCCTCAAATAAAAGGAAAAATAAAAATTAAAAAAAAAGAGAAGGCACATCAAAAAGCTTAACCATGCCTTTTGATGAGGAACCTTACCTGTCTCCTAGCAAGTAAATGTTGACTGTGGCCAAACTTTATGAAATAAATAATGTACAACACTTCCTTTATGATATCCCTTTAAGAATCATATTGATAAAAGTAGTTTTTACAATAAACTTCTACATCTTTTTGTAACTGAAAATGCATACACTTAGGGATAATGACAATCATGTAATCCACAAGGTCTTTCTATTATTACATTTATTAGAATTTTTTTTTTTTTCATTTATTCCTCATGGAATGGGAATTTTGGCTACTGGTATAACATGGGCAAGCGGTATGGAAATTTCTTCTTATGTCTCATTAATATTTTCTTACCTGATGTATAATATTCATTTCACATTAGTCTTGTCTGGCAGTCTAATGCGTCTAATATTAGCCTTTTTTGTTCTACACAGTAATTCAATTGAGAGTAATTCAATGTATGTTATAATTGAAAACTGCAGCTCATTAATTTCTAAACACTCTTTGTATTTCAGACTACACCTGCTCCTTTGGCACATCCTCTATTTTGAATCCATCCACTTCTTCCTGAATAAGCTATGTTGCTATGATACATGTGCTGTCACAGTTTCTTTCTTCAACATACTTTCAGTCCATAATCATACTTATTTAGCATAAATAAGACTAAGAGTGCAAAGTCTCCTAATCCTTCCTTAATTATCACTTGACTCAACCCCATGAATCAAGGTGAAAACAATTTTTAACCTGAAGGAATACTAGAGTTGTGACATGGACACGCAACATTCTCACAAAATTTATAATGGTGAAAACCTGCTTATGGACCACCTCATTGCAGAAAAATTACAAAATAGGGTAACCCCCAGCGTCTATCAGCACTCCTTACAGATGCTGATTACCAGTTTTCTAGGTGCAAGTGTGTCCATGGGCATAGCTGCAGCACGGCTGCGGGTCAAGGTCTACATTCATTTTATACAATGCAATTAGGCAGACTCCGCAAATGAGGCAGGCTGATCATCCTTCAAATGAGTCTCTCATGTAGGCTCCCACTATCCTTGCATAAATCTCTATTTATAGCAGGACTGATTTGAAACCTGCAATGAATGAAACCAGAGTGGAATTGGCAGTGGAATTGTACTCTGCTCCCAAAGTCAAATTATCAGTTATTACCAAATTATCAGTTTATTGCCACCCATAAAATCTTCTAATCCCTGATCACATTCTCTGAAAAGGCTCATTTTACATTCTGTTGACCAGCATTCCAATTTTCTCATTTCTCCTTTTCCACATATGGTTCATCTTTTCTATTTATTCCCTCTTACTTTCCTAATTAACATTTTAAAATGCCTCTGTCATGAAAATTTTCATGTAAGGGCAGGAAGCATCCCATTTCCCTAGAGGAAGCTATAACTGTTAAAAATTCTTACTTGAGACAGGCAGTCAAGAAACCATTGTCTCAAATGGTCAAACCCTGCATCTTTGAAACAAATTTAAATAATGTCTTGATTTGAAAACTGAATCATTTTGAATGATTCAAAATGGGGCTGGCAATGCAATTCCCCATCATAAATTTGGGCTATGCAGATTATTTACTTTTTGGGGGAGAAGCAGGCGTTGGCATGTGGACAGGTTATACAACTTCTCCTACACAGGGAAAGACTTTGGGTTTTGGTTTTCTTTTTCTTTTTTTTTCCTCAGCAAGTCTGTGGTTTCTTGCAACATAATGTTTAGTTGATGTCTACTTTCAGCTGAAATACACTAGTCCTAGGTCCCAATCAGTAACTCAAAGATCTGACATTTGCGATTTCAGGGGCATACGATCTTTGGACAGAAGCTCTTATTTTGAGTATAGGGCACATCGAAGCTAAAAGACTAAGTTTGAGGTATAGTTCTTCTCAAATTCATTGGCAACGAACAAAATTATTGGCAATGAACAAAATGTTTATCCAGCACAACTGCTTTCTTCTTACTTAGTCACATTTTTCATCTCATTTTACAGGGCAATTTTTTATTTGTACTGCCACCAACAACTAGAGCTTTAAGCGACACTGCTCGTAAGATTTCTAACACTGAGGCTGTTTGAATTTTCAACAATAAAAATAGCCCAAGAGAATTAACCCATAAGGCCCATTAAAAAAAATTATCTGGTACACTCTCAGCATTATCAACTTGCTGAGCAGTGAGTCTGCCTTACGAACTCCAGTGTATGACAAAGGTGATTGGCAGCTTCCAGGCATCAGGCTGCAGCGCTGCGACAAATGCTAGCAAGGATTTGGAGGCTGGAGTGAATGAGAAGCTGTCACTTAAGAGACTGAGCACTTCAAATTCTGTGAAAGATACTTTTTGCAATTTTTGTGCATTTGTATTAAACACATCGTTACTCTAATCATCAGCCAATTCACAGAAATGCCTGAATGCAAATGTAATTCACTATCGTATTAACTTTGGTAAATGCTTCAAGACATTTCCAGCAATCTAAAATCATCAGAAATCTTCAACCAATAAACTATTTGATCCATGATATAAAGCATACAGCTTTTAAAATATTTCACCATTACATGCAAAATGGAAATTGGGAATACAGCCTTTCCTATTTTTACAGGATTCCTTCACTCGTCTCTTGGGAAGGGGAAAAACTGCTTGCCTCTAAGTGCTACTAATCTAGTTCACAAATTGGAAATCATAAAAAAATTTACTAAATCACATACGTATATGACTAAGGTTTAATAGAGGACATATTATACTTTGTGGTACTAGCTCTAATGGTCCTTAGGCAAACTATTTCAAACTGCTTTAGCTCTAACCAAATGCAGTAATAATCCCCGCTAAAAAGCAATATAGTATAAGTGCATTATAAAATATGAACTTCACTATTAGAAACATATCACCCTGTAGTTATCTTGGAAGTTGTACGGATGTGAGGAGTATCAATACTAAGATGACGAGGATTAGAGCAGCAACTGTTCATCAACTGAGAAGCAGATTTTTCAGCGCGATGAATCTTACCTTGCTTAAACATTAGGACAGTAGGAACAGCGAATGCCAGAAGCAACACTGTTTCTAACTGCTGATGCCATGCAGAAAAAGAGGTTAAATATGGAAAAGTTTAATGTTCTAAAAGTTAATGATCAAAGGAAGACTTTGCAAAACTGTCAAGAGTTGCTGTCTTCGCTGATGCTGAGTGTGACAGGTTTGAAGTAATAAGAGCAAGCAGTTTATTGAGCTTAGTAACAAAACTGCTCTCCTTACTTTGTTCAAATTCAGAAAAGAAACACATTCAGCTAGAGACTAAAACTAAGCATGAGAAGTTTTATCTGAAAGTATCTTTTTTTCTCATGAAAGATTAAAAGGAAAGAAACAAGGGCTAGAACAGGTCAGCTTCTGTGGCATTAACCACAGGATAAATGGTTGGTCTTTTTTTCTTTCACAGTCTAGTACTTCATTTAGGCACCTCTAACTACTTCTCTTTCTGCTACCACTTCTAAAACAAGCATTTCGCTCTTCATGGGTCTTAAGGGTTTGGTAACCACTTATGAATGGGCAATTATTAGTGGAGCAGATGTGCCTGCCTATCAGGGGATCCTCTAACCGAACGGGGGGCGACACACCAGACCGCCACAGCTCCTTTCCATCTTTGTACAGAAGCCAAATGACATGTATTTGTACTCGTGAGCATGTCAACAGCAACCAATGTAAAATGCTTTCCCCTCGCCCATCTAAATAAAAAACAACCCCCTCGCTGTAAACAGCAAGGAGAAAAAGGAACTTATTCGAATAGAGGTAAGTGGAGACAATCCCTGGTAGTCAGACTCTCAGCACAGACTTACACAGGCTACGCAGAGTTGCAGAAGGTACAACACACACGACATGTTGGATATTAGCTCACAGCCAAAGGTGCTACCAAGCCCACTTCCCGCAGCCCCAGCTTCTC
Source organism: Phoenicopterus ruber ruber (assembly GCA_009819775.1). Lineage (NCBI taxonomy): Eukaryota > Metazoa > Chordata > Aves > Phoenicopteriformes > Phoenicopteridae > Phoenicopterus > Phoenicopterus ruber. The sequence continues at coordinate 19,338,564 of CM020220.1, read as the reverse complement.
CTTGGGCCTCTCATGTTCAACTAGTGACCAGACCTGACCCTGCCTTGTTTATGAGATTAGACACAATCGTAGCCCAAGGTGATTATCACCAGCTATACAGTGTCACGTTATAAAGTCTAAGTGAGGCAAGAAACTTGTAAATAACAAAATTATCCTTTTATAGGGCTCTTAATTCAACAGTCCAGTCTGTTTCCTGTAGAAGCGATTAGTAATAGAAAATAATTAGGAGATGCCAGATGGGAGGAGGAGTTAAAAAAAAAAGACCCAAAACTCACACAGCTACGGAAAGAGAACAACAAACGAGGGAGCTGCCAGCTAGCAACCCACCCCAGTCCCTCACCGTCCGGGAAGCTCTTTGCATAAGCGATAGATGACAGCCACATGCCTGCTTTAGAGACTGCTCTGAAAGAGACCCACCTTCTCCTTTCTCTGGCCACCACATGGATTATTCGGTTGTGAGAAGGCATAAGAAGTCAAGGGAAACTTCCAGTTTGTGTTTTGTGGTGGTTTTGTTTGTTTGTTTGTTTTAAAAAAGAAAGATTGTAATTTCCTTATATATGGCTATGAGGCTTCCCCACTATACATCTAGGCAGCCTTTTTGGAAACCTCAAGCATAAGGCCCATAGGGAAGGTAAGCAGCACACTCCTACAGCGTGTTAGGACTGAACCCATGGCAGCTCTCCATTGCTCACCAGGAGTTGAGCTGGACTTCTGTATTTCTGTGTCCCATTTACTAAGGTCCACCAGGATGGGGAAAATCTCTCTCCCCCTGAAGAGCGCCCAAAGCAAGCTACCCTCTTTGCCTCTTCAAGAGCTAAGGGAAATTCTTTCCTCCTTCCCTGTGATCCTTCTTGCGGTAGCCTATCCCAGTTAAAAAGGAAGGAAACTTCTGCCGGTACACAAGAGAAGCTGAGGCTAGATAGTACTTTTTGAAGGGCATTAAAAATGTAACCAGATCCAAACCACCAAGCATTAGAAACTCTGGAAAGAACTGCTGGTGAGGGCTTCCCACTGACTTACCTCACAACAGTGAGAAACACAGGAAAAGAGTAATAGCTTATTCATTGCTAATGATTCCATTTTATCAGCAACAACACAACCAGCATTCTTCAGATTTACAGCCTTTTTAACAGTTACGTGCACTATTCATTTTACAAAGGCTCAATCAGGCACAGGGCATACACTGAGAGTAATTACTCCTCACACTTTTGCCAAGGGTCTGGTCTGTGAATCTGAGAGACCAGACCCCGCAATTTCACATGGCAGCTGCCTGTCTCAGTATAATTACCCACTAGACTTTCTAAGGACTGTATCTTTGTGTACACATCTCACATGCCAGATCATAAAAGAGCCACACTTACGTGAAAAAGCAGAAAGTAACGTGAAAAGTCATCTCAGTGAGCAGTCAAGTGACTGGTACCCACGACAAAAGGCTGAGGCGGGATGCTGATCCTCAACTGTCATTACCTACAAAACGGAGGAAACTTCTCTACAGGAGTAGCATCGTGACAGGAGGTGTGCTGTGCATTTGAAACGCAACCTGAGCTAAGCCACTCGTCACTGTCTGAAGTTTGTGCAGCCTTACTTGTTTTTAACCTTGTAATACTAGACCAGCAACACGCAATCAGGCTACCAACACAAGCATGCGACTTTCACTTCACATTAATCCCACACGTTATTGTGAGCATTAATTTAACGTGCGTTGGAGGCACAGGCATGCGTGCACACACACACACGGAGATGCAGGTGAGGTCCTGCGAGGCTAACTGGAATCAGCTGGGATGCTATTTGTAACCCACAGGAACTACCAGAGCACAGCTGAGCACCAACTGGAGCTGGCAAGGAGGAGAGAAGCAGAAAGAATCTGGCCTGGGAAAAACAGGAGAGTTATGGGACCATGTTTAGCACTGGAGCTGAGCTACAGGTCCAGTGAGAAACCCTTAAAAAACGAGTCTGGTTTGCTAATTTATCCTTTATAAGCACAAGATACTGACAAGAGAAAAAATAGTTATTCTGTGACCTGGGGATTAAATTAGCAAAGTTTATGCTTCATCTGGAAGCTTTGAATCTTAAAACAAGATCAGTTTATATAATGTTTTTAGTGTATCAATTTTACTGCCACTGAACATAAATAAGGGCTTAGGTTACTTTCGGCGATTATGAGTAGAAAAAGCACCCTGCAGTTTGGAGAAAAGAATTTTCTTTGTGCTGATGTCTGCACACTGGACAGCACATGCGATTAGCTCTCCTTTCTTGAGTCTTAATAAAACAGGTAATTAAGTTAAAACATATATACTTATAAAAAGGCATCATCATCATTTGCAGTCTTAGTTTGAACTGTATGTGCCACATATAATGACATATATGGCACTAGATCCCTACCACCATAAATGCTAATGCACAGAAAGGGAAGATGAAGACAACCGAGGCTGGGGCAATCTCTGCAGAGTACGACGGTGCTGATAGGCTGGAGCAGCTACCTAAAAAGCAGGCTTGTCTTTCAATCCTGCTAGGAACTTTCTTGGTATTGACAAAATTGTCTGTGCTTTGAAGTCTCTGCTGAAAGATGGGCTAAACCCAGAAGAAATAAATAGAAGTTTTTGCCTTCCACAGAGTTATGTTTTATTTATAAATTACATTAAACTTACAGAGTGATTGTCATGGACACCCGCGCAGGGACTGGAAAGGAACATTTATGAGAAAAGAGTTGACAATCTCCTCAAGTTAACCCATGGGATTCTTCAGTGCTCAGTCTCTTATGTCTTCATATGTACTTTAAGGTAAACATTTATTAGTTGTACTTTTAAAAACACTATTGCTTTGTTGCTACCCTTGTTATAGCTATGGCTTGTCTAGAGTTTTATGCATTACACACCCATCTCTTCTAATAAAATTTAGTTAATTCGGGTAAATGGAAATACACAACTTCCAGCATCAAGATTTCTTCACTCTCAAAGCACACTTTCCTCCCTGGGTATTCACACCACGTCTTCTTTTTAGTTCCTATGGGTCCCAGCATTGGCATTACTGGCCACCAAACAGTATTGTTCAAAGCTGTCTTCCTCCATCACAGACCTTACTGAGGGGGCTGCTTATGCTTCTACGACAGACTGCTGTAACTTCCTCGCCTACATTTTTTGATGTCATTTCACTGAAGATATAAGCTTTGGCGAAGGAAGGTTTAAAGCAGATCTTACTAACAAATTTGACCGAGAGCAAAAGTAGAAAAGTAGTAGTGTCATTAATGAAAATATCAGTGTCAGTTCAAGGCTGGAAAGTGAGACTAGTCCCTCTGCAAACACCCGCAAGTATGACCCTTGATTTTGCATGTGGAGGCTGTTATGAATCCGTTAGAAATGTACACAGAGACTGCAATTAACTTTGTGATGTGGATTATTTTCAGAGGCAGGCTTAAAAGCATGTTTCCTACTAAAATGACGCAGATTTACATTTCTAGATCTCCTTGCACAGGGTTGCAGACAACCAGCCTTCATCACTATGAAGGAAAAAACAGTATCACCACTAAGGTCATTAAAAACAGAACAAGAGTGCTTTTTTGGGTGACTGCTGCCACAAACCTTCTCTCAATTCTTACTGTCTGTAGGAATTGAACTGAACGTAGTACAGTCTAGAAATGGGTCTTTAATTGATTTGCACCCACTGAAGTTCCATGAAGAAATAGCACTTATCACCAAAGTAAACATGAATAAATGTGATTCAGATTCTATCCTAACATCAACCTCAGTATTTCATTCTGAAAGACGGGATAACGCATAACTGATTATTTAATTTTCTCATAACAAATACTAAGTCTTGAATAAGTCACTCATACAACTTCATACATTAATATCTCAAAAGCATGTCAAAATGAAAAAAAAATCATGTTTTGTAGGGCTTTCAAGACGGACTTTGATATATGTATCTAGGTATTTATTAATTTCTGAGAGCTACCATTTTTATAAGATATTTAACTGAATCAAGTCATCTGCTCCAAGGCCATAATTACCTTGGAGAGTGAAGAATGTTCAGAGAGCCATCAGTATTCAAGGCATGTGAGGAATAGTAAATCTTGTGATACTGGGTATTATTTCCACTTCCACACTAGGCCATACAAATGGAATCCACATGGGAAGCCCTCTTTCAAATGAATCTTAGCCCTCTCTTAACACACAGACCACGACGGCTGCACAATTGCGTTCTGAACAACCTGCAGACTGTTTTGGGAACCAGCATTACCTTTTTAGCACAGCAGCTAAAATATCTATTCAGGGCATTCAAGCATGACAAGCACTCTCCTGTTTTCAGTCTCCACTCCTCCAGTTATCTCTGACTATTTATTAATTCTTTCATAGGTTATGAAAATCATAAATCATTAACCAGCAATTTTAATTTTAATTTTTAATATATACTTGTATATGGTAAGCATTCAAATTCCTTCTCATAATCAGGGAAGCACGTGCTACGCAGTGGATTATATTCTCATGCTTTTCCTATTAAAAATTCCATCTTAAATCATACCACAATATGGCCTCTTGCAGGACTTGGTACTTAGGAGTATTGTGATTTGTGTCCTACAACCCTCATCTACTTGCTACTATAAATCAATTGCTGAAAAGAGTGAGGAACAGATAAAGGATTATTAGTGCATGCTGGGAGGCATCTAAAACAAGTCTGTGTTGGTCCCTGCTACTGCCCCTCACCGAATTCGAGGCTAGGTGAAGTGCTTTTTGATACTTCATTCTCAAGTTTGGGGTGTGTTCTCTGGCTGCCCAATTCCCTCCGCTTGATTTCATGGCAGAAAGGGAAACTACATTCCCACCAGCTGTTCCCCGTCAGAGCCTGTGTGTCTCTCCTTTCCTTCCAAAGGGTTTATCTTTCATACACCACCCACACAGGCCTGGGCAACAGTCGCAGGCACAAAGTTTAGATTTGGATCTGAACAGCCTCAGAGTCTGCAAATCTGGGAAGGTATTTTGGCTCAGGATGATCATGTTCAAGACCCAGACTTCTTCCTCTCTTTACGGAGAAGGAAGCATACAGTGTGGCTGTGTGGCTACAGTATAAAACCGATAAAGACGCATTAATTGCCAAACGCATTAATTGCCAAACACTGTACCCTGCAGAAATCTTCATCCTCACCACGGGGCTAACGGGCTAATGTTGTAGTACACAGATTTGCTGTTTGGATCACGAGACAATGGTTTTTTCTTGTTAGATTTTGGACAATTTTCTTTGCGTTGTTAGAATTGTCAGTATCGATTCAGTGATACTCTTTATATCGGACAACAGGAATTACTCTGCCATCCTTCCCACCAAAGAGAAAGAAAAACTACTTGACCTATTTATAAATGTCCTATAAGGAAGCTTCCTTATATCATGGTTAAATGATTCATAATAAGGTAAATATTACGTTATTATTAATTTAAGTTTTCAAGTAAATATCAGTAAGAAGCAGGAGCCAGCACAAAACGAGTAAAATGACCTTCTGAGCAATATAGTAGAGGATATGTATATTTTTCTTATTTCATTACTATTATTTTACCAAAGAAAGCTTACAAACTAGCAGAGAGATCAGGTCTTCTGTTTAAGTGGAGATATAATCTCTCCTGTGTTCCTTGCTGCTAAGCATGTTAACTTTTTATAGTAGGTAGGCTTTTAAAAAAGCCAGAGAAACATCTCCTGTCATCCAGTACTCATGCGTTAAATGCAAATTATTTGTCAAACAAGTATGTATCTCATTATTTCAATGGGGTTTTTTAAATAAAATTAACTGCCAGATGTGATTCAGTCACCTGCCTGTACAGTCCTCCAGCCAGTCAGTTACGTTCACCTCACTGAACCTGAAACGGTTCTCCCAGGCTGACAAGGTGACAGCTTTAGTGGGTGTGCAACTAGTCGAGCCCCCAGATAGTGATGGGAGACACTTGGGAAAGCCCTCCAAGGTCTCCTCTCCCCACCACTCCTGCACTGCACATAACCACCACCCCCCACGAGGCATTCGGCAAGGCCACCACCGTATCTCTCCTCCTTCCCATGCTCCCCACGTCCTGTGACTTACAGAGGAGGGAGAAAGGATTTGGCAAGCCTTGGCTGGATGCTGGGGCTTGTTCCAAATGCTGAGGCTGCCACTGGGATTGGGTGTTGGTCATGGGGTTGAATGTCTTACTCCCCTTGGAGATTTGCTGGGTGAAGGGACACTCAGGACTCTCTGTGTCATCTTCCAGCAAAGGCCCCGAGAGGTGTAAAAGCAGCAAAGACGTCATCCCTGCGCCACTCCACAGCAAAAAGAATCACACCGTGCCTTCCCCGCGCGGCCATGGGTAGTAATCCCAACTGGATAATGACTTGAAAATTAAACTGAAATCTCCACATTTAACTGTACTGTGTTGTCTGTGTTCCTCATCGTGTCCACATCAATATGGTTCCAAGGCAAATAAAAGGAAAAGGCACAAAAGCTGGGCTTCAGGCCAGTAAACACCACTGCTGTTGAACTATGTTGCAGATGAAGCCACTTCAGCTGCTTATAACTTCCAGACAAATGGGGTGGGGTGTTGGAATTACATGACTAACCTCTCTAAAGGTTTTTCACCTAAAATTTCCATCTGTGAGAAATATTTAATAGTTCTTGAGCTATTTCACGAAAAATGTTTCAAAACAATAGGCTTGTTGATGAGTCTGACATAACACCATGTAATCTATGGAAAAAACAGCATTCTTCAATAATAATAACTGAAATCCCTTTACTATGAAAACTTTTTCATCAGTCTAGAAAATGTTGTTGCCATTACTGAAACTTGGTGGGATGAATTCCATGACTGAGTGCAGCTATCAATGGCTACAGGCTGTTCAGAAGGGACGGGTGAGGAAGGAGGGGTGGAGGAGTTGCCCTCTTCATCAAGAAATGGTTAGAGTGTGAAGAGCTGTCTCTGAATAGCCATGAGCAGGTTGAAAGCTTATGGGTAAGAATCAGAGACCGAGGCAAGAAAGGGAACCTTGTGGTTGGTGTCTACTACAGGCTGCCCGATTGAGGGGAGCCTATTGACAAAGCCTTCTTACTCCAGCTACAAGAGGCATCGCGCTTGCAGGCTCTCGTCCTGCTGGGGGACTTCAACCACCCTGACATCTGCTGGAAAAGTAGCACGGTGAGCTGTAGGCAATCCAGGAGACTCTTGGAATGCATTGAGGATAACTCCTTAAACCAGGTAAGAGACAGCCCTACCAGAGGGGATGCTATACTGGACCTGTCACCAATGCAAGCGAGCTATCAGTGACATCAAGATTGGAGGCAGCCTGGGCTGCAGTGATCATGCACTGGTGGAGTTTGCAGTCCTGAGCGATATGAGTCAGGCGAAGAGTACAGTCAGGACCCTGAATTTTAGGAAAGCAAAATTCCAGCTCTTCAAGGAGTTAGTCAATAGGACCCCTTGGGAAACTGCCCTCAGGGACAAGGGAGCACAACAGAGCTGGCAGATCTTTAAGGACGCTTCCCATAGAGCACAAGAGCTCTTGATCCCCAGGTGTAAGAAATCAGGAAAGGAAGGCAAGAGACGGGCATGGTGGAGTCAAGACCTGCTGGTCAAACAGGAAATACACAGGCAGTGGAAGCAGGGACAGGTATCCTGGGAAGAGCACAGGGATGCTGCCTGGTTGTGTAGGGATGGGGTCAGGAAGACCAAGGTGCGTCTGGAGCTGAACTTGGCAAGGGATGCAAAGAATAATAAGAAAGGCTTCTACAGGTATATCAGCCAGAAAAGGAAGATCAAAGAAAGTGTACTCCCCCGATGAGCAAGACTGGCATGCTGGTAACAACAGACGAGGAAAAGGCTGAGGTACTCAACAACTTTTTTGCCTCAGTCTCCACTGGCAACCTCTCTTCCCACACCTCTCAAGTGGATGGACCGCAAGATGAGCAAAGTCCCTCCCACCATAAAAGAAGATCAGGTTCATGATCACCTTAGGAACCTGAACATACATAAATCTATGGGACCTGATGAGATGCATCCCAGAGTCCTGAGGGAATTGGCTGATGTAGTTGCCAAGCCACTCTCCATGATATTTGAAACGTCATAGCAGTCAGGTGAAGTCCCTGGGGACTGGAAAAAGGGAAACATTGCACCCATTTTTAAAAATAGTAGAAAGGAGGACCCTGGAAACTACCGACCTGTCAGCTTCACCTCTGTGCCTGGGAAGGTCATGGAACACATCCTCCTAGAACATATGCTGAGGCACATGGAGGACAGGGAGGTGACTGGAGACAGCCAGCATGGGTTCACAAAGAGCAAGTCCTGCCTGACCAACCTAGTGGCCTTCTATAATGGAATGACTACATCAGTGGACAAGGGAAGAGCTACGGATGTTGTCTATCTGGACTTCCTTCTGTAAGGCCTTTGACACGGTTCCCCACAACATCCTTCTCTCTAAATTGGAAAGGTATGGATTTGATGGGTGGACTAGTTAGTGGATGAGGAATTGGTTGGATGGTCACATCCAGAGGGCAGTGGTCAATGGCTCAATGTCCAGATGCAGATCCGTGACAAGTGGTGTCCCTCAGGGGTCTGTACTGAGGCCAGTACTGTTTAATATCTTCATCAGTGACATAGGCAGTGGGATCGAATGCCCCCTCAGCAAGTTTGCAGATGACACCAAGCTGAATGGTATGGTAGACATGCCTGAGGGACAGGATGCCATCCAGAGGGACCTGGACAAGCTTAAGTAGTGGGCCCGGGTGAACCTCATGAGGTTCAACAAGGCCAAGTGCAAGGTCCTGCACATGGGTGGGGCAACCCTGGGTGTCAATACAGGCTGGATGAAGGGATTGAGAGCAGCCCTGCCAAGAAGGACTTGGGGATACTGGTGGATGAAAAGCTGGACATAAGCCAACAATGTGCGCTGGCAGCCCAGAAAGCCAACCGTATCCTGGGCTGCATCAGAAGAAGTGTGGCCAGCAGGTCGAGGGAGGTGATTCTGCCCCTCTACTCCGCTCTGGTGAGACCCCACCTGGAGTACTGCGTCCAGCTCTGGAGCCCTCAGCACAGGAACGACATGGACCTATTGGAGTGGGTCCAGAGGAGGGCCACAAAAATGATCAGAGGGCTGAAGCACCTCTCCTATGAAGACAGGCTGAGAGAGTTGGGCTTGTTCAGCCTGGAGAAGAGAAGGCTCCAGGGAGACCTTATTGCAGCCTTTCAGTACTTAAAGGGGGCTTATAAGGAAGATGGGGACACACTTTTTAGCAGGGCCTGTTGCAATAGAACAAGGGGTAATGGTTTTAAACTAAAGGAGAAGAGATGTAGACTAGATATAAGGAAGAATTTTTTTATGATGAGGGCGGTGAAACACTGGAACAGGTTGCCCAGAGAGGTGGCAGATGCCCCATCCCTGGACACATTCAAGGTCAGGTTGGACGGGGCTCTGAGCAGCCTGATCTAGTTGAAGGTGTCCCTGCTCATGGCAGGGGGCTTGGACTAGATGACCTTTAAAGGTCCCTTCCAACCCAAACCATTCTATGAAACCCAAAGCAGTGACTTCCAGAACTCTTACAGAAGATTTTTACCCAGGCTTTGCATTATAATGAACTTTCTATGATAACATGCAAAAAAAATCCTTTTGAAACAGCACGCTGCAAGTCAGTGGCTGTCAGGAACTGTAACTGATAACTCACCCCTCTACTACTGGTTCCTAACAGGCAAGAAATTGGATATTTAACGTGGCCAGCTAGCATCAATATCCCCACCGGTATTTACTTTGTCAAAATGATCTGATAACAGTGAAGGTTCATACTTTAAGCTAAATTGGGTGCTTCATCTCTCAGCAAACTCAGTGCAGGATGACAGACTCTGCTGGAGAAGGATTTGAAGGACCAAAGCTATGAGCCTCCTCTCTCTGTGGACTCTGTATGGAGCTTAGTTTTACTATAATAGTCATGTATATTGGAAATTGTCAGTGAGACCTTTCCTTCACCTCAAAAAAACCTGAAGTCACAGACATATTTCTGACTGAAAAGACAAACAGATGATCCCAACGAAGGTTAACATTTCTTCTAAGCACTATAACCATATTACATACTCCTAATGTCATCCTGAAGTTTGTGAAGTAGGGGAGCATATCAGGCTATTATACATGCATTAACACCTACACATGTGTAAAAATACACTTTAAAAAGACTTTCCTATGTCAGATTTTCAATAAACAAAGTATTTAGTTTAACATGACGGAATTTACATTATGTTTTCTTTTTAAGTTTAGTCTCTGTCACACAAATGAAGCTTCAGGCAGCTGCTTTGTCTGCCTGATACATTCCCAACCTCCTTTAATATTTCTATTTTCACTGGTTCTAAGATTTCTTTGTTGTTCGTTTTTCTTTTATAATCCAGGACACAGTTCTCAGCTGATACTGCAACTCTCTGAAGAGAGCAATCCTTCTTCGTAAGACTGGCAGAGGCCAAAAATAGCTCTGTCAGCTTCTGACAGGCTGAACTTAGCCAAGTGAAATGTTTTAACATTTTATCATCTTAATGAACAGGCTTATTTATAATGTGGACAACTTTACTGTCATTGTATGCAGACTGCTGAATAGATTATGGAATGTATTTGTTTGGGGAATGCTGAATTTATTAAGAAATACAATTTTTGACCAAAGGGCAGTTGTCTTAGACACTGTAAACAATTTTACGATGAAATATTCTTAGCCCGTTTGAAATAAAGGAGTGGCTTAATGGTAACATCTATAACTGTGAAAATACCTGAAGAAAGGAACCTCACAATGATAAATAACTAACCTCCAAATCATAGAAATTTGCAATATGCAAAAATTACCATTAAACCCCCCTATAATCAGTTTAAATAGTACTATTAATGCAATATTGGAAATAAATCTGTAGACTAAATATCTACAGATACCTTTAGCACTTTACAGTAGAGGGGGAGGGTTAAAAGTACAAAATAAAAAGTCTAACAGAAAAAAGAGTGTGGGTTAACAATTGCTTACCCTCTTTTCTGCTACCTCATCCTCTCCTGTAGACTCTTTGCCATCATGTTCATCTCTCAGGGCTGGCATATGTTTTTTGTGTGCTGGCTCTCTGTTTAAAGTTGTATATCCTATGTGTTCATAAATTGGATTTATTGTCATCTTGGCAATGTATTCAGCTGCCTTCGTTTCAATATAAAGAGTAATCAATCCATCTGTCACCAGGTCATGGATGGACTCAAAACGTTTCTCCCCAACAAAGTGCTTTCCATCGTAGTAGAGTCTGAAGTTTCTGGTTTGACTTCCAAATCTGCCTCAATGAAATGGGAAAGTTGATTTTTTAAAGGACAGTAAGCAGAATAAAGAAGAGTAAGCAAGCCTTTGCAAACAATAAAAAACACTTTATCACTTAAAGCTGTGACTATGCTCTGTGTCTGGTCCAGACGAGAATGAAAAACTCAACTACTACTTAGCACAGATAGGAAAGAGAGATCAACAACAACTGCAGATAGACAGCCAACACAGTGACTGTCCCAGAAGGAGCTGTTTGTTCTCTTATTCTTTTAGCTCCTCCATTATCCCGTGGAAAAACTGAAATTTACTTCATACTCCTTATGGCTTTTTTTAGTACTTTACTACTGCAACGCCGTAGTCAATTTGCTTGGCTCTGATATGAAGAGTTCTCATAATAGAGTCCTCTATTACAGTTGATCAATACGGAGTTTTGATGCCGTCTTGGACCTCTGCGCCCCTGCTTGCTTGCAGGAAGAGGCCATTCAGGGTTCAGCTGAGCTTCGGTGCCAACAATTACACTGAAGCAGAACCGCTGCCAAAACTGGAGCAGCGCAGGACAAAATGGCACAAGGGCAAGCATTCTTTATTCTTGGCCAATGGCCAAGAACTAACTCTTCAAGCTTTGTACAAAAGTCCTTCTGTGTTATGCTTGTTAAGTCCCGAGCTTCAAGCAAATCTTTGTAATATACAGGATATATAACACATAAGCTATCTGACGCTAGCAATTCTGCAGTCGAGGCGGAATAGGATTTCGATACAGCCCCTTAGCAACCATAAGAATGCCAATTTTACCTGAACATGAGCATATTTTCAAAAACTGTACTTTGAATCTGCAACAATTCTCTGCCTGAAAGCAATCTAAACGTGTGAAAACACACCACTGTTTGCACTTGGCAACAACTAATGCATTTCCTGTGGAGAAGATGGAGGCAAGAAGCTGCTTTCACAGCTCACTCCAGCGTGATTCCTTGGTTAGACAGAAGCAAGGGTGGCTGCTCAGGGTATTGGGCCCCCTTGTGAGGTCAGATCTGCCAAATAAATATTAAAAACTAAATTTGAAAGGATGGATTGCTTTCATTTTACGATCAAATGCTTCATAGGAGATGTTAAGGAACAAAGTAAACACTGGTGCTTTGCTGAAGAGGCTCCTTTTCAACGGGGCCTTGCCAAACAGGGGAAAGCATAACTTTAGACCTTGCCTCAGGGGAAATGTTGCGCTCTTCTTGCAAATATGGGCAAACCCACTTGTTCTGTGATGTATTTTTTTTTTTTTCTTGTGTTCTGAATCAAAATGCCAAACCTTCCCATCCCCCTATCAATAATCTGACAGGGACTGTAACTTCAGGAGCTGCTATTTTTACACAACGCTCAAACGTGAGAGGGGGCCTCAGGAATCCGCGTCCTGCTCAGTAAGAAAAGAGGACATGGTATGCAGGAACTACCTGAGCATTTTACTGGAAATGAATTGGTACTTCTATGCACGTTTTTATGCCACGCAAACTAAAAGTTCACTGAATCAAACTGAAAAGCAAGAAATCACAAAATGACAGAAAGAAATACATTATTACCCAATGCTAATTTCATCACAAGATGCAATTCTGAGTGAATACAAGTCATTCAGAAAGTAGAAAGGTAATGTCCTAAGTTAGAGCGAAGGGATAGGAACGTGTTCAGGCTCATTCTTCAAAGCACCCTTCCACTCAGCGTGGCGTGTGGCAAACAAGCTTTGACCATGAGACATACTCCTTGCATACCCTCCACTGTCAGAGAAGTCAACACGAGCCAAGAGTGCTCAGCACTTTGCAGTGCCAAAGTGAGCAACCTTCACTGTCTTCTGCTCAAGTCAGCAGGAATAATGATGTACATGGAGCACATACGAGCACTGTGATGTTAAAATTTGACAGGAGAACCAAATAAGTTTGAAGGTGAAGAATAATGGGCCTTAAATGACAATATGCAATAGAATTATTTTTATTAAGAGATGTAGCAGGTGAGCTGCTGCTCTAATCAGTAACATATGCTCTGACAGTAATTATAGCAGAGTTTTAAACAAGCTGAAGGTCACTTACTGCTCTTAGCTTTCTAGAAGAGAAAGTATTACACTAATCTTATCAAGAGAAGATAAGGCACAGAAAAGCTTCTCAGGGCCTATTACTAAGTATACATGGTGCCTTGATTTTAGTAACATCCTACAGAGTCTAAAACAAAGTTCTGAAGAAGATGATGGCCAAATGCAGAGAACGAACAAAAGTTCTTAACGGATTAATCCTCCTCCCATCAGGGTCAGTAGGTGCATGGTTCTACCTCAGCTACGTTTTACTGAGCAGCCCCTACGCTGTACATCTGTTCAGACTGCTGCACATAAAGCGTGTCTTTAAGAGATACTACAAGGAACAGGATTCTCAAAAGTACATAATCTTTATCCCACTGCTCCTGACTCACGTTTCAGCACAGAAGTATCTCACAGACAACGTTCCACAGTTTTAATTCTTTAACAGCCCCCCACGCCTAAACTCATCTCTCTCGTGAACCTCACAGACTGAAACTTCCTCCTGTATGGATCTGGGGAACTGCACACCAGTTTCTTTTGGCATGTGTGGCCTTCCAAAGGCACATTCAACTTTCTCGATTTAAAATACATTAGGATAATTTAATAATTACCACTTAAAGAAAGGTATTTAGACAAATTACTCTGCATCAGTGTCATAACCACTTGGAAAAGGTGCTTGCATATCCGCTGCAAGAGGTGAACATTGAACGGTTTGCTTTTATGTGATTTCCCATTTGTTCCAAATCAAACTTTTTTCTCGCTATTAATTTCTTATTGGGTATGTTGTGGGGAAATGTATTGTTTTTCAAATGGAATCCTATTAGCAACAAGGAGGAAAAAAAACCCCACACCAAAATCCCCCCAAATCAATGAAACACCAGTCTCTTACAAAGACTGTACCATGAATAGTGTCTCAGAATCCTGTTTTATTTCTTTCAAACTCATTTAAATTTCTTTCTGACCACACAATGATACTATTTTGATCAAATTACAACATAAATGCAAACATACATGTCCAATTGCAAATGATCAATTAAAATGTAATCTTCGGTCCCTTCAGTGTTACTTAAAACTATGGTTTCAGTTTTTTCCATTAGCAAGAATATTTCCTTATGTTTACTTTCTATAACATTACTGCAGCCTGCTTAATTATACATCACCGTGGCAACTAAATAGAGCCAAGATTTGATATTTCAACTTCCTGATGGTCTCTTCCTAAAGGCAAGCACTAGTACCAGCTGTTTTTTGTTTAAGAAATAGAAAGCAGGACACAGATAATATATGTTCTCTTTTGGTTTAAACAGGGGAACATTAGATGTTTTTCCAAGAAAAAGAAATAGACCTCTGACATGTCAAACACACTCATTGTGTCCATTGTGCATTTGTTTGCAAGCAGCAGGACTACAGATAAAAGACTTTTTTTATTCCAAGTTGTCTGAAAAGCAATCACTCTGTCTAGTCCCTTTGGTTGCCAGTGGGGCAGAGTGGATAACAACGTGGGAAAACGGATTAAATGGTAGAGCAAATGCGGCTAGTAATAAAGAACTGAGGAGTTGAATTAGGTATCATAGCATGAGAGAGACAGGCTTCAGACTCCGCCACCTACTCTGTATGCAGCATTCACTGATGAAACAAAAGGAAGAAGTGAAGGACCGAGAGCCCGTCCACACTTTCTTACCATCTAAGAAGATGGATTTTACAGTCCACATACAGAATTGTACAGTAGCTATTCACCTCTTTCACAGCCTATTTTATGATGAGAAGAGTATCTAGACAAAGGCATTATTTAAAATGTGTGGCTGCAACCAGACCACAAAATTAACGCCCCTCGGGGCTACTCGTATCCTCATTAGTTTCAAGCATCTCATACACTGACATGGGAAATCTTAAGTTCTGTACATGTGCCTGAACGTCACTTGGACTTAATCTTCCCTTGGAGAAACAGCGTCTTAACGTGCTTTGCAGCCAGAAGGTAGAAGTTTCACTTAAAATTAGGTGCCAGAATTTCAGCTCTAACTTCTGAAAACTCTCAACCAACACTTAAGACTAGAGTCTTGACACTCCATAAAAAGCCACAGAAATATAAGCAATCTTGCAATCAGGAATGTCTCCTAATCATGCTGTATTCATGTGAAAGAAAACAAATTATTCCACAGATCCTCTTTTGGCCCATTTCCTTGTCAAAGAAACACAGGTCTTGCATGCTGCCAAAACCTCTTCTACACAGTTATCCCTGAAGGTCTCCAGCTCCTGAGGGAAGCTCATTATTGGGTTTTTTTATTATTTATTGGCAACAACGTTTCTGAGGATGGCCAGGGAATTGTGGAACTTGCCATCTTCCCAGAGTACCTGCCTGACAAACAGCATCATCTCCAAAACCTTAGCAATAGTTTACAAGAAAACAATACACATAAATGAAAAAAGTCCGCATTGTCTGATACGGCTGGGAAAGGTGGCAGAGTACTGTCACTATAGTTTTCCTGTGCCATTTGGAAGGGCAGCATTGGCTGGCTGACTGTTGCTTGATGAACATTAACTAGGTATAAAGTTATCCCTAAAACCTGATCAGACCCATGTGCCGGCTGAATGCACGATAGTTTAGTTTATCACGGAAAAAGTGTGACATCCTTCAGGAAAGAAAACAAATCCCAGAGCTGGAACTGGAACGTGTATACCCCACACCCATGCAGACACAACCTTCAACTCACGCTGTTTAATCGGGATCAAGTAAAAAAATCCAGAGCTGGTGCTGTACCACTGACAACAGCCTCCCAGCAGTCTCCCTCAATTGAGACTGAAGACTCTTTACCTGCATGACTGCCCAGACTTCCTTGTCCAAGAGGGAAACAATATTGTGCAAATAGCACGCTGCAAACAGCAGGCAGTGAGCACCAGAGCAATGGCACTTTCCCGTGGATCATGAGCACTGTCAGGGACAACAAAAGTGAGAGAGAGACAAGTGCTCTAGGGCATCGCAGTAGGTAACAGCTGCTGAAAACAATGAAGACTGAAAGTGTTATCAGCCCTTGGTACCTGTAATGGTGTGTTTCACAAATAAACCTAACAAAATAATAAGAAAAGTCCTCTGTTGTCTCAATGTCTTATTTTACTTTTAACAGCTGATTTTCACCATCTCAAACTCTGAGCAAATGTCAGCTGATCAAGCTGCTACTAACATGCAGTAAGATCACTTAACACTTAAGATCACTTCTAATGTTCTTGATCAGTGATAGATCATTTGAAAATAATCTGTTTGGTTCTAAAAAACAGCTCTTGTACAGAGGTATTACCTCTTCTTAGTACTGTGCTTGCATGCCCTATACTATTTAAACTTGGTATAAGTCCCTGGAATTGATTTGATGATCGAAACAGAATCAATACCAATGTTTTGGGCAATGTTTTACTGCTTTTTCTACCTCATGAAACCTCCGTGCTTCCTGGGAAAAGTGTCACTGTGGTTAGTGATTAAGACACATCTGAAGTCTATATACACACCGGGAAGTAGTAAAAGCCTGAAATCTTTTCTTTAAATGAAAGCACTATTTGGAAACCTATGTCAACATGCTTGGAATAAACACCTTCTGGAAATGTTACTAGTAGGAATGTCAGTAACTTTCACAGTTTCATATTACACAAATAGTTATGTTTCTTTACCAAAAATTTTCAAGAAATGTTCTCCAAGAGTTAATTTTACAGTGCGTCTTCATGCTACTGTGAGCTTTTGTATTACTTTAAAGCAGAACTGTGTTTTAATTCTTCTGAGCTAAGGTATCAACCCTCACCAGTGTCTGCTCAGCAAACTTCAAAATGCACGTGTAAATTTTACTCTGCCTATGTATAACATTTTCATTTTAGGTCATATGTGACATTGTTTTTCTGGTAAATTTAGAAGTAGAACACCACCAGATCTGTAACGGAAATTCCACTGCAATCATGCGCACTATGGAGAGAGAACTGCCATAGCATAATGCTCAAACATGTTAATTTTTGTTTCACTTACAGCAGCTTTTCCTACAGGGGTTTAAGTTACTCACAACTGTCACATTTCTTTTTTGCTTCTACAGGCTTTCTCACACTAAAAGCAACTTGCTCTTAATTTATCTTACTAAGACAATATGCGTATTTTAATTCAGTATATCAAGGAAACCTGAGTGGAAGACATCAAGTGAAAACCCAAAGAAATGTCCTTATCATAAAATACCTTTGCAAGTGCAAAAAGGGGTTTTGGAGAGCAGAGAAACATTATTTTTGTTGTTGTTCCTGTTTTAGTTTTGTTTTTTAATGTACTCTCTACAGGTTGTTGTTCAATGTCTCAAAGTTTATATTAAAAGAGAGAGAGAGAGAGAGAGATATTTTTAAAGTTTCCCTTAGATTAAAAATAACTACAGTAAGATTTCTGTTCCAGGAGATTTTGTCAAATCTGATTTGCCTTAAATCACCGTTAATCCCAACCTTACAATGCAGGTTTACTTAACTTACTTAAAGCAATAGCTTTACACAATTTGCTACTTACTTAAGTTGTTTTCTCAATGTATTCTACCTCTGATCTTCTAGTAATCACTCACCACTTTTTTTGCAAACAGTGAGATTCACCAGTATACTCATCCTGCTCTCTAAAATGGTTTTTCCTCGAAGCTTCATTCCTTAACAATAAAAAAGCGTAATAATGCATAATGAAATGGTTCCTGCATATGCAACATGCCCTGTTAGAATTTTTCGGGCTACTAACAGCTCATCAATAAAGATCAATAGCTTTTCTATTATTATATTCTGTTTTTCTAGAATACAATTTCTTCCTTCGTGCAAGAGCAGCAGTAGGTGCGGCAGATCTCAATTTACTACTGAAACTGTTAGAGTTCATTTACTCATCTCAAGTTATAAAAGAAAAAAAAAAAAAGCTTGATTCTTTTCCTAGCACCTATCAAATCAGGAGGAACTATACTTAACTCAGCCGAGATACATCAAATATAAAAGAGGGAGAACTAAGAGGAAAACTGGGCCAGATAACATTTATTGCTGTCAGTTGTTTTAGTATTTGAATAATTCATAAATGTTTTGATGAAAACAATTATGAGATTAAACAACAATATGAGGCTATTGTGTGTTACTTTGAAAACATACTTATAAAGCATCCATAGTATCTACAGCTGAAGGACTTCTTTGCTTATTGATGAAGCACAGGAAAAAGGTGGTTTCTCCAAACACAAAAATGTATACATATGTATTTCAAAAGCACACGAAAGAAAAGGCCAACCAAAAGGACTAACTTGAAGATGTATTTCTAACTAGCATTTTCTAAAAGCAATAGAGCAAAAAGGCATTCCAGTAGAACCTGCAGAAGACAGAAAAGATATGTATCCTTTTGACAGGAGAGGGAAGAGGCAAGGAGAGGAGAGCGCAATGTATGCTACGTACACATATACACAACTTAATTATCAACTGATTGCATTATAATTTGACTTTTTACTACTTCAACTCCAACAGTGCCTAGAAGCTTCAAACCAGGCAGACATTATACACCATAAAAATAGCACAGTACAACACAGATTCCTGCTCAGGAGCTGTGACTGGGGGTAACCTGAGAGATGGGGTACAACTTCCAGTTTGTCTGGGCCATTTTTAAGAGATCCTAGACTTTTGCACTGAATAGGCATGTGAGACAATATGGGAAAGAACATATCCTCTCTAATGGAGAAATGAGGGATGGAAAACTTAAAAACCTCACGCCAAGTCATATGTGAAGCCAAGAAGCGAGCCCAGATCTTCTGGGCTCCAGCACAGTGCCTCACCACAAGGCCAATGCCTCTACTGTGCACCAGATTACAGTAGGTCTTTGTGGCGCAGCAGGAGCTATAGTCAGAGGTGAAGGACCTGGCATAAAATGAACGTGAGCTACATGCACTGAGCACAGACAGCTCTTGGACAAGTTACCAAAAAAGTTCACAACACCACCAAAGCAGAGAACATTCCTCTGAGAAGTACTGAACTTACATGAGCAGGAGGAAAACTGCAGCAAACTGAATTGCCAAAGATAAATTAGACACTCTAGCCAAAAGAAAACAGAGCTGACAACAACAACAGATGGGAAGAGGAGGGAAGGAGAACAGGAACACAGCAAGAAGACGTGAACCATAAGGAAAAAAGCATTCTAGTCTGTGGGAGGGCCTAGGTAGCCAGTTAATTACTCATTAAGGTTAGTAGCTATTTATTATTATTCTAAATACTTAAGCGAAGCCACCTCAGTAGTGCCCAGGTGCACTTACGTGAGGCAGATGACCCGCAGGACAGCTATGCTGTTTACTGGTAGCTGAACCTTCCACGTTATTGACAAAGTAACAGAGTATATTATTCAGTATGAAGTTTTATATAGGAAAAGGAACTTCTTTGACATGGAAGATCGTTTAAATAGAGGTCCAATTGTTTTACTTTAGAGCAGAAAAGCAAGCTCCAAAATTTATCAGCACACTTTCCCCTGGGGCTAGCACTAGCTTGTGTGATGTACCCAGCCAACAGAGTAACAGCTTTAGTTTCAGCAGAATTTAAGCCTTCGTAAAAGAAATACTTGGCTCTTCACAAGGGAAAAAAAACCCCAAAACCCAGCATATTAGCTGGCATACCTGTCGTGTTAGCCTATTAGAATAGCTTTAAGCATGAACCGTTTCTTTCATCTAAAAGAAGCCGCAGACACCTGAGTGCCCGATTTTTGAAACTCGCCTGAATTCTGCGCCTACGGAAGTGTGACGGGCTAAGCCCGGGGGAGAAGGAAGGGTCGCTCCTCGAGAGCCTCAGCCGGCCACAGAGGAAGGAGTGTTCTGTTGCCATTTCATGCAGAATAAAGAAAACTGATCAAAGCGGGTCAGGCTGAAACATATTTATCCCACAGATGGAATTGCTCCAAAATGTGATCAAACCTATTTAACCCAGCTAATCCTTAAAGCTGGGGGGGGTGTGTGTATACACATGTGTATATACAGTCTCCCAGGTCTTTCAGCCAGCGACCAAGGAATATTGTGTAAATATTTTAGAAAGGTTTCTAGAAACGGAATTCAGCCCTTGCTACTGCCAATCACTGCATTTGCAAAGCAGGTAAAAAAATACACAGATAGAAAGATATGCAAATTTTAGTCTTTAAAACAGCCTTTAATATTTTTTCCTACTAACATGATGTCAGAATACCGTTACCACGGTAAAGTGAAGGGATGCAGTCAACTACTGTTTTGCTGGGCTCCTTCTGACTACTTACAGATCAGCTGTGGATTCAGGATAAACTATGACCAAATTTTGATATATTCATAATTAAAAAACATAATTCAGCTATTATCACATAAAAAGTTGTTTCAAACAATTCTTCTTTCCCCAATTCCTCTCCCATGTCCCAGCCTGTACAAGGAGGCTTTCCAGCAGAATGCAGATGCTCGGTTTTAACCTCCGAATTGAAGAAGCCTTCTGCAGGTGTCGAACTTTGCATGCGTAAGTAACGCCACGGCAATCAACCTGTGTTCTGGAAGAGCACTACACGTGTGTCCCAAAAGAGCCCACTGAAAATGAACAGCATTTGGCTACCAAAGCAATTGTCCTCTGAAATTAAAAAGGTTCATTTGCAGCATTATGCTCTAACAGCCTACCAATTATGTGTCCTTTCAAAATATCAGTGGCTAGCTTCTTAATGCAATTTCATAATTTAGGGAGAGAGGACACGTGTATCAATTTCTTGCACAACACATGTAGTTGGTCAACTGAACTAAGGATTACTAATTTTTGACATTTATTTTGCCTCAAGAATTCTCTCCTGATGCCACATAATCTTGAATGTGCCCTAACCCCCAAACATAAAGAAAACATGACTCATAATCACAGCTAACATTATTACCTTTTTTTTTTTTTAATCATGCTGCAGAACCTTATTTCGATTCATTCTCAGTATCACAACAATAGAATTTGCAGGAAGGGAAACCATGGTAACCAACTAAACGTGCTACAGCAGATATCTGCTCAAAAGAACACGCAGTACCATCACACTTCAACGCCTACCACTAGTACAATCTCTACCCATTTCCTCTTTATCCTCATCCTAATTATTAAACAAGCTCTCAACTACAAAAGGCTACATTGCAAACCATGTCTTATTGTTACTGTCATTTGCTATAGGTCCTAGCATTAAGCGCTGTACTACTGTTTTGCCAAATTTAAAAGCAGATCTAATACCTCCAGGAGTTAATTAGGAATTTTCCGTTCTTTTCATCTGTTTGGAACATCTAATTATCATTATAATGTATTTTATATATTTTTATTGTCACAGAGACTTGCTGATATGTATGGACACACATATATACCTACAATAATTTTCTCTTGTTAGTAATTGTTTTTAAATTTCAGGGTTGCAAAAAATTTTCAGTGGCATTCTCTGATTAATTAATTAGTAAACATTGGTGAATTCTGCTGTGCTCTTTCTTTTCTTTTTCTCTCTTTTTTTTTTTAATAAGCTATGAGAAACCACATCCATGATTAAGTACAGACATTAAATATAGTAGGGTGCTGATTTGCTGCTCTCATTTGTGTTTATGCTTCATTCTCTTTTATCCGGTGTCTGAACTGATACAATTTCACAGGCCTTCTTCAGCTCTGAACATCAATTTTATTTGAAGGACAGCTCTGGATATTTAGTCAAACTCACACACTTAAAACAACATTTAAATTATCATTTTCTTTTGCCCCAAGAACATAATTCTACCTCTGTTACAAATTCTGAGAAATTTGTTTTCTGAAAACAAAACCTCTTTCTTTTGTTTCAAATTTAGATTTAAAAGGTAGCCTATCTTAAAAAAAGTCATGATGCAAATTAATTGAACAATAATGGACGAAAGGAGACAAAAATAGCTCATCAGCAGATGATTAAAATACAGCTTCTTATATAAGTGGAAAGCAGATTTTACAGTAACTCACCAACAACCTTAATAACTGAAAAGTTTTTTTGGGTAAGAATCACTTTTTCTACCTTATTAAAAAAGAAATATTCAAAATCTTCACTTTGAACTCAGTTAACTATTCTATAGGATTGCACTAAGAATATCTGACTGCCTCGGTTAAGCCTGCAAAAGCTATTATTTGTCCTGCCCTACATTTCGTCATTTAATCAGTGCTAGGCTATGTCTGTAGCTATTGCAGCTCAGGAATAAGATCTTTAGATTTACTAAAGCTAGTTCTATAAAAGCATCAGAGCCTAATGCTCCACAGTGGTCAAAAATTCATTTAGAAAGGTTTAGAGAACAAAGAAAGAAAACTCCATGGCCCACTTCATCCTGAACAGAATGTGCAGCCCTGGTCCCCTCATCTCCAAAAGATCATCACAGAGCGAGAGAAAGGCACAGAGAAAGATGACAGAGATGATGAGGGGTATGGAACAGCTTCACTACAAAACCTGAATGTATAGCCTAGGACTCATCGACCTGCAAAGAGAACAATAAGGGGGACGTGAGCGGCATGGAAAAGGTAAATGGAGATCCATTGTTCACTCTTTCTCATAATACAAAAACTAGAGAGCAAATACAACTGTGAGATGGAATCTTAAAAAAAAAAAGGGATGCTGCTTCCCATAAAACCTAGTTAAGACATGGAACTCATGCTACAGTTGCAGACAGCAAAGTCTACGAGGGTTCAAAAATGTGCTCAGAAAGCCACTAGACAAAAATCAAAAATCTCTCCATCAAAAGCCTGAGAAAACAGCAAAGATAACAATTCTGCTCAGAAGTCCCTGAACTGCAAATCTTCAGAGGCTGAGAGCGCACACCAGAGAACTACTACTACTACATGTTCATCTTGTTCTTACACTTTTCTTTCAATGTCTGCTATTCATAGCTACCGGAGTGGATACTGGACTGGACTATGAACTGGTCCCTTGATTTGCCCCATTGTGTTCATAGTCAGAGAACGTGCTAATACAATAACA
Source organism: Phoenicopterus ruber ruber (assembly GCA_009819775.1). Lineage (NCBI taxonomy): Eukaryota > Metazoa > Chordata > Aves > Phoenicopteriformes > Phoenicopteridae > Phoenicopterus > Phoenicopterus ruber. The sequence goes on along the minus strand of CM020220.1, from coordinate 19,315,308 downwards.
GAGGTATATAACTGGGGAGAAACTCTTTGCAAACAATTACCCGGATCTCTGCCCAGATCTGCCCATTTTATGATGACTTAAGGCATCCCTTAGAATAAATTAAAAAGAAGTGAGATGCAGAAGAGCTGCGTTAGGAGTAGAACAGTCCGTAAAAGAACCTTCATGCACCAACTGCATTTGCATTCTGTGCATTTTGGCTGCAGCTGAAGGCTGTAGCTTAGTGTGATTGTCCAATCTGTTCCAGATTACAAAAACATGTTTTTATAACTGTGAATTCTGTCTGCCTACAAAGGAGTTATGATTTGTGGTGCTAACAGTTTATCCTTTATCTTCTAGGAAAATTAAGTTGTTTAACAAGCAGAAATCTTCAGTGTAGAGCAAAGACAATCTGAGTGTCTCTGGAAGATGCCCAATATAAGTACATTCTAGAAGGGAATGAGCAATGAGGATAGAGACAGAACAAGAGAGCATGTGGTTGGCTTCCCCCTGTAATATATCCCTCTGTGAGGTGATCTTCTTTAATAATTTCAGAAGAAGATAAATACTTACTTTACAAAGTTGAGCTGGGGTTCATTAATCTCAATCAGATTTGCAGCATAGAGGATGACGTATTCACAAATACAATGTTTGGGCAGTCATAATAAGGACTCTGAGTTCTACCTTTATCTCTCACTTAGCTCCCTTTGTAGCCCAAGGATTTTTTAGCGTTTTTTTCTAACTTCCAATTTAACTATGTTAGAAACTTTACCAACACAGCAGATACCTGATGTTGAAGTTGATTAAATAAACTGTAATATAAAATAAATATATCAAACACCAGGATATCCTCCTTTTTGAATTCTGAGGACACAAAAGATGCAGGGCCTTCACTTAATTTAGTAACACCAAACCAAAATATTAGACAAAACAGAACTACAATTGGAACTAAATTCAAAACAACTTCACCAATGGCTGGTATGACCATACCATCGAGACTTCAGACATGAGCTACAACAGCTGGTGGAATCAAACGCAGCATTGAAATTGTTCCATGATGATTTGAGGAGGAGTTGGCTGGTTTGGGTCCTCAGGACAAAGCACAAAAAGCTTGTTTTTCCATTGCAGAAATGAAGACCAGAAATATTTCATTACAGAGACACCATACCTTGCCACAGAAACCCTGTTTCACTAAACTGCTCTTCACGACTGGATGCACTGGGTTTTTCAGGATTCCCAGGCACGCTGACACAAACGCAGGAAGAAGACATCTGCCAGAGCGGGGCGTGTTGAGCTGTCTGTATTACAGAACTGCCAGGAAACAACCCTGTCTCAGTCTCAACGGCAGCTGATCCTACCCAATGTTACCACAAGACATTTAGGTCTCGACGAACTGGGATTTTACGATGCAATCACACTTCATAGGTAGTTTCCAACTTGTCCTAATCACAATTGACAGAATGTCAAAGGCAGGTAAGTCAGGCAACAAACATACACAGTGAGAGACAGATTGAGTAGATACACAGAAATACAGAGGGAACCAAGTATTTATGTCAAGAGTCAATGGGTACCCTCAAGCATCTAAATTTTACTCAACATTTTCCATTCGTTTTCCAAAGCATGTCTGAAAAACAATCAGAAAACATGGATATTCCATTTTATGTTTTCTCATTATGTTATTTATTGCAGGACTGGAACACCTCTTCAGCATTGCTGGGTTAACTTTGTAAAATGCTGTGAAACCTGTTCTGTGTCTGTTTCTTTACATAAAACTAACAGCTGACCAAGTTTTCTTTCCTCCCACACCTTCTAAAGGGTAAAACAAAGGTAAAGAAGGAAAAGAAAAAATCATACAGAAGTTGTCTTAAAATTAACATGACTGCTTGAATGACAGAGTGGCATTTAAGCCTAGTATGAAAAGATCAAATTGACTTCAGGGACTCTGATTTCACCCTTGCTTTTCTAGCTGTGTGAATCAATCGAAGTCTTCCATCGAACTTGGAAAGGTTTTGCCCATACATACCACCCTACTGACAAGCTCCATTTATGGCCATGGAGATGACATTCTGAAATTTCTGCTGGGATTATCTAAGCTGCAGACAGAGCTACCTTTGCCATCTGGCAGTGTAGTGACACAAACAGAAAGGACGGTCTCAAAAAACGCTATAAATTACAGGTAAAATTACATAAACTCATCACAGCAATCACAGGAAACTTCTCAGTCAGGATGAACAGATAGACTGCAGAAATTACCTAGTCTTTAAGAGATGCTACAATGTCAGCAACACAGTGGGAATATTGGCTAACAGGTATATTATGCATACACAGTTCCAGGGAGAGGAAAAAAGGAAACTGAGCAAAACTCTGCCTCCAGACAATGGAAACACAGACTCCTGCTACACTTTCTAGTAGAGAGAAAAAGAAGTCCTAGGGGTAAAATTCCCACGTGTGGAAGACACAGCACTGCAGTTCACAGAGAACTAAGAACTAAGCGAAGGTATGACAGCAAAGACCCTCATTCATATACTTTAAAGGCCAGCAGCAAGACAACAGGGCATTACTTGCTGTGGGATGAAAAGCAGTAACCTAGACCACCGCCCTTAATATACAAGTCATCCAGCTAGTGCTTAAACATAATGAAATGGCTGCAACATGCTGCAGTTTCAGATTCTGAGGTGTTTTGCCAAATGCTGAAATTCCTCAAAATAAATCAATAACAACAGCTTTGCTATCATTTGAAACTATTTCCCAAATTGATCACCAACAGCTATCCATTCTCTTTTCTATTGGGTATAAAAATAGAGTTTATTACTTTCAAAGAGGTTTTCCAGTTTGAAAGAGATACCATCAAACCTAGAAAAGACCCATCTTTGACTTGCGGGACTGCAGGAGCATTTGTAAAACAAGCTATATCAATCCGTCCTGCAAGATGCTCAGCGGCTTCATCATTCACAGCCTACAGGCCCTGTGCCTTCTGCACCACCAGGGTCAAGGGACAGGAGTTCTTTGTCTTCAAGCCAGGTGTTAAGACAACTGTTTTCTTTTTAGCTTTAAATTAATATTGCAAGAGCAGAAGTAGATGAAATGGAGTATTAGACCCTAATAAGCAACACCAATTTATTTACACTGTTAATGCAAACCAGTGTAAATGTCAATAATGTTTCTATCTGGAATCTTACTACTACAGAAACAATTATCTCAGTAAAACATACCTTTTGCTTTTCTCCCAAAAAAGAAAACTAATTCATCACAACCTATTATTTCATGATATTCTTATTTTAATTGTAATCTTATTTTACCCATATAAAACTTTCAGTAACTGCATCTTCTCCTTCAATGTTTTTCTGTCCCACTTAGATTTAAAACATTGCTAATAATCACCATCTCCCATCTGAGTACTTAGGTGTACAGCCAAAATAAGCTCCACTACCTTAAAAGTAATGAAACTATTTAAAACTTACAACTATTTAAGTTATTTTTTATTTCAGTTTTTTATTTATATCTGATCCACTTGCCAGAATTTTGCAGAGCGGGGAAACAGATCTGCAAACATTGTCAGCTGACAGGTGTTCAGACAAAAAAACTTCCTGATTTATTTGCCATCCCACAGAGGGACTAGAGAGAATTAATTGCTCTTCAGCAACAGCTAGCTAGCTAGTCAGTAACCCGCACAGTAGACTAGTCATGTGAACTCACAAGATGCCTCTTATTTCTCGACTGCCTGCTCTCCCAATGTCTACATGGGGTCACATCTGTAACATAGTGGGAGAAGAGCAAAATGAAGCACCACCAGCAAAACCACAATTGCTATTATCCTGGTGGTGCAAACAATAAGGAATGTTAGCACTTCAGAAAGGGCTAGAGAAGGTTAAAGATACCAAATCTGTAACTAGGGTAAAAAAGTACCAGTTCATTAAATGCTGACCATGACTTTTTTAACAAATTAAAACAATCACAAGGAAGTTTAAGCGCTAAGGTCAACAGCACAGTACAAGCTTTTGAATATTTTATAAATTTAAAAATGAAATATTAATTACCAACCTTAATGCCAGAGTGTAGGTTCCAGGTTGCCGTTGGCTTTCACGAATGAGATAGCTTCCCTCTGCAACACTTAATAATTGGTCAGCTTCCTCCCTTGAGATCATCCCATGGAATCTAAGGAACAAAGACTTTTTGAAACATGTGCCTTTCCACTTTCAAATCACCTTTTCCTCTTCTTTTAAAAACCACCAACTATGGTAATTAAAAAAGAAACAAACATAAAAATGACTGATTTGCAGGAATCTACAGTTTAAATTAATCTCCCTTTCTGCCTGCATTTGAAGTCACTTTAAATGGTTTAGAAAGGCTTCTATGAAACAAGTATACTGCTTTTTAAATCAGCATCTATCTATTTAGTATGTAGAAATAAATCCATTTTCTCCTGCTGGCTTCACATGTTTTGTGCCAGTGGTATGCAATCCAACATTTTGCAGCATTCAGTGATATTATGGCCATTTGCTAAAATCTTGGGGATTGCATATAATCTCAGTAATTACTGGTGTAATAACCTAGTAACACTGCACTTCTTTTACCAAAATAAACACAAATAAGATCTGCTTTGTTTCCCCACACTAAATCTAACCATCTTTGCCTTAGCAGTCTGAAATAGAAGATACATATATACTGTACACTTATATTGCACTGTGATCCAAATTTTTTTTCCTGCACACAAACACCTTTTGCAAAAGCCAACTGGAGGAGGGGGTAGAAAGAGACAACCCGTTGAAAGTACAGAAACATATGTTTTCCTCACTTAAGGTAGCACTCAATGATACCCATATCCATCAGAAAACGTAGCTGTAATTTTAGGCAGACAAAAGTGATGGTAGTGCAATAATAACCTGATGGCGAGCAAGACACACTGCTGTAAAACACAGAGAAGAAACAAAGGGCCCAGAGCAAACGTTTGCAACCTTTTCTGCAACTATTATCAACCAACATGTCCAGGTAAATGACTTTCAGAGATGTATGTTACTTACTCTCTTCCATAATACTTGGGTCTGTTCTCTACCTAGAAGAAACAACAGAAAGGGTAACGTTTCATAACAAGTGAACCCATGCAGTAAGCATACTGTCTGTAATACCGTATTAAAACCAGAAAGGGATATAATGCGAAAGTACAGGCAAAAATCATCTACCATCCCCGGATTTTCCCTGTGGGTGGAATATAGGGAAACCAAAGGCAGACTTTTGGGAAACGCTGCACTTCGGAATGACTTAAAATGGAGTGAGGAAGAATGAGCTGCTTGGATCACGTCATCCTTGGGGCTCTGCTAACACAAACTGATGGCATTAAGTATTGCTTGTACAAACTGCCAAAAAGGGGAAACAAAAGATTAATTTCATGGGTGTAAGTGTACTATATTGTTAAGTGCACTAATACAGTGAAACATCTATAAAACTCTTAAGTTTACGAGTTACCTTCCATCTAAAGCTGCTGATGCCACTGCTGCAAGAAATGAAGCCACTACCATATCCCCTCAGAGTGAGGGCAAGTGGTAGATTAAACGATCATTAGCAAGTGCCTAAGTCCTGCCCTCCCTGACTTCACTAAACTGTGAGATCTGTGGTATCACCTAAAATACCTCAACAACAGGTATGCATGTGTTATGCTGTGTAACACAAGCCCATCCGTGCTCTAGAGACCATACAGTGTAAATGCACACAACATGCAAGGGTGTCAGAACACAATTTGCCTGCTGAGTATTTCAGATGAAGTAACTCATCTGCAATCGTCCAGGAAGTTTATAGACAAGTGAGGAACTGCAGACCTCCCAGAAATCAGCACGATAATCTAAACCACCAGATTATCCCTCCTTGCTAAATTTAAAGGAGGAAACTCTTTGGGGAGTAAAATTCAATAATTACACAACCTGAACTACAAGACTATAAAATGATCCAGCTATAATAAAATACAAAATACTCGCAGTAAACTGCCACTTCCTTTTTTCCATCTTTTCAGAAAAAAACCCCTAGTATAAATAGAGATTTCAGATGTCCAAAACAACAAATAATACATCCTGGTGTACAGTCTAATAACAACTCTTCCACATTCCCAGCAAATAAAAACCTGTTGTGATAGTTCATCACTTTTGAAAAATCATTCCATCACTGGAAAGATTTATAATGTTCTAAAAGATTTCCTTCCCCTACCTAACAGCAAACTAGAGTTGACCGGTATAACAACTGTTTTCAAAGGGCCTGAAGAGACCGGATCATTTCAAAAAAGAAAAAGCGTCTTGCATATTTTTTGTTAAATGTAGGCTATTTCTTCAGTAGGAAGATGGCAACATGAATGGAGAAAAAATGAAAACATTTTATTGTTGTTATTATAGAAATTTGCAACAATTCCTAACTAAAACCCTCAAGACAAGATGCTAGTCTCAGACAGTTGTTAAAAAAGAATCCTGTCGTGAATAAGATTTTGTTGTCTGTCTATTGAGATTTTATACTTATCATCTCAGTGAATACAGCAAATTTATATGACAGAACTGGAAAATTTATATAGGCAAAATCATTCCATTTCAGAAATGGATTAGTAATGTGACAGGGCATCTTCAGAGTACTTGCAAATCCTAAGACAAATTATAATATTCTACTCTGTGTGCAAACATTTGAAAATGTGAACTGGCAGATGACTGGAGCAAAGCATCAGAGAAAAGCTCTGCTGGACTTCCAGACAATTGCAGCTGGGTTTGCAGTTCATCTTGGTGGATGATGAGTTCAGGAGAAAATAACCACTTCTGTTAACATCGAGTCTCTACTGATCAGTTCCGCCAACTCACAAAAACTTCAGTATAAATGTTGATGTGTAACACTGTTTGCTTGTATAAGACTCAGTGCAACTGGAACCCCAATTTACCGAGTTTTATTGCCTGGTTTTTGGTGGTTTGATTTTTTTAATAATTTTTTATATTTATGATAATATTAGGGGATTTTGACCTCTAGATTGAATGCATACATTTAGACTCCAAAGCAACTCCACCAGAACTCAGCAGGGGCCTTGTAATTCACTCAGAATTAGCTGAGCTACGTACACACTTAGTGCAGTCCACGTGAACTTACTAAAACACGCAGATTTCCCGTAAGCCAAATTTACCATGTAAGACAGTAAACACTGTTCTCCAGCTTTCTATAATGCTTCCTACAAGTATCGTGACACCAACTTTACTCATAGCAACTTAGGCATAAAAGGCGGTGTAGCATTTGTTCTTACTTTAGGTATGCTTAGCTGCACCAGAACTAGAAGCAACGTGCAGCTTTCTTGGTCTTTTGTGTCTGTCTGAACTTCACAAAGTTCCTGCCAGACTGTATTTCTACAAATTACAGTTGCAGGCACCCACGTATCCTCCAGTTGCATGTGAGCACTGAAAGCCGAAACAGCTCAGTTCAGAAGCTTCATTAGCCTAACGTTCACGCTCAGTCAGCCTTAAGTTAAGGAGACAAAACCAAAACATCCATCTGGACTGGAACTAAAACCCACCTAAGAAAGGAAATACATTTTTAAATAAAATCAAAGCAGCAGCAAGAAAATGGTCATTCTGACTAAACCTGTTAGCTGAAAATGCAGTGTAATTATCCTCTGCAGAGTTTCTTTCTGATTTGGTAGTATTTTTGGACCAAATTACCGTTGAGCATGAGTAAAGGCAGCCTTAGCTACTTCATTTTCTCTGTATCCAGGAAAAATTTCCTATTGCTGTTTGTTTAGCCTATGTTTGGCACAGTTTTAAAAATTGCTTCTAACTTAGAAAAAAAAGGGGGAAAAAAAAAGAATTGTGAGATACTTGGTTTCAATGTGCTTATTTGTATAGCACTGATGCAGAGGCCACAGGAAAGACCCAGGTGTCACTATGATACCTGCATGAAACACAAAGGTCAGCGAGATATCCACTATTGCTTCGTTTCTGATTTTTTCAAATCGAGGTGTGAAGCCAATGAAACCAAGTTTACGAACAGATAAATGAGGCAGACTTGGCAAGCGCCTTACAGTAGCCATTCCTTCAGAAAAGAGCTTAGTTACCATGAAAGTTGGGAAGTCATTCTGGTTGAATATCATACAGATAAAACCATCTTTGAGAACAGCTCTAACAAGGGGGTGCATTATATACGCCCAGTCTACGCTACGTTTCTTGACTACTCACAGAGGCCATTTTCACAAGACTACACGGAGATGCTGTTTAATAGGCTTTTTAACTACTTGCACTGAATTAGGATGAAGCCTCATAATAGGATGGAAAAGGCCAGTGATTTTAATTATCTCCATCATTTGTCTGGTATTTTTTCATACACAGCTACTTAAAATTTATCATGGAGTGCCATATAGCAGTCAAGGATGCCCTAAATATGCCTGCATGGCACACGTGTATACAAAAGATTATGTGCACAACAAATACAAATTCCAGGGAGGTAATACAATATTAATTGGACAAACAACATTACAATTTGGATGTAAGCCTCATGCATCCTTAAAATGTTATGGAATCATCAACTTTACAAATGAACATCATACAGTGTTAAAAGCCTTGGCTCTGCTGCACCTTCACAATAAGAAATCCCAAATGAATGCAATGCTCTTTTTACCTCAGTGTAACTCCACTGATCTGTGTGTTGCTCTGATACGAAACTGGTGTAACAGAGCAGAAACTCAGATTCTCTGCATTTGAGAAGCATTTCATGTTAAGTAGGTCATTCTGTTGAATACACCTCTCAGTATCAGCACTTGTACAACACGTGCCTTTGCACCTTAAATAAAAGGTTGGGTTTTTTACAGTGCGATTTCCAATTATTCTTTAACAAGTGCTTTTCCCCCTAATCATCACTCTTGCTTATGTCAACAAGTAGAATACAATAAGGCAAGAGGAGCAATTTACGTGCTAATACCTTACCAAATTACATGTTGTTCCCTCCTACTGACCTCTCTGATGTTCTCTGGACCAAAATCCTCTTCCTAACACTTATGAATTTGTTTATACAGCTGAATAATTCAACCACTTAAGAGAAGATTCTGCTCCCCACTGACTCACACATGGCTGCTAATAGAAACCCAGCTGAGAAAGAGCAGATCACAAAGCTCAACACTGGAAGGAGAGCCTGAGACCAGAGAGAAAGGTTAAACATATTACTCCTTGCTGAATATATTTTCACTTCAAATCTGGCTCAGCTGCATAAATTGTTCAATACTTATAATGAAAAACACTTATCTGCGTTATAATGAATTAATGCAGAAGTAGGAAAATGTACACTCATAATGTATTCTTTCAATTTTAACTTTATGAGATAAAAATAAGCTTCAAATAGGGGTTTTTTTTGGTAAATGGATTCTTTAACGAGAAAATGTGTATTTAATATGTTCTGTTCTGCAGCTAAATACCTGCGACTGACTGATTCTTTCATAGCTCTATTTTATTTAGTTCAATTCTCACTAGTTGCTAAAAACTGTAGATTTTATTTCTCAGTTGCTACAACAATGTTCATGGTGCAGACACAGGTTTATTCTGCAGTTCAGGGGCTGGGATGAAGCTATTTTAAAACACAGAATGTCTCTCCTTTTTTTTTGTTGCCTCTGGCACAGGGAAAGTTTTACACTTACTTTGTCGTATGTTACTATCTTGCTTTGGAATAAATTCATCAAATATATGGTATTATAGACAGTAATGTGTTGCATTTCTTTCTTCAGTGATGACAGGACTTAGCAGAGTGTTTTGATTGCTTGTGGTACTTTCGCCAATCCCCTCTTGACTCTAACAGACTACCTGTTCATAGAATTAGACCAGGAGGACCTCTCTATGTAGGGATGCAGTAGCTCAGATACCCTCCTCACCCACAGCAAATTTTCCTCCCTAGAACAGTCCAACTTTGCAATTTGGCACTTGTATATTAGCTAATAAAATTTTATAATTAACAGCAGTAAAATTCAGTGATAATGAGGATGAGAAAATGATAGTGGTCAGCGTGATTTGTATTTGAAGAAGCTTTACAGAGACACTTTTATATTTGGCTGGCAAGAGTAGGTCTCTTGTTTGATTCTAAAAAGAAGGCAATCTGGATCTGATCAATAGCTGAAGGACTTCCAGCACTCCAAAGGCAGAAGACATTTTTAATTTTCAGATACTGCATATACATTTATATCTCTGCTTATTTGACTGGATAGGCTAATAATATTCTAAGAAATACTATGAAGGAGAACTTAGTATAACATTTGCTTGTGACAACTTATCACCTAGGGCCAAAATACCCCAAAGCACTTCTCTGCAGTCAAACTAGCATGGGATATAATGCCAACAGATCTTATTGAATATGCTGGACCCTTTTATCAGTTTACAGTTTCTCCCTGACTACAGGGTATGTACGCATTGTGCAGTCAACATGCAAACAATTACAAGCATTGTTATCTGCTGTAAGATTTCCTTAACTGTGCTGGTACTTTCCCACTCCTTACATTTCTATTATGGGGGTTTTGTTTGTTTGTTTTTTTAAAGAAACCAAAAGGTATATAGAAAAATGAAGGTTCTAATTCTGTAAGAACTAAAACATTCACAACTTTTTTTTTTTTATTTTACAGTATGCATATAGACATATACCTACACACATACTAGCACTTCTTCCACCAGTGAAATACTCTTGAGGAGAGGAAGGAAAAAGCAACTATTCAACAGCACTTAACAACAATAAACACAATCCATCGGAGGCAGGGAGTAAAATACTTCATCCTATCCAGGTGAGCACTCTGTACAATCTGTGTACAATCACAAACCTGTATTATATGACTAAGCTCCTAGAAGACTTCAGATATTTTGTATATTACTGTAATGAAAAACCCTATCACAGAGAACACACAACATAGAAGAGAACCTTCCTAATAATGTTGCAATGGGAATAAAAAACTGGAAAACCTCCCATTTTTTCACAGCTCAGATCTTATCTTCTATAGATCTCTCCTTCAAACCTCCATCCCACCTTATTTGATGTACATAAGATATCTGCACAACCACCTTAACAAGAGTACCCCTGCTTGGACCCTCATCAACAGTAGAAACACTAGTTAAAACAAAACTTTTTGCTACAATGCTTCTTGTAAAAGTCATGTATTGTTCTTTCTACAGCTATGTCTTGCTTAAGTGCAATCAGCTATAGCTATACCTTTTACAATAATACATATTATCAAATTAACAAAGGAAAACAAGAGTGCTTCCACTAAACACAATATTTCACTTCTGTTAAACCTCTACTTTTGCTATTAAAAACTGACAGACTACTTCATAGAATCACAATTGGGCATTTGAAAAGACGACAGAGAACGCCTGTTTAATTCTGTAAAGTAATCCTCCTTGTGATCTAGACCGTAAGCTATTTATGTTCCTGACAGTGCTATGTCCCTCTGTATTTAATACCACGTCAAAGTGACTAACAAATTTCAAAGATTAATTTCCTTTCTCTTGGCACATGATAAAAATGCTTAAGTTTTATTGCAGCAATGTAATAATTTTCAGTGGTTATTCAGCAAGAGCTGTGTTTTGTAATACTGCTTAACAAGTCAAGCCTAACATTTCAGCGGTTTTGAAATTGAAATTAATGTTTCCCAGGTTCCTAACTGAAGCTGCAAGAGAGATGCAGTTATGAGTAAAATCTTGCTGGCACAGATGTTTGGTATCAGTTGAACCCTCCAGCACCACAGCTCTGGAGAGGTGCTGCTCTGCTGGACGGCAGCTCAGGGCACACTAGCAATTTGGGGTCTGCCTCAACAACTGACCCCAGGAGCAGGTGCTTCTGTATCTCTGTATGTCAACAGGATCCCGTTGTTACTGTTTGGATCCTTAAAATCTGTGGCTCTGCATAGCTTAGCTACTAGTAGTAATGAGTCTTAAGTACTACGACTCAAGTAACAGCAGGTTTCACTCTTCCCTCTGTTGATTTATTGCACGCATCTAGCAGCGATGTGTGTACAAACAGGCACATATTCCTCTGTACAGCTCTGCTCTTGCTTCTGTGAATTTCTGACCCAAAAAGGAGGAGAAAAGGCATGCTTCCATGTATCTAAGAATCAAAAACCCGTAAATAATTCTCAGGTATACCCATCTTACTCAAAATGCTTTTTAATTTGATTTTTGGATCAAATGGATTTCCAGGTCCCAGTGCCCCCAAGGCTACCTACTCTAATCACAGCACCAAGTGTCCCAAGGAACCGCTGTTTGGGTTGGACACCATTAAGTATAGACTTGGAATTACTGGACTCTATAAAACCGAACCTCTATAATACCCACCTCACGAGTGCAGGTTATCCTTCTAGGATGGGGAGCTTCCTGTTGCAACTGATACACTGGGAGAAGGCAGAAGTTAAACTCTGATTAATACAGAATCATTGTATCAGTGAGGCATTTTAACATGAAATATTGCTGTTTATTTAAATAAGACTTTCTGCAAGATTTAATGCAAGAATACATATATCAAGGTCTCAAAAATTACTTACAAGTGGTCAGAGAAAAGAATGTTGCTAGCCAGAATTATATTAGTGATTATCTTTACAATTAATTGATAAGTACTAGGGAGTAACTAGGTAAGACCAGTCAAGTTTCCATCAAGCAGATCAGAAAAGGAATCATGATAAACACAAATTAAATTTTATTATATGTCAAATCAGGCTGCTCTCAGACTTTCTTCAGTAAGGAGGTGGAGTCCCATCCTGCTATGCTGGGCACACACTCAGTCACCTGAAATATGTCAAGACTTCACAAGAATCATTCAGAACTTTGCAGAATCAAACCCTCTGCTTTTGCCACTGCTCAGTGATGACCTTTCTGAACAAAGAGAAAAATGGCCTTTGCATTTGCACATCTAAAGACATCAGGAGTCGAGGAGCAGAGTAAAACAGTTAAGGCCCAAATCATGACATACAGTTACTAGTATCTTCCCTCCCCCTTTTTTTCTTTTTCTTTTCTTATTTTTTTAAATAAGCCTCATCAAGTCAGAATAAATCTTAGGAGCCAGTTGTAAATTTAATAGTACTAATGTGCAGACCTTCTAATATAACACCAAAAGGAGTGACTTTTAACTTCTATCCCAAGAAGAGTTTGGTTTGGCAAGTCACCTTCAAAATGAGGCTGTCAAGACTAAGTTAGTATTTAAATAGTACTCTAGAACTGATAAAATGGACATTTGGAATTGTAATCTTTCAAAATTAAATTATGTTTTAATCATTAGTACTAACATCAAGGTCTAATAACATGTGCTGTCACCTTCTTCAGGTAATAAGACTGTATATTGATTTAACCAATAAGATTTGACTTCATTACACTTCCCATTTGAGCACGAGTCTTTTCCACTGACAAATGCTGTATTTATGTGCTAAGCTACATGGGAATGGAGAAAATGGCAAGATGCCTGATGATATGACAATCGTAAGATAAACTGGAAAAATTCACTCTCTTTGTTCCAAACAAAAAATCTAATTTTTTTTTCCCAATGTTACTAAAATCAATCCTTACCATTCTGTATTGGTATTAAAAAAAATGATTTTTGCAAGTGATGAAGAACAGCACACTAGCATATAAAACCGTAATTTTCATTTCAAGTACAGCATGACCATTTATTTTGCCAGCACACGGACTCCCTAGCTTCTATTGTAAAAGTCATATTTGATAGCACTGGGCCTTGTCCATATCTAATTTTGAGAACTGTAGAGTCAAGGTCAAATGAAAAAAAAAAAAAAAAAATCACAGAGCAAATACGGATTTCTCTGAATTTCACAGAAAAGCTGCAGCAATTGGCTAAAAACTGAGAACTGCTTCCCACCTTACTTCAAGCCAGGCTGAAAAGATTTTCTGGAAGGAAATTCCTCTTGTCCAAAGGCAGTACCTTTCTCCTCTTCCAGTCAGAAGCACAGCAGGTAGACTAGTTAAGTTACAAAACAGGATGTCTATTCCTCATCCTCTAATTGATGTATGCAATTCAAACTGTTCGACACCAGTTTCCTTGCTGCAATTATTGCCAAGGAAGTCAAACAAGACATTCCTCTTCATCCATCATGCGACAGAAATACAATCAAACCCCGTGACTCTTTGCTTAATTCTGAACCATGGGAAGGGTTCACCACGGCAAACCATGACGGTGTAGTGGGTGCACATACATTTGCACGCACCCAAGCCTTCAGCTCCTGGCAGGCTGCCAATGAAGATTTGCTATTAGAGAGGCTGGACCCCCCTCTTATAGATTATGGCATGGAATAAACCGAACAAAGAGGCAGTGTTCCCCAAGTTCACAGAAGGTACAGAGCTGTGATTCACTGTTAATGTTTACAACTGGGAGCAAAATACACAGATCTCGGTAACAAGTATTGCAATCATGACTAATGATGTTTAATACCAAGGAGCGAAGTGTCTCAGTTTTATCTTTTAGCCTTCCGCTGCAAGAAAAAATCTTGTTCAAATCATTCTGTGTGCAAATTCTTTAGTATTAAGTGGCTGACTTGGCATATGACAAGCTACTGGCATAATAAATGATGATTCAAAAGGCACAGACAGGCTTTGCCACCAGATTCACAAACAGACCAAGGTCCCAGCCGTCTCAATTACATGACAGCAATTGCATATGTTGGCAATTATTAAAACCCGTTCAAAGTCATCCATCTAAAGAAAACACTGAAGATGGACTAATTAAAAGTCTTCAGCCTTTTTTTAGACTTTTTGCCTTTCTATTTTCTTCAATTAACATAACTGTATTTTAAGAGACCCTGACATTCCTAGACTGTTAAGGCGCATGCAGTTTTGCCAACTCCTGTAATTTTTACTACAAATTTCACAATATCGGATTATTTACTTAAAGCCTAAGCTCTCTGAAATTTCTTATGAGACAGGTTCTCATTTACAGAAGTCATTTAATTCTCATATTGCATAGAAGATCTTGACTATGTAACTCACGATTATTTTAACAACTCAAAAATTGGAAACTAAACCCAAACAACAAAGCTGATTTATGAGTTTTAAGGCCTAACTGTGATTTTTGAATGCGTCAGGTTGGCAATGGCAGGGACAGAACAGAAACAACTGACTTCTGTGAGCCAAAACAGAAGACTGGTCTAGGTGACAGAAAAGCTGTTTTTCTAGTGTTCATTTAATTCTACTACATATACTTTAGCTGACAAAAATACTTTAGTCTGCTCTCTTACACTTACTCTCTTTCTAACCCTGGTTTTCACCAAGCCTTTAATACCAACCCAAAATCTCCAATTGTAAAGAATCTCCCACTGCAGGATGGAAACCTTTTTGAAATAACTACATTTTATCAGGTGCTAAATCTCCACAAACTTGAAAGCGCCACATTTTCATCACGTGAAATGTTGCTTGAGCAAATCCCTTTAACCAGCCTGAAGACACGAAGCCTTGGAAAAATATACAAAAGAAAATGCAAATGTAGGTTTGACATGCCTAAACTGTTAAGTGCGTTAAACACACAAACATTCTGCTTTCAAAATCTGCTTTTAACAGAAGAGTCATCTTTCTTGCTGTGGTTCCTCAAGTCTCAAAATGTCTCACATCTTAGCTCTTCTATCTACAAAGAACTAGAATTCAGAGGTGAGTCACTGTGGGAAGCTACGATGCTTTGCTACGATGCCATGTCTCGTGTTCTCTTCAACCTCCTTGAACCTCCATCAGTGCTTCCAAATAACAGGTTATCCCTTTAAATTTTGAAATACAAAAAAATTTCCATGCAAGTTTGGTGTGGTTTTTTTGTTTGTTTGGTTGTTTTGTTTTGTCTGTTGTCGTTTGGGGGTTTTTGTTTTTTTAATTAGGCATGAAAACAGCAAGTTATGAAATGCCCAAGGGAGTGGTGCTCTGACCTCAGGGCACCGTGCCTGGACCACTGCCCTGCACACCTGACCAAGGCAGCCTGCAAGGCCAGCTTCCTCTGAGCTAGGGCACGTACACCAAAGAGCTGCAGAGCCCAGGCGGGCAGGCTGGTAGGAAACCAGGTCCTTCTAGTCAGAGCTTCAAAAAACCTGCTTGTGATTTGTCACGCCAGGCCAAACAAATGCTCTCGTTTTACTACATCACCAAATTCTGGGGGAAAACTATTTATTTGGAGTCTTTCTAACCAGCTCAGGTCTCAACTCTAGTGATGCAAGGTACTAAAGCACAGGAGCCCTAAAAGTGTGCAAGTGGTACTAACTTGAAGGGACGAATTGAGTTTATGCAAGCCACAGTCTAGGCAGCCAAACCAACATAAGCCAGTTCCACACAGGAGTGGGACCACTTATGGTAAGGTGCAGACAATTTACCCCTCCAAATAATCTGCGTTCACTTGTCCTTGAGGATCAACAACCGTACCTATCTCTAAATAGTAATGAACCCTTGTACTTTTGATGCTTCTTAAACTCATATTCTAATGCAAAGAAAAATGAGTATTTTAAAGAGCCCATCTGAAACTTTTTCAGGTCTGACTTAAAACAAAACAAAACAAAAAGAAAAAACTGTTGAGATACTTACAGTAAGATTTCCAAACAGGTGGTCTGTATTCATCAGTATCTGAAAGAAAAACGACAAATCTTAATGTTGTGTTGGAAACATTTTAACACAGAAATAACCCTGCAGAAGCACTTGCAGATTTATTAAGATAAATATCACACCCAGATTCTAAAATTATTTTTTACTATCACAATATAGAAGAACCTGTTAAAAGTTTCCCCCTCTTTACTTAAACTGAAAATAATGAAAAAGTATTTTCTTTAGCCAGATAGAATAAAAGCTATAGAAATGTATTTGCAAAATGGCAAACATGCAGATCAGAAGCCAAAACACTGGGGGGGAATGCGTATTCTTTTATTATGTATATATCTGTAAGTTCCCTTTTAAATTACACTAGAAAGATTTTTTTAATCTCAATTTATACTCTGATAAATCAGTTTTCATCCAACTTATTCCTGCCATTAGCTTTTTCCTCTTCGGGATAGCAATTAACAACTCCTAAAATAGAATCAGAGTATGTAAGTACTATGAAATATTTTGCAAAAAAGAAGGGTTTTTTTCACACCGAGTACAAGCTCTACTTCGAAGCTGTCAGTATGTATTAAAAGTACCAGCATATTTCTAATCCCAAATTTTAATTCTCAAATAAAATTAAAAAAAAACAAATTAAAATCTCAGTGTATTCTAAGTTCTGTCTCCCTTATGACTTGCTGACAACTGGTCTGACATTTTGAGCTCAGGGCTCTGCTGCAAACTTCGTCTCCGATTCACTGTTTTACCACTCTGACCAGCTTCAGCTCTGATGCTACAAGGTACCGCGGCTTTCTGCAAGATGCTGTGCTATCTGCCTTGGAGCCGGTGGGAGTTACTCCGTACTCATCACACCACAGGGTCACAAGTTGAGAACCACGCAGCCAGGCAGCCAAGCCAGCCTTGATGTCTGAAGCCCTTCTCACTGCAGCATTCAATCCTGAGCTCTGTTTGCAATTGTCTGCTCACTGGAACTGCTTGCTGCATCCAACAAAACCCCGATTTCTAGGTTTTATTATGAGGTTATGTAAAGATCCAGCAATCTGGGAACCTGTTGCTTGAATTTTGGCCTGAGTGGCATCTCCGCTTGAGAGTCCTTAAGGCCTCCAAAACTGAGCCTGAAGCCGGGAAAGGATTTTGTTTTGCCTCCCCTTAGGATAAGCAATCTGCCTTCTTCAGATACTTGCTTTAGTCCATCTCTGCCACCTACAGTCATGTCAAAATATCTCTAAATTAGAGCCTAGTGGAATAAGATATTTTTCAGTTTAGCTGGCACAGGCTTGCCCAGACCCTCCCAGCACACTCTCTGCCCTGCCTGAGCTATCATTTTGCTCAATTTTTTACCCTGTATTTTAGCACCACGCATGGAGAGGGTGCAGTCCTTACGGACTACCTCGGTGGTAGTGGGGTTTATAAGTACAATTCATTATGACTTTATTAGTAAGGCAGCACTTGATCAAACTGCCATCCCCCAGAATAGGATGGGTTTTGATCCTCAGACGGTCCTGCAGATGTGCTACCATGTCCTGGGGATCGGCCAGAGCACCTCGAATCTGCACAGAGACCTTCAGCGGCCCACGCTGCACTACGGCAGTGAAAGAAAATCAGCAGCAACAGATGCAGCTATGGTTATTCATTCCTACTTTGATACCTTTAATTAAGGCAGTGCAAGTCGATTCATTCCAGAAGCATTGTAACGTGATCCTTAGCACTGCAATGCCACATGGAAAAAGGGCAAAACTTGTAAGTAAAAATAATGGGTTTAGTCCCAGAAGACAACTCTTACCCCACCAGCTGAATTTTCTTTTGCTACAGTCTGTTTTTTGGCAATATATGCACCAGTTGAATTTACAAATAAATAATTTAAGTAAAGGACAACACACGCTGTATTTGTAAAATATGAGCTGACTGTTACGAAAATACAAATATCTTGGCAGTCTAACCTATACTTGCTCACACTCAAGCCGTATAATTGTTACAACTAAGGGCAGCACAATTATAAAACTGAAAAGCAACAATGTTTGTGCCAAACAAAAAACCCCAAACCTTGTTAAAGTCAGGCAAGAACAGCAGTAACTTTCATCCAACAAACATTTAACATTAAGAAATTGGAAGGAATGATTTATGTTATGCAGCTGTGCACAAGGATTTTGTTAGAAAAATCTGTCGGTGAGCTTTACTGCCTTTACAGTGTGAGAATACCCTCCGGCCATCCCACATGAGGTAATGAAAAAACAAAAGGTCATTTCTATTGTGATTTAAAAAAAAAAACGTTATCTGACATAAAATACTGCAGCAGCAAATACAGTGCAGTAACAAGGGTGAAGCAGAGGGTCTGCAGCGTTTGTTTCTGTGCACAAATGTTTCTATTGCTAAAACCACTCCACTACACAAAGATAAAATAGAATGAGCATAAACATCAGACCAGTCTGTTAGTGATCTGTTTTAAAGATTAATTGATGTGGTCCCACTTAACACATCATCAGTGTTTTGAAATGCATTATTAGGAAAAGGGCTCGATTTTCAGATAGTGCAGGCTTCCACATACAGCATCTCCAATTAGGCATGCAAAGTACCCAAAAAGCACTTTAAGGCATGATAAAAAACCCACAGAAAATGCTGAACCCAAAATACATTTTCTCACTAACACTGCACCACTTTCTAATTAACGCAATAAACTCTATGCTGTCAGTTCTCAGATTTTCTACAGCTCCCATCAGCACAGTGTCTCAGCTGTGCTAAATGTTTCCATGATAAAATAAAATCGTTTTCTACAAGCTGTGCATCACGTTTTATTTTAACTGTATTTTCTGCCTTAAGTGAGATGCAATTCAGCTTAAAGCTGCTCTTCTCCAAAAGTCTGGAGCACTACAGAAAACATAAATGCATAAACTGATCCTACCAGCACTGGTGAGCCTTTTGCCAGCATGAGGGCACTCTCATCAGCAAGTACATTTTAGATGAGGCACACCATCCACGTACATAAATTGCAATTTCAAACTCAGCCCAGTTTCAAATTGACAGATGCTGGTGCTGAATAGTCTTCCTAACCTTGAAAAGTGAAAATGTTTGTTAATATCCCACTATCCCAAGCAATGACAGTTTTTTAATTCTTCAGAATTTTGCTCCGATTAGAAGGGTGTATGTATAAGGTTTTATTTTTACATAATATAATGGGGCTTCTTCAAATTCTCTATCCTGAATCCATACTGATATGCAATAATTTTCCAGCATGGAATAGATTAGAAAAGAAATAGCTGTATGCCCAAACCTGTAATTCTAAGCTCCTGAATAGACCTGTCATAGTATAAATATGTATGTATGTGTAAAGAAAAGAGTAAGAGTATCTTAAACTGATACATCACTTGAAATCCCACTGAGACTAAAGTTATATGCAAGGTAAAGGGGTGGGGGAAAACAATGCTCCAGGACACATGAAAATACATTTACAGTCCTTTACCCTGTAGAATCAGTTTTTGCTCTTGAACCAATTGCAAAATCAAACTCGTCTTCAAAGCAAGCATCTTATCACAGACCCGTAACAGCTGGTGCCTCTAGTTCAGGCATGGACCTACATTTCTTGAGTACCCTACATGACAGGTTATCTGTCTCTCAGCTTCTCCAAGGGCAAGGGTTTGCCACCCCATCTCTTTCTCTCTCTCCAATGGACAAGGATGGAAGTAATCCCTATTTCTTAAAAAAATTCTCAGCACTTTCCTGTGATCATCTTCTTTCCTCCCAAACACACTCTCCTCCTCTCTTTTCCAGCACTTTGCCTTCCCCCAGCCCTGGCAATCTTCGTCTGCACCCTAGAACTCTCCCCTCATCCCTGAGCAACGCTTTGGTTTGCTCCCCACCACTGTCCTGCTAGGACTCACCTGCCCAGCCCACTCTATCTCCTCAGCATCTCATTTTCAAGCCATCTCATCTCTACTCAAGGCTTCCTTGAAATTTGCCTAAACACAGAGAAAACAGAGGCAGAAAAGCCCAGAACAGCGCAACGGGCAGCTTCTGGCAACAGCCCCTTTACAGGCAGAAATGTCACAGTGGGGCAGAAGGGTTGTTTTTTGGGCTCAGCGTGCCCTCCTTTAAGCACACAAATCAATGAAAGAAAAAGGAAACTACGCATCTTGGGCATCAACCATCTGCAATTAAGAAGTGAAAAGCACAGAGCGATCGTCAGAAATACATACTTGCACAGAAAAGGGCTTCTGCCAACAGAAAATCGTACAGCCATTTAGGAGAAGTACAGACAGATACACAGACACAAACGCTATGAGAGCATCTCAGATTTTTCCATAAACACAAACGTGACTAATTGTGACATTACAACGTAGCATTTCCCTTCATTATTTTCCTTCTTTCTTACCCATTTCCATTTTATCCTTTATATAAATCTGGACAACCGTAGTACTTTCAGAGCGTACATTTTAACTGCAGATATGAAAACTGTTACTATTGCCTCAAACTGTTTAGACTGCTTGTCTCTGTGTATTCCTTTTATAGAAAGAATAAAAATGTTTACCTCTGCTTGATATGGTTCTTTCTCTCTCCCCACTGAAGATCAGCCAGCTCTAGGGTAGAGCAGCAGCAGCTTAACTACGTATGGTAACCCCATAAAGCAATTTAGGACTTGCTGTGAGGTTTCCTGTAGAGAACTCAGTTTTATTTTTCTTTTACCGTATATCACTCCCTGCAGCATGGTGATCTGTAACATCATGCTGGAGATTAGTTTAACACTGTCTGGGAGGAAATAATCAGCTCTCTGCTGACACAGCAGCTCCTGCCCCACACTTTGATTTTATTTGGCAATATCCCTATTGAACACAGGTGAGGCCTCAGGTGGTGAACCTTGTGGAAGAGGCCAGTTCTTAGGCGGGCGGACAAAACATCAACCTGATCAGGAGAAGGAAATCTAATTTCATGTTTTCTGAACTGATCTAGGACCAAAGAATGGTCTAAGTCATAAATATGAAAAGACGCAAGAAAGTATAAAACATTCTTCTGTAAGCTATGGCCTAGGCACTAACCGGTAAGCGTTAGCATGTGTTTTGAGATGCTAATCTTGCTTTGTTTGGCAGCAGCGTGTGTCAAAATTTAACTCCTGGAGAGGTGCACGAGGAGCGGACGTGGCCATTGCTGACCCATACAACAGACTCCTTTTTGTGCCCGAAAAAAAACTTCTAGAAAATTCCCCCTCAGCCTCAAATCTTCCTTATTAGCACCTTCTCTATGCCCAAAGGATGCACATAAAAATCACTCGACTTACAGAGTTAAAGCCATAATTTATTTGCTGGTGAGATTCTCAAGCCACAAAAACAGCACAGTTGAACAGAAAATGTCATTTCATCTCTGTTTTTCAGAGTACAAGTGCCAACAGCATTTCAGAAACTAAGCTCAAGCAATCACAAAACATTTTAAGCAGCAGCCAAGCAGGCCCTAGCAGTTAGGGCTTTTATGCACTCCAACCAAAATAAAACTCAAACAGCATTAAGGTAATTAAAGGATGGATACAGCCACCGCCCTAGGCAGCGGTAGCAAAACAGATGGGCTACAATACTACAGTTTCAGGGCAAATAGGAGAAGCTGAGCGCTGGCTGCGGCAGCACCCAGCAGCGCTGGAAGCATTTTGCAGAAGTCCCCGTGCTCCCAGCGGCAGGAGGAGGGGACGGTGGTGGCAATGGCAGGCGGCTCCCAGAGAGGGGGTGGCAGAGCGGAGGGTGCAGAGAATGGCCACAATATTCCTATCATCTATTGCGTGGGTACTGAAGAAGGAGGGGTACACACCAAAGGTCCTTCGTCACTCCTAGCTGAGACCCTGGGATCCACATTTTTTTTCCACAAAGCCTCTCTCCACCCCTCTGCTGTGCCTCTGCTATCAGCAGCTGGTAAGTTAAATGACAATCTGTAATGGGGTGGCGGGCAGAGGCAGTCTTGATGCAAAAAGCAAGAAGCGCTGTGTGCGGCTACCTGCCCAGCACACGAGGTCCTGCGGAAACCAACCCATCCCTGCCCTGGCAAGCAGGGTGCCATGCACGCTGCTGCCAAAGCCTGCAGAGAAGTTCATTTCAGCTGGTGCTCAGTAAACAAGAGAGAAAGCCATGGTCAGCCTTTCTTGCCTTGCACGAAATGTTTTCTTAGGAACAAACACTTCTTCAGCATTCGGGTCCTCCACATGAATATAAAAAGGGAAATGATGCTCTGGCTCAGTCTTGTCCCATCTTTGCCTTTCCATAGCACAGGGGTGGCAAATTAATTCTGACCAAAATACCTCGCATGGGCTTACACCACGCTTTTTAAGAGATCTTGGGCAACTTTTTGGTATATTCCCTTTCTCTTAAATAAAAACTATTACATTGTTATGTTACAAAAAATGTTGGGGTTTAAAACTGACTAAATAAATGACGTTAATCCAAAAGTAATGTTGTTCTACTAGTCCCTAAACCCAAAGACATTAATGACAAGAACCTGATGGCACACACGGCCTGGGCGCATGTGGAAAACACGTGGGATTTCACAACTAGGGCGTCACAGAATTTCCTTTGTTTCTGGGAAGATACCTGCAGGGCTGAGAACACCCCAGGCAGTGAGCACCACGTTTTCTTCCAATTCACAAATATACAATATACTGTATGACATTCAGCAATGATGACTGAAACTTCTAGACTGTTATTAAGTCTTTGATGCTACTTTAATGTTGGCCTTGGCACGCGATTTCCTTTGAATTAAGAAAAAAAAAACCCTTTGAAAACTTTTAGACATGTCAAGGCTCTTCCTCAGGCAGGCAGACACCACTGTATGCTGTTAAGGTGCTTCAGTGCAGAAGCTTCCAAAGAAACCACCATCTTCTCCAGGTGGAGAAAAGACACGAGACCAGCGTCCACTTCAACATGCGTGCAGATGTAAGAGCTCGGCACACGTCCCGGCTGCGCGCAGACAACTAACTCTCCAGCGGAGGATCCCCTGCTCCAAGCCCGCCATGCTGCTGACACAACCCGCTCCGGTGGGGAGCTGGAGCGGGGCAGCTGTTCAGTGCTAAACTAAAGCCCAGTCTGATCACAGAGACAAATGGCCTCCCGGTCGAACGAGGAGCTATTGCCAGCTCACGCGGTTCAGCTGCTGGCAGGGGCCGGCAGCCGACAGGCAGAGGTTACAGGCAGCCAGCTCCACCGCACCCAATTGTTTGCAGGCCAGCCCCAGAGAAGCTGGCACACGAGAAAGTCACTCCACCGCTAAAGCCATCCCTCCACAGGAACATGCCCAAGCCTGTGGGCAGAGGGGACAGTCACCAGCGACAACTCTCCTCACACATTTTACTCTGTTGCCTTGACCTTTGGCGCAGGTAGCTACGCTCCTTAATGCCCATAAAACCCCATGCACCTAGGCAGCTTTAGACTTTTAAAATTAGACCGTATTTGACTTACTTAAGCAAGAAAACAAAAACAGCTGAATGCATTTTCTTCATATTTTCCAAAGGCATTCCCACCTGGGAGGAGAACAAGAGCACAATACAACCTAAGGGAAAGATACAAACCAGTGAAAACAGGCGCTTACGACGACAGCATCCCTTTGGCTGCAGGATGGCATACAGCGCACACACTGTGCCCCAGGAATTTTTTAATGGGACAAAACTTATTTTTCTCTGCTCTTTTGTCCTCACATGGTTTTGCTTAAACCACTCCAAACAAGTACAATTAGGTTTCTAATCATTACCGGAGTAAAACTGATGAAGAGAAAGCTAGTGTGAACAACACCCCAGAAAGCTACAGGGGCTACTGGCACTTCTCTGATGCGACCAAGTGGGAGACAAGAAAGCACTCTCAGCAAAAGCGAAGGGGCTTAAAGAAGGGCACGCGCTGAATAATTGCATCGGTCTTGAGGGGGAGAGAGAAAAAAGATCACATTACCATCCTGGTTTCCACAAGCGTCTGATCTGGCAACAATAAATTCTGTGGGAATGCTTCTAATGGGGTTGAATGAGAGACCCACCGAAAACAGCTAGAGTTCAATGCCTTTTATTAGTAGGTCTACTATTACTGCCTCTTTATGAATGATGGGAAAACTTTAATGAGTAACATCTTGCTTATCACAGACACTGCTGCTGTTAAATCAACTCATCTTCTAAGTGATTAGACCAGGTTGCAAATGATCTGTTTCTAGATTTTCGTTTAACCCAAAGCAAGGGAAGCAAGTACTCGTTTTTCCTTCTCTTTGCCAGATAAATAGTGGCATCTGACTACATGAGTGATGACAAATAAAAATTTTTTTAAAAAAAGAAAGAATTTTTAATTTTAAGCTGGAATTTTCACATGTGCAATGACAACAAGCAAAAGACAGCTGTTGTCCTCCTTCTCTTGACTGTAGTTTAATGGAGAGGTGGGAAAACACCCCTCCCATGAGAGCACAGTTAGCTTACTGTGTAAGAAAAGTCTCAAAACTTCTAAAATTATTTCTTAGTGTTGCTGAAAGTATAAAAATTTAGACCTCAGAGAGGTAAAAAGATGACAACTGCCACCTTGTGGGCATTTAACAAAGACAGAGTTTAATGTTGCTTTCTGTTTCCAGAGGGGTATCTCAGCCTCCGGACAACAGCCTGCAGCCAATTTTCAGCATTTCTGGGAACACCATTTTTGCTTCCCGAGAAAAGACAGACATGATGGCAACTGCGACCTGACATGGCACAGCAGGTACAACAACAGAGTCAGGCTGCCAGCTGTCTATAACCCTCTGATTTATCGCGCTATAGGAGTTATGATAGCTCTGCAGACTCATAGGTATCCCAAAAGTCTGGTTTACGCAGTAAACAACTTCCAACTGAAAATGTTGTCAAAATCAAATATGCCTCTTTAATTTATCTATTTCAAAGAAAAACAACCTGTCTTTTTTTTTTTTTTTTACTCATTGTGGCAAAATTCACTGTGGCTGGCTGCAGCCTCAAAGTGCCGGATCAATGAGTTACGCAGTTTCCCACCCTCCCGAAGGGTTATTTAAAAGGTGTTTTGCAAACTAATTTTGCAAGTTCAAAATTGACAGAAATATGCCTTTATTGGATGAATCACATCTGTTAGATTTGACAGATAATTTGTCCAACTCAGCGTAACACCAGGTAACGCAAGCTTGAACACTGTAATCCAACTTCCCTAGTTTAAATCCAGACTGGTTTTCATTGGAGATACTGTTTTGATCACAAGCGGTGAAGTTTGCTTGGAAGCCAGGAGAAATACCTGTCAAGGCTATTGCTCTTACACTGCTCCCATTCCAACCATGGCAAGCGATAACATAGGAGAAAACATTTACCCTTTGACATTTCCCTTCCTATTTTTTATTTCCACAAATCCTTCTTTGTCTCCTGGTTTAAAAGTCTGCCTGCACAGAGACGAAGCTCATTTCCCATCACTTCTTTTACTTCTTCCAAACATTAATAATACCAACAAAGGCACATCAGTTTTACCGTAACTTTCAGCCAGTGACAACCGTTATAGCCACAGCCTCAAGGCATTCACAAAAATATGCTTTTGTCTTGATTTCTCTAACATATCCAACAGGGAATATTGATTTGAGCATAATTACACAAATATTCCGAGCAGTCACCGTAATAATGAAAAAGAACAATATGACACGGTATAAAAGTGTCTTCTAGCTGTAAATTAATCCCCTCCCCTGAATAAGAAGTCTGTCTGGTCAAGGTTGAGCAGAAGAGACCCTAAATAAAGGACAAGCTTTCAGGCGCTTTTGAAACACAACCCCTCCATCCATTGCATAATGCCCTAATTTGTTGAATGGGGAGGCATGTTTTATCACCGTTTGCTTGGTTGCTTTGAATTTTTTTTTCCCCCCACACAGCACTGAGATAATGAACACACATTCACTTTCCTGCTCCAAAATCCACTTTTAAATAGAGCGTTGTGGTTTTACCAAAAGCTGAACCACAACAAAAGAGCACAACGCTGACCCTGCCTCCCCATCCATTGGTAAAAATCTGCTGAGAACTTGTCCTCCCTTGCATTTGACACCAAGATAGCTGCTCTGCATTCATTAGCCTCCTGGGGAAAAACCAAAACAAAACCACCCATTAGCAGCCCAGGCAAAAATCAGAGTCACCCAGAGAAAATTAAGAGCAGATCTGATTTCTGACTGCTGTTATAACTGGCCTCAAGACAGACTCACGTGTTCCAAAGCACGTCTCTCTCTCTTTAACTATGTCAGATGGTCTAATAGATGCTGTTGCCTCTCCTTCCCCAAACTTGAACCATTTAAATTCTTAGACCATCAGAGTTATAACAAACCTATTACGATTCTTATTACAAACAGATTTTTCATTTTCTAAAGCAGTCGTCAGTAACACACACCATTGCTCATGCAAAAATATGGCTTGTATTTACGTCCTCATTTCCAGAACAGATGCAATACATCAACACTCATGGCTGGAAGGAGGAGGACAGACTACCAAGTAAAGTATCCTTGCCTGGAACCATGATCATTTTATATAGCGTCATGAAGGAAACTCCTAAAAATCATTATTGGCAGGGTCAGAGAAACGAAAATGGACACAATGTGGTGGGATGCCTTTTCTTGAATTGGAATTAAGTTTTTACTCTAAAAGTCATTCTCCAGTTGCTGTGAGCTTTTCCCCAACCTGAAAGCTGGACGTGTCATTCCTCACCTCTTCCTGTTCTCATATAAAACCTCCAAGAGGCCTTCAATGCCACAAAGTAGGATGCTCCAGGTAGAAAAGCTGAAAACTTCACGCTCCTTTTTGGCAATTCCATGGCTCACCATTATAACTGTAGTCAAAGAACTACGGCAAAAAATATTTACCCACCAGCCTCTCCCTGTTTATAGCATTAAATCCATCTTTTTCATAACTCTTTTCCTCCTCTGCAGGTTCACCTGCTGCACTAGGCAAGAATCAGAGAAAGGAGAGAGAGCAGGTATGAGGTCCAGCCCATGGAGAAGGTGTGCTCTGGGTTCACTCCTGCACCACCCAGCACGTTGACGGGCTGGAGCAACAGTCAAATGATCATCTCGAAGGCGGTTTAGCAGCTCTGCAAACACCGAGAGGTTTTCTGCATGGGCCCACCATTTGTCCTCAGTTCCCTCTGTTTTGGGAGGATGAAAGCAGAGCTCTGCAGGTGGGGGAGCTGGGAAAAGGCTGCTGGAAGGAGAGCTGAACACAAAGGTTTGTCACTGCCCAGTGGGAACAGGAGAGCTGGCCGGAAAGCTCGATATGATTGATGCTCGGAGACAACCTCCAAGTCCTTTTCTGGGTAACTCCATACTTTTTTCCCCCACGCCAGGAAATTAATTCAGATGGTTTTCTTTTCTCTGTTTTGAAGTTCTTTCTCCTTTTTTCCACTAATTAGCAGAAAGACCAATTGGTCTGCCAATAATGGAAATTTGGGTATATTACCTCTTACTTTATCATGGCACTGTGTTAAACAGGAGGTTTTCAACAATTATTAGCTGCATTTCTGGGATATTGATGCATCCTTACTGGAACTGAGACCCCACAGGAATGTCCACAAGGGAAAAGCAGACTTTGTCCTACAGAACGTGATGTCTGAACAGAAAATAGGAACAGTTGCTGGTGAGAGCAGCAGAGATCCATGTAGATGAAGTCATCCTACAGATCAAAGATCAGTATCTCCATTCCCAAGTCTTGCCAACTCAATAATCCCCCAGCCAGCACTGTCTCTCTGGGTAACAGCTTTTTTGGTGTCTTTAGTTCTACTTTGGCTTTATAAAAACAACCCTATCATGGCAACTGGCAGCATGGGAAAACACATACAGACAGACACATGGAGAGCTGTAGGATGTGACAGATCAAAAATCCAGTTTACAGTTTAAAAATGGTCCTGGCCTATCTACGTGGCTAGATGGGAACTGCTGGGAGGCAGAACGCCACAAACAATGTCAGAGATTGTAATACACAGGATTTCCATACAGAAATAAGGGCAGATGCTAATACAGTTCTGAGACACGGCAAGCTCTGCCTGTGTCTTCCACAGCTACTCTTGCACAGCAATGGGAGAAGGAAGATGCCTTCCAAAAAAGGCAGAGTTTTTACATTTAAGTCATGACTAACAGCAGGGCTACCCCATCAACAAAGCATTTAAGCAGCAGAAAAAAAGCTCTTACTACTTCTCACAGACCTTTCTACTAAGTGCAAAAAAATGCCAACAGGCTTAGCAGCTGAGTTAGCGCACGCGAGCTCTCCCACAGACAGAACAGTCTGCAACTCGCTCATCTCAGAGGCTGCCTGGAGGCATCCCCCTGCCTTACAGCCCCAGGAGTGCAGCACACTCTGTCCGGCCCCGGGGCTTGCCATGCTTCGGAGTGGCAGGGACACTGGGGCTACGTTTCACCTCCTGCAAATTCTGAACCTGCAGAAGAGCAAGTGAGGCCAAAACGATCATCTTGCTTTGGTCTGATGCAGTCAGAGGTGGATCGGGGTGGAAGGTATCTTTTTATACAGCACCGTTTCAATAAAAGCTAAGGAATAAGAGGTGCTCCATCGAGTTACTGATGAGCTTGCTGCTCTGCCACCGAGGAGGGGCAGGGAAGGGTGCTGGGAGGGGGCAGTGACCACAGCTTGCTCTGACACCACGTGGAAGCGGGCAGATATGCGTTGCAGCCAGGAGTTCCCCTAGAACCACAATAAAGCACAGCTCTACGCGCATGAGCTCACCATTGGGAATGCTGTGATAAGTTTCCTCTCCTTCTCTTGTTTTTTGGGGTTGGTAATTTTCCTTTACATACTTGCAAATATTTACCTTGTTATACTACAAATGTTATTTCTCAATAAAAAAGTACCTGACATAATTCCTTTACTGTGTAAATTTTGGCATTGAAATAATAGACAACACAAAGTTTCTGAATGTTTTCTCACCAGGAAGAAGAATCACTATTTTATTTTGAAATACTTCTCTGCTTCTATTAAACCAGTGAAGATTTTTTCAACACTTTCAAATCCCATTTATAAATATAGTCTTTGAAAAACCTGAAAAGGAAATCACTAAAATTAATTGCTGTGTCAAAACCATGCTTCCTTTATTGGAAGGATATACCCATGTGTGCATGTTCAGCCAGTAAGGCAGAGGTGAGGAAGAGCTACATCCTGTTTGGGGGGGGCTGGGGGTTGTGTTTGGGTTTTTTTTTTTTAATGAAAAATGATCCAAGATTGCACTGAAAGCATTGTGTCCAGATTCATATGGAAACCATAAAGCGCAGATGAAAAAGTATGGAAGACTGGCCCTACCAAATAATTATCAGCAACTTTTATTGTCTGCTCTGGATTGTATACCTATCAGATACTAATTCAGCATTGAGGAGACTGACTTGTACCCTGCCAATGAGAGAGCAGGGAACGGTTAGGTACTGCACTAAAGCACTGGGTTTTTCAGAACTGTACTATTACTCCATTTTTCACAGTCTGTCATTTACTTTGCACGAGGAATAATTCCATACCTCCTTCTCCGCTGCTGCAGCAGTACTCAAAGACTTTGCTACATGATGCTCTACTGTACTTGCTATATAATTTAAATGGTTGCAGTTGTGGCTCTGCTGGCCACTGTAGCACACCACCATGCAGTGGGCAACAAAACAATTCCAGTGTTTAGGAAAGAGTGTTTTACCTTTACTTCTGGAGCAGGAATTTCCCACAAGCAAACTGCCCCAGGACATTCAGTTTCTGATCAAGGTCAGAAACTATGTTTTTATTTCAGCTTCTTAAATGGCAAGGCTACCTATAAGCAGCTGCTCTTGCAACAAAGGAAGCAGGAAGGAGACAGAGGTGGGGAGGAGAAGTGCAGCGGAGAGGGAACCACCACCACCTCCCATCAGCACCAGCACCAGCCATCCCCAACCACGCAATGTATTCAACAGAGCCAGATCCTGCCACCTGCACCAAAGACGGGTGTGACAGTGGGCATCCTCAGAGATGACCGACACCAAAAGCACAGTTACCTGCTCACTGTGAGCAGCAAGGTCTAGCTTGCAACTTCGACAGTGGTCCATGGCCAGAGGATGCAGTTTTCCTAATGCGCTCTCCCAGGGACTAAGATTTAGTCATGTGAAAAAACAGACCACATGACCACATCAGCATTAAACAAAATTTTAACCAAAAGCTAACCAGCCCTGAGAGTCTCTCCATGATGCTTATCACAGAACTGCTAACAAAGTCACAAAAATAAATTTGGGGACAAATGTATCAAAATATATAATGGAAATCAGACTCCCACAGGAATAAATAGGATTTTACAAGCACATTTTCTAGTAACTACGAAATCACTTCAGAAATGTCACCTTTTTCATTCAGACAGAGGATGAACAAATATTTTGAGTGCTGGAAATGTCAGGTGTCAATCAGCTCTTTCACATTCACAGAGGCTGTTGCAGACACAGTGAATATTCCTGGCTTCCCAGCTGGGTGCGATCAGCCCTCCTCCCCCTGACTACAACTGGGACATTCACCCACCACTCCACGATACAGCTAAACCATCAGGAACAGCGTGGAGAACTGCAGGAACTCTTCCCAGCGTTGTCGTGGGTCTGGCCAGCGAGAATGCTTGAGGCCCAGATGTCATGCAATTACAAAGTCCTAGCGCTATTGTTAAACGCTTTAGAAGACCAAATATTTCAGTGACTTTAAATGACGCTTTTCCTTGTTTCAAGACAGACTCAAAAAAAAGCAAAATCTAGAGGGTTTTTAATTTTCTGCCGTCATTTATGAAGATGTACAAGGCAGATACAATCCACCCCACTGAAATGACAACCAAACCAGTTTATGGTTTTACAAGGGAGCAGGAAGCATCTCATATTCTGTTAATAACTACAAAACCGCCCTTGGGCCAGGTCTTGGGTCTGTTTTGTTTCATGTGAAGACACGTTTCTGCAGAACTGTACCATCTCTGTCCACAAGGTGGAGCAGCTAAATAGCCTGAGATGCAGCTGCTAAGCCCCAAATTCAGAAAAAGGAGAAAGAATCGTCTTAACAACGCACAGCTGACTGTTAGACTGCACAGAGAAGTTACCTATTCCTCCATCCTTGGAGGATCCTGATTAACGTGCTTTCATTTGGCAAAAATAACATAGTCTTCCAAAAGGCTTGTATTAGATTTATGCTTTGATTTTACTGAATAAAGTAGTAATTAAGTCATAACTGCGGTACTGCCATTGTATGTAAACACATTCTTTTCTGGACACTGAGACATGCTTTCTATCATGTGGAAATCTTTTAGTACATCTAAAAAAGAGAAGTTAAGAACTCTTGGAGAGAGTTAGTAAGAGAATAAAGTCCCTAAACCCAACAAGGCAGAAAGGATCAGCTGAGTCCAAAACAAATAGAAGAAAACCTAGGTTTACACCTGAAACATCAGTCCTTGACTGATGCGAAGTGTGCATCAGCACAGCTTGGGAACCCTTCCTGGACCCCCGGATTCAGAGTCTATTTCACTTCAACATAATCGGATGAGATTCTGTGCTACGCAGACTGTCTCCACTCCCTAGCAGGTCACTTGAGGCCAAGGTGGAAAGGGATGCCGTTGTTCAATGGTGTGCCTGAGCTGATGATACCGCAAGAGAATCTGTTTGGAGAAAATTCCAAAACCTCATCTTAATTCACTACTTGCGCACACAATTGGACCTGCCCTTTCCAGCTTCAGCAACAATCCTCAAACCTCTGATTTCTTAAGATTCTTATACAATATTCAGAATTAATAGAGAACACAATTTTATACCAGCCACTGCATGAAGCACACTTCTAAGCGCTAACCTGAGAAGCCATGACTGAAATTTTTTCATCCTCGTTTATAAGTGTTAGTGTCACTTCTCTGATATTTTGATCAATTGATACCAATTTACTAGTTAATAGATCCATCTTCTTTTCGCAGTTCCTTTGCAGGTTTCCCTTTTGATTTTTTCTTGAGATTACATTGCCAGCAAAACCTTTTCAAGGTTGCTCTCCTTCTTTGCTTCATTAGGTTCTATAAATTAGGTAAGGTTAGCAGAGCACCCAAGAGAAAATAATCTTATGATTCTCAGCACTTGGACACTTTCCCTCCCAGATACATGAATGGGAGTCGGAAGATCAAGTTTATCTCTAACATGGTTTCCATTTTTAACAAATCACCTTCACTTTTAATTCTTGTTAAAAAAATCCCAAACATTGTACTAATGTCCCTAAATTGTTTTGTCTAATTAAACCATTTGAAGTTCCTATTGTGACTAGATGTTGAATTGCTTAAATCTCCTTTAAAATTAGCCTGTGTCAGTTGGTACTAAATGAAGCCCAAGTATTTCAAGCAAGGGCTAAATACTTCAAGCATATCTACTGTAACCGGGTTAAAAAGATCCCTTTGAATTCATTGCTGTACTGGTGAAAAAGATCTAGCATAGGCAGTGCAACGTGGGGTATGTATTCACTTTGAAAACTGCTTCAAGAGTGTAAGATGAGCAATGAAGTTCTTCATGCATTTTTTTTTGGCCTAGAAGTATCAGTGATGGGTACCATTCCTATAGCACTCCACAGTTACATTGCCTGCAGCGAGAAAGGTCCTACTATAAATGCCCCAATTGCACAAACAAACTTCCATCACCTACTTCAATTAAGGACCATATTCAAAGAACACTTTTCTGGCACAAACTGGCTCTTTAGTTAAGGGGCTCTGCCAGTAAACTTTTACCATCACAGCTAGCCACAAGTTTTAAGTGTAGCTCAGGGCCACGTATAAAAATACAGAGGAGAACAACTTGGATTGTAGGTGATCTCTGTACCTCCTGTTCTTAGAAGACTCTGCACGTAAGACAAGAAATAAGCAGATTAATTTTTGAGTATTTCCTATCCTGCAGAGAATCTGCAGCCATTACCAGTTGTGAGCCATTTTTTAGAGGAACATTTACTTTCTACGTACCTGCAACTAAGCTAACCAAGCACTCTACAATTTAAAAGCCTTCCCTAAGCAAGCAAAACATTTATTTAGAGAACAATTAATTTATTTCATTACTCTCTAAGATTTTCACATTAGAAAATATGTGCTTGTACCAACATAAGCATACCCTACCTTTCAAAGCAGCCACGAGACAGTAAGTACAGTTTGCATGGAGAACAGTAATCACAGATGCACAGAACTTAAAGTAGTCATTTGTTAATTAGCATTTCAAGTATGGAAGAACTTATTTCAAAAGGTTTGCTTCATACTTGTAGTAGTAAATAGATTCATAGAAAATTACTTCTGTGCATTACCACACCAGAGCTCACAGCTGTGGAAAGGAATTCTGTTAAGTGGGCAAATTAATATTTGCGTGCTCTTTCAGCAGTGTATGGACACCTGAAATGGAGGTCTAATTGGTTTCTTTGTCCTTACCCTTCCTGCCTGTAGCAGTGTATTGCTTGTTTCTTTTCATCTGATATTTTCCCTATAAATTTCTCTAAAGCCTGCCCTTGTTCATCATCTCCTTAAATAACCGTATCTGTCATGCTGACTACAGCTCTGTCTCTAATCCCATTCATCTGCAGCCACTCATCAGAGTGCAAGCACTTCAAAGATTAAAAGAGAATTGCTTCACTTCTTATTTCTTAACCACCAATATTCAGGAGGGTGACTTTTCATCCATTGGCAGGCTCTGAGCAAGAAGGCAAGAGCATGAATAACTAATGACAAATATGTCCATGAAGATTTCTCCTGGCTGTTTTGAAATGTCTTCCTTTGTTCACACAAGAGAGTTGATGAGCAAACAAACGAACAGAAAGGGAATTCATAAAACATAAGGACAACTCATAAGCACTAAAACATAACATAAAAATATTTTTCTTTCAAAGTACAACGCTGACTTTCTTGAAACGGAGACACAAGTAAGCAGCAGTAGCAATGGGATAACCGAACACTTCCCCTCCTTTTTCCTCTACATTGTTTGTTATCTTTCCTATACTTGAGTCATCCAAGTGGAATGACAGCACACACCTCAGCCGTGTCACTGGAGATCTCGCAGCTTAGAGTATTAACAGATGGGCTCTAGGAAGTCTAGCCATAGAAACGTAACTGATTGCTCTTCCTGCCTCTACGAAGCTGCTACCCCCCCCCACAGGGATCCCGCAGAGCTGAACCCGTGGGTATCCTTTAGCTGCTCCCCTGCTAAACCAGGCAAGTAGCTTCAGCCCAACTCCATGAAGGCTGGGCACGAAGCCACTGACTTTGTGCTGAAATGGCAGAGGAGGACACCAGCTTATACGCCATTCCAGCTGCTGCAGGAGGCAGGAAGAAATGGTTACAGAAGAAAGAGGCTACACCTTCAGTCACCACAACCCTTCGTAAGAGAAGGCGAATCTGCTGTGGGATGAAAAACAGCACTAGAATTGGACATCTAGTCAAGTTCCAGATATTTATACACACTGGGTATGAAAGTCTGCACTGTTTTGCGGACAAAGACGTTTTTAAAATCCCCACTAACTCTTGGTAGGTAATTCATGAATATAGATATCAAATTAACTGCACCTATTGTTTGCAACAAACAACAGGCTTGGTCAGCATTTTTTTCAGTTCTCAGATATATTGACTGTCTTCCAGCCTTCTACTGATGCGGTCCTAGTACAGGATCTGCTTTCCTCTGCTAGGTCAAACCTGCACCGTAAGTGCTTGGCCACTAGAACACAAATTCAATGTACTGGTGAAACGCTGCTTTCTACTCATGTCACAAAACGCCACGTCACACACCAGTGACCATCTATGGTCACAACGGGCCATTTCTGCCACCATAAGTTTGTGTAACTATGAACTCTGTTGGGATAACAGTCTTGCCTTTGGTAGCCAAAGTGGTTGATAGCAAACAGAGGTATGTTTTTAGCCAACAAGTTCCATGCTCTCCCATCTCTGATTGCTTCCAACAGGGGCTGCTCTTCCTCTCCATCTCTGTGGAGCAGTTGACCTCCTCTCCCTCATAACTCACACCACACACTGACTCATCAGCTGTACCACCGCGCTGCAGGAACGCGGGCAGCTCCCTACCACCTTCCATATAGACAAGAGTCAGCACAGGACACCTTGGAAGGTCATGACTGGGAAAATAGGACAAGATGAAGAAGAGAATTTTAAAATAACTAAGACTGAGGAAGTGAAGAGTCTTGACATTTTCTTCCTCCGTGTTTTAATGTTACATCATAATCTGGACAGTAAGTTGCAACTAAAAAGGAAGAATATGTCAGGAGACACACATAGCCCAAGGGTAACAGTCATCTTCTGCAGCAGAAAAATGCTGCTGATACGCCAGAAGCTCTTTTCTCCAACCAACTTTCCAGAGAGTTTCAAGGTGCCACCTCAGAGATGCAAACCTCAGTTAGTGCTCCAGCGGCTACGTGGTGCTGCTCTGAGGAGAGCGGCAAAGGGCAACCTCCAACGGGAACAGGAAACTCCCAACCACTCTGCCAAGTAGAACAAATACGGCATACCTGACCTTCCAACTACCTGATAACCGCATGTCCATTTTAATCCAGAATCCACAGCTACGTCACCCTGATCTCTAGTCCTGTCCCCTTTTAGTACAGTCTTTGGACTATGCACTGAAATAACCATAAAACAGTATCAAGAGCATGGAGAAAGCATGTTATGACATTTCCCATCCCTCTCCTCCCGCTTGCTGTGCTCACACACATACACACATTGATTGAAAGGGACACGGCAAACCTGGTGGATTTTTTTCCCCCGCAAGCCGACATGGCAATTTATGTCAAGTTTTACGTGCTTTATAGCACATCCTAGTAAAAGCAGCCCTAGAATGTGTGAAATTTGGTTCAGTGTGATATACCATTATGGGTTAGGAAAAAAATGCAATATTGAGCCTAGAATTTATGTGAATGAGTAGAACCAAAGCAAACACCTCCCTCAGGATCTGTTTGCTCAGGACAGTTTTACTGGTATAAGATAGGTGTGAATTTAAAATAGTACAATTATAACTGCTTAATCCCTCAAAACAGGTACATTAATTCAGGCACATGTATCCTGCCTTTCCCCAGATTTGCTGATGTTGCTTTGGTAGGGGCTTATATTGAAACAAATAAAAAAACATTCTTTTGTGAGTTATATTTTTAATGAATTACTGTGGGTCAGCTGTGGTGTGGTAACTGAAAATGGACTATTCACAGGCAGCCAAAATTCAAGATAAAGGCTGTTCCTGAAGTTCAAAGTAAGCATGTTTTGGTCCGTTTTTGTTATATGCTAAGAGACAAAGTGTGGCACACTACCTCAGCTCTGACAACACATAGCAACACACTAAGCTGTGCCAACTCAATCCTAAATTAATCACAATCTCACCTGTAAACATATTGCACATTTTCTGCATTTACACAAGTCCCACTCACACTCTTGCATTCATAGTTTAAGACGTACTCTAAAGCTTTTCCATTTATGAAAAGCATCGCATTCATTTGTTAACACACATTAGCCTTATTTTTTTGCAGTGTTTTATTGCCACTTTGTGTTTTCTTAAAAGCATGAAATCTTGAGGTTTTACCTTTGGCAAGATATTATTTCAAAAGTACACACAGCAGGGTACTCCACTCCTTCTCTTTACTCATTAGCTGTTACGTGTATCAATATCATTTACTCTAATGACAGACGTGATAGCACACAAAACCATCTAATTCAATTTACTTAGTAATGCAAGTTTATATTCATAGAAAAATGTCATTAAGTAGGTAAAATACATGTGAATTAAAAAAGAATCATGTAAGTTTAAAAACCAGGTACCTGACTGAGGAATGCCACTTTATTTAAAAGCTAAAGTATTCTTAATTTTGCAGCCAAAGATTGTAATGACACAGTAACTACTCACCATGGATAAAGTGTATCTTTTCAATAACCTAATATTTTGGTTTTTGGTTAGGGACAACTACAATATTTACCTCGAGTGCCTGTGTAACAACCTACACCTTTTCTTAACAAGCTGAACTTACAACAATACAATGCAATATGCACAGAGGCTATTTTACAAAAGCCAATCTGCCATTTGAGCACTCTTTATGTTCACTTGCGCTTGTAAGTTAAAGAGCTTAATGCCCACCCTGCAACTGACAACGTGCAGGTCCCCCGTACCTGCACCGACTCCTCCAGAAGTCCAGGGGCTCATGTGAACTCAAGAACAAGATCAGGCCTGAAAATGGACTATAGACAGAGATGGCTTGCGCCACTGCGAAATATGATTTACCACCCTTTGCATCCTGAAAAACTCAGGCAGGAAACATAAATTTAAGTGACAGCACTGTAGCTAAATCCAGTACTGCGCAGTTTTTACCTACGGAGAACTATTTTGCAACACGTGCTGAACTTGTTTTTAGACGGGGCTTAGTATGCCACAATAATAAAACAGGTGTCGAATTTTATGAAAACCCACAAGACGGTTTTTATTCTTTTAGGAAACTGTAGCAGCCCAAGAACCACGAGATGAATGAAAGCCAATCATTTGTTTACACAGGAAGTAAAATCCACAGTCTAAACATGACAAATAGACTTCATATCATCGCTTAAACCTATTGACTAGAAATCACTTCTGGTGCACGAGTTTCTTACAAGAAGGAGTACCCCGATTACCCTGGTAGTTCTGTACTGATGCTAGTCATGCCGATTTCTGCTTTCCTTTGCATTGTTGCATTTGCCTAATGTTGCTAGAAGCAGTTTGTAGCTTTTTTGCCCCCCACTGTAAAATTAAGCAAATTAAGCATAAGCAAGCTTATAATAACCTTACTTAAGAGAATCCACATGTTCAACAGTTAAAACTACAGTTTTCACATGCTGGTTCCCACTATGCCGTCCGTCCGTCTGTCCGTCTCGGGCTGTGAAGCCAAGCAAAGCCAACGCTCACAGCCTCCCGAAACCGTCCTTTCCTGAATCTCTGCTATTGAACACAATGACAGAAACGCGCCTGATCGTTACGGGCAATTAAGCCCCGTACCCCAGCGCTCCCAGGGGAGCGGGGCTCCCTCGCTAGCCAGCCCACGGCTTCGCCGCGCTGCTCCTCAGGCGGCCGGGGGGCTCGCTGAGGCACCGCAACTTTTATTTGCCCATCTCGCCCCACAGCCGGCTGGCAGCCCGAGCCCACGCCGCGGCCGCCACCGGGGGCTGCCCCCGGGGCGCGTTACTCTCCCCCGCCACCCCCGGGCGCGGGGCGGTGCGGCGGGCCCCGGCCTGCGGCAGCCCTCCGGGCCGGCGCCCACGCCCAGGCGCTGCCGTGCGGCAGACAATGGGGGCCGGCAGCCCCGCGCCCGCCGGGCTGAGGCGGCGGTTACTCACCGAACAAGGTCAGAGCCATCGCGGCGGCGGCGGGGCGGGCCCGGGGGGCGGCGGGGGCTGGCCGGGCGGCGCGGGGCTGGCATTGGCGCGGCAGCTCTCGCATCAGCGGCGGGGCGCGCCTGCAACACAAGTTGGGCGCGGGGCTGTCAGGGCGCCCCGCGGCACCGGCGGCCGCTGCCACTTGCTGCCGCGGGGCGGGGCGGCCGCAGCCCGCGGCGGAGGGGAGGGGAGCCGAGGGGAGGGGAGGGGAGGGGAGGGGAGGGCCCCGGGGGCGGGGGGGGGTACGGCCGGGGACGCGCGGCAGCGGCGGGCAGCTCCCCGCTCCCGCCCCTCCCGCCCCCCGCCCGCGCTCACGCTGCGGCCCGCCGCCTCGGGGAGCCATCTTGCGCCGCCACACGACCCGCCTTCCTCCCGCCGCAGCCGGCGGGACGGTTCCCATGGCAACGCAGCCGGCCCGCCGCCCGCCGGGGCACAAAGGGAAGCGTCGTCCCCTCGTGCGGGGCGGCCGGCCGGGCTCCCCCGGCCGCGGGAGGGGACGGCGGCCCGGGCCCCCATCCCTTCACACGTACGTGGCACCGGCAGCGCCCGTCCCGTCCCTCGGGCACCCGCCGGGGTCGTCCCGGACGACTCCTCTGCGCTGAGGAGATTCTCTGTGGAAACCAGCCCCGCTGCCCCGGGGAGCGGCCCGGCAGGGTCGGCCTGTGCCCCTTCAGCCTTCGCAGGGCTGCGCCTGCCTGGTACGGGAGAAGAACCAGCGGTCTCGTGAGAAACATGACTTTTTTAAAGCGAGATGAAAATTTCCACTTAAATGCCAGCAAGCACGAAGAGAGCAAAACTGTGGAATTACCCTCAAAATGTTTTGGTGCGAGAAATTTCATCCAGCCCAGCTGCTGTCATTTTTTGTGGTCCAGGACTCTAAATTTCAGCTCTAAAAGCATTTAATTGAAAAGACAGCATCGTGCCTGGCGTAACTCATTTATACAGTTTGCATTTTTAACCTGAAAACAGATATTTAAAACAGAGGTTGGTTAGTACTCAACAGATCTTCCCCAGCATACATAGGATAATCAGACCTGCCTCGTTTAGCGATACAGTAGTTTATCTCTAGCAAGTATTACTTTCAGATGCAAGCTGTGTGTGCTGTGAATTCAAATCCAGCCTGAGCACGATCGACACAAATTGTTTACTCAAATGTAATCCATTACAGCTGTGCGAATCCACAACCTTCAGGGGAGGCTTCGGAGACATCAGCCAGGGCAAGCAGATTGCGCAGGTGTTCCCATGAGCGTCGTACAGCCTGTCCCGCCTTGGCATGGGGCACCGTGGTGGCTGCCACAGCGGGCGTGCAGGGGGAGGCACGCGTTCGAGGCAAGGCTTTTGCCGTGGGACAGTCTGAAGGAGGAGGAGCGTGTACGTAGGCTGCATCTACAGCTGCTGCAATTCATGGTTCCAGTTGTGTGAATACAGGTCAGGGTCAGCAAGAACATAAAATACATTTTCTTTCAACAAGGCAGCTAAAACATAAAAGTCTGTCTGAAAAATGGGTGCTTAACATATTTAGTTGCCCATGGGTTTTCATACTCCAAATTCTATCAAGTCTTTTTATAGAGAACAAAAGGGAAAGATTGCGTGGGAAAGTTTTCAGTATCTTTAAATCTTGTTTACCACAGCAAGAAAAACATGGGGGTTTGTTATGTCTGTCAAATATTTCAAAATACAGGGTTTTATGTGTTGGTATATTTTGCTAATTGTGCAAAGTTAAAGAAAATAAACATTTTATCCCAGACTGATCATTTCCTCCATTTTATTCCTCCCCAAATGAATTCTAGCACAATGGACCTGATTTCACAAAACATTTTCATTTTGCGTGTATAAAGTGCAGAAGTTTATTGAGCAGCTGGGCTACTGAGAAATAATATTTTAATTGCAGAGCTAAAAGGAGGTTAGAAATAGATGAGAAACGGTTTGGAAAAAAACAACGCAAAAAAATCTTTGCCATTCTGCCTGCACGATTTGACCTTTGTGAGCACGGAGTGTTTTGCTTTGCTTTGCTTTTTGGAAATAGGTTGGATCCTCATGCAGATTTTTTTTTTCTCTCTTACATTTCCTGGAATTAAATCCCAAGCTTTCACTCCAACTTCCTCCAATTAAATAGCCAGCTTTTACTCTTCCACTACTCCAGAATCGTTATTGCTATCTACTGAACTGCATGTTTACGTTAGAAATGTTTTCCTATAGAGAGTGTAATGCTATTTTTCATAATAGACATTATCAATACTAGAGTTGTTAAGATCAGTCTGAGTAATTTGATTAGTCATTTCAATTGTCTAATAACGCCTTTGCTATTAATGCAGTTATGCCTAAACCGAGGGAAGTCTGTTGGTCGTTTCACAGTTAGTTACCAGAGTCGTATTTTATTGTGCCAGGAAGAGTTCTGCAGCTGATCTGAGTTCTCAGAACAAATTGAGCTCAATCATTATTTCTGATTAGATTATTTGCTTGGTTTGGGAGGACGTTTTGGCCTGGGCTCCAGCAGCCAGCAGAGAAGAGCAGCGGCTTTGGGAAGGACTTCACCGGCAGGCTCGCACCTAGAGCTCCCCACCTGCCCTCGCGGGTGTTGGCACAAGGAAGGTGCTGGGGGTGCCAAGGAGAGCAGCCGTATGCGGTACGTCCCGTCTTACCCGATGGCTTCTCTGGCGTTTACAAAGGCTGATAGCCTCGACACGGCAGGAAGAAATCAAAGGTGCAAATTAGAAAAAAAACTAGCCCAAAGCTCACTAGGCAAAGATCCCTTCCCCACACCCTGTTTTTTGAATAGACCTGAAATCCTCATGGCAATTTCTGTTTAACAACA
This sequence comes from Phoenicopterus ruber ruber, assembly GCA_009819775.1. Taxonomy (NCBI): domain Eukaryota; kingdom Metazoa; phylum Chordata; class Aves; order Phoenicopteriformes; family Phoenicopteridae; genus Phoenicopterus; species Phoenicopterus ruber. The sequence goes on along the minus strand of CM020220.1, from coordinate 19,273,672 downwards.
ACATGATCTTAGAATTACATAACGCCTTATCAAGCCAGCACATCTTAGCGCACCAGCAATAACAAGGGTTTAACTACAACTCTGGGAATTTTGTGAGAAGAGAGCTGGAGCTTACAGAGCACTAACCCTCCAGTGCAAAACCAGGGATGCTCCGGAGCAGCTAGCACAGAACCCCAGCCTGGTGCTGTTTGGCCAGAGGGGCTGTTCCTTCGGAGAGACCCCGACTCCTATGTTTGCTCTTTTGCAGGCAAAAAGAGGACAAAAGAGGACCCCATTTTGCATGGCTGAGGTAGTTTGCTGTTGATTTAAATGGCAGCAAGGATGAGCTAGCTTGGTGTCTTGTTCCCCGGGCTCTTTAGCCCTTGAAGAGCCTTCGTCTTCAAAATTGGTTTGTTAGCATCACGTCCTGTAGAAAAAGCATTATTATACTTGCCGTCTGGTAGGTGTACTTTAAGAATAAAGGCTTCAGAAGATACATATATATGTAACATGCTATTGTCTGGCCTGCTCATTGTCCTTCAGTTAGTTTCTTGCCTCATCTCCCAAGCTTCAACGCTCTTTAAATACTGCAGCCAGTTACTACTGATTCATTCTTCACGTAAAATTTCGTTACTGGGATTTGGGGCCGTTTCCAGCATTTAGGTTTTTTTTATTTTGGCCCCTCTCCTTTTGCCCCCTCGCTCTGGGTGCTGAGCGCTGCGGGAGCAGTGGCCCGTTTTCCACAGTGGCCTTTCTTTGATCCATCACCTTGTCTGAGGGTCTGGTACAAAATTGCTTCTAATTACCTGACATTTATTCTTCAAACCTTAACTAATTCACTAATCATATAGTGATAAATGAGATTTTAAAATTAATCACTGACATTTTTAAAGATTTATACACAACTGTAAAGAAAGGTTCCCAGCCAGTAAATATAATGTTGTGTGAAGAAAAAAACCTCATAAATCAAAGCTGTTCTGTATTAATGGGAAACAGTAAAAGCGAAGACATGGTGAGATGCTGCCTGATGAATAGGGGTAGCATCTTATCACAGTTAGTGTCTTCCTGCAACAGTCCCCCTCGACAGCAGGAAAACAGCACTGTAGAAGCCTTGTCATGTGCAGAATTTAATTCAGCTTCTAATGTGTAATTGCTGGGAGTTTGTGGGGCAGGCGGGGGGGCAGCCGAGGGCCGCATTACTGAGCAGACTCAGAGTTCACGTTATTTGCAATGGAACATTTATTCCTTGGAAAACAGCAAGGCAGATTCTACCACTTGTTCAGTAAGCTAAATTCAATTGTTCTATCTAATTTAAAAGTCATCAATAAAAAGTTTGAAGACTGACTACCAAGCTTGCTAGTTAAAATTAATGTTTATATAGGTGACAGCTATTTAAACATAACATCAAGCCTATCACCAAACCCAGAATTGTCATTGCACATTACCAGGGTTTTGGATAATCTTTCTCCCTTTGATGAGAGAACTGGCATTTGAGCTTATCTTTTTGGATGCTGCTGCTGTTCATTATTAATGGCAAAGTGATTTAAACACAATGTTACCCAACGCTGTACAGGCATAGAGGGAGGCAGAATCCCTGCATCAAGTACAGCAGCTACGAGCAACCTTTGTAAACCAGATGTAACCAGCGTTTTACTGGGATCTATGCTAGTCTGTAGATTTTGGTGGTAATTAATTTTTTTCTTTCATCTACAGGGTACAGACTAGCAAAGTAACAGTTACTAGGAGGAACTTGCGTGTTGAATGTGATGATCATTGCCAAAGAATGTGAGATACGTGTAACATATCCACCATACCTTCTGTTTTAAATCACAACTACCACATTATAAACTCACATTTGGCGTCCTGTCCCGTTCATAGGAATTGCACTATATCCCGTAACAACTTAGAGCAGTTTAATACACAGTAGGTGATGTACATCAATGGAATGAAAAATGGGCTTAACATGCCTGCTTTTGGTTCTCCGGGTCATGAAAAAATGTTTAACAGACGTAGGTGACAACGACAACCTTTAGAGCTGGATTTTTTTTGGGGTTACACTAGAAGTGAATGACACAAGATCTAAGGGGAAGCAGCACAAGAGCACAATCTTAATTTTAAAACTAAACTACAGCTGTTTGCTTAACATCTGAACCATTTGCTGTGTTTAGACTGATGTTGTGAGACATGCCATTTTTGAATGAAACTGCATCAAAGGAAAAAAAACTCCCTCTTGCCTATGTTTCCTGAGCAAAGTCCTTTCTAAAATAATTCTTAAGGACTTGGAAATCCAATTAAGCGTGAGCCATAATGTACAAGATGCACATAGATGTGATGAGAATTACATTGTGAACAGGTGCTATGGATAGGAAATAGTAGATGCTATCTATGTATCTTAGCAAAATCATATGATCTTAATCTTTGTCGTAATTTCTGTTAAAAAGAAAACCTGCACCTGAATCACTCTTCATAGCCAGCTTTTCCCATGCAACAGATAAAACCAGCAGCACTTTCCAAGAATATCCACCTTTGCCCCCTCAGTAACATCTCTGCTCTAACGCTGCTGGCGTACGTAGGCTGGAGAACGGAAAATGCTGGGCAGGTACGCCTGAAGTACACCTTCTTTTGCTCTGAATTAGGTGACTACTTTCAGCTTCTCTGAGAGGTATCCTGCCCTGCTTTTCACATCAAGAACTACCTCATTCCTATTTTCTTCCAAGCTTTCGCCTTTACCTTATTATTTATTTAATAAAAACGTTGACGAACTCCTCTAATACTTTCACACACAAGTTTACAGGTGCTTCCAGCACTACCATTGTGTCGAGGAAGGACTGTTCTTCCTGTCTCCCGCGTGTCTAAGGACGGAGGCTGGAAAAGGAGTAGAAAATGAAGTGTGCTGTATCGAAAGGGAAAATCCGGAGCTACCCAAATTTCTTTTATAATCACTATCACATAAATTGCTAGATTTGACCCAAACTAAGTGAGCCTTACCTTCCGTTAGGGCGTGAGCTTCCTGAGGGCACAAGCACGCAAACAAGGTGCTGGTCACCCTAATGCTCGCTGTGGATTGTGGTCGCTCAGCGTGTCGGGGTTTATGCTGGCACTCGGAGCTTTCCTCTCCCTGCAGGTTCCAGGTGATGTTTAGAGCAAGCAATATCAAAATAGCCGAGTAACTAAACTATTTATAACTGCAAAAGGGCGTTTTTATTTGCAGCTGGTCTGAATATACTTTAACACCAGACTTTTTATGAGCTTTCTTATTGCTCATGTGCACACTTACTAGCGTATCCCATCAGCACAGACTTCTAATGCGAGATCAGTTATTAATAAAATTGTTGAAATATTAGGAAATTTCAAAATTGCTTGCACTTTTGCTCAGATGTAAGAGCTACGTAGTCTAAGTTACATTTTTAAGAGTCCTGCGTATGAAACACAATATGTTTTTCATTGCTTGTTTTATTAAGTGAAATGAACAGGCTAATTAAAGAAATTCCAGGAAGTTTCTGCTTTCTGTCTCCTAGGGACAAGCCTCAAGTGTCAAAGGAGATAATACTGATGGCTATAAAACACCCAAGTGTGTTTATACTGGCTGTAAAATGCGGCTTATAGCTTCTATTTAGCTTTCATAATATTTCCTTTTTATACCATGCTTAGAAATACATATTAAGGCATTAGTTGAAGTAGTGCTCGTATATATTTGAAAAAAAATTGGAAATTGCAAGTAAAAAAAACAGAAGGCAAGCCATTGGCAAACTAGTCTTAGGAATAAACCGTTAGGAGTATAATTTCATCTATAAGCACTAAAACCCAAGAACAAGCTAGCCATCAAAAAAAAAATCTGCAAGATACTTCTAGTCCTGACTTTCAAAATGTCTTTAACCCTGAGCGGTGATGATCTACTTGAAGCCATAAGCTGTGCCACAGAATTGGCAGTCGTTCTTCATGCAGTCAGTTGAGGCTTCTAGATCGACTGGATCCACTTCTAGATCCACTGGACGGCTTTGCGGAATCGCTAAAGAAATTAAACCTTCTCAGAAGCAGCCCAAACCTGCAGTTCTGAAGTGCTTTATAGAACCTGCACACTCTTAGTGCAATTACTTGATTTTCTAATACCAGAGCCCTCAAAGTGATTTCTGCGTTCTTAGAGAAGCCAATGTACGTGTTACTGAAGCCATTCAAAAAGAATGTTTTTAATGAGGGTATTTTAGTTATCCCATGCAACTTGCTTCTCAGACAGAGTTGCATCTTCTAGGATCCTTAGGGTTCTTTGAAAGAATGTCCAAGTTTTAGAGCACATGAAACCTTTAGGGGTATTTTAAAGCTCAAGAACGTGCTTTATATGAACAAGGGTGTATGGGCCCTGGTAAGGCGAACTGCACCAAATCTGAAGTCGAATTTTATGTGATAGTTTAGAAAAGGGACTATATGAATAAGAAGTGAACTCTGGAAATGTGCTGACTATTTCCTGCTGTATAGACATACAGCAGGAAAGTGAAATCTAGTGATCAAGTGCCTTTGCAGAATGAACTTTAATGACCTGAAGATGCTTGTAAGTCCAAGTCTCAAAGTGCTGAGATAGCAGAAGCACTGGATAAAGATTAATTGAACTGCAAATTAGTTGAGAGATGTGCTTTCTTCCACCAGGAAGACTTTTGAAGGAGAATATGAGCCCTTCCAAACCGAGCAAGCAAGCACGTGCACTAGCAGTACCTTTCCGCTTTACTTGCCACAGCTAACTCTGCAAGCGGGCAGGTAACGGCAACAGGGTGCAAAAAGCAGCGTAGAATAACATTGGAAATACTTTTCAAGACCAGCATTAGCTCTTCAGGATCGCAGAGAGATGACATTAACCAAAGCAACTTCAAAGAGCTGAAGGAGACTAAAGTTTTTCCTCTTAATTATTCTAAAGTGTTATTGAAGGGATCAGTAGCTTTTCCTGTTAAACAAGCTGTTCAAATCAAGTATTCCTGGAGAGGAGATAAACCAATCCTGGAAGTAATAGTGGGATTTAATTAGGATTTGAGATTTTCAGTATTCATTAATTGATCTGCCCGTCTCACAATAGTTTTAGTGAACTCTAAGTTTACAACAATAAGATTTCGTATGAAAGGACAAAATCATCTGATCCCTTCTGAGGCCTTTTATCTGTGCCAAAAAGCATAATTTATTACGCTGTCCCCACAGAGAGAAATTTCTCTTTTCTATGCCTGATGTCACTGTTTTTTCTGGGGAAGGAGCGGAGGAGGAAGGCAGAGAAAAGCATTATTTCCTCTTTCTTTAATAATAAACTAACTACATCCCATGGTTGTGCACATTTTGCTTATTGTTAACCAAGACACGTGGAAAGCCCCTCAACAAAGCAAAACTGAATTAGCAGATATCCAGGTCCTAAATTGGCAATGCCAGAGACAATTACTAAGACTTGGCGACTTTTCGGCTGTGCATGCGGCAGTTTTATTTTAAACAAAATCAGAGATCACACAACTGATCTTGCAATCAGACTTGCACATCCCCGCACCAACCTCAGATCTGGAATTCCACCTCACGTACTCAATTGTAGACTCACGCGATCCCCAGTCAAACAGATATATAGGAAACTAGTTCCTGGTTTAGTCCTCCCAAGTTCCTAGTGGTTTTCTGTGCACGGTAGAGACATCGTACCAATGCTTTCAGCCTGTGCAAATACAATGACTCCAGAATTCAGAGTTTATCTGCAGCAAGAAGTCACTGATAAGGGGAGCGGTTTCCAAAGAGCTGCCTTTTTTTTTTTTTTTTTTTTTTAATTAAACCCCAGTAAGTCAAGGAAATACATGTGGAAAGGATGCAACCGAGCAAAGCGCTTGGGCGAGCACTGTAGAGCACTGCACGTGCAGGGGGACTCAGGCCCTCACCGTTTCCCTGTGGGTTGCAGCCAAGTTTCAACTGCCAATTTGCTGCTTGTTCTTAGGAAATGGCTTCTTTGGGCCACCAAGGGAAAACTGCTCTCCTTTCTGCTCCCAGATGGACATGTTTTTAAGAAGAACGTGTCTTAAACTGTTTTAAGGGACCATGGAACAAAGAAATCCAATTGGTTTGTTCTCTGAGACTGTCAAAATCAAAAGCATTAATCCAGATTATCATGTTATACAGCATTAAAATTAATTTCCTCTCTATATGGTTAAAGATAATATGCTATAAAGACAAAAAACCATTCAAAGTAACATTGCCTATGCTCTGTCCGGTTCTTTGAAGGAATGAAAAACATCCTGTAGGCACTATATACGGATTCACTTACATTTGTGTTTAGCTTGATAGCTTCAGAACACGTACACGCAAGTTCAGATGGGTCGTTACTAATCAGATTGTTTTCATTATTCTTTCCCCTTTATTTTGAGCTTTGATCGCCTGGCCATTTGCTCTTAAGACTTCTTTCCTTTCCTGTGCGCACAACTGAATACCTTCCTTCTGCCTGTGAAGAATCATATTCTCGTCAAAGCATCCTGCTGCTCTGGAAACTTGAGCGCGAAGGGCAGATGCAGCCACACCGCCTGCGAGACCACAGTTGTCACTCAGAGAAAGCCACTATTCTAGCTTTAAGAAATTGTCCCAGATCTGGGGTTTTCCTCATGTATTTTTAGCTAGGACAAACAAGACAGATTTCTCGATGCTTTTCAGACTGCATTTGCCAACACTCCCCAAACTCTCCCTGTTCCCCCGACCTAAACGTGCTTCCATGACAATTTACTCCCACCTAAACCAGTGCTGCTCCAGTCCCGCTTCGGCTCCCTCTCTCTCGGCAGCTGCGCTGGCCGGTGCCCGATGCCACGGCCTGGGGAGGTAACAGCAGCACCCCAGAGGGACGGATGAGCGCGGGTGCCAGTGCTGGCACTGCAGCCGGGGCAGCGAGCCCACAGCGGCGCGGCCTCTCCGGTGACCCCCTTGGTGAGCTGTGCCGTGAGCGCCCTTGCTCGTCAGACTCTGTAGTCTGCGCAGTTTGCTTCAAATGTCATACAAAACAAGAATCAGACTGAAAGAGTTCTTTATCTGTCCACAAACTCCTCCACAGCCCATCAAACCGATGTCATGCCATCTTCAGCGACTTCTACAGTAACGTCGGCAGGACAGATGAGGTTTCTGCACCAGCCTGCAGAATACCTCGCAGAGACCTCGGTCTCATTACAGCCCTGGCGACCGCTGCTGCGAGCTCCTTGCAATGGAACAGGGCAACATGGACCAGCAGGTGGAGAAATTCAAATAGTGCATGGAAAAAGCAGACCCCTGAACACCAAACCACCCCCCCATCACAATGGAGTGCAAAACCATAGACAGCTGACACACTGCAGAGCTCTCTTCGGTAGCTCTGCTTATGGAGCGGGAGTGTCTCCATCAGTGGGCTCAAGTCACACGCAGGGTGTGACTGCTGTCGCCTACCCCCAGCTTGCATTGATGAATGCATTTGAATATAGTTTCAGTGGTTTGGGGTTTTTTTAATTATTTGTTTTTGCTGTACAAGCAAAGCCTGTCATTCAACTCTAGAAGCTAGTTCATGGCAGTTACTTTTTCAAGAGTTTATTCTAGAGGTCAAATTTTAATTTTGATATTTTTTAAAAGCTTATCTTCTTCTGTAAGGAGTTGAGCAGGCAAATTGTGCTATGAAGAGGCTTGTACCGTTCTCTGGTAGTTCATGAGCAGAGCAGAGGGAATGGCTTCCCCTTCTCTCCTTGGAGAATGGCGAACCAGAAGGAAAAGCCTCCTACCAGGAGAGAGGCAGATGAACAGAGCCAGTGAAGGGCTTTCAGCTTCTCTTCATACAGCACTGGCCGGATTATCAGTTTTGTATTTATTATCCAGCACCGGTAAGGCGCAGCCTGCCAACTCTGAGCATTTACTCGACCCTCAGCAGGGGAGGGCTGCGCTGCGCGCCCGCGGCCGGCAGCGGCCGAACGGAGGGAGCTCCCGGGCACCCCAGCCGCTGCGGGCGCAGACCTGGGGAAGCCGTACCTTTCCCCAGCCTCTCTGTCTTCCTCTCTCAAGAGCTTAATGTGCTGTAAAATGTAGAATATCAGGAAAAAAAACCCAACCCTTTATGACGATATAAAGAACGTATTTGCTCAAAATATTTAGCAGTTACCACTAGATGGCATTTTGTTCCTGAGAAATTAGAAACTCCCAGGTTTCAAATTACTTTTCACAGACAGCAGGAAACAGTAGGAAATGGAATTACTTACCTCATTCAGTTAATAATTTGTTATCCATTGTCTTGCATAAGCAAGACATCACTAACACAAGACACTTTTCTTGCAAATTTATAAATCCCCTTTATTTAACCATAGCTCGTGACTCTTCTCTTCAGCCCTCTGCTCATAGGTAGGGGTTTGAGCCATAGTCAGCACTTACCAAAAATCTTTTCCACACTCTTAAATGAAAGACAAATGTAGGCCCGTTCACAGGCTTTGAGCATGCCGCCAGAAATGCCTTGCTCCAGTAACTGTATGCAGTATTTCCTGTGTTATTTTTGGATAAACCCTTAATGCAGATTGCAGTACAAAAAAAGAACTCCTGTTCAGGAATAGAGCGCTTACAATTTGATTATGAAAAAATAATTTCATAATATTAACTTATGAATATTATACTTTGCACCAGTTCATTTTAATTTCAGCTGGTACAAGCTGTGCTGCACAAGATGACATTTCCAGGCTTAATCTTTGCAGGGTACAAAATATCGTACCCAGAGGTGCAGTAAAGTTCTGCTGGGCACATCCTGGGGTGACGTGTAGGTACCTTGTTTAACGTCCATAAGCCTCTCGATACCAAGTTAAAACCAAGCAAGAGGATTTCCCTTACTCCACAGCAAAATGGGAGACTGAGAAGTGAACTATTAACTTTTTCCTTAAAAGAGACTAAAGTACAGTTAACTCTTACTTACAGAAAGTCAAAACACCTTCAATAAATGTACTTAATTTTGCATGTGTACAAATACACGCAATATTATGAGGCTGTTTTTTCATCAGATCATCGTAAGTACAGCTGCTCTGGGCATACGGCAGCCTGTTTAACAGCTCATCACAGCAAAATTCAGCAACCAGAATATTGACATAACTTCATTTCCTACTGAAATTCTGAAAGAAAAAACCAATCACCCCCCCCCGCCCCGAACAGAACCCAATAGATATTGCAAGTATGCTCTTTGAAAAAACAATGAAGGTTTTTGTGCAGTATAAAACTGCATGCCAGCATGCTTCAGAAATACTTCACTTTTTCAAGCATTTTGTTTTTTAATATATACTTAATGTATCTAAAGTATAGGTCTCGCACCACGGTCTCTTGCTATTAACAGGTCTTCAGCTCCACCGGCAACAGCAGTGGTCGTTGCTGCTAGCGGCAGACAAGGGGCTGAGTGGCTGTTGGCAGATGAGACAAATTATCAGAATCTTTCAGGGTGGAGGCTTATGGCAGCGTTCAAATAACCCGTAAACACTAATATCATAGATTGCTGAGCACTTGAAGAGTAAATTGAGAAAATATTCAGGGAAACAGCTTCCCTGCTTAGACTAAGCTACTGTAAGGCTCTAGGTATGACAGCGACTTCTGAGGAGTAGCTTTGGGCCTTAGAAAGAAACGCAATATTGAGTTAGAAGGAAAAAAAGAGAGATAATTGCTGGATCATGATGTACAGAAAGTCTGTGCATCACTCGAATTTTTCTTTGACTATATTATGTTTACTGATAGAAGCAGTGATGGCGATTAGCTGCTGGCTAAGTCAGATCCTGCTCTCATACTTGCTTGGGAAAGCCTCATTATAGAAGGAATCTCACTTCACGAGGGTAAAATTAATCTTCACCTCTTCATAAAACAGGCACAACTTTCTTTGAAATTGTCATTGTTAGGAAAGCTGCTTTGGTTTAAGTCAAATATTTTAAAAAATGGTGCACTGCAAAATTTTGTGTGGCTTTGTATTGGTTTAGTAAGTATACACATGCACTTTTTTTTTTTTAAATTTAGCTTAATACTATTCTCCAGCAACATGAGCTGGACGGAAATAAATCAATAGACATGCCAAAACCAAAACTCTACACTCTCTAAAAGTTTGTGTTTAAAACAATCTAACTCTGCCAAAGTGGTGACATTTTCTTAGGTAGACAAGCCCCACAAGATTTTACGCACCCTAACGTAGACTCATAGAATTGTTCAGGTTGGAAAAGACCTTTAAGATCATGAAGTCCAACCATTAACCTAATGCTGCCAAGTCCACTACTAAACCATGTCCCTTAGTGCCACATCTACACGTCTTTTAAATACCTCCAGGGGTGGTGACTCCACCGCTGCCCTGGGCAGCCTGTGCCAGTGCCCGACAACCCTTTCGGTGAAGAAATGTTTCCTAATATCCAACCAAAACCTCCCCTGGCGCAACTTGAGGCCGTTTCCTCTCGTCCTATCGCTTGTTACTTGGGAGAAGAGACCGACCCCCACCTCGCTACAGCCTCCTTTCAGGAGGTCGTAACGAACACGTCGGGGTGCCTGGCATATTGTAAAGGGCAGTTATGTTAAGTGGGGGTGCAGGCCCGTATCTGATAGGCCAAAACAACAACAACAGCAGCAGCAGCTGAACTAGATGTGAAATTACAAGAGCGAGTAAAGATCATGCATTTCTTTCGTGAGACAAAACGACTTTGCCAGACCTTTGGAACAAGGAAAAGGCCAGAGTTTGTAACAAACTGGTACTTACGATTTGACGAGACTGTAGAAGGGAAGCATCCAAGTCAGTATAACGCGTTTCCATCCCAAGGAAGCCCGTGCTGTGCCATATGACAGGCAGAAGTGACAAACACAACTACGCTGGCAACCCAGAAATGGCATTCCAGTTGTGTGGTGACTGGAAACAGAGCTCAAAGGTCCGTGGCCAGCAACCTTCTCACACAGCATTCAAGAGAGTGCTGCACAATTTGTAGAAGAAAAAAAAAAAAGAGTTATCTATGTCCTATTAGAATCAGAGCTCTAAAAAGTTTGGCTAAGCTGTTAGAGACAGCATAAAGAAAACTTTTATATATTCACACATATGTGAAAGTCAAATTGTAAACTGACTAGCTTGAGATTCATTAAATAGACAACAAAATGATCAAGTGTTCAAAATGCTCCTCTCATGCAGTGAAATATACAGCATCTGTTCGTTATTTACAAGCATTTTTTTTTTCAGCAAAAATCATTATCCCTTTAAAGCAATTCTGCTGAAAGGGAGGACAGAAAACGAGAAAACTGAAATATTAGCCTTTTACTTGTTTTGAAATCATAACCACGCTGACTATAAAGTTTGTTGGCATTTTATAGACAACTGGAATGACTGTACTATACGTTACATTGCCTTTAAGAGTGTCTTTCTCAACACGCAATCATGAATAACAGGATGCTTATACTACTTACCTCAAGTGAGATCAAAATACTTCTAACATCGCTGTAAACCTCTTGAAGAACTAGATCATCACAGAACGCATCTTCGTGGCAGAGAAAAGGGCTGGCATAACCGAGACGTGACACACAGCACCTCCTTGTTCAGAGGGAAGGGTGGGCAAATGGTGCGGACTTTTTTTTCTCTCCATTTCATTTTCTCAGTTTATTCAGAAAGGCAATTTATTTGTTTGCTGCTAAAGCAGAGGGCTCGTTCTCTCTTTACTTGTCTCCCTTTTCCCCTGATTAGGATCCTAGATGCAGGACATGGATGTAATTTCCCATTTTATTTTTAAACATAAACAAATTAGTAGGCTTTTTGAAATCATTCTGTTTCTAAAATGCATCAGACCAGTGATTTATCAAGGACAGTATTTTTGCCTTCTGAATGGTCTAGAACAGGTGATTCAGCCAAAGGGAGGGAAATACTATTTCTGTACGATGCCAATAGTAGCTTGTGGCGAAACAAGGGCAGGGACTTTTTAGGCAGTGGAGAAAAAAAAAAAAAAGATGTGAACTTTTCTCTTGCAGGGAGCTAAACACACCCATCAGACTCGCGTTCATTGCATCCAATCCGCCTGGGGACAGACGGTATTAAACAGAATTGTAATAGCTCGTGTTTGTACTTTGATGTATTAATCTAGCCCTAGGCGAGAGCCAGGCGAGGAAAGCCGGTTACCCGCAGTCCTGTTCCTCCGGAGCCGTCCGTGTGGCAGCGCGCTCGTTCCTGAAGCTCGACCGCTGAGCCTAGCGCCGACGCATCTCCCGAAGCTACAGAGTACTATCCTCTAAGCTCATTAGTTGTAAGCTGGAGTATCACCGGGCCCTGCTGTCCAAAGCGGTTACAAATAGTGCCCGCTCCCTGCTCGCTCTCTGCTCTTGGTATTAAAAAGGAACAAACAAAAGTTCCTGGAAGCATGAATCCTCCTCTTTGCTTCAAGCTGTTTTGTACCTGTTACACTTGTTACCTTTTCCCATCCATTTATGCAGCTCAAGCTACTCTTCCTTTAGCTAGGGATTAAAACTAATAAATGTACTTGCATAATCATTTCACAACACTTTTCAGACTAAGTATTAATTCCCAGATTTAATTCTGTTAGAGGTAGTTTATTTAAAAAATTAAGAACCATCTCTCCCCTCCCTCCTCTTCCCCAAAAATGAATAGGGGAAACGTGCTCAGAACAACATACATCATCATTATAAAAATGGTAACAGGAGAGGGGTAGAGACTTTAAGCAAGGCTTAAAACAAAATGATTATACAAATTGGATCAAGTTTATGTGTCTTGTTATTCTGTTGACAGCCATGTAATTAGATGATAACTAACCCCACACCTAGGAAGTTGGAGACTCTTTGAAGACAGTTGCACTTTGCAGCATTACGAGGCCATCAGCATACACAACCTGCGCTCATTAGCTGTGCAGAGCATCGGTAATGAATTTTTTCTGCAACACTAGAAGTTCCATACTGGAGATTCAGGACGTCCTTCCAGACCTAAATATGTATTTTGTAATATATCTTGTTCTAGGGAGATGTCAATGTCGAGATTTCATAAGCTTCTCATATCTATTTCAGCTGAAGAAGACAAGATGTACAGTGCACAGAAATTCCTTTCCTGACTTCCAACTTCTTGAAATCAAAGTTCGCTACAGAGAGTTAACACAACCGAGGAGGAAGCAATATGCAAAAAGAAAAAATTCCACACTAAATATGTAAGCACTTTCAGGGGCTCATCACACAAAGAAAAATATTTTGAAAAGGAAGCAAGTGAGGAACAAGAAAGGTCATGATCTTAAATTCCGGGGTGGGGGGGTGGTGGTGGTGGTGGTAAGTCATATTAAAAGCTGAAATTTAAAGGACAGGAGATTTACTATTAAAGAATATAAAACTTTGAAAATCCAAATTATTTCATGGTATTGTCATCTGGACCTATCCTACACAGTGTTATACAAGATATGGGTTAAATAAATAATCTCTGTATTACTGTTGATACAATAGTTAAACATAAATGTACGGGAAAAGACCGCTGTAAGCCAATCTTACGCTCACTGTTCTGCAATGTAAATGAGCGCAGCTCAAATTATTTCTCTACTGAGGGAAGCAACAGGCAGCGTATAAATGCAAACAACCTTCATTAGACACATTGTCGTGAGTATATTAATCATGTCAAGAAGCATTGTTGAAGTTTCCTTCAGTGCAATTTAACATACCTTACTTTATTAGGATGCACTTAATTTCACTATGTTTTCTCCTCATTATCATTTATGATGACCAATTAAAGTGTTTGTGTCTGTCTCTAAGCAAATTACTTCTGTAATTCTGGTCGCTGAAATCACCACTCATCCAACGCTTCTGTCATCTCGTTCCATCTTTCTCTGCCCAGCCCCTATTAGCATTTTAAAGAGAAAAAGCTTACTTGGATTGGATAGTTAGGTATAAAAATGGGCCTTTTCACAGTGCAGACAATAAAAAGTGGGTTGGTTCCCCCCCAGCTGCCCTGTTATGCAGCCTTTGTGTTTTTTTCTTTGGAGTGACAAGCATAACTCATATAGTCAGAAAAAGAACAAAATGAAGCAACAAGAGGCCTCGGGCATTAGTCTCATATTGGGCTCAAAGTTGTGCGCGGTTTAAATTTAATTTCCTTTGGTCAACGTGCAATAAATGCAAGTGCACAGCAACTTTACCTTTTCTTTTTTCCCCTCCAAAGCCTCCGTATCAGAGTTCTGTCAAGAGCTTTTCAAACGATGACATATCAGGACGTGCCACGCCATATATCATGTTTCCAACATTCATAAATGAGCCCAAAGCATTTTTAATATTCTAAAAATCAAACGTGAGGGCATGAGCTTTTCTCAACCTTTCACAACAGAACTGCGAGCAGTTCACCTGACTATAGCCGTTATTTCTTAACTGCATGTATATTAAGATGAGATTAAGATACCTGGAAGTTAGCTGGAAATTCTGATTACCCACGACGCTTTTGCTGTGGAACTCGGGGCAACCAGAAACAGCTGAGCAACCTCCGAGATCACCAAGGTACGCTTACGGACTCTGTCTGCGGATTACCTTGGGCTCCTGGAACTAACGACGCACGGCTGATTCCTCAGCAGCTGCTGGAACTCAGCTGCAGAGCAATGGAATTTGGCTCATCTTCTAAGGAAACACACATGTTCTTATTTACATAAGAGTATTCTGACATTATAGTAATGACTTCCAGAAAAATGCTGATAATTGCAAGGATGAAGAAATAAGTCTGAAGACAGTGCTGCCTTTTAGAACAATTATAATTTCATTAAAATAGGAACATAACTTAAAGATAGATTTTATTCTCTTTGATGATTTACTCATGCAAACTGCACATAAAAGAAAACAGTACAGTTTGTGAAACATGTCAAATGTAAAGACCCAAAATGCTAAGTACAGAAGTAGTGTGACATACGTCTCGAAACGGAATCCATGGTAGTACGGCTAATAACTTTTCTCTATTTGCTGAACACAGATTTTAATGGTTCTTTCTCCAGCCCCACTGTTAAATTCATTAACTGTTTACACATCTCCTATACACTTATGTAGACTTATTTTACAAGCGTGACAGTTTTGTTATAAAAAAACTCCACTTATATAAATATGATTTAAAAGCCTTTGTGTTTAGGAGAGCAAATTATAGTATAATCAATGAGGCCTTATCTAGTCCACCAAAACTACAATGAAAAGTGACCGTATAGCTTTCTTGCAGAATTCACATTTTGTGCCTTTGCAATTAATTTCCTTCTCACAAGAGGTCCACTGCATTTCACCGTCCTGGAAATGTTCAACAACTGTTACGGCTTTTTACCTTGAAATTGGGAAAGTAAGACTTTTAAACACATGAGGTTATAAACTCAACTTTTAGTTTTAAAATACAAAATATTTAGAATCCCTATTATTTTCATGCTTAAAGTCCTGCAATGATACATATATGACTTAGATACTTCTTTGTCCAGTTTTCATTATAGTATGGTTGTATATATATTGTAGAAATCATGATTTTCCTGTGGATCAATTACGTTTTTAGATTTAAAACTGAATCAAATAGAAACTTGATGGCACTGACACTTAAAAACACAGAGTATAGTGTGGAGAAGGAAGAGCAAATGAACTACACAACCCATTATAAATGCATTAAATCTTTGTTATATACATAATGGAATCCTGCTTTACTGCCAGTTGCTACTATGCATCTGTTTTTGCTATTATACAAAGTTTTCCGACCTGAAAGCACACATCTACTTTTTTTAAACAACTTAATCTATTGTAAAATATTGTACTGTATTTTGAACATTAGTACAGAATCAAAATAGATAATGGCACATTTAAAAAACTCAATATCCTACAGATGATTGGATAATGAGAAAAAGTGTACCTACAATCATCTCATCAGAAACAAACTACATCATGGAATGTTAGTTATCCAAGTTCGCACAGTAAATAACATTTTAAAACTGCAATCACCTATCAGCCAGCATCACATTGAAGGCATCTTTAAACATTCAAGCAAAAGACTGCTGGCATTAACTACTGAACCATTCTCACGCACACACCACACACACCACATTATAATTACATTGTTTCCAAGATACGGTAGATACTGATTTTTTTTTTTTCCCCCACAAGAAAGGTATCAAAATTTTTGCTACTAAAAGATGACAGTGCTTACACAAGAATTAAGTACAAGTTAGCTTGCAAATACAAGACAATGACAAAAGAAAGTCTTGAGTTGTCTGAAGAAGGATTTTAGGCTTTTCTGGCATCCAAAACCATGAGTAAACTCCTTAGTCTGCGACTCAAAAATCCACAAAATATCAACCTACTTTGGAATACTAAGTACTCCGATTTGATAACCCTGTATTTTACAATATGCTTACTGGTTTCAGCCTAGCAACAAAGGATAGTTATAGATATCTGACCGGAGAAATAAAGCTCTCCTCCTCCCAGAATGAAAGTGTTGGAGGGGAAAAAAACCACCTGACATCAATTTAAAATTTTTTAAAAAATCAAATCTATTTAGTGATGATCCTCACCTAGGACAGGTATGTGCATAAGAGTACTGTATCTCATATACTGTACTGGCCCTATTAAACAAATTAAAAACCCCAACAGTTAAAAAGCCAACCAAAATGTTATACATAAAACAACCCAAACGGTTTTCTCCCAATGTTCTTCCTCTCATAATGTGCAAAACAACAAAAAGGCAAAAAGACTAAAAGCAAATTTACTGTTACTGTCTTTCTCTTGCCTAGTGCTTTATGACCTTGCTAACGTTACAAAGTCAATAGGGACTATGCAGAACTTTGGTATAAAAATGTCACATAATATTACTATCACAGTCTTGGGGATAACCTTTAGTAATTCACCCCAATGTTTGTTGAAATAATACCAAATTAAAAATGAAATCAACACGTTGTACTGTACACACACTTTACACATTAAGCACAAAAAATAACTAGTAAAACTAATACTTAAAAAAAAAAAAAGTCTTTTGCAAAGAGACTAGAACTGGTGTTCTGTCTCATCTTCGCCTGCCAATCGTTAAAGCCAAATTTAAGTTGGATTTTTAAAAACGAGTAATTTTAAGCTACAATTTCTCCTAGATGGAGACTGGTCTTTTGTTGATTTCCCTTTAAAGTCACAAATGTGTATCTAAGAAACTGATGCAATGCAAGTTTTTAATCAACTTCCTGAAGGCTGCGACTGGGAGGGAGGCGCCATGACGATCTGGGAAAGCACCGGCTCTGTGCTCTGGTCCGCCATCTGGGTGAGAACGGAGGTGGCCACCGCTTCTGCCTTGGAAGTCGAGCTGACGCCGTTGGAAGTGCTGACAGAACTGTGCTGAATAGCCTCCGTGTGTGGACTGCTTGGCACGGATATGTCTTCCGAACTGTCATCTTTATCTGCAGCTGAAGAAGAAAAATTAATTTATTTTTTTCCCCAGAATGCACATCATCACGTCCCAGGCAACAGCAGTCATCCCCTAAATAATTAAAATTCATGGTGTAACGCAGCACAAATTGCAAAACCACCTTATTTTCATTTTTTTAAAGAAAATACTACTTTGTAAGCAAAAAATATGGAGTGCAGTATGGAATATTCAGGAAACAAGAACATTTTCACATCTTCAAAAAGTCACGATTAAAATTGTCCGATTTCCTGCCTTTCCTAGTGAATCAGCTGGTGGGTACCACGCCTAATTCTAATGATGAAAGCTCATGTCAATAAGCAATATTTATAGATTAAAAATGCTACCAGATCTCCTGGTGCTGTATGAATTGGCTTTAGATTTTTAACATATGCTATTTACTGAGTTTGCTTAGTAATCAAACGAGAATAATTCTGTGTTCGGTAATTAAAACTTGTGATCATGAATATGATACCTGAAAAAATATTATTTACACCACTATATTAATTGGACAATACTTCCACAAGTTTGCAACCCACATTTTTTTAAGAGTGAAGTTCAATAACTTCTTTAGTATACAAATGCCTCTTTAAGATTTAAAATTGTTAAAACTCATTTTAAAAATATCTTCAAGAACACTTCAGGTGTTCTCCACAAAAGTGAAGTGAATTAGCCACACAGTTGCATCATTTTTTCTCATGACAGAGAGTAAACAGATTAAAAAGTAATTCTCATTATGCAAACCTAAAATTTACAAAATGAGCATGATTTAAAATGTCTTTCTTGCACAGACATCCTAGTCATGCTAAAATCATCCTTTTCTTCCCAGAGTTGCAAAAGTTAGCCAAGGCATTATGCAAACACTGTCAAGCAAAAAGCTGAGTTAAAGACTAAAAATAACAAAAAAGAAGATAACCCTACTGTTTTTCACTCAACATTAAAAGTATGAACACCAAATTTAATTATAACTTTTTTGTACCACTTTGTGCTACTTAGCGTTTTCAAGTATTTTTCACAAAAGTTTTGTACACTGACTTAAACCCAGTATACAGATGCAATACTGGAAGTCCCTTTTATAACACTACTGACTGTTGTATAACATGACGCTATAGAAAGGTACACACAAACATAGCCAGAAGCAGCACAAACTATTGCTTTTGACATAGCAATGGAACAAAGCTTGATTTCCTCTAGACTTGCCCTTGCAGTCCCTTTCAGATTTGCTCGAGATTGGCCTACAAATTCCAAAGTTACCCAGGGGAAGAGGAGGAACGGGAAGGGATGACACTGACACTAAAAGACAAACAACACTGTGATATCATAGCCTCATTTCCAGAGAAAACCAGGCTAATAGCAGCAACTAAAAGGAACACTAAGCATGAACAAACAATGATGAAATGTTTTATGATGTACTGAGGTTTATACGACATACTAGCTATGGGTATGAAAATTCACTAAATTAGCAAGTCAAGCCCCAACATAAAGATCTTTGCAGCAACCCCATGCATACTAAGAACACACTCCTCTTCAAAGCCTGAAAACAACAGCTCCAGTATCAACCACTTCTGGAAAAGAACGGTAAGGTCCAAAAGGATGGGTAAGCAAGCAAAACTGCTCTATTTCTTTCTAAGAAATACTTCCTGCACAAACAAGGTAACAACTTCTCTTATAAGTCTACTACAAGAGCATGGACATCATCGTTTGAAAGTATCATAATGTTCTTATCCACGAGGCCAACTATTTTACAGATACTGCATTTTTTCAGAACCAGATCTTTCAAGCATTAAAGGAGATACAGACAGATGATACTGAGCTAGGTATGCAGACCATTACCACATATCCTAAGGTTACATGGTAACTGTATACAGCAAGAAGAAAAAAATTAAAAGACTTCTGAAAGACGTCTGTGATCCTTAGTAGGAGTCGCCCATTCAAGAACAGAAAGAACATATGAACGAATTCAGTTAACACTATTCAACAGGATTTCATCTTTGCTACACCTCTATCAAGACCTACAAGAGCTCATGTAAAAACAAGAAGGAACACATGCAAACTTTGTTAAAAGCAGAAACTCTAGTGCCACTTCCTGAAAAATACTGAATCACTAATTATGAGTGTAGCCTATTCTTCCCCTCGGACAGAATGAAATGGCAGCAAGCGGGATGACATGTATTGAACACAGTCTCCACACTGTTAACACCTGCTCCTCCTCTTCAGAGCTGTTGTTACTCTCCTATGGATCTCAATCTTCCTATTATGCTGCTTTTGCTGATCCCCAATTTCCTTGTTGACCAAATCCTCCTTATCCTCAAGAAAAAGGGTTAGTTATAAATGCTACAAGCCAAAGATAGAGAGGAAGTAAAGTAGATCATTATCTTTCAGCCAGAGAAGGAAGGTCTTCCATTGTTCTGTATCCCTTAACATATATGTTGTTAACTTAACTCAAAAGAAATGTCTGTAATAATATCACAGTGGTAAAGAACACGAGAAAGGCTTGATTTTCTGATTTTGATGGGCTCAAGAAGACCACATATGCAATGGAAGAAACCGTTATGAAAATACTTACGATCACCAATGTACAATAGAAGTTTTCATATCATTGAGCAGATGAACAAACATACTGTGCTGAAGAGACAAAAGCACATTTTCAGATGCCAGAGGGAGGGGGAAGCTTATAGCAGACAGGTGATTAGATAAGATACAGACCTAACACTAGTTTATGGTAATAAATTTGACTAGAAGCATAAATCCTTGCAATAACTACAAAGTAATATTTAGAAATGAGATGCCACCCTAAAGAATAGCTATTTAGATTTCTTTCAAAATCCTTCTTTCTGTAGCCCTAACTTTACAGGAATAGCAGCCAAAAACTGAATACAGAACTCCATTTGAAGAATCAAAACCAAACAAGAAAATCTACTCAATGAATATAGAAGATACTTAAAGTCATCTCATTACAAAAGTGACTTGTTTTCTTAAGCCTGAAGACTGGGAATAAAGAATAAAGGCTTTTAGAAGAACACAGGAAAGTCGTGTTTAAATTCTGACAGATTTTTTTTTTCTTTTTTTTTTTCATGGTTGACCAGAGAGTTGCCAGGCACAGGATGGTAGTTTCAAGAGTGCAACTGACATACCAAAATCATAATGTAGCTAACAAAGTAGAAAAAAGCCTAGGCATTTTAACTTTTTAATGGCTCCCCCAGCTTTGCCTCAAACCAAGGAAAATGCACAGTCCAAATTAGAAATGGATCTACAGAAGTAACGTGTGCTGTACATTAGGAGGCTGAGAATTTACAGATCTGCAGATCACATGAACTTTCCTGAAGGCTGCACAGTTCCTAGGCAGGCTGTGTCATGAGAAGGAGCGAGCCATTTTGGTAATGGAACACAACGTGGGCTAGGCTGAGCTATAGAAAAGATTTAAAAAATACCAAACAAAGCACAGAGGAGACTTTTGAGGATGTACTAAAAAGTACCTTTTTAGAGTAGTGAAACATTGCTATGATTTGCTTCTTAGCATTGCTTACCAATAGCTTTCAGTACGGTAAGCAAACAAAGAGGGATTTCAGTCCTTAGCAGGAAAAAACCCCACCTAAACCAAACAGGCGTGAGTATGCAAGCATTGACATGTGATCCAGAACTCCTTTCGGTGCCCTGGTAATCACTGGAAAGGAAGCCTCACGGTAATTCTCATCAGGCCACCCATGGCCTATGGAGGGACTCAAGCCTAGAAACTCACTTCCAGTGAGTTGGCCCTTGTGACTACCCCTTGTGGTCCCTGAAGGGCTGTCACCTGTCCGGAACAGGCTGTAGGAAGATAGTGGTTTGAGTCGTTCGAATTATTCGAGGTCTGAAACTGGTTAGCCACCTTCTACCATTTCTTTAAAACCAACTAGAGAAAGAACACAAAAAGCCCCATTTAATATCACCGATATTACAGCCTCTATTTATCTTCCTTTATATTCATTTTCGTACAAGTGTTCTTCAATATTATGACGGCCTTTTGAATTTTTGGGGGTTTGTTTGTTTTTTGTTTTTGTTTTTACAACTCAAGTTTTCACCTTTTTCCTGCTCCAAGTTTAGAAAAAGCCTGAGAAAACACAGGAGCATTGCAGAAGACTTTTAGAAATAATCTGGTACAGAAGAACTAAAATGAAAAATAAGTGAACAGCATTCAGATTTCTCCTATACACTGCGCATTTCTCCCCCCCCCCAACATTTAAAGATGCATTCAGAACCAGTACTATTCTACTTTGAGAAATAAAAAAAGTTTAAACTGGCTGAAAACTCAAACATTGCAACAGAAATTCATCCATACTGCCTCAAAGTGCAATAACCATTTTTCTGTTTTCTCTGTCCTGATGACACCCTCTTTTGAAGCAGGCACAAGACCTTTTAAATAAGGGAAATACGATCCCAAGAACAATGTTAGAAGAAGAAAGGGGTATGCGCATTGTTGTGCTTTTCACTTGGCCTGAGACAAAAGTGTGCCCAGGAAATCCAAAAGATCTTAGTACATAGGTGCCAAAAATACTCTGAAAAGCAATATATTGTTTGTGCCCCTTTAAGTGCATCATACATGAAACCCCATTAAATTGTGAACTTAGCTGTTAAAACACAGTCCGCATAGTATAAACTAGCACTGTCTCAGCAGTGCACAATATTCAGCACTGCAGGAGCTCTGTAATCTGGTGGCTTCAATCTCTTACACAGACACAGACTGTTAAACCACTCAATACATTTTTGAAGCAATTCAACTTAGATTATGTGATGAACATAATATGTTTATTTAAAAATACTTTCTGTGAACACCATTTTCATGAGCGTGTTAACTGAAACCATTTTTTCCTCTCAAATTGTACTGCGGGTAAGTAACTTAGCCAACACGCTTTCCTAACAATACTCACACGGACATAATGTGACAAAATCCTTTCAGAGGGATGGCATTACGACTATCATTCATGTTGAACTTTGACTTCCAAAAGACTTTTCAAGAAACTAGGTGAGCTATGCTTCCAATCTCCTTGCTATTATTTTTTTTCTAAAATGTAGGCTTTTTCCACTGATTAGTATTTTAGTTCTTATTCATTTTGCATTCTTTAGTAAATTAGGAACGTCATAGTCCTTTTCTGAGGGCAGAAAATAAGCATTACTAAACAGGCCGTTCGTTCATTCTTCAACGAAGAAATCCTTAGCATGTAATTAGTTTGCTAGTTTAAGACTTATGTTTAAATATTTTTCATGCCAATTCAGGAACATGCATCCTCAAAACATGAAAAATTCAAGAAACCTACAGCTTTTTGTTTTTTTGAAAAACCTTGCATGCATAATGTTATCCCCTAGTAGCTTCCGTATGAAATTATGTTGTTCTGTCAGATGGGAGCCATAATGGCCTCATCCCTGCAGCAATCATTGTTAATATAAATCCCAAACATATTTCTATACTGTTCCAATTTACTCCAAGATGCTATTTTCCATCTTGTCAAAATGACTGGAGATCAAAGGACCAAGATTTATAAGCTCAAAACTGACAAAATCAGTATTCTAAATATATATGGCAATAGAGAGTTGCTAAATCTCCTGAATCTTTTAAATTAAAAAATATTGCCCATTCTGATGAAATTGCTTACAATGACTACAAGTAAAGATGGTGGCCATTAAGTTTTATCGCGAGCACCTGAGGATCTGTTTGCATGCAATACAAAATGTTCCTTTATTCTCCTGAATTACTGACACTGGCAAATTAAAATGAAGTGGCTACATATGGCAGAAACAATCTTCACATTTACAAATATCCTGAAATATCACTAAATCATAAAAACGAAAGCTGTGGGTTATATATTATGAATGTTGCCTAATGCATTCCCAGCTCAGTTATTTGTAACAAATTTGTGTACAATGGACAAAATTGGCCATTTATTCTACAGTAGCAGCAGCTGGTTCTGGCACTGTGTATCATATCCAAAAATGAAGTTACAAGTCAGGAAAGCATAATTAACCTTTAAAATGCTGGAAGGATGAAAATCAAATGAGCACCTTTAAGTAAAAATACATATTAGAAAAAAATGCTACTGAAACTCTCAGTATTCCCTTCAGTATTAGAACTGCTTTTTAAAATACCCTGTTTATAGAAACGTAGTCGCTTAATGTGGAAATCAAAACAATCTAGAAGACATTGTACAGTAGGAGCCATGAACCTGCATCTGATTATTTTAATGGCTTGACTGATCCTGGATGTTATGGTAAATGAGGACAGCTGTTATATTACCTCTACTGAAATCTCGTTACGATGAAGAAAAAACCCCACACGGACCTTTCACTGTACTAGGCTAAGATAAAGTATAAAAAATGGTTCATCATGTGTTCTTAATACTTCAATTATATTTTCCAAAGCAGGTGTAGTAACCGATAGTCCTTAAATGCTAATTATCATATGCATTTATTAAACCAACATAAAACCTTCGACGTTACGCAACACTTGAACTGAAAGGACTTAAAAATATATTTCTAAATATGACATATTCATTCCTGTCTTCCAATAACCTTCAAGATTTTTTTTTTTAAAAAAATCTTTAATGTAATATTAGAACTGCACTTCTCAATTTTAATGTTCATTCAGTTCACTTTGGCAGTATTTCATTGATGCAGCCTAAGGCTGTAGGTAATGGAACATTACTCACTATGATAGCCAGATTTCTTCTGCATGGCGGTTACAGGGCAATCTTTATGAGCCAGAAGAAGCTGTTTCAGCTGTGCCACTTCATTTCTCAGCAGGGTGACTTCATTCTAAAGGAGAAGAAAGTTATGTACTTTACCAGGCTCAAACTACACACATTTTGAAGGTAAGTATTAAGTTTTACAGGATTTTCAGTTGTTCGTTTAGAGGTAGATAAAATACAAGAAGTTTCCATTTGGTATATATTGCAAAAATGTATACAGTTCTTTTAACTCAGACTACGTAAATATTAGCTGAACTTGGCTAACACTATTTGAGTATTTTCTTAAACTAGGAAATGCTTTTTTGGAAAATACAACATATGTTTCTCAGTTTGCAGATGCAGAGTCTACGTATAGTCTCATTCACATGATCCAGCTACTGTAAGACTCTTAAGGAAGGTTTTGTGATGAATTCTAATCAGAGTAAACCTATGTTTAACTACTCACATTTCAACAGATACCGCAGCCAACATTAAAGGAGGGGAAAAAAAAAATCAGCCAATGCAGAATGATTTTTGGTGACTGTATTTGTACTTGGACTTTGAAAAAGAAAATCTCACGCACTGGAAAATAATTTAGTAAATGTTTGTTGATTTCCATATTAATTTTTCTCTTTGGCAACCATACATAAATGTGTTGTATGAAGGAATCATTGACAATAATGACAAAATCCTGAAATGTCAGCTTATGTCAATAAAGCAGAGTGTAATCTAGGAGACGGCACTTACAGAATCTAGTGACTGGGTTCATTTCCAGGCTGCGCCTTTCCACTGTTGGGTGACCTTGAGCAAGGTCATTTTACTTCTTTGTGCTTCAGTTTCCCCATTTGTAAAATGGAGGACAGTGATACTTACCTTCCCTGTAAAGCAGTTTGATATCTATAGATGAGAAGCGCTACATAACTGCATTATATGTGACAATCCAAATTAAGGATGGTATGGCATTTTGATAGATCCATTTTCACTTTAAATAGTAGAAAAATGTTTATGTATCTACAGAATCAAGTTATCTGTAATGCTTTGTGATCCCCATATCTTGTCACAACATATGTTCTTCATGGGTTATTTTAAAATATAAATCTTTTCCACTGATACTTGAAGTTACTTAAACTATAAGAACCTTTGCACGTTAGCATAATATACCACACACATGACATAATTGTTTGGTAAATGCATATGTTTATGCATTTGGGAGCAAGTTAAAGAAAAAACAAACACAGGAAAATTCAATTGCAATTACCATTATTTGGGGGAAAAAAAACACGAGAAAGTCAACCTATTTACTTATGAGCTAGAAATAAGGCAATGCAGTCAGAGAAGAGATTAATTACAACTAGAAGAATTCCAAAGGAAAACAATTTTTAAGAACAGAATTTGTTATGTTTAATTACACTAAGTAACAGTTTATAAATACTGTAACTAAAATACCAGATTTTTAAAAGAAAAGCTCCTCTTTGTGTCCTCTCTCTCCATCTAGAAAACAAAATTTTAAGCCTTTCTACTAGCAAAATCCTCTTGAACTATTAAGGACTACTTTTCTATTCAGTCATTTTATTGTGTCAAATATCCCTTTTAGAAACTTTATATTTAAAACAAAAGCAAGAGCTGAAAGAAGGACGAAAATCTTCGAAAGACTTCACGGACGTTTCTAATGAAAGAAAAATGTGATCGCAAACAAAAAAGGTTGCAATGAAAAAAAACCAACCAAAACCCCCCCAAAATCTCTACCAGCTGGCATTACATGTGCTGAAATCTTGGGCTGTTAAGAAAGCACACTACTCCTGCCTCCAGCTCTCGATCTCCTCTTAGTTCACCGTGTTGTTTACTGAGGAGCTACAAATCTGGATGCCAAGCAGGCAGCTGCACAGAATTGACATCGCTGGGAAAAAAAGAAAGTGCTGATGTAGTTTTTAGATGCTTCTTGATAATCTACAGAAGCAGCAATGTCCAAGAATATGAAACATACTTCTGTTAGTTTAAAGGAACATTGGCAAAATAAGTGATCAAACCAGGAAAAGGTTTTCAGAAATTTTCCACCTTCATCTCCCACATTTTAAGGAAGATTTTTTTAGACAAACAGCACATGTAAGTATGAAGTTGCTGTTTATCAGTGTAAGTAAAACTAATGTTTATGAAAAATTTTTGAAAAGGCAGTTTATAGATTAATGTCAGTTGTATTATAAATACTAGGAATTTTGCTAACAGAAATAGGAAAAGCAAACATTATCTTACATTAAAGCAAAATTGAAAAAAACCAGAACAGCATCCCTATATTAAAAAAAATTTGAGGTATTCTCATTGAATAAATAGCTAGCATTGTTATTAACATGAACACTGTGTGCCAACAGCACTATATGCAATGCACACATCATTCCTGAAAGTAGAATAGAGTATGTCTGCCAGACACATGGTACGTAGAATGTCACAGAAAGGCAATCCATGGTTGTCATTTACCTATTACCAGTAAGAACCACTTCTAACTGGTAATAAAAGGGGGGGGGTTGTTAGAACCAACTCCTATACACATTGTAGTTTATCATCATGTATGTCACAATAGCAAGTCTTTCCATCTCATTCAAAAGATGTTAACATGTGGTGGTCATTTAACATGTGGTTAACATGTTGAAAACAGGCTAACAAGAAACACACGGAGTAAACGCTTCAACAGTTGGCTTGAAGAAAGATTATTTCGAGTTTTCGCAGTGGAAAGGTCCTCCTTACTAATGAGATATCAAGTCAAGTGTAGGCATCAACATTTCTGTAAATAAGCACGAAATATACCTCACATGCTGTCTAGAAGAATTTATGTTCCCACATTTCAAAATCTGCTAACATTAGAAAGCAAGTTTCTGGAGGAAAGCATATGTATTTTTACCTGCACTCCATTTTTCAAAAGATACTTCCCCTTCTGTATTCTTGCGAAGGTATACCATGCAGCGTACAATATGTTCTTCTGTATCTGCCTATTTCTCCCTGGATCTAAAATGCATATGTAATACTGGGACCAGATTAACCCTTACTCAGCAAAGCGTGGGACAATATTGGATAGTTTTGGTAAATATACCTCACATCAGACACAGGTAGATGTGACTTATGGGGATAGGGGATTGTCTGTGGCTGAGTTAAACACTGCTCCTTCTGCTTCATTTTGGACAACTTCAAGAAGATACCCCCATATGGGAAAGGACCTTTACTTATGGGCATTTCCTTCACAATTTAGCCTTCCTAAAGCAGCTTCTGCAGCATTAGTACAAACCAACCACTTGATGGCTGATCCTTTAAAACCTACAATGACCTCGTGAGGAAGACAGGCCATTCTTATACTAATACTTTGCCCTCTAAGATTATTAAAGCAACAGGGACCAAACACAGACCATATAATGAACTTTGGCATCTGATCCTGCAATACGATTGAGCGGCCACTGGGGACACACTGTCAATACTTCCTTAACATGTAATACAGCATACCACACCCTGCAGTATTGTGCAAGGCACAGAGGCAACACAATGTGGTATGTAAGATTTAAGATCAATAAGTCAACACATTAGTAAAAAAAACAGTCCACAAAAAAATGAAAACTGTGGAACAAGATATATACACCAACCAAGTAAACTTCTTCAAAAATCTGTATGTACTGTTAGAGAGCTTCCAGTCTTAAAAACCTTGACACTGACATTAGAAGCTTTGATGTGGACATTACAAGAAAGCTACTGTGTTGAAAGAAGTCAGAATTGTTACACGAAGCAATGCAATGTCATCATTTTGGTATTAACCTACTTTTGGAAATGTGACATCTCGGTAAATTCAGCTGAGCAGGTCATTTAGATATTAAACAAAATATGAACTACTAAACCCTAACACTCAGTCTATAAAAGTGTACTAAGGCAAAACTCCAAACTTATTAAATTTACTATTAAATATAAAGTAAGTAATCATGGGTCATTACTGCCCACTATGCTGATCAGCTGTGTTAGCCTGTCAAGTGAAGAGTTATTATGGAAATACAGGATTGATTAATGTTTTCACATAAAGTACAATTTAATTATTTCTCTGACATTCAATTTTCTTTACAAGTCATTCTGTTCTTCACAGTTAACGGTTTTGCTTTTGGCAGACCACAAGAAAATTCTTTTTCTTGAATTCACTATTGCTGAGTTAACTCTTGGAAATCTGGAAGTATTTTGGTTATGGTACTTACATTGTTTTTGGTTATAAAAATCGGTATCTGTAAGTTAAAGGCAGGTCACATAATACCAACAATTATTTTCACTAAAAACCTGAAATAAAGCCAGTCTTTTTTGTTGTTTTTCTTCCTATAGATCTACCTTCACTTGTTAGATTATTTAAGCTATGGCGCTACATACTATTTTGTAATTAATGGATTTACAGTGAGGACTGTGACTGCATTAATGGAACACGTCGACAGATTGTGAACAGGTATGAGGAGACTTGCAAGGAATTTAACTAACGCTGGTGCACACTGTCATGATTCTTGGAATACAGGAAATGATTTCACATTGTGTACTTGGGTATGAATTTCTTACATTTTACTGTCTGGGATGCTGAATATTTTTAAAGACATGAAGCTGAAGATGACTGATACATTGTAATTTGAATTACCTGATAAAAAGTAATCTCAACATGCCCCACTTTCCTGTTGGTGAAACTGGGACATTTTCTATATCAAACAGCTTGAAAGGAATTTTAACAGGAAGGAAAAGATCTGTGAATCTGACTGAGTGAACAGCTCTGATGAAAGAACAAGAAAGGAAACTTTAAAATATCAAAATACTTTCCATTGCATATTCTAAATGAATGCTTCATTTAGAAAATGACATCCTTTGTCCTTTCTGTAATTCTCATAATAAAGCTTTTAGACTTTTTATTTTGAAACAATACTTTGTGCCAATTCTCATGTGCTGCTGGAAAACATTAAGAAAGCATGCTTTAACATTTAATAGCAGTTTAAACAAAACTGTTATGGATTGTTCTACAGGGCTAAAAGTGTGTCCACATGACAACTTTCCAACAACTGGCAACCTCAGATGAGGTGGAAAAATGACTGGCAACATACACTAGACTACCCTCTCACAGTGTCCTTCCCTCACTGTAGGATTTACGCACACTGGGAGGGCAGTGGGGTGAAATTTGCGCTGCCACTGCCTGCGCTGTACCTGTTCTGTGGACAAAAGAGGCCTTCAGTTTCCAGTGATGTCAATCTGGCACCTTTCACGAGCACTACATTCACTTTAAAGGAAAAAGAGTGAAGTTAAAAAGAACCAAAGGAAATCAAACCAAGTCTTATTTAAATAACTCAGGCTGCAATACAAATTATTAAGAGCAAGATGTTTTTAAGTTAAGGCTATTACTTTGCTAATACGTCTTTACTCCAACACATCTTGTCATCCTTGTTTAGTATCACAGTCAAAGTTATTTAAAATGGAACAAAGGACAAAAGGGCATGATCCTAAAGTTTACATATCTTGAAATATGAGTATTCTTATATTCTTATTTTACTGCTATTTGCAATTAATGCTGAATTTTCAATTCTGACCTGAGCCACCAGTTACAAAACCATTTCTATTTCAGATTTCATGCAAAGTTTAAGTTCCATTGATCCAGGATCGCTGTCTAAGAATCGAAAAACTTACACATTTTTACTTGAAAAGTATACCTGTAACTGGCCATTTAGCGAGCTCAGGTCCTCGGCTTTTTTCTCCAATGACTGCACCCAGACTTTCCGTTTCTGTCGGCATCTGGAAGCAGCAGCCCGGTTTCGCTCCAGGAACTTTCTTCTTTTCTCATCAGGGTCTTCATTGGCAGCTCTTCTTCGCCGACCACCTGTATTTGGCGTTTGTGGTGTAGGCTGAGCTGGTGATGCCTGAAAACAGTAGAAAATATTAAAGTTATAATACTATTCACGACCTTGAGAAAAGCATTCACAACATTTCTAAATACATTCAGGTTATACACATTTCTTTTGTGTAAAGCTATGTCACTTAACTCCACAGCTATGTTTTAAAATCTTTTACTATATTTACACTCCTTACCATGTTACGTTAACACGTAACATTTTAATCATGGCTCCAGTTTTTGTTTAAAATTGCACTAAAAGAAGCCACTCACTTCAAAGTGTTAAATTTATATGACATTTGCATTTGGCAACTGACTAGAGCCTGGAAGCAATACTTCTTCAGATGGACTCTCAGACATTCTTTTACCCATGCTGATGGCACAAGTATTTACAAAAGGGAAACTTGAAAAAAAACCTCTTTCACCCAAAATAGCTTTTAAAAGTTACATTTAGCAGGAAATAAATTTTCTACTTTTGACCCTTCCCACAAACCTAGTCACAACTGAATACTTCACGATTGTTTATGCCCAATATATAGAAGCTGTTTGACAAATGCTGTCAGTGCTGATGCTCACTGATCCCTGGATCTCCACATAGCAATTTCCTACTTGTTGATGTGTTCCCCACCACTGCATATCAATTTCCCTTACATCCACCCACACATTATGACAGGATCAAAATATTTCAATATTTTAAATTATGCATTATACTCCTTTCATAGCTGTATACAGACCCTAGGCAAAGATCTAATGACTTATGGTAACAATATAATGGATCTTAAAATCCTTCCAAGTGATAGGATAGACAGAATATAACTGTCTCCATGACATATTCACCAGTGCACCTGCACATTCAGTCTAGCACAGTAAGAAAATTTTATTTTTAAATTAAAAACTGCAAACATGTATCAGTTGGCATATTGATTTGGCATAAATTCTAGATAGCTAATAATAAAAAAACCCCTGGAAACTCAAATCAGCCTTTTAGGAATGAAACACTTGCACTTTTTTTTTTTTTTTTTAAAAAATCCTAATTATAAAGTAACCACAAAATAACCAAACAGCAAGCTTTTCATCTTGAAAATTCTGCTATGTGGTATTACGAAAATATTCTTTAAAAAAACCTTAAGGTAGTATGAGAGAACAGCAGCCTCAAAAAGGAGATCATTTTACAATGGGCAACTTTTTTCCTCTTTTTGCTCCCAACATACTTGTTTTGATACATTATTTGATTTCACTGGCCAATCTAAGAATCTGAGTGCTTTCACTGCAGATGCAGGCCCTTCTGGTTCTGGGCCAAGTATGCAGCTTTTATAAAATTGGTATTATGCTACGAATTGTGAGAATACTCAGAGATTTTTAAAAGCATTTTGAAAACACTTTCCAACAAGTCCAAGGAGTTGGACTAGATGACCTTTAAAGGTCCCTTCCAACCCAAACTATTCTATGATTCTAAGTTCTTATTGAAGTAGAACAGCAGCAATCCTCCAGGATTCACCCATGGAAGTATCTCTTTGCTCCAGCAGAACTCCCACTTCCAGTTTGACTCAGAAGTCTTGCCCCTTATGCTCCTGTTCTCATCTGTCATCCCAGAGGGACAGCATACCATTCCTAAACTCACAGCCCCCCTCTTTTCAGTACCCGGGACTACATAGTACACTTAATCACACAGCTGAGCCTCTTCTTGTGGCAGCCCAGGAGAGAACCTTCAAGCAAATTAACATAAGCATAATATCTGATGCAGTTAAAAAAATTCTTAAGTGTTTTATGATCTAAAATATTAAACATGCAATACAAAAAAAATAAAAGCACTTTTTTTTTCAAATATATATTAATCAATTGTATAATTTTCAGTCACTACAGAATTTGCTGTTAACGCATTCCAGTAATCAGGAGGACTTAGTTCTAACTTTGAGCAGATAGATAATACCTATTTTGAAATCATCATGTTGGATAATACGTTTTAGAAGCATTTAAGAACACGTAAGAACTATAAACATTTTACTGCTACAGAACTATTGACTCCAAGAGGAGTCTGTAGCTCATGTTAACCTCTATCTTACAAATCAGGAGTAAAGAAAAAAGGGGTTTTTTGCATAACAACGAAGTGGGCAGGAAGTACATGTCCACTCTGTTGTCATACCGGTGTTTCAGTTGTTGAAGTTGCAGGTTGTTGTAGTGATTGTGGTCGTGGTTCCTCTGACTGAGTCCTAACCAACCCACTTGGATGTGCCTTGGCAGTATCTCCATTTGTTACCTGAGGGTGCTGCTGGGTCAAGGCTGCTTTCAATCTCTGCAAGCAAGGGGGAGCGGGGGAGGAGGGAAGAGAAGAAAAAAAAACAGGAAATATTCTATCATGCTAACTTCAGGAGTTATTAATGATTTACATTAGTAGTTACTTCCATTTTGGAAACAGGAGCTCCAACGCTAAAATAGCTGTTTCTTTTTATAGGCTTTCAACAGTGATCTAGACATACACCTACTAATAGGCGACAGTTTCTTGCAAGCATGACAATAGCAATGAGGTTTCACAGAGGATCTCAGAAAGAGAAGGATGGTAAACTGTATGGAGAAGTAACCAGAAAGCCTCCTTCGTCATGGACTGTGCCCACAAAGAGATGACTGGAAGGCCATGAACAAACAGTTGCTGAGGCTGGTATTACACAAGGCACAGATCACAAAGAAAACCACCACTCATGAGGGAAAATAGGTAAAAACCAGAACACAAACTTCTTTCCATTTTAAAAATTCTGGTGTTCTCTATCCATTTTTAAGTAGTTTAAGACTCCACTTTTTCCTGGTCTTTACAAATACTCACCTCCTTCCTATGAGTAATTATTATGTAAAAGCCAAGGTCTTTGCTGAAACATCTCAGTAATGCACAAAACAATAACAAGCTTCAGCTTGTATGTAAAGATTAGCTTTTATTTATATAGAAATATGCAAGGTAACTGTTACAGCACACTATTTTACATTAAAAAATTGCTAAAATGTCTTCCTGTATCACACACAGCCACTACGAAGAACAGTAACGTCACATTTCAGCTGTATATAATACATTCAACAGTTATTGACAACTTGATAGGGTATTTTAAAGCATTTTATTGACTACCTTTTGAAAATTATTTCACTCAACTTTTGACGGAATCTATTAAAACTGTAACAGATAATATATTCTATTTACAACAAATTCTTAAGTGATAAAAGGTCATACCAACTTTCAGTAGATACAACTGCTTGTAATTCCAGATTCTTTCTTAAGATTTCATTAATATCGTGTAATTTAACATGAAATTTTCTGTGTTACTTAAGAATTTACCATACTAGACAAAGGGTATTAAATAATGTTTTTCTACTGAGTACTGCATTTTTAAAGAATCTAATACAAGTTTAAGAAAACATTAATGACTTAACACTCGACAGTTTATGAAAACTCTGATAACTTGTATCATCATCTTTTAGAATATGAACAAAGTATTGCCAAAGTACTAATGTTAATAGAGTGTCTTAAAAATGCTGGAGCTAGGCTGCATTTGGCCAGCTCAAAATAAGCAGAAGACTTTGCACCTACGTATGTAGATATTCTCTATAAACTGTAGTATCCAATGTCTCTCAATAATTAAGTCATTGGAATAGAGACAGCTCTCTCCTGCCTTGCATGATGATAGGCTTTCCTGGATCCTATTTTACAATTAGAACAACAGATTGCAGATTACCTCCACCAGAACTGCAAAAAACCTTCAGGTCTACAATGTGGCAAGTTACATCAACTATCAAATCCATATAGTTGGCTGTAGCATCTAACCACCACCAGCAGATACCCCAGTTGTGGCCCACAAAGAGAACCAAGAAACTCCCAACATTCCTCTGCTGGCTTGCTCTTACAGAATATTTACCCAGTGATTTCTGTAATAAGTCTCCTCCGTAGAGACTCCTCTAGATTGAAGGTACCAGCACACATTACCCCAAATACGGACCGTTAAAGCACACATAAAAAATTGGTGTTAACGAAGTTCTGTTCCCCATGTCATTTTTGTATCAACTTTGCAAGTTTCCCGGAATGAAGAAGGTGCTTTCAGAAAAGTACACAAGCCAAATTTACAGTAATTTCCCCAGTGCTCAGCTTTAACAACAAGAATTTAGGACAGCTGCAGGCATTAGGGCAGGATGATACAAATCTAAGATAACATACCTATAATTCTTAGTATATGTACAGTACTCTGAAAATCCTCAACCCCTCAGTTGTTGTTTTAACTCTTTCTTTAAGGCATTAAAACAAACTCTAGAATCAAATTGTACCTTCCTAATTCACCCTGGAAAAACAAGCTAACAAAAACATTTCAATCCCTGTCCCGAGCTAAACAAGCACAGAAAGACCTAAGTGTTTTCTAACTGTCTAACTAAAATTACTAAAACCAAACTCTACGATCTAATTACAACAGTTGAAAGGCTGATAAGATGATTTCCACACACATCCCCTCTTTAAATTCTAACTAATCCTGGTCATTAAATGGTGAAATTTTCTGAGCTCCCACTAGGACTACCAAGGAGACACATCACTTCCAAATTACTTTTAAAAAAATATTTTTTAAAGGAAGTAGCAAGTATTTAACATTAGCACGACAATTTTATCGAATATCCTTTCCATAAGTTATTAACGTCTGATTTTTCACAATGTATTTTCATTTATCATCTGAATTACTTTAGAAGTATTTCTTGCATCCTAATTTGCTCTTTAGCAGAACGTGACAAACTTTCAGGACTCAAAATCAAGCCAGTAGTGACAGGACAAATTAGTTGTAACAAATCAGTTACCATGTGTCTATTTTAACTTCTGCTGAGGTTTTAAAGGGTATGCTCTCTTATTTCAAGCCACCATCACCAAGCCAGGTTTTTAAAAGTTACTGTCTCAAAAATTACTCAAACAAGACATAGCAATTTACCGTATGTATACTCCTCTTTCACTGCCATGAGAAGTAAAAATGATTAGATTTCATCCAACTCAAGTGTCCGAATATGCAAGTTCAGTGATAACAAGCTAAGTTCTCATTTTCACGGCAGTAGGGCATAAACAGTTACATAGTTAG
Organism: Phoenicopterus ruber ruber; assembly: GCA_009819775.1. Classification (NCBI taxonomy): domain Eukaryota; kingdom Metazoa; phylum Chordata; class Aves; order Phoenicopteriformes; family Phoenicopteridae; genus Phoenicopterus; species Phoenicopterus ruber. Next base: position 19,238,683 of record CM020220.1, on the reverse strand, counting down.
TATGCGTATGGCCAGAGAGATCTACTCTGCTCCTGACTGCATGAGCAAATCTTGATGTAAGCATCCTACACAAAAATACCCCAAAACAATAGAGTCTATGAACTCCTAGAAATGCTTTGTAGTGTTTTCCTGAAGTCAGTTACTTAAAAAGTTTCACTAGCACAACCATTTCCTCAGTGAAAGAGAGCCCAAGTTCAGAAGATTTGGGAGATGAAACAAAACTAATTAGGTTTTGGTTTGGTTTTTTTATAGCGCACATAAGGCAAGTAACTGTTATTGTCTAGCTCCATTCTTTCTGTGTTAAAGAAGTATTTGCAAAGTTAACCTAAAAAGAAAGGAAGATCATGCTATTAAATTTGTATATTTTACATTTAATTTGAAAATGGTAGTAGAAAGTGAAGGAAATAGCACAATCCTATCGATATTATAAAGGATCTATCTTCAGGCACAATGGATGTTCAAACAGTCAAAGTAGGACTTAACTTTCCCTATTGTAATGCTGACATTTAAACATCAATTTTGTAAATTTAAAAGTAAATAAACTCCTTTTGAAAATTACATTGTTGAATGTAATGTACTATGGAAACAAATAGAAAATAATTGGTTTTAGTTTTATATTACAGACTTTAAAAGTTGAAATTCAAATAGTTATGATTAAAATTATTCACAAATGCAGAAATACTGTGAAAATCTGAGGAATGTTTACAGATTTTCACAAGGAGATATCCAGCTCATGTATTTAAAAGGCTTCGTATTTTAGAAGGTAATGCTGGAGTAAAATACTATATGGATGTTGTGTTTCCTGCAAGTAGCGAGATAGTTACCCCAAATGCAATGAGAATCTCCATTTTAAAAAACAAGTATATCGAAACAAATATCAGAATAAATGTATATAACCATTACTACGTGGGGAAACCTGATGACAACCAAGGTTTGTTTGATATTATTTGGTTATTAGAGGCAAACTAAAAGTGGTATATTCAAATAGCTTAATAGCTTTTAAAGTTATTATTAGCAAGGTTTTATTGTTCATGTATATCCTTGAAAACAAATCCACACCACATCTGTCAAAATTTGGTAGGACTAGATCATTCCATCAAGAGCTCACAGAAACAAAACAATATTCTCCAGAAACAATTTGTGAAAAACTCAGATCTATATTTCATATCTGCCACAAAAGCTCATCAGAGTAATAACCCTCCTTCTCCTGGGTGTTATCCTACCATCTGCTGCTCTATTACTTATCTTTATTTTGCAACTAATTAACAGCATAATCTTCTAAATTCAGCAAGTTAATTATCATTATTGTGGTCTTTGCAGCATCATCAGTCCTTATGAAGTCTTGTCTCTCCACCCCCAGAGAACATATGAAAATGAAGTAGGTTGTGAGAGGGTCTGTTTCTTTAGAGTAGGCTCATTAGGTGTTTGCTGATTAGCTCGGCATGCAGAGAGACAGGTCAGAAGAATTCTGCTGAACACAAGGTCCCATGCCGGGCTCCAGCAAGTTAATGTCGGTTTCTGAACATTTGCCAAGCTGCCCTCTGTCACTTCCCTGTAGAAACCTCCTGCAGAAAGCCTACTGGTTGCCCACTGCCTGCAAGGTATTTCTCAAATTATGACAAAAGGTTTTATATAGGTAGGAAGACGCAGAGGGAAACATTCGATGTCAAAGCAATTTTTAAGTTCTTTGGAAACTTCTGCAATCCACGCAGAAGGGTCTGAACATTAAGTTTGCATCCACAAGCTGCACGCTCAAAAAAAAGGATGTTTTACAACTAGGATTAGCTCATGGCTCACATTTCATATACAAAAAGTATGCAATTACGATCTTCTCACAAAGAGATCAGAAGCAATTCTGCAATATTTAGAATCATGCATCCTTATCTTAGTGAGGAAGTATTTTTGGGTTTTTTGGTTTTTTTGTTTTTTGTTTTTTGTTTTTTTTTTAACACAGCAACTGCATCTACTTCTAAGCCTCTCTAGAATACCACAACTGACTAACACATTTAATTTTACTTAAGCATGTAGAAGTTAGTTTCTTTAGCGTAACAACAAATATGGAGTCATGTCAGAAAAACAGACAATTTATGTTCAGTGTGCCACAGAAATCCCAAACTCATTTTCACTCCTATTAAATGTCATTCTCAGTACAAGATACAAAGATATTTTCAAAAGAATAGCAAAGACAGCTTGTGTCTGAATAAAATCTCTAGTCGTATTTCACTTCAGTTCTACAAGCATTAGGACAAAAAGGATCCAACAATGTTTAAAACCCTAGTAACAATGCCTTCCAAAGGTGTGAATGGAGCAGCTATGTTCACTACAGTAACTTCAATATTGGACAATAAAATCAAAATGCAATCTAATTTCATGTAATTATCCCATCGCGCTGAAACACATACAGCACTGTATGCTTCAGTGCTGAAGCAGACACATAAGATTGTGCTTAACACACTCTTCCACTAAATTTCAGCTGTTTCAGTTGAGAGCCTCTTGCAATAATGTCACCAATCATAAGGATTTTGCTCATTGCATAGCGAATTTTTAATTTTTTGTGTCTCATGTCTTTTATATTTTTCTTTTCTTTTTGTTTGCAACTTTTTTGTCCCCTCCCAATCATTATTTCTTGCAGTTTGTATACATTTTTCTATTTGCTATTTCACTCAGTGAACCTGTTTTCACATGCAACTGTCCCTCTATGGAATTCATGCGATCATTTAGTGTCAGACAACTTTAATGGTAACCAGAGAAAAGAGCATTTCAGCAAAGAAAGAAGAGAGTTCTAGAAGTGACATCTCAGTAACTCACTTCACATGAATAACCAAAACTGCCATGCTGAAGGAGTTTGACACTTCAGACTGAAAACTTTACCAAATATAGAAATAAATACACATTTTTGATTATTATTCATTAAGCTTGGACACTCTAATATAAAAACATTTCTAAATGTTGTAAGGCTGAGAAGAGTCTCCAAAAGTTGTCCGCAGTGGGAAAAAGATGCCCAGCAAGTATATTAGTTCCCTTAACTTTAAAAGGTTTTAAGACTTCTAGGATAGCTGAAGAAAAACGTTAATTGTGTTACACGGAGGACAAGGAGGGGGTGTCACCCTCTATGTCAATGACCAGCTGGAGGGCAGGGAGCTCCGCCTGGGGATGGAGGAGGAGCCGACCAAGAGCTTATGGGTCAGGATTAAAGGGAGGGCAGGGACAGGTGACATTATAGTGGGGGTCTGTTACAGGCCATCCGACCAGGAAGACCGAGCGGGTGAGGCCCTCTATAGACAGATAGAAGCAGCCTCACGTTCACAAGCCCTGGTGCTCATGGGGGCCTTCAACCACTTCAATATCTGTTGAAGGGACAATACAGCAAGGCATAAGCAAGTCAGGAGGTTCCTGGAATGCACTGATGATCACTTCCTTCTCCAAGTGACAGAAAAGCCAACGAGGAGAGGTGCCATGCTGGACCTTGTTCTCACCAACAAGGAGGGGCTGGTGTGGAATGTGAAGCTCAAGGGCAGCCTTGGCTGCAGTGACCATGAAATGGTGGAGTTAAGGTCATTAGGGCAGCAAGGAGGGCGCACAGCAAGCTCACTACCCTGGACTTCAGGAGACCAGATTTTGACCTCTTCAGGGACCTGCTTGGTAAAGTACCATGGGATAAAGCCCAGGAGGCTTAAAGAAGGGCCCAAGAAAGCTGGTTAATATTCAAGGATCACCTCCTCCAAGCCCAGGAACAATGCAGCCCAACAAAGAGGAGGTCAGGCAAAAACGCCAGGAGGCCTGCATGGATGAACAAGGAGCTCCTGAACAAACTCAAACACAAAAAGGAAGCCTACAGAGGGTGGAAGCAAGGACACGTAGCCTGGGAGGAATACAGAGAAATTGTCTGAGCACCCAGGGATCAGGTTAGGAAAGCTAAAGCCCTGATAGAATTAAATCTGGCCAGGGTCATCAAGGACAACAAGAAAAACTTCTATAGGTATGTTGGTGATAAAAGGAAGACTAGGGAAAACGTGGGCCCTCTCTGGAAGGAAACAGGAGACCTGGTTACCTGGGATATGGAGAAGGCTGAGGTACTCGACAATTTTTTTGCCTCAGTCTTCACTGGCAAGTGCTCTAGCCACACTGCCCAAGTCACAGAAGGCAAGGGCAGGGACTGTGAGAATGAAGAACTGCCCACTGTAGGAGAAGATCAGGTTTGAGACCATCTAAGGCACCTGAAGGTGCACAAGTCCATGGGATGCATCTGCGGGTCCTGAGGGAACTTGTGGATGAAGTTGTTAAGCCACTATACATCATATTTGAGAAGCTGCGGCAGTCCAGTGAAATTACCACTGACTGGAAAAGGGGGAACATAACCCCCATTTTTAAAAAGGGAAAAAAGGAAAACCTGAGGAACTACAGGCCAGTCAGTCTCACCTCTGCGCCGAGCAAGATCATGGAGCAGATCATCCTGGAAACTATGCTAAGGCACATGGAAAATAAGGAGGTCGTTGGTGACAGCCAACATGGCTTCACTAAGGGCAAACTGTGCCCAACAAATTTGTTGGCCTACGACAGGGTTACAGCGTGGTAGATAATGGAAGAGCAACTGACGTCATCTACCTGGACTTGTGCAAAGCATTTGACACTGTTCCGCACAACATGCTTATCTCTAAATTGGAGACACATGGATTTGATGGATGGACCACTCTGGATAAGGAAATGGTTGTACTCAAAGAGTTGTGGTCAATGGCTCAATGTCCAATTTTTTTTTCAGCCCAGAAAGCCAACTGTATCCTGGGCTGCATCAAAAGCAGCGTGGCCAGCAGGTCGAGGGAGGTGATTCTGCCCCTCTACTCCGCTCTGGTGAGACTCCACCTGGAGTACTGCATCCAGCTCTGGAGCCCTCAGCACAGGAAAGACATGGACCTGTTGGAGTGAGTCCAGAGGAGGGCCATAAAGATGATCAGAGGGCTGGAGCACCTCTCCTATGAAGACAGGCTGAGAGAGTTGGGCTTGTTCAGCCTGGAGAAGAGAAGGCTGCAGGGAGACCTTACTGCAGCCTTTCAGTACTTAAAAGGCAGCTCGTAAGAAAGATGGGGACAAACTTTTTAGCAGGACTTGCTGTGATAAGACAAGGGGTAATGCTTTTAAACTGAAAGAGGCTAGATTTAGACTAGATCTAAGGAAAAAATTTTTTACAAAGAGGGTGGTGAGGCACCAGAACAGGTTGCCCAGAGATGTTGTGGCTGCCTCATCCCTGGAAGTGTTCAAGGCCAGGTTGGATGGGGCTTTGAGCAACCTGGTCTAGTGGAAGGTGTGGCTTTCCATGGCAGGGGGGTGGGAACTAGATGATCTGTAAGGTCCCTTCCAACCCAAACCATTCCATGATTCTATAGGAAGGCATCCTATGCCCATTACCAAAGATGTCTTCTGCCAGTTATTTTAAGCTTTAGCGTTTAGAAATCAAAACGTCAGTTTGTTTTACTAAAGTTCATTTATGATTTTATATAAAGAAATACATGATGCTTTATGTAAAATTTGGTATATGCAACTCAAGGAAACAACAGGTATTCATCAAAATATAAGAAAAGTGCATTGTTTTCCCATTAATAAAAATACAGAAATTAAGTTCCCCAAATCCACATTTAAATAATTAAACTCCATAGCATAAGGAAATAATGGCACTACAATCTCTAAATCTCTAATCCAATTTTTATCAAATTAGTTCTCACCTTCACTTGAAAAAAAAAAAGAAGGACGTCTACACAACAGTAGCCTTTTGTAAACACGTAAGAGAGAAATGAATAATTGAGATGAGGAATGAAATCTGGGCACAAAGTGCTTTTCCTAGTACAAAACTCTAATACACGTTAGTTTCTTGAAATGTCATGCAAGAAAAGAACTGCAGAAATAGCCTCTGTAAAGGCAGGCACAAAGCACAAGTGAAGGGAAGTGTCTAGTTCCCGCCTTGGTTTGTGCCGGTTATTTAATCCAAAACAAGGAATTGTGCCTTCTACACAGGACAGATCTGTATCTGATGACAATTCAGCAACTTGGGGATATTGCATCTTAAAGTCACAAAGTTACTGCTAACAGTTCTTCAAGAATTTTACTCAACCTCTGAAGCAGGTAGATCTGTGTCAATTAAGAATACCTTGAAATAGTACTGTCATACACATGACCGTAGAAAATGCAGAATACCATATTAAGAAAGTATGGTCTTTGAATAAAAGAAACATTCAAACAACAATGGCCAAAAGCATACATGGCAAAACCCTTTGGAGATAGGGAAAAACATGTTAACTTTCCAAATTTTGCATCCCATACACTACCAAACTTACTTTAATATCTGAGGAATAGTTGCAATGTTAGGAAATTATTCAAGCATGTTTTTTATATTTGCTACATATTCTATTGCTACATTTTATAATGTGATATGAAAAAATTTGTGAGACTGCAAGGTGTGTCTATAAAGAACGACAAAAAATTTCTCCAAATAATAAGTAACAAATAAAATAAAGCAACAGCCAAGACAATTCCAAAGATCTACAAAAATACTGACTCCTGGGCCTTGATTGTTGAGAAGGGAACATCAGAGCTTCACCCCTTCATCCAGCTTTCTGTCCAAAAGACACTAAGAATACTAGGCTGATAGACTTCACCCCAACATGAAGCAGAAATGTGGCTCTGGTAGGCAAAAGGACACAGGAAGTGTTCCCAGCGTTCTGCTAACTTAAACACACCAATAAATCCACAAATTGCAGTATACTGTTAACAGATGAAACGTACACTGTGATGAAACATACACTGTTCGCTTATTAAATTTCAGTGCAATAGCTTATATTTCAACTTTAAATGTGAACTATTAATGAAAAAAAGCAAACAAGTAGCTGTAAAACTAAATATTAAATCTTCTGTTGGTTTAACCAGGAACACAAGTGAAAAATAAACCTGATTACCATACCTTTGCAGAATTTAGCATGTGGCAAGCAAAATTATTTTCAAGAGACACATGAAAAAGAAAGGATTTGGCATCACAAAGACTTAAATTTTAAAAATTAAATGGAACTTCACAGTTAATAAACCATCACATATCTGCCAACAATGCATCACATGGCATAGCAAGTTAGTCTTCCTGTTGGAAGCTTTTCTACATAAACATTAAGTTTCTCATTAAATTGCTTTTACTTTAGGAGTGATAAGAAATTAAGTTTTTTATTTTTGTGAATAGGCACTATATAAAAGTAAATGAGCATAAGAAATATACATAATTCTGATATTCTTGAATTCCACTCATGCTTTATATTAAGCGACAAGAAAGGAAAGAAGAAATATTGCAAATACCCTTTTTACAGTCTCACTTAAAAAAAAGATAAGCAATCACTGAAGTGCATATATTAGCTAAATTCTAACGAGAAGACTAATGAGACTGTTAAATTTTAAGTCTAGTGATCTTTGCTTTTCTTTGCATCCAAGTGATTGTTTCTTCCAACATGAGATCAAAGTCTTCACCACATACACGTATTTCTTTCCCCCCTTTGAAGCTTTGTAAGAGCAAATCACTCAGTAATATGCTTAAAAACCTATGATTTCTTGCCCATCTAAAAAATTATTTGGAACCAATTCCTCACGGATTTCACAAAGCAGAATTCAGTGTATGCATTTCCTGACTCTAAGGAACGTGCAATTTCTGAGAAAACAGTTCTTGTTTCCACTTTTTTCAAATTCTTCTCTCCTAGATTTAAGATGAATTCATCTCATCAGAGCCAGTTACATTTAAATATTTCCTCAGGTATTAAAAGATTCCCTTTCCCATTCCTAGAGGGACAAGGATGCACAGAAACAGACTTTTTTTCCTTTCTGTCCCTCTCTATACCATTTTAAAAGTCATCGTGTTCAACAGAGGAGGAAAATGAAGGAAGACCTGACAGCATTAGGAAAAGGAACACTACTTCTCAAGACAGATACTGTTTACAGAGGCATCTTGTAAAAACATAAATGGGTTAATTATTGTTTAATAATAGATTTTCTATTGCTTTAGAACAGTTGGAACAAATAAGACAGTAAAAACAGAGAAGCAACTACCTAATGTTGCAGAAAATTTTTCAAGGAATTAATCAATTCAAACTACCACCATAACTGGGTCACTAATATTTAAAAAAACCAAAACAAAACCAAACCAAAATAAACTTTCTTTTGCTTGTTTCACTCATGATTTTCCCAAATAATCCCCAAACCCCCAAAATTGCCCCGACACAACAGAAACAACCTCCACAAGAAACAATTTCCTAATTATGTCAAGTAATACGTATCTAATTACAAAACTCTTGCCAAATGGGCTATACTCAGTTGAGATTCTGCAAACATTGTTAAAAAACCTTTTTCTTTTCCTAGTTTTTTAAGAAATATCATATCCTTTGGGAGTAAACATATTCTGCTTCTCTGAAGGTGATGTTCACTGTTAACATGCTACTAACCTTGTCTTTCTTCCAACTAACATTTCCTATCCTCCGATACAAGGAGCAAGAAGGAGTTCAGTTAAAAATCTAGTTCATTTAAAAGAATAATTGAAAATAAGATCAAAATGACCATTAACAACAGAACTAACACAGGCTGGAATTTGAAATAACTGTAAAATGAATGCAGCTGTTATTTTTCTGTTTTTATTAAATTTGTACTTGCAGAATTTAGACTAACAAAAGAAAACTAAAGCTGTTTTAAAAAGCAATAGAATTTAATTAATTTCTCAAGTTATTCTTCTTGAGGAATAATGGAGTTTTTCACTTACCAATTTAGCCTCAGACTGCACTGGCTGTGGGGAGGAAGGCCCTGGGATTCCTGGGATACTAGGCACCATGGTGACAGGTCTAACAAGCTGACCAGATAAAGTATAAAAATGAAGAAAACCTGAGTATGTTATCATAATAGAGAGCATACGACAGCACTACCCTCTGAAGCCAAAACAGCTATCAAGCTGCTTAAAACTACGTTCTATGCTGCACTTATTGTAAATCTGCTCCACTTTCAAATTAATATAGCATCATGCTTACTTACTGGAACTGCAGCAGGGACATGCACATTAGAATTTGTGATAGATGCAGGAATAGCAACAGGCATGGTTTGTCCATTAGGAAGATGTAACAGCAGAGGAAAAGGACCTGGAACTGGACTGAAAAAGGAATGAACTATATAAAAGAAAACTTATCCAGAGAAGAGAACAAGTTTACACATTACTTTAAACTGGTTTGTTTGTTTACAGTTGTAATGTAATATTTATTTGAAGATCAAAAATATGAACTTAGTGATGTGGAGAACATGGAATTATATTTCACATGTAGTGAAAGTTGTATGTTTCATATGTAGTAAAGCACCACATTACACCAAAGCATCTCAAACTTGTACATTAACTGCAGAAACGGTAACAACGTAAACAAGACAAAATATTTTCAAATTCTGTAAGAAAACCTTTTACTAAGATTTATGTAACTTACACTATTGGTCTGTTAGAGGATGGAGCCTGGGTAATAACAGTACTAGACGTTGGTGATGGTATTGCCTGCTGAATAATAACACTTGAGTCAGAACTCGTGAGTAGTACATTAGGAACCTGTAGCGATGCTGGACGAACTATTGTTGATGTAGGCTGTGCTGTCTGCTGCAGTGACACTTCCTAAGGAAAAACAAAGATTGATCAGTTTGTAAAATACAAGTACAGACCATTAATTCTGACTGTTAAATGAACACAGTTTGATGGAACAAATCAGAATTTCTGTAACGTTATGCACGTAGAATCAGTTATACAACTAGAAACATTAAAACAAAAACCCTCCTTTGGATGAATCATTTAAAACATCACAGTGAAATTGTTCCAACGACAGCAATTTTAGTTTTATAACAAACCCTGGCTCAATTTACGCTAAGGCTACTATTACTTATAATTCAGTTTTGATCAGGTATTAAGGTTTTAGTGTCATGAGTTTCTTGGCAAAATCGGCACCATCATGTCTACCCACACTCTGAATACGGAAAATATTCTATCATGTCCTTATGTACGTTTCAGCTTCAGTCCATTGTTCCAGATTTAAACAAGAGAAACAAAAGAGTTTTATGGTTCAGTAAAAAGGAAAAAAAACCCCAAACTGTCTTTTTTTTTTTTAAGCCTTTATCCCTTACCCATGTACTTATCTTAACTAGAGTGCTACTAACTTAAAAATACCTTTTTTTTGTTTTACATTCATAGCTTTGCAAAATATATGTGTATCCTAATACAGAAGTAGTGATTTGAGCACAGGAATTAAATTTCCTTAGCTGCAAGTAAATAGTAGACAGAATTGACTATAGTTCTTAGCTCAGCAATCAGGTAAAATACATTATCAACTAGAACGTTGTACCTGCATTTGCTGTTTCTGAACACCTAGAAATGCCTTACTGTAACCAATGCCTTCCTTCTCAGGAAACCCTTGATATTGTCAGACTTCACATTTACCTTCACACAGGATTTTTCCAAGTTATTTATTCTTTTGACACTAGCTATTGCAATCAGCAGCACATAAAACTACACTCTAAGACCAGCAGACTTTAGTTACTCCACTGTTAAACTGTAATTCAAAGACAACATCTCCTACCTGTGTCATATAGGCTACATTGATTACCATTTGCTCTGAATGAAGTTTTTAAAATTCATCCACAAAGCCTTAAGTAGTAAGGTCTTAGCTGTCTTACAGATTGTTTTTCTTTTTATACATCCATTGCAAAATACATGTGCTTCTCTGAGCACTTCATAGAACTGTAAGTGGGCTGGCAAATGAAAGGACTTTAGATGATGAAATGTTCTCCCTTCAAAAGCTCAGAGGCTAGATTTGCCATCAGGGTTCATTAGTTTGTTCAGGTTTTTCCCCAAGGCACCTAAAAGACTATTTACAGTGAATGAGAGTTTTTGGACAATAACAGTGAGCTGTAGTGAGGAAAGCAAGAATTTTTTCTTTAGTATCAATCTGGTGTATTTATAAACGTTGTAATATTTGAACATGGTACCTAGAATTGCAGATGAGCATTCAGTCAAAAGAAGAAAGCATCCAGTATGGAATTGCAGAAACAGAAGAAAAAAAAAAATGGGAAGCATTGACTAATGCATATTTTTAGGACAGGATTAAACACCCCTTTGCAAATAAAGAATGCAGTATAACAGCTATACAGATCTTATTCGGTGAGAAGAGCCACAGGGAAAACAAAGGAGACTGAACTGCTTGACTGTGGGGAAATTAGGGGAAGGCATAAGGGGAGAATACTTGCCCTGATAATCTTTTGGCAACAGTCAATTCAGAAATTAATATTGTGTCATTCTTCACTGGTTTCAGCTTCACCCTTTCCTGCCTGCTGTTTGCCACTATTACCTGTCTCGTTACTGTGAGCAAGGAGCCACCAGAAAGTCCATTCCCATTGCAGGGGTCTGACACAGGAACACCCATGTTTGTCCCTAACAGCCACCAGAGGTGTAAGAGTTCTTTTTCTTCTTCTTCCTTTCACCAGAAACATCTTCATACATGGCAACCACATATATATAAAAGCATATGTATAAATATAAATTTAGATATATGAACACCACAGAATAAATAGCTATGGCAAAGTAATTCTGATTTCCATTAAAAAAGGGGAGAAAGACAGTTGGCTAACAAAAATGTAAACTAACCAGATATTCACACATTCTCAACAACGGTAATGCCATAACAGCCCCTTCTGTACAGGTTTGTGCCAGTGGCTTCTGTATGTACCTGTGTGCATGGATGGGGAAACAACTACCAAAATACAGAAGGCCGAGAAGTGCTGAGAGGCGGTGTGTGAAAGTCTCCCAAGAACAGACAAGCTCCAGAGAAAACCGTCCCTGTTGAATTTGCAACGATTCATAAACTCAGAACACCAGCTGAATCCGTACGCTAGCATGAACATGCTGTACAATTCCGACAACATCCAAAACCATGGTGGCTGCTATATGCGAACAAAGACTACAGGATTATATATACACTTGATGAAAGAATGGATCCCTTGAAGGACTTTTTCATAGAATCATAGAATGGTTGGAGTTGGAAGTGATCTTTAAAGATCATCCAGTCCAACCCTTCTGCCATGGGCAGGGACATCTCTCACTAGATCAGGTTGCTCAGAGCCCCATCCAACCTGGCCCTGAACACTTTCTGAACACCTACCTAGAAGTCACTGGCCTGGTAATACAACCTTCCACCTCTGAGCAAGTAGCTGGGATTGGCCTCCCAACTGTTGCTGCAACCAGGTAACTATGTACAAGTAAATTATGGCACTCTCTGAATACTTATTGGCTATTAATAATAACAGCTTAATTAATGGGTGCTCTAATAAATACTGACTGTAAAACTAGGTCTCTCCCTAGCATGATCCTCCTACTAGGAAAAAGGTGATTTGCAACTTTTAGACAAAGTGCTCTATGGAAACCAGATTTCAGTAATGGTCAGAAGATTAATGTATAAAATTCTGAAATAAATCTGTAAAATTCTGCAAACAGAAGCCTCACATGCACACAATTATTTCTGTGTGTTATTAAAGACAGCATTTGTCCTTTGTTTAAAGGATCAGAAACAATCCTCAACCATTAAAGGAATAACACATTTACTGACAAGTGTGTTTATACAGTTGAAAACAAAGTATTTTCAACTTCCTCTTTACTTCTTACACTGACTTGCTCTGTGCTACACTGAAAAACGCAGGCATGTGCTAGTTACTGCAACAACGTGGCAATAACACAAGCTGCAGATTTATGAAGTATAGATCTAAAGGAAATTGACATTTTATTAGCATGTAAAATCAAAACCATAGGCACACCAGTCTGATAGAAGATACTAATTGGTCACCAAAGCATTGCATTAATGAAGTATAAATTTTGTCTGAAATAAAATAGTTTGTAAATAAATTCTGCTAAAGAACACAAAAAATAGAGATGAATTTGCAATCATGAGATTAAGCCAAAGTGATCTTACCTTCACAAGAAGGAAGTTTAAGCCTAATCAAAGGTATTAGAGACTTATTGAAAGGCCCTCTCCAACCCTTTTATTCTTGAAACTAAAAACCACTGAATTGGAAAATATTTTGCAGAAGACGACAGTTACTTTAAGAAGCGTTTTCAGAGATGCATATTTGCAAGTATTTTGTATCTGAAAGCAAATGCCATGCAATAACTTCCTAATGCTATCAATGAAAACACAGAATTCTTTATACAGAAATGTAGACGGCCAGAACTAATATTCTAATTGATTATTACTGTAAGAAAACAATTAGTTTCAAAATAATTAAGTTAGGCAATTAGCTATCTGACAACAACTAAGCAACTTGTGAAACTCTGTTGAGCGTCACCCTTTAAAGTACTGTTAATAAGAAACTATAATGAGTTTGGAAGCTCTCAAAGAATAAATTCATTTGTTTACTATTTTAAGGCTAAAAGGCTTTATATACTTCTAATGATATCTTGGTCTATTCAAAGCAGAATATCAACTCTTACTGAAGCCTAACAGAACTCTCGAAAAACTAAGAAAAGAATTAAGCATAATTTTTAAGAATCTCTAAGAAATTCCTTTGACAACTACAATGAAAATTAGAACTGTCTTGCACATACATTAACAGGCTGTAATTATTTAAGGCTACTAAAATATATTCAGCCAATGAAATGATTATAGTGGCATATATATTTTAAAACCAGCTATGCCCTGAAAAAACCCCCTTCCCTCCTTCAATACAGATTGAATGTATAATGTCTCCTTCCCAATAGAAGGAGAATATAAAAGTCTAACTGAGAAAACAGCAACACTCTGCTCACATTTCTCAACTTCTGCAGGCCACATTCAGCAGCAGCACACTCCAAGCAGCACCCTCATCCTTGCTCAGCTTGTCTCTACAATCAGACATCAGAGCAGCATTGAGCAGCAGCAGCTTTTCACTTCAGCACTGTTACAGTGACAACACTGAAATTACATCATGAATGAGACAAGTTTATAAGTACCGCCAAGCATTGAGATATAATTTTCACTTGTAATGATGCTAATGAGATACTGAACCACTACTGTTTAAAGATATTAATATTATCTCCTGTCAAAATTAGAGTACTTAGAATAAGTATTCACAGCGAAAAAACAAACTAACCTCTGAAATAAAGAAATTAAATAAAGAAGACTCAAGATTTGGACTATGATTTGCTTAATCTAAGCAGCTCTTTACATGTATTCCTTTAAACTACTTTTACTATTTTTGGCTACATGATTGCCTTGATTACTTATCCTTGCTAACTAATAAAACTCAGCAAAACTTTGTGAAGACAAATCTGAATTGAAACTCTTAAATTTCTGTCACACACTTAAGGCTCTTCTCACACTGGTGCCTGTTGGCAGGATAAGAGAAGGGGTGCAAGCTGAAACCAGAGAGGTTCAGACTGGATCCAAAGAAAAACACTTCCACCACAAGGACAGCCTGGCATTGGAACAGGTTGCACTGAGCGGTTGTGCAGCCTCCCTCCTCAGATGCTTCAAGAACAGACTGTGTAAAGCCCTGAGTAACTTGGCCTGATCTCAGAACTAACCTTTGCTTTGAGGAGGAAGTTGGATCAGGAACTTCCTGCGGTCCCTTCCAATCTGAATTACCCTGCAATCCTAAAAAGTCCTGCTGATTTTTGGGAATAAGGTAGCCAAGTCACTCAAATGCAGATTGCCCACTGAAGATGCACATAGAAAAACGACTAAAGCAATCATATTGCTTTATTATGTTCTGCTCCTAATATTTTTATTTATTGAAGTAGGAATAGAAATAACATTCATTTCACTGATTTTGCTTCATTTTGTGTTCTCCAAGAACTCCACATGATGAAAACACCACAAGTCACATATCAAAGTTATCATTGCTGTTCAACCATGTATTTCTTCTTTAGAGCAATAGTTCTAAAACTGATTTGACTGCAACATCCTCTAGTGACAGACAATACCTCAGTCTTCTATGAATATTGAAGTAAACATTAAACAAGCAAATGCTTGAGATGACCACTTTTAAACATACTGCTATAGCCTAAAATGTATAAAATTTTAAACAAAATTATCTGGTGCTTAGCTTTGAAAGACAGCCCATTCATCCCTGTACATTTCTGTAGAACATCCCCTGCTGCTCTACAAAACAATTTCTGATAAAACGTAAGATAAACGCAAAAATGTACACATGAATAGTCACAAACTGTTGACATTATTAAAAAAAAAAATCAAAGAAACCGAACTTTCTTTGCTTTTTCATGAATGATGATGCATAAAACAGAATAAAGAGCCCCTTCAGCTTTTTCTAACATAGCATGAATATTAAATTCGATTTCCTTTCTGGCTTTACTAGATGGCCAGTGTGAAACAAAGAAACAATTGCTGTAAGCAAAGCTAACTAAAGAATTGAACAAATTAAGTATATATCCACAGGAATATAGCAAACAAAAATTCTTTTCCTTTCAACCAGCTAAGTAGTGTGGCTATCATAATGTACAATAAACTTAGAGATCATCATCAGATTTGAAAAATGAATTCCAAAAAGAAAAAAAAAGGGGTTCTGACCTTTTCATCATTGGTGGTAGACTCTGGATGAGGTAAAGGACTATCTTGATGAGTTGTCTCTACAACGGAAGGTTCTTCAATTTTATTTCTTATAATTGGTGTTGCAAGAGGAGACAGATCTAGAGGCATCTAAGAGCACCAGTGTAAAACAAAATTACTCAATCTCTAAAAAAATTAAAATATGCAAGAAAATGTAAGCAACTAAAGAGAAATGTCAGCCTTATAACGACAGGGAAGTGCTGATGTTTGGAAGATCTTGATACAGATTCATTACCAGTCAAGGCTATTTTTCCAGCACCTGCATGAATATCAATCTTCAGTAACACTTTGTCTTTCAACACCAATGTCAGACTAAGTATTTTCTGCTTGAGAATTAAAAACACTCTTAAAAAGTTTTCCTTTCCCAAGAGTCACAGGAAAATTATAGCTGAGGAAGGACTGTGCTACACTTAAAAATTACAGTTAAAAGAAGGTATTATCCTTCTATAAATTATTATATCACATACCACAAAGCACAACACCCTAACTGCATTTCCAAATTAAGAAAGGTACTGTAGGCAATTAATTTCAAACTTATTGCAGCAAGTAATTATTGAAAAAGTAAGTTTTGTATTACTACACAGATAAAATCCACCAGGACATCTGAAATCCCCAAAGAAATTAAGTTACAAAAATACTTAAAGCAATACTATAGATTTGAAAGCCTATACTCCTGTCTAGTCTGCTATCCAAATACTTTTGGAAGAAACTTCCCCCAACGCTCATCTGCTATTTACATTCTTCCAGATGCTTTTTTCAATTCAATTCCTAGTTTTCCTACAGAATATATTACTAACAGGCAGGAAAGACTGCTCTTTTCGTACCACATCTGAATACGAAATACTACAGAAAAAACCTAAACTATCAACCCCCTAGAAAGTGTGCTATTATGGTAAATTTTTCCACCTCTTGCCATGATGCTTATTTATATTAATCAACCAGAGATATAGCAGGATTGTGTTTCTTCTCATAACACAGAGGGCAGCTTGGAAAATGAATATTAAAGAAATTGTCAAAATGTTTAAAATATTTTGCAATACCTATAACTTCCTCCAAGGTAGCGGTGAATTACACAGACAATACGGTATTAGTAAATCCAGAATCAGTATTACCATATGTAGTGTTAGCATGCACCAATTAAAAAAAAAAATTAAAACAATCATAATTTGGTATAGCTGCAGCAACAAAGCAAGGGTGAGGCTTTATCAGGAATTGATAATAATCCATTCTATTCACAAGTACCTATTAAAACCTTTACTGAAACAAAGCAAACACAGACACTAATTCTGCAAAATCTTTATATAGGAGTATAAAAATGTATTTTTTATCACTGCCTATGGAAGTCAACTAGGTAATCAACCAAAGGCAAAATTATTCAAAGGGGATATTGAACAAAATTTTTCATTTGCGCAGTGTTTACATGTTTGGGGTACTAACCAGTTATGACTGGGAAGTACTAAAATAACTAGAGGAAACCACATTTAAATGTATGGGAAGTTCCTCATAAAAACATGAAGTTGCTAAACAGATACAGTCCAAATTTTTCATATATTATTTCAACCTGTATATTAAAAAAAGTAGATGTTTAGGTTGTGATCAATAATTTCTAGGCAAAAGTGATTTCAACACATAATGAATATAATTATAACCAAATTACTGACACTTCTTTAAATTCAGTCAGTATTTAACTCATTATCATTACTATTGATTCTTAGAATAACATCGGTATTTTAAAACTAATCAAAATAATCAGTGTTCACATACTATTCTTTTCACATGGGTTTCTTGCAGATGTTTTTCTTTCTGCAGAAATTCTTTACTTTTCAGACTTATTTTTTGCTTATTCAGGGTCTAATGAAATTTCAATCAAAGCTAATGATTAACTTCAACAGACATAGACTAGATATCTAAAGAATTAAGACGAAGTCAATGTGTCCCATTGTTCATATGGAGAACTCATCAGGTAAACTAATCTTCAGAGGAGCAATCTTGGATTTGTATTCTCTCCGTACAACATATATAAGCAGCTGGGAAATTATTATCGGTATAGTTTAGAAGGCAATATATGAATCCAAAGTTTGCTTTTTAAATGGAATTTTGATATAAAAAAAGAAGCTCTGAGAAGAAAAAGGTTTTGAACATACTTTCTTAATGTCATCTTCAGAAGCCTTTTTAAACTCATTTTCAAAAGGACTTGCTAATTCATTGAATAAGCCCACTTCTTCACAGTTCTTCAAGAATCGAGTTGGTGTTGGTGTCTGATCTGAAATGAAGTGTACAAAAGCCCCACAGTTTTATTTTTAAAATACCATTTATGAACCTACTTATCCCAAGTATTTTTCAGGATAAAAGCAAACAGAAAGAGACAACACGGTTAAGAACTGTCTGATGCCTGGCAAGCAGGCTCCTTCCTGCCTCGCAGGGAGGCCAACCAGAAGGCATACTCCACCTGCTGGAGACAAGCAACTGGAGTTTGCAAACCAGTAAGCCCCTAACAGTGTTGGGAGGGTATCAAAGCATTTCTTCTGTGTCCAGAAGCCAGAGGGAGCTTTTCTCAAGTACCTCGTCTAGCATAGCAGATCACTTCAGTGAGCAAGCAGGCTCTATTTTCAAACAAAGATAAGGCCTACATGAAGGCTTTAATTAAAAACAAAACAAAACAAAACAAGCCAACCAACCAAAAAACCCACAAAAAAAAAAAAGAAAGAAAAGCACATAGCTCATGGACAGTTCGCTTCTTTCTTTTCATATTGCAAAACCAGTAGTGATTACTTTCAAGTGTGTGGAACTTCTAAAAGGAAGTAAAGTGTGATATTGTATTGACTTCTATGATGCCTGTATAGTCAAGCTGGAATCGTAAGAGTGCATGAAGCAGTTTCAAAAAAGTCGTTCTATAGAGGTTTTTGGTACTATGTAAATTCCCCTTATTTCACTATTATTACCAGGTCAAAATTAACCACATTTGCCACAAAGTTACCTGCATTTAAAATACTGTAAAGTGGTATTACGTGCACCTTACTAACGTAAGCTGGCATTTACGACTAACAGTTCCTACACGGGAATGTGGCTGCAGAGACACAGACACTGCCACGGTTTCATTCTCAAACACCTGATTATTTGACCGGTCCCCTTTCTTACGGTATAATTGCCAAGGATCACGTTTAGAATTTTAAAATGTGTAACTGCTGGTTTAAGAGTAACAAATTTTTTTGGCTGCTCGTCCTAACAAATTAGCCACCTATAAGGAAAAAAAATGCGAAAAGTGTCTGAAAGCCTTTGTGAAGTTCACTTAACTTAGGCTGTCCCACCACTGAAAAAAAAACAGTCTGACTATAACTTTAGAATAATTAACATGTGCTATGTTCATTCAAGAGCTTTAAAATTTATAATGCAATCAATCATCCATTGGTGATTACTTCTGATTCCAGACAAACAAAAAAGTTAGTTACAACTGACCAAGTGTATACCATGAATTCAGAGGTGGAAATACAGTAAAAGTATTTTGAGTTTAAGCTAAAATTAGACCCCAAAATTTTTATCTTTCTTCTACTATCCCATTTAAAGATAGTAATTACCAATTCATTCTTCTAATGTCACCATAGTATGTAAAAACACTACATATTTTAAAATTTAAGATACAAGTAATATCAACAAATACTTAAAACTTAAATGCAATTTAATCTAGTTACAGATCCTGTTAGGCATACCCTTTATTAATGTGTGTTCTTACTGAATGCTTATTACATAATTTAATCAATTATTAAAGTATTGATAATTGGAAAATATTTAGGTTATGTATCAGATCCAAATAAAAGTTACTTATAGAGAATAATACTGGCTTCAAATTCTACCAAAAGCTAATTATGCATTAAAATATTGCCTAAGCACACATTGCAGACAACTACAGTGAAGAAAATGTTTCGTATACTCTTAACATAAGTCTATGCATTACGTACAGAAAACACATAAAATGCATGCCCATTCCAGCAGAAAAGTGAATAGACTATAGTTATAAAAGTATATACTAACCAGCCACAATGACACTATCATTACGAGCCGGACCAAATTTCAGTGTCATCTCATGTTTATGTTTATGGACAGCCAAATGATCCTCATTGGTAAAACGCTGCAGCAGAAAGTTTTAAGAAATAGTTGTAATTTTGAGTGTGAACAAAGTAAATGCAATTCTACAGAAAGTAATTTTTACAACATGTAAAACTATCATTACTACGTTAACAGACAACCCTCTTAGGCAGATGTATCTCTTCCTCAGCCAGCAGTACCAAGCAGAAATAATATGAAACTCAAACAATGTTTGCAATAACTAAATAGTAACGATATCAGGGAAATGGCAGTATAAGTACCTGCATTCATCAGAAGTCCAAGATAAAATTTCAGAGTGCTGCAGACTTCATCAACTGTTAGCAAACAGTCATTTGCTATACTAATGGATCTTGACAATGTTTAGTAATTGACTACCACTATGATTTCTGTATTGTGTATATTATCACAATAATGAGAATTGATCTGTAATCACAAACACAGACTTCACTGTATTTAATAGCGTAAAAATAAAATAAAGTATAGCTCCTGCCCCTGACCATTTGCTATACAAGAGGCACATACAATGGGAAACACTGGAACAATGTCAGACATCTGAAAAGCTGTGAATGAACTAAACTTATCAGCAGTTTAAAAATCTCTCAAGTTTTCAAAAGTATGCCAGTTTTGTGTATACTTCCCCCCAAATTTGGGGTACAGTCTATAAAAAAAACAGTAAGCAGACAAACGAGGTACTGTAAAATAGATATTCTTACTTTTACTAACTTGAAATTTCCTATGCATCTGTAATTGTACGTAAAGTTAGTGTTTCAATTGAGATAATCTAAGAAAATGTTTCCCAAGATGCAGGTTTCCTAAAAAGAACAAATTTTACAAAATATTCGAATTCTTAGTTTTCTTTGTGAAAATTTGAGTCTAAATTATGTTTCTGATTATTCCTCAATAATTTAAGCCACTCCACATATATCTTGTAACAGATACACACCAAGTATCATCTCTCAGAAAACAATACAGAAAGCTTAGTTGCCCTCAGAATACAGTCATCCGGAATATTTCTGTGAGAAAGGACACGTATGTGTGGAGCTGAGAGGTAAATTAAAAATGCAAGATCACTGAAAAACAGGGTGATACAGGCCAGGAACTCTGCTGCCGAGGGTTCCAAATGCCCAGCTCTCCATGGCTCCTGTGCTTTATCTCTAGATACAGCATCAGGCAGAAACTTTGGTGTTCCATCACACTAAGAGACTTAAGTACATCTTTCTGTCCCTACTATGTGATGGACAGGCTCCTTCAGAGGGCATAGGATCTCCAGATCCTGACTCCCTCTCCCTATTCTATAGTATGAGCTGGCATCTGGAGAAGGCTTGCCCATTTTCAGGGACATCAACTTCTCTTCTCCTTCACTGGAATCAAGGATTGCTGTAGCCCCATGATCTGTCTTCTATGAGATTTAGTTGCCATAACACTTCTGACAGAGCTTACATCGAAATGAGATTCAAATAGGATGGGGACAAACATGTTGCTTAGGAGAAGGCAGTCCTCTTCTGTTACTTTTGATGTCTCTGAACATATTAGACATAATAAGAAATCTTAGTCCTTTCCCGCTTTAAATACAGAAGGCTCCATTAATATAACATTAATGCTGTCATTCATCATAAAAATTAAGTTTTCAGAATAAAAATGAAAATATTTTAAACTCAAAATCCAAATAAATCCAAGTTCACTAATAGAATGAAAAAATACAGCTTGTTTAAGAAATTAATTCTATATAAAGGATGCAGGGATGTCCATCTCATGCAGCAGATAAATGAATTTGCATTATTTTCACGTTACTAAAGTGCTAAGACAGCTTCCTTTTAAGCAACCATCTGCTAAAACATTCAATAATATTTTTACTTTTCTGCTCACATTCAGCTCTGTATCTACTAATGCTATTTAACAGAATACATTAAAACTACAATAGGAATCGAAATACATTTTGTGGTATGCATACTGTTAGCATCTTCCTATATACAAAAAATATATATAAATAAAAATTATGCCATTGAATACTTGCAGACAGCATAGTTGTGAAGATTAGTGACAAGCAAGCTTCACAATGAGCTCCCCATTAACATTGAAATATTCTGAAAAATACAGGTAACCTGAAACAAATTAGGATGTTTCTTGATTTATTTTTTTAATGAAAGCAAATAAAGTAGAGCTAACAAATGAAATTGTTTTCAGCTTAGAAAGGGTAATTTAATTAGTTTTTTTCTTCTACGGATAGCTTTTTCTGAATAGACACACAAAATGCTAGAAATTCTTGCTGTCACCTGCTTTTCAGCAAAACATAGATACTTTCTACCAATTATCATAAATCCCCTCTTCTTCGATCCCTAGAAATATATTTCACTGTTTTACTTCTATTTGATCAACGTTAATAACTTCAAGTCAGACCATTACCTGGCCACATCCAGGGGCAGTGCATAAAAAGGGTTTGTCATCACTCATATTCCACAGGTCGTTGTGCTACCTGTATTAAAATGAGAATGGAACAAATTTGACAGATATTGCAACAAATTATCAATACACCAACATCCACAGGATATTTTAATATTCCATGGGCAAGAATTCCTGCCTTCTGACTACACTGAGAACCTAAATACCCAGGATTCAAGTAGAATCTGGATCCCAAGCTCTGTCAGGAAGGTACACAAAACCCAATAGAGAAATTGTAGGTTTTGAACATACACCTCAATTTGAAAGGCAAGTATTCGTACGTAACATGACTACTTGCAAAAAGTATCTGAAAACATAGTAAGATGACTTGTTTCTGAAATAAAAATACACTGTAATAATGATCCAATTCCACAATTAAAAAAAGAACAAGGCAGCAGACAATATCGAGTAGTCAAGGATACAGTGCCAACAGATGAGAAAAAGTGGTTGATTCCTTAGTCTTTTCATAAACTTTAAAGCTCATCTTTAAAGATGTTAGCAGATAGCCCTTTATGTAAACTGTTACAAATTCAACTACAAAACACGTACTTTAGTAGTTTCAGCTATATAACTAAGTTACCAACAGTCTAAAAAACATTTAAGAAAGAACTAATAGATATTAATTATATTTTGTGCTGATTTGCATACTCACCACACATACTAATACACATACCTGCCAGATTTCACATATAAACCTGTTTCATAGGGCAAACTATCATATCCTCCTTTTCATGGCAATGAACTGTAATTGAAAGAAGATATTAATTACTATGCATATTAAACATGTAATAATACACGATTTTGTAAAGATAAATGATATAGTGTCCACTATTCACCCATGAAACACAACAGTTTTTCAAAGAAATAGTTTACTTCAATACACCCTCTAATTAGTTATGTCTTCTCTCAGACAGAAAGAGATGCTTCTACTCCTTCACCCTGCGAGCACAGAACAAACATCACAAGGTAGCATCACTCCACTTCAGGACGCGAACGAGGGGCACAGACAGGATTGAGCCAACCTGTGCTGGGCAATGCATAAAACTAGGACGTGGATACTGTGACATCAATGACAAGAAGTGATAAAGTTCTGGTACAATGAAGATATAAAATCAAGATATTGTTGTCACAGCACTAAACCCAATAGTGATGAGTAACTAATCTCAACACTGAAGTTACCTCATTTTAAGGTCAAGTAACAGAGCTGGCAGGGGGAGAAATGAATGTACCAAATTAGCTAATTAACCAGGAGATGACAAGCACTCTCAACCCATCTGTGGCCTTACCCTGGAGGAAATACACTCATCTTTAAATATGAGTATTTGTATGGAGATCTAACAATGTTAGTTCTGAACACTGCTTAGCCTGATGAAGCAAATAAAGATGAATAAAGATGTCTTTATGATTAAAGATCATAAGCAGAATAAATCCATCTCTCCCCCAACAGGCTGGTCATGAAAAGTTGCAAGGCTTCTGAAACTGTCTAACCATCCTAAGAATGTATACTTCTGGTACACCATTTAGCACTAGACACAAGACAGATCAAGTAAGCGTAAGTAAATCATTTAAGACTGAATACCTCAGAGATCTGTAGGGAATACGTTATGTGTTCCTTTTGCCTGCGCCTGTACAGTAGAAAACTACTGTATAGACTTTTTGGATATTACTTCAAGGAGAAGGAGATCCCAGTGTCCTTGGTCATGGGCACCAAATAGCAAGGAAGCAAAACATGGAGTGGAGGAGATTCCAAAGTGTCACTTCTAAATATATACACTCAATAGAATGAGGATACTGAGCTGAGATCACAAGCCAAGAAGAGATGAATGGCTGCCAGAAACTTTAGAGTCTTTGGCACTGACAACTCAGAGAAACATTTACATCCCAAAGAAAGGATGCCAAAGCAAATCAGGGATGGAGATTGTTCTGCTGTTCTTTGCAAAGAGTTCATAACCTGTCTCAAGTTTCTGAAGGGACGAAATATTTCTTGAACTGTTCAAACTATGAACTTGGTACTGTCACCAATGAAGAGTATTAACAAGGTTATGGGCAAGTTTAAATATTCATGACTAAGGCTTCAGGGTAAAAAATAAGGCCCTTATCAATGAAGCTTTACAATTACATCCTTGTATTATCCGGAACTTCAACAGACACTTAAAAGCTATCCCATGAGCTTATTATCCTTGTTCAGCTATGCAACAGTCAGATTTTTTTTAAATGTAGGTTCAAAACTAACAGAGTCAGTCTCCTTTAGATCCCAAAAGGAATTTGCTTTGTTAAATCTTGATGATGGAGCATCATATAGTTATATATGGCTACAATATGCACATATGGGTATATATTATGAACAAAAGAGTTATATCCATATCAGAAATGTATGAAGGTTTAAGAAACAATTCTGGAGGGTTTTTTATCCAAAGGATGAAGATTTTGATTAACAAAAGTGCATGTAGGGCATTTTTCCACTCCGTTACTACAGCTTGTCGGTCTTTGACAAGTGCATACTATCAGCCATAAAATCTACTCCATCCACACTGTTAGTATTTTTCTTAGGTCATAAGCTGTAAAGAACAACTTTTCAAGTTTGCTCATTTTCTCCTTTAAAGGATTATTACCAAAACACATATTTGCACATGAAGTTGTTATGTGGTTCCATGTTTTGGTTTGTGAAGTCTGTGAATTTTGAACGCCTGATTTATAAACTAAAAATCAATCCTTGTGAAAAAGAAAAAAGTGTCATCCTGCTGGCAAACTTACTGGAAAAAAGTTGGAGATAAATTCATTTCCTGATCTTTGTAATATTATTTGACTACAGGCCACAAGGAATTTTGTGAGGTAATGTCTTGTAAAGGGATTCCAGCTAACATCTGAAGAAAAAAAAAAAAGTAGTATCTTGAAGCATTAAAGTTTTTGCACATAAAAGAGAAAAGAAGTTCGCTTACACATTCCAGCAAGACCTCAGACATTATAAATCTAAACAGAAACTACATCTGACAGGATGGGAAAACAAAGGGCTCATGTTCCTTAGTGTAGCCAAATCAGTAAGGATTGTATTTACCTATTACAAAGACAAATGCAAAGCTTGCACCTAGAACGAAGTAACTCCGTGCAACAGTGCAGGCTGAGGGCCAAGTGGCTGTCAAGCAGCTTTGGGGCAGAACCTGTAACTCATGGTGGACAAACTGAACACAATTCAGCATCATGTTGCTTGCAGCATTGAAAGCTAACAGCCTACTAGGCTGAATTAGCAAGAGCACAGCAACCAGATGAAGCAAAGTGATTATCCTCCTTTATCTGGCACTGATGAGGCTACAGCTGGACTGCTGTGTCCAGTTTTAAGTCCCTCAAGACAGATGACAAACTGGAGAGAAACCAGCAGGGGCCCCACCAGAATAGTTAGGAGGCTGGACTATTGCATACAAGAGGAATATCAGGAAGCAAAGTTTGTTCAGCATGGAGAAGGAAGGCTAAGGAAGGATCTACTTGCTGTCTTACTCTACCTAATATATCGTTATATAGAAGACAGATCCAGACTCTAGGTAGCGTGCAACAAAAGGATGAGATGCAACATTCAAAAGTCACACCAAGAAAGTTATGAGCAAGTATAAGGGAAGGGAAGAGGAAAAAGAAGTTGGAAAAAAAGAAATAAAATCACACGGTGAGGGCAGCTGAACGCCAGAGCAGGTTGCCCAGTGGGGCTGTGGAATCTCCATCCTTGGAGATATTAAAAATTTGAGTGGATGAAATTCTGAGCAATCCAAGATAACTCTGAAATTTGAAGTGTACCATAAAGATGTCATAGCTAGAAACAGAGGTGAACAACAGCAAAAGACAATCCAAACTTGGGTAACGTTCTGACAGCTTTAGAAGACTTAGCATGGTTAACTTTACAGCCCAACAACTAAAACTGTTGCTGCTAGGGAAAACAAACCAACCTCATCCTTTGCCTCCTCTTTTCCTTCTGGATTGTTTGTTGCCTGACAGGAATAACAAGACTAACACACAGAAGACAAATTTTCAAAAAAGAAGTTTATGATTGCCACTCTGATTGCAAAAGGCTATTGGAGACTGACTGCTTTAAGAGAGAATATCACAGTAAGAAAGAAGAATTTAGAAAACACTCTTCCCCTGAAAACCAAAATAGCAACTTAAACGCCATCTTGACAAAAATGTTACTCACTCGACCAAATGAGAAGTAAAGTATGTAAACTGCTAACCCAATCGCTAGGGATGAATTATAGCCACCTTGGATTGTTACCCAGGCAACAGCAAACACCTTGTCCCACAGAAAAAAGATGGTTCCTGAAGCAATGCGATGTGAATGTGAACTCCAGCCTTAGCTCTTCAGACAAACTGAACAGTTTAGTGAAATGATTCTTACCACAGTCCACTGAACTGCAACTTTCTTTTGTAAGCCTTCCATCCCTAAATTCCTTTCAGTAGTATAAAGAAACCCATACATAGAATTCTTTTGGGTTACACTAAGAAACAGGATCAGAGCTGAACATGGGAAACCATGAATAATCCTGGCGGTATAATCAACTTTGGTACTTAAATCAGAAAGTAATCTCACTTTTTTGGTGTTTGCTCCATACTTTCAACGCAAAGGTAAAATACTTTCACATCACTCCTACTTAAAATGTCATAAGCCTCTTTTATCACTTTTGGAAAGCAAACAGTACAGTAAAATATATAAAGAAGTATATATACATGTTTAAAATATATATAATACAGAGGAATAAAAACAGGTTTGTAAGCAATTTACTAATATTTACGACAGTGTGCTTATTTAAAAAATAAAGATGTTTCTATAAAATGTCATACTAATGTTTATCTAAATGTGCTACAAAAATAACTTCAACAATTATTTGTATATTTTTAGAAGATTTGAATTAAACATCTTAGATAGACTTTCTGGAAACTATTACTACATACTCAGAGGCTTGCTTCTAAAATACCTTCCTGTAGACATTTTGTAAAAGAATAGAATCATACACTGACTTAACCAATGTCTGGTTGGCTCATTTTACTGGTAAAGGTTCTTCTGTTTTCTCTTCATTCCCTACATACAGGAGCATGGAAAACACAACTGACACCTCGTTTCAAAATTTTTCTCTATTAAAACATATAAATAGCTGTTTAAAATGTATATATATTGATAATCCTTGCAAAAATCTCTCCAAATTTGCTGAGAAAAAAAATCGTTTTTCACACATACCTAGTAAAGATCCATCAGACTTGTAGCTAAAGCCTCTGAACACTTTACCTGTATAAAGCATGCTGCATGCCAGAAGTCCTCTATGCACTAACCTGCTCATGGGCTGTGCAGTCCTACCCTGTAATTACTTATTCTAAGCACTGTAGCAATACAGAGACTGCCCTCCTGTAATTTCAGGGCTGACACAAACAGCATGGAAGAAAACAGCCTGAACTGAACACAGAAGAGACAACTATAAACATACAAAAAAAAAAAGGAAAAAAAAAAAGAAAACTTTAAAACTTTTCAATTTCATCATTCCTCTACTGTCCAGCAAGCAGGAAGAGACGCACATTCTCACCAGTGTGTCACCCCCCTAAACTGGACAGTCCGTAGAGGACAATCTGACAGTCTGCCAGCTACAGTAGTAGTTCATTAATCTACTACTGCTTACATGTGATGCAAACCCAAGTTTTGCAGCTAGACTGACCACTTGCATGTGGCTCCAACTCAAGAAACATCTGTACATTCTGGTTTGAAAAAAAAGAGAAAGTTGGACAAAAACTGTATTAGGCCATTGAGACAAATCAGACTTATAGTAGTCCATCAGCATCTATTCTCCCTTGGGTCTGTACATTACAAAGTACTTCAGTTTTACAGTATCAATGATGTATTTTCCAACGGATGTTTGCACTTCCTCAAGTCCAATCATGTCCATTCAACATTTCCTTTTATTCTTTACATTTGATCTGGGATTGTGACCCTTTTTACTGCAAGATACAAACTCTTACTGTATACAGAATTATTAACTCTTAGTATGCTTTTCTGTAGATCTCTTCATAGTGTGTAATTGTTTTGGGTAGCATAAGATTTTTAAGATTTTACTTTAAAGCTCCATTTTACAATAGGAAACTGAAGCATAAAAGGGGAAGGTCAAAATTTTTCAAAGTCTTTATCAATTTTAAGAGTTCTACTTGAGGTGCATACTTTTTCAAAGTAAAGTCAAGTGGACTGAATATATTTGCCACAGTAAAGAATAACATTCTCCTAATGGTTACCTGAAGAGCTGAATTTAGTGTTTTGCTTGGCTCCATACAAGAATTTTAACAGCTATGCTTCTTTAGATGAGGAAAAAAAAAAGTAGCTATTTATGTTTTCCAAATTTAAAAACTTCAAAATTAAGAGATGGCTTTCTCATACAACCAAATGAATCAATGCAAATCAAAATCAACAGGCTACCTTTTATACTTTCAATACTTGCACACATCATTGCACAGCATACATTTTAATCACCTCCCACATTTGAGCCTATCTTTATTTCCACAATTTTCTACAGAGGCAGACTCGCAAGTTTTGCTTTCAGTAATAATCACAAGTTAGTATGTAGAATACATCACTTGCTAAGAAGTAACATAAATAAATAAAATCAAAATTTGTATTTTAAAGGGAAAAAAAAAAAAAATCATTGCTCCACTTACCTGGAGGGACTGGAACAGCTATTTTTTCACTTTCCTATAAAGTAAAAGAAGAAAGGTTGAAGCAAAAGTGGTGTAATTAATACTTGACCATTAAAGTCCACTTTCAGAAGTGTTCTGACTGTGTAATGCCGTAGAATTTAGCATTCCTCAAAAATAAAACTGAACGATTAAAAATATGGAGGAGAAGTAGTTTGAAAAATAAAAACATTCCTCCTCATAAACAAAGTGGGATCACAAGAAAGTAGCTCAGTAGATTCAGCAAGAAAACTATAAGACATAGTCCAGAATATTTAAAGGTTGTAAACCTCAAAACTGGCAAACAGGAAAACGGGAGCTCCCTTCTTCACACTTCACTGCTTAATAGAGTGGCAGTGCTATTTCCTAGAAGACACACAACCTGTTTCAGAGAGTTCTGGGAAGAATAAGGAAGAATATAATGCCTGCACCATAATGCTCAGATTTTTTCCTTAAAAAAGCCTAACGCTGGGCACTTTTGTTGATGTTATTAGTTAACTGCTTGTTAACAATTTGTCTACGATTCTGTAAATAAAGGGGAGAGCATCTGGACAAGAAGAAAAAGATGTGAGAAGTGAGGACAATTGACTTGAGTTCAAATAAGAAGAAGAAAGCCAGTCGGACAGACAGTCACACGTACAGAAACAAAGCAATTAAGTTACTTCAGCTTTGCTGAAGGAGCAGGCTTTTTCCACATGAAGGTACATTTCTGGTAAACGGAGAGCACTAATGGAATAAAGAAAGGTCCTTAGGCCTAACACCTCTGTTGGCTGAATATGGCAGCTCCTAAGTCAACCTCTTGGCTTCAGTATTTTTCAGAGGCGCCTTGATATTTCTTTGACTTACTGGAAATCCACACTGTGTGAATACAGCTCTTGTAGATAAGAGAAAGGCCAACAAACCTCAGAGAAGAAATATACAGGGGTTAATATTCCACTGATCTTCTCACAATTTGCTTAGAGAGATATTAGGACTTACCTTCCCCAGCTTGTTTATCTAGGTTTGAGCATCTTAATAGTGCCCATCAACCTAACAAACATGAGAAATCCAGTCTCCTTTTGCTACATCACTTTCAACTTTTTTTTAAAAAAAGCTTAACAAAAAGTTACTTCATTTTTCCATTTTTTTCAGATTGCATCCCTGAAGTATGAAATTGAATACAATAACTAAGAATTTAATTTAAAAAAAATCTTTAAATACATCATAAATATCCCACTACAGGACTCCCATTGCTCATTAAAACAGAATGATCTTTTTCTTTCCTGTAGGCAATAATATAAATGACCATTGGCATTTACCTGGAAAGGGAAACGTACTATATTACTTGGAATAGCTGACTGAAGAGAAGCTCCTATCTGAAACGAAGCTAATGGAAAAGTTCTCAGGCTAAACTGAAACTGACACAGAACAAAGTTGGAAACAGTACAGCATAAACTTGGAAAAAAATATTTATTGCATAATTATTAAATATTGACTCATATTTCTATCACTAACTATATCCAATGTCTACTTAGAGTGCACATTATTAATTTGAAACAAATGTAGTTAAGTTATGCAGGAGGACAATGTTAACTTGAAATCTATTCATTATTCCAAAAAAGAAGTTAATAGTATTGAATCACATTTGCTCCTTTGAAAACAGTTAATGCATTATTTTTATACAGAAATTCAAGATTATTTTAAGAAACCATAAAAAAGAAGTTGAGATTTGAAATAACATATAAACTTTTAAAGTTACTTAAGCTTCTCAGAGATATAAATGTGCATTTGTAAGTTTAAACTAATTAATAGTGGAAGAAAAAAAAAAAAGGATAGCTGATGACAGAAAAGGAATTGTAGGCAATAGATACACGCAAAATTTAATTAAACAAGATTCAAAAGAATACTATATTTCAGGCCGCTCAACACTTTGTCACAAACCAGAAATAGCATGAAAACCAAAATTATTTATAAAATTATGTACGATCAAATTTAAGATCTGAAAGCACCTTATGTTAGATGCTGCATAGTCTAGAAGTTTCTGGAAAAAGACAAACCAAACATGCTCATATTCCTAGAATTCAAAGAAGGACAGAAATATCAACTACACTGTGAAGAAGATCAAAGGCTCAACTAGTTGATTAAGTATTAGCATGCAATAACAGTATTAAAACATAAACTCATAATGGATTTTTTAAAAAAAAGCTGCTTCACTCCATGTACACGTTAAGGCTTTTTATTATTTCACTTTTCTTTTTGTGCATTATATAACAAGCAGTCCCTGACAAAGTTATTGTTTTGGTTTTTATTAAGACAACTTTCTGATTTTGATTCTGGAATGCAGAATTATAAACACTAAGAGAATTCAAATGAACGCCTAACTTGACTATAGTTTGTCCCTCTGAAATTACATCTGCAACTGGACGTCCATTAATAGACAGTAACCTATGTTTCAGCGGAAGGCTGAAGAAATCACGTCTAGACACTTATGGAAGACTAGGACCACAAGGAAAAGTCCTCCTCATCCTATCAGCTAGTGCTGAATTTAGCATCCACCACAGACCTAGCAGTATTATGACCCTAACTTCAGGAACACTTGTTTTTATTAACTCTACCTAACTTTATACTCAGCAAGAGCTTAGGACATGACATTCACTGCCATGAGTAGAATATGACAAGAAGAAAACAAAAATATTATTTTAAAAGGTGGAAAAGAAAATACACTTTGGCCATATTCAGGGTCACTATTTGGAAAGCAGCAGCAGATTCAGAACTTCCAGCTTTATTAGAATTTCTCATTCTAGTGCAAGGAAACAGGTGACAGTATCATTATTCGAAGGTAAACATTTCTGGGAGAAAGTAACATAACAAAAAGCAAACGAGTGACACAGAGCACGTGAATGGGACACGGAAACATACTCATGAATCCCCTTTCAAGAACTGGGATGCAGAAAGACTGTAGAACGAATAAGACTGCAGAAGCAACATGGCAGCACACATATCCCTTAACTCCAAGCATCAAGTTGCACTGTGGCATAAAACATTTGTGCCTCAAATACCACGCAGCCACCATTGCTCGAGGGCCTGCGATGTGTCGTTTCACACGAAAGCTTCAGAGACCTTTTAAGACAACTCGAGAGGCATAACGCACAATAGCGGGCAAAGTCAATGGGGCAACCGGTGCAGAAGGGCCACGTCCATGGCCGGATCTCCGGCAGGCCGACACCTCCCTCTGGTGCAGAAAAGCTGTTCTCACCCTCCCCGCCAACACACGCGCCCACACCGTCCCCCTCCCGGCACCCTCCGCACCAGCGCCGGGTACGGGCCAAGACCTCCCTTCAGAGCAGAAGATGGATGCAGGGAGAGGCCTCCGCGAGGCTGAGGCGGAAAGGCCAAGCCTGGCTGCACCCCTCCTCCCGCCCTCCCCCTGCCTTTCACCCCCCGCCGCGGGCTGGGCCCGGGGCAGGTACCGGCGATGCCCCGCGGGGCAGCCCGCTTCCAGATGCGGGGCGCGGGGAGCTGCAGCCCCCTTCACCCGCCCGCCTCCCCGCCCCGCTCCCTCGGGGCGCCCGCCAGGACCCCTACCTCCGGGCGGGTAACGGTCTCCGCGGCGCCGGCCGGGCCGCCCCGCCCCGGCTCTAGGGGCGGCGGGAGCCGCAGGCCGCGGTGGGGGAGGGGGCTGCCGTGGAGAGGAGCGGCGGCGCCATGTTACTGCCTCCCGGGTATCCCCCGCCTACTGCCGAGCGGGGCCGCTCCCTCCCCTCCGCCCCCGGTGCGCTCGCCCCCCCGGGCGCCGCCGCAGCGCGGAGGGAGGAGCCGCCGCCGCGCCGGGCCGTGCCGCGTTCGTGTTTACAAACTCACCCCGGGAACGCGGGTCGAACCGCACATTAAAGGCCGGGTCCCCCACAGGCTTCCGTCACTTCTCGCGATAGCTCAGCTGACATCTCCGCGGGCAGCGGGGAGGTGCGAGTCACGTGGCGGGGAGGGGCGGGGCGGAGGCCGGCGCGTGCCGCTGATTGGGGGATGTCGGCGGGGCGGCCGGCGACGGTGTGGCCGGAAGCGGCGCGCGCCTGGGTGTGGCCGAGCGCGGCCGCCACACGGCTGTGGCTAAGCAGGCGCTGCTCCGTCCGCCCGCGGATGGGCGGCCGAGGCGCCGCTTCCCGAGCGCCCGGCGCTAACGGCAGTTCTCGCGCCTCGGAGCTTCGTTAGTCGCGTTAAACTGCGACCCGGCCCTCGGGGCAGTGACCTCCCCACCTGCCCCTGCCAGCGACCGCATCCGGACAACCCACCTGCCACGACAGCCAAGCCCATCCGTGTCTGTGCGCGGTCCCGCACGGCGGGTAAAGCTGCTGCCGCCGGAGGATTTGTGCAGCCGTGGCGGATGGGGAGCTCCGAGGAGGAAGCGCCCGTCCTCTGCTGCTGTTCTGCAGGAGGCCTGGCAGCTGCTGCCCGGGGAAGGCAGCAGAAGGCGGGCAGAGAGTAAACCGCCGCGTGGCTTTGCTCAGCGACAGCGCTTGATGTGCTTGTCACGTGGAAGTTCTGGAATAATCGGCCCTCCGAAACGGTGTGCCGGCTGTACGCCTTCCGTGCCCCCGTCCCCGCACGCACCGCATCTCATACGGCAGGAACGGGCCGCGTGCCTTCAGCCCTACTGCCGCCAAACATTCACCTTATTTAACTTGTATCAAAAAGGCTGCAGCGCTGTGCAAGGAAGGGAAGCATCTTTACCTAAATTTAACACAGAAGTAATTAGCATTTCAGACGAGTTAAAAAATACCATAATCGTATATGGCAACAGAGTTTAGCTACTATGTGCTCTGCATCACAGATGAAGTTTTAATTCTGTGTATCATTTGTCTTGTTCTGAGACTGACCTGAGAGTATGAGACTATGAATAACAAAAAAAAAACCCCAAACCTTCTAAAAAAGAAGTAAATTACATTGTGTCTAAGTTTCCCTGAATTCACAAAAGATGATATGGTACGTTTCATTTCTTGTAAATTGCTTGGGTGGGCACTGTACAGCACTTTTGCAAAGTTCTTTGAGATAAGGTGGGATAAAAACACTGCATAAAAGTACAGTTTGCTTAGAGGTGGAATTATTCTTTACTGTAAGCATGTTGCGAAGGGCTCAAATGTGAGACAGTGCAAAAGGAAAGGAGGAACAGAGATCTTCCTTCTTCACAGAGCAACTAAGAGCTGTATTGGCAACAAGCATTTTCCAGGGGTTTAGATCTGCCATGCCATGGCAGCATCAGTCCCGAACAGAGAACTGAACGGCAAGTTCTTTGCCCTTCCTCCATCTGAAATTGGTGCAAAAAACATAAAGAGAGGGAAAGCAGCAGGATGGAAAGGATAAGTCACTTTCACCTGCAGCAATAATTTAAGAACATAATTGGTGACATAAACATTTCCTTCATTATGCATTAGGATAACACTGTTGTGTACATCACTATCGCAGGTGGAATGATGTTGGATCTACTGCGACAGCAGGCAGAGTAGTTATTCAGCGACAATGAAGATCTCTGCTCCAGCTAGCTCCATCTTCAACACTGAAACATGAACAGTCTTTGGATCTGCAGAATCTACGACACGAATCTTCCCGAGTTGACAGTCTCTAAGCTCAGCACGGTCCATGTCAGAAAAACTGACAAAGGTTTCAGGAAAGTGAAGCCTACAGTATCACCTCATGGAACTTTGTATCTGGTTTCTCTGACCTATGAAAAAGATTCCTTGGTGTAAACTCTTACGCAGAAGATCAAGAGTCCTTTTAGATAGCTTGCTGCCACCCAATCACTGCAAAGAATTATTTAAAAAAAAAAACAAACACCACCACACTTTTAATCTTTTACACAACTATAGTTGTTTCTTTTGTGGGCATTTTAGGAAAACAGAGAATTTTTTGTAAGACCACTGAAATTGACCGAGCTGTTGAAGCGCTCAAGTAACCACTGAAACCAAGCTCCATTTTTCCAAGAGCAGCGAGAACAGAGCAATAGAGAAAGGGAGTCAATGTGCCCTGTGATCATTCAGATGTGAAAATCTGCCCATTGCTCATAAGCCCCTTATTGTCTATAAGTAGGATAATCCCCTGCGTGAAGGTTTGTTGCCATGTTTTGAAAGACCTTGATTAGTCTTTATCTGTAACACTGAGATCCAATTCCTTCAAGATTGGCATAACCTAATAGCAATTTTGCTTGGGTTTGGCCCATGTTCAGCAGTCTAAGAGTGAGTCAAAAGGTAAGAAGCTTGGGGAGATGCTACTACAAAACTAGACAGGCTTTACATCTATATACAGGGTCGCCTGAGATGTCCACTGCCTTTCAGACAATGCTGATCACAGGGAAGAGAGTACATGTTGACAGGGTGAACCACATAGGAAAAGATAGGATGTAAATCCAGAAATCGTTATTCAGAGCTGATTCAAGTACCTCACGGTGACTCGGGCAGCTTTCTTATTGAGGTTATGGAGCAATAGCTTAGCCAGAACTTCTCTCTACATCAAACACAGTTATAACTCAGCAGAACCATTTCATATGAAAACAAATTGGTAAGTATGATTAACAGAGTTGAAGCTAGGCTTGACCAAGACAAGTTTGAAGATCCTCGTTTAGCCAAATCCCAGTGGTATGGAAATCCGAAGCTTGAATTAAGCTAGTCCACTAGACTAGTTCACGATATTAGGAAGTATGGATTGCCACCTCAGATGCCTGCACGGATCTCTACAGTACTGAAAGAGCAGAACAAGGTTCCTCACCCACCAGAAGGGTGGCAGTACACAGATGAGCTTTAGCCTAGAATTCTAGTAATCATTATCTGCCTTTCACCCAAGGCAAATACATTGTATGTCAGCTCTGTAACAGAATATCTTACGAGAATGGATAATAGCAAGTTGATAAAAAGACCCAGTGGGAGCATAGACCACAGGGAGGATAGCTGCAATATGCTTGACCTCCTACCCCTCCCTCACCCTCCAAAACACTCACTTCCAGACCTAGCCATATAAGGCATTACTAATACTGTGCTAGAGATGTATATTTAAAGATGCTGCATATTGTACACTCCTAAAGCTCAGATACATAGAAGGACTTACATGGCAACTTTTAATCCTTTTGAGAAGATGACCATTTGCTTCTAAGAACATATGGGGAAAGTAGCTTCTCATGCTAGGTCCAAGTTGGACGACATGAACACTAATTTAGTATTTGAATTCAGACGAAAACAGAGGTCTTACCTGCACCTTGCACTGATCTGAGAGCCACTAGTCATTTCTCCATTTTCCTAGGGCTAGGCACCTTACAGTAAAAAGTTTCCTATATTTAATTCAGTAACTACCCATTTAAGAGCAACCTTCTTCCAAAGTTCAGTTTATATTTGTTGAATGATCAAATCTATTATTTAATATTCTGAATAAAGTTTGAGATGCTATCAACCCCCCACCAGATTAATATATAGTAGCACAGAGTATGCTGCTGTAAGTGTAGACAACACCGTAAATGCATTTAGATTGTTAAAAGACAGATACTGTGAGAAGCAAAGCTTGATATCGCAGATATTTTGTTATTAAAAATGCTTTGATCCTACTGCTCTTAATAGAATTTGGGAGATAATGCAAGGCTGACTTTACAAAATTAGGAAGCTGGAAGTTCTCCCTTTTCTTTAGGTGATGCCAAGAATGCAGTAACTAAGTTAAGTGTATAATATCAATGTGCCACAATTAAATGCCTTGGACCAATCTAAAGCAGTGGGTAGTTTAGTTCAACTGGGACACTGCTCAGAACCAAGTGGAAAATTTTTACCATGGTGATCAAAATTTACAGGGTAACTGAAAACTGATGCAAAGAGAACTTTCCTATCACTGTTCATGGATTTGTGTTTAGCTCCTTCTATGAAGAGGTGCCAGAACACCTTTTGTGCCAGCTAGCCTGAGGAAAAAAAAAAACCAAACAAAAACCCCAAGCAAAACCCAACAAATTGTGCACAGAAACAGCTCTGGGTAAGTTTGAAACAAGTGAAGGAACAAGGCCAGCAGTATAGCCTTTCACATTTAATCTGTGTATCCTTTGATCTTTCAAAGATATGCCACGTTAATTTTAACAAACAGGTGACACTCCAATATATATTAATAAATAAAATGTTTGACTTGAAGTCATTGTTTGAAGGGTCCTATGTGGTATGTCATTATCAGGAGAAATGCATGGTGACTGAATGACAAGATGCTGTCTTCCAGATATCCTAGTGAGAAAGATAATAAATGCAGGCAACAGGTTGACAGTTAAAGTTGTTATCTTTAATGAAATGACTTTGGAAATAGCATCAATTTCCATGACACCAACATTTTGGGAGTCCCGTAAAATGCAGAGTTACATTCCAATGCCAGTATTACAGGCAGATCTCCTTTCACATGGCAAATAGGATCAAGAAAGCAACCATCAGACAGAAGAGACCCATAGCTTCAGACAGGGCGAATCCCAGGATAGCATATGAGAACAGCTGCTGCTTCAGAGAAGGATTTCTAAAAGAAAGCGAAGGTGTAAGACCTTTTTATCTTTACAATTAAGATGTTTTTCATACAGTTTAATGCATCTGACAAGAGTCAGAACCTCATAAGCCCTTGCCAGATTCCATAACAAGAAAATCCAGTAAATCCAAGCAGAAGTAATTTTTACTAAGGATTTCACTGAAGACAAATGACTTTGCAATTGAGACTAGATTCAGGTTATGCAGATTGTATATGGCTTTTCCAAACGAGAACAGTTTTTGTAACTACATTCATATATGTTTTTGAATTTGACTTCTCTACATCCTCCCATGCAGAAACTATCAGCACTATGCTTTATAAATTTATTTCACATCTGTGACATTAGAACAATATTCCAAGGAAGTTTGTGTGTAACACTGTAAGTAGCTTTCAGACAAATACAGGAACTGAAACTACCTACAGCAAAAAAAGAAATACACAGCAGTTTGTTGCAAAAATGCAATGAATTATCCTTCCAAGAAGTGTGTGGGAGAGAAAAAACAACCTTCAACATAATACTATGTGCTACAATCTCTTATTGGCATGTTCATGCCAAATTCAAAAAAAGGAGACATTAGTTTTGTACTCAAAACACATGTTTCTTCGAGTGGAAAGTGAACTTCCTTGTCTTCAGTAGGGCTTAAAATCTTTAAGAAATAAGACTTTTAATTAAGTCTTAACTGTTTGAAAGAGTAATGAAGAACATGAAACCTTCAGTAAAGCTTTTTTATGCCTGTATCAGTTCTACTCTTCCATGACCATGTGAACTATTCCTACTATGGGACATTGTAAACTTGTCTGGAAGAATGTCATCCCTACTATAAAATCCCCACCCTTACCCCCTTCAGATTTCTAGAAGGAATGATTACTCATTTGATAAAGTAATTACATATTCTGAGATACAAAGCTGAACACGTTAGAAATTAAGCATCCATTTCTAAATAACAATCCTGACTACTAAGTCTAAAGCATACAAACTCACATTACTTATTATCAGTTTTCATACAGTTTCTCTTTAGGACTTATCCCATCTCACATGGGAAAACATCCAGGCTAGATTTTTAACTCGGTTCTGGAACTGAATGCTGAAACATTGGACTTCAGTGACCAAAACACTGACCAAGTCTAATGATCTCATGTCTTTCATGTATCTTCTCCAGGTAAAGTGTACAAAGCTCTGAATTTAACAGTTCAGCCTTTCTGATGAAAACGCTACAGTTTCATATGATTCTATTTAGCCATGTTTATCATTAATAGTAATTATTAACAGAATTTATTATAGTGCCATCATCCTTACTACAACTTAGCTTATCTGGGGGTGCTGTCTCAACATATGAAACTCTACAATTGCATGCAGATGTAAGAGCGAGATTGATTACCTGGCATAACCAATGATTAGACTACCGAAGACCGTTCCAATACCAGCACCAGAACCAGCCACACCTACTGTGGCAGCACCAGCACCAATAAATTTGGCAGCAGTGTCAATGTCCCTGCTGATAGCACTAGTCTGGAATTCTCTAAGTGCTAGTCGGGAGACAGTATTTTGGGCCCCATTAAGTGTGGAGTTGCCCTAAGAAAACAAAACATGAAAAGGCATTATATTCAGACACAGACCATTTTCTATGACCACTTTGATAGCGTTATTCTGCAGTTTTAAAAGTTGTGTTAGATCCAATGCCTAGTTCTGCTTCCAAGCGATGAGACTATAACTAAGAGTTAAAAACTTCAGAATGTTACCTGTTCCACCTGAAAGTAACCAACTTTAAATATAAAAGACTTCTCAGGGGAAACAGCAAGACAGCGACAAGTATTATTAGGTATTTGACTTAAAGCAAGTTTCACACTATAGATGTTTGAGTTAGTATGAGTGAACTCTAGTTTGAGGACATTTAGGCTCACCAGGTAATTTAGGAAGATACAGAATTTTGTTTATAAGGTACCTCTCCAGTCTTGACCTCTGGCCTAGACAACACAGATGCCGAAATTGGTCTG
This sequence comes from Phoenicopterus ruber ruber, assembly GCA_009819775.1. Lineage (NCBI taxonomy): Eukaryota > Metazoa > Chordata > Aves > Phoenicopteriformes > Phoenicopteridae > Phoenicopterus > Phoenicopterus ruber. The sequence goes on along the minus strand of CM020220.1, from coordinate 19,199,336 downwards.
TACAAGACTCTTGATCCAGCACGGATCTGGAAGAGGAGGAAAAGAGCTATGAAAAAAAGAAACATTTGATCACAGCTGTTCCCGTACAATAGTCTGTAAGATTATAGGGCTATTAGCTACTAAGCCATTTGTCTCAAAGACAGCAATCTTTGCATAGCTGCATATACAATAAACAATACAGAAGCAAATCCTGCCATGCAATTCGATAGCACTGTTTTCAGGAGACATTACTGTGAATAGCCACATCATTCAATGAATCTGTACATGTGTTACACTGACAGAAAATGTAGGAAAACAGCGACAAAAAAGTCAGACAGACCAGTAGGCAGGGATATACATTTTGAAATGAAAAAATAAAACCCATCAAAATGAATTCCAAAGTTGTTAAATGCACAGACATAACCTAGACTTTTAAATCTAGCGAGGTATAAATGAATGAATCCTCTTTCACAAGCGGCCTGCATGTGTCCTTGGGCTTCCAGCAGTCTAAGGTCATATCGGCTCTTGCACAAAGCTCTTCCTGCAGGGGAAACCTGTGCCTGCACCATGCAAAACGAGACGTTCTGCAGGCTAGAGAGGACATTTTGAAGCACGATAGTCCCTTGTCTCTGCAAGGGCAAAAAATCCCGGCCTTGTGTAGGACAAGCAACAGGCTGGAGTTTGACCTACAGCAAGGAGCTGAGCGCAGCAGGCCCAAGAGCTTTTCGCCTGCGCTGCCCTCCCCCTTCACGGCTCGTGTGGGAAGGGCCCCTCACCTTGGCAAAGGGCCCTGGCCCACGCCAAGGAGGCGGGAAGGAGAACACGGCCCTGCCGCAGCTCGGCCCCCCTCCTCACCCTTCCCACTCGGGCGGGCAGCCCTCGGTACGGACTCGTCCTCGGGGCCTGCCGTGGGGGCTCAGCGGCCCGCTCGACTCCCGGGCGCCCCGCGACAGCCGCCGCCCCCGCTGCCAGCCCGGGACGCGGCCGGCGAGGAGGCCCAGGCGCCCCCCGCGGGCCCGGGCGCCCCCACTCACCAGGGAGGGCGCGGTGGCGAGCTTGGCGCAGGCGAACATCTTAGCGGGCGGCGTCCCGGGGGCCACAATCCGGTGTCTCTGCGGAGAGGGAGAGAGGGAGAGGGTGAGGGGGCCGTGGCGGCGGGCGGGGTCGGCGATGGGGCCGGATGGCGCGGCGCCGCCACTCACCCGCTCCGGCTGCCGCACCTCAGAGCCGACCGGCTGGGGCGTCTCTGCGCAGGCGCGGCGGGGCCGGCGGCGAGCGCCCGGATGCGGCGCAGCGGAAGGGGGCGGGGCGCGGCGCCAAGGTCACTTTGTACCGACTCTATTGGCAGCGGCGGGAGGCGCACAGCGCGCGGCGCCTCGCCCCGCCCCGCACCCGCGCAGCCGCACCGCAGTCGCGCTGTGCCCGCCTCGCCGCGGGGACGCAGCCAGGGGGCGGGGCCAGCGCTGCGGGCGTCGGAGGTGACGTGGTGGCGGTCTCGCTGTGGCGCTCGCCGAGAGTGAGGTCGCGAGCCTGGCAGTTAGGACCGTTGATGTGACCGTTAGGGTCGTTAGCCAGAGCTGCGCACCACACAGTAGACCCAGCCCGGCGGCCTCGCTGGCGCTGTAACCCCGCGCTTGGGGGCGGCGCGGGCTGGCACCCTGAGGGCCTGCGGAAGGGGAGTGCCGTGGGTGAGGTCGCTTTGCCCCGGCGGGGCAGCGATGCGCGATGTGGAGAAAGCCCGTTACGGGGAGAGCTTTAAAGAGCTGCGCCGTGCTCTGCTGAGGGGAAGGAGGCACGACGTCACTGCAGCGTGTAATTGGCGGGGCGCGGCTGGCGCGGGGAAGCCTCCCCAGCCTGGTGAAGAAAGGCAGAGCAGACCCCCGTGTCCGGGAACGTTAGTGCCTGACTGGAACTGCTGCTTCTGTCAGGGCGCGGGACGTTCACAAACAGCAGAAACGTACCCAAAACTCCTCCGCTCCCAAGGCAAGTTCACAGTCAGAAAAAGAGGGTGTGTCCGAGAACACCTGAAGTGTTCAAAAAGGCTCTGCTATTTAATTAATCGTTTTTGCATTATCATAGAATCATAGAACAGTTCGCGTTGGAAGGGACCTTTAAAAGTCACCTAGTCCAACCCCCCTGCGATGAGCAGGGAAATCTTCAACTGGATCAGGCTGCTCAGAGCCCCATCCAGCCTGACCTGGAATGTTTCCAGGGATGGGGCTTCTGCCACCTCTCTGGGCAACCTGTTCCAGTGCTTCACGACCCTTATTGTAAAAAATTTCTTCCTTAGATCTAGTCTAAATCTAGCCTCTTTCAGTTTAAAAGCATTACCCCTTGTCCTATCACAGCAGGTCCTGCTAAAAAGTTTGTCCCCGTCTTTCTTATAAGCCCCCTTTAAGTACTGAAAGGCTGCAATAAGGTCTCCCTGGAGCCTTCTCTTCTCCAGGCTGAACAAGCCCAACTCTCTCAGCCTGTCTTCATAGGAGAGGTGCTCCAGCCCTCTGATCATTTCTGTGGCCCTCCTCTGGACCCGCTCCAACAGGTCCATGTCTCTCCTATGCTGAGGGTTCCAGAGCTGGATGCAGTACTCCAGAGTGGAGTAGAGGGGCAGAATCACCTCCCTCGACCTGCTGGCCACGCTGCTTTTGATGCAGCCCAGGGTACGGTTGGCTTTCTGGGCTGCGAGCACACATTTCTGGGTCATGTCCAGCTTTTCATCCACCCATGAGCAGGTTCACACCCAAGTAATGAAAACATCCTTTTTAGTCAAGCTTAATCGAAACAAGATTATAATTACTGAGCTGAGCATGTGTTCCTCAGATTCCCACTTTCATCACTTACACGTTCTTTGATGTTTTTCACTTCATATAGGAGATCATTATTTTAATGGTCATTTGCCACTGCTAGTAGTATTGGTGCCAACTAGGAAAAATGCAGAAAAATCCATGTTTTGGATAAAACTCTGGGAAACATATATTTAAGTTGTTGCAAAATTGTTATTTGATACATTCTGTGCCATAAAAATAAATAAATTCTAAAATAGCCTGTGTGCTACAAACTGTCTCCAAAGGGAAGAGTAAGAGGATATGTACATTTTATTTAGGGATGGGAGCACAGCAGTGTCTTGGGAGTTAGCTGCTGGCCTCCTGCAGACTTACATGGACTGTTGATGTTGCTGTCACTGATTAAACGACAGGTGCCACATAGCTGAGACATACTCCATATCAGCAACTTGAACACCCACCAACAAATATGATCAATAGGCATTTTCAACAGCTGCATACTAATGTTAACAATAATATTGCTTTTATAACCTACACTGAAGTGTCTTCTGATCCTTAGGTACAATGGAGTTGTGCTCAATTGTAGGTCCTAAGGTGAGAGATGAGTACAATTTGAATTTCCCAGCTTTCTGCTCCCTGCCTTGATCCCAAAAGCATGCTTGGTTGGGTTCTGGGGTCCTTCCAGAGTCTTAGTAACAGAGCAGCAAGAAGGGAGTCTATGAAGGCAAGCAAAAGAGGTTATAAGTTGCCAATTTTTTTTTTTTCTTTTTTACTTTTCAGATATTACACCCATTGTTTGGGAACTGAAGTGAACGGTGATCAGCGGTGCCTGTCCAGTGGCTCTTCCATAGACAAACACTAAGTAGAAATAAGTATCACTGGCAAAAACCTTTAATGGTTAGGCAGAACTTTTCACTTAAAAAAAAAAAATCAATCTACATGCCATGGTGGTAACAAACATTTCCAGCACCGTGAATAAAACCATAAAGCAAACCTGGATGCTGTACTGGTGGAATGACTTAAATGTAACATGTTGCTGTACACTAACATACAAAGTACACTATTTATGAAGTAGTGTAAGCAGCGAGCACCCTCAAGAAGTGTAGCAGCGAGGAGGCTGTTTGCAACAAAGAAATTGGCTTGCTCATGGAAGGAAGTACAGCAGTTAGAGATATTTTCTTCTTGGGAACCTAGTGGGGTGGATCTCCAGCCATGAAACAGATCTTCGCACAGCTCTCCTGAATGGAGAAGAAAGTGGACATTGCACTCCTGTATATGCACAGTGCGAAGTGACAGGGATTCAAAAATGTATTAAATGGAAATCCTCTTCTTTCATGAAGAAAGTGCCCTTTTCTGTCACGATTCCCACCCTGGAATGTTTTGCAAAAAAATGCATTCACAAGCTGTTTGATCTGAACAATGTGAAAACCACCGTTAAACACTTATTTATTGTTGCTTTTAAGGCATAACAGCTGATATTATATTTTACATGCAACTCAGCTGGTTGCTTTCAGGAGGAGTTAGAAGAGCAGTTATTGATCTCTGGGGACTACGTTCAGCTTAATTCAAGCAGATCTTCATAAAAAAAGACTTCTGTAATCTCACGCCATTTCCTATCTGGTTGACCTCCTGCTAGGTCCCCAAAGAAGTGCATTCAATGTACTAAAGAGCAGTGTAATTTCTGATTGCTCACCACATTTCTGAAAGTCTATTCTACTTGGAATTTTATCTTAAACTCCCAAATCTCTTAGAAGAGATTCCCAGTTTTCCCAACTCTCTCTCCCAGACAGGACCAGTTTATGCATGTGGGCAGTAGCCAAGGCTGCCAGAGGAGGTTTCCTCCCCATTTTGCCTCTGGCAAAGAAGATCCGGTGCAGCTGTTTTGAGCCAGTACCTAGTGCCTAAAGAGCTGCTCCTCTTCCCTCCACAGCATCCCTGCTGCTGAGGCCACGTTTATGTCAGGGCAGTAAGAACAGCCAAGCGACCACTAGCTGCGGTTCACTAGTGTGGCCTTCTCCTTTCCCAGAAAGGAAAGAGAAAGATCATCCCAGATTTCCTGAGCCTTCTGAAGACTTCCTGAAACCATAAAAATTCTGCCATCATTTTGTCCTTGTAGAAAACGCAACAGTCTGTTTCATCTCTTCACTGCCGAGCCAGCTCATTTCCTAGGTACCCATGTAATGGATCACTCTGCAGTGACATGCAGTTTCACTTTGCACGCTGAAATGAATTGCTATCTACACATATCGAACTGTGATTGTTCCAACACACGAGTATCACCCGAACAGACTTGCATGCAACTGGGGCATTTTTCCGGTGACTTCTTAAAAGAGCACTATCAAGCCTTCTATCCACTCAGTTGCCATCCAGAAAGCGGTAATAAGGGAACTGGCACAGTACCTGTAACTAGCACGTCTGCTTGGTAGATACAGGGTTGGTTTTCTCCAGGTACAGATGAATTGGGCAATTGCAGATCGGTTCAATTGAACAAGTGAATCATGTACAATACTGAATAAATGAGTATGTCCAGAGTGCTTTGCACCAAAGGGTCCATCAGAATTCAACATTTATTATTTATAACTTATAAAAGATGAAATGTATGTTCTATATTGCTGAAGGAGAAATTCTTGGCTATCAGGAAGAAATCCCATTGTCCAAAAGCCTAAATAAAAAAATTCTCCTTTTAGATCAAAACCTGTTCCTTCAGGTTCAATTTTATCTCCTAGCAGAGGATTATTACCTTCAAAGCATGTCACACACTCACAGTAGTCTTTTTTTAAAATCTGTTTTGAAGAGGAGATGTGTCTGGAAACCAATATATTCCAATAACCCTTATTGTTGGAAGAGCCCCAAAGGGTGAAATTGGATCAAAGGCCTCCTGAGATGGTCCTAATGTTGTGAAATGTTTAAAATGTAGTGTTATTACCTCAGGGTTAGCTCTCTAGAACTTCCAGATTTATGATGTACTTTGCAGGGACATTGATTGATATTGATTTACAAAGTCAAGGTTTTTTCAGTGTTTTTTCACAGGCCTGGGCCATGTTCAGTCTGGAGAGTATCTTGCACACCTGCCTCTTCCATTCACAACTGTGTGGTTGAATCTTCCCATTCGAGGACTGCATAGGTCCTCTCAGATAACTGGAGCAATGGCTTGTGGGAAGAAGGTATATAGAGCAGAATTAATATGCTTCAGAACATTTAAACCAATTTAGCTCTGGGAAGGACGAGTGAAACTATTATTGGATAGCTCTGCTTTAAGTAGAAATTCTCTTGGTAACACAGTCTTAATACCTGTTTACCTTATTGATTATTAGTAGTTGGCAAATCTTGACATAAGTAATGTTGGGAGTTTTAATTGCTGAGTTGGCTGGATTGGAAAGTGATGCTCTTATAGGAAAGCAGATGATAAAAGTTTTTTTCTCATCATTGTAAACTTCTCCTTTACAGGAGAAAGGGAGAATCTGTTTCTTGAGTGATCTTTGTCCCCCAGAGTACTTAGCCAAGCTATTTTTGCTAAAATTAGTTTTCTTTCAGTCTCAACAGCTCCTTTAGTAGACGACCTGAAGGTAATTAACAAAGTAGGGCTAATTTAGGCTGTAGAGCATTCTGCTTAACAGCCCATTGACTATTTTAACACCTGAGTCCTAGAAATGGATGGCATTAACCAAAACATCATACCATGTTCATACTTAGCAAGATTCTGAACGTATGCTAATACTGTTGAGGACCATTGATGCAATTTGAATCGAAAATCACGATAATCCTTGTCATGTCGTTTTTGGGTCTCTAAGATCTCCTTGAAATGGCACAATGAATTAGATACGTAGGGTCTACTACTACCATAGCTATTATACATCTAAATGGATGTTATCAAAGAGGAAAACCATTCTGCTACAGCAGAAATTCAGCATGGAAAAGAGGTTGTTGCTCATCTTCATCCTAGCTACTGGATTCTGGTGGAAAGTGAGACTCAAGGCTCCAAGGCAGCCTTGCCCAGGAGAGACTGGTAGAGCTGCTCTCACTCTGGATAACAAGCCCCATTGTCCAGCATTCAGGTTCTGCTGGTTAGCTTCAGGGATACTGTACAACAGTGTAAATACGTAAAAATACAGCCGCCCTTTTGTAAAACCCAGCATGTCACAAGGTGGAAGATGATCCCGTCTTTTTAAAATTCATTTTATATGTCAGCAAAATTTATAAATTGTCTAAAAAATTCTGATTCCATATCTTAATTAATATTATTTGTATTTGCAATATAAGTCAAAGTGAAAGGAAATGTTGGGTTCATTAATAGTTTCACTTCATGCTTCACATCTATTACACTGTGTGTGTCAGGATTGCCACCTTCAGGGTGAGCTTTCATGTATTTAAAAATAATTATTATGTATCTACCCAGTATTTTTGGAATTGATTTTGAGGAAAAGTAGTAATAAACAATCCACTGATGTTTAAATCAAAGTAACTATTATAAATACACAGAAAATTCAGAACTTTGAATGAAAGTACCTCTTCATGTATTACTTTAGAACATAAACTGCCTTAACTAAGGTGTCTTACTCAGATGACTCACGTATTTCCCAAGGCTGGTTCGGGCTTCCTCTTTGCTATGTTGCAAAAACCAGCTGGTACCTGAAATGGTCAGTCAGTTGACTGGATAACACACATAGATTTCTAGTTTACAGAATATCACTGGATTAAATAAATTCAGCAATGCTTTTTATTCCTCCTAGTAGTATTAAACACCTTTTTAACAGAAAACAAAGTTCAGCTGTAAGTTGACACTATTAGCTGCACTGGTTAGAACACAACTTCGGCAACCCTATTACACCACCTTTCATATGATACACACTTTCTGATAAACCACGGATCCCAGAGAGCGCACAGACAGCCAAGACCTTGGCCATATTAGAGCCAGAGTTTCCAAAAGTATCTGGATAAATTTTGGTTGCTGACATTGAAGAACCCAAAACGGACGGATGTTTTGTTACTGGCCTCTTCTGAAAGTACAGGCTTTTGTGGCAGGGGGAATTGCAACACCAGATTCTTAGTTTTTAAACAATAGTACCTAAGCTATTTTTGTGAGATTTTTGTTCTTCCTGTTTCCAGAATCATGTAAATGATCCTAGCCAAGTCTGTTGGGGCAATATATTTTGGCTGTTCACAATCTGAAAAGAGAAATAGAAAAGAAATAGCTGTCCGGTACTCAAAAACCACAGGAACTACTAATTCCTGTTTGAAGACTATATTAGTGTTTTCGATAACTGATCTATTGTGGCTATTTGTGCCAAGTAAAGAGCAAAAGCAGGGTACGCATGTATCTGCCAGGATTGTGGCAGAAGGATTTTGTCTTCCTCCACCCTCTCTGCAGAGAGTATAGTTCCAGTTTATAATCCTTGTTGGGAGGGGAAATGGGGACTATAGCCCATTAATACATGCAAGATTCATTTGCTTAATTGTAAGTGACATACCTTCCAGCTACAAGTTTAAATTCTATACACTTGCAAATTGCTTTGGGATCACTGCCTGAAAGGCACTGTATAAATGAAGAATATTCATTATTGTCTGAAAGCTCTTCAATCTGAACCGCTTAGCAGAAAACCTGTGGAATCATTTTGACTCCAGTGCACAGGTTCTGCCCTCTAGGACCTGGTGCCAGTCTGAATCCGGAGAAACAGTTGTTCTAATTCAGCTGATTACTGTCATGCTTTGCGTGGCTCTGATGAGCTATTTTTAAGTTACTATAATTAATTTTGCTCATAGTTACAAAAGAGATTGTATATTCTTATATTCTGTACAAGTACAGAAACTCTGGACAGCCTGCCATTTCTAAATTCTTGGAAAGGACTCTGTCCCTAATATTCAGAATTGATGAACATACTGGTTCTCTGGCATGCCTGCATTCACTCCCATCTGTCGTGCTGGCGTTGTTCCCACTTGGAATTATCTATGCCAATTTCAACAGGGCATAGGTGCTAACCAAACATGGTTTTAGAGGGACAGCTTTCATAACACAGCAAGTGCCATCTCTTTTGCCAGGAGATCCTGCTGTTTGCAAATAATTCCAGCTTAAGGCCACATGCTTCATTACATGGGATCACATCTGTAGATGCTTGTGGGCATTATAAAAAAAAATCAACAAATGTCTACTGTATTTCTCTTTCAGTTTGGCTCAGTGCTTGGAATTTTGCATGTGGAGAATAAATGCTCTGCACCTTGTTAACAGGAGAGAGTCATAGGCTGTTACATGCTCTGAGCAGTCTTAACAGGTTTCTGCATCAAAGCTGGGGCAACAAACTGCAGAAGTTTACCAGAGCTGTGCTGCTTTTTCAGGTGGCCCGAGATATTGCTTTGTGTCTATGGTATATTCTGAGGAGAGAACAATAGAGCATTGCCTTCTTGCACCACAGCTTTTGCCTTTCCCGATTCTGAACAGATTTGTGTATAAGGCGTATTCTGTCCCCACCCTGTTGTAAAGTGGCACATATGTACAGCAAAATTAGTACTGCTTATTAAACTTAATATTCTGTATAATGCTCTATATAAGATACACAAATAATATAATAATATATTATACATATAGCATTAGTATCGTATTAATATATTATAGCTGCACTTGACTCCTGTTTAGCCCCACCAAACAGATTACTTGTGTTAGCAGAATTACTCTGTACTGTATAAGGCTAGAAATGGCTTAGGAAAGAGCAAAACCTGTTCATGAGCCTCACCTGGACAGCCCACTATGCTCAAATTTAAAATTTAATTTTGTAGTTAAGCAAAAGAATATTTTGCCCAGAATACTTCTCCAAAAAGAATATTTGGAATAAAATAAGATTCAGGACGGATAATTTCCAGCCATACATTTCCAGTCACGATTACTGACTTTTAGCTATTTTGCCATCCAGCAAGGATCTGTGGAAAAGAAACCAAAAAACACAACCCCCTCGACCCCCGTAGTGTTTTTACAGTAGTATGCTTGCAGTATAGCACTAGGAAAGACCATGTTCACGTCTTGCACAGAAATGTATTTTTGCAAATCATGAGAGAGACTTTCAGTTGTTTTCTTTACTAGCAAAGCACCTAAGACTGTTTTTAATTATATTTTACATCTCCCTGAAAGAATATTGAATTTAAGAATGTGCAGAGGAGTCAAATTTTTAAAGATTCTAGGACTTTCAAGGATGCAGAGTGACAAGTAGACACATGAATATATTGAAAAATTCTGTTGAGAATCAAGGTCTAAAATTACCAAACATTTGTACTGACTCTACATTTCAGAGTAGTAATGTGTACATTTCTGTTCATTTTTTTTGTTGTAGTTTAGCATAAGTTTATGAAATCAGGTACAGTTGACAAGATTTCATAGGCTTTGAAACATACTTAATGTGCTTCTCCTATGCTATTGAAAAGTCAAACTTCAAAATACTTTGTTGAGCTCAAGAAACAAAAATAACCAGTCTCATTTTACAGTACATTACTGTATCAATTGTTCCTAATCTTTGCCTCCTCTAACTTGTCTTCTGTCCTCAGTCTTTTTGGCAGCTAACCTGACCTTCTGGACTGTTAGCACTGATTTGTTTTCCATAGCACTTGGACTCAGAGATACTCTTTTTTTTTTTTTTTTTTTGTCCTTCCTCTGGCTCCTAAAAGTATAATAATTGTATTCCTTGGAAATCACCTGTGCCTCAGGGAAGGGGAACAGAGCGGCAAAAGAGCTATATGTTATTACTGCCATGGAATGACAAACCTCAGGGCAGATGTTTGAGGGACCAGGGGTCTTCCAACCCAGTAGCTTTTGAGGGGTGAAAAGAAAGTTCTACTCCAGCGCAGACAGACCAGGAACTGCCTCATGTTGGGGCTGTTGTGGTTTTGGGTGAGCTGTATTTTGATTGTTCCTTACCAGTCACAACAGCAACATTATAAAATGATAATCTGCCTGCCTGGTAAGAGTCTCAGCTCTGTGAGATGTTGCAGTGCGCAGCCAGTCCATTATCTCTCTATCCAAACCTCAAATCTTTTCCATAAAATATGAAGTCGGTGGTGGTTCTCTTGTTAGGGAGCACCTAACATCTGCATAGGCAGGGCAGGTAGTGGAGTAGTTGTAAAAAGTGACCTGTGTTTGTTTCCGCAGCTTGGAAGCTTTGGCTCATTGAAAATGCTATCTCAAGAACACCAATAATTAAAGATAGCTAATTTGAAAAACCATGGCTGGATTGTTCCGATTCATGGCTAGATTGTGTTTTTAATGCCTCTAAAATGACTAATAGTGTGTATAAATAGTGACATCCAGTGTTCAGTTAGATCAACCACAGGTCCGTGTTCCGTAAGGTCATTCAATTAAAAGATTTATGACAGACCCTGTTTAAAATGCCTGTGTAAAGATAGTAGGCTAATTTGAATATTAACTACCTGCCAACTTCAACACACCTCCACAATAAAAATTTCCTTCCTGACTTGTTGGGGAACAAGAATGGTGTGGCTCTTGTATAATGCTTTAACTTTCTTTTTTATGACAGCAAGCGTCTGATTATTCCCAGGTGTTCTTGATTTCTTCTTTCTCTGCTCCTGTTGTATGAATGTGGCCATTAGGGCAGCAGTCATAAAGGATGTGTTCACCACTTCCTTCTCTGTCTGTCTCTTAACATAGCCACAAGTCCACCGTCTTCTATCCACATTAATTCCCTGAGGTATCCACACAGTATTTGTGTTGACTGCCTTAATTTTGATCTTCTCTAATCATTCCCTGCCAGATGGCAGTTAAAGTTTAATGGTGCCTGTAAAAATAGTTCCCTTTCTTCTTTTAATCAGTCACGTGTGTTTGCTTAGCTAACTGTTAGATGTTCAGAAAGCATGAAGGGACCACCAACACAATTACTTCAAAATACACATCCGTATTGTGATTTCAATGTTATGTAAAAGTAAAGGGTTATAGGGTAAGCAAGATTCCTGGAAACTAGTATAGGCTACACAACCTTAAATTTTCTGTGTTTCTTTAGATAGATTGGAAAGATAAAAGTAATAATTTGTGACATTTCATATCATCAAATGTAGATTATTTTTAGTATCTTCTAGGCTCAAATGTTTGTGTATGCTATGCTAGAAAGCGTTTGAGTATTATGCTTTTAGGGATGAATTGAGTAATACACTTTAGCAGATGCTTAACTTTAAGCACATGTGTATGGCTAACGATAGACAATACAGCCTTGAGCAAGGTACTTTGGCATATGCTTTATGTTAGGCCCCTAAGTAGTTCCACTGAAGTTATTTACCTTCTTGCATGTTTAAGACTACATATTGACACCTAATGACACAGAACCTAAAATTCTCCAGCATGTGTTTACCTGACTGAAGCTTATTAGAGGTTTGACGGTTTTGCTGAATCAAGAATTTAATTCAATTGCATATTCATGCTATGCCTAAGTAGCAAATCACTTTAGAGGCAAATGGTTTAAGCCATATCAGGTACCTATGGAGTGAGTAGGTATCATTGTTCCACTGAGGAATATGGAGAGCTTGGGAAAGTGATAGGCTAGAAGTCTAATCCAGCTCACGGTGCTGCCAGAGAAATATTACTGTGGAATTAAATGGAGGCTGGATCAGGCCCTGAATGCCTTGCCTACAGCAATACAGGAAATATATAGCAGAGTCACTAACAGAACCCAGATCTCCTGATTCAAATTAGACTTCTTTTGTATCCAACATCTGTGTACACTGCAACTGGATGTGTCATTGCAGCCTGCGCAGGCTAGATTCTAGATTAAAACTTGCGTGAGAATGCCTACACATACTGCAGGCATCACACCCACCTACACATCCCAGTAAGATGAGACTAGCAGAAGTGCAGACCATCCTACGTTATTCTCCCTGGTGGAAGAATGAGAAAATAGAGATCCTTGTACGTTCCTCAAAAGCATGTTTTAACAACCATCTCCAAAACAAGTTACCAGATACGACAAAGTATGCACTGCAACAGCACTCCCTGCCCCATTTTTCCAGTGATGGAGCTCAATTATATGGAACTTCTGATCACCTTAGTGCTTTTTGATTTTGCCATGAGTGCCTGGGAATTGGACAGCAAAGGGAGTTGCTTCAGCTCCCCATTTTTCCTGTTATGCCTTAATTAGTGATAAGCAATTTGGTTCTAACATAATAGAAATAGCTCTGATATTTTGCTTAAGATTTTGACCCGAAAGGAAAATTTTCTGTGCTTCATCTAGGTATTTTTCCTCCGTTCCTTTTTACATGCAGCTTTTTTGGGTAAGATCTAGGCCAGAGAGCAGAGACATAGATGGGACTGTTTGTATTATGATAATAACCAGATGACCTCATTGAGATCAGGGCCTCAGGGTACTGGATGCTGGGAAAAATGTAATAAAAGCCAATCCCTGCCCAGAGGAACACAAAGTCTAAACACACAAGCTATTTTGTAAATCTGGGACGCAGAGAGGTTGATTTGCCCAGTGTCAGACTGTGGCAGTTGCTAGTGACTCACTCTTGATCTCTTGTGCCTTAGCCAATGGCCTTAACCCCAGCAGCATCCTTCTCCTCTATTTATATTTAATTAAAATGGCAGCAGAGCCCAGCTTTGCTAAATTTCCAATGTCTGAGCTGTAAAATCTGTCAGCTGTGGAAAAGTGGACTTACCTTTATTTTTCTCTCCCCTAGTTTCCTCTCCTGTTTCCATATCATGGAAACATGCACTGGTTCCTTCCCTGCTTGGCTAAAGATTACAAACATATAAACGATCAAAATAGAGCTTGCTGGGCTGATGATGGCTAATAGCAGGTGTTGAAGTGAAGGCGTTCCCCTGCGGACACAACCCATCACGGTTGGGCTGATGCCCAGTTCATAGGAGGGAACACGAATCTTTCAAATGGAAAGGGAGATAAATTGCATCTAAACACTCTAATGATGATAATGTAGAGAGACAGATGTGGTAACTGAGTGTTAGAATCCCTCCATACGCTCTTTACTTCTATTATACTATCACATTAGATACTATTGACTAATATAAACCATATGCAAAAGCAGAATATTTTTTGAGTTTATCCTCTGGACTTCTCCCGATTTGTGCACCTTATAGATAGAAATATTTTTCACTGGCAAACTGACACAAAGATCATTTTTATAAGCTCATATGAAGAGTGCATTGGAAAGCACTCACTGGCGTTTGTTTCAGCTACACAACTTTTGTTAAAACATTCACCCTATAAAAACTGAGAAAACTGCAGCTCAGAAATTGTGATTCTGGACAAGGAATTTTGTTTCCTTGCCCCTAGTGTGGCCACTTACACCTATGCAAAGAGGGTGCCATGCAAAGACTTGTAATTCAGAAGTGGTTTGGATCCATCTTACATAAACGTAAATGACATAATGATTTCACAAGGTGAAAGGCAGCAGAGGAGGAGGTGCAGAGCACTGCCAAGTGAGTCTAAGCGTGGAGAATATGTAAGAACCTCACGGAACATTTATACACCTGATATAGTATATGCCAGTTGTTAAGGCAGAAAGCCAAAGGTAATGAGCACTGTGAGAATTACGAGAGCTCCTTTTTGGCCCAGGTTCTTGCCTGTAATTGAAGCACTATCCTCTACTGATCCTTCAGGTGCTATCGGAATGATTTTATCCAGGCTTCAAGGGAGAACCAATCCCTAAAGAGTGGAGGAAACTTTCTTTACATTATAGCTCTGTGCTAGAAGCAAACTATGGATGTGACTCATGAGTATTCTTAATAGTTTTCAAAGAAAGTGAAATTCCTAAGTGAGGTTTTGATTTTAATTTAGAAAGTGATTTTTATGTGTGCTGTAAGATGAACAGAAAACCATATGTATGTTTCCATATTTATGTTATTAAAACCTATCACAAAATGTATATTAAAATGTCTTCATTGCATTTTTTAGAATTTATATTTAAAATATTTCTATGCAGTATTAGAAAAAAATCAGGCCAATAATAGCAATCCAGGAATATTCTCCATCAGTCTGCACTCTCCATCAATTTTAAAAATAGGCTATTTCTTTTGCTTTAACCAGCTTCTAATGCATTCACAGACAAGGAGAGGTTCTAAGACATTCTAATCTTATTCCTGAATAATAGATTTTAGCTTTTTTTATCCTAGTGAGCTACTTCTCACCTACAGTATTGAATTTCAAGGAGTTGGTGGCTACTCTGTGATGCTGAAAATTTATTTCTGTTTCTCTGTCAGTTTCCAGCCTTGAAATAATTTTTGAAGGATAACCTATACTTGAGAAAATAGTCAGACTGAGAAATCAAAGTCTAACTAACTTGGCAATCTTATTAAACGGCACATGATAGTCACTTAGCTTTCCTCGCCTTCCACATTCTGTCTTCCTTTGTATGTTTTTACTTCAGTTACAAACTTTTTAGGACCAACACTAACTTTTACTTTTGGCAGGGGACCTGGGACAATTGTGTGCTGCCTAAATAATCGAATCTATTTTTTAATCTATTCATTTTATGGTTTAAGTATGGGGCATTTGAGTTCCAAAGCATCCTTCAGAAATGTCCACTTGGAAAAAACATTCTAAAATTTTTAAAGATAAGGTAGTAGTCCTGGGAAGCACTGAATGTATAATTGACAAATCAGCAAGATAAGCAAAATAATTATTGAAGTTGTGGAGAACATGCAGGTTTACAGATAACTATAATGCAAAAATTGTTTGCTGATAGTTCTATTTACATTTTTTTTTTTCCCTTGGGAGTTCAGTGATGTACTGTAATGAAAGGGAGGAACTGTTAATTTAATTTGAAACTGGAAATTCAAAACAATGGAATTTACTGCAAATTGGAAACAATGGAAAACCCCTGTGATTCAATCATTGAAAACTAGACTGGCCAAAGCACTACACTTGATTGCACACCCACAAGGATAAGGCCAACTGCTGGCTCTATTTCTTACTCCTGACATTGGTCTGGCAAGACACATATTTAATAAATAACATTAAATGCACTATTTCTGTTACAGGACAGTGCCTATAGTTGCTAGTCAAATTATGGGAAGGACCTCCCCTTTGGCTGTCCATAACTACTTAAGGACATCACATAATTCATTTCTCCGTTTATCAGTAGTGATTCTTTGAATCATACAAAACCAAGTACACTGGTACAATAAAAAAACCCAACCAACCAAACCAAAAAACCCAAACCAAAAAACCCAGGAAAAAGGAGATAATACTAAATTATACTTTAACTACTAGTGGAAGTAGACTAAGAAGTGTAATACCAAAGAATCTTCCATGCTACCTAGTATCTTTTTACCTTGGGGTAACAGTAAGAAATAGTTTTATCAGAAGGACATTTGCATTTGGTTTTCATGCAGAAGGCTTTTCTGAGAAACAGATACCCAAATTATAGCATTAGCTGAGAGAAATACAGCAAAGCAAATCCATCTTTCTCAGAAGAAATAATGTTAAAGAAAAATGAGTAGCTATATAATCTATCACTGCTTCTGTCAGAGTTCATAAGTGGAAGTTACACTGGTATATTAAACTGGCAACTTACCCCCTTTGATTATACTGCATCCACCTAACTGATGAGGAAAGCATAAGAACATTAAAGAACCGCTTTTGCACCTGTTATCCTTATATCACGCTTTGCATTTTTAATGCTTAGCGGAAGCTGTTGGTGTTTAAAACTTCACCAAATGTATCCATGCAGCGTGGAAAAAGCTGAAGTCATTAAACTGCATGTCATACAACAGAATCATCTTGCATTTAATTACTAGCTTTCTAAAGCAATTACTAAATTTGGCCCAGGTGCCTGCCTAGAGGGAAGCCAAATTTTTCTTCCATTTTGAGAAATTAGCCTCCATGTTTTCTCTGCGGAGGAGCGTGCAGTAAGAGAGCTGCTTGGCATAGGTGGCCACCAGCAAGTAGGATGCTGTGCAGGGTGCCTGAGCGCAGGCAGGCGCGGTGCGCGTGGGAAGACCTGTCATGACGGAGCAGGTACAGCTGCTGGCTTCGCCTGCCCAGCAGGCTGCGGGAAGGACGGACACGACAAGCTAGCCTTTCTGCGGGAGTGAGATCAGAGCCAGCCTTCCCTTTTTGACTGCATATAATTATTTGCTTCTTTACAGAGGAGTCTATGTCTTTGAATTTTTCTCTTGTTTTTCCTATATGTTCCCATGATAACTTCACACAGAGTAAATACAAAATTTGTTTTTAACTACAAACAAGCATTTAGTAAATGCCAGAAATAATTGAACACTAAAAGTTTGGAAACAAGTAAACAGCAGTCATAGCAAAAATGCATTAAAGAAATTGGCTCATCTAATTGAAAATAGTAAAATGACCACGTTCCAGGGCTGAATTATTCCCAGAAGTAATACCATGACTTCACTCAGGAAGCGTTACTCAGTGGGATTATAGCTGGAACATTTTCAACATTAAGGATTCATCTTCAGAAACATCATTCTTGGAGTGCAAAGTATCCTGCACCTCCCAGTCCTGGAATAGGCTTCTGTTAGTTACTCACGTTTCTGTATAGCACAAACTTCAATTTTCTCGTGACTCATTTTGCTGTTCAAGAACTGTATAAAATGTTAATTTTACGTCAGTAAGGGTTAAGAGTCCAAGGAATTCAGCTTTCATTGAAGTGTGGGATTTCCCTACACACTCTTGAAAATCCTGTCTCCAATATTAAAATACTTCACTTTTTTGTCCACAGGAGAAAGTTCCATGCAGTTACTTAGGGCCTCCCCTGCAAGATGTGATAAGGTACCTCCAGAGATAAGGTGCTCAAAAGAAGTAGCTTTTATTTATTCATTTACAGAAAATACCCAGAAGATTGACACCTAATTCAGGTGTGCAAAGCTGCATGACATGAAGAGCTTTGGGGAGATTTTTCCCCTGGTGTCTTAGACAAACTATGGAAATTTCTTGCCTGGTGAGATAAACCAATGGATTGACAAGAATACAAACTCTACCTAACAGGAATTGCAGTAAAGCAGTGTCTTAGTCCAGAGTGCAATAGACAAAACATCACTTTCATAGTATCCTATCTTTCTTTCTATTACACAAGAAATCAGATTGAGCAAGATTGTGCTAAATTCCACTGTGTAGAAAACTGACAGTCTTCAAACTTTTATTATTTTACTTTAAGACTGATATGGGGGTGGTGGTCTTGAATTGTTGTTGATAAATATTTTCTCCTGGAAAAACATGTGAAGTAACTTTCATTATACTAAAAGTTTAACCTCAGTTAAACTTGTTGTTTCTTTAATGTCTGCCATTCTTCTGTGATTGTGAAAATGTAGTGCTTCCTTGGAGGATCACTGTCCACATGGAAATTGCATTGGAATTAGGTTAAAGTAGCTTGCTCTTATAAGAGAAAAAGTCAAGAAACTGGAACTATGCTATAGCTTTCATTGTTTTCCTCTCAAAAATACAGTTGTTGCTGCTGGTGGTGTTTTTGTGCTGGACTACCAATGTAAGAATTACGAGTCACTGGAAAGTCTTTCTGTATTTGTCAGAAAACTGTATTTTAATGTTAGCCGCTCAGATCACTAACCTAAGGATGGCTCCTTATGTACCTGCATGCAACCATGTAGTCAGCACTCAGATTATCATGTTACTGCTTCCAAGTGTATCCTTGGCAGATCACAGCCATAAATATCTCTTGAGGTGAAAGTAATTTAGTCATGTAGATCTCTCTATTATTTCAGTCCAAAAAGCTCAGCTTAAATAGAGACTATCAACTGAGTTGAAATGGTTTTGCGATATGCACTGATGTGAGACCAACAAACCTATTTAACTTAGATGCCTTAAGTAGACTCAGATCTTTAGTTTTAGCTGTGCTGTTAACATTTTCCTGAAAGCTCCCTTATCCATAAAAAACAAAGAGCAGAAACACATTTTCTTGCAACCTAAAGGCATTTAGCTGTTGGTATTTATCATCTTCTGTTTAGAGAATAATGAGTGGGGAACATACCTTCCTTGTGTCTAAATGATCAAAACTTACATTGCAGTGTGCTTTCCTGCATGTGTAAAGGTGCAAGCTGTGTGCTAAACACTAAATTCAGGCTCAGATTCTTCATTCAGGTGCACATGTGCAACTGCTGTAGCAGTCAGTGGAAGGTGCATACACAGATTAAATGCTAAAATAATATGACATTGCATCCATTTGCCTTGGCTAAGAATTTTAGTTCAGAGAATTGTCAAGAAACTGTAATTCAGTGCTTTAGCTTTTTACCATATTCATATTATGAAAATAAGAAGACCTTTCACTCACATGGTGTTAAACAAAGATTTAGTAGGAGGTGTGGAGTGGCCTTGGATGGGAAAACACGAATGCTATGCACATACATCTCCTGAGTAAGCTGTTTATTGTTTCACTTATGGTACCCCTGAACAATTTCTGTTGGGAACAGGGTATTGGCCATACATTCACAGAGTTTTGGGCAGAATCCCTCCTGGATGCTAGTTTGTATCCTGATTTTGAGCTAACGGTTGCTTCAAAATGAGTATTTTTACATGAAGTAGTATGGTACTTTGTAAAAAGAACCATCGTTGAAAATACATGACATTGCAGTAGCTATGCCACACTGAACAAGTCAGATGAAACAGAGCTCAATTTTACACAAAAATTGTAGATATTAGCTAATTTACACGTATAAACTGGGAGTATTTTACTTTGTATTATGAAACAGTTACAAATCCATGATGTGGATTGTAATTTTATTTTTATCTTTCACTACCAGCAGAGGGAGCACCAGTGATTAAGCCGCACAAACCTTGGAGGTTTTGCACGCTGATACACTCCACATCCTCCATCAGCCGAATGCCGGCTGCAAACACCCAGACAAAACTTCTAGTGCTGTCAGCAGGAACTGAGGAAAAATATCTGAGGGTAGGTCTGATCCTTGAATGTGTTCAAGTATTCATATTTTCTTCAAAATAAACTCTTGTATACGGCCCAATTAAATGAGTAGCATCAGCTACTGTGAAAAATACATGGCACGCAGGAGTGGTATTTGGAATATGATCTGAGACCTGACTACACAGACCATGGCCATCTCATCTTGTACGCTGAAGGCATGCTCCAAAGATGTTTAGCAAGATCCATTTCTGATTGTGCAACTTAAACCGCAGTTCTGTGGGAAAATACATTTAAAATATGAAAACTGTAGTTACTCAAAACCTAAGATTTTGAAAGATGTTGGAATACGTTTGAAAGTTACCATTTGTTGCAGTTGACTTTCAGACAGTGTTTAAACGTGTCAGAATTATTAAATCAGTCCTCGACAGATATTTTAGCATTTTCATTCAACCCTCAAATCTATCAGAAAAATGGAAATTCACAGCTGTTGAAAAAACATGTAAGAGAAAATTGGATATAAAGCAGTACAGCTCATCTCCAAAGCTGTAGATTTTCTTTAAAACTTTTGCTGGGGGAAAGCAGTATAGAGAACCTCTGTTAAACAACTCCTAATTGAGTCCTAATGTGCCAGCGAACATGTTAGGTGACTATGTGACATTTTACCCATTTCAGTAATCATTTTTACCAAATATGAACACCTATATTGTTGTCACTTCATAGAAAGTAATATCAAGCTGCACGAAAAATCTTGCATCAGCTTGGATTTATGCTTATTCTCCCATATTTTCTTACTATAGCAAAAGCACTTAATAGCAAGGAATTTGAGAGTTAAGCCAATGTACATGCCCAGCCAACATCACCCTAACAAAGACATTTTAGACCTGCTGAAGAGGCTGTGCACATGAAACCTTTTTTCCTTCAACCCTATCAGCCCTTCTAATGGAAGATACTCTCTCTCTCACTACGAACCTTATGTGCTTATAAACACAGCCAAAACAAACCTAGCAGCTCAGTTCCTGCCCAGGATCATCTGAGTTCAGTTCATCTCAAAGACAGCCATCTAAAACTGAAAACATAACTATGATCATCAGCCCGACTTTTATTACATTATTTCTAATGAATGTAAAGCAGCGGTAAAATTGGGGAAAATGGCAGTTACGGAGATTTCATATTACAGGCAGAGAAAAGATCAAGAGTTTTGCTGGTGGTCTTGCATGAAAAGAAGTGAGGGATCTCAGAGTCTCTGTGGGTTCCCCATCACTATGATATCACACATCTGTCTGTCGGAGAAAGTGCCTAAGGAAGCATTACTGCAAGTTACTCTCTCAGCCTATATAACCTGCTCAGGATCCAGTTAAAATGGCTGGCATGTGGGAGGTGACTCATGCTGTCTGAAGCGTTCACAGTGTTGTATAAGTATATTACACTTAGTCACCAAAATCCATTTCATGTATCCACTCTCTGTTTGCTTACATGTCACGGTCACTCCTGTAGTATTTACTTAGCCATTGGTGTCAAGAATATGACAGAATTAAATCTTCTTACCTCAGGTGGCATTAGAATAATGACAAACCACTCTTCAGTATCCAGGTCAGCATAGTCCTCCCAGTTACTTGTTTTGTTGAGGGCTGGGCGTCAATCAAAGACTTTTTAGTACCTGCAAAGAAAGAATTCAAGCTTTTGTATCTTTCCTGACCAAAAGTTTCTCTGATAACGGTCAATGTTACTGTGTCCAACGGCTTATTCAGTGTGCTGTATTGCCATATGGGCTAAGCAAAAGTCATAAGGCTTTATTTTGTTAAACAAATATCATTTTAGCCAGCTTTGAAGAAAGGGCAGAGGATGGATTACCAATGTAACTGGATCATGTCTTCTGTTTACCACCCTTACAATACCTTCTTAGGCTAATTAATTAAATGGTCACACTTTTTTGAAAAGAAATTCCTGAAAACAGTGCAGTTTGGTTTGCAGCATGTGATATTAATTCATATGCATTCATATTTATCACTCATATTCAAAATCGCTGTCATTAATTTTTGTCATTGGATTCTTTGAAAGGGAATTTGGAGCATACTTTTGCTGTATATTTAACACATTCAATTTTTCCATTTTGCTATATCTGATTCCTTTTGAATATTATTTACCATTTTTATAACTTATCAGAATTGTTTACCATGTAGGAAAATTACCAACAATTTTAGAATTCAGAAGGCTGAGTGGTTCACTATTGTAACTCAGTGACTTCAATACTGAGTATTTCTCTTTCAGATAGCTCTAGTCACTGAATGTTAATGAATTACATGATATTTAGTAATGTAGCTAAAATGGGTCTAAATTGTTGGATCCATAAGCTATTTTTGTCTGCATTCTGAAAAGGTGACTATTTCTCTTAAAACATTTATTGCTCTACAATGTTGTATTCTGATCACTGGGTGTTTCACTACTTAGTTAAATCAGAAACATTTTTTGCCACTAATACTGAATGGTTAAAGTTTCTACATGCTTTAAGTGCATACATATTCATAAGCAACATGAATGTTTACTTTCCTATAGCTTAATTTGCCCAAGTATAGTGAAATCTACTACAATATTTTCATTGAAAATGACAAATATGCAATGATACTGTAGCTTGTCTGCTTTTGGTTGTGATCCATAAGTGTATGTGCCATTTAACAACCAATAAAATATGACAGGCATATACAATTCTGTCTGAGCAGGAAAGGAAATTTTATTGCTCAGGTTTTAGTCACACATGCCCTACATAAAGTTGTACAGTCAGATCAGTATTTTATTGTTACTTACCATATGTGTTACACCCCTTAGGCACGAAAGAGCAAGTTAGACAGAAAGTATTAACATTATCTGCAGAAGAAGAAATTACTTCAAATAAATTTACAGTCAAAAGAGCCTTTCTTTAGGAACAAAATAAGAAAAACTGGAAACAAATCTACATATCTCGTAGATCTCAGCCAGAAAAGAAAGGAGCCAATCACAATCTTAGATTTATTAGCTTCTTTCTTAAACACCATATCTCCTCTTACACACTGAAATACTTGATGGCACACTACCACAGACCACTGAAATCAATAAGCAAACTGCTATCTACTATCTTTATACCCACTGTATCCCCCCCAAAACTCCTGGTATTCAGGGTCTTCTTGGCCTAACATAGAGAAAACATTCATAATCTTTTGTGTCTATGTGCATAAATTTATGCATAGATTTATCAGAATCACCATGTATGTTGTGCAGGGGTAGGTCGGTGGTGAACAGTGAACTCAGCAGGATACATCTGCACTCTGTTCACACTTTTCGGATTCCTTGTACAGCACAGTGGGAGAGAGCAAAAGGAGAGGTGATGATTTTGAGGCATTTCTGCAGATAGGGAAGGATTTCAAAACAAATTCCACTGGCTTGTTATCTTGGAATACACAGATATATTTTCTTTAATACCCATATGAACTGGAATTTATTTTTACTGATGTACTCCCGGCATTTACCTCCACCAGTTTAAGAAGTATGTTAACAGCCTGCAACGCATTAGAAGGGCAGGATATGAACCTACACAGGATATGAATTTATAAATGCCAAAGGACTGTAGTAGTAGCAACATGTAAATCAAAGTTCATAAAGCCAGGAAATATCTTACTTTAGATCAGCTGATACAAAGTAGCAACATATTTATTGTTTAGGGGAAACAGCAAGTACTTTTGTGGGACCAGACTGAGGGACTGAATGATCAGTAGGCAATGCCCTGACAAGGGTTAATACATGATAGAAGAGAGGGAGAGAAAATAAGCTGTACTTCACATTCCAGCATGCAGCACACCAAAAACACTGAGCAAGGCCTCTGAAAGCCAAGTAAGGAAGCTTGTCAGCTTTTCAGTTTCTGTGGGCATTTTATCTATCAAGACAAATGGAAAAAGGAACAGCTGCAATACCTTCATTTAAAATGTTCCAGGTAGCTGTCTGAGATATCTTTAAGCGACATTGGCTGAAATAACGGAGGAATGAAGAAATAGCACCAAGAATCTTTAAGACATTTATCCTGGATAAAGTTGCTAATCTCAAGCTTCAGATACACTAATACAGTGCTTGCCCAAGCAAAACTTCAGTACAAGTTCCTTAGAAAGTAGGGAAAAGTTTGATTTTCTCTGCAGTCACATATTCACACAGAAGTAATGTATTTGCATATGTAGTTAATGCTTGATGGCTTTATGGCTGACTATAGAAGTCTGAAGATTACAGAACTATTGCCTGAAGAGCAAACCCTTGATTTTAGCCATATTAGTTGATAATATTTTTTCTGATTCTGTTTTTTTTTTAAATCAAAGTGATTTCAGATTTCTGAGCAACTACCCATAGTAGGAAACAATCCATTTGAAACACTGGAGAGTGTAAGTAGAAGGTGTTAATTATAGCTAAATGCCCAATTCCCCTCCCCCCCTCTGGGCTAAATGCTACAGTTTTAGATTGCTTTCATTTTAGTAACCATTTGATCTTTCCCAGGAGAGGATTTTGTACTATTTCTTTTAATCTTCTCTGCATGCAGTTCAAAACTGGCTCACTGAACTCAATTTTCAGTTAGTGTTTGCATTTGTGAGCAAAAGATCGCAGGATCTACAACAAAACAAATAAAAATAATGTTTATAAATGTCAATTAAAGAAAATTTTGTGAAGTAAAGTTAGATGCATATGATTGAATGATTCTGTTACTCCCTCTGCTCCCTCTGATCTGTGGGAAAAATATAATTTAGAAACCTTAGACCTTTGTAAAGTACAATAAGCTTTTACCATAATGCCTTTTCAACTAGTGAACAATCTAGCAAGTAATTTTAAAAATATGTTGAAAATAAAACAGATGGATGTTTCACTCTATGCATATGAGGATCTTCAGTGACTAGAACCAATTAACCAGACAGAACAAAGTTAAACAAACACATAAATCTTTGCAGGGTGGACATTCTAGGCAGTAAATAATGCAACACTTCCGCTGTCATCAGATAACGTGCACTGTGCTAACTTCCACTGAGCCAGATTTTGGCACTAGCATCAGTGCCAGATAGGCCTATCTTGTAGCTCTTAACTTCTGTGGATCAAAGTGTCCAGAAATCAAAATGGCTCCGTTGAATCAAACTAGATGGGTTTTAAGTTAAAGTGGAAACAGGTCACGCAGTCAGCTAAGAAATTGCAAAATGTGTTTACCCACCTCAAAATATTGCTCCAGATCTCATTCCTTTTGTAAGCGTGTCTATAAATCAAAAAAACTTATTTTCCACATTCATTGTTTTAATAAAGTTCCAAAGAGACATCATTTCCCAACTTCCTTCTAGCACTGCAATAGCAAAATACGCTGCTGGTGTCAGCCATAGCCATGTCCACAATCTGGGTTCAGACAAAGTGACAAATGAGTTGTAAGACCCAGAATGCACAAAGGAGAAGTTGCAGCAATATCCTAATCATGCTTACAACAGAAAAATACACTGCCAAAAGTATTGAGTAAATACTTGACAAACGAAGGGAAAATCGAGATATAAGGAAAATAAAAAATAACAAAAAAGAAGAAATGAGAAACCTAGTACAATATGTACCGGTCTGGACCCCACAGAATAAGGATTTCCATGCATTAATACACCAAAACCAGAATTAGTAACCTTATTTCAACTGACTCTACTTTTAAAGCCTAGTGAGGCAAATTTATACTCTGGCCCCATTAAAACTGACTAATTTCAGAGCTGTTGAATTTGGGAGCATTGTATCACATAACTGGAAGCAGAAGTTAATGTACTGAGTGTTGAGTTTCACTAAGATGAAATATTAATTCATGTTTATTCTGAATGTTGATTGTTTTAATACCCTGAATTTAGATACAGAAGATTAGATGTAATGGGTTGCTTCCATATGTCACAAGTAACCCAGTTGCTCTTTTAACTGTAAATTCTGCAAGCATTTTCTTTCTTACCTAGCAATTCAAGCAAATGATTAAAATTAAACCATTTTCCAGCCCTGTAAAACGTGCAAATGATAGAACTGGCAGTATGATGATTGCTTTACAGATAAGCATTTTCTTCATCATCTTCAAGGACATCCAGATTTACGATCTAATCACTCAGCCCTTTAACAGGATGCATTTGAGTTTGATTAAAAAAGAAAACAAATAGCAGTGCAGATTTATTAATGAAATCTGTGTGACCTTTTCACATATGGAACTCTCTCAAAATAGTGAGTTTAAAACCGAGTATGGACTCCTTAGCTGCTTTAGCTCTGCCCGTCCCAGTATGCAGCATGCTTTTGGTGTGCTTTTTCACATTGGCAAGTGCAAATTTTGGAAAGCCATCTCCCCCTCCCCCTCCTTGAACTTTAATTGCTTAACCTACATCCTAATTCAAGTTGCTCATAAACCTTAGCCTTTGTTGTAGGTCCGACAGCTGCGTTATGTCAGTAGCAAGTAAACCTTCACAAAGTTCCGGAATGCTGCAAGACATTATTAGGTGCTGCAATAAAAGGCAAATTGAATTTACAAAAATGCATTTGTCACTGATTAAAACTTACAAAGTTAATTGGAAACACTGTGTAGGTGTTGCCACACAACTAGAGGTGTAAACTGGTGGTTTAATTCAGTTGGAGAACGGAGGAGAGTAGCCGTTCGTGTAAGGCCAGCAATCTTACTCATATTTCTTTTCCCTTGAACAAACAGGGTGTATTTACTGGAAGACTTGCATGAATGGTCAATATTAGCAGCATTAAGATGTTAGGCTTTACTTCGATGTAATTTCTTACGGGCACCGACTGATACTTGCAAATTTTACTTCGATACCGCCGTAGTGACCACTTCCAGGCTCAGTTTTCAAGGCGGTATCGAAGTAAATTTGCAAGTATCAGTCGGTGCCCGTAAGAAATTACAGTGTCCCTTGGGGAAGTTTTCCAGGCCTTTTCTCTCCCCCCTTGTTTTATGTTGGCAAAGTTGACACTACTGGAACAATCATTCCTTCAGCAAGTGAGGAGGGGAGAGGGAGGTAACCAACAGCCCAGGCAATCAGCACCCTCCCCCTGGAGCTGAGTGAATTATCTCCACATAATCCACTTAACCTTTGCCATTGTGGGACCTGGGAAGCTGAAGGTATTTTTAAACTTGAGTCTTTTAATTGCCAGTTTATAGTGTCACTAGTCCAGCTCAGCTGGAAAGAGGATGATTGGAAAAGAGTTCCATGAGGCAATAGCTTTTCACCTCGGCTAGGAGTCCTAATTATTATTAGTTTTGTGGCTCACTGTCTTCTCTGTCTGTGGGGACAGTGATCTACAGTGAATCCACAGGTGATGGAGTTTCTTTAACATAATATTACTCCTGGTTAATACAGCTAAAATGTCATAGATTTCAAACTACTTACAATCTTAAACTCAGATAACATAGATATATTGTCATTAATTGTCAATATGCAGAAAAGTCCAAACTAACACAAAATATTGTGGGAAGAGCTCTGTAACAGCAAGGTTGAGTAATATGAGAAAACCGCTTTGCAATTTCTACTCTTAGCAATCTCCACTTGTTAAAAGAAATTATTAAAATCCCACTTTATCCCCTTGTCAGACTGTAAAGAAAAAACAAAAAATGCCTTAAGCAAATGCTGAAGGATGTTTGTTGATAGTTTTCCAAAGACAAGCTATGGAAAATTTAATTAGGAAGTAATTAGTTCAGTAGACTGCAGTAGGCTGTGAGAGCCTTCCGATATATATTTTGGTGGGCTGCGTTAAAATTTAAAGAGATTAGTGCTTACCTATTTTATTGATGAATATTTCACTCTGCTGGACTGTGGGTATGTCTACATTTCAGTGATCATCAAATCAAACAAGCAACCTTGTATATAGTCTTAACAGAGATACCAAGAAATGGAAACTGCACGTTTTCCTTGAGCTGGAATTTCAAAAGAGATGGGCATTAACAAAGTTTGGCTTCTTTGGAAATGTAAATCTTAGAGTCCCTGAATTGTATAGGTCCATCTTGTCACTTTAAGATCTTTGGGTAAAAATGAGATATCTTTTACAAATACTCAGGTAATTCTCTTCACAATTTCCACTTCCAAGTTTCCCACTCACTGGTAGAGACGAAGAGAGCACATGGATGTCCGCTGTGCAAGAATGTGGCAGTCCACTGCCGACCTACAGTGTTAGTTATTTTTCAGCAATGCAGATAATCACAGTCCATCATGCTTATACTCTATTTACCAATCCAAAAAAACCCAATGGTACACACTCCCAAAGAAATTCTGAAGGGGAGTTACTAATTCAGCCATCTCCTTGGTTAACATTCTTTGGTGCGTACTCCACCAAACGAAAACCTCCCTGTGTGATACCTTAGCATCAGTACAGAAAGAGAATTATTCTGGGAAATTGATGCCAAAACAGAGTTACTGTTTCTCGCCACAGTCTCTTTGTCATCTCCTTCATCTTTTACTAATGATAAGGAAGCAAACAGCAGTACTCAGGATTCAGCAACAGCAGCAAGGAGATCCAAATATTCATTCCTGCTCCTGCTATTCAACAATTCAGGATTACGTGATGGGAACACCGTATTATGTTATTTTTAACTTGCAATCTTTGAAAAGAAACACAGACTAAAAAAGGAACAACAAACAAAAAAGGATTTCCAACCTAAATGTATCTTTTTATCCAGGCTTACTGAGCAAGAAAAAGCATTTATTCCACTTTGTTAGGTATCCCTTCTCATCTTCATGTGTTCATGGCTTATGCTCTTTTTTCCAGAGAACTTAAAAAAACAAATGAGAGAAAGAGAGTATGTCATGGAAGACTGCAGTCATGTCTGTGACTTAGCCATGTCCTCCATTTGGGTTGTTCTGGGCTAGAATTTCAGCAGATTTTTATGGAAATTCATTCTTCTTGGCCCGCATACCAAGACGACCAAATATATGTGGTAGAGAAGGAATAAATGGAATTAAAGAGAAAGTGTTTGGATTATTTTTCTAATTTCTCTGTTATTTCTGTAGTCAAGACTTTAATGGGATGATTAGCATTAGTATGACATTTAGCACTTAAGGGACAGGCAGAAAGAGGGGCTTACTGACCTGGGTGCAAAACCGAAGGAGCCAGCACAGCAGCCATACCTTGGTGCCTTTCGTTTCTCAGGACAACCCCCAAAAGCAAAACAAATTAAACAAAAGCCTGTATTTACGTTGGAGGCTATGGCATAGTGAAAATGTGGCCGTTACAGATAGATGTGAGTCTCAAGTGCCTTCCCCTTGCTAAAGCTACCAACGAGCAGCAGAGCCCAGGCCTGGCCTCGGTGTGCCATGCCCTCGCCCCGCTCCCGCTCCCCAGCCCTCCTGCAGGCCGGGCCCCGGCCCTGCACCACGTGGGCCGTGTCTGGCCCCAGCTGCCGCTGCTGGGACACGTGCCTGCCCGCCTAACCACCCCGGCCTTAACGGGGGCGTTTGTACTATTGCACAAATGAGTACTGATAAAAGCTAACTACGGGTTACAATTCTGTTTTGAAGATAAAAAATAAAGAGACGTTTCCTCTTGAGTGTTACAGTCTCCCTTGTGACAATATGTACTACCCCTAAAGTCTCCAACAGTCTCATGAGTGGGGGATGTTGATTTTCACAGAGTGATAGGTAAAACGTGGTGCCATCAGCATCGGTGAGGGTTTTGCCATGGTTTTCAGCTTTTCATCCTTCCGGAACAATTGTGAGCATATAAAATAAATTACATTCATGTTTTCTCTTGTAAAAATGGGCACAGAGATAGAAAGAGAGAAAGAAAACACTTTCAGAGCTTTACTGGTAGCTGCTGAGCAAGGGACATGTTGTCTAAAGTGATGTTTTATACAGCTGGAAAAAAGTTCATTTTATATATATTCTCCTTTATTAGTTTAACTTCTGTTGCAGCTGATGACATGGATCTTTCGCGAAGTCATGATAAAGTTGTTATGATTTTGGTCATATTTTTCCCCACAGAGGAAGAACACCTTTCACTTTCAACCCAAGGGTTCTAACTCCAGATTAAAGATAAAGCAAAAGAGCAGAAATGAAGCCTCTGTTGAAAGAGCACCCTGTCTCCCTCCTTCCCATAAGGGGCTGCAGCTGACGAAACCGCAGACAGACAGCTCCTAAAATTGTACATGTGCATTATACCATAAACTAAATTGGAAGTTACATACCATATACCCACCACTTTCATCTCCAGCACATAGGAGTGTGCATTGCTGCCTTTCCGAGCAAAATTTTTGACTTTGATATGATTGAAATACCACACTGATGTAGCACACTGTCTGAACAATTTAGCCAATTTCATTCATTCCTTCATTCTCAGGAATATGAGGCATGGTACTACTGCTATTAATTAATAACTTTATTCAAAGGTTGTAAAATCCTTATCACTGATGTCTGATATCAGATTGGGGGGAAAAAAAAAATCTTACATGAAGCTTATTGTAAGTCAGGTTGCCAAAAGAGGCCAACATTCTGCAAGATCCCATGGACACGCATGCGCTCAAACAGTTTTGATTAATGAACCTATGTCATGAACTGCCATCCCCTTTGTATTCCCACCGCCACTATAATTATTACAATTCTATGCTTCTTTTATGTTTGTGAATATATGTATGCTGTGTTTGCTCATCTAGCTAGGCACAGCATGTCATGTGCTGAATATTTCTCTTGGGAGGGAAATTGTCAAATGCAGAAAAAGTTCACAGCATAATTAAGAAATGAAGTATTTTTTTCCATCTCATGATATATTCCTTGTATCATACCTCCTTCTCAACGGGAAGATACTGTTGTAGTGGTGGAGACAGACAGAATTGTGATTGCATTTCAACAACTGAAGGGCAAATGTCATATAGTCACATATTGATTTATTTTAATTTGCAAGAAGGTGGTTTCTTTCGTATAAGTATTTACTTGGGTATAAGGAGTAATATGAAAGCAAAACAAAGGAAATAACGAAGAGCTGTGAGTAATGCACCAGTTTTTAGAAGGATGGAGAGCTATGTCTTGGAAAGTAGGGGCTATGAAGATTTGGAAGTCATGACTGAAAAGCAGCTGGAAAAGATGTCTCAGAATGACAAAGAAAGACCTAATGTGATTCTTCAAGAGGCAGATGTAAATACTGAAAACAATGTGGAGTATTTGTAATAATAGTGATACACGTGGCATCAAGTCTATTTCTGAGGTAGGGCGTTCAGCGTGGGATGTATCTACCCTTTGAAAGTATGCTGATGTATCAGAAAATCTCTGAGAAAAAAAAAACCTGAGAAGTGGGAACCTACCTTTCCATAGAGATTTGGAATAAGCTCAATCTATTTAGTTCATCCATAGTTAATTAAGAGATAGTCTGATCATGGTCCATAATTGTCTACAGATGAAAACGTTTGATACTTATAAAACAGTTAAGCTAGTGACACAAGCATAGGAAGATCTAATAACTGGAAAAAAGACAGTGAAGCATAGAGTGAGAATAAAGTGCAAAGGGTACTTAAACACTGGAACTATTTCCACATGGCAGATTCATCTTCATCTGAAGATTTTATATCAAGCTTAATAATGTCAGTCTGAAGAAACAGGCTACCTCGCCAAGAACTTAGAGGCTTGCTGCATGGATTGTGAGGTGAATTTCTACTGCCTGCTTTATCCAGGAGGCCAGGTGATATGAGATGAATATAGGGTTCATGTAGGATTAATAGCAGCTTGTGATCGTTGCTGATAAAAGTGAGCTCCCAGAGAATGAGTTGGTGACTGTCTATCCATACCAAGATCAAAAAGAGATATTGAGGATGTTTATTGGTCAGTTAGTACACCATAAAACTTGCTTTTGATTCAGAAAACAAGGGATATGCTAATCTGTTTTTTAATATCAGTGAGAAAGTCTATTAGCAGCAGCCAATGTCCATAAAGTACACCATATTACCTAGACCACTAAAAAAAAAAAAAAAAAAAAATCTAATTACTTACATACCTTAGAATTCTTACCTCCTAGCTGTTTCTCTTGCTTGGCCAGATTTTCTGCACAGTCTTCATCTGCAAAAGCTGCTTCAGTACGCTAGGGTCCTAATAAATGGAAACAAAATGAGGAACATTCATTCTGGAAGGAAAGTGCACATTATTAATGTATTTTTTTGTTGACTAGAGCTCGGGGCTGCATTCCCTGAGCAGTCATGTCCTTGGAGATCAGGGTTGTCAGTGAAACTTATGTTTCCATCCTGGGTGAGACCACAGGTTCACTCATCCTACTGGTCTATCCCTGACAGTTGTTTGCCTGGCATGCAGAGTGTGGTTTGTCATGTGGTATGTCCATGGAGATTGCATCTGGGTTGTTGTATTTCCTAGTCGTCCATGGATTTATACTTTGCAAAATTGTCTAATTGTCTATTTTAAATGCACCATCCCCTTATTTCAATGTGTGCTGCCTAGTCTTCCTGTTAGGAGCAATATGACCAAGCTTCGCTTTCGTCACAATATCATTGGATGTCCTCCAGCCATCTTTTAAGGTAGTTTTTAAAAACTTAAGAAGTCTCAATCTGTTCAGTTCTTATTTGCATGGAACTGCTCTGCGTCTGATCATGCTGTTGTACTTCCTTGAATTTGTCTTAGTTCTGCTGTAACTTTCTATTATACTCTGACCAGAACAATGAGCTGTATCCAAAATATGGGCACATCAGAGGTCTAATCAGTTCAGTGTTTTCTTTGCAAGTTCTTTCCAAATTATTCTTGACAGTGTTTGCTTTATGAAAACTGAGGAATACCAAGTTCATGGTTTTATAAAGCAAGCCAATCTGAGATCTCTTTCTTGAGCGGCAGTAGCTTTCTTAGAGCTGATTTCTCCATACACTTCTTTTTACCATGTTATTTTGCCCTTATTGACGTGAATTTCAGCTACCATTTTATTCCCCAGACAGTTATTGTGAAAGTCATAGGCAATTTCTACTTATGGTTTTACATTTGACTACCCTCAATAATTTTATATCTTCAAACTTTGTCCTTTGCCAAGATACGTCCTTTTTCCAGCTTAGTGTTTAATTGAAAAAAGAGAATATATTTTTATATATATATGCAAAAATAGAAATGTATACATTTAAACACCTTTTCATCTGCTACTTTCCTCTTTTTATTTCTCTCAGATTTTTGTTGGTTTATATTATAAGAAAGTTTCAATCTGTGGGGAAAATTAGTCACAGATTATGAATATTTCTTTAATCACAAATTCTGAGGACTGGTAACACTATTTCTAAGGTATATGCTATCTGACTAACAAATCTTACATTTTATTGGCTGTCTCATTTTGTTCTCTTTCATATTTCACATTTATGATATGTTCAGACATACCCTTGTTTTGTTAAGTAGGAATCTGTGTGGTCTTGATGTAAGACATAATTTATTTGACAAGGAAATATGAGACGGTGCCTGTATCTGCATTAATTGATGGATTGAGAATTTTTAGCATTGCAACAAGACAGGTTCTCATCCAACATGTCATGGAAGGAGCGTTCTCTTAATCTGTTCTCAAGTGAATTAAAATACATGTATATATATTTTGAGGAGTAATTTTAAAAATTCTTTATTGAAGGTAGTTAGCAGGGTTTTCATACATGTCTGACATCCAAATACTAAAAGTGATGATGCTATTATCTGTTCATAAGGGTATTTTTATATCTGTGAGAAAGGAGTGCTCCATTCTGACAAGTCTTCAGTAAATATCACTAACATTGCAAATGAAGACTAGCTCTTTGTGGTGCATTAAGGCTGGATATAAATACAACCCTTTTTTCATCAATGCAAACTTGATGTGAGTCTGTGCTTGTAATTAACTTTCTGCCACTTAATCATCAATCAGTCAGCTCCATTTAAAAAATTATAATTGATAATTGCATATTCTTCCACATGATTTTACATAGGACAGTATAGCACACCAAGAGCTTTCAGAGACTTCAGTAAAGTGCGATTTGCTTCAACATGCCATCTTATAGAGTCTTCTGCTTGTTACTATTTCTGTTTATTATCTTCACAGATCTTCTAGCTATCAGTTAAACTTATGGGATGCTCTCAATCTGAGACAACTGTCTTTTAACACTTATTTATTAACTCCAATGCAATCCCTTGCTACTGGTAGTTCTTGTGACATTTTCATATGGAACACAAGGACAGATTTTTTGGTGACCTTCTTTTCTACCAGGATTTCTGCTTCTTAAGTAGTGTATTACAAAGCTATTTTAGAGCTGTATGGATGCTGGCAAGTAACCAGGCCTCTGAACAGCACGTTTACAGTATGCCATTGTCTACTTTTTCTCTTAGCAAAAGGACATTTTAAGCATGGCTATTAAATGAATACTAGTATTTTACCTAAACTTCTGCTCCCATAGATGTCAGTACAAATGTTGCCATCAACTTTAGTGGCACCAGGATTTGGCTAAAATATCAAAACATAATTGTCGGTGAAGAGCCTCGTCCTCCACCACTGAAATGAGTGGTATTTTTGCCATTCATGCCAGTAGAAAGTGGATTGAAGTCTAACATCTTTAAGTTGATGCCCCCTCTGTTTCACAGAAACAATAAAACAAGATTTTAAACAAGGTATGCAATTTTGCCTTTTTTCACATCATTGTAACTTCAGAAAACTCCACAAAGCAGCTTATAGATATTCCAGTGTCAGTAAGGTTAAAATAAGAGATCCTGAAACATATTTTTCCCCAAAGTATCAAGATACATGTGTGTTTATGTATATATTAGTTTAGGAGTACTTTTAAATCATTTATCAGGACATAAATAATAAACTAATTTGATTTGTGCAATTCAGGTGGTTGACCTCATACTTTTGCTTTTTGGATTTGAGTAATTTTCTACTACTAATAGTGAAACAAAGCCTTTTTTCATGGTTTTATAGTTTTACAGATTTTTTCCATTAAAAAATTTAGAAATTAGCTAGGTACTGGGATTTGGCTTTGAGAAAGGACTAAGAAATTGCCAAGCAACTGCTGATACTTTTATACAATATTGAATGTAAGCAAATAGATCTTCAGAAGTACAAGAAAACATGATAGTTAAATTATGAGAGATTGCCGTCTTCTTGCTTTAAGTATCTTCTTACCTTTTGGTGTCTGTATGTAGGGGCTGAGAAAAAAAAAAAGGAAGACTAACAACTCAGATCTTTATAAAATTTGTTTAGAAAATTCTAGTCACTGAAGGTTCAGATTTTTATGTTTATACTTTACGTTAGGCAAGAAGGTATCATGGTTACGACAGCAACAGAATTAGAAAACCAAGTGTATAAGCAGCAATTAATATTAAAATATTTCACTGATTATTGACTTTTGATTTCTTTCTCCTCCAATTCAGCTAAAGACTGTTTCTTTCCTTCAGGATTTTCATGTAACACTTGTAATCTGTAGTTGCTTCCCTCATACTTTATTTTGTCTTCATTATCACTGGTTGAATTAGGTAAATTTGATTTTTCCTAGGTAACCCTATGGATCATCACATGATCCAGAATACTTTCCTTTTCCCCTTCAGTTCCTATTCGGGTCCTGCAGTAGGATGGGTGGTTTGATGACTGTTTATCTATTGCTAGGACTGGAACCAGAAGATACCTACGCATGCAACCCATTGGTTCACAGGGATTTTTTGATTACATCTATCTTTTTTTTTCAGGCCCTTTAGCAACATAATTAACATTCCTTATGCCGCTGATGCTGGTAGGCTGTCCCAGTAATTTGAATTTGTAGTACATGTATAATCTATTTCTTATTTGTATGCCCTATGGGAACTCTCCCCTCCCACCAGCAAACTGTACTCCCTTCCTTCCACTTCACCCAGCGAGAATTAACCAGGAAAATGCTACAGGCCTACGCAAACTGTTCTTTCTTGACATTTTACTAGTTCAGTCTTTTGGTGGTTTGGGGTTTTTTGGGGGTTGTTCCCCCCCCCAGTACAATTTTAGCTGCTGTATAGAAAACTGAGTTTTGTGTCCAGTGCTTTCCAATAATTATGAATGTGAACCACAAAATGCAAAACAATGAAAATGCAAAACGACAGCGATGGCATTCCTCAGAGAGTGCACCGTAACAACAGCAGTCTATAACAGAGAACAGATATGGCCACAACAGTGGCATTACGGCAGTGGAGAATCGTCACTGGTCGTCTACAACACAAGGTCCTTACTGACTAGCTAAATCTGAAAGTCAAAGGAAGAGGCAGATACCATTTACTTGCTAGTCAGACAAATGGCAACAAACTTTTCCAACATCCCTTAACAGAACAAAGGCAATCTGTGTTACAATCAGTATCAAGACTGCACTTGTAAAAACTTCCTGAAAAGCAAATTTTATGTTTTCATGACATCTTACAAAGCCTTTAGGGACCAGACTAGTGACCTGGAAAGCCTGTCATTTTTTGCCTAAACAAGAATTGGAAAAATCAGACTGCATATTCCAAAATTAAAATAAAAATAAAGGTGAGGTAATATACAGCAATAGCCTTCTTCAATTGTAGCAACCTCTCTCTCGTTTTTACCTTGCCTGCAAATTTGTGCGATAAAATAATCGACATTTTTCATCATTAAGTCTTTATATCTTTCAGAAGAGAACAACTCTTCTTGTTATCTTTATTCACTGCTGTAAAAAAAAAAAAAAAAAAAAAAGATAATGTCCCTTTCTTCATAAAACAATGCCTTTTTTTAAAGCTTTCATTTTAGAGCTAGCGTTAGGCCATGATGAATTGCTGAATGGTTGATTTCCTGACACTCTTTCTTACTAACCTTTCCTGACAGCTTCTGGATTGCTCTACCTGGTAATTTGCACTATAATAATGGCTACAGTGAGATGTCTCCTAACTATTTCCTTTATTTTTAACAAGATTCTTAACACCCTCTGTAGGTGACAAAATGCAATTACAGACATGAAGTGTCCCCCCGAGGATGCTTGTTCACAGATGCCACCAGTATTTTAGTAGTGCAACTGTTAAATGAAACAAAAACAAAGAATCAGATTCTCTAAACATCCAGTTCAAATAAAATTTAATTAAAGTTATGAAGGCATTTTATTGATTAACAATCTTAGTAATTAAATAGTGTAGTTGACATTTTTTTTGGTTGGATTTGTTCTTCCTTGGAGATCTCTAATTGTTGTATGGCTTTACATTTATTGATAACTCTGTTTGATGAATACAGATGCCACCTTTTATGGTAGTCGTTGACAGAGTAATCATATTGTGAGAAACACCAGGCTTATGTAGTAACAGCTGTTGCAGTTATACATGCTGATATCCATTGGGAAAATGTGTTTGCTGCTATCATGGGTACACAATAAATGGAAGGTGCAATAAAGCACAAGCTAACATTTTGAAAATCCTTACAACTCTAGGAACTTTATTGCAGATTACAAGCACTTTGATCTCTGTCCAGTACTTAAGTCTTAATTATCAGACTAATTGCACAGACTATGTTCATTTTCAGTGGTAATCCTTTTGTGATTAGCTTCTGTGTTCAATAACTGACTTATCCTTTAATTAAAAGGACTATTAACCTTAAGACTGCTGCTGCAGCTTGGGATTAAACCTATACAGAGTTAATATTTAATATCATTGTAAAAGCCTGTGGTGAAAGGTATAGAATGAAAATATAGTGATTCTGTCCTTTACCGTAACTCGCTTTAAGAGATAGCTTCATTATATATCAGTATAATGTATTTTACTTTGACATACTACTAGCTTAAATCCATTAAGGACATGCAAGAATATGTATGCACTTTGAGCCCTTTTCTCATTTGCAGGCAGAGCATACTCACATTGGATATTTCCCAAGTCTTTCTATACAGTCATGATCAGTGGTTGATCTGCAACACACACACACACACACAAAACCCACAGGAGCGAGCATTTAAGGTCCTGCTTTTTTCCAACATTAGAATATTTTTGTATTAAAGGACTGGGCAGTTCAATTTTTGCTTATCTGGTGGTGAGAAAATTATTTAGGAAAAGGGAGATGCTATGTGAAATGGTGTGCTATGGAGGAAAAGGTTCTGCAGTTTTGCCCAGGGCCACTGCAATCCAACTGTTTGAAAGACTATGAAGCAAATCCAGAGTCATCAATGCCCAAGTGTGTAGACTCTGCCAAAAAGCCAGATGCTGCTATGGGAAGCATTATGTATCTTTTCTAGTTTGGCATCTGGGTCCTGCTATGAGCAGCCACGCGTAATGTCTGTCCATAACTTAAGGTTCTACTGCTGCATTAATAACAACTTTTTTTTGGTAAAATATATATAAAAAAAGTTCATTCTACTCCCTCCCCCTCACCATTTAGTCATTTACATTGCTTCAAAAGCAAGCCAGGTGCAAAGTCCTGAAACCTACTCTCCTCGATAGCCTCACTGACTCATGCAGTGGTGTGGTATCTGTTGCCAGCTCCATACACATTTTTCTGTTTCTTCTGATTGTGGTAAAGGAACCTGATCAAACTAGACTTCTCAGAGACAATCTTGGTCACTGAAATTGTTTATATTCTCTACAGTTAGTCTGTGGTTTAGACTTCACTATTGGTTACTTGCTGTAATAAAGGCCAGCCAATATTAACCAGCTGCTCGAAAGACTGACAAATTGAAGAGGAAAATTTATTTATCTCATACCCATATTTAAGGCAGTGACAATACCCTATCATTTCACTGGGATTATTATCTCACTTTCAAGAAAAAAAATGTATCCTTCTTTTTATGTGCACCATTCTAGGAATCAGTATAAAGATGCATTGCCTTTGTACAAGAGTTTCCTCCAGTATGTTACTTTTCTTGTATTACTCAAATGATATACATGGTGAGGGTGACCCAACCACACTCTCTCCTGAATGGAGTGGAGATAAAAGCAGCATTGTATTTGAAATCAATAGAAGTGACTTGTGGCCTGTGATGGGAGTGTCTGCCTCCAGAATTATTATCTGGTGTTAAGTGCTGACAATGCAATAGGGTCTTTACAGGACATAAATACAGTGAGGGATCTCCAAAAGCCTAATGCTAGCCTGGGGAGCGAGTCTGGTCAGGCTGCCTGTCCAGGATGTGATGGGAAGAGACGCACACCCACACTTTTCTGAAGACAGATGAAGAGCACAAACTGAAGCATCTCCTGTCAGATATAGAATGAAAGGATGAAGTGCTCTGCATTAAAATGTCCACTTGTGCTATTCTAAGCACTTTAACCAACAGCAAATTTGACTGAGTTCAGAAAGTTGGGAGTGGACCAGGGATTTGGACACATTTTCTGAAAGTTACCGACTTTCATATGTTGGGGGATTTAGGGTTTACCTTGCATTTAACTACAGTACTCCAATGATTCTTGGTAATACCTTTTTTGGTCTTACTAGTCTTGTTTGCAATAAGACTGTTGATATTCATTGTTGTTTGCATAGTCATAGCTAGCTAATTTTCAGCTGCCTGCTAAAAAAAAATTGAAAAATCAAGGGGAAGTGAGACTCCTGGAGTAGTCAACGTAATAGTTTGAGAACCAGGAACTGAATATGGAGGAGACCTTTCCCTTTTCACTGACTGCAGAGAAAGATGAGCCTGCCTACATTAAAGCTGGTGTCTCTCCAAAAATCCCTTGCTCTGTCCCTCCCTGTATATGCCAATTAATTTGAGTAGCTGCATGAAGCCACTTCCCAGGGAGGTGCCAACCCATGCAGGGAGCCTATAGGTTTCTTTTGCTATCTGCAGGGAGATCTAGAAGCAGTAGGAAACCCATGACATGGCACAGTAGTACGAAGGCCATTGCCTAGTCTATAGTTTTAGTTATGTTTGACATTAGTGTGCTCCAGTAATTCAATTAGGATAAAAGAATCATGGATAGAAATGAGCACATCCACTTCACTGAGAGACAGTCATGGATGCCATTATGGATATGAAATGCTGCCAAAGCTACCTGCTACTGGAATTACCAAATCACAAGAGCAAAGAGACCTAGTATAGCCTCCAGCTATGCACACAGTATAGCCTCCAGCTATGCACATACAGATAAAGTACCAGAATGCCTGCAGTCAGGGAAACTGAAAAAAAATCCCGTTGCTATTCTGCCATCTTTTTCTGATGGTAAAGACATAGAGCGCAGGGCTATCCAGTACACTTCATTCAGTCTCACTAACACCACATGCACGATCCACAAGAGTGGTGGAAACACAAGGCAAAAGAATGCTGCAGTAAATTCTGACAAAGCAAATGAGGATGGTCCTAAATCATTATTCGCCTTAAAATCATGATGATTACTGAAGGTCATACCTTATTACTACATTGTGACCTTCCCAGGGCAATGTTTTTTTTTCCTGTGTATTTGATTGTGCCCTCACTTCATCCCTCAATCTGGATCTCGAGGCAATAAAAACTACTGTATTCATGAGCATAAAGGAAAAGCCTTTCCTTACAGAAACATTTACCTGTTTGTGAATGATAAAAAGACAACATTCTCAGCAGGTATAGTAAGACCACCACAAAACACATGTTATTAAGAAAACTGAAATCTCCTTTTTCACCTACAGTCATCACAACACTTTGCCAATACCTGCTGCACCTGAGTAGCCCTGGAATGACCCACTGCAGTCTAATCCTCACCCCATCTATTTCAAAGTTATCTGCCACTTCTGATAATGCACAGAAAACAACAAAAAACAGCATCCACTTTTGTTTTCCTTGTTTATTGTTTGGGTTTTTTTGGGGGTTGTGGTGATAGGAATAGAAGCCAGAGGAGGTCTGTTGGGCTGGCAGACCACCTAAGTAACACAACTCAAAATATCCTTTTCCTTCCCATCATAGCCAGAGTGTGATTACACAAGTATTCATTTCTATGTGATCTTCCATATGTCTTACCTAGCTGACATCTATTTAACTATGTTACTCACTCTACGGCGCTATCCTAGTACATCAGCATGCATAGTTATGTTTCCAAGACCCCCGTTCAGTATGGTACTAAGACCATGCTTAACTTTAAGCATGAGTGTGAATCTACTAAATAAGCTTTGCTACAGGCCTAATGATATTACTATACTGAGTCAAGGCTAATGTCTCAGGAATATCAATGCATTTCAAATAATAGTACAAGAACCCTATATTCTTATGAGAACTTTAAAATCACCATGAAATACAGTTAAAGCATGTCAGTGCTTGCTGTGACCGTAAAACTGAATAAGGGAATTAAAATGAGTGGAGAGGTTGTTATATGGAAGTAATTACTGAAATTCAGCCTAGAAAATATGACTACGCTCCACATTTAAAATAGGAGATAATTGTAGCAAGTGTGCTATTTATCTGTTGAAGATGGTAAATATTAGCTTTTTAATAACTTTAACTCCATGTTTTAAGAGAAAGTAATCAGACATTTTCATCTGGATGCTCCTACACTGACAGAAGCTCCCGGGCAAACAGGAGTTTTTGTCCCTGACTGAATTCTCATTTTAGATGGCTGGGATGTGGTCTTCTCATCTGCACCAGAGCAGACGTAGTAGCCTATCATGTTGTTCCCATTGCTGCCAGCTCTTTGCTAATTTGTACAATGATAAGCACCTATTTCCATCGCTCCTGGTAATCTTGTCATTTTCATGATGTCATCAGCGCAAGTCAGAAGAGAAAAGGTCAATAGTACAATGATTTACTGTATATAAAATGAGCCGTTAAAAAAAGAAAAATGGCTAGACATTTAAATGCCCAAGCTCACCAAGGCACAGTAATAGCTATCCTGACCATCTCAGGATATATTTATTATGTGATTCCCATCATAAACAAATAACTTCCCCTCGTACTCTATTTTCTCACAGTGGTACAGCATGCACTGCACAAGGGAGCCTAGCTATGCCCAGATAGACCAGTGGGAGCCTGGATAATAATAACAGCCACTATGCATATTTACTGAATCTTTTGGGTATCTCTTGTTCTGCCTTTTAATTTCTCTAGTGTCTATACTGTAGAAATATATATTTAAATATGGTGTATTGATTTTTACCATCTTTTATGTAAAAAAAGAGAGTAACCAAAAGCAGTGTAACAAAACTTTTGGGTACCAGAAACAAAACAGGAAATAAAGTAAAAATTCAGACAAAACGTGATGTTAGTAAAACTTTTGAAATCAAGTTACTATTATTATACACAAGGGGGGGGGGGGGGGGGCAAGGGAGAGGAAGGAGCAAAGAGAAAGACAAGGAGCTAGTGA
Source organism: Phoenicopterus ruber ruber (assembly GCA_009819775.1). Taxonomy (NCBI): domain Eukaryota; kingdom Metazoa; phylum Chordata; class Aves; order Phoenicopteriformes; family Phoenicopteridae; genus Phoenicopterus; species Phoenicopterus ruber. The sequence continues at coordinate 19,157,560 of CM020220.1, read as the reverse complement.
GAGACTCCCAAGAAGTCACCAGTGCTGTGTTACTGCTCAGCCTGCAGACAGACCTCAGGCATAGGGACTACTCAAGGAGCTCTCTATAGCTCACGTGTTGCTCTGTTATCAGTGAAAGCAAGGCTGGAGATAAATGATGGCAAGTGCTCATTTCAGGAGGTAACCAGCTGGAGTTACTGTAAAGCAGGACTCTTGCTAAAAGTGGAAAGCCAGGGATTGAAGTAGGCAAGCTGAAAGGTTGCTGTGTCCTTGGCTGCAAGGACGAGATCCACAGCTTGGCAGATCAACATGTGCAGAGCAAGAGAAACACCGCTTTGTCAGATCTTACACGTTGTTTAGGAACAGAGACCTCAAAAAATTTCTAATATTACTGGCTACTTTTCTTTATCCTTTTCTCCAGCCTCTCTCTTTAAAATTATGACTCATGTCCTTCAGAGCACATCACCCTGCTCCACTTAGCCTGCAGCTCTTTCCAAACTGACAGAATCAGCAGGATTTGGTACACTTAGCATATACAGGCATATTATCAGCATTTTAAATTTGTGATGGTCACAGTACTCCGTGGATTTCCATCACTATTGCTTACAAAACTAGTGATGAGGTAAGGAGAATGTGGGATTTAATTGTCCTCCAGTAAATATTAGACTCACTGATTCATTGCTACATTTTTATGAGGTGCTTTTGCTGAAATTAGGAAGTAAAGGAGTGAACAGCACAGTGTTGTTCTATATCAGAACTGAGGGATGGCCAGCAATACACTGCGGATAGGAGTGAACAGACGCTTGCTCTCATGGCTAATGGTGGCACAGTAAGGCAGCAAATAGTACTGTCCAAAGACTGTATTGTATTGCTTTCCCTATTTATCAGTGATCTTTGAACACAGGTGAGCACTGAGGTGATAAAATGCACAGCTGACTAAATTATTCAGCTTGGTAAAGACTAGGGAAGGCTGTGAGGTTGAGAGGAACCTAACTAAACGGAATAAAAGAGATCCAAAGCAGCAGTTGAAATTCAGTTCTGACCAACGGGAAGTAACACATGCAGAAAAGAATACCCTGGGCTTCTCATCATTTAACTCCCATCACTTAGAAGAGGGCTTGGGTACTACTGACAAGCTGAGTCAGCGTGAGAAAAGCTAAGGGACTTCCTCCACATGGGCTTTTTATCACGTGTTCCTCTGAAACTCTAGGATTTGGTATCTCCTACCAGTCGGGTATTGGCAAATGCAGTGACGGGTTCCTTTCAGCAATGCAGTCCCTATATTCTTCAAGTTAAATATACCCAGTTTCATACCACTGTTTGTATTGCGCATCTATAATTTCTTGCTTTCTTTTTAAAACGTGGGGAAGTCATGTGATTTTTATGAAGACTACACCACCAGTCTATTTGTATTGTATTTTTAGAGACATTGTATTGATTGAAAGAGAATTGGCTAATCCGAGATGTAAACAATGACTGGCATTGGCCTTAACCCATGTGGTTAATATCACTGATTTGTCATGCTGAGTGATGTGAAAAGAGGAACGATTGGTTGTTGATTATTGAACAGCTCAACACAGGGCACATTTGGCCTGTCAGATGAGAGGCTATTCTAATGAGCTAGCGCTGCTGCCAATTACTTAAGAGACAGTGCCTCCTCTACAAGCTATTTTGTACATCTTCAAGATGTTTAACTAAATTCCAGCTCAGTAACAGATTGCAAATAAGATGGTTAGATTCAAGAATCTGTACATATATATTCTTTTAACATCGTCTCATGTGCACCTGCCTGCTAATGGAACCCTTCATTCTCTGGTGATGACTAATTAACATATAGCACAGCAGTCAGTTTAAGAAATGTTATGTTCTTTGTATAGGCTGACAGACTTGTGTAATTGAAACATCCCCTTGTACTTTTTATTTATTTATTGGATTCAGGAATGAAAATTGTGTCAGCCTTGAAAATTGTTAGAAGAATTAACTCTGGGAAGAGACATCTCTGATTGTGTGTGGCCCATTATATGGACACTGTTTTCTTTCAGGTCAAAGCTGTAGGCATTAGAGAAAGTATGACAACCAGTAAGGCATAAATATTATATCCCTGATTGTATCTCTGTACTGAGCATGGTGGTCATAAATATCTGTAGCTCAGTATCAGACAAAACTTTCTGTTTATTTTTTTCACGGATATGAAATCAAATTCCTCTTTTTCCAGTAGCATAGACAATATCCATGCGCAGATCTTCTGCAGACCTCTCTTAAAACAAAAAGTACTCTGGCCAGGCCCATTCAGCTACTCAACTCCCTCTGCTTAGAGTGTACGTAAGGATATCTGATTTTGTGATGCAGACACGCGATCTGAAAGACGGGAACTAACACCATTACCCTCACATATTTTTAGCTGCTGCTGATCAGGAATTGTTTTAACTGGCAATTAATAACTAGCCAGCACATTTCCATTTCAAATATGATTAAGTCATTTAAAGCTGTACACAGGTTAATCTAGACTTTCTAGACTATCTAGTCTGCTCATGTGAACATGGGACCCTTGGTGATAACGACCTACATTATGTGCATAGATAATGATAGGAGAAAGTGTTTCCCACTTTCCCATGCATTTTGTTAGGTGGAAACAAGAGCTTATGTTAGTTGCCATGATACATGTTAGTAATGTTAAAAAAGCAAAATCACATCATGATGTCTTTTTGACAGAAAAGATTAGTGAGAAAATATAAATAATTAACCTTGTATTGTGGTGACACATACCTTTTCTAAAAATGGGGCTATGAATTTTGTTTAACATAGATATTTAAAGTTTCAACTATTTATTTAAGTCTGGGTTTAACAGAATCAGGATACTTGTCCTGGAAACTCTAGCAGTCCCTTTCTTTGTAGTTTTACTATGCTATCTAGAAAGTCATAACAAAAAAAAAGTCTTCATTTAATTTGAGATATTTTTTATCTGAAATTCTTATTATAGTAGCTACATTGTTTTCACTTAAAAGGGTCTTATAAAATCTGACTGTAAATTGAATATTGAATCAATGTGAGCTTTTGTGAGCCTGATGGGTCTAAATAGGCTCTGCGACCATGAAATTAGGGGTACTTCAGTATTATTTCTGTTCTGGGCACACGTGCAAAAGAGCATGCTACGTGCTCACCTGCACAAAAATACATATTGACTGCTTCCCTCTTTTGATGAAAGCAAACTGAAAACCTATTTGAGTTAAACCTCACTGCAAATGCAAGTTATTTTTAGGTGCACTAACGCCATAATTTACGGGTATTAAAATGAATAATTTTCTTCTACTTTTCCTCTGGATACATAGGATATGAAAGGCTGTTTAAAAAAAATGTGTTTGTAATCATTTGTTTGGGGTTCTGCAGTTGAAGCACCTTTATATTTTTCCTGATGAAATATTTGCTGCCTCCAATCACCTGGGGAACATTACCTTGATGAAGCCACTGAAATATGCTCCATCAGTCTCAAAGGGTTTTCCTAGCCTACTTTTCACCCTCTTCTTGCCAATTAAGCTGCCACATTATGTATGATAGTGAGGGTCACTTGTTTTTTCCAAGTGTTATTCTGAATTGGTGAAGATGACAGAAGCATACTGGTCTAGTGAATAATTAGAGTGGATCTTAAAGTCCCAAACCCCCATCTTGCACTGCCACATGCTAACGATCTTTAATCTCAGCTCTTGTCTTCTAGCAGACTACATGCATTTTTGCCAGGAAAACCTATTGTGGTATTCTGCACTGTGTGTCTATATTTTATACTAAAAATCTACCAGATAAAATAGCTAGAGAGATGATGATGAAAAATATAAAACACCTGGAGAAAATAAATATGTAACGCAGGGCTTACTTCCACAGAGTAAAATACAACATTGCTCTAGGACCTCATAACATCAGTCATACTATATTTAGCAAATATCTATAGGCAATCCTTAAGGTTTTGAATTTGCATACATCAGTTCATAAACACGGTAAAAAAGCAATTCTTCTCAATGCTTTAAAAGCAAGAAGGGCTATTCTAATAATCTTAAAGCAGTAGTCTCCACTGCACTCAATGAGAGTTTTATACCTGATGATGATTATTTATTATTTTAAAAAATAACCAGCCCGAAATTTCTGTACAGCTTTGCCACTGCACATCCTCAGAACAAACAGGAAGACAGAATGGAACAGGAGCAGTATTTAGTAGTTTCCTGCAGTGACAAACATTTATGGGTCTAAAACAGCCTTTCCAAAAGGGAGACAAGTATTTTAAATGTTCAGGATTAATCCACTGCCCAAGACATTTAACAAAAGGGCTTAAAGGGAAAATTACTGACGCTGGGTGAAGTTTTTAGTGAAAGAGCAGAGATACTTCAGCTCGGCTAGCTTTCCTCACAGTTATTAACAAATTTTACTGCAGTGGTGATCACCAGAAGCAAAGGAGAAAATGGTACAGTAATGAAGGGCCGAGTAGTGACCTTTCTGCCTCCTTCCCCTCATCTTTCAGGTTGGGGCAATGATGCATCTTGTGACCAAGTTCCTTAATTGAGCTCTAATTCTGTACAGAGTGTGAGAACTAGAAGATTTGCAACATAGATCAAACTTCTAAAAACAAAATAAAAAATAAGTTTAGCCTTCAGGAAGTACTCACATGGCTTCTAGTCCTCTTTTTCTTTTAAAACGTAGCCACACAATTGTGTAACTTCTCCCAGCCTCACCCTATTCCTTGTTACACTCTCTTCCTTAACCTCAACTCAAGGTAAGTTGTTTTGGAGCTGTCAATTATTCTTGGTTTACGCAGCTCTGGCATACTAGGATCCCTTATACTGAGAGAGACACTGGACTCTTATCTCAAATAAAAGTAAATATCTGTAATTTAATGGAGTTGTTCCTCAGAAGCATGTGCAGCCTGTGATTTGTTAGCCAAGAGGCAGGCCCCATGTGCTAAGGCAGAGAACTACAGGTTCCACTTGTCTTATGCCCTGGGTCACCTTGATCTTCTAGCTACAAGAAAATACATTCTTCTCAACTCTACTAGAAACAGTGCTATTCGCTACTTGCAAAAGTGGCTGGAAAGTGGAGACCAGATACCCCTTTCACAAACGGAGAGATGATGGGCAGCTGATAGCAGAATTACATCTTAGACCATGGTCTATGCCTGTTTCAGGCTACTCAGGGCTGAACTGACTCACCCAGCCCCAAATACGTAGGTGAAAAGATCCTCTCAGCCTTAAGGGTATAGCATACCTTACATTTTAGTGAGTTTTCCCTTTCCTGTAGAACATGAAATTGTTTCAACTCAGCATCCTTCTAATAAGGACATTTCAGTATTGGTTTCTATGTGGGAGTTCGCCTTCTCTACCTAGGCTTTCAGCTCACAATTTTGGTTTTATTTGTTTCTCTCCCTCTTACTTCATACAATTTGAAAAAATAAGCGTGGCAAAAATACAAAAACTGAGTGCAGGCAAAAAACCCTCAAAACAGCCAACTGACATCGATGTTCGTATACTGGTTCTTTAAGATATTCTGAAATGGCGTAGTAAGGGCAGTAGCAAGCAGGTAAGTTGGATATAATGTTTATTTTAGAGTTAGTGATAAATCACTGTGAGATAATAATGGGAGCATATGTCTCCAACAGCTTTTCAGAAAAGGTGTTCTATTCTAAATGTAAACTAGTGGACCAAAGAGATAGTGAAGATTTATTTCCTCTTTCCTGGCAGAAATCGATTTCTTTCCTTAGCATATTAATGATGATACATTAAAAATGTTTACAAAATACCATCACTTGAAATTATGAAATGAATGTAATTAAATTGCCTACAAGCCCTTAGGGCTGTGAACACCAGCTTAAGCATTAGTGAGACAGATTGCAAGCCAGGATTCTAGTTGTTTCTCTCATGCTGGGGAGAAATGGAAATAGTATTGCAACCAAGAGCTGTACCACTGCATGAAATATAACACTGGAATATGGCAGAGAGGAAAATTCCCAGCAATAGCTAGCATCAACTTGAAATCCTGCCCATGTGAACAGCACTGCCAATTTGTGTCTCTGACCAAGGTTATCCAGGAGAGTATTTACTATCATCCATTTGCTAAACAGCTTACTTGAGACTTGCTATGGTTAGACTGAAAATGGCCTTGTATGAAAAAAAAAAAAAAAAAATAGGGGGCAGACCTAAAAGGGATCTTAGCTTGAAAAAGACATTTTTCTAAGGAATGGCATCATCCTCTTGGTAGACAGTTGTCCCGAGGACAGAACCAAGCTCTTCCAGCAAGGCTGCGTGACCGGACTAAAGTGTATATGCATTTGCAGACTCTGGAGTCACCACTCTCTTGTGGCTCCTCTGGGTGCTCACGGTCACCAGTGTCTGACCCAGCTTCTCTATGGGCTGGTATTCTGTTGGGTGACTGGTTCCCTCATTCAAAGTAACCTTTCTCTGTGCTAGAATATAAGGGGGTCCTCTATCCAGTGCTTGTCAAATATGACTGCTTGTCAGCCATGGCTATAAATAATAGAAAAAGTGCTCTGGTCAACAAAGAATGGAAGGTGGAAAGAGTCAGCAGATAACATGGGAATGGGGATGAATGTTTTCAAAACAGGGTTTAACTATTAAGACCTTATTAACAAGTCAATTCCATCACTTACAAAACAAAATCCTCCCATCCTCTTTACTCTACAGCTTTGAGGAAGAGTATGCTCATCCATGTTAAAAACTCCTACTAGCCTTGGCAGAGCAGGTCACCTGGTAAGAGAAAGGGCACAGACCTCCAGTGGCCCTCTTGGTTTTACGCTTCCAGCATTTCCAGACCTGCCTGGACGCAGACAGCATAAGCCCCTTATGTCTTGTAGACAGTGTTGAGTGGGAAGGGGAGGGCATCCTTCCAGCTTCATGACAGCTTGGCACTCTGGACTTTTAACTGTTACAGTCCCCCTCAGATCTAGAAGCCCGAGCAAGACCGCATGCCTCATGTTCACTCTGGGTGTCTGTCAACTGTAGGCTCAGAAGCTAAAAATCCATGGAAATCAGGAGAGAGAAACTGTTTGAACATGATATATCTATTTCTGTACACATTAGAGAAAGAGTCTCATTGACTGCACCAAATTTTTCTTTTGCATCTTACAGTATTTGATGTTTTAATCAGAGAAACATCTGGCACAAACAGTCCCTGTGCTGCTTAATTTGTTAGACAGGATTACTTCAGTCCTTTTTCTTTCAGTTCTCACTTGAGCATCTATTATTGGCCACTGTCAGAGAAAAAGGTTGCTGAACGTGACAGTCATTCATTTGGCAGTTCCTGTATTTTTATTTTCCTCCCGCTCCTGCCCAGAGTGTTTTGGAGAATACCATTACAGAGAAAAGCTGTGAAACATTGTTTGAGTTCATCTTAAAATTAAGAAAATAATTTTAAACTTGTACGTATTCATACAAACATGCCCTACGCTGAGACATCTTTGTAGAACTGTACTGTAGACAATATTCAGAGAATAGCTCATTTACTACAAAGTCTGAATTCAATTTTTCTAAACATATGTTGAAGAGAATGGTCTCACAATTAAGACAGTTGCATATAGCATATTCCGTCTCAGTTTGATGGTTATCTCAGCAACCGTGTAAGTGTTCAGTAACTCATTAAAGAAAAAAATTTCCACAAGAAAACACAAATTGCTGATCATAATTTCTCATTTTTTCCAGTTTGGGAACGATGCAGATTCCAAATGTGTTACACATATATGCAATTGGAGCCAAAAGATCTGTAAAAAGAAGGGCAGGACATGCCAGGAACAGGAAGCCCCAAGTTTAAATTTGAGGAGGGTTTTTTGCTACGTGTTTGTTGTGTTCTTCTCAGTAAGTCACACAGTGCTTTCTTTGTACTCTCATGTATAAATTGGTGAAAATGAAGCTTATGAACCTGTCCTTCAGAGGTGTCTTGCAGCTTAAATGATGCTTAAAGAGTGCTTTAAACACAGTCTCAGTTTTTCCAAAGGTTTGCTTAGAGAAAAATACTCTGCATTTCCAAAGAAGGTTTCAGAAGTGTCCAAAATTAATTGAGATTTAATCTCCCTTTTTCAGCTTGCCTATCTGCATGTACAGTATAAAGGCAATTTCCAAGCTGAATACTGTAACAACAGCAAGCCGTAACTCTGTAAAACCCCTACGGCAACAATTCCTTCATTAAGCACTTGTCCCAGTTCTTGGGAAACATCCATCCAGTGGGATTGGGGTTCTGTGTAAAAATTATGTAAGATAATGTAATGAAAGATTCTGTTACATAGGGCATGTCCCAGAAGGGTCAGATTTGAATATGAATAAATTATCAGTAATAAGTTCTAACACTATAAAATCCCTATGGCAGTGACTCCTGACTCAGTTTGGGAGGTGAACATCAAGCAGATTGGCATGGACCCACACAGTGAAGAGAATAAAAGCAAGAATAAAAGAACACTGAAAAGTTGTCTTGGTTCTTGCGAACCACCCATCCAGTGAAATTTGGGTTTCATTTAAGAAGTATGCAAGAAAATGTAATCAAATGTAATGTAACGGATGATTCTATTACATGGTACAGGCTCAAAAATAGTCAAATTCACAGTACATAGTCAACTTCCAATTTCATACACTAACTTCAGCAGCTAAGTACTGCAGGCAAACTCTAAGCATGAAGGGTATAGATACCTGCATAGAAGTTTTATCACCTACAATAGGCTTCTTTATGCCCAGTCCTTGTCAAGCAGACAATGTCTTCCTGCACATTTGAGAAGAGGTTGCAAGTACCTGTTCCTCCTTCAGGCTGCAGGGGCTGTGCCCCTGGACTGCCTTCTCCCTGGGCACGTATCACCCACAGACACCAATGAAATGGGCATCTTGGTGTTTGACATCGTGCTTTGTCCTAGCCTGGATTCTAAGCTAGGTCTCCCTGGATACTTAACTGCCTCCCAAGCGTGGTCTGCTGCTGTCTTCACCAGGCACAACCTGATTCCTGTTCGCACAGACTAAACTGTAGAAGCAACCGGAGAATTGCACTTAAAGGAAGGATGTGCATGTGACAAACTGAACAGCTATCTTCTCCTAGCTGATGAAAAGGTGGGCCTATTGTAACTAAACATCACATCTAAATCCCACCTTCTCAACTCAGAGCTTCCTACCCCCATAACCAGCGCGATTTTTAATAAGTTTGTGACAACTGCTGAGATACAGAATATGCATGACAGATTCTGCATCAACCTGGACAGCATAATTCCCATCTGAAATGATACTCATTACTGTAAAGCAGAACATCCAAATAGAAGTGTTGAATTTCATATGAACAATTGCGTACTAAGTCAGTATTGCAGTTTCTGTATTAAATATGCTGCTATGGAAAGCCTGAAGACAAAAGCTGAATATTTCACCAGACTGAGTCCACAGACAAATCAGTGGATCTGCAATGCTCTCCCAGAACCTGTGTCACCAGCGTCTTACCTTACACTGCTCCTCTTGGATTCAGAAGAAGTCTTTTCAGCATGTATCAGAGGGTTGATCTAGCTCAGCGGTGAAGTCCAGAACATAGTTGCTTTGGGCTGCTTATCACCACCTTCCTGAAACATTTTTACACTTAATTGAAGGCTGCCTCAAAACCTGGAGCTCTCCTTTTTTACCAAGAGAGCCACTTGGTGTACTGAGAGCAAGTCCCAAAGGATTCCTTTCAAGTAGCACAGACAGTTGCCACAGCACTCCAAAATGGATGGCTTTTGCTTAATAATGAATGCATAAGCCTACAGCTAATGAAATAGAGCTAGATTAACACTAGTATTTAAAAGATTTCTCATATAAACAGCAAACTACAGGGTGAGGGAGTCACTTTGCTGCTTTATAAATTCAGTGCTCCCCTTTAATCCCTGTTTAAAATCCATGTTACTTTTCTGTACCTTTGTGGATTGCAGGAGCACTACATCCTGTTAACAACGGCACTACATTTATTTTCTATGTTATGACAATAGTACCTCATCCTTTGGTATTCTCTTAAAAGACACATTAGGGTGACTAAATTTCTGTTATTTATACAGCTAACCTCACTGTGACTACAAGATACTAAAAACAAATAGAAAAGAATATCAGATTACTAGTAGAAGTTAAAACCAAACAAACCCCCCACATTACCAGTCTTAGTCCTTAGTAATTAAAACATTTTCAGACAGTCAGATGTGTTAGAAACACTTACAAGCACTTCCCAGATAGCTGAGAAGTACACATTCTCTCTTCTGCAAACTCAGCACTGCAGAAACTGAGCAGGAAAAACTCAGTATTACACTTCCTAATCACTGTTTTCTTAACTTAATAGGAAGAACAGTCACCCCACTAACTTCTCTTATATGAGCTTTTTGGGCTACTATTACCCATTTGGCCTTATTTAAAGGAATAAATCAAGGTGCTGGGTCTCAACTCAAGTGGCAGCTCTTAATCTATATTAAGAGGGTTCCTCCCAAGCCCAGGTTTTACCTCCATCTCCATGGAACTAGTACAAAACCTCACTGCATCAAGTTTCAGAGAATGATCTCAAATACCCATGTTTGTCACCTATACAAAGACATGTGACAAACTTAGTACAGGCCCTGAGTCGTAATCACACTGAAAACAGAGATTGATATGCAAGTCCTAGTCTTTCTGCTCTACATTGATAAGGTGATCTAGCTGACTGGGCCAGGAGAAAGCCACAACGTTATGGCCTCTGAGACAGGGCTGTAGAAACACTTTGTCTTAAACAGACTGGGAAAAGATAATAGTTTAGCTGCTCCAACATGGAAAGAGATCCTCTTGAGGCAACACAAATATCTGGGTCAGGTTCTTTTGAGGGAAGTCAGGACACTCACTCAGGGCACCTACCTGCACCTGCCTGCGCGCTTCCCTCAGGTGACTAGTTTCCTGCAATTTGTGTTTGTCAGGCCTTAGGGATTCAGCTTTGGCAGCTGTTGAGTTTCAGGACTCAACCCTAAAACCGCATGAAATATCTAGGGTAGCTCAGTCCAACATAGGCTGTCTCTTGTTGGAAGTCACTTCCTTTCCATCTCCGTATGTTAGTACACATTCGGCCACCTCTTGTCCCCTCCAAGAAAAGCCAGTGGGCTGGGCTGGTCCAGGGATCTCTGTAGCTCAGCTGCTCTGAGACTCCTCTGTTCTGCTTTGAAAGTCACGCTTATTTTTGCCTTGGAGTACCAGAAGTTAGACATGGCCTTTACCAAATGAGATGTGGAACTACCACACAATAGTTATCTCCTGCTGAGTATGGAAATATGCCATTTGGAGTAGAAAATACCGAAAGCAGCTCTTCTTAGAATAACCTTACTGTGGTGGTTAGGTGCTTCCTGGAAAATATTTAATTCCTGCTTGCCAACAAGGGAACCTAACTTAATCTCAAGCGAGAACTTTATCTATTGATTTATAGGATTAACAAAGAAGGGGAGCTCCTCCTCCATTTTGTGAGCTTAAATGGAAAACATGACCAGTCAGAAGTATCCGAGTACTTAAAAACAATCCGCAAAGTGTTTCAGGTCACCTGGAAAAGCTATTTTAAGAAATAAAATAATTTACAAGAGCATAAAAAAGTACCCTATCCTGAGGGAGTAACGTGAATTACAGTTATGGCACATCTATGTCAAACTTTGAAGATTCCATACAGAGAGTCTCTGTAACAGGCATGTATATTTTCTGAACCTTTAGATATACATTTTTGATCAGAGTTGTATCTTTTTTCATTTTGTGTTCCAATGCTCCTCTGAGGCTACTCATGTACCATACTGGCTTGAAGTGGTACATCTGTTCCTTCATTATGCTCTGCTCAGCTCTTTAAATACCTGGAGCAAACCCCAGACTCCAGATTTACCTGCTATTTTAATACAGCTGACTATCTCTTCTCTACTTGGCAGTCAATGTTATTGCACAGGCTGTATAGTTGAAGATCATAAATTTTTCTTTGTGCCCAATAAATGCACTCTTTCAATAGGTTAATGCTTGTATCCTGCAATTATTTCAAACAGGTGGGCACTCTGACACTTGCCATTAGCGAGTCCGCAACACACGAATGTATTGATCAAGTCAAAGATGCACTTCTGACTTGTTGCTAATCAATGTATCGGTTCTCCAAGGGTTTTTACAGTGTAATAAGCAGGAAATATATGTACCACTGCTAAGTTTCTGTCTCTTCAGGGAGCAACTGAGTGCACTTATAGAAGAGCTGATGTACTGATTTGCAGTAAAGTGAAATGACATCTCCAAATAAAATTTTAATCTTAAGTACGTATGTAAAGTTTTGAGGAAGACTGATGGGCAAACTTGCAAGTTTGCAGAATTATAGCACTTAATATACAGCTACAGAGCTACTGTGCAATTGTACCCTTTATTGTGAGTTTTCCAAAGTTAACTAGAGCTCGACCTGCTTTTAGACCCCCCCAAGGAAGCCAAATGATACCACGGGAAGTGTTTTTGATGAGGAATTAGTAGTTTCTGTTCCCACTAAGCTGGAGCCAAACACATTCATCAGTGTGTTCTTGGGCTTTTTGCTTTTGGAGGTGATATTCTCAAACACCGTATCAGTGGCTGATCTTTAAGTTACCATGCTTCACCTTCAGTCTTGAGGTTGCAGCTCTGTGTTAACAGTATCAAGCAGCAGTCATGCATTTTCTATTAGTCCAACATTATTTACAAAAATGAACAAATCAGTTCTCTGCACACAGTCATGAAATCAAAGCTTGCTGAAGGCTGGCACTGTAAACATACTGCATTCAAATTTACAGTTAAGATTGAAGATCTCTCTTTCACATGAGATTTGTTGAGCCACTCTCCACTGGATCTTTCATTAAATATTCAGAGAATAATACATCTTATCTCCAGTCAGTGCTGTCATTTGCCACCTTCAGTAAAGTTTGGTGTGTTGTCTCTGTTAAGGCGACTGATAAGGTGGCAGATAAAGGGCTTTAATAACCTACAGTTAGGATTCTGGGTCAGTGCAAACCAATGTTGACCCCAGGGGAGGTCATGAAGAGTATCTGAGGTTACCTAAGGTTTAGGTAGCACAGCAAAAATGATGCAGAGGAAAAAAAAAATCCTCTAAAACCTTTTGTTTACAGTGAACCAGTTTACCTGAAATAGATGACAAAAAGTATACTGTAATCAATCTCTACAGTTTTTACTGTATTCTCATAGTTATATTCTGCTCATAATGACAGGATGGGGATTCAATAACTCTCTTTTTTGTCTGGATCTCAAAGTGCATACACCAAATATGCATGTTTGGCTCTTACATGTCTCTGAACCAAGATAATCGAATCGGACATTTTTGTAAAGTCTTTTCATACCTGAACACTTATACAAACTTTATGTAAAAATATAACTGAACACTCTCACCAGCTGACATTTCTCATTGCCTACTCTATTCAGGGGGCAAAACTCCTTCTGAGAGGCACAAAAGGAACCTAGGAATTCTTAATCTCAAAATTCAATGTGTAATCCACTGGCACAGCGTGTGTCGTATATTTTAATGGCCAGTGTACATAGATATAAGTGTACAACTGCAAGCAGATAATGGGTTTACTCTTTTAATGGAGGAAGTCTTGGCTGCTAATCTGAAGGCCCTGGGTTCAAACCCTACTGATGACCCAACTTAAATTGTTGTTTTATTAAGTAAAGACTTAAATATGATTGATATAATTTAAGCTATTTAATCTTCCATTAAAGAATGATTAAGATTCATCCATCTGTTCTATAATCAAAGATGTTAATAAAGTTATGAAGCTAATAGTATAACAAGTGTTTTTGCTAATCCCAAATTGTTGGGATAGTTCTCATCTGGGAGCGGTGAGGGACACAGCAGGAGGAACAGTCCATCTCTATTAGGAGTGATTAGCATAACTTTAAGCTATAATTACTTGGATACGTTCACACAGGAGACTGCTACCCAGCCATTAAGTATCCTTAAGAGGATGATCTTTTGTACCAAAAGGTCCAGCAGTTTTTCTGACAGTTGAGAAGTTTATCTCCACCAAGTGCCTGAAGGGTGACTCGTGCATACAAAGTGCTTCACATGGATAGCGGCTTTTTTGTTATATAGTGGTTGGCAATTAAAAAAAAAGATGATATATCATCTTTCTAAGCTTGCTCCTCTAAGAGGATACCCAGCAGTTAAGTGGCACAAGGGTTTTACTAAGCTGAAGGCACCTTGTGCAGCCTACTGTCTCCGTAGTCGCCTTGGAGTATCAAGAACTTCTCTGGCTGTTCGGCATTGCCACTTTTTCAAATGAGCTAGAAAGAAACCAGTGGAAAACACGTGACACCTCAGGGGAACGTCTTCTACCCTAGAGTCTGAAAACCACAGTGTGCAACCACAGCGTGCCGTTCTTAGGTGCCTGCCAGGAACCGCTCTGGGCAATAGGAGTGTCTATCGATAAAAACAGCAAAACAGTGACACTTCATCTTTCCTAATGGCAATGCTTTCTCCTTCCCCAGTGCTGGGGTACTCTCTTCCTCAACCATTTCATGCTTGCAGATAGTTTGCCTAAGCAGTCATGAAAAGTACACTGAGGTCTAGAAGCCAGGAAAGCCCTCTTTTCTCTGCAAAGATCTGTAAATAGAGGATCCAAAAAGTAAAACTGGTATCTCAAGCACTGCATATGTGTGACTGCAAGTCTGCAGAAAGTTAATACCACAGTGTGCAAATGGAAGAGTTTTGACAATCTTTTCTGGATACTGAGTTTAGTGGTCAGTTTTGATTTCTGATAGGAGCTAAAGATGCACCCAAGGAAAAGCTACTACTGCATTTTGGCCAAACTGTTACATGAAGAAAACATCACTGGAGAGAGCTTTGAAGCCAGGTCTCTGATACCACAAATAATCATGTCATTGTAACTGATCCACCTTAAAATCACACATGTTCCCCACGCTCTGCTTCCCTTTGGCGGAACGTTATGTAAAACTCAGGTTTCTGGTGAGTTGGATGGACCTTCTTCTAATTTTCCATTTAAATTTTAGATTGGCCCGAAATTGGTCTTTTTCTGTTTGGCATCAGTTCTTAAATGGAATCTTCTTTCTCTCTGTTTTTATTTCTTTGCTATATGTAAAGCCAGTATCATATATATCCTCCTCAGCTTTGTTATTACTAGGCTAGACAAGCCTTGTACACCTGGAGCATACCTGTGTTTTGAAATACAATAATGTACTCCCTAGAGGGAGCCCTGAACGTTTACATCTTTACCAGATCTATTGCATTGGTGGCTTGGAGTTGTCCATGCTGGCTGATTAAAGGATGACTTTCACTTCATCTGATGTTTCTGATGAAATTCCATATTACAGCCAGAGTTCTTTTTAATGTGCATTTAGTTTTGTTAAATTTCAAACTTTTTCCCCTAAGTTCTGCCTATGTAATATTCCAGACCTGTTCCAAACCATCAGTGCCTTCCAAATTTGCATCAGCTGCAGAGTTCATTAACACATCTACTTTGTGTCAAGGTAATCACAAAACATTTTTTTAACTCATTAGATTTGATCAGCCTTTGAACCAGCACCCTCTTTCCAATAACTTTCCCATTCAGCTGAGCTAAATATCTACTGTTTAGCTCATCTTATTGCTTTACCAATGCTCTATTAACTAACATTTACATGAGACTCTTTACCAAAACCCTAACCGAACTGCTAGTTCAATATATTTACTCACAGTCCCACATTCTACTTTTCAGGTTTTTTACCTTTAGGGTTCTCAGTTTTTCTTAAGACTGTATTCTACTTCTCGTGCATTAGCAACTGGAACTGGAGAAGAGTGAAAGGACAACAAAAGCATGCTCATCTGAAAAAAAAAAAAAGAAGAAAAAGGAAGTAATATTTATTGTTTCTTAAAAATTCTGAAAGTTTTTAGTACTTAAATATGAATGCTCAAAGTAGAACTGTAAAAATAAGGAATAAGGATAACAATAAAGGTAAGAAATGAAGACATGTAAATGTAAATATTAAATATAGAGTCACCTAGAAACTTCTCCAGTGTCTTTCCAAGCTCGCTGCCCTCTGGCAGCTTAAAGAATCTGTTCACATCCTCGTAGTCTTCAGTTTCAACTTTTTATTCAATTTTTCTGAGAAAAAACTGAACAGAAACCAACCCAGGACACAGTTAGTTTTGACATCTTATTTACTCAATAGTGAGACAACTTTCAAAGATAAAATATCTATTTTAGTTTTCCTTCTGAATAGTAAGCTTTGTGAGTTTTTTCCTACTTACCTCCTTTCCTGTTTGCAAGCTGCATCCATTACTGCCACAAAGAAGGTTTATCTCATGAGCAAAGAATCAACACTTGTGTCTTTACCTACAAAGGGAAATAAAGGGGAATTTTTTTCTATCCTTTTCCATCAACTGTGGAATCAGCAAATGGACCTTACTTTGTTTTATTACAAAATCAAACACATTTAGAATTCTATACTTAACATTAGTTTACATTTTAAGTCAGTTACTCTGGTAACTTTTTTTTTATATTTGAAAAGCATCTCTAAGTTGCAAAGTTCCTGATATAACTGTTAAAATGAAGCCTATCTGTTCGTAAGCAAGTAAAACCAGATAATTGCAATATAAGCAAAATGTCAGCCACTTTCTCCTGCCCTGCAATAAATAGCAAGTGCTTGGATCTGCACATGCATCAAAGAAACAAACATACATGGATTGAAGTGAATGCAATATAAAGAGTAATATGACACATAGTTCAGATTAAACAAAGATGCTGCTGTGGTACAGTGTTGTCTCTACTACTTTGACTGCTATAGAAAGAAAAACACTTGTTTAAGAGGAAAAGGTGCTGTATGCCAGAAAACTGCAAAGCCTTCCTGCTCTTCCTTTGCAAGCAGGTGGTCTTATGTCTGCCACTAGGTCTATACATAAAACATACCATAAATTTTTCTGTAGTTAGATGTTGTTGCTTCAGCAAAACTAACATTCGTAACACACTACATCAGGTCCAACTGAATCACTTTATCTCCTAGTAGAAATAGCCTGATATGGGAGCATACCCTGCATTCTGGATCACCATTGCTAAAGCTTTCCTAATATCTTATCTATTTGCCTCATTATAAAATTGTGAAATGTCAAGTGTTCTCTGGAGCTCTGTGGACTGAGTTACAGTCTGGATTAGAGCCTTAATCCAGAAGAAGATAAGTAGTCTCATCGCAACTCTGTTTAGGACAGTGTGAGATTGAGGCCTTTGTTTCAGACCTCCCATAAAACATGAAAATAATAGAACAGTTTTTTCTGCAAAGGTCCTTGAATCCCCAGAACTTTCTGCATGATCCCCAGGGTAAGCATCACACCTCCTCCCCGCTGTGATGTTCCAGAAGTTGTTGTGTCTGTCAGCCCTAAATATTCGGGCTGAGCTGGAGCAGTTAAGGCTCACAGTCTTTTTTCAGTGTTTGTGAGTCAGCCAAGGTGGCAACTTAGTACCTGCTCCAAAAAGCCAACTGGTCAGCTACAGCGCCTGTATATTGACAAACCAGAGTACTGTGGCCTCCTAAAGACCAAATCACACTCTTAACAGTGATCAGGAATATTTGATTAGTTGTAAACTTGAGTTCACAAAAACAGTTAATGGTAGATATTGGTAATACTAAACCTATTTTCGTTTCTTCATCTTTCAGCAGAGACTTCCCATTGCAGTGCATTGCAATATGGGAAATAAAAATAATTCCTCCATCAACACAGCTGCATAAATATGTCAGAGCCACTCTGAACAGGAAAAATTGCTAATCAGCTCACGTTATAAAAACTAAATATTGGACCAAAACACTGAACGCTTTGCAGAGTTTTCACTTTATTTCACAAAGAGATTAACTGGATTCAAGGTGGGCTTGCAGACAGGCTATTGTAAATTGGACCAGAAATCATCAGCCACCTACAGTCTGAATTTGACCCCATTATATTAAACAAAGAGCCCTGAGAAATAATTGAGCTGGGAGCTGCACAACAGCCTAAACCCCTGCTGGCTGACAGTGTCCAGCAGAGAACAAATGAACCCCCTACTAATGGTAGTCAACAGCTTCTTCAGAGGACTGAACTTATCAACCTCTAAAGAAAAAACAATATTCTGCCTGGTCCTTAAACAACCAACATGATGTAGAAATGTGGCCAAATTCTCAGCTACTGCACATTGTTACAGCTCTTCTGAAATCAAAAGATCGATGAGAATTTAGATCAAGATCTTGTCAACTTCTCCTTGCCAGACTGAGCATGTGAAAAGAGTAACAAACAAGCTCCGACATTATTCAACACATAGGACCCTGCTTACTTGTGTAGGCATTATAGATGCATGATCTCTCGGTAGTCTGGGTGCAAAGACAGAGTCCCCAGAAGCACTGATGCACGATTATCATACATTATCATGCACACGGGTTGACTGAACAGGTGTGCTCCTCCCAGGTAAACATGGTACATCTCTAATGTGCCCATAGCTCATCAGCGAACACTGTCACAGGCTCTGAATTCAGTGCTTCCCCAGTGACGGCAGCTGTCTGAGCAATGGAGGCAGGATCAGGTTTTTTCACTTTTACATTTTTAACATAGTGGAGCATTAAGTAGCTCCTGCTCTAGAATAAATTGTGTGGATCCAGTGCTATGGGTTTGCAGGCATAATAAGGAGTACCGTGAATCTACAAATATAAAAGTGTTGATGGCTTTCTGGCAGTGGCCACTGCTATCAGCTATGGCTGGTGACATTCATGCTGCAAGTTAGTGGAATAAAAACAAGCTTCCTACCTCAATTAGTTGGGATACAAAGCCCAGCTGCTATGTGGAGAAGAGAGGATTAAATAAACCACTCCCACTTAAACTCCCCAGCACACTGTGATTTCTCTCTGAACCACGGCACCTTTCAAGAAAATGCTTCCTTCTTTTGCAGAAGTCAAAAGAGCAGGTAATTAAACCAGAACCCGAAGGTGCTGCCCTATGCCAGGCCTGATCCTGCTGTTCCTGTGGTGCTCAGGCACCTGCAGCATGACAGATAGGGAGGCCTGTGTGGCACTGCTCCCTACCGAGCTGTTGGTTCAGGAGGGGGCAAACCCGGTCTGTCTAGTCAGATGCCATGGAGGGGCATGTCCTCTTTTCCCACCTGAAGCAGTTTCAAGCTTCACTCCTTCCTCCACAGGTCCTTGAGCTGTAGGGCTTCTCCTCAGCAGAGTGTTATACTGGGGAAGGGGGTGGCCAGCACAGAAATCTTAGCTGATCTGTAAAAAGAGCTTGTATGTGCTGGGAGAGTCTTGCATTTTGTGAGAAACTCTTTTTGTATTTCAAGTTTAATGGTGAAAATTTTTCCCTTGACGAATTGATCAGTTAAGGTCTTCTCAGGTTCTTCCAAATGCCCTTCTGAGTACAGGACTTGCGGTGTAGGTCTGAATTTCAGCACAGTCTGACGCAGAGACAGTATATCATCTGCAGTGTGCACATAGAGTACACCGATAATTCTGGTACCACATAGCAGGTCAGTCTGATTAGGACTCTTTTGCCATACACTGTGTTTTATCTTTTTTCTGCAACTGATCAGGGAATCTCAGAAGTAATTAAATCTCTTGATGTACTTAGACAGCTTGTGGAATAAGTGTTAGAATATTAGAGACACTGAACTTGTTCATTTGATTTCATCTCTGTAACCTGAGCTCCAATTTAGTGCTGTATCTTCTACCCTCTTGAAGATTAATTACTGCACCAGTTAGCAAGTCATCTCACCTTCTTTCATTTATGAAGAGTGTAAGTCAGTAGAAATGTAACTCAGGTATTACTTGGCTTTGTACATGACCGGTGAAAATTCAGTTAAAGATTTAACAGTTAAATATGTTTAGCACTACAACACTCTTTTCTTAAAACCAACTCTAGGGCCAACTCAAGCATGGTCATGTTACAGGTGAAGGAATATGACTAACATTTAAAGTCTGCTTTCAGTTTATGTCATTATAGATACAGACATCTCCGTATAGACACAGGCACCCTCACTCCCAGCTCCCAATATCAGAGGAGTTTTCTAGATTTCATTTGTGTTAGGGAACAGCTGTTAATTCTTTAGACGTTTATTTTTAACATATCAGGGCATTACAGGAATGACAGTCTTAATGTTGACAGGAGCATCGCAGTTATTGCATGCGAGTCTCTCCTGGCTCTGCTGTGGTCTGATGACACAGCAGAGGGTGCATGAGCAGCTCTGAGCTACAGGGTACCAGAGCATCCTGTTCACAGATACCTCTGCTCTGGACCCTTCATCTGTCTAAATAAGATGAGGTACACAGAGAACTTAATGAGACTCCATGTTCTGGTACCTCTGCCATGAGGAGGCTCCAGTGCACGGCGACCAGCTGGCAGCAGGTTCATGCTTCTGCCAGAAACACAATTCTGGCAGTGAAAAAAAGCACAATAATTGAAAACATAACGAGGTAGAGATATAGAAAAGCAAAGCAGTACAGACCACTCTCAGTCTAAGAATGACGTATTCAAGAGGCTTTAGCTTGCTGGAGAGTAACTTCTTTGAAAAGTTAGTGGCCAGAAGAATATTAATTTTCATTTCTCAGACACTCAGCCAAGCATATTTTCCTGTCAAAATGAAATCAATTAATTCCCATCCATTTTCAGAAGTCCATAATAGGTGCAAATCTAGCCTTAACACAGCTGAGGTTTAAGACAGTCTTGGCTAATGTATTTAAATCCAGCAAACCCAAGCACTAGTCACATACAGAAAGGCTCAGAAGGTGTTATGTGCTAGCCCAGGCAAACCTAAGTCTGCATCACCAGCTTCCCTGAGGTCCTTCCTTGCTCCCAAGAGGGAGGTCCTTTCCTTGCTCCCAAGAGTAAAGCTAGCTTGTAGACAACCACTCCTTGTAATCTTGATGCTTATCACATTACACATAATACAAAAAAAACCCTCCAAAACTGTGCTTCCTTATGTGCTGAAACCTGCCCCAGCCCTGGTGGGCACTTGTTTTGCCAATGAAACACTTACCCATCCCTACAATCGCTGTAGTTCTTAGCATTACTCTTAATATTGTCATTGCTTCTTGCAGTGCCCACTACATTGTTGTCCTACATAATGGCATCAACGTTCCCATCCTTGGTATCTGAAATACGGTACTTACATAGTCTTTTCGCAATACAGACACCAGTGATTCTTTCCTAGAAGCCCTTGTTCCAGGAGGGCCAAAGGTGCTTCTCAATTTATGCCCTCAGGGTTAATGGATTTTTCCAAGGGATTTTTTCCCCCAGGATCCGATCTCTGCATTGTTGTCTCCGTACAGCTCCTAAAGGACTGCTTACAGCTCCACCAAGAACCCATAGCAGCTGCATCCAGGAATATTCTGAAGACTAGTATTTGTTTTCTTAGGTTTCTTTGAGGTTCCTTCAGTTATACACCCTAGAAATGCATCCAAGCACAAGCATTGCTGTCTGCTTTAGCAGGGCACCAGGTTGCCTGTTACAGACAACATGCAACAAGTCTTGCATTAATTCAGACATCCATCCCTTATCTTGACATCTGAAAATGGCACCTTCTGGCAGCTTCCCCTTTGGTATTGTCTTTCTTTTAAGGATGATGTATAGTGGCAATTTTGCTTTATCTGCTAAGACCACCAGCAAAGTGGCAATCCTGTTTTTTCATTGGCAGTATTTTTGATAAGTGATTTGGGCTTTTTTATTGCCCGGTAATATGATGTCTGAAAAACCCAATGCATGTCTGAAGAAAAAAAGGGATGTTTGATTTGTATTGCTTGCGTGCATTAGTAAACATCTGTGAATTTATATATTGCTGCACAGTGTTGAAATTCTACTATTTTTTCATATAGTTAAAACAGACTTTATCCCAGTGTTGTTTTACACCTAACATCTTGAGCCTGAGCATTACATCATTTATACATGCCAAAAATGCTGGTTTTGACTTTCAGTTCAGCAAGATCTGCGGCTGTGAAGAATTCTTAATTGTGATGGGAACCCTGAAAGGACCCCCTTCTAAAACTAACAAGAAATTTTTGTTAGAAATTTCCTAATCCGAATAATCCATTCTGAATTTCACTATTAGTAGAATCATATTTTTCTTCTTTCTATAAAACATATAGAAAACACAGTCATGAATCTACTAAGAATTTTTCATATTTCTCATACCATGATGCATAAGGTTTCCAAAGCATCTTCAAAAGGCAGGAATCTACTACTTGAAGTATTCAGTAGCAATGGTGATCGAGATGTTTTAAGAGACTAGGGAGAAAATTAAATACATATTATATATATAAACTATATTATATAGGCTAGGAGTAAATAAGCAGTAGAAAGGGTTCATTCTGTCCTCAGCTTTGAAGGAGCCAGTGGCTCAGGGCAGCTGCTTTAGCTGCTTTTGTTTGTCATCTTGAAGAGGAGAAGCAGGAGAGCAGCAGCTCTCAGAGCTTGTCCTCCCTGGGGTAGTGGTGGAGGCTAAGTAGGCAACATCGCTAGTGAATGGCTATACTGGAGCAGCTAAGGAAGATACCTGTCATTGCTTACCGTCTTAATAATGCACCTTCTTATTTCATCTTTTCTAACATCTGCCCATTACTGTAAATCTATGCTTTCAAATGAAAAGGAAATCCTGTAAAATAAATCTCATCGAATGACGAAACCGATAAAGCATTTGATTTTCCCAGTGCTGACATCCTTAAACCTGAAGTACAGACTTCTCCCCACTCAGTATCCAGCATCCTGGTGTATTCCTTCACAGTGCTAAGAGATAAAGAGACTAACAGGTTTTCCCTTTCGAATGTTATAGCCCAGTTTAGGAGCTGGAAACACAGAGATCTACGTGGAAGACCTGTCTTCCGGTGACCTACATGGCTCAGGAACACTTTCTGGTGTGAACAAATTTAGTGGGGAAAGTGCAGGAGTCTGTAGCTTGTTGGAATTACAGGAGTTTGTAGCTCTTGCACCATGTGAGGGTCATTCAGCTGCCTTCTTTCCAGAAGGCACCTATTTTGTGCTGTTACACAAAAAGCGACACTAAACACTTGCAGTAGAAGAGTGGTGGTGTACTGTGCTCTATGAAGCTTTGTGGACACAGCAATCCTCGCAATAAACAGCCTTGCTGGACACACGTGAAGTGGGTTATGACAGCAGGGTGCATAGCAGTAGATAAGTTAATTAAATATGTCTGTCTGCATGCGTGCCTTGTGGGTTTCCTGGGATGCGTGCCTGGTAATACACGGTGGGAGAGATACTGCTCTGGCCCGTGGCACAGGGCACGGGTGATTTGGAGCAGATCCACAGATGTGTCCTTGCAGTGCTAAAGCACCTCCTGGCTGCCTTGGGATCTGCACCAGGACAGCACAGGCTGTTCACTGGTAACAACCCACCGCACCTTCATTTCTCCCAGCTTCTTCATTGTATCCTTCCCTGTTGAAATGCCGGGTAGCTTCAGGTACCTTACTCATTAGTCAAAGACGATGAGCAAATGACCTTCCTTAATGGAAGAGTGCCAACAAAAACACAGGCAGCTGACAGCCTTACCCAGCCCACGTCTCTTGTTAGTCTGTCTACCCTGTTGCCGATGCAAACAAGCAAAAGCTGTTTTAAACACTTAGGGTATGCTGAAAAAGTCATCACGGAAGTGTTACAAAAGGTTTTTCCTTGTCAGTGAATCAGAAAAGATCTTTGAATTTTAAATCCCTAAAGGTTGGGAAATTATCTTTCTGAATTTATATATAATGGTACATGATGATCTAGAGGCATCGATAAATTTAAGCTTTAGCTAAAAGAAGCTTTTACCTGCCATCATCAGATGTTGTTATGCCACATGATCTCCTCTGGTCTGCAGTGTTCTCCTGAGCTGAGGCAGAGAAGGTGATTCAATTCTTCCTTTTCCTAAAGAAAGAAAAAAGAAAACCACAACCCCCCACAGTCCAGAACTACATCCTTGCCCCTCCCCAGCCTAACAGCTCCTTTGCTTCTTGCTTTGGTGCAAGGCTGGCTAGTGATATTTTCCTCCCCAGGCTAAAAGAATTGATACAGTCTCATCTGGTCTTTCTCATATCAATGCAAAGAGACAAACACTAGTTACAGGGCCAAGTAGAAATCCGTGTTTGGCCACCATATAAGTTGTCCATGTTTCTTTGTCCACGGCTTCATCCTTCAGGACCGTTGCTCCCCGGGTGATTTTTCAGAGCTTACATCTCTGAGATTGTTCTACCAGATGTCTTCTTACAGTGTCTTTCACTGGAATTTGTGACCCAAAAGACACTACTACAGTCTTGACCTATTTTTTTGGACCAGTAGGAGGACCTCTGCCAGAAAAATAATCTTGATAAATACTTTTTATCTTCTGGATTTTTATTCCAGTAAAGAATTGAAAAATCTGAAATGCCTGATTTTCCATAAAATGGAAATTCTGGCCTCCCACTGACACTCTAAATGAGCATTAAGACTCACCTTCCTATCAGCAAAGCAGCCTCTGATTTTTCTATTTAAATGTGTCATTTAGTGTCACTTATATGCTGATAATAATCAGAAGGTATCTGCATTAGGCATGAGCACACCTGCCTTTTTGGGAAGTTTGTACTTTGATACGGATCCAAACTTTGCACCTTAGGCCCACAGCTGATGGATGTGAGCAGGTTTTAGAAAATAAAGCGTGCCATGATGATAAACATTGAATTAAATTATCCTGGAAATTGCAGCAGCGATGACTTCAGCTCATTTAGAGACGTGAGGTTCTCAAGTATAGACAAAAGCCAACACTGGAGGAAGTCGTCCAGCCTACTAGAGCTGAGTAAAGGCAGAGTGCTTGCTGGGGTCACAGCCCCGGAGCTGAGGTCATTGGGAAAGCAGATTTTACTAATGGTGTTACACCCCTGCCAGCCTGCACGTCTGACATAGAGGTGAGGTGGTAGCCAAGCCGCCTAGTACGGTAAAAGCAGAGGCTAGTAGAGAGATGCAGAAGGGATGCTGCAAAAGCTGTGAATAGCAGATGATGTGGCTGGGTGGGGTCCTGTCCCACCCCAGCAGACAGGCGAGGCACCACTCTGAAAAGCTGGAATCACGCTGCAGGATACACCCTGCAAATGGCCGGTCCAATCCAATCCTTCAGGCAATAAGCCCATTTCCCCACGTTCAGGCTCAAATTCATCTGTATGTGGGAGAAAAGCGCTTGCCAGTTGCGGTGAAGGCTTTGCCATCAGGACTGCAGTAACGCTTGTATGGGAGTACTGGACTAGCATAGGGGAAGAGCTCCAGGACTCCACCTTACAATGGCAGTACTGTACATACGTGATAGGTCTTTAGGTGATTATGGTTGAAAACTATTTGTATTTTAATAAGGGAACAACTACATAAGTTGGCACAATGGAGTTTTGCCAGAAGTTGGAGCGACTAAAGGTCCTCAGAGCGTATGGCGTGCTTTGCCCCACTGCCAAAGCCCACGGGAATTAAATCGCTCAGCGCAGTTAACAGGTACAGTTGTGAAAGCTCTCGGGCGCCTTTTTTCCTGCAAACAAACATCCCCCCCCACTTAGGCAATGCAGCGTATGGTTGTTTTTATTATGGTTCTGTCACTTCACACAGTCTAGTTTATTTCAATAATAAAATATAGAAATATAATTAGCATCTTTGTTTTAAGGCACTGAGTTTTTAAATTACCACGTGTGACAACTGTTATGGCAGTGAAATCGTTAAATCATGTAAATGCTTAAACCATGTAGGCCTGGGAGATTATAGTTTCATTAGAGAAAAGGCTATAAGTTAGACCTAGGTAATTACCTTTCCCATTAATGCTCGAAAATTCTTTGCTCCACTGAGAAGTGATTGTGGTGCATCATGCCTTCTGTGCTTTTACATTCAAACTGCAGGAGCCTTTATTTCATCAGCACAAACTGCAAGGAAACAGCGGCAGCCTTCCAGGTGTACTTTGCAAATTGGGGTTTAAATGTGGAACACATCAAATTAAAATTCAATATTAATTATTTTGTCTTGCTAGGAGCCTGAGTAGTTTAAAGCAGCAAGGGTAATTGTCTAACTCATTGTATGTGTCTACAGCGAACTTATCATTATGTCAGCTTCCTAATAAAAGGTTATTATAGAAACAAAGATCCCAATTTTACATATGGTAGGCAAGGGAGAATTCGAAAGAGCTAGTCTCCAAGGTAGACTTGAGGTTCTTGACAAATGATGCCCATTGCTGTGATCAGATACTTAACAAGAATCTCGTTATTAACTAGGCCTGTACAGATAATTAGCACTTGAGCTTCAAATTTTAAATCTGGCTTGAGATGTATAATTTATCAAAGCCCTAGCTCGCTGTCAAAGTCCTATAATAAGGCAGTGTTATTGATGAATTGAGATTAAGAGCAGATTGAAGAGAAAATTAGGCCACTGGTTAGTCTGAAAGGTCTGATTTCAATATTTGCAGTACTAATTTGGTATTATTTGGTAAATGGATGTTGTCCCCAAGTGCTGCACAGTATAAAGAATAAACTGTACGTCATTATTCTAACAAAAAAAAGTATGTTTACTGTATGCTGAATTTTGCAGCACTAGCAGTCTGGTTAATAAGCTTCTTTACAGGATAAGTGTACCTGTTTTTATTGCATTAATTTATTATAACACATAGAAAATGCTGGGCTTTTAGTCAAGGTTAGAAAATGTAGCTTCTTTACATTAAAAATTACATTATATAAGACTAACGATGATCAAGTATGCCGATCCCTAATTTAGCTGATTCATTTATATTGAATTGTTTCAAGCATTCTTTACACCAGAACGCAGATAAGTACTATTTTGTATATTCAAGCTACATAAAGAGAGCAATCTTTTTTAATGATTGCCGGTAGCACTTTGCAAGTGGTTCCAAGAAAAAAATGAAAGAGGGACTGTATGCAATCTATCTCCAGTAAACTGCAGCTGCAAAGGTGTTAGATACACATTCACGCCCCTTAGTATGCTAAATCTTTTTGATACACATAATAAAATGACATTTAGGGCAATATCTGATTTCCAGAATTGTGTTGGGTAAAACGTGAGGTTGGGAGAAATCCCGTTTGTTTTTTCAGGGTTTAATTCTTAGCCCAAGCACACAGATCGTATCAGAAAGGCACTATGCTTTACCATATATCCTGTCAAATAATATCAAATGCAACCGTGTAGCATTGTATATATCTTATATATCCCATCGATATCCTCCAGCAAAACAATAATGTCAGTTGCTGCCTGTTTCCAGGAAACTTTGCACTGACAATCCCTTGTAACCCGTTGCTGGCAGCAGCTCCTTGCCTCTCAGTTTCCAGCTGTCCAGCGGGGGATGCCAAGTCACAGCAGGACTTGAGGAGTGTTTGTATTCAACTGTGGCACCGAGCTTTATGGAGATTTGCCTGTATATTGTGCACTTGCAGACAAGCGGGATTTCCAGGACCCAGCGGGGGCTCCCCGGTGTTTATGCTGAGGTGGTTAGCTAGTTGGCAAATTGCTTTGGGCCAGAAACGTGTGAGAGAGGAAATGTATTGCATTAGCTTTTCTATCAATAACGTCTTAACGCTGACTTATAACACAATGCTTTCATGCTGCTCCAGCCTCCTAATTTTAATTTTAGGATTGATTGAATTTTACGATCAGGCGTCTTTGGCGATATTGGAAAGAAAAGCCTTTCTTCCTTCCTTAGAAATAAGATGCTATTAAAAATATAAGCAACAAAATATAAACAACTTCAACCCCTCTAAGAAGTCCTTGACTAATACGTATTTACACTGATTTAGAAACATCTAATCCTTTTGATATGTACGTTGTTACAATTTTAAGACGACTAAAATAATTTTATTCTTTTAGATTTTATTCTGCTGTACATAGTGGAGTGTGCATTTTGCAGGACCACTTGAGTCTTGCAGGATTTGTATTAGATTTGTAAGAGATCCAGAAAAGGAGGGTACTGCAATTCGCAGCAGACAGATATGCCTAATTTATACTTTTGGGGGGGTTTCATTCAGTCACTTCCAAGTATTACTCACATATTACGGACCAACTCTGGATCTTGTTTACACCGAACGTACTTCTGCTGTGTATTAGTGCAGTTTGAGATTGGGAGACACTCCTGGTTGAATTAAGACTTACATCAGTGTAAGAGGTAAATCTGAGGAGCTTTAAGCGTCATTTAAGATAAAAGCAATCAATAAGCTACAGTTTAACTTTATTTAGACAAATAATTTAGAAGTATTTTGTATCTTTAAATGACATTGTCAAGGGTACTCAAAGCTAAAAAATATTTAGATATTTCAGAATTTAGGAGAAAAATGAATATGTACATGCCAAACAGGAAGCATGGGGCACATAACAAGGCTCTGTCAATTTAGGACACTTTGGAACTCCTCCGATAAGGCTGCTTTCTAATAAGCTTAGCTACCCAGTCGCCCGACTCTGAAGTCCTTTCACATGAAACGTTCCTGCAGCTTGTAAGGGGAGCTGCGCACACAAAAGATCGGCAGTAGAACGCATGTTTCTATATTTAATTGTATTTGTATAGCAAATGTAATAATGATATAACACTTTTTTGTGAATTGAGGTAGGAATAACAGCTACCAGTGATCACCGTGCAAAAGAAAAGAATGGAAATGCTTATTATACAATACCAGGCATCTTACACCGCCTTATTAGAAACAAATGGGGTCGGTACTCAGGTGGTTTGTACAGTCATTCCTACATTCCTTTTTAAGCGATACAGTAGTGCTGGCGTAAATGACCACATGTGTGCTATATGAACAACACCACAGAAGAGAAGCAGGCTTGAGTATTCCTATTGATATAATTACAAATAGCGACTACTTAGTGCAGTGCAAGATAATAAAACAGGATTTTGCCAAGATAAATTCCTTCAGCGAGCCCAGATCCATTCCAATGCTGTGGATACTATTGTCATCTGCAAGCTTTCAATGAGCTGACTTATAAAATTCCAGGAGGGGGATTTCCTGCACTTAGATACCGCTAGAAGAAAGGCAAAGTTGTGCCTCACCTCAGTACGTTCCCCCACCGGGAATGTAAAAATATTAACTTGGCGTTACTAGTTCAGAACCGGGGTACAAGAGCAGAGGCTGGACTGCTGCACTACGGGAAGGGCAGGCACACACCTGGCAAAGGGAAACTTTTTTAAGGAGGAACCTGAACGCTCTCGGCTGCCTATTTCGGCGTGGCTCGCGCCTGGGACTCTCCCCGCCGCAGCCCGGCTCCTGCCCGCGGCGGGCGGAGCGGCCCCGGCCCCGGCCCCGGCGGCCCCCGGCGCCCTTGCGGCCAGCCGCCGAGAGGGGGCTCCCGCGCACCGCGGAACCGCCCGGCCGGGCGGCGGGCCGGGGCCGTGGGCCGGGATGGGGCCGCAGCGCGGCCGGGGCAGGGGCGCGGGGGCCGACGGCCCCGGCCGCAGCAGCGGCTTCTGGCTGCGTGCGGCTGCTTGCAGCGGGCTTTGTATTTTGTTTACAACAGGCGCCGCTTTCTCCCCTTTTCAAAGCAGCGCGATGCCGGGAGCGCCGGGTTTTTGTCTTTTTCTGGGAAAAGAGCGAGAGCAGCCACTTGGGAGGGAGGGTGGCTTTGGTCTGAGGCAGGCTGGCGACACAAACTTCGGTAAAATAAAACATTCCAGATACAGAACGAGGTAAAATAATGCACGGCTTTCACTTCGCGCGTCAAAGCCTTCCTCTTTCCGTTTGGATTAACCAGCTATTTCCAATAGACCTAACACTGGTACTTCAGTATTCAGGCAACAGAAAGCAGAAAAACTCATTTTGTTATAGGTGATAGTAAATAATAGTGCCATTTTGTTACATCAACGAGATGTTTCAAATTAGTTAATTTTTTAAATGTATGCAGAGTTTGGGTGTTTTTTGGGGTTGTGGGGTTTTTTTTTTTTGGTGGGTTTTTTTTTTTTTTTTTTTTTTGATTAAATGATTCAGGAAGACAACTGTCCGGAAAGCTTAGGGCATTTTCCAACCAGAATACAGCTCTATAGTCTGTGACAATGTACAGTGGTTGATGAGTTAGTTCTAGAGGCTTCTGAATTTTAATGATGTTGGAGATGATATGTGTGTCCTTCAGCTTGTTAGAGTGACACTAGCACTCCATAAATCATAATACCTGTGTATTGTAAAATCAATACAAAGTGCTATCTCAGCGCTAAACCTTAATAAGTTTTTCAGTGCTCTAACAGCTTAAACTTTGCTGTAATGCCATTGGACCTGCAGGTTAGGATCAGAGCATGCTTAATTTGTTTTGTAATAGAGACTTTTCTTTAATGAAGGACCGATTAGTAAAGCTTTGGTTGCCACTCTGGTGATCAGTTGGCAGAACAGCCTCTGCAATTAAACTCGTGTATCTCTGTCCTGAAGCAAAAAAGCAGGCTTAAACAGTCAATAAATGTTAATCCAGTCAGAACCTGTCTGTGCCTTTGAAGGCTGCCCATGAGGGTTTTTTTTCAAATCACATTTTTTTCATCTTGTTTTAAATATGGAGGTCCCTATAGAGCCGGTACGTAGCATACAAGGCCTCCCACTGCTCTGTAATAAGATCTGGCATACTAACAGCATTCCGCACTGATCTGTCATCTTTAGGTTTGTTTGTCCCTCCCCATCCCCACATACCTATCTGTATAGTTACTGGTTACGCAAAAAAACAATCGTCGCATTTACCTTTCATACACATGAGAGTAAAAGGCTGCTTTAAAAATCTTTGTACAAACCATGTTACTATGGGCACATGCTATTTTTATTATTTACAATATCTCCCCTAAACTTTTTTCCATTATTATTTGTTTCTTTGTGGGGTGATACCTGGGGGAGGAAGTTTACGTTTATACATAAACTGCAAAGCATACATGGGAAGTGTGGAGCTGCCAAACCACTGTCCTTAAAGCGAGCAAAAAGAAAAGCTGAACCTTATCTAGATTGTTGTTGCTCTCTCTAGGATATGCTTCTCATGAAATGCTGCCAGATATTTATCTAATTCTATTTTTCCATTCTTGTCTGCTTGCTTTCTTTTCCTATGAACAGGATGAAAAAAGCAAGTCGATAACTGAAAGCAGAGGGAGGGTTAGCAGAAAGTTGGCTGATAGAGTTGGGAGGGAAACATGGGTAAAAGAAAGAGGCAATTCCCAATCTTTAAATGCTTTCCATTTGGGGAAACACAGCCTTTGCTATGAACTTCATTTTCTTCTATTTCCTAGCCTATTTTCTATCTATCCGTTTAGCTGCATGCATAGCTGTACATAAAGTATTAACATACAGGGGAGAGTGCATTAAATTTAGCCTAATCATAACTGGCATCCCCTTTATGTTGCTTTGTAGAATTTAGCTTCTGCTCTTCATCGGGAGACTGAGAGCTTCAGATAAAAAGATGAAGAGACTTGTATGAGTCACTGGATTGGAAATGAAAATTTCCTGCTGGAGAGAAAAAAGAGAGGAAAGAGGGATACCGGTCTCTTTTTACAAAGGGCCAAATTCATCACTAGCACAATGCCCTGACTTCCCTGGAGTCACTCTGCTCCCTGCCAGCATGACCTGGCAGGATTCGGAGGACACAAACTGACGAGGGAAATTCATGATGGCCCTCTGGACAGCGCAACCAGGCAAGATTTCAGCCAAGAGTACCAACACTGTGATGGGATGTTCTCTGCTATGTCCTGTTGGCTGTCAGCATAGTACAAACCACCAAGCTGGCTTCAGTTTAAGATGTGCCGGGGAACTAATAGCTAAGTGTAGCACTGTAGGTGTTATTAACTACATTCTTATTACTTATAGATATGAATATATACATATATCCTCCATATTCGCTTGTTTGAAATAATTGAGTTCTGATGAAGAATATTATGAGATTTTTAAAATACAAATATATACGTTTTAAAAACTATCCCTCTTCCTTCCAGCTTTTTCAAGCCCTGACCTGCTGCGAGACCAGTCACAGGTAGTGACAGAAATTGTGGTGTAACTATCCGGTGTACGTCAGGTTGGGTCAGGTTCAGCCTGAGACATACATTTAATGATAATTTGAAGCTGAGGTGCAATAAGGGATATATTTTGTCCTAGCGTTTGCTGTGTTTCCCTTTTCTTTATGCCAGATTCTATCGTAGGTTTTGATCATTTAATTCAGGCTAGTTTATGATACAGGTATTTGCCCTGACTTACCTCTTATGTGACCTCCGATTTCAGCCCTCTGTATTTCCTCTAGTAGCCAGCATTATGCAGCCAAGATCTAGCTTGATTTTTATCTTCCTTCACTGGAAGCAGACTTTGCAGTGAAGTCACTGGCAGCAGACTTTGGGTGCCTGTTCAGTCAGGTTGCACACAACCTTGCAGAAATACAGAAATCACAACTGCAGTCTGCAGGTTTTGATTCATTAAAAACATGAGCAGGGCCTGGGAAGGGAGGAAAGAGGAGTCAGGCAGTGTCTTTCAGATAAAATAGAACAAACAAAGGATTCCCCAAACAGGCAAAGGAGAGCTTTAAATATTGGGAAGTGCTTACTCAGCGCATGGAGCTGTGGAGGCCACACAGTCCTAGGCAATGACAGCACAATAGCATGGATAATGATGGCCTGGAAGTCCTACTGATCCACAAAGACATTCATAATTTATGTTCCTGAATGATAATACACTAATTGTTGCATTTTAAAATCTTTTTTCAAGTGGGATGTGATGAGAAAGCGTTTACATTCTTTTCATTTTCCAACATTCTACCACAAAGATCTAGGCCACATGTTCCTGACTACGCCTGGTTAGTCATGTAGTTTAGTCAGCCCATCCCCAAATTTAAGAAAACGGGACTTGAACCTGCAGGCTGTTGAGTACTGCCGAAAGGGAATCAAAGGGAGCGAACAGCTCTTCAAGCAAAATGGTACACGAGATGTTTACTATCACAGAAGACCTGGTAAACCATAAAGAAATGCATACAGCATTCAAAGAGGGAGAATGCCTTCATGCTCACGAGGTCCCTAATAAGACAGGAAAAAGTGAGCATGGGGATGGGCAGAGACTAGCTGTGGCCAGGGATGTTGACCTGGGGCTGTTGACTCACAGCTGTCTATAAAATCCCTCTAGATGTTCTCCAATGTATCTGCTCACCTAGTCCTGCATCGTATTTAAGTGTGAACTAACCTTGTAAGAAACTGAAGCTCAGATGAGGAGAACCAATGTTGGTTTCTTAGCTTGGGTCACTGAAAATGGCTTCTGACCACACAGTTGCAAAGCCGGCTGTGTAGGGTCAGTGGAAAGCAGCAGGATTAGGGAATGGTGCATACCCTATCTGCTCAACAAATTCAGTTTATTTATTTAAAAAAAAAAAAACAGTGTGGTTACTGGGCCAGCATTTCCTTCTGGAGGACTAGAGTTGTTTGTGTAAAGGTGAGTTGTCTATACAAGCTGGGACTGGCGTGGGAATGTGGGTTTGGAAGGGAGACACCGAGCACTAGGTTTTGTTTGCTTTCCACTAGGTGCTAGCACTTGCTGAACAACAACTGCATGATCACAGCCAGAGCATAACAATTATTGCAAACGGAGAAAAATCAGAAAATTTAAACAGGTCCTCAAGGTGACAAATGGAATTCAGTTTGTGCCTGGATCAGCACGTGTGAGTCCCCTACGACCCCTTCATGCGCTTTCCCGCTTGCACACTGTTGGGATGCCCATGAGCGTAGGTCAAAGTCACACCAGCTATTCAGAGTGAGTGCTACCTCAGCAGCAGGGGTGAAAAGAAATTTGGAGTAATCCTTACGTGAGCCACAGTGGTCTAGGCGGGCTCTGTAATAGTGAGACACTCAAAGACTGTCCCAGAAATTTAGGAGCCTTTGCCTGTTGTTTCAGTGGACTCCCAGGGCCAACCTAGGGTGGCTGCAGGAGGTGAAACTTTAAGTAGACTACGGCCTTATAAAATATCAGCAGACACATACTTGAAAGCCTAATGATCAGTTTAGCTTGGCTTAATTGGGTTTATGTGTTCAAGGATATCCTGGCAGCTACTCTTGGAGAAAATTAACACTGGAACAAAATTCTGCTGATCTGATGGAGAGCCTGAGCCTACCTCTGCATGAGAGACGGCTCTCTTAGCTGACTCCTTGTACTCAGGGAGGTGGGCTCACCCCAAATCTCTCACTTGTTCATCAGCCATCAGCTCTTTTTTTGGGGTGGTAGCAAAGCTCTGTGCTCAGTAAGCTGGTGAGTTGGCTCAGTGCTGCTTACTCACTCGCTTTCTCTCCCTTTCAAATCTCATTGCAAAAATGAGTCCATGATGAATAGATTTTTGAATTGGCTTATAATTGGTTATTCTACTCTATAATATTAATTTTC
Organism: Phoenicopterus ruber ruber; assembly: GCA_009819775.1. Taxonomy (NCBI): domain Eukaryota; kingdom Metazoa; phylum Chordata; class Aves; order Phoenicopteriformes; family Phoenicopteridae; genus Phoenicopterus; species Phoenicopterus ruber. The sequence goes on along the minus strand of CM020220.1, from coordinate 19,123,295 downwards.
ATCTTCAACTGTTCATTGATTGAAGAACACTGGATGTGGATTGTTAGTTTTCTTTGTGACACTTATATTGAAGAATGATTTGGAGAATATGTTAGTGCATATTGATGACATTTTCCATCTTCTATGTATTTTTAGCGTATTTCTCTTATTCACTTCCTTGGAAGAAGCAATGCTAGCTTCTGCGTCTTCTATTTTTTACCTATCTTTTTTTAATAATCAACTGGTATTAACTGTTAAAAATGCTAAATAAAAAAAAAAATCAAAACACGCAACAAAATTTAACCACATTAAAATGAGGAAGACTCCCCTGAAGAAAAAAAGAGTCAAGATCTGCCATCTTACCAGTCTTTCTGATTTCCTTTCAAATACTTCCACTTCTCTCTCCGTGTTGCAGTGTTTGCAGATACACATTAGTGTCCTGGTTTTTTGGGCCTTTCTACAGACCACGGTGAAGCTGAAAGAGAAGCATTTGCAATAAGATTATTAATGCCACTCAGTTCACTTCAAAATTTGTGGATATAGGTGGCTTATGTGAACACTGTTGAAGTAATGCACTGTGCTTATCCATAATATGGACATTTAATAAACAGTGGTTTACCACCCACGACTGGAAAAGATCCTTCAGTTTGATCTGTGGCACAAGCCTAGGAAAGGCTGATGTTGCCACCGCGATGTGCAAGGTAGAGGAGGACACTGATGGCTTCTCCACCTGAGCGTTTAGTGGCCCGGACACTCCTGCAGCCTGAGGGGGACACCCTAATCCTCCCTTTGGCACAGCTGTTCCAAGGGCTCCAGGGACTATTTGAATACCAGTGCCCTCATGTGAGCTGCTTTTGTGGGGCCTTGTTCTGTCAAAGCTGCTTGATGTCTTTCGTGGAGTCAGGATCACACCCTGTGAAATAAGTTAATCATGCAAGTGCAACAACCTGCTTTCAAACTTCCCTTGAGATGATTTGATTTAAAAGAAAAAAGTGTCACAGGGCTGTATGCTTCTCACCTGAAACCTTCATACTTTTAACAATTAACTTGCTGCAAGAGCCTGCCAAAGAATGTAACTAGGGTCATTTAAAAATTGGTTTATTTTATTATTGTCTTCCAAGAAGTGGCAAAACTAATTTTAATGAAAATTTGTGTTTAGGAAACAATCAACAAACCACACACATAATCACATGCGCAGCTCGACTTGCTGCTGGGGTGAACCATGGCATGCCAAGTTTCAGCCTGAAGCTAATTTTTTACAGCCAAGTTATAAAGCCCTGAAAAGGGGGTTTTATTGTGGAAATGCTGACAGAACCATAGTGGTGCTACTGGCTGCCTCTCTAATTAGTCTAAAGAATGGAAAGTTATATTTTGCAATATGTGGTAAGCACTATTGTCCTGATGTTGCTGGCTTATGCCAGAACTACAGGCTTAATTTGGTGCTACGTATTCTATTACAAGTTTGAAAAGGCGAGTTTGACTCTTTCACTGTCGTGAAATGTTAGCACTTTCAGACGGCAACCTTGATTTGTACTTTCAATTATATAAATATTAAAAGGTGCAGTTTGGATTTGGTTTTGGTGACAGTAGCAGATCCCTGCTGTGTTCACTCTACTTTGAAGAAGATGTGGAGTCCACATGGTGTTTCTTGCATGTTTTCCAGAGACTACTTTTAAATTCCTTCAATAAAAGTTACTTTTATTCCTGTTTAAGTGTTTTGTGGTAATGTTTACAGAGAAACATCCTGCCAGCAGACTAAAGTAAATAAAAGACAGGACACCAGTAACATAAAACACATCATTTTACTACTGTTCTCCCACCACCTGCACTCCCCCCCATCTCTGCCAGAGCTCCCCGCTTGTAATTCTGCCTCCCTGGTCTGGCTGCCACTGGTTTTGACTTTCACTGAGTATGCCGAATGTGGCAGGAGCCATTTACCCTGTTGCCCTGTCATTTTCTACTGCAGGGTTGCTGTAGTATCACTGTGATCAAGCAACTTCTGTATTTTATCATCTTTTCAGCAATAATTCATTATTTTTAAGCTAAGATGCTGTTACTGCGCATCCAATTGTAGTGCTTACCAGCTCTCATTGCAAGCCTGCACCCCGCTATGCCAGCTACCCTACAACCGGTAACAAAAGAGCAGTCCTTTCTCCAAAGGTAGGGCAAACATAAGGGAAATGGATAGCTGCAATTATAAGATTACACAGTCTTGTGACATACCAAGCATATCTTAAAAACATGCATAATTATACGAAAATGAGTCGACCCACTGATTTAAATAAGACAACTATGTGATTAAGTGCTGTGCTGTGCTTTCGTTTTGCTAATCTGTTTGTTTGGGTTTTTTTCTCCTAATACAATACCTATGGTGCCTTGAAAAATGTTACTCACTTACAGTTGCTATATAATTGCTGGTGCTGCTATTGTTAATATGCTGGGACTGGGCTCAGACCTGTGCATCAGGGGCAGGTTATAAGTAAGGTTCTAAACACCCCTATATACTTGTTTTAAACATGCTATTATTCCTTCAAGTGCCTACAAATCCTTATTAGTTATTATACTGTCAGAATACATTCTTATATTTACACCTGAAACCAAGCCGTTGCAATCCCTCTCTCCTTTCTGGATAAAACAGTGAATTCATAACAGTGCCTCCTGTTGTAGTCAGCATCATGCTATTTGGCACTACAAGGATTAATTGAGTGACAATAAGAAATTAATCTATTCTCTTTCTTCCAGTCCCTGCTTTCTACTCCCATCCATTTACAAGGAACGCCTTTGTCTGGTACTTGACAGTACCTGCAAAGGCTTCAACACGGAATTTAGTACATCTACTGAGATTACGCTGAAGGCAATGGTGGATTATTTTCTAAGTGCTAATCCTTAATGCAGAGATTTGTGCTTGTTCAGCAGAGCAAGGTCTCCATTTCCTTCCTCCTTTGTATTTTATTTGCTGCCACCTACGCAGGAGGCAACCTCTCAGGAACGACCCAACGGGCTGATGCATCGCGATTTGACTCAACCAGATCTGACCCAACAAGCAGTGCTCAGAATTAGATCACAGTCTCTGCGCGCATTAAGATCTACAACCTACAGTAGCTCCGTTAGTCTGTTGAGCAACCAGACTGGCTCTGATTGAAATTACCATTTTGATGTTCTGACCTTCAAACCTCTTAATAAAGCTGAAAATGACCTGTCTGCTTGTCCTTCTGGCTATGGGGAGGCAGAGTGGCACTGGCTGAGTGAGCCAATACAAGATTTAACTTAATCCATGCTCCTTCATGCTGCCACACATCAAGACAAGAAGAAAAAAGCAAAAGTTGAAGAGCCTGATCCTTATTTACAAACAGAGACTGCTCCCACTGCCACAAATGGGCCTTCTGCACCCCACAGAGGGTCAATAAGGGTCCTGCCAGTGCGTGGCTAAATGGGCAGACACACATCTCCTGCGTCAGCTCCAGTACCTGGGAACATTTAAAATCCACCACGAATCACATACTACAACATTCGCTCCAAATACTTTGCACTTAGATAAGCACATACAGATGCCTGCCCACTGCTGAATTATGAGCTCCTCTTCAGAGCTTGGAGGAGGAGGACGGGAAACGGAAAGAGTTTCTTCAAAGGAGGCGGTAATTGCAGCAAAGGGGAATAACTCTCTTCTGTCTTAATCTGAAGATCATATATAAAGTAGACGGAATGAGTGATACCTACTCCTAGGGCAGTTATACCCTATGAAACCTGGTGTGGAGAAGAACAGCACCTCATCTTTGAAAAATAAATTCTTCTTTAAGCGCTGTATTGCCATTTAATGTTAAGTAGTAGGTAAAAGCTACTAGTCTAGTGTAACCAAGACAGAATCCACTGAAATAAACTGGATTATTTTATATGTCTACATCGAGCTGAAATTTGGTTTTGCATTTCCAGACTAAATACAGGAAAAAACCGAAACAACAGCTTTCAAGGACAGTAGATCACAAGATTCTCTTTCAACCAAGAGATATAAAAGTAATTATGTCATGCTATATGCAAAACCCACTGAACCAAGCAACACCCATTTCCCTGCCAGACTTGCTCACAAAAATAAGTAGCCTTTCTGCATTAAACTACTCATCCCGAAATTCAGAGTAAAACGAGTAAACAATTAGCCAAGGTCTATTGTCAAAAAAAATAAACTGGAGAAATAATAAAAGCAAATTGAGAAGACTGGTAAAAGTAAAGATGAAATGCATAGATATATGAAAAAAAGGTTTTGTGTTGCATTATCCATGAAGCTGATAATTGGATCTTATTTATTAAACATTTTCATTATTAAAACTAAAATATATTGATGTTTTTCATGAGAATTGGCAAGTACTTTTATTGCTTTGTAAAATAGTATTGAATTGTACTCTATAAATCTAATCTGTATATAGATATTTATAAGCATGCATAATTAATTTTGAACCGTACCATTTTTTTTTCTTCTAGCAAAAAACAAATCTCACAAATTGCAGCCAACCTGGTTTTGTTAATATAAAAATCTGTAAATTGCAACTTAATGTGTTCTAAATAACTTTGATCTGGAATTCTCCTAAGAGCAGAACTCCGTGTGAGATTTCCAGTAATTCCTGATTTCAGCCATGTAGAAATACGCTATAAGCAGCTTTCCCATGCTATTTACTCTTCCAGATGAAAATAGTAAGAAGAATAATTAGCATTTTTATTATAGTATATTGTCAAAGCGGATGAAAGCATGATTAAATTAACACTGAAGAACCATCTGAAACATTTCAGTATATCAACAAACAGCTAATCAAACTCTTTTGAACATTAAGAGAGGACCTGGTTCTGTTTGATGCATTTCCAATGAAGATTCAGCTTCTTGTAGCTGACCACAGATAAACCCATGATGAAGACCTGGTAGGCGCATGTTCAGGCTTTCGACATTTGATGAAGTGTTACACACCACCATTTCCCTGGTAAAGCAGGAACTTCTGCATGGAAATAAAACAACCAGTGAACACAAATTCCCTTTAAGGGGTGCAGCATTTTGTTTGTCCCAGGTGCAAAGAGCACCACAGGTACAGACCCCAAAGGTGATATACAGCTGGAATTTGTGATAAGTTCAGTCACACCGCATCGATAACAGCCTCAGGGGAAGGGCTTTGTGCCAACGGACGCACCGTACCAGAAGGTACAACAGAAAGGAAGTGTCAGATTCCTACGCATCTCACAGTTGCCACTCTTCTCGCTGCCTACAACTACCTGGGCATGAACACGATGCCATCCTGCTTGTTTTGCACAAGCAGAAAGGCCAGCAGTGCTGTAAGGCCAGCCTGGGCATCTCCCCCACTCCTTTGCAGGGTCCCAATGAAGGGGCTCTGCATCACCTGGTGCTCCCGCACTGCAGCGGCACAGTATTTCTGTGCCTCCTGCCAGCGGGGCCAAAGCCTGCATCACAGCTGGGCTGCAACTTCACGTCATCTCTGACAGCACCTCTAGATAAGGTGTGTGTATTTTGGGTGGGAAACTGAAATAGGGGAAAAACAATGCATAGGGAGAGCACTAGATTCAATTGAGATGAGTAAGGCAGCAGGTCTCCTCCAGAAATGTACCTAGGGGACACTGGGGGAGGTGGCCAGGACGTCTCCAGCTCCAGCCCTCTGCAGCTTTGCCCCCGTGGCCTGCAAGCAACCAAACCAGCACTGTGTTGAGGCCAGCACAGAAATAAGATGCTTTTTAAAATGCTCTGATGCTTTGTTCTTGGAGATTTATTTTCTGTTTTCACTGATATCAATCACATATAGCAAGAGACTTTTGTAGACCCAAAATTAAAGCAAAGCGGAGCTGTTACATGCGTGGGGTTTTTTTTTTCCCCCTTGAAAAATTGTTTTATACCTGAAACTTCTCTCAGGAAGAGAGAGCATCATAAAAATTTTATGTGTATATTAGAATGTTAAAAGCACTGTAGTAACAAGCCCTGTGTTTTAAATAAAATATAAGTACTGAATCCTGTATTAGGAGTGGTATAGTGGAGCCTCGAAGGCTCACTCTAAAAATTAAGGACCACTAGCTCTAAACCCAAATAAAATCCAGGGAGTTAGAAATACCAGAGGGATTAATAGCAATAGCATTGCATACGCAACGAGCTCAAGTGATTATAGATGAGAGATTCACCCAAACACAAACTGGATTTGGGGACCAGCAGAGCAGTGGGGTAGACTAGACTCGATGGTGTTCTTATCGCTGAGTGAAGCAGGGGAGATGTTCTCCCATCACCTTCACAACACTTTGTATCAGATCCCTTCAGGATGGTCCAGCCTGTTCCCTGCAGGGGAAAAGGCAAAAATTGGTGCTAGCTGCCACACGCATTTCTCACTGGCACGGTATCACTCCAAAGCAAGGCCATAGGTTTTACTGGTGTTATTCTGGATTTGTACTTGTGTATCTGAGGTCAAAATTTGACATGAGTGAACCTCTAAGCGAGCTATGCATAGAAATATTAAGAATTGCTCTCTAGGCAAGTCTCACCAGTAATGTAAATTAGACCTGTAGCTGCACTATAGCTGGGAATTAAGCTCACTTTTTAAAACCAGACTGTATGTTGTCTAGTGTACTGGTATCTACAGCCTGACTCTCACAGCTTACCCTTCCTCTGTCATTTATCCCCTCTGCAAAAGTAGTGCTAAGTGGATCTAGAAGCACACCATTCTAATCTGACAGGCTTTTATCTCCATTTTATATTCTCTCTCCTCAAGCACAACCCACAAAAATTTTAGGGAGTCAGGATTACATGGAATACATATTTAGTGCTACACAACACCGCTTTTACTGAGTGATACGATAACTGTTCTAGCCCTTTGTTAATCAAGAGGCAAAGAACAACAAACAAAATATGCTTCAATAAGCAGAAAATTCATTACCCAAAAATGAGTAGGAAGAAGAAAATACTTAGCACTATGCTTTCCTTCTGTTCCTTTTGTTAAAATTTTAACGACGTTCCAAACGTCTAAAACATTTACGAAAAACATGGGAAGCTATAATCTGCATACTTTTGTTGTAGGGCTCTTTAACACATCTTCTAAGAAGTCCCAGAGATGTTAGCCAACCCATTATGTGTAATGAATCTTGGCATGAAACAACAGCACAGCAGCAGCTACACATGAAGCAGCCCATACCATAAATTATCTCAAATACAAACCAAATTCCCCTTGTTTATCATGTATATAAAGCACCAGTGTTCAAGATTCCCTCCAGAAGTGCTGGACTGTGTGTAATATTACTCATAGCATAACAAGGTCTAGTTCTGTCATTGCAATTGCTTCTTTCCTCAGATGATAAAGTGCAGACATGTCGCAATAGGAAGGCTGTCCAAAGAAATAAAAATATCAACAGGTTTAACAAAAAGTCTGGGACAACTGCGTGAAGAGGTGAATAAGTGCCACTGCAGATCTTTTTGAAGTATTTAATTAAGTCACCAAGGCTGACTGAAGTTCTTTGCTGGTGCAGCACAGTGCAGCCCTGCTAACCTCTATGCTGAGAATACGTTGATTAAGAGTAACTCAAGATCAGAATATAGCAGAGAATGTGCAAACCCCACCATTCTGCTTAGAAATATATTTCTATCACAAGCAATGCCACTTAGTGCCAACATTCAGCTGCCTGTGGTATCTCCGAGAAGGAATCCATACCTGTGTGTCTGGGACACCGCTAAATCTGGCTATGAAAATAGCCCATTTTAGCACAACCCTACCTGCTTCAGCTGTGCAGAAATCATCCCACCGAGGATTTAAGGGATGATCAAAATTTCTAGGTACCAGAATACAGACCTGGAAGCCATAGAAATGCAGAAGCAGAGAGGCTGATGAACAGGGAGCCCCTGCCTTGAGTCCCACAGGCATGTATTTTTCGGCAGGCAATGCTGACAAGGTGATCTGCTGGAAGTTTAGCTATGGTTTGTAAATGTATTTACTTAGAAATACAATGGAAACCTCATCCTGTATGTGTTGCATTTACACATCAAATATTATTGGTTTGGTGGGGCCTTTCTGATTTTATTTCCGCAATCCCGGTTTCTCTGCTCTTTAAACGGTATAACTGGAAAACTGTAGGCTTGGTGATTTTCCCTAATCACCTGAGGTACAAGGTTATGCAGGTGCAATCAAAATTGCATACTCTTCCCAACGTGATCTTGAGGTAGAGCTCATCCAGCTCAGGAAGGAGAGCTCCCTTCCCCAGGGATGAGGTGAAACCAATGTTATTTGGGAAACATACGGCCCTGCAATTATAACCTTTGCTGCCCCGAGGTGGTCAGAGTTTTACGCTTTGGATGCACATTACACTTTCAATGACTGAAGAGTCAACACCAGAGACTCTGGATGTGAAACCTGCCACCAGGCTAGGTGGCTCCTCTGGAAGTCAGTTGTACAGTACAAGGAAAATGGAAGCATTTCTTTATCAGGTTGGTTGAGAGAGAAAATCGTAATTAATTGAAAGCTCATGGAGATTTGCAATGTTGGAAACAATTCCCAGAGAGGAAGATATCAGTACATAGTCAGAAAAAAAAATGCTGAAAGGCATAGGCTATCTATTGAAGGTTTCTGCAACATATATCTGCCAGTAGTACCATAAAGTGTGTGAATTTGTGTTTTTCCTACAAGTAAATACAGTGGACCCTGTACATTGATATGTACGGAATATCCATCTCCTGGTATCTATCATCTGTTTACACACATACGTATATGACAACATCCTTTTCACTATTAGATGTAATTATATATTTTCTGAAAATAATTCTTTTGTTTGATCGTTGCCAACCATTAAAAATAATCCTATAGAGCAACAATGTATGAAGCAGAAGCAGCGAACAAGAACAGAGAAAATTTTCAATATTTCCACAAGACTCACGCCACTTGAGTATTTGATACCTCTTGTAGCTGAAAGATTCCACTACAATTTGTGCATAAGCCGTGTTACTTTTCTGTGGCAGGATTTGTACATAACAGCAAGTTTCTGGATCTTGTTAGCTCAGGGCAAAAAGTCATGCTTTGGAGCAGTTGCCCCAGCAGGAGGATAAAAGATGATGGTTGGTAATTACATCAGTTTTGCACTGTTGAGCAGATGTTCTTGCAGATAGATTTTGGCTGGCATTTACAGAGCATCGCTAGTGAATCTCATGATAGCGTTGGAGGAATGCTGCTACAAGTGGATGGAATGCTATGCTTGTAATAAAAAGATTATGAATAGAAGAAATAAATGAAAAGAGGAAATAAATGAAAAGTGTGCCAGCTAAACTACTTCAAAAACTGTTTTTTGTTTTTTCACAGAGTTATATTTAATCTTGAGTAACCTGAATGTGGGCCAGTGGATTTAGAACTAAGCTTAATAAGCTATACATGGTACCAGTTTTCAATATCCAGAGAGGACATAATAGGCTGCATAGGGCCAAAATTAGAGAAATGGAAGGATAACCAGGGCTGAAGGGGCAGCAAAGTAATAGAATGCTAAGAATACCCCTTACCTGCATATGACTGACAGCAGTTTGAAGAAAATTGGACAGCGACCAAAAATACAAGGTAAAATTTGTTAGAAAGAGAACCCAGCTCAACTCCTATGACTGACTTTATAGTGATAGATGCGATATAGTGGGGAAAAGGATTGCACTTACATCTTTATAGGCAATTCCAAATGTTTAAAAAATATTAACTAATTATTAACCAACATTATTCATCCTTGGGATGGAGGGGCATTATTTCCTTCACGATATGACTGGAAAATGACTTGCTTAAGCCCACACAGCAGATCAGCTGCAAAAATGTAGTTGTGGCTCAAGATGTCCCGCTCTCAACCCCGTGCTCAGCCTCTAGATAGGTTTCTGAATAGGTCCTCTTTCAAATGTTAAGCTCAACATAAAAGGTAGAATGGTGAAAATATGCCACAGTCTGGAAAATTCTCAGTATTTCTACCAAAACAAGCTCCTGAAGACTGAATGCATTTTTAAATCAGCCAATTCAATGTATAACCTTCTACAAAGTTTTGTACATTGAGTGATGGAAATATGATATCACAACTGGAGCTGGACTCCTGATTTGACCGTGCTGCGGGCTGCCAGCATGTCTGTTAATAGAAGGATTTATTGACAAGAACTGTTTTAAAAACAAGGCATTTACAATTAGATTAGAATCCATTCCCCTTATATTTACCTATGCATGGGAATGCTGACTTTCAAAATCCCCTCTTTCTTGCACTGGGTGAATGATACTAAAAAAAGCAACAAACCTGTCCCTGCTGGCAGGCGCCAGCTTGCAGAATTAGCTGTGGGCGCCCCGCTCGCCCCTTTCCCAGACAGGGCATCAGACACTGCACAAAGCGCCGGATGAAGTTTCCTGTGCAATGCCAAGGGTATTTGGAGTAATAAAAGAGACTACCTTGTTACCATATGCTTTGCTTTTAGATCTGTGTTCTAAGGGGGGAAATTTGCTCCAATAGCCAAATTACAATAAATTGGGGAGATTTCTTAAGGCATTTAGGGCTAGCGCATGCCTTGACTTTCGCATGCATCTCATGGCACCAGGAAGGCTGTGCAGTCTTGCTGTGAAATACTACTTCTCATAGATTTCTAAGCACCGTCTTGGAGGAAAGCAATCTGTAGTGTCCCTGCTCACAATGCATGTTTGCCCAAACAGCTGGAAGAACAGAGAAAGCCTTTTCTCTCAAGTTTATACTCACACAATAAACATTTTTTTTCTAATGTGTTTGACTCCTCCACCTAGGGCGTAATTTGCTCATTCTTAACAGCAAAGAGTATAGTTAGCCTTTGCAGATGGAAAACACGGAAAGGAATGCAGCAATTCACGTGCGTACTTCCTAATGCTGCTGTGGTTTTCTCATGGTCTCTCCTGTCCATTGGCAACGTGAGCTCATTCTGTCTTGCTTCCTTTGAACTCTCTTCAAGTGCACTGAAGTGCAACTGGTTTAGTGTTCCTGGGAATCTACAGTGTGAAAAGGAGGAAACACAGTTCAGGGGTAGCACTTTGGGTGCCATACGGAAAGGCACCCCAAAGAAACAAGGGAATAAAGAACCAAAAAGAAAAGAGGAGGATAAAGGGAAGGCTGAAGATACCTTGCTTTGAAAAGGTAAAACAAGATCACCTTGGTTACAAGGTGTGATCCACAGAAATATCGTAAGTGTGTTCATGACCTTTTTTGAAGAAACAGTGCTCGATATACCATACCATCGCCTATATTTGTAATAAATCAAATGACAGAAAAACAAATGTCACTTATTAGAACATTGAGGTTTACTGTTCAAGTGATTAACTGAGAATCATTTGTATGATTAAATGCTGGAAAATAATTTGCTTTCACTGTGAACCTATAGCATAGATCTCATTACACAGAAGTACTGCATATTAGTTGAAGCAAATTAACATTCAAAGACTTTCTAGAGTGGCTGCTAATCACAGGCTGTTAATTACTGTCATTACATTCGACTGCTGAGGAGACTAACTAAGGAATCATTCTCATGATCTTGGTATTTGAAAGTGATCTTCACCAATAAAAACATGTCAGACATACAGAAATTGCAAATTGCTGAATTTGCTGACGCAGTGGAAAATTCCGCTGACTATAAGTACCCATCTGGTGATAGATGCATTCTTGACACAGTTTCAGTGTTTGGACTTAGGAAATAATGAGTATCAATGTCCTAGCTAGGGAATATGCAAAGATGAAGGAGCCCTTTGTATCCTTAATTAAGGAAAGTAGTAGCAGAGCTCGTTCACAGATAAGTGACTGTACATAATAATCATGTATTTATGTGAGGGACTGTTATGCTATATTACTATAGCAGCAATTAGGTTTTCACAAAGTAGTTTTAATAAAAGGCATACTTACGTAATAAATAAACAACTAATTTCCATAGCAGATTAATTATACATGGCTTAAAATGGTCACCATGCTAAGTGAAACTTATAGATGCAGATTCTTACAAATGCAAATGTACAACTACATGCTTACGAGTGAACCCATTCTTTACTTGTAAATCAGGGATACACGCATGCATTTCAGGATGGATGCCTCTGTAAAAAGCAGCCTCGTATATGATTTTTGCATGAAAGAAAGATCCAAGCTTACTGTACTTGAGGGACTTGGTAGGCCAGCCTAGAAACAGTCTCACCAAGAGAGGAGAGGGCTCTCTTGAAAATGTCAGACCCTCGCTCAGAGACCTGTAACCCAAAGACATGAGAGATCTTTCCCATGGGGTCTTCTAGCATCTTCTTTTCTTAGCTTGGTCTTCAACTTACAGTAGAAAGAACAGGGAGGGGCTAGCTCTATTTCCATCTGTATGGGGGGGAAGCATTAACATGCTTTCTCTGATACAGAATAGACCTACAGAATTTAGAATTAATATATTGTCTATATAATTCTTTCACATAACTATAAATTATATTCAAAACATTGCGATGACATAGCAAAGCCAGATGCTGTACAAATATTACTATTTTGTAAAAGTATGGTTTGACTTGTTTTCCGTTCATGAATTATCTGTAAACAGTCAACCGTCTTCTTGAGTATATTCATTATTACAAGTGACTGTACTATAACATAAGGAAATAATTCTTGATTAGTTGCCTGTTCACAAAATAATTTGTTGCAGGTACTCTATATTCTAGTTGGCATGCTGTAAAAGCCAACAGGCTTTTCCAGACAGAAAAAAGGGTTACTGCTGTTCTCAGAAGACGATCACCTAGAGACAACATATTGAGAGAGTTTTGCATGCTACAAATGTTTAGGAGTTCAAAAACTCAATTATATTTCAAAGAAATGCAATCTCTTGTTGGGTGTTATCGGTAACCTTCACAGGAGGGGATACATTGAGAATAAAGGCTTACGAAAATGCATGCCAAAGCAGCATATAAATTCAGTAAGTCCTCCTTCGGAGTAAATTAATGTTCTGTATTGTCCATGCCCTGCTGATGGACAAATACAGATTAAAATCCAAAACCTACCTTTGAATGTGCACATGGAGCTCCTGTTGTGCCTTAGTTAAATAAACACTATTTATTTTCTGTAATTGATTGGCAATTTCTTCAAAGAGATGCTTTGAAATGATTCTTACTTTCCTGCCTACAAGGGAAACCCTCCACTTCATCCACAAATGGTGCTCCAGGACTCAAGGGGAGCTGAGCTTAAAAGCCGAGATGCCTAGCTATTTTGAGGTGGTGGTAGTGTTTTGGGGTTGTGGGGGTTTTTTTGTTTTGGTCCCCTGCCCCTATCCTCCATAGATTTGGAGCAATAGACAAATAGTAACTTTCAACTCATCTCAGTGGAGAAGGGTCAGGTGATATTGGCATGATTTGACATTGCACCTGAAGTACGTTATTATCTAGCAAATTAATGAAATTTGGGAGTTTACATGTTTTATGATAGTTCTAGTAGGCATTGTAAGCCTTGCTGCAGGACATAGGTAACTAGAACCCATCTTAGCCTGATACAAGCCAGTACAACTTAGTTACAGCCCATGAGGTAACTTTGAGTCGTGTGTCCAGTTTGGCCTGTAGAGATGACACTATCTATATTACCAAAATAAACTCACTAAAATTAAAAAAAGGGAGAGAACAAAAGATAGATATAGACTCTTTTTTTCAAATGCTTTATAAGCTGAGGATTAGCCATAACTACCTTAGTTCCTACTAAGGAAGTCTGAATTACCTGTCCTTGGCAGGCTATGCAAGGATGACAATGTCAACCCATTGTAATTATTATAGACCTGAACAACAGCTCTGAATTGTCAAACTTTTGGGGCTTATACCACAGCCACAGCACTACTTTGATTAAATAATCACAGAAAATACTCTGCAAAGTAATTTTTTTTTTTCCTTAGGTTCATTGGACTAGTGCTTTTGTGGTCCACTAAGTTGCTATTAGAGATGTTAAAAAATATTGATAGCATCTTCAGACAAAAAAGGGATGGTTTTAAGCAACATTTTTCCAGTTCCCAGGCAGCTCTATCTGCTAAGTTTATGGATTTACCTTTGTACATCACCATTATGTTTCAAAGTGGAATGCAAAGGTGTGGGTAAGTGTCTGAGGCGTGAAGTCATTACATTGCAAACCCCATCCCTTTAGCATTTCATGTGAAAATAAAAGCAGTATAAGCAGCCTCTGCCATCCTCTTTTTTCCTCCTGGAGACCTCCCGCAAACCTCATCCTGAAAGGTATTGGAACGGGAGAACTTTCCACCTGCTGAGCCTCCTCTCGGTTTACGACACAACCGACTATGAGAAGTCTCCAAAGCTCCAGTGTGGAGTTTCCCTCTCCTTAACCTTTCCTGCAGGATTTCCTATAGCAACAAGGATTTGGACCACACAAGTTTGGTAGGATTTTGTGGCTGCTGCCACCAGCATTTAGTGCTGTTAAGTAGATGCAACAGAGTTCAGTTATAAAATCACATACGTAGGAGAGGCTTAAAGCATTCCCCTAATCCCACTCCCCTGCACTAAGGCCGTAACACATTTAGCTACAACTGTGTCTAAACAGCTTCCATACTGGCGACCCCTGAGAATCCAGAGGCTATTTAAAGGCCTGCAAGAGGCAGCAAAGACAAGCAAGCTGTTTTATCAGCAAGCTACATCGACTCCATGAGGGTCCACACTTCTATTAGGTGATGAAGACTTGTAAAAATTGCAAAATGTTGGAAGTTACTGCTCTTGATCATCCCTGAGAGATGTTTATCTCTCCTTTTTCAGAAATCTTCTCCCAAGAAGAACTCCTACATAGCCAAGTCTACTGTTTTTCTGTGTCTGGAGCTGTAAATTATTTTCCCCTAATACTTAAAATTTCTCTGTACAAATGAAATACAAGATCTTTTTCTACTATCTAACCAGACGTTATATATTCTGTACTTGTGCTTTTGATTTCTTCATCATGAGTAACTATCATTTCTTTAAGAGATAAGTACTCAAAAAAATTAATTACTTTTTCCCTGTTTGTAGTGTTTCCCTTCTTTTGTTATGTTGCCATTACTGGCAGAAATAAGACCAAGCTGCATTAATTAGTATTTGCTGTGGACTCAAGTAAGTAATCTGAAATATCTGCTGAGATTTTCTGCTACCACAGAAGATGATGCTCCAGGCACTTAAGATGTCCCAGCTGTATTTTTCAGTAGGAAGTGCCTGTGGCAGTCACGCTCCCTCTTGAGGTGCGAGTTACCTTTGGTCCCACTTACTGATGTATTTGCTGTCTGCTCTCGAACCTCCAACTCACGTTTCAAACCAGGCTTTGCACATGGAGGCACAAACCAGCCGATCCCTTCACAGCTGCCCCGACTGGAGAATTGTCTATCCGTGACCACAGGGGTGGCACTGGGGCATCTGTACGTAATCAAGACGAGCCAGTCTCATCAAAATGCCCAGTAGTGCCTCAGCTTACTCAAAGTGAATTCTAACCATTCCACATAACTAAGCTACCCATCATCTGGTCTCGTTTACAGCTCTGCTGCGGGCTGCCTGTATTGTGCAAGGCTTTGTCCTTACTAAAGATCTAGCAGGGACAATGACCCTTCTTTTCAGGGTGGTGGAAGTATGCTCAATCAGCCCAATAAATGCCTGGTCACAATGATGCGTGACATTTAGAAGAAACCAACCTTGCTGTTCTTTTGATCCATCCTTTATTTGCATGGAAATTTTGTCTAGTTAACTTACCTTGTATGTTAAATCAACAAAGTACCCAATAACATTTAAAACACTGCAACTTTCTTCTTAAACATCAAATTGTGTATTATTCAAATGCCCAGCAGATTAACTGTAAATTAAAATGGAAAGTTTCAAGCTCAGGAACATGAAATATATTTGCATGTGTTAAATGGTTTCTTGATTGCATAGGAGTCTCCACTGGAGTAGTCTCCTCACAGAGTTCAAGCAATTAAACACTATTTCTTTTTGCATAACCGTAAGTTATATGTCCTTTTGGTTAAATGTGATTTTTGTGGGATGTAGTTATCCAGATTGTTCTCAGTAATAAATCTGCTTCTGTATAATTGATTAAATAACTGTTTGCCAGTTCATCTTGTTAAAATACATTCATTCATTTTTATAAGCATGGATGACCTTGGAGAATGGAAGCCAGGAAGAGGGTAACAACATGACAGCCGAACACATGTACAGAAGGGACCTGCCTCGTGTAATCCTTGCATTGGAAGCAAAACACTGCCTGGAAAACACAGAGGTGTTGCCCAGGAAAAGCTTTCAGCAGGGACCCTGAATAAAGCAGTTTGAGGACTGCAGAGCAGGCGGTCAGCCGCAAACTCACAAGAAACACTTTGGTCAGCTCGGGGCACTTTCCGAACATACAAATCAATGACAATTAAAGTGGATTATGGAAAAGCAATAGTAGATAGTTAAGTCTTCATGTGATTTAAGTGAGCGAGAGGTGCAGGGCCAGACTCTTCCCGTGTGCTGATAGGTTAGAGATTACTATAGCTCCAAGGAGGCATAGTCTCTCATTTCCTGGGGACCTCTGAAGCTGCTCTTGGTGGGAGATCACATAATGGGGGGGTGTCTATTACTGAGACTCCTCTGTTACTGCAGATACAGTAACTCAACTGCCCACGCTCAAACAAGACATATTGGTGCAGCAACTTCTCTAAATTTTTAGGATACTTTGGGTCAGATTTAATGTGTCTTTGATTAGCCTTTTCTGAAAATGATCTTACAAGAATCCGAAGGCCACAAGCGTTGCCTGAAAGTATAAACTGGGTTAGGACAGATGTCCACCTGTATCTGTACTTCCTCTCCAACAGCACTGGTTCTTTAGGAAGAGAGTATAAAATACAAGATACTTGCAGAGTAATTTTTCCTCAGCTATATTAACCTAGTTTCCAGTAATCAGCTGTTTATGGACTCGTATTGAATGTTTTCTCTGGATCGCTTCATTTAATAATTACCAAATTGCTCAAATATCTATGAATTTGTCTAATCACTTTTAAAACTCATTTATAATTTTGGCCTCCAGGATATGCCGTGGCAATGAGTTCCTCAGGACCATTGCTATTTGTACTTGACAAGGCTCTGCCAGTCCAAAGAGTCTGACCTATTGACTTGAAGTAATCTTGCTTAAAATCAAAGCAGAAGAATAGAGAACAGTAACAGCCCTAGAGAAGCTATCATATGATAGCAGTGTATTTAAGAGAGGTAATTTGCATAAAGAGCTAAAAATAACCAGACAGGTTGCACAGGGTTTCCAGTGGAAGAGTTATATGTACACTTTAGGAAGCAAGAGAAGTGAGTTTTCACATTTATGAATGAACACAACTGTGCAAAACCAGGTATAAAAGCAAATAAAGTTAAAGGTTCCCTGCTGCAACATGGCAAAATTAGTGAAGTGCTTTCAGCACAGAAATAATGAACGTGCTCAGGGTTTTTGGCTGCAGGGAGAAGTCTGGTTCTGGAGGTCTGCACAAGCTGCAAATGCTTGAAGAATATCATAGGGAAAATGAATTGCAATTAACCAGCTAGAGATTATTTTAAAGCAAAAAAAGGTCTGAACAGTTCCATAAAGACACTGAAAGCAAATTTGAGGATGACAGGGTAGGTGACAATCTGAAGAGATTGCTACTATGAGATACTAAAAAGGATTTCACAATAAATCAAATCCTCAACTGGATATTTAAACTCAACAGCGTCTTTCTAAACATAAACTTGGGAAATTTAAGTAGCAGAAATAACCTACAAATCAAATAGATATAAGTGAGGGGGATGTTATTGCTGCCTATTCCAGTCAATAACTACTCCCTCTTATCAGTAATCAAATTATTTAGGAATGCAAATGGCAACATTAAGGAGCCAACACAACTGGAGGGATGCTGCGATCACTAACAGCTACATCATTTTCCACTGGCACGTGGAATTGCAAACCTGAGAAAGCACCATGCCACAAAAGGAAAACTGGATCTGATTTTT
This sequence comes from Phoenicopterus ruber ruber, assembly GCA_009819775.1. Classification (NCBI taxonomy): domain Eukaryota; kingdom Metazoa; phylum Chordata; class Aves; order Phoenicopteriformes; family Phoenicopteridae; genus Phoenicopterus; species Phoenicopterus ruber. The sequence continues at coordinate 19,105,371 of CM020220.1, read as the reverse complement.
TGGTGGGTGTTTGAGCATTTAATCACTGAGGCAAAAACTTTTGAAAGAACCAACATTATATCAAAACAGCATGGGCAATGCATTACGGATTAGGAACTGGAGTTATATACACTGTGGGTCAGTACAGAACTACCAGCAATTGATGCCAGGAGAACTCAGAAATCAAGCAGGAGTACACAGGCTCAAGTACACTACTTTAATAAAACGTACGTGATTGCCCTGAGTGAGTATCCTCTACAAACAAGGATTTCTAGAAGCTGGCAATCTACCACACTCAGTATCACAACAAAGAAATATACCTGTGTATGGAAATGAGAAAAAGCCCTTCGTTGCTAAGAAAGGAGCACAGGTTCCTAAATTACCGAGACTTCAGAGCTAAGTGACAGTGGCACTGAACTGCAGTGGCAGCTGGAAATGGTGGGAGAGAAAAAGGCCAAAGCAGGGGACAAAGGCAAATGCAAGTTTAGAGGACGCAGCAACAGTTTGTCAACATCTCTGTCAACTTTTCAAGATGCAATTCTTCATCTTCATAATGAGAGGCAACCTCAACGCATGGCATTTTCTCTGTGGTGGGCTCACTTTTTCTCCCCAAATACTTCAACGACCCTTAGTCTGTCACTGGAAAGCTACCAAACTGTCAGTCACAACCTCTGATGTCTCACCAGTAATTCTTCCTCTTGCTTTCCAAAAGCAATTGCTGCATTCGCACCACTCTCAGCAAATCAATCTCTGCGCTCTGCCAGATAACTGACTGCTTTCACTGCCTCCCAGCCCAGCTCCTCCTTCCATGCCACCCCTCCACTCACCAGCAACAGCCTTCAGGAGTCCTCTCCGCCAGTGCTGCTTTCCTCTTAGGCTCTTGGACGGAGCTTAACAAAGCTTTTCAGTTGCTACCCTGTGGTCTTAATAGCACTCTTTCCCATCCACTCTCATACTAAAGATAGAAAGGAAAACACGAACAGTTTCAATGCCAGCATGAAAAATGACATTTCAAAGAAGTCTATAGCAGATATTTGTATGACAGATACTTCACAGTTGTTCAGAAAACTCCTTTACAGTATGGTATAATTATAGCATTTTTATGGAATTACTAGGAGCAATTCCATATAGTTTCACTGCCTGCAGAGTGCAGCAAAAACCACACTGTCTGAATCTGAGTTGGGCTAGTCCTTGCTCACTCCCATAAGCTGTGGTCACCTCAGGCAGGGAAGGGAAACAGGCTCACCTCATCCTGCCAGCTGTTTTCCCTTCATCTTAACTCATCCTTGCGAGCCAACATGCTAGACAAAGCAGCAACCCCCACTCAGCTGCAAAGTGGTGAGAATAACTTAATCCAACGGATAGATGTCAGTGTGCTTCGCAAAGAACAACTGTCTAATTGGATGGGGAATCCAAATCACAGAGACTGGAGGAAACTTGCTCACAGCCAGGCAGGTGATGGTGACACGGCAAAGCCCCAAACCGACACCTCCAGACTTCACCCACAGGTCTTCCCCAGGACATCAAAGTGTAGCGCTGGGTTTGTTTTCTTTCATCTCTCCAATGCAAGTACATCAATAAGGCAACAGCAACAGGGAAGTACAAGGGAGCTTTCTAGCTCCTTATTAATGTTGATGCACATTTAGAGTGAATCACAGTCTCACCATATGTCTGCAAAATCTAGAAAATATGCAACTAGTAAATTCAGTAAACAGTACAAAGACTCTTATTTGAAAGACATCACACTGCATTTAACAAGATTACTTCAGTCTTTGGAGTTTTTGTTTAACTTTTCCCCTTGCTCTTTTTGCTCCAGTAATTCCAATGAATATGTGTGTGCATGTGTAGCGTATGCTATTTCAGTCATCTTCTTACTACAGTAGATAATGTTACAAACATGTGCCCCCTCCAAAATCAGAAAAATGTGCATGGTACCTCTTCTGCTTTGAACGATAGGCCTGCAGCATTGAGCAGGTAAATGTTTTCTGGTAGGAGCAGTATTTTTCCCGTGGCTGTGTGCTGCTGGAATGTTTATCTTTGCTCAAGTTGCCTGGCTATTGCAAAGCTACTTGAAATGATTCATGGGTCTGACAGATGTCTGGTACAGCTGGATGTGTCCTTGATTATCCCAAAAGTCTGGACAATGCTGTCATTCACCATTGCCCAAATTATCTCTGTATTGACTGCAGAAGCCTCTGTGACAGTACTGTAATGGCTAATTACCCAGGATACCTTTGATACTTACTTTACAGTGGTTTAGAAGAGTTAAAAAGAGAGAGAAAAAGAAAGAACTGGAGAAAACATACCAGTGAAAGTTATACTCTTATATGTTCCAAAACAATATATGCCTTAGCCTACACGAGAATATGCTGCGTGGGCTAATTAAATCCAGGCTGTCCTTTTAAAATGGACAGATTTCCAGCAAAATAGGTAAGGAGGAAATGCGAAGAATCCTGACAATGATAAATCATGGACAATAGAAGGAGCTATTAGCCAAGAGAGAATTGTATGTACAACACTCTTGAAAAAAAAGATGCTGAGGAGCCATTTGCCTGCTTTAAATGTTGCTGGAAAAAGAACATGTTCTGCTTAGCAGATAACAAAGAGTGGCATGGATAGTGATGCTAAATATGTATATGGCTATCTCTTAAAACTGCCTAAAAGGAGGTATGAAAGCAGACATCTCCTTTTCCCCCCTGTGCTATCAATTAGCACATTTTGAAAAACAGTTTCCGCAAAGTAGAAATATATTAAGAAAAGGAGTGAAAGAAGATAAGGTAAAAAAAATCTCATTTTGGTGAAGATGAGATCTTAATGACAACTCAGGTGAAAAATTATAGCAAATCTTTGCTTTTAAAGGCTGTGTCTCTCCTCACAACTCAGCCCAGGCCCAGATCGGAAGAGCACGTGTCAGCCTTTTTCCCTGAGTTTCAACCAATTCAGAAATTATCTAAGATCCACAACTGCAGGTTGTTCCCATGAAGCCAGTGATGACATTCCCATTGGCTTCAGTGGAGGAAGGATTTACTTGCCAGAACCAAACCTTCCAGTTCAGGCCTACATACCATGTATACTGAACTGGCAGATGCCACCCTAGTGCCTTCTGTGGTGGGGAACAGCTGATTCAGTCCAGACACCAAATTAGAATTAGGTGACCCAAACACATCTGCTTGATACTGTCTTAGTGATGTCAGTGTAGAGAACAGAAAAAGGAAGATCACGCTTTTGATCGTGTGTTCATCTTGCATATTATTTATCCTTGTTACCTCAGTGTAAATAATGTATTTGCTACAAGGTGATGAATTGTTGTCCAGAACATTTGGATATCACTATAGATAAAAACAATAATTAATTAACTCTTTTTGTAACTCAGAACTGAACAGTCAAACCCCAGTGAATTAAATACTTAGAGAAGGTTGCCATTTCCTTGTTTGTCAAGTCCTTCAAAGAGCTTACGTTTTTTGCAGGTATATCTGTTCTATGAAGTCATTCACTAAAATGAAAAAATAGAATGTTTGCTGTTTAAAATACGAGGTTTATCCATTCATCTTATTAGGGTAGAAGATCACATGCTGTTATTTACATTTCTTACTACACTGGCATAATTTTTTACAATTAGAGCTCTACTACTGTTACTTAAATTCCAAAAATTTTTCTTTTTATGACTCAATTAAAATTTCCTTACCTGTCATTATTAGCAGAAGTATGTCTGTCTGTCAATCTGCTACAATACCTGTAAAAATTAAGAAACAAGAATTCAGTATTTGTACTGGAGGAACTAACCACAGACTATCATGGGAAAATAGTCTCTGCCTCTTTGCATGCTTACGGGCACTGCAGATAGAAAGACAACATATTAAACGTGGAGCAAAACTGAAACATCTTTTCTAGTCCCATTGCTCAGGCTTCTGGAGGCTCAAACGCAATGGCATGCAGGCAAATTAAATTTGCAGTTCTCGCAGTGTGAACTGAATCCCGACTGTTGCAAAATCTTGCAAAACTAAGCTTGTTACAAGGCAGGACAAATGTTTTGTAGCGTAGTCCCACCAATTCTGTGCAGCAAGGTGTGCGTCAGCTAAGGACCTGCCCTGACAAAACATATTTAAAACTTATAATAAGCATTAGAAAGGTTTGGTTAGAATAAAACAATCTAATCCAAATAATCACTTGTGTTGATTTTAGTTTTAATTTTGCAGCATGTCAATACCTTGAAGACATACGGGGGGGGAGTGCATGAATGAAAACTATCAGGGAAATGACAAATAAAAATTCAAGTACTTTCTTCTGCTAGAAATACAGACTCTTTCTCATGCACTGCTTTCAAGCCGAGTGGTCAGGAACAGACTCATTTCATTTGCTCTCTCAGCTAACTAAAGGGAACTGGATGATGCTGGGAATATACAAAACCCCAAGAATGTTTAACACCAATGATATTTGGTGACAGGTTTTGCAGTGCCTTAGATTTCAGCTTTGAGCTTCCCAATGGCTTTTGA